>OY997266.1:334443028-335693028 GCA_963921465.1 Triticum timopheevii | reverse complement strand
AATAAATTATGACGGCTATAACAGAGATGGAACTAATCATGTGGACTAGCATAGTAGTAGGATACAGAGTAGAAACATGAATTCTACCACGATTTCGAACAGGAAGGACAGAAACACATACGGTGCAACGGGAGCAGCACCGTTGGCGTTGAGGTTGTCGCCCATGTCGTTGAGGAAGAGGTTGCCGAGGTCGGGGAAGAATTCGTCGTCGGTGAAGTCGTGGCTACCAGCAGTCGCGAGAGTGCGCTCCCCAAATTTCAACAGCGCCCGCCAAATGGAGCACAGGAGGGAGTGGCTATATGGGACGTTGCGGCCTCCGAATGGAGCGCATGAGTAGCACACGAAGCAGTAGATGGTGTCCTTACTAGTACTCCCTAGTCTCTATCTATCTATATCTACTCTTATAGAAAACTGAGTTGGTGATGATGCTATGCCTGCCATCTTGTAATATAGACCGTCCAATCTATATCTAACGGATAGAAAGCCAACTATGACAATTTTACAAAAGATACCCGCACCACTCTCCACATTTACAGATAAGGCCTTGCCTCGTTCATCCTTATCTCCCACAACCTCGTGCTCCTCCCTAAGTCTCTATCTCTACTACTCTTCTTTGTTTTTTATAACAAATCGAATAGTACCGCGTCGTCCGCTGCACGCCCGGCTGAACACGCCTCCTTGCCTCCATCATCACCAACTGAGTCTTTTATAGGAGTAGGGGTAGAGAAAAAACCGAGTTGGTGATGATGGTGTGTCGTGCAATGCACCGGCATCTTGCTATTTATTTGCATATAATTCCAAACAACACGTAGACACGGTCTTTGAGCACGGTTCATAGTTGTTCCACGCTCGGGCATTGAAGTTTGTAACTATTTTAGATTAGAATATACTACTCCTCCGGTGCTAGTAGTAGAGCAGAGTCCTACTCTACTACTCTACTCAAGGAAGTTAGGGCATAGTAGTAGGTACTGTATGGAGTACCAGTACTGTGATCACTCAAGCAAGTTGTCTGGCATCAATATGACCCTACGATGCTGGTATGTGTCTCATAAGTCAAGCGTCATGCTATAGTCATCATCACCTGTCCACTTCCTGCAGCACATATTCGCTTCTCCATCTTTGTCCGCACATAATCTCACCCAATCTTCCATCCCCGCTAAGGCGCCTCCCCCCTCGTTTGAAACCCAAGCACTAACAATGGCAGCACCGAGCAGCGTCCGCCGAAAGAGTGCTTGGAATTCTCTCCCCACAGAGGTAATCAAGCTCATTGTTTCGCGTGTGGACAATCTCAGTACCATGACGCTTGCCGCATGCTCGTCGGGGCTGTACCGTTTACTCAAAGCCCTCAGGCCGGAGCTTTTTAAGCCAGATCCTTGCTTGTTGATGCCGCCTGATCTTTAGAAACGGCATGTCACGCGGCATAACGATCGTAGGGTGGCGAGCATCAACCCCCTTGACTGCGATCTGATTCCCGTCACCCTCAACTACATTAACGGTATGTACTGGGTCGGCATGAACACATCTTGGATGGTGCTCCTTGATGGTCGCGGCAGCTGGATGCTCGTGGAGGTCTACACCCAGCGATTGATCCCCCTTCCTTCGATTAACACTGCACTGCTTTGGCACCACGGCCCAGAATACTCGGAATCTTACAGTAGCCAACATGATACCAAGTTTGAGTTGCTCAAGGTGGTAATCTGCCAAGTGCCCACAAGATCTGCGAATTATAAAGACTTCAGGCTAATTGCGTTCTTCAACCGCGGTCTCGCCTATCTGATAGGTCACTGCGGTAAGTGGATAAATCTGCACGTCCATCACAGGATCATACATCCTCCATGGTTCTCTGATGCCATTGAACACAAGGGCTTCATTTACGTTGTCGACTCCTATGGCTGGATGTAATGCTGGCCTACTCCAGTCATCGCTATAATCGGCTGTTACAGCAGTATGCTACTTTCCTATGATATCATGATGGCTTGCTTATATTACTGTCAACATTTACTGAAAAAATATTCATGCTCATAACATGCTGTTCTTAAGATTGACTACATCAAGAGCCCTTTTTTAGTTGACTCCAACTTGATATGATGTTGTAGGCCGCCTGGTGTCCCTACCCTTCCTAATCCCAGAACCTTTCAAAGAAAAGCGGCATGGCAGCTGCAGGTGGTTCTTGGCTCGATCAGACGATGACGAACGATTGATGATCGTTCGCACGTACCGGACGTGTTGTTTCGTGGAATACAATCACAGTCACTGCAAGGTCTTTGAGCAGGATCCCAGCTTCTCTAGGCCTTCAGGAATTTTTGACTGGCGGCTGGTAAGTAGCCTTGGTACACGCTCTCTATTTGTCGGACTAAATTATCCGATTAACCAGGAGATAACCGATGGCAAGGATCATGATCGCAGCGCGGTTTCGTTCATCAGGCAAAACTGTGTGTACACAGCGTACCATGCGTCTCTGCATGCACCATACCCTGATATGTGCCGCCACGCTCTACAGCCCAAAGTAGGAGAGAGGGTCGCAAGCATCAGACTTCGACCTGCTGGCTGGAGTTTCCCCCGTTAGGCACCCATCTGGTTCAAGCCGTCAGCCAATCTCCATAGCTTAATAAATAGTAACATCTAACTGAGCCAGATAGTTAGATGCGTACACTTGGTGTAGTAGGATCTTTATTTAGTTTGATGCATACACTTGTTCTTTTTTGGTAGCCCTTTTGTAATAATGGCTGATGTTTGGTTTGGAAGAGAGAGCTGCGTCTTCACTCTTCTGGCTTGCTTACTGCTTCTGTTGCACCCCCAGCCCTGGTTGCTGTTGCTGTTTTCAATGTACAATCAATAGTATATTTCGTTTGTTGGTTGAATAAATGTGTTGTTAGAACGACAAACACAATGTTTTGAATGTCGTTGCACAGTTCAATCCTTAGTGCCACGTACCGTACGTAACGTATACTATTTTTCGTACGGAACACATTTTCCACTTGTTGATAACATGCAGCCCACTGATGAAGGCCCAATAGAGGAGCCCATAATTAACTGGAAGGGAGGCTCTCACATGAATCCGGCCCAGGTACATGCTCATGGTCCCCTAAACGTAGATAAGTAAATAAATAAATAAAGCTAAATGCTCATGCACCAGTTCTTTAAATTCATGATTTAACAGGAGGATATTATTTCCTATGATAGTGTCGTTACATTCAGTCGATATTATTCTTCGGAAAAGATAGCGACCAGTCTACTTTATCCCAGCATTTTCTTCATGCAACTAGCGGACCCATGTAAATCGTAGTCAACATCGTAAATAGTTCTGGTCCATTTTTATTTTCAATAAGAATGTCCAACCCATCCTAGCACATTGGCGACAGCACTTTATCCTCTGCCTTGGTGCGCTCGCCGCGGCGCCGCCGTCCGGACCTGTCAACATAGTTTTTTTTTTGAAACGGTCCCTGTCAACATAGTGAATTGGGAGAGAACTGTAGTTATGAGTATGACTACGGACCCACCAGGTCCACTCCCAAACACAAGCAAGCGCCTCTTTTACTACTCAGATGCACCCCTCGTTTTTTTACTCTAATCCACCCTGCTAATATACGGGACCCACATCATTTCTATCGTATAGTCAATTAACGACAGAATTGCACAACTTTTTTTTTTGAGTAGTAATTCGGAGGAGCAGGCTATAAATTGGGTTGTGCGGTCTCTGTGGCCCGTCTAACAACATGACCAGCCCAACAGGTTTTTCTTTGGGAAAATAGGTAGCCCAGTATTTCTTTTTCAAGAATACCCAAGCTAGGCCTATTTGTTTTCTCCGACTTACTGGGCTGAAAATCTTTCAAGACGAGGAGGGATGCATTCCGGCCTGGCCAAAGAGTATGGTCAGTGTCTGTTAAAAGTAATATCAAAGGGGTTGAAAATTCCAAAAAAATTATAGCGAATGGGATATTAGTTTCTTTTTTGTTTTTGTTCTTCACTGATATTTATAGTATTTCATTGAATTTAACATGACATAGTACTAATTTATTTTTAAATCTGTTTTAGTATGGCTACTAATTTTTGGATTAAGAATATTTTGTTCCCCAGCCAAAATTTGCAAATTTTCAAAATTTTGCACATATTTAGTTAATTTTTTTAACCCTGGTACTGACCAGAAAATGGGCAACAATTCTAAAAATGGAAAACGGGCTGCAATAATTTCCATATGAATTAGAAAATGAGCAAAAATTATAAAAATAATAGAAAATGGGTTGTACATGCCACAGATTTCGAGGCTGACTTGTTTACGCAAGGCTTTGTCAGTCAACACATGATTCTAGCAGCAGTGACTGTTGGATGCCCATCCAACGACCGATATGCTTCTTCAATCTCTGATCTTCCTGCTCCAGCCGCCTAAACTAGTGTCGGTGGGATTGCCTGGTCCCTCCTCTTGTGGCCTGCTGTGATGCCACGCAGGCTTCCCCGGCCCACCCTACTCCCTCCGCGCTGGCCTGGCCGCACGCAATCAACTGCCTCCTTGTTACGCGAAAAAGAATGATTCCTCCCACTGACATCTGGGGCGCACCGGTTGGGAGGCTGACCTGTGGGCCTACTAAGTTGACGCGTACGCAGGGCTTGTCAACTTAGTCAACAAACGATTGTAGCAGTAGTAACCATTGGATTTGAATCAAACGGTACTGCTGCTTCTTCAAGTGCTGCTCTTCTTGCACCAGCCGCCCAAACCAGCGCCGGCAAGACCGCCTGCTCCTGCCTCCAGTGGCCGGCTATGCAGCCGTTGAGCCCTCACCGCCCACTACTACTCCCACCACTAGCCAGGCCCTGCGGCGATGATACGTCTCCAATGTATCTATAATTTTTGATTGTTCCATGCTATTATATTACCCCTTTTAGATTTTTATGGGCTTTATTTTACACATTTATATCATTTTTGGGACTAACCTACTAACCGGAGGCCCAACCCATATTGCTGGGTTTTTTTTGCCTATTTCAGTAAAGAAAAGGAATATCAAACGGAGTCCAAACGGAATGAAACCTTCGGGAGCGTGATTTTTTGGAACAAATCTGATCCGGAGAGCTTCGAGTGCAAGTCAAGAAGCTCCCGAGGGCCCCACAAGATAGGGGGCCACCCCCCCCCCCCTGTAGGGTGCGCCCCCTATCTCGTGGGGCCCTTGGGCGGCCACCGACGTACTTCTTCCTCCTATATATACCTACGTACCCCGAAAACATCCAGGGGCACCACGAAACACAATTTCCACCGCCGTAACCTTCTGTATCCGCGAGATCTCATCTTGGAGCCTTCGTCGGCACTCTGCTGGAGGGGGAATCGACCATGGAGGGCTTCTACATCAACATCCTTGCCCCTCCGATGAGTTGTGAGTAGTTTACCATAGACCTACGGGTCCATAGTTATTAGCTAGATGGCTTCTTCTCTCTTTTTGGATCTCAATACAATGTTCTCCCCCTCTCTTGTGGAGATCTATTCGATGTAAACTCTTTTTGCGGTGTGTTTGTCGAGATCCGATGAATTGTGGGTTTATGATCAAGTTTATCTATGAATAATATTTGAATCTTCTCTGAATTCTTTTATGTATGATTGAGTTATCTTTGCAAGTCTCTTCGAATTATCAGTTTAGTTTGGCCTACTAGATTGGTATTTCTTGCCATGGGAGAAGTGCTTAGCTTTGGGTTCAATCTTGCGGTGTTCTTACCCAGTGACAGAAAGGGTTGCAAGACATGTATTGTATTGTTGCCATCGAGGGTAACAATATGGGGTTTATATCATATTGCATGTGTTTATCCCTCTACATCATGTCACCTTGCTTAATGCGTTACTCTATTCTTATGAACTTAATACTCTAGATGCAGGCAGGAGTTGGTCGATGTGTGGAGTAATAGTAGTAGATGCAGGCAGGAGTCAGTCTACTTGTTATGGACGTGATGCCTATATACATGATCATGCCTAGATAATCTCATAACTATGCGCTTTTCTATCAATTGCTCGACAGTAATTTGTCCACCCACCGTAATACTTATGCTATCTTGAGAGAAGCCTCTAGTGAAACCTATGGCCCCGGGGTCTATCTCTTATCATATTTGTTTTCAATCTACTTTTATTTACATCTTTACTTTTTGCATCTATCTTATAAAATACCAAAAATATATTTATCTTATCATACTATCTTTATTAGATCTCACTTTCACAAGTGGCCGTGAAGGGATTGACAACCCCTTTATTGTGTTGTTTGCGAGTTCTCAGTTTGTTTGTGTAGGTGCGTGGGACTTTTG
The DNA here is from genome assembly GCA_963921465.1 of Triticum timopheevii. Classification (NCBI taxonomy): domain Eukaryota; kingdom Viridiplantae; phylum Streptophyta; class Magnoliopsida; order Poales; family Poaceae; genus Triticum; species Triticum timopheevii. The sequence continues at coordinate 335,686,752 of OY997266.1, read as the reverse complement.
ACGAGCCTCCTACTGGATTGATACCTTGGTTCTCAAAACTGAGGGAAATACTTACACTACACTTTGCTGCATCACCCTCTCCTCTTCGAGGAAAACCAATGCAAGCTCAAGACGTAGCAAGAAGGATTTCTGGCGCCGTTGTCGGGGAGGTCTTCGCTCATGTCAAAACATACCAAGTACCCATCACAAACCCATCTCCCTCGCATTTACATTATTTTCCATTTGCCTCTCGTTTTCCTCTCCCCCACTTCACCCTTGTCGTTTTATTTTCCCTCTCTTTCCCAATCTCCTCCTCTCTTTTTCGCTTGCCTTTTTCTGCTTGCCTGTGTGTTGGATTACTTGTTGCCATGGAGCAAGATAATACCAAATTGTGTGATTTCTCGAATACCAATAATAATGATTTCCTTAGTACTCCGATTGCTCCTCTTAATGATGTTGAGTCTTGTGAAATCAATACTGCTTTGCTCAATCTTGTTATGAAAGATCAATTTGCCAGCCTTCCTAGTGAAGATGCTGCTACTCATCTAAACAATTTTGTTGATTTGTGTGATATGCAAAAGAAGAAAGATACAGATAACAATATTGTCAAATTGAAGTTATTTCCGTTTTCACTTAGAGGTCATGCTAAAGTTTGGTTTTCGTCTTTGCCTAAAAATAGTATTGATTCTTGGAATAAGTGCAAAGATGCTTTTATCTCTAAGTATTTTCCTCCTGCTAAGATCATCACTCTTAGGAACGATATTATGAATTTTAAACAACTTGATCATGAGCATGTTGCCCAATCTTGGGAAAGAATGAAATTGATGCTTCACAATTGCCCTACTCATGGTTTGAATTTATGGATGATCATACAAAATTGTTATGCCGGTTTGAACTTTGCTTCTAGAAATCTCTTAGATTCGGCCGCGGGAGGCACGTTTATGGAAATTACGTTAGGATATGCTACAAAATTGCTTGATAATATTATGGCTAATTATTCTCAGTGGCACACCAAAAGATCTTCTAGTAAAAAAGTGCATGCTATAGAAGAAATTAATGTTTTGAGTGGAAAGATGGATGAAATTATGAAGATGTTTGCTACTAAAAATACTCTTGATCCCAATGATATGCCTTTGTCTTCCTTGATTGAGAATAATAATGAATCTATGGATTTGAATTTTGTTGGTAGGAATAGTTTTGGAAATAATGCTTATAGAGGAAATTTTAATGCTAGACCGTTCCCTAGTAATCCCTCTAATAATTATGGAAATTCCTACAATAATTCTTATGGTAATTTTAATGAGATGCCCTCTTATTTTGAGAATAGTGTGAAAGAATTTAAGATTTCTCAAAAGAATTTTAATGCTTTTCTTGAAGAAAAATTGCTCAAAGTTGATGATTTGGCTAGGAACGTTGATAGACTTTTGCTTGATGTTAATTCTCTTAAACTTGCATCTTCTTCTCCTAAGCATGATATCAATGAGTCTCTCAAAGTAATGAGAATTTCCATTGACGAGTGCAAGGAAAGAACCGCTAGATTGCGTGCTAAAAAAGAAAGCTTTATTAAAGCGTGTTCTTCTAGTCTCCGTGAAAATAATGATGAGGATCTTAAAGTTATTGATGTGTCGCTGATTAGATCTATGTTTTGCCATATGAATTTTGATGATTATGGGAGTGATGATGAATCAACTTTGCCTAGAAGGCGTCCCAAAAATTCGGAGTCTTTAGATCTTGATGTTAAATCTGGTAAAAGTGAGATTGGAGAATCCTCAACTTCTAATAATATCGAACCTACTATCTCGGATTTCAAGGAATTTGATTATGATAATTGCTCTTTAAAAGGTTGTATTTCCTTGTTGCAATCCGTTGTTAATTCTCCTCATGCTTATAGTCAAAATAAAGCTTTTACCAAACATATTGTTGATGCCTTGATGCAATCTTATGATGAAAAACATAATTTGGAAGTTTCTATACCTAGAAAACTTAATGATGAGTGGGTACCTACTATAAAGATTAGAATTAAAGATTATGAGTGTTTTGCTTTGTGTGATTTGGGTGCTAGTGTTTCCACGATTCCGAAAACTTTATGTGATATTCTAGGTTTCCATGATCTTGATGATTGCTCTTTAAATTTGCACCTTGCGGATTCCACCATTAAAAAGCCTATGGGAAGGATCAATGATGTTCTTATTGTTGCAAATAGAAATTTGGTGCCCGTAGATTTTATCGTTCTTGATATAGATTGCAATCTTTCTTGCCCTATTATTCTTGGTAGACCTTTCCTTAGAACGATTGGTGCGATTATTGATATGAAGGAAGGGAACATTAGATTCCAATTTCCTTTAAAGAAAGGCATGGAGCACTTTCCAAGAAAGAAAGTCAAATTACATTATGAATCTATCATGCGGGCTACTTATGAATTTAGTGACAAAGATGGCACTCGTTAGATCTATCTTCACTTTTATGCCTAGCTAGGGGCGTTAAACAACGGCGCTAGTTGGGAGGCAACCCAATTCTTCTTTATGTTTTTTTTATTTTTGCTCCTGTTTAGTAATAAATCTTGCATCTACCTTCTGTTTAGATGTGTTTTTATCTTTTAATTAGTGTTTGTGCCAAGTAGAACCTATAGGATAACCTATGATGATAGTTGATTTGATTCTGCTGGAAAACAGAAACTTTGCGCGCACGAATATAATTTGTTTAAATCACAGAAACGTGATTTTGAGTTGATTCTTTTTTCTGATGCTCAATAGACAAATTTTCCAGGACTTCCTATTTTGGTAGGATTTTTAGAGTTCCAGAAGTTTGCATTAGTTACAGATTGGTACAGACTGTTCTGTTTTTGACGGATTCTGTTTTTCGTGTGTTGTTTGCTTATTTCAATGCATCTATGGCTAGTAATTCAGTCTATGAACCATAAAGAAGTTGGAATACAGTAGGTGTAACACCAAATTAAATAAAGAATGAGTTCATGGCAGTACCTTATGTGGTGGTTTTGTTTTCTTTCACTAATGGAGCTTATAAGAATTCCTGTTGAGTTTTGTGTTGTGAAGTTTTCAAGTTTTGGGTAAAGCTTTTATGGACTATGGAATAAAGGGTGGCAAGAGCCTAAGCTTGGGGATGCCCAAGGCACCCCAAGATATTCAAGAATAGCCAAAAGCCTAAGCTTGGGGATGCCCCGGGAAGGCATCCCCTCTTTCGTCTTTGTTCATTGGTAACTTTACTTGGAGCTATATTTTTATTTGCCACATGATATGTGTTTTGCTTGGAGCGTCGTGTATTATATTAGTCTTTGCTTTTTAGTTTACCACAATTATACTTGCTGTACACACCTTTTGGGAGAAGCCTATTTGATTAGAATTTGCTAGAATACTCTATGTGCTTCACATATATCTTTTGAGCTTGATAGTTTTTGCTCTAGTGGTTCACTTATATCTTTTAGAGCACGGTGGTGTTTTAATTTTGAAGAAATTGCTAGTCTCTCATTCTACACTTATATCTTTTCGATAGTTCTTTTAGAACAGCATGGTATTTGCTATAGTCATAAAGTTGGTCCTAGAATGATGAGCATCCAAGTTGGGTATAATAAAAACTATCATAGAAAAGTGAATTGGATGCTATGATCAATTTGATACTTGATAATTGTTTTGAGATATGGAGGTAGTGATATTAAAGTCATGCTAGTTGGGTGATTATGAATTCAAAGAATGCTTGTGTTGAAGTTAGCAAATCCCGTAGCATGCACGTATGGATAAAGTTGTGTAACAAATTTGAAACATGAAGTGTACTTGGCTTGTGCATCCTTATGAGTGGCGGTCGGGGACGAGCGATGGTCTTTTCCTACCAATCTATCCCCCTAGGAGCATGCGCATAGTACTTGGTTTTTGATGACTTCTAAATTCTTGCAATAAGTATATGAGTTCTTTTGACTAATGTTGAGTCCATGGATTATACGCACTTTTCCCTTTCCACCTTTGCTAGCCTCTTCGGTACCGTGCATTTCCCTTTCTCACCTTGAGAGTTGGTGCAAACTTCGCCGGTGCATCCAAACCCCGTGATACGATACGCTCTATCACACATAAACCTCCTTATATCTTCCTCAAAACAGCCACCATACCTACCTATTATGGCATTTCCATAGCCATTCCGAGATGTATTGCCATGCAACTTTCCACCGTTCTGTTCATCATTTTTCATGACATACTTTACTTTTGTCATATTGCCATTGCATGATCATGTAGTTGACATCGTATTTGTGGCAAAGCCACCAAGCATTATTTTTCATACATGTCACTCTTGATTCATTGCACCATCCCGGTACACCGCCGGAGGCATTCATATAGAGTCATATCTTGTTCTAGTTTCGAGTTCTAATTCTTATGTTGTAATCAATAGAAGTGTGATGATCATCATTATTAGAACATTGCACAAAGAAAAAAAAAGGCCAAAAGAAAAAAAAGGCCCAAAAAAACTAAAAACGGCAATGTTACTATCTCTTTTTCCACACTTGTGCTTCAAAGTAGCACCTTGTTCTTCATGTAGTGAGTCTCATATATTGTGCTTCAAAGTAGCACCATGTTTTTCATATAGTGAGTCTCATAAGTTGTCTTTTTCATACTAGTGGGAATTTTTCATTATAGAACTTGGCTTGTATATTCCTACGATGGGCTTCCTCAAATGCCCTAGGTCTTCGTGAGCAAGCAAGTTAGATGCACACTCACTAGTTTTCTTTTGTTGAGCATTCATTTATAGCTCTAGTGCATCCATTGCATGGCAATCCCTACTCCTCATGTTGACATCAATTGATGGGCATCTCCATAGCCCGTTGATTATCCTCGTCAATGTGAGACTTTCTCTTTTTGTCTTCTCCACACAATCCCCATCATCATATTCTATTCCACCCATAGTGTTATATCCATGGCTCACTCTCATGTATTGCGTGAAGGTTGAAAAAGTTTGAGATTATTTAAGTATGAAACAATTGCTTGGCTTGTCAACGGGGGTATAGAAGTTGGGAACATCTTTGTGTGACGAAAATGAAGCATAGCCTAGCTATATGATTTTGTAGGGATGAACTTACTTTTTCCATGATATTTTGAGAAGACATGATTACTTTGATTAGTATGCTTGAAGTGTTACTATTTCTTATGTCAATATGAACTTTTATTTTGTATTCATTTGGGTCTGAACATTCATGCCACAATAAAGAAAAATACATTATGAATTATGCTAGGTAGCATTCCACATCAAAATTTCTCTTTTTATCATTTACCTACTCGAGGACGAGCAGGAATTAAGCTTGGGGATGCTTGATACGTCTCCAACGTATCTATAATTTTTGATTGTTCCATGCTATTATATTACCCATTTTAGATGTTTATCGGCTTTATTTTACACATTTATATCATTTTTGGGACAAACCTACTAACTGGAGGCCCAGCCCATATTGTTGTTTTTTTGCCTATTTCAGTATTTCGAAGAAAAGGAATATCAAACGGAGTCCAAACGGAATGAAACCTTCGGGAGCATGATTTTTGGAACAAATCTGATCCGGAGAGCTTGGAGTGCAAGTCAAGAAGCTCCCGAGGGCCCCACGAGATAGGGGTCCCCCCCCTGTAGGGCGCGCCCCCTGTCTCGTGGGCCCCTCAAGCGGCCACCGACGTACTTCTTCCTCCTATATATACCTACGTACCCCGTAACCTTCTGTATCCGCGAGATCTCATCTTGGAGCCTTCGCCGGCACTCTGCCAGAGGGGGAATAGACCACGGAGGGCTTCTACATCAACATCCTTGCCCCTCTGATGAGTTGTGAGTAGTTTACCACAGACCTACGGGTCCATAGTTATTAGCTAGATGGCTTCTTCTCTCTTTTTGGATCTCAATACAATGTTCTCCCCCTCTCTTGTGGAGATCTATTCGATGTAAACTCTTTTTGTGGTGTGTTTGTCGAGATCCAATGAATTGTGGGTTTATGATCAAGTTTATCTATGAATAATATTTGAATCTTCTCTGAATTATTTTATGTATGATTGAGTTATCTTTGCAAGTCTCTTCGAATTATCAGTTTAGTTTGGCCTACTAGATTGGTCTTTCTCGCCATGGGAGAAGTGCTTAGCTTTGGGTTCAATCTTGCGGTGTTCTTACCCAGTGACAGAAAGGGTTGCAAGACACGTATTGTATTGTTGCCATCGAGGATAACAAGATGGGGTTTATATCATATTGCATGTGTTTATCCCTCTACATCATGTCATCTTGCTTAATGCGTTACTCTGTTCTTATGAACTTAATACTCTAGATGCAGGTAGGAGTCGGTCGATGTGTGGAGTAATAGTAGTAGATGCAGGCAGGAGTCGGTCTACTTGTTATGGACGCGATGCCTATATACATGATCATGCCTAGATAATCTCATAACTATGCGCTTTTCTATCAATTGCTCGACAGTAATTTGTTCACCCACCGTAATACTTATGCTATCTTGAGAGAAGCCTCTAGTGAAACCTATGGCCCCCGGGTCTATCTCTTATCATATTTGTTTTCAATCTACTTTTATTTGCATCTTTACTTTTTGCATCTATCTTATAAAATACCAAAAATATATTTATCTTATCATACTATCTTTATTAGATCTCACTTTCACAAGTGGCCGTGAAGGGATTGACAACCCCTTTATTACGTTGGTTGCGAGTTCTCAGTTTGTTTGTGTAGGTGCGTGGGACTTTTGAGGAGCCTCCTACTGGATTCATACCTTGGTTCTCAAAACTGAGGGAAATACTTACGCTACACTTTGCTGCATCACCCTCTCCTCTTCGACGAAAACCAACACAAGCTCAAGACGTAGCAGGCGACGGCAGCCTCACACCGTAGCCGAACCAGTGAACCCTCCTACTCCTCTCCGTGTGGGCATCCACTGCCGCGTCTTCCCCGGCTCCGCGTTGTCCCCTTCCTAGGCCTTGCCGTCGTCCACCGCCCTGGTGCTCTCGGCTCGGCGTGGTCAACGTGGTCATTGAACGACTTCCATCGGACGTGGACTGTACGTGGAGAGGCTGACAGCTGGGTCCACGGCTGCACACAAGGAAATGCCTCCTTATTACGTGCAAAATAATGATTCCTCCAGCTGACTTCTGGGACCCACCAGAAGGGCCTCTGTATTTCATGAAAAAAACGGTCCCCCCGCTGACAGGTCGGACCCACCAGCTATATCTTCGCACGCAAGGAAGTGTCTCCTTATTACGCACAAAAAATGAATACCCCTTGCTAGCTGGGACCCACCATAGTGGGTGGCTGACTTGTGGGCCTACAAAGTTGACGGGGACGGAGGGCTTTGTCAACTTAGTCAATACTCTAGTGACTGTATGATGTCCATCCAATGGCCATAGTGCTTCTTCAACCTCTGGTCTTCTTGCTCCAGCCCCCCAAAGCAGCGCCGGTCGTGTCGCCTGCTCCTGCCTCCCGTGGCTGGCTGTGCTGCCGCGGAGGCCTCACCGCCCCCATAATACTCCCACCGCTGGCCAGGCCATCCCTCTACTCACCCACACCCCCTGTTATCTGCGGTGACGGCAGCCTCACACCGCAGCCGAACCAGTGAACCCTTGTACTCCTCTCCGCGTGGGCACTGCTGCGTCTTCCCCAGCTCCGTGTCGTCCCCTTCCTAGGCCTCGCCGTCGTCCACCGTCGTGGTGCTCTCGGCGCGGCGTGGTCAACGTGGTCAAGGAATCACTTCCATCGGACGTGGACTGTACGTGGAGAGGCTGACAACTGGGTCCACGGCCGCAGCAAGGAAGTGCCTCCTTATTACGCGGAAAATAATGATACCTCCACCTGATAGCAGGGACCCACCGGACGGGCCACTGTATTTCACAAAAAAATGTTTCCCCCCTGACTACTGGGACCCACCAGCTACATCTTCGCACGCAAGGAAGTGCCTGACAGTCGGAACCCACCTGGTCGAAGCGTACATAGCGTTGTCATTCTGGTCGCGAACATGTACGTACATACTGGTGGATGTAGAGGCACGCACGTGTCGTAGTAGAGGCGTGCATGTAGCATGTACACGTACGTATAGCGGCCAGTGTGCAAGAAATAAAATATGGCCACATACGTACATACGGGCGGGGTCTTGAACGCCTACTCGCGCATACTTACGGCCTGGGTTCATGTACATGGCTGGGTCGGAACAGAGAAACATTATCGTCGTCGTGTTCATGGGGAGCCAACTGGCTGGGTCGGAATGGAATGCGTCGTCGTGTTCATCGGGAGGGCTTGGACGGAACAGACGATGGAAACGAGGCCTGGCATACCGCAGAACGGAGGAAACGGCCTTGTGTTCGACCGGCCACGTTCGAAATGGGATCCTGTTCATCGGGAGGGTCTGGCGTACCACAAAACGGAGGAAACAGACCTCCTACGGTCGAAACAGGGGTCCTGTTGATCGGGAGGGGTGTGGCATACCGCAAAACTGACGAAACGGACTTGTGTTGGAGCGCTACGGTCAAAATGGGGGTCCTGTTCATCGGGAGGGGTGTGGCGTACCGCAGAATGGGACTCCACGGGATACTGTTCATCTCCACCGTCGACCTCCTCTAGCCTCCATGGGCTACCGTCGACCTCCTCCAGCCTCCACGGGCTCCTGTTCATCCAGCCTCCACCGCGCGCTACTCCACCGGCTACTGTTCAACCACCCCTCCATTTGCTCCTATTCAACCACCCCTCCACGGGCACCTCTCCACCGTCTACTGTTCATCCAGCCCTCCACGGGGTCGTCCTGTTCATCCAGCCCTCCACGGGGTCCTGTTCATCCAGCCCCAACCGGCTCAATCGATCGGGGACCTGTTCATCCAGAGGCAACGCCACGGGGTCCTGTTCATCCACCCCCACCGCTCATTGTTCATCCAAACCCCCCGTAACACTCACTATTCATACAGAGGCAGCATCGATCGGCTTCAGTTAGCAGCAGTAGAAAAGGAATCGCTTGATCAGGTTCAGTTAACAGCCATCGATCAATCGCTCGGGTTCAGTAACGCGTAGCCTGCAGTGCAATCGCTCGGGTTCAGTTAGAGCCCAATGCCTCGCTCGGGTTCAGTTAGAGCCAACGCCTCGCACACACGCGCGTACGTGTACGAGAGAAACGCGCATCGCTCGGCCCCCGACCTCCCACCATAACCGGGAACTCCCCGAAATTTTCCTCGCCCTCGCTTCTACCACGGTTTTTTCTGTCATGGACGGCCCAAAGAATGTCATGCAGCTGCGTCTCTGGCCCGCCCAGGACGAAAAGCCCATTTTCTCTCATGATTTTTTGTCATAGAAGTAGGAGCCCACCACATCTATGATGATACCAGGTTTTGTCACAATTATCATTATAGAAGTGTCATAAGTATGACGGAAAAAATTCGTTCGGCCCAAAATGTCATGGATGTGTCTTTTTTTTGTAGTGTAATCTTCGACATTGCTCCGTTCCGAAGTGGTTATCATGCACTACTCGGACGAACGGCCTTTGCCCGTTTCAATGCAGTCCCACACTACGCTTATCTTAAGCTCAAGATGCCTAGGCAGCATGGCGTTATCACGGTGAGCGGAAGTACAGAGCGCTCTCTTCGTACAGAAGAATACGCGGCGGCTCTGGTAGACGAAGCTCGAAGCGGCCTTTTTAAAACCAAACAGCTCATCGGTCCTCAAGACCGCGGACACAGCCAAACGTGTTTGGTGTACACCTATGTGTAAAAGATCAGATAAACCTGCACTTGTTTAGCAGCCATGCCCCCATAGATCGCCCCATAAGAAGAATGTACATATTTTCCTGTATACATAAATATACACTCAAAATTCATTGGGTAGCACTGGGGGCACCCTGCACGCAATAAGTCCATAGTTTGGCTCGACCCTATTCGGACTCAAGAAGCTATAGTTCATGGTTCATCAAAACCAACAAACTATACCCACGCCCGTACCAAAAAAATTTCACCTGGTTCTTTCTCTTTTTTTGACTATATACTGCAAGGCAACAGCCTCACAGCTCTTTATTCATCAAAATAAAAGTTCTCTGTACAAAAAGGAAAGAAAGTAAAGAAAGTAATTGCAATACTTACAAACAGAACTAGGGGAGGGAGGCTATCCAGGCTAACAGGCTATCCCTATATTTACATTTGATTCTATGTGCTAAAAGAGAGAGGTCATGCACAAAGTTCCTCCTCCAAGATCTAAAGCTAGGATCCTCATTTCTGAAGATTTTCCCATTCCTCTGTGTCCAGATATTCCAAGTTGCTGTAAAAACTACCTCAGAAAAGAAAGGTTTATTGAATTCTTTCTTAGAGCTTGAGGCCATCAAGAAGGTGGACTGGTTGGGTAGGGCCTGCCAAGATATTCCAAGATAATTCCAAACTCTTTGACTAAAGTTGCAAGAGAAAAAGAGATGAATTCTATCTTCATGAATGGAAGACTGGCAAAGAACACAAGTATCATCCTGGATATGCCAATGTCTCCTTTGCATCATGTCTCTAGTATTGAGGCGATCCATCAACAGAAGCCACCCAAACACCTTGATCTTGAGGGTACAGGAGCATTTCCAGATCCATTTGAAGATTGGATCAATCCCCAAGTGAGAGAAGGTGAACTCATAATACAGCTTGGACTGATACTCCCCAGATTTAGACGGCCATTTCCAAATACCTTTCTCATTTGGGTTCAAACTAATGGGGTCCAGCAAAACTTGAAGTTGAGATAGCTCCAGGTATGCTTCTGAAGAAAAGGGAAGGTGGAATCCCTCTTTCCCTTTTACAGATAGGCCATCACAATATACCCTTCAAGGACACCGCACAATGGAGACAAAGGCGCAGACGTGCAGCAGGGCCACGTTTCAAGGTTTCTGTTTAGATTATGACCCTGTGTAAACCTTTTTTTTTCTTATTATCATCTCCTGTTGTTTCATACCCTCCTGGCATATAAAATGCCCTGGAAAGATATCGAAAGTACTTGCGAACTTATGATTCGCCATACTAAAATGGATGTTACAGAAGCAGCCAAGCAATGTGCTTTGAGAACTATATTCTCACCACAGGCGCTCTCTCCTCACGCCGGGTCGTAGCATGTGCCTTGAATTTAGGGTTCATTACCGGGGGCTGTACATAGCCTGGTATATATTGAAAAGTACGAATACCTTCGGCAGTGTTCGGCGTCGCGAGTTTTGGCCTTATATGCACCAGCTCAGAATCATGTCTTGGGTCAATAGTTGGGTTTGCCCAGCTCCTGTGCTTGCTACCTTACGTTCCGTTCTATCGGCTAAGGCGGCCAAGGGAGAACTACTGCGATTGTGCCCTGGTTCATCTGGATGAGCACTGTCGGTGTCAAAACCGGCGGATCTCGGGTAGGGGGTCCCGATCTGTGCGTCTAAGGCTAATGGTACCAGGAGGCAAGGGACCCGATGTTTTACCCAGGTTCGGGCCCTCTCGATGGAGGTAAAACCCTACTTCCTTCTTGATTGATCTTGATGATATGAGTATTACAAGAGTTGATCTACCACGAGATCGTAGAGGCTAAACCCTAGAAGCTAGCCTATTATGATTATGATTGTCCTCCTATGGACTAAACCCTCCGGTTTATATAGACACCAGAGGGGGCTAGGGTTTACACAGAGTCGGTTACAAAGAATGAAATCTAATATCCGGATCGCCAAGCTTGTCTTCCACGCAACGGAGAGTCCCATCCGGACACGGGACGAAGTCTTGAGTCTTGTATCTTCACGGTCCAATAGTCCGGCCAAAGTATATAGTCCGACTGTCCAGATACCCCCTAATCCAGGACTCCCTCAGTAGCCCCTGAACCAGGCTTCAATGACAATGAGTCCGACGCGTAGATTGTCTTCGGCATTGCAAGGCGGGTTCCATCTCCGAATACTCCAAAGTAAACCTCAAACACTTAAACCATGTCCGACCTTGAAAGACGATTCTCACATACCACCGTAGAGAGAATGATATTCCACAAATGTAATCTGCTGACAACTTCAGATAACGTGACATGACACTACGGTCGAGTCATTATTCGAACCGTTTTCCCACAACCAGCCACAGCACATATTGCGAGGCGGTTTCCTCGGCACGTCTTGTTGAAGCAGAGATCATGTCCCCTTATCACGGGATTCTCATCAATACGGGTACGGGTAACCCAACCGAGCCATCAATCGTGGCGCTTGGGAAATAAGCGATTTTCAACGGGCAAGTGGGGAGGCGCACCGTTTGCGTCGCCTCTATAAAGGGATAAGGATTCCCCATTTTTACCCACGCCTTCTTCCTTCTTCGCCTATCCATTCTCGCACCCTTGAGCTCCAGCGCCTAGTTCACGCCTTCTCCGCATAGCCAAACATGTCCGGAGCACGAGGCAAGTGGGTGGCCTCCACCGTCAAGGAGGAGCATATTACGAAGCTCCGGGCGGCCGGATACTTGGCCGCAGATATTGTGCACTGGCTGCCAGACGCAGGGCAGATCATTCTGACTCCGGGACCCCACGAGAGGGTCGTGTTCCTTGCCCACTTCGTCCGTGGACTGGGATTTCCACTTCATCCCTTTGTCTGCGGGCTCATGTTTTACTGCGGGCTAGACTTCCATGATCTAGCCCCAAACTTTGTCCTCAACATCTCGGTGTTTATCGTCGTGTGCGAGGCCTTCCTCCGCATCAAGCCTCACTTTGTCTTGTGGCTACGAATCTTCTGCGTGAAGCCGAAGATCGTGAACGGCCAGCAAGCAGAGTGCGGAGGTGCCATGTTGGGCACGATGCCCAATGTTACCTGGCTTGACGGCTCCTTCGCGGAGACCATGAAAGGGTGGCAATTGGGGTGGTTCTACATCACCGAGCCGCACGACGCCAACTGGGTGGCGGCCCCTGAATTCCGATCCAAAATTCCCATGCGGCTCACCTCCTGGGAAAAGAAGGGCCTGGCCTGGGGTGAACCTGCGGAGCTGACAGGACTTCAGAATTGCATCAAAAATATGATGGACAAGAAAATCAAGCTTGTCAACATGGTCCAGGTCATGCTCGTCCGCCGGATTCTTCCATGCCAAAGACGGGCATTTAATCTGTGGGAGTTCATTCCGGCCGAACACCAAACACTTCAAGAGCTTTACGGCGCGACACACAAGGACGTGTGGAAGGTGTTATTAAAGGCCTTCGAAATACCTCCTCCCACCTCCGAGGACCGCGGTCTCCACATCACACAGCTCCCCCATCCGGTGAGTTTTCTTACCATCACCAAATGTAGCTTCCGCAGCATACTCATGGGAGGATTTTATGTCATCGTATGTAATTAATCAGGATTATGTGGTGACAGCGGAGCGGATCAACTGTCCGGCTCCACTGCCAGAAGGTCCAGCAACGGCTCTCCTGACGGAGATGCTAGTCCCGGCGCCTTACAAGGTGCCGGAGAAGAAGGCCGAAAAGAAGGCCCGGGGGACCAGGAAGGGTCTCCGGCGTAAGGTCGTACCAGACGCCTCGTCCGAAGACGATGAGGCACACTCCTCCCGCGAAGGGGAGGAGGAAAAGGAAAGGGCCGCACCATCCGGGGAGGCCGAAGGTCCTAAGAGGGCGGCCTAGGGGACCAGGAAGGGTCCCCGGCGCAAGGCCGTCATAGGCTTGTCGTCCGGAGACGATAAGGCAGATTCCTCCCGCGGAGGCGGGGGAAACACGAGGAAACTTCGCCTCCCTGCACTGGGGAGGAGAAGAAAAGAAAGCCGCCCTAGAGGGGGAGGGTAGGACGCCGAAGAAGGGAAAGGCATCCCTTCCGGATCATTCCACCATAGCCGCCTACAGCAAGGAGGAGTGGCTGCCCAGGGGCAAGCCCCTAGTGAGATCGTAAGTATCTGCACCCTGTTAATACTGTAGTGCCACTTAGCTTCATAGTTTGTAATAACGCCGAACACGTATATGCAGTCCGGCCAGGGACCATCCCGAGGTATCCTCTTCGGATGGGTCTTTGAGCGATTCGGCGATGAATTCGCTCCCGACGGCCACCTCCCCTCGGCCCGCGGATGACACGGAGGTGGGATCCCAAAGGGTCCCAGAGCAGGGGGAGGCGACATTGGAGACGCCTCAAGGCAAAATTCCAGACGCCGGGCACATGGGGCGTAAGATCCCCGTAGATTATGCTGACGAGAGCCGCAACAAGTTGGGCCCCGAGCCGGACACTGTACCGGAACCTCCAAAGGTTCCGGACTCGGGCAGGCAGCCCCTCGCTAAGGAGGGCGAGCCGGCCGTGCCGATGACTGTTACGCCAGAGGCGTCGGATAGTCTGCTGGAAGTGCTTCGCGGCGCTTCCATGGATGAAGAGCACCGTACTATTATGAGTGAGGTGATTCAGAAGGTTCGGTCCGCCAAAAGCAGATTGACCGAAGCCTGTAATAGCCTCCTGACAGGCTTTGAGTTAAGTAATCAAAAGTGTGAGAAATATCCCCCAATAGACGGTAGCCCCTGATACTCTGTTTGGTGTTCGGAAAGAAAAGCCAAACGGAGGGTCAACTCTAAACCGTAGGAGTCTAACAGTATGTGTCTATGTGAATGATCAGGCGGTACTGCTTGCCGCTGCTGCCCGCACAGCAGAGGTCACCGGACTAAAACGGGACCTAGAGCAAGCCAAAGGGGAGCTCCGCCTCACGAAGAGGTAGCTCAAAGAGAACAAAGGTAAGTGATACCCCGTTCACATATCATATAGTAGGAAAAATTGGTGACGCTAACAAAAAGCGTCATGATATTTGTAACAGGGGCCACGACCAAAGTGGCGGCCCTAAAGAAAGCGATATCCGAGGCTGAAAACAAGGCGTCCATGGAGCATGTTGAGCGTGAAAAGCAAGATGCTAGGGTGGGCGAGGTACAGCAAGAGCTCCAGGAGCTCGGCAAGAAGTTCGAGTCCTTGGACCGTGACTTCAAGACGAAGGAGTCTGAACTTGCGAAAGCCCTTTTGAGCGCGAAAGATGCCAAGGTTGAAGCCCAAAATGCCCAGCATGAGATCCAGGCGGCCAAGAAGATAGTGGCGGGTAAGGCATTCATTATGCAAAGCAAGCATGTGGAGGAGACATTTCTTTTACTTACCCGAATTCGGAGCTCTCTAGGGGCATTCGCAGATCTGCCATGCAGCATATCGGATGCCGCGGAGTTCTACCATGCCGAAGAGGGGAGCTCAACGGAGAAGTTGTTCTGGTCCCAGTATGCTGGAGCCGAACACCCAATGCCTCTGAGTGACCAACTGAAGCAATTGGTTGAACTCCACAGGGCGGCCGAAGTGGCCATGAAGGATTTCATAGTCCGGATGTGGCCTGGTGAGCCCCTGCCCCCCAGCTACTTCGGCCTTATGAAGCGGATAGTAAATGCCTGCCCGCGGCTTGAAGGTATCAAGCGATCTGTTTGCATTGAGGGTGCCCGCCGGGCCTTTGCCCGTGCGAAGATGCATTGGGCCAAGCTGGATGCAGAGAAGCTGGTGAAGGAAGGACCACCGGAGGGCAAGGCGCATCGCTACCCCGAGAAATATTATGATGGCGTGATGAAAGGTGCTCGTCTTGTGGCCGATGAATGTACCAAGGACATAATCTTTGAGTGAATGTACTCGTGTCGTCTTTGTAATATGAAAACGAACTTGTTTGCGCTATATAGTGTTTTGTTGATTTAAAATATTACCTTATGTGCGGCTGTTTATAAAGTTCTGAAAGTAGGCCAGTCGTCGGCTTCCGCACCCACGTAACTAGTACTGGGGTGTTCGTGGAAAACCCAAAAGACTCTTTTATCCAAATTTTTGGTCCCTGAAGGAGGTGCTTAGCACAGCGAACAAGGCAATCGGACTATGCGTCTTTATAACTCTCACTTAGCCATAGAAGTCTACAATTTTAAATTGCGGCGAAGCCCCTAGAATTCGGAAAGCCGAATTGGGGCGCTATACACGCCTAAATCGGACGAGGCCGACTCCTCGCCTAAAGCGGAAAAATCTTTAAGGATTTGAAGACCTCTCGAACAGCGACCAGCTCTCGCCGCATCATGACAGTCAGTTTTCGGCTTTCTCTACTGAGGTGCTCGTCCAGAAAAACTGGGACACAATCGCAGTAGTTCTCCCTGCGCTACCTTAGCCGATATAACGGAACGTAAGGTACCAAAACAAGGGAGCCGGGAAAACCCAACTATTGACCCAAGACATGATTCGGAGCTGATGCATATAGTGCTATAAGTTCGGGGTGCCGCACTGTTGAAAGTGTTCAGACTTATCTTGCCGAATTAAGGGGCACCATGAGAAGCCCCTGGCAAACTGACCGTACCAAAGTGTACGGGTTCAATATTACATAAACATTTTTAGGGAAAAATGTGGACATAAGAATAATAAGATGACGCTATATATTATCTCCCATTGATAAATAATACGTCCAAGCGTATGTGTACAATTAATGTATTGAGCATAAGCAAATAGGACTATTTGACATGTCCTATCCAAGGGCAGGCCGCATGTAGGTATATAAAACAGGTATAACGATCATTGACAGATACCACCTGGGTATTCCCTTTGTGCGTAAAGCCTTTTGCCTCCTTGGTTTTCCCTTCTGAGATGAGTCCGATAATCTGGCTCTCTGAAGAGGCTGACCGAAAGTAGGGTCCTGAAAGAGAAAAGGGGGGTTATTAAAGTATGCTGCGGCTGAACCGCACTGTTGACGCATCACTTATTGCGCCTCCACCTATGCCCATGGTATTTTGAGTGCGTAATTGTGTACGCGCGGCACGAATGCTGCCTGAATGGGGCTGGGGCAGAGGCCGGACTTCTAGTCGTGCTCTTGGCGTGCCTGGCGATCCTGTTGCAGGGTACTCCGGACTCGCTTGACGGTGTTCGGGGTTGTTGTCGTCAGATTGGTGGTTTGCCGGAGAAGGCTGCTTTGTACTTCTGCCGCAAGGGCCGCGGTGTGCTCCTCTTTACAGAGAGAGCGATCTGTGTTTCCATTGACTGTTATAACCCCGCGAGGTCCTGGCATCTTGAGCTTGAGGTATGCATAGTGTGGTACTGCATTGAATCGAGCGAATGCGGTTCGTCCGAGCAGTGCATGATAGCCACTGCGGAAAGGGACGATGTCAAAGATTAACTCCTCGCTTCGGAAGTTATCCGGGGATCCGAAGACCACTTCCAGTGTTATTGAGCCCGTACAATGGGCCTCTACTCCTGGAATTACACCTTTAAAGGTGGTTTTGGTGGGCTTGATCCTTGAGGGATCGATGCCCATTTTGCGCACTGTGTCCTGATAAAGCAGGTTCAGGCTACTGCCACCGTCCATAAGGACTCGCGTAAGGTGGAATCCGTCAATGATTGGGTCGAGGACCAATGCGGCTGAACCGCCGTGACGGATGCTAGTAGGGTGGTCCCTATGATCAAAAGTGATCGGACAGGCTGACCATGGGTTGAACTTTGGGGCGACTGGCTCCATCGCATAGACATCTCGTAGTGGTCGTTTTTGTTCCAGTTTGGGAATGTGGGTGGCGTAGATCATATTGACCATTTTCACCTGGCAGGAAATTTCTTGTCCCCCCGTGTTCGGACGCCGGGGCTCCTCGTCATCATCGCTGTGCAGCCCCTTGTCCTTGTTCTCGGCATTTATTTTATCGGACTATTTGAACACCCAGAAGTCTCTATTAGTGTGGTTTGCTGGCTTACCCGGGGTGCCGTGAATTTGGCACGAGCGATCAAGTATGCAGTCTAGACTGGACGGTCCCTGATTGTTTCTTTTGCACGGCTTTTTCCGCTGACCGGATTTTGAGCCACTGAATCCGGCATTGACTGTCGTGTCTTCAGTGCTATCGCCATTGTTCCGGCGCTTATGTCTGTTGCGCCGTGTCTTGCCATTATTGTCGCGGACATCTGAAGTGCCGGAGTTTATTAGTGTGGTGCTACTGCGAGCCAACCAGCTATCCTCGCCCGCGCAAAAGTAGGTCATGATTGATGTGAGGACCGCCATGGACTTTGGTTTTTCCTGGCCGAGGTGTCGGGCGAGCCACTCGTCACGGATATTATGCTTAAAGGCCGCCAGGGCTTCGGCGTCCGGACAGTCGACAATTTGGTTCTTCTTAGTTAGGAACCGAGTCCAGTATTTCCTGGCTGGCTCTCCGGGCTGTTGGGTAATGTGACTCAAGGCATCAGCATCCGGTGGTCGCACGTACGTGCCCTGGAAGTTGTCGAGGAACGTGTCCTCCAGGTTTTCCCAACTGCCGATGGAATTTGTCGGTAGGCTATTTAGCTAGTGCCGGGCCGGTCCTTTCATTTTAAGGGGAAGATACTTGCTTGCATGTAGATCGTCACCGCGGGCCATGTGAATGTGGAGAAGGAAATCTTTGATCCATACTGCGGGGTCTGTTGTGCCATCGTATGATTCGATGTTTACGGGTTTAAACCCTTCTAGGAATTCGTGATCCATCACTTCGTCAGTGAAGCAGAGGGGGGGTGTGGCGCCTCTATGCCGGACTATATGGCTATGCAATTCGAATGAGTCTGGTTGGCTGTGTTTGGCCCGACGGATTTATTGACAGTGTATCCGGCGTGACGATCATCGTCACGTGTTGGGGCGCGCCCACGCGATCCGTAGATCGATCTTGGCTGTCCTGCCTTATTTTTCAGTATGTCCCGCAGGTCCTGCCTATTGCCTCGGGCCGTAGTGTATTGGCGTGGGGGTGCGGGCTGGTATTCGGGCTGATATGCCGTTTTATCCCAACCATGAGGTGGTTGGTCAGCCACGTACTGTGTTGGTAGTATGGGCTCCTCCTCGAGTTGGGGTAGCCACTTGTGCTTTGGATAACCTTTGGTGTGGCGCTCGAGTCCATATTCCTCGGCTGCCAGGACTTCGGTCCATCTATCTGTGAGCAGATCTTGATCAGCTTGGAGTTGCTGCTGCTTCTTTTTTAGGCTCCTCGCAGTGGCCATAAGCCGGCGCTTGAAGCGCTCCTACTCTACGGGGTCCTCAAGCACGCCGAATTCGTCGTCGCCGAGGCTAATCTCATCTTCGGAGGGGGGCATGTAATTTTTCTCCTTTGGGTATCCGTCCGTCACCTGTTCGTCTGGGCTGACCTGCCCGTCTTCCTGTTCGGCCTGCTTGAAGGCAGGCTGATCGAGGTTGTATTCGTCCTCGGCACCATCCGGATTGTTTTCGTCTCCTGTGCCGGTATTGCTGTGGCGGGGCTTGGAGCGGCGCCGATGACGCCCATGCTTTGTTTTCTTCCTTGAGGGGTTATCCTCCATTGCCTCATCGCCATTGGTTTCCTTCAGAGTGTCCACCATATATATATATATATATCATATGAGGAGGTGGCTGTCCAGCGCCCCCTGGGCGGTGGTTCCTGTTCTTCTCTTGTATCGCCGTCCACGCCGTCGATGTCTTCAGAGTCTAAGTCAAGCACGTCGGTTAAATCATCGACCGTGGCAATGAAGTGGGTGGTGGGTGGGCAACGAATTCCCTCATCGTCTGCTTCCCACTCGAGCCGGACATAGTTCGGCCAAGAGTCTGCTGACAAAGAGAGAGACTTTAATGAGTTCAGCATGTCCCCAAAGGGCGATTGCTGGAAGATATCTGCAGCGGTGAACTCCATTACCGGAGCCCAACCAGATTCGGCGGGCTCGGGGGTGTGCGGACTGGAACCTATAGCGGGACACAAGTTCGGGGGTCCGGAGACACAGGCTTCCTTGGGGGTGAAGTTTGTGTTCGGCTCTATCGCTGATGAGTGTGCGGCCTCCTGGTCGGGGTCCATCCACCCGTCCTCGGACGTCGCAATCTACCCCGGATTTAAGTCCGGAGCGCCTGCAGGTGCGATGTCCCGAGTTTTGTCCGATAGCAGGTCTAAGCCGTGCTCATCGTGACTGTTCGGCGCTCCTGGCGTAGGCCCGAATCCGTCGAAGATCAAGTCTCCGCGGATATCGGCCGTGTAGTTCAAGTTCCTGAACCTGACCTGATGGCCAGGGGCGTAGCTGTCGATCTGCTCCAGATGGCCAAATGAATTGGCCCGCGGTACGAAGCCGCCGAACACGAAGATCTGTCCGAGGAGTAAAGTCTCACCCTGGACCACATTGTTGTTGATAATTGAAGGAGCCATTGAGCCTTGCAGCAACGACAGAGAGGAACTCTCAATGAAAGCACCAATGTCGCTGTCAAAACCGGCGGATCTCGGGTAGGGGGTCCTGATTTGTGCGTCTTAGGCTAATGGTAACATGAGGCAAGGGACACTATGTTTTACCCAGGTTCGGGCCCTCTCGATGGAGGTAAAACCCTACTTCCTTCTTGATTGATCTTGATGATATGAGTATTACAAGAGTTGATCTACCACGAGATCGTAGAGGCTAAACCCTAGAAGCTAGCCTATTATGATTATGATTGTCCTCCTATGGACTAAACCCTCTGGTTTATATAGACACCGGAGGGGCCTAGGGTTTACACAGAGTCGGTTACAAAGAATGAAATATAATATCCGGATCGCCAAGCTTGTCTTCCACGCAAAGGAGAGTCCCATCCGGACACAGGATGAAGTCTTGAGTCTTGTATCTTCACGGTCCAACAGTCGGGCCAAAGTATATAGTCCGGCTGTCCGGATACCCCCTAATCCAGGACTCCCTCAAGCACCTCAGTAGAGAAAGCCGAAAAATGACTGTCATGATAAGGCGAGAGCTGGTCAAACCACTCGATGACTCAGCGGAATCTTCGTGATTCCTCCGCATTAACGAAGGACCAGTTTCCTGGTCATGTATGTAAACGCACCATATTCGAATAAACGCGGACATACCAGGGGCTAGATAGTAGCCCCACCATCAAACTCCTATGGCTAAGTGAAAGTGTTAAAGCTCTATAGTCTGATTGCCTAGTTCGACACACTAACCCCTCCTTAAACGGACCAAGACGTTGGGTCGTGTGATCAAGTGCTTTTCCGAACACCCCTGCGTTATACGCGAGGGGGCCGAAGCCGACGACTACAAACTTTCAGGTTATATACATAAACGGCCACATAGGAGGCACTAAAATACTTTACGGGCAAAAGTATAAACATAGCCTTCATTATCATAAGCATTGTTTTTACAATTCAGATACATGTTACTTGAACATAATATTCTTCAAGCACTGACCCTCTATCAAGCGGGCACCCTCTAATACTTCTTCAAAATATTGATCTGGCATGTCCTGACCCTCAGGCGGACCCCCTGTTGCAATATCAGTGGCCTTCATCTTCGCCCAATACGTCTTCACACGGGCAAGGGCCATCCATGCACCTTCTATGCACATTGACGGCTTGACAGCATCGATATGCGACACTGCACAAACAAGTTGATGCACTAAACCAAAATAATTGTTCGCAGTTGGTCTCCCAGGCCACAGCCGATCCACGACAGCCTTCATGGCAAGTCCGGATATCCTATGGAGCTCGGCCCATTCGGCCATCTGCTCATTCAACAGCAGCGGACGCCTTGGCATGCTAAACTGTGACCAGAAAAGTTGTTTTGCTTCACGGCCTTCTTGGACCTGGAAAAATTATGTCGCATCAGAAGCACTCTTTGACAAGTCCAAATATGCATCCGAAGAACTCCACATTTGATCAAGCGAGGAATATTTCGGATCGCCAAACTTAGTTCGTAATAAAAAAGGCTTTCAGGCCGCGATCTCCCCAGCTTGTTGGATCTCCTCCCGTGCTGCCCTGGCCTCTGACCGGGTTTCCTTTGCCGCTTGTAAGGCCTTCTCAAGGTCAGCCGCTTTTTCTTTGGTCTCTTTCTCGAGAAGCGCATATTTGTTAGCAGCATCCCTTAGCTCAAGCGCCGTGTTGGAAATTTTCTCCTTACTCAGGCGATGAGCAGCCTGTTCGACTTTTAATTCACCAACTGCCTTCTCGGCAGCCGCATTGCTTATCCTGGCTTGCTCCTTGGCCCGAGCAAGCTCAGCCCGAAGGGTCTCCGTGGTGGCAGCTCCATCTGCAGTCAAGCATACTATAAATTCCAGCATCGTGCTCTAATTTATATGCACTGGCCGCCCATAATACATACCTTGTGCCTCATCAAGCCGCTTGTTCACGAGTGTGATGTCATCATCTGCCACATCAAGTTGCCGCTTCAGTTTGGCAAATTGAGCGGCCCGGGCAGTGGTCGGGGCTGCAGCTGATTGTGTACAAATTAGCAAAATTATTACCTGAGCATATTCATTTGATCGTCTGACCGTCCCATTTGGAAGACAACCAGAGTCTTAGGGGCTACTATCTATACAAAGTGCACATTGCATCCACAATACAAACCAAGAGGCTACATTAAGTACCTCAAAGTATCTTAGCAGGCTCGTAAAAGCTTCATTGAATCCGCTTTTTGCGGATG
This sequence comes from Triticum timopheevii, assembly GCA_963921465.1. Lineage (NCBI taxonomy): Eukaryota > Viridiplantae > Streptophyta > Magnoliopsida > Poales > Poaceae > Triticum > Triticum timopheevii. Next base: position 335,664,446 of record OY997266.1, on the reverse strand, counting down.
AAATCCTTTCAATCACCATTCCCATTAAGGTACGATGTTCCTATGAGATAGGCGCTTGCCGCAGAAGATCCGCCCATGTGTCCGGTTGTATATCGGACGGTCCGGGGCTTTTGTTGTTGGTCTCTCTAGGAGCCGAACACCCCGGACCTCGGGTGGCCAAAGAGTCATCTTCTGGCCTGGCACTCCCTCGCGGCTCGGGAGAAATCCTCTGGGTCGACACCTCAGGGTCGCCCGCCCTATAAGGCGGGCAAGTATGAGGCGGAGTTTTGCTCTCCATCATCTCTAGAAGAAGATCCCCCGAGGATGAAGATTAGTGAGGGAGGCTATAGGCCGAACTGCAAAACATACGTTTCAAAATATTACCCTCACAAACGGGAAAAGAATGGGGTATGCTTATTAAACACCTTTGTTCACTTACGATTCGGCCAAAGGCTGGCCCCCTTGTGGGCACTGTGCGGCAATATCGCCTCCAGAATTTGGGCCCCCTGATAGGGATTTCTTCCCTCGCTTGGAAGCCTCAGCCTTCGGGTCTTCGGGAGCGGCTCTTTTCTTCTCGTAGGGGGAAGGGACGTTAGATTCTCCTCCTCGTTCACCCTCCGACATGGGGGTTCCGATTTCCTCGGATACGGTGCGTGACGCACCTCTGGTATGATGGACGTGTTGGCCCTCTCCACTCCTCTCCTTTCCTTCCCTTGATGGCACTTGATAGGGTGCCGGAGCCAGCATTCTGGTTAACACTGGGTCCGCTGAGTTTTCGGGAAGTGGGGCCGATGTCGGTGTCAAAACCGGCGGATCTCTGGTAGGGGGTCCCAAACTGTGCGTCTAAGGCTAATGGTAATAGGAGGCAGGGGACACGATGTTTTACCCAGGTTCGGGCCCTCTCGATGGAGGTAATACCCTACTTCCTGCTTGATTGATCTTGATGATATGAGTATTACATGAGTTGATCTACCACGAGATCGTAGAGCCTAAACCCTAGAAGCTAGCCTACGATTATGATTGTTGTTGTCCTACGAACTAAACCCTCTGGTTTATATATACACCGGAGGGGGCTAGGGTTACACGGAGTCGGTTATAGAGAAGGGAATCTACATATCCGAATTGCCAAGCTTGCCTTCCACGCAAAGGAGAGTCCCACCCAGACACGGGACGAAGTCTTCAATCTTGTATATTCATAGTCCAACAGTCCGGCATAAGCATATAGTCCGGCTGTCCGAGGACCCCCTAATCCAGGACTCCCTCAGTAGCCCCTGAATCAGACTTCAATGACGATGAGTCCGGCGCACAGATTGCCTTCGGCATTGCAAGGCGGGTTCCTTCTCCGAATACTCCAAAGTAGATCTTGAACACAAGAATCGTGTCCGGCTCTGCAAAACAAATTCCACATACCACCGTAGAGAGTACAATATTCCACGAGTCTATCTGCTGACAACTTTTCCATAGCGTGACATCACGTTGTGGCCCGGTTATTATTCGAACCGTTTTTCTAACCTGCCACTACGCGTTTCGGAGGCGGTTTCATTGGCATGTCATGTCAAAGTAGAGATCGTGTCCCCTTATCACGGGGTTCTCATCAATACGGGTGTGGGTAACCCAACCGCTCCATTAGTATGAGTCCTTGGATTAGGCAAGTTCCAAACGGCCGCATGGAGTACGCTTGACATTCATCCCCTTTATAAAGAGGTAAAAGACCCATCCTTTTCTTTCCACGCTTGATCCTTCCCTTCCCCCAGCTCGAGTTCCAATACCCAAGGCTCAGTCCAAGCGCTCCAAACCTCCAACCATGTCCGGATCCAGCCTTCAAGACCGGTGGATGGCCTCTTCTGTCACAGCTGAGGACATCACGAAGCTTAGGGAGGCTAGGTATTTGACCACCGAAATCCTTCACAGGCTTCCTGCTCAAAGGCAGGTTATCCCTACTCCCAAACCAAACGAGAGAGTCGTATTCATCTCCCACTTCCTCCGAGGGCTAGGCTTTGGTCTTCATCCCTTTGTTAGAGGGCTAGATTTTCATGATCTAGCTCCAGATTCCTTCCTTCACATCTCAACGTTCGTCGTTGTGTGTGAGGCCTTCCTTCGCATTACCCCACACTTCGGCTTATGGCTCAAGACCTTCAATGTGAAGCCGAAGATAATTGACGGGCGATGCACGGAGTGCGGAGGCGCTATAATAAGCAAAGGTGTCGATGTTTTATGGCCAAAGGGTTCCTTCCCGGAAGTTTCTGACCTATGGCAACGGGAGCGGTTTTATATCACCACACCCCGAGGTAGAAAGTGGGCGGCCGCCCCAGCCTTCCGCTCCGCTCCTCCGCCACAGCTTGCATCATGGGTCAACAAGGGGCTGGACTGGGGATCAGTTGATGACGTGCGGACATTGCAAAGCCGCATTCAGGATCTCATCAAGAAGGACATCAATCTTGTCAAAGTAATCCAAGTAATGCTAGTCTGTCGGGTCCTGCCATGCCAACGTCGACCTCTCCGTATGTGGGAGTTCAACCCGGAAGGACCGCGAACTGTTCAGCACTTCTTCGGCATGACGCTCAAAGGGATGTATCAATTATTCTTCGGATCACGAATAAAGTGTCTGGACACAACAGAGGATGCAGGCCTTGATTGCAACCATCCAGATACCCAGGTAAGTAATTCCACAACCGAACATGTTGTCATTATATTTGACACAACATTATCCTGAAAAACCATCCTCGGCCAGGGCTGGATAAGAAAGGTGGAGAGGATCAGGTGTTTGGCTCCTCTTCCCGAAGATTTGGCGGACCTTGTATTAACTAGGATGCTGGCTCGTGCACCTTATCAAGTGCCATCAGGGACGGACAAGGAGAGGAATGGGGAAGCCGAAAGCGGACTTCATGCTGGAGGTACATTACGCATCATAACTGGGGAAATTGGTACTCCCGTGTCGGAGGATGAACGAGGAGGAGAATCTAGTATCCCTTCTCCCCACGGGAAGAAGAGGGCCGCCCCCGAAGACTTGGAAGTAGAGGTCTCCAAACGAGGGAAGAAACCTTTATCAGGGGGGCCTGCCCCGGAGGGCAACATTACTGCACAGCGCCCATAGGGGGCCAGCCGTTAACCGAGCCGAAAGTGAACAAAGGTGCTTTGTAAGCATACCCCATTCTTTTCCTAAGAATAACGACTTAGACGTATGTTTTGCAGTTCGGCTTATAGCCTCCCTCAACAGTCTTCGTCCTCGGGAGATCTTCTTCCAAAGATGATGGAGAGCGAAACGCATCCTCCTACTTCTCCGCCTCATGAGGTGGACGACCCTGAGGTGCCATCCCAGAGGATCTCTCCCGATCCGCAAAGGTCAGAAGGTAACTCTTCGACCGCCCAAGGTCCGGGGTGTTCGGCTCCTAGAGAGACCAACAGAAAAAGCCCCAGACTATCCGATATATAGCCGGACACATTGATGGGTCTTCTGCGGAAGCGCCTATCTCAGAGGCACATCGTACCTTAATTGGTACGGTGGTCGAGAAGATTTCGTCGGAAAAAAAGGGTTGAATGAAGCTTTTACGAGCTTGCTAAGAGGCCTTGAGGTACGCAATGTGATATTTTTCAATTGTACCATAAATGCAAGGTGCACTGTGTGTAGATAGTAGCCCCTGAGACTCTGGTTGCCATCCTAACGGGGCGATCAAAGGATTGAAATAGAAATAATCTCAGGTAACGATTTTGCCAATTTTGTATATAGGCGGCTGCAGCCCCGGCAGCTGCCTGGGCTGCCAATTTTGCCGAACTCAAGCAGCAACTTGATGTGGCGGATGAAGATATCATGCTTGTGAACAAGCGGCTTGACGAGGCACAGGGTATGTATATTTGGGTGGTCAGTGAATATTAATAAGAGCATGATGTTGGGATTTATAATATGCTTTGATTGCAGATGGTGCTGCCGCTGTGGGGACCCTTCGGGCTGAGCTTGCCCAGGCCAAGGAGCGAGCCAGGAGAAGAAATGCGGCTGCTGAAAAGGCAGCTAATGAATTAAAAGCCGAACAGGCTGCTCATCACCAAAGTGAGGATAGAATGGCTAACATGGCTCTTGAGCTACAGAATGCCGCTAGCCGATATGAGCTTCTCGAAAGGGAAAACCAAGCGAAAATGGCTGACCTCGAAAAGGCCTTACAGGCAGCGAAGGAAACCCGCTCTGAGATCAGAGCGGCTCGGGAGGAGCTCCGGCAAGCCGGTGAGATCGCGGCTGGGAAGCCCTTTTTATTGCGAACTAAATTCGGCGATCCAAAGTATGCCCCTCTTGATCAATTGTGGAGTTCTCCAGACGCATACTTGGATTTGTCAAAGAGTGCTGCCGATGCGACACTGTATTTCCGAGATTAAGAAGATCATCAAGCGGAAAAATTGTTTTGGTCGTAGTTCAGTGCTCCAAGGCGTCCGCTGCTGTTAAACGAGCAAATGGTCGAATGGGCTGAGCTCCATAGGTTATCCGGGCTTGCCATGAAGGTTGTCGTGGATCGCCTTTGGCCGGAGAAACCTAGTCCGGATAGTTACTTTGGTTTTGTGCAGCGATTTATTCGTGTTGTGCCGCATATCGACACTGTCAAGCGGTCGGCGTGCATAGAGGGTGCGCGGATGGCCCTTGCCCGTGTTAAGACATACTGGGCGAGGATGGAGGCCACCGATATTGCAACCAAGGGTCCACCCGGGGGCCAGGACTCGCCCGAGCACTATTATGAAGAAGTTTTAGAAGGTGCCCGTTTAATAGAGGCTCAGTGCTCAAAGAATATCATCTTCAAATGACGTGTATCTTGATTGTAAAAACAATGCTTTTGATAATAAAGTCTATATTTATACATTTGCCCGTGAAGTATTGTAGTGCCTCCTGTGCGGCCATTTATGTATATATGTATATAACCTGAAAGTTTGCAATCGTCGGCTTCGGCCCCCTCGTGTATAACGCGGGAGTGTTCGGTAAAAGCACGTAATCACACTTGATCCAATGTCTTGGTCCGTTAAGGAGGTGGTAGCACGGCGAACGAGGCAATCGGACTATATAGCTTTAACACTTTTACTTAGCCGTAGGAGTTTGATCGTGGGGCTACTATATAGCCCCTAGTATGTTCGCGTTTATCTGAATACGGTGCATTTACATACGTGACCGGAAAACTGGTCCTTCATTAATGCGTAGGAATCGCGAAGATTGCGCTGAGTCATCGAGTGGTTGACCAGTCTCTCGCTTTATCATGACAATCAGTTTTCGGCTTTCTCTACTGAGGTGCTCATCCGGATGAACCAGGACAGAATCGCAGTAGTTCTCCCTGTGCCACCTTAGCCGATAGAGCAGAACGTAAGGTAGCAAAATACGGGAGCCGGGCAAACCCAACTATGACCAAAGACATGATTCAGAGCTGATGCATATAAGGCCAAACTCGCGACGCCGAACACTCCCGAAGGTATTCAGACTTTACAACATATACTGGGCTGAATACAGCCCTTGATAATGAGCCATGAATTTCAAGGTACGTGCATCAATCCGGCGTGACGAAAGAGCGCCTGTGGTGAGAGCATAGGTCTCAAAAAAAACACTGGTTGCTGCCTCTGTAATGTCTATTTGAGAATGGTGAATCATACGCTCGCCAATAACGCCGGTATCCCTCTTGGTCATTTTAAGTGTTAGGTGGGTGTGAGACAACAAGAGACAATAAAAAAAAGGTTTACACAGGGTCTTAGTCTAAAATGAAACCTTTGAATGGGGCCCTGCTGCACGTCTGTGCCTTTGTCTCTGTTGTGCCGTATCTTTGAAGGGTATAGCCCGATGGTCATCTGGGAACAAACCCAGGTGAAAGAATCTAGTGTGACCGTGCGTAAAGTTGGTTTATCTTAATGAACCGTGAAAATTCAATATCTTGAGTGTAAATAGGGTCAAGCCAAACTATGGACCTTTTCCATGCGGGCAGCCCCCCGCACCACATATGGGGGCATAGCCGTTAATCAAGCTCAGGTTTATCTGAGCTGCTACAACTAGGTGTGCACCGAACACGTCTAGCTGTGTCCGTGGTCTCGAAGACCGATGAGTTGCTCGGGTTGGAAAGGCCATTCCGTGATTCGGCTGCTAGAGCCGCCACGTATTCTTCCATACGAAGAGAACGCTTTGTGTTTCTGCTGATTGTGATAACGCCATGTGGACCGGGCATCTTGAGTTTGAGATAAGCGTAATGCAGGACTGCATTGAAACGAGCGAAGGCTGTTCTTCCGAGTAGTGCATGATAGCCCCTTCGGAACGGAGCAATGTCGAAGATTAGTTCTTCGCTTCGAAAGTTGTTGGGAGAACCGAATACAACCTCCATTGTTAAAGTGCCCATGCAGCAGGCCTGGTATTACTCCTTTAAAGGTAGTATCGCTTTGGTTGATTCTTGACGGGTCTATCCCCATCTTGCGGATAGTGTCCTGATATATCAGATTAAGACTACTGACGCCGTCCATGAGGACTCGGGTGAGATGGTATCCGTCAATTATTGGGTCGAGCACCAAGGCAGCCGAACCCCCATTACGGCTACTAGTCGGATGATCCATGCGATCGAAAGTGATCAGGCAGGCTGACCATGGGTTGAATTTGGGGGCGACGGGATCTACAACATATATGTCTCGGAGTGCGCGTTTGCGCTTCCTCTTTGGAATGTGGGTGGCATAAATCATGTTCATTGTTTTGACCTCCGGTGAATTTTTTTTCTGTCCCCCAGTGTTCGGCTGGCGAGGTTCATCCTCATCTTCACTTAGCAGATCCTTCCCTTTGTGTTCGGCATTTAGCTTGCCGGCTTGCTTGAAGACCTACCATTCTCTGTTGGTGTGATTCGCAGGTTTCTCGGGGGTGCCATGAATCTGACAGGACCTATCTAGAATTTTATTTAGGCTGGACGGACCATCTCTGCTGCCTTTAAATGGCTTTTTCCGTTGACTGGGTCTAGAGCCCCTGAATCCGGCGTTTACCGTTGTATTGTCTGGGATGTCTTCATTATTTCGACATTTGTTTTTATTGCGTCGTGGTTTTCCATTGCCATCCCTGATTTCGCATGTGCCTGGATCATTGGTGCTGCTGCGAGCCAACCAACTGTCCTCGCCCGCGCAAAAGCGGGTCATAAGAGTTGTTAGGGCTGCCATTGTCCTTGGCTTTTCCTGGCCGAGGTGCCTAGCAAGCCATTCATCCCGGACACTGTGTTTAAAAGCTGCTAGGGCTTCGGCATCCGGATAGTCGATGATTTGGTTCTTCGTGGTGAGAAATATGTTCCAAAGCTTACAAGCTGACTCTCCGGGTTGTTGGATTATGTGACTTAAATCATTTGCATCCGTAGGTCGGACATAGGTCCCTTGAAAATTAGCCCTGAAAGCGTCCTCGAGTTCCTCCCAGCTTCCAATGGAATTTTCGGGGAGGCTTTTCAACCAGTGCCGAGTTGGTCCTTTCAACTTGAGGGGCAGGTATTTGATGGCATGGAGATCGTCTCCGCGAGCCATATGGATGTGAAGAATAAAGTCCTCAATCCAGACCGCAGGGTCTGTCGTTCAGTCGTATGCCTCGATGTTTACGGATTTAAACCCCTCTGGAAATTCATGATCCAGCACTTCATCGGTGAAGCACAGGGGGTGTGCGGCACCCCTGTACTTGGTTGTGTCGTGGCATGGGTCTGACGGCTGTAGTGTTCGGTGTTGATTCTGAGCTGGTAGTCGATCAGTATAGCCGGTTTGGTGGCCGTGATCCTGCATAGGAACACGTTTCCTAGATCCATAGATGGATCTGGTTATCCCAGGTCTTTTGTCCAGGTTCTCACGTAGATTGTGTGTTGATTTGTGTGCGGCGTCATTAGCCGCTTTGTCTTGGCCATGGGGTGGTCAGTCTGGCAGATCGGCCGTATTGTTTTTCGGCGGAATGGGCGCGGTAGCATCGTTGTCCAATTCGGGCAGCAGCTTACGTTTTGGGTAGCTCTTTGTCTGGCGATCACCGCCGTATCTTTCCTTAGTGTCGAGCACTTAGTTCCATCTGTGGTTGAGCTTATCCTGCACAGCTTTAAGCCGTTGCTTCTGCTTCTTCAAGCTCCTCGCGATGGCAATAAGTCTCTTGTGGAGGTGCTCTTGTTCCAAGTGTTTTTCCGGGATGATGTGTGCATCGTCGTCCGGACTGTTCTCCTCTCCGGAGACAGGTTTATAAGTTCTGTATTCAGCATCGCTATGATCGGACAGCGGCCCCGGACTGTGTTCACCGTCTCCTTGCTCATCCTGCTCCATCGCTGGGTCTGCGGGGTCTTGAGCATCGTCCGGGGAGTTATTCTTTCTTGTGCCGGTATTGCTGTTTTTACTATGGCGGGGTTTAGAGCGGCGTCGTTGACGTCGACGCTTTGGCTGCTTCTCGAGAGGATTATCCTCCATTGCATACTTTTGATCCTCGCCATTGTTTTCTTTGGGTGTGTCCACCATATATATGTCGTACAATGAGGTGGCTGTCCAGCACCCTGCTGGTGGTGGTTCCTGTTCTTCTCCGGCATCGTCGTCCATACCGTCAATGTCTTCAGAGTCGAAATCAAGCGTGTCAGTCAAGTAGTCGACAGTGGCTATTAAGTGGGTGGTGGGTGGGTAACGAATTCCTTTGTCGTCCGCTTCCCACTCAAGTCGGACATAGTTCGGCCAAGAGTCTCCTGACAAGGAGAGAGATTTTAATGAGTTTAGCACGCCGCCCAAGGGCGAGTGTTGAAAGATGTCTGCAGAGCTGAACTCCAAGATCGGTGCCAAGCTAGATCCGATGGGCCCGGATACATGCAGTTCGGAGCCTATGGCCGGAGACGAGTCGGAGGGTCCGATGACACAGACCTCATTGGAAGTGAAATCTGTGTTCGGCTCTATCGCTGTTGAGTGTGCTGCTTCCGTGGCGGGGTCCATCCTCCCGTCCTCGGATGGCACAATCTGCACTAGATCTAAAGCCAGGGTAGCTGCGGGTGAGATCTCCTGAACACCGTCCGATCGCAGATCTAGGTCATGCTCATCGTGGCTGTAGGGTGCACCTGTCATGGGCTCGAATCCGTCGAAGATCAAGTCTTCGTGGATGTCGGCTGTGTAGTTCAGGCTTCCAAACCTGACCTGATGGCCAGGGGCGTAGCTATCGATCTGCTCCAGATGGCCAAGCGAGTTGGCCCGCAGTGCGAAGCCGCCGAATACGAAGATCTGTCCGGGAGGAAAACCTCACCCTGGACCGCGTCGTTGTAGACGATTGAAGGAGCCATCAAGCCTTATGGTGACGACACAATGGAACTCTCAATGAAAGCACCAATGTCGGTGTCAAAACTGGCAGATCTCGGGTAGGGGGTCCCGAACTGTGCGTCTAAGGCTAATGGTAACCCTAGCCCCCTCTGGTGTCTATATAAACCGGAGGGTTTAGTCCATATGACAACAACAATCATAATCATAGGCTAGCTTCTAGGGTTTAGCCTCTACGATCTCGTGGTAGATCACCTCTTGAAATACTCATATCATCAAGATCAATCAAGCAGGAAGTAGGGTATTACCTCCATAGAGAGGGCCCGAACCTGGGTGGGTTACACAGAGTCGGTTATAGAGAAGGGAATCTACATATCCGAATTTCTAAGCTTGCCTTCCACGCAAAGGAGAGTCCCACTTAGACACAGGACGAAGTCTTCAATCTTGTATCTTCATAGTCCAACAGTCCGGCATAAGCATATAGTCTGGCTTTCCGAGGACCCCCTAATCCAGGACTCCCTCAGTCGAACACCTGATCCTCTCTGCCTTCCTTACCCAGCCCTGGCAAAGTATGGTTTTCTTAGTTTTGTTATGAGAAACTTAAGCTAAAAATGTGTTCGGAAATTGAGTACTTACCGGGGAATCCGGATGGTTGCAGTCGAGGCCTGCGTCTTCTGTGGTGTCCGGATACCTTTTTCGTGACCCGAAGACTAATTCATACATCCCTTTGAGCATTGTGCCGAAGAAGCGTTGAATGGTTCACGGTCCTTCCGGATTGAATTCCCACATACGGAGAGGTCGGCACTGGCATGGCAAGGCCCAATGGACTAGCATAACTTGGATTACCTTGACAAGGTCGATGTCCTTCTTAATAAGGTCTCGAATGCGGCTTTGCATTATTTGAACTTCACCCGGCGAGCCCCAGTCCAGCCACTTGTTGACCCATGATGCAAGCTGTGGTAGAGGGCCGGGTCGGAAGGTTGGTGAAGCTACCCACTTGGTACCACGGGGCTCCGTGATATAAAACCACTCCCGTTGCCATAGGCCGGAAGTTGCGGTAAAGGAACCCTTTGGCCAGACGGCGCCGGCAAATTTGCTTATCAGAGCGCCTCCGCACTCTGTGTGCTCCCCATCTATTATTCTTGGCCTTACATCGAAGATCTTGAGCCACAAGCCGGAGTGTGGGGAGATACGGAGGAAGGCCTCACATACGATAATAAACAATGAGATGTGAAGGAGTGAGTCCGGAGCTAGATCATGGAAATCTAGTCTGTAGTAAAATAGGAGCCCTCGAACGAAGGGGTTGAGGGAGAAACCTAACCCCCGAAGGAAGTGAGGGATAAATACGACCCTCTCATTAGACCTAGGAGTAGGGATAACCTCCCCTGGTGCAGGAAGCCTGTGAAGGATTTCCGCAGTCAAGTACCTTGCCTCCCTGAGCTTCTTAATATCCTCCTCAGTGACAGAGGAAGCCGTCCACCTGCCCTGAAAACTGGATCCGGACATGGCCTAAGGTTCGAAGCAACTGGTTAAGCCTTGGGTGTTGGAGCTCGAGGTGAGAGGAGGTGGGAGTAGGGTAGAAGGGAAAGACGGGTCTCGGCCTCCAAGATAACGAATATCAAACGTCCCCTACACAGCCTTAAAACATGCCTATTCCCAAGGAATCATACCAACCGGACGGTTGGGTAACCCACGCTCGTGTTGATGAGAATCCCATAATAAGGGGACACGATCTCCGCTTCGACAAGATGTGCCAATAAAACTGTCTCATGAAACGTGGAGCAGCAGGCCGGAAAAGCGATTCAAAATAATGACTAAACGATGCCGTAATGTCGGGTTGTAAAAGCTGTCAGCGGATTGGACTCATGAAAACATTATACTCTCCACGGTGGTATATGGAATTTGTTTTGCAGAGCCGGACATGATTCTTGTGTTCAAGATCTACTTTGAAGTATTCGGAGAAGGAACCCGCCTTCAATGCCAAAGATAATCTGCGTGCTGGACTCATTGTCATTGAAGCCTGGTTCAGGGGCTACTAAGGGAGTCCTGGATTAAGGGGTCCTCGGACAGCTGGACTATATGCGTATGCCGGACTATTGGGCTATGAAGATACAAGATAGAAGACTTCGTCCTGTGTCCGGATGGGATTCTCCTTTGCGTGGGAGGCAAGCTTGGCGATTCGGATGTGAAGATTCCTTGTCTGTAACCGACTCTGTGTAACCCTAGCCCCCTCCGGTGTCTATATAAACCGGAGGGTTTAGTCCGTAGGATGACAACAATCATAACCATAGGCTAGCTTCTAGGGTTCAGCCTCTATGATCTTATGGTAGATCAACTCTTGTAATACTCATATCATCAAGATCAATCAAGCAGGAAGTAGGGTATTACCTCCATCGAGAGGGCCCGAACCTGGGTAAACATTGTGTCCCCCGCCTCCTGTTACCATTAGCCTTAGACGCACAGTTCGGGACCCCCTACCGGAGATCCACCGGTTTTGACACTGACAACCATCGCTTCAAGGGAACCTTCCTCTCATGGGTTTGATAACTCAGGGTCACCCCTGGGGAAATAGGTGCAGGATACTTTCCTATTCCTGTTGGGGATATAACCCCACGATGTAACCCGCCCGTTCAGGGCCGGATTATCCAATGGTGGCCTGAAGAGTAAGACTGGTGATGGGTTGTGACGGTCGAGACTTTAAGGCCTTCAAGGATACTCATGAAGCGGGCCGGCTCATGGCCCAGTACCTAAGACGACGGCTCATCATCAGAAGGACGGCATGGTTCTTTTACTTAGGAAACAAGACATGAGGGAAGTAACTAGGGCACAGTTTGTACTATGACCCGGACTCTGTTGTCAGCCCGGGGTCTCCGCCTATGTATAAAGGGGAACCCCTGAGGCAGAAAAGGGAAAGTTACATGCTCTTGAGTAATAGGTTAGCCAAGTTGCACCCTTGTAATCGAGATCATCATCATCAACAGCAATCAAGTAGGAGTAGGATTTTACCTCCATCGTGAGGGGCCGAACCTATGTAAACCCTTATCTCTCAATTCCAACCAACCCCATTCAAGCTACTACTTAGTGGCGATGGCCTCATAACTAAGTCCTTTCACGAGGACATCTGTCGTGACAAAACCACGACAATTCCTTTACCAGATCACTGAAAGGAGGTAAAGCCCTTTTTCTGGCGCCGTTGCTAGGGAGAAGTTTAGTATTCCTAGTATTTGTGTTTAGAGTTTTTGTTTTTTACTTTTTGTTTTAGTTTAAGTTTTCTTACTTGTTGCAAGTCTTGGTAGTTGAAAACCCCACTAGATCATACTTGTAATCGTGTATCACACATGGCATCCATTGTAAAACATATTACCAATCAATCTACCTTCGTGATGTGTTCTTAATGTGATCTGATCTCTGTGTGTGAGTAGTCTGGTAAGGTATGGGTTCAGGAAAAAGGCTTGCAACCCTATGTTTTGTTGTGGGGATCAATGGAAGGGCTTTGAATTAACGTGCCGTATGTGTGAAATAAAATTGTTCCATAGATGTCTCTTGTATCATCTTGTTCTTCTTCCATGCAAGTACCCAAGATCATGGAGAGCGAGCCACGGAGAGGCTAAGGGCAGGCAGACCAAGAAATGTTGAACACCAGTGACCGAAATGTTTAGTACAGTAACATGGATCCTATTTGTGGAGAAACAAGAGGTGTAGTCATTAAACGCCCAAAGCTCTTGTCTGGTTATTGCAATCTTAATTATTGAGGCAACCCCGCAAGATGGAAAGGTCCTTCGGTTGGACAACTGACTCTTGATGCAGGACGCGTGCCGGTCAAGACATAATTTGGACACATCCCCCACTTTGGTTCGTAACAAGCACATCTTGATGGGTGACTTCCAGCGCACAAATTAGGATCATATCTGTTCCCAACACAAATACATGGTTTTAAGCATTAAGACCTCATTCCCGTACCTCTTTTTATTTGAAGTGTTTAAATCACTATTTGCTTGATTGATTGGGTCAAAAGTTGGAATTAATCCTTTGATGAAATCTTTCTAGAGACCATCGCTTCAAGGGACCTTCCTCTCATGGGTTTGATACCCCAGGGTCATCTCTAGGAAAATAGGTATAGTATACTTTTCTATTCCTTTATCGGATCATTAAAAGGAGGTATCAAGCCCTTATTCTGGCATCGTTGTCAGGGAGGAGTTTAGTGTTTCTAGTCTTCGTGTTCAGAGTTTCTTTAAAAGTTTAGTTTCAGTTTTTATTTTTTACCTTTTGTTTTAGTTTAAGTTCTATTTCTTGTTGCAAGTCTTGTCAATTCAAAAACCCAAAAACATTACTATGGCTCGTAATCTTGTGAGTTTTGCTACTCCCAGTAACAACTTTGTGCATGAACCAATAGCACAACTTGAGTTTGCAGCCATTGAGTATGAGATCAAACAGAACTTAATTTCCATGGGTCTAATGGACCAATTTGGAGGCTATGCTTCTGAAGATGCCGGTATGCACTTCCATGATTTGACTGAATTGTTCAACAGGACACGCATTAGAGATTATGACCCTGACACTTTGAAGTTGCATCTATTTCCTTTCTCTTTGAGGGGAAGAGAAAAATGATGTCTTCTAGCTTTACCTAGAAGTTTGCAGCAAATTTCTATGTAAGTTTTGTCCACGTGTAAAATTATGCAACTACATTCTCAAATTACAGATTTCAAGCAGGAAGAACATGAGCCACTAGTGCTTGCGTGAGATAGTGTGAAAGAAGCCATAAGGAATTGCCCTAATCCTGAAATGGAGGAATGGTTAATCCTTCATATGTTTTACAATGGTTTGAAACACATGTCAAAAACTATGCTTGATACGGCTGCAGGAGGAACAATCATGGGAAAGCACATACATGATGTCAAGAAACTACTTGATGATATGCAAGAAAATCATGCCGAATGGCGTGTTGAAAGAACCACCACCAAGAGGGTGAATGCAATTGAAGAAACCAATGCGGAGTTGACAGCCAAGCTTGATGAACTTATCTCCGTCATGAAAGGTAAAGAAGAGGTAAACATGAATTCCATCACTAATGAAGAAACTAGATATGTGAATTTTATTGCTCACAATCTTATATTTACTAATTGGAGGCACCATTAAATCCTTCTCATTAATCCACATCATCAAAATTAATTACACCATTAGATTAAATAATTAACGCCAGAGATAAAAAAGATAACTTACATAACACAAATAGTCAAAAAAGGCTCCTGACACGTTCAAACAAAGAAAGCATCCATTGTTGCCTTAACAAATATCCTCCTTCCATAAAAACTCCAACGATGTAAAGGAAAAAAATAAATAACAGATCCGTTTGATTAAAAAATCGTTGGCTTAGAAAAAGATATCCTCCTTCCATGAAAACTCCAACAATGTAAAGAAAATAAATAATAGATCTGTTTGATTAGGAAAAAGGATATTCACGTAGGTAAGTAATATCTGAACGCAATATGTGATTTTAAGTCCAAATTGATGAAGTTAAAAAAGCAAGTACATAACGAGCGCTTTAGCATGTGTCTGCATGCTAAAAATAGAGTCCATATATGTTACGATTTGTCATTTCGCAAAAAAAGATATGCTACAAGTCTTACGTGATTTCAGTCCAACATGGCAAGTTAAAACGCATGTTCGAGAGTCCACCCGGGCTAAAAGTCGTACCACATACGTGATTGGAGTCCAACGTGATAAGTTTTTTGAAGAAAAATTCATATGTGATAGAGCAAACAGTACTACTCATGCACGTAGGATGCATGCATCCCTACATGTAGAATTTGGCATCGGTCCCAATGATATGTCCATCAGGCCTTTCTACCTGGAGGATTTCTTGATCATCTGCAAGCATCGATCATCCGACGGTTGATGTTGGACCGTGGAAGCGCCTCCTCTTCGTGGTTCGACCTGTCACTCCGGCCATGGCTGCGGAAGGCGCAGGCAACGGGTGCCAGCATGCAGTTCCTGGTGCCGCTGCGCCTGGTGGGGGTGCCGGCCCACGCGTGGATGTGCTGGATGGCGGAGGTGATTCTCAGAGGTTTCGGCTTCGTGGAACAAGTTGCGGAGCACATGGCCCGACGGTACAACATGTCGGGCTTCCACATCTGGCTACGGATGGACGCACCGACAAGGATTCTGGCCCGGTGCTGGCTGTTCATTGAAGGACCAAGGCGGGGTTGCCAGGAGAGGATGGCGGAGGCACCCACAGCCTTTTAGCTATAACCCTAATTGGAAAAACAATGGGTATGCTCCTAGACTTCCTTATCCTAGTAATAGTGGAGCATCAAATAATTTTAATGGAGCTAGTAGCAGCAATAGAAATACTCTTGAGGATACTCTTAAAAGTTTCATTTCTAGTCAAACTTAGCAGAACGAGAACTTCAAAAATATTTTTAAGAATCATGATAACTTACTCGGTCAATTGACCAGTAAGATTGTTGGACTAAAAAACTATGTGCGGATGCTTGAGAGAATATCCAAGAATATGGAGGCACAAGTGGCTAAAATTGCAGAGAGCCAAACATTAATTCTAGCTAAGTTTGCATGTAAACTGGAACTTAACCTGGTTGAAGATGTCAAGATGGTAAGAATCAACAAAGAGAAGACGAAAGAACTTGACACAAGCCATGTGCATAATATAATTACACCATTGCTGATTTTGTGAAGATGATATCAGTTAAGTACCCTCTAATGAGAGGTATCTAACAATGAGGCATATAATGTCTTTCTCAATCGCAGCTAAGACATTTTTTGACTATGAACAGTAGGGTAAAACCCCACTGCAATTTTTATTAAAATAAAATGAGTAGCACAAAACCAAGAAAAACAGAACAAAAACACACACTATACATCAAACTACGTGAGCTAGCTAAAACTAAGACAAAACAAAACAAGCTATACAGACAAGGGCTTGAGGTGAGCCCCTGAAGAGAAAGCTAAGACAAGAACTAAAACTAGAAACTAGAAATAAAACTAAGAGAAGGGCTCCTCAAGAGGCTAGCAAGCTAGTCAGCCAGATGTTGAACTCTGCAGCATATTTAGCCTTGATCCTGTGGGATAACAGCTTGAGTTCCTCAAAATAAATGTGTTTCCAACCTTGGAAAGATGGTTGAATGTTTTCAAAAATCTTGTTGTTTCTAGAAATCCAGATAGCCCAAGATCCCAGTATAATGATCTCCATGAAGAAAGGAACATTCAACTTTTCCTTCAGATCTTGGAAGGCCTCTAGCACAGATAGATTTGGAGATCTTTGTGGACATATGAAATTCCAACATATCCTAGAGAATTGGCACCCCCAGAATAAATGGTGTAGAGTTTCTTCTTGTTGGCAATTCATCACAGCACATGTATATTCTTCCAAGATCATAGTTTTCCTTCTTAGCAAGTTTCTTGTGTTGAGTCTATCATGCAGAAGCATCCAGAAGAACATTTTGTGCTTAGGTTGACATGAGGACTTCCAAATCCAGGCAAAATGAGGTGGAACTTGTTTGACACCTATGATCACTCTGTATGCCTTTGAAGCAGAGAAATTACTGTTGCCCCATATATAACTCCAAGTGTCAGACATATCCAAAAACTCTGATTGTCTCAAATCATGACAAACTTCTTCTAATAGCATAAACTGCTGGTATGCTTGGTTAGACAGAGGCAGGTGGAACAAATCCTCAAGGTACTCAGTACTCACCACTTGCTGAACTGTCATTGTAGCATCTTGCACAAAGGAATAAAGATGGGGGTATTTCTGCTGTAAAACAGCATTGCCCCACAAATCAGACCAAAAGAAGGCAGTTCTACCATCCCCTAAGTTACATCTGGTCATTGCTTTATATTGATCTGTTAATTGAAGGATGGACCTCCACCAGAAAGACCCAACCAAATCATTCCCTGGTAATTTATTGTCCTGGTAATGTGATTCCCAAATGAGGTTCACCCAAGGGATATCATGCCTGTTGTAAAACTTATGAAGATTTTTCATTAGCAAAGCCTTGCTTTGAGCAAAAATGTCCATAACTCCCAGACCACCTTGCACCTTTGGTCTACAGACAGTTGTCCAAGCAACAGAGGCTGGTCTGTGATCCTCCATGTCAGAACCTCTCCATAAACAGTGCCTCAAGTACTTTATTACTTGTTGCTTGATAGTTACAGGTACATCTATACAAGCCATGAAAAATATTGGCAAGGAGGCCAGCACAGATTTTACCAGAAGCAGTCTTCCAGCACTTGTCATGAAGGTAGCCAAGCCAGCTAACCTTTTTGCAATTCTTTGAACCATTGGCATACATTGCTCCACAGTGGGCTTGGATAAGCCCAAAGGAAGTCCTAGGTAAGTGAAAGGGAAAACTCCTCTTTGGCAGTTCAAGGTATTGGTAAAGATATGAACCCTATCCTCATTGATATTAATTGGAACCATGATAGATTTCTAATAATTAACTTTGAGACATGTAGCTGTGGCAAAAGAGTTCAGAAGAGCTTTTAGACAAAATAATTCTCTGGCATCTGCTTTCATAACCAGCAATGTATCATCTGCATACTGCACTATTGGGAAATCAGGGCAAGAGTTAAGTTGAATAGGAGCAGTGAGCAGTCCAATATCCCTTTCTTTATTGGGAATGGATTGTAATAAATCAGCAGCCAACACAAATAGGAGTGGCGAAAGAGGGTCTCCTTGCCTGACTCCCCTTCTACAATAGAATTTTTTGCCAGGAACCCCATTTAGCAGAACAGCAGAAGAAGCAGAACTAAATAAGATTTGAATCCATGATATCCACCTTTCCCCAAAACCTTTTGCTCTCAGGATGTCAATTATTGCTTGATGTTCAATTGTGTTAAAAGCCTTTTCAAAATCTAATTTCAGGACCAGTAATTCCTTTCTTGATTTGAAACATTGGTGCAGATATTCATAGGACTAGCCAAGACAGTCTTGAATCACTCTATCTTTTAAGAACCCATACTGATTGATATGGATGAGTTGCAAAATTATTTTTTGAAGTCTATTGGCCAATAGTTTTGTAATAATTTTGAACACCCCATTCAATAGAGATATAGGCCTGAAGTCATTAGGAGTCATAGCCACCTCTTTTTTTGGAATTAAAGTGATGTATGAAGTGTTGATGCTTTCCAAAGAGATGTTTCCAGCATGAAAAGCATGGATGAGGTTCTTGACATCTGTTCCTATAATATCCCAACAAGATTGAATGAACTCATTATTGAACCCATCTGGACCTGGTGATTTATCATGTGGCAGCTCCTTGACAATTTGATTGATTTCTTCATCAGAGAAAGGCTTTTCTAAATCTTGAAATATCTCAGGATTGTTCTGTTGTCCCAACAGACTGTGCAGGTCAAAATGCATTGTGTGTCCTTCTGATTGGCCAAGCCTTTTTTTGAAAGCCTCCCAAAGTATTCCAGCTTTTCCTGCATGATCAGAAATTTCCACATTGTCCTCATTTCTGAGAATAGCAATTTTATTATGTCTGAAGTTGATTGAGGCTTTAGTGTGAAAGAACTTAGTATTTTCATCTCCAAACTTTACCCCCTTAATCTTCCCTCTTTGCTTCTAATAAATCTTTTGATTGGTGAGAATGGTCATTAGGTGTTCTTTCAAAAGCTTTCTGCAGTTCCATTCAAAAGTACTTAACATTCTGAATTCCTCAAATAGGTCTAGCAGGTATATACACTCATTGATATCAGCAATTTGTTTCCTCAGGCAAGGCATATACTTGATCCATAATTTGATGCTCCTTCTTAGGTGTTTCAGTTTTGCATTGATGATTTTTGCAGGTTCAGAATAGCCAACAGGGATATCCCAAGCATTTTTGACCAGGTCTTTGAAGGAGGAATGCTTGAGCCAATAATTCTCAAACCTAAAAACTTTTGATTTAGGTATTGTAGTCCCCACTTTAACCACACAAGGAAGATGGTCAGAAATGGGTCTGGCTAGAGGCAAAGCAGTTGTGTCAGGGAATGATGTCATCCAAGCAGCAGATGTAAAAAACCATTCCAACTTTTCAAGCAGAGGATTTTCTTGCATATTACTCCAACTGTATTGTCTGCCTTTCAGAGGTAGTTCCACCAAACCCAAGTTGCCGATGGCTTCATTAAAAAGAAGCATTTGATTGATGTCACCCCCAGGTTTATTTCTATCAGAAGGTGATCTGATGGAATTGAAATCCCCCATTAAAATCCAGTCTTCATCAGGTGGCATTTGGATATTACTAAACCAGTTGAGGAATTCTACCTTATCAGCTTGTTCACATGGGCCATAAATGTTTGTGAGAATCCATGTTTGTGCAGAGCTATTGCAGGTGAACTTAACAGAAAGAGAAAATTTATTAGAAAACATTAATTCTCCCTTAAAAAGGCCTTCATTCCAAGCAATGAGAATTCCTCCAGAAGCTCCAATAGAAGGGAGGAATTCAAACTTATTAAATCTTCTAGGGCAGAACTTATTAATGTAAGCTAGGTCAAAAGTTTCTCTTTTTGTTTCTTGTAAACAGAGAATTCCAACAGCACTTTCCTCCATTTTCTGCTTAATAGCCAACCATTTATTTTCAGAATTGATACCTCTGATATTCCAGTTAAGAATATTCTAAGACTTGTGATTATTCATGGAGTAAACTTAATGTTCTGTGTGATTTTCTCAAGGTCCATCCCTTGAGACAAGAAACATGTGGAGGGCTAATGCAAATGCCCCTCATAGCCCTTATATCTGCCCTCACATATAACAATGGGCTTCAGCAAAATCCAGATCATATATCCATTAAGCAAGTAGTTAACATCATTCACACAGAGAATGGGCACCATGCAGGCCAAGCAGTAGCAGCTAACCAAAATAATAGTTTTACAACCCTTAAGAAGTAAGTTCACACATAGCCAGACAAGCAGCCAACATATTGCAAAAGTTGCCACTTTCCTAGACCCCCATCTATCAGTGACTGATCTAATCATTTAGAACTATCCTTGGAGTTGTTTTCCTTGGCCTCAAACAACTTGGCCAAGTCCTCATGCTCCACTTCTTTTTTCTTTGGCCTTTTAGCCAACTTCTCCTGGAGATCCTCCTCAGCCACCTTGCAAAAAGCACTAGTGAGGTTTTTGACAATATTATTCTGAATGATAGGAGGAGCAGCATTGCATGGTAGACACTCTTTATTAACACATGAATTTCTTTTGTACCCATTATTTTCCTTTCTAATTCTGTCACTCCTTCTTACCTGATTCTCCACCAGTGGCCCTTTTCCTCTTCTCTTCCTAGAGATGGCCTCACTAGCAGATAGAAGAATGATATTGTTTGGAGAAATTTTCTTTAGGGGGCTGCTTGCCTCAGAGGATGAGTGAGCTGCAGGACTGACACCATCATTTTCTTTATCCTGGCTTGCATTTTTGAGTTGCTGACAAATAGGAGCAGGAATCTCAGCTAAGACATTTCCCCAGGAAAAATAAATGAAGACCTACAAAAGAGAAGGCATTATTTTCAATGCCAGAAGCTACGGTCTTAGTGTGTTTGCACCACCTTGATCACCACTACAATCGAGCCAACCGACCGAAAATAGGCGCTTTGTGGGAGGCAATCCACGCTAATAAAGTAGATGAAAGCACAAGTGCTCCCTAGGTGGTTTTGGTAATTAATGTCAACATATCTCTTGTTGGACTAACACTTTTATCTAGTATGTTTCATACAAGTTCGACAATGGAGTGGCATGGACTAAAGGATGTGGGAACTCCTTCAAGATGCTAAGGACAAAGGATTGGCTCAAGCTTCAAGCTCAAGACTCTTCATTTTACATTTTAATGGTCCAAGATCACATTGAGTCTATAGGAAAAGCCAATACTATCAAGGAGGGATGAGGTGTTGCTTAATGAGCCTCTTGCTTCATGTGCTTAGTGATATGCTCCAAAACCCTCAGCTACTTTCCCACTTCCACAAATGACCTAAACCTAAAGCCAAAAATCGGTCACACCGATTCTTTCTATTCGGCGCCACCGATTCCAAAAGTCATAGCCACTGCCACAAACCCAAAACAAATTGGTCTTACCGAGATGGGATTGTAATCTCTCTGTGTATGTCCATTACCAAAATCGGTCTCACCGAGTTTGAGCAATCGGTACTACCGAGATTACAATGCAAACTCTCTGGATAACTTATTACCAAAATCGGTCTCACCGAGTTTGTGTAATCGGTCAAACCGAGTTTGCCTGCCTAACTCTCTGGAAAGCTTATTACCAAAATCGGTCTCATCGAGTTTTTGTAATCGGTCTTACCAAGATTACGTTATGCCCTAACCCTAACCATATCGGTCTCACCGAGTTGTATTTCGGTCCCACTGAAAATCCTAACGGTCAAATTATTTGCTAAATCGGTCTGACCGAGTTTAACGATTCGGTCCCACCGAGTTTGGTAGACTGTGTGTAACGGTTAGATATTGTGTGGAGGCTATATATACCCCTCCACCTCCTCTTCATTCGTAGAGAGAGCCATCAGACTGAACCTACACTTCCAGCATACATTTTCTAAGAGAGAACTACCTACTCATGTGTTGAGGCCAAGATACTCCATTCTTACCATATGAATCTTGATCTCTAGCCTTCCCCAAGTTGCTTTCCACTCAAATCTTCTTTCCACCAGATCCAAAACCTATGAGAGAGAGTTGAGTGTTGGGGAGACTATCATTTGAAGCACAAGAGCAAGGAGTTCATCATCAATGCACCATTTGTTACTTCTTGGAGAGTGGTGTCTCCTAGATTGGCTAGGTGTCACTTGGGAGCCTCCGACAAGATTGTGGAGTTGAACCAAGGAGTTTGTAAGGGCAAGGAGATTGCCTACTTCGTGAAGATCTACCGCTAGTGAGGCAAGTCCTTCGTGGGCGACGGCCATGGTGGGATAGACAAGGTTGCTTCTTCGTGGACCCTTCACGGGTGGAGCCCTCCATGGACTCGCGCAACCGTTACCCTTCGTGGGTTGAAGTCTCCATCAACGTGGATGTACGATATCACCACCTATCGGAACCACGCCAAAAACATCCGTGTCTCCAATTGCGTTTGAATCCTCCAAACCCTTCCCTTTACATTCCTGCAAATTGCATGCTTTACTTTCCGCTGCTCATACACTCTTTGCATGCTTGCTTGATATGTATTGTGAATGTTAAACTTGTGCCTAAACTCCACTTAAACTTAAGAAAATCTAAAAACTGCAACATTGGTACTTAGTGTCTAATCACTCCCCCCCTCTAGACACCTCTTCTCAAGGTCCTACAAGTGGTATCAGAGCATTGGTCTCCATTGCTTTGGTTTAATCACCATTGGAGGAAGATGGATGAGTCTACTATTGGGAGTCTTAGACATAGAGTGCCTATTCTTGATGGAGAGTATTTTCATGAGTGGAAAAATGAGATGCTTGTTGTTTTCAATCAATATCATTTGAACAAGTACATTGCTAGCCCTTGTGCACCTTATGTTGATCCTATGCATCCTACCCATGATGAGTCAATTGACATGATTAGGAATCTTAGAACTGCTGAACTTATCATTAGAGGATTGCCTAGAAATTTGATTGGTTGCTTGCCTACTTTCAAGTGTGCCTACACTATATGGAAATTTCTTGAGGAACGATTTCCAGATTATTCCTTGAAAAATCTTGATGAAATTCTCCATAAGTCTATTGCTTTGAGTAAGATGTATTCTAGTGATCCTATGTTTGGTGATCGTCTATTTGAGCTTACAAAACTTATGCGTGCCAAAGGAAATGTTGGGATTATTAGTGATATTATTTCTGAAGCTATAAAAATTCATAAGCAAGATCATTGTCAAACTCACTCTAATGAATTACCCTCTCTAGGACTTGATCCACCACATGACGATGTCGAACATGGATACTATGATGAGGATGATGATAGTGACTTTGATCTTGATGATGCAATGAGACATTTTGGTCTTATGGCAAATCTTCGGGGATATATGTCAGGAGGAAAGGAATGGGTTCTTGATAGTGGATGTACCAATCACATGACCGGAGATAAAGACATGTTTCGTGAGCTTGCTGATAATGATAGTCCTCAAAAGTATGTCACCTTCGGCGACAACTCAAAGGGTAAGGTGGTTGGCCTCGGTAAGGTGGCCATATCACATGACAGATCCATACAAAATGTTATGCTCGTTGAATCTCTTGGATACAACTTACTTTCAGTATCTAGACTTGCTGATTTCGGTTTCAATGTCCTATTTACTGAAGTAGATTGCCAAGTGTTTTGTCAAGACAATCATAAAATGGTCTTTACCGGTGTGCGTAGAGGTGATCTATACATTGTTGATTTCACTAAAAAGGCCCAACCTAAAACTTGCTTCATTGCTAAATCCTCAAAAGGTTGGTTATGGCATAGACGACTAGGTCATGTTGGTATGCGAAACCTTGACAGGCTTATTAAAGGAAATCATATCCTGGGAGTTAACGATGTCATATTTGATAAGGATAGACTTTGCAGCGCTTGTCAGGCAGGTAAACAGGTTGGAGGAAGGCATCCCGTGAAGAACATCATGACCACAAGGAGGCCACTCGAGCTACTTCACATGGATCTTTTCGGTCCCAACTCTTACAAGAGTCTCGGCGGAAATTCTTTTGGTCTAGTTATAGTTGATGATTTTTCAAGTTTTACGTGGGTGTTCTTTCTCGATGATAAATCGCAGGTCCAAAAGATCTTCAAAAACTTCGCAAGGAAGGCTCAAAATCAATTTGAAGTGAAGATCAAGAAGGTTCGCAGCGACAACGGAACGGAGTTCAAGAGCGCAAATGTGGACACCTTTCTTGACAAAGAAGGGATTTCACACGAGTTCTCGGCTATGTACACACCTCAACAAAACGGAGTTGTTGAGAGGAAGAACCGGACGCTCATCGAAATGGCGAGAACGATGCTTGATGAGTACAAGACACCGAAGCACTTTTGGGCAGAAGCGGTTGAGACAGCTTGTCATGCAACAAATCGCTTGTATCTTCACAAGCTACTCGGCAAGACGGCATACGAGCTCCTCACCGGTAACAAACCCCAAGTTGGATACTTTCGAGTATTCGGCTCAAAGTGCTACATTCTTGATAAGCATCGTCGCTCTAAATTTGCTTCTAAATCTCATGAAGGTTTCCTACTAGGTTATGGCTCAAACTCTCACACTTACCATGTCTACAACAATTTCACCCGAAAGGTTGAAGAGACGGTAGATGTGAAGTTTGATGAATCTAATGGCTCGTAAGTAGAGCAATTGCCAATTGATGTAGGAGACAAAGATCCTTCGGAAGCAATTCAAGACTTGGCTATTGGCAAGGTTCGTCCAACGGAGGTGAAGGAGAGTACCTCGTCCGTCCAAGTGGAAGCTTCTACTTCACGACAAGGTGAACCAAGAGTTGACACGGAAGCATCCACAAGTGGGACACACCAAGGTGAAGAAAACGAGGAAGTGCATCAAGATGAACGTCAACAACCTCCTTCTCCACCATGACAAGAGAATGACAACACCAACAATGAAGAAGGCCAAGAAGAAGAACAAGATGAAGAAGATGTTCAACGAAGACCCAAGCAAAAGCTTTCACGAGTTTGAGCAAGAATTGCTAAAGATCATCCCGTCGAGCTAATCTACAATGACATTCAAACCGGGAGAATCACTCGCTCTAAAACTCGTTTAGCTTACTTTTGTGAAAACTATTCTTTCATCTCTAGCATTGAACCTATGAAGGTTGAAGAAGCATTGGAAGATCCAGATTGGATAAATGCTATGCATGAAGAGCTACATAACTTTCAGAGGAACCAAGTTTGGACATTGGTTGAGAAGCCCGACAACAACCACAACGTCATCGGTACCAAATGGGTGTTTCGCAACAAGCAAGAAGAAGATGGACAAGTAGTTCGCAACAAAGCACGTCTCGTCGCCCAAGGCTACACACAAGTCGAAGGTATGGACTATGGTGAGACTTATGTTCCCATTGCTAGACTTGAGTCCATTCGCATCTTACTTGCCTATGCTAATCATCATGATATCACCTTGTACCAAATGGACATTAAAAGTGCTTTTCTAAATGGTGAAATAGAGGAGGAACTTTATGTTAAGCAACCTCCCGGCTTTGTCAATCCTAAGAAACCAAATCATGTTTACAAACTTCACAAAGCTCTTTATGGTCTTAAACAAGCTCCTAGAGCATGGTATAAATGCTTGACCAAGTTCCTTATTGAAAAAGGCTTTGAAATTGGAAAAATTGATTCTACTCTTTTTACTAAAAGGGTTAACGGAGAACTATTTGTGTG
The DNA here is from genome assembly GCA_963921465.1 of Triticum timopheevii. Classification (NCBI taxonomy): domain Eukaryota; kingdom Viridiplantae; phylum Streptophyta; class Magnoliopsida; order Poales; family Poaceae; genus Triticum; species Triticum timopheevii. The sequence continues at coordinate 335,638,935 of OY997266.1, read as the reverse complement.
CCAAATCTATGTTGATGATATTATATTTGGTTCAACTAACCCTCATTTTAGTGAAAAGTTTGGGAAGCTAATGTCAGAGAAGTTTGAGATGTCTATGATGAGTGAACTCAAATTCTTCCTTGGGTTGCAAATCAAGCAAACTAAGGAAGGTACCTTTGATTCTCAAACAAAGTACACCAAGGACTTATTCAAGAAGTTCAATATGCAAGAATGCAAAGGTATGTCTACACCCATGCCTACTAGTGTACATCTTGATTTGACCAAGATAGTGAACCGGTTGATCAAAAGGTTTATCGCTCTATGATTGGTTCATTGTTATATCTATGCGCTTCACATCTCGATATCATGCTAAGTGTGTGCATGTGTGCACGATATCAAGCTGCTCCTAAAGAATGTCATCTTAAGGCCGTGAAAAGGATAGTGAGATACTTAATCCATACACCAAATTTTGGCATTTGGTATCCTAAGAGGGCCTCTTTCGATCTTGTTGGCTATTCCGACTCAGACTATGCCGGAGACAAGGTTGATAGAAAGTCCACTTCGGGTACTTGTCAATTTCTTGGTAGATCTCTTGTGTCTTGGTCCTCCAAGAAACAAAACTCGGTATCCTTGTCCACTGCCGAAGCGGAATATATTGCCGCTGGTTCATGTTGTGCTCAATTACTTTTGATGACCCAAGCTCTTAAATATTATGGGATATATGTGAGACATGTTCCATTGCTTTGTGACAATGAAAGTGCTAAAAAATTGGTCATAATCATGTCCAACATTCTCGAACTAAGCATATTGAAGCTCGTCATCATTTTATTCGAGATCATGTTGCTAAGGGTGACATTGATCTTAAGCATGTTCGCACCGAAAAGCAATTAGCGGACATATTCACTAAACCTCTTGATGAGAAAGTGTTTTGCAGGTTAAGAGGAGAATTGAACATCATTGATGCTTCAAACTTGGAGTAGAAACTACATTGGATACATGCAAGACATGAGCTTATGGCTAATCCTTGATATTTCTCTTATGATGAAAATCTTATGTCTTGGATATATTTGTATCTTGCATGTTATCTAACCCATGTAGGTATATGGTGGAATCAAATTCCATGAGATTGTAATCTACTCACATCTTGAGCAATCTCTACATCACCAAGTCTCTACACTATGGTGGATGAAGACAAGGAAGCACGAAACCATTCAAACATATCCTTTGACAAATTCTATGTTGAGCTTCATGATTGTCATTTTTGGATACACAAGTGCTCTTCCTTGCAAGAACTAACCCATGTAGGTAGATGGTGTCGGTGTACTAAAGTAGGGGTACCTTAGTATCCCGAACTTGTGCACGGGCAGTAGCAGCGCCCCGCGGCAAGGCTTGCCGGGTGCCTGCCAAGGTCCTCCGTGTTTCCTTTAAAGCCATTCAAGAACAAAGTGTCCAAGCCAAGAAGACAAGGCCCCGGCAAGAGGAGCTTGCCGGGAAGGACAAGGCCCTGGCAAGAGGAGCTTGCCGGGAAGGCAAACCAAGGCACTTCAAGAAACTTGCCGCGACGTGCCGCGCGTCCCGGCAAGACCCGGCGAGCGACAAGCTTCCGGGCGCGACAAGACAACGACCGCGGCAAGGCGCTTGCCGCGGCGAAGCCACCACTCTGCGCCCACACTCCAGCGCATCCGTCGACGTGTCGCCATAGGACCGTTCCAAGCGCACGTGGCGAGAAGCTGTGCAGCCAAGCGGTGCGAGGTGGCGAACGGAGATGACAAGATGGCCATCGTGGCAAGCGGTGGCGCCCCTAACGGTTGCTTTTCTGCACTGTTTGGGCGACGCGGACGGGCATTAAATGCTCTTGTCCCCTGCCGTCAGAGTTAGGTAGGGTGCACTGTAGAGGTAGCTGTACCAACCGCAGCTCTTTTTACACTTTTACCCCTGCATGCGTTGCCACCTGTCGGTGACCCCTTGAGCCTATAAAAGGAGGCCCATGCGCAACGTAGAGGGGGTGGGACTCATTCGAAACCAGAACACTCCCACGCTCTCGAGCAAGAACATAATACAACCACAAAGCAGCAGTAGGAGTATTATCTCTTCGGAGAGCTCCGAAGCTGGGTAAAATCGCTCGCGTGCTTTGCCTCGATCCGCTCTTCATGCGATCTCCGCTCCCTGCCGGACCGAAAGGGGCCCTGCCCCATAGGTGTTCGTTCCCACGACATCTTTGGCGCGCCAGGTAGGGGGCGTCGAGGTTGTGTGAACCCGATCCGGCGTTCACGCGAGCCAGATCTCCATCTGTTTCATCATCTTCATCGACATGCCACCGAAGAAGAAGGCTTCGGAGGTGGCTGCTCCGTCCACGTCGATCCCACCGCCACCGGAGCAAACGGGTGGTGGGGTAGACGTCGGCGGAGGAATGGGCGTCGACGAGGGAGCTCACGCTGCCGCCAGGTCCAAGGACAAGGCCGCGCAAACCTCGGCGTCCGTACATGCACCGCGCCCATCTCAGGAGGCACGGGACCGACAGCGTCATGGTACTCGTGGTACCATACGCTCGTTGTACCGAGATCGAGCTGGTGGGTCTCGAGATGCTCATGACCAGCATGCACGCCAACCTGCTGGCACGAGCAAGACACGGTCGCTTGGACGGGATCCTGCTCCTTCTAACATAGTTAGAAGTCCGAGCATATCCCGCTCCTCGCACCGTTCGCCACCGCCACCAAAGACTCCATAAGAAGCGTTGGCTCGAGCCCAACTGCTCCTGGATTACCTCCAACGGCGGACAAGATCGACGACTGGAGGGCCACCATTCAGAGCCTCATCGGCTTCGCCAACGGCGACACTCCACGGCAGCCGAATGCGTCGCAGCCGCGGCAAGATTGCCGGACGCGAGCCGATGGCGACAAGACCGGCGGGGGTGCGACCACCGTGCACTCCCCGCCCCGAAGGCCAAGATCGCTGACTCGCCGGGTCAACCTCGACACTGACTCCACAGCGTCATCAGATCCACGAGCTCGCCGCGATCAACGCCAAGTTCTTCAAGAACGACAGCAAGAAGACGCTCGTACACGCATCGAGCGCCGAAGAGAAGCGCGGCGTCAGTCAGACCAGCGTGCTGGGCCCGCTGTCGACATGCATGCGCCAGGGGAACCAGGCGACTTGCCGTACGCGGTAGGTTGCCCTGTGTTCACTCGTGAGCTGCGGCAAGTCCAGTGGCCCAGTACAAAGAACTTCAAGCCTGACGTACTAGAGAAGTACAACGGCAGGTTGCATCCGTCGGAGTTCCTCAGCATCTACACCATCACGGTGCAAGCTGCCGGGGGGCGCGACGACAAGATCCTTGCCAACTACTTCCCACTGGTGCTCAAGCCTAACATTAGATCCTGGCTCATGCACTTACCGGACAACTCCATATCCTCATGGGCGGATCTATGCCATCAGTTTATCGGCGCCTTTACAGGCGGCCACAAGCCTCATGGCCAAGAGAGCGATCTTCATCTGCTCGCCCAGAAGGAAGGAGAGCCCCTGCGCAAGTATATTCAGAGATTCAGCCAAGTGCAGCAACATCCCGGATGTCCACCCTGCCGCGGTCATCAGTGCGTTCCATCAGAACGTGCGTAATTCCAGGATGTGGGAGGAGATGGCGATGTGCAAGATAAGAGACGTCAGTGAGCTCTACGCCCTGGCCGACAAGTGTGCACATGCTGAAGAAGGGAGGAAACTCCCGGGAGAGAACACAGGAGCAGGGGGGTCTGACAGTGAGGATGCCGCCCCGGCAAGGAAAAACCGGTGGCGGAAAAACAGAAAAAGGAAAGGCAAAGATGTGCTAGCTGTTGAGCAGTCCGGCAACGGAGGTGGCGCCGACAAAGCCAAAGCTGGAAGCTCCGGCGAGGCTGTGGCGGTCGCCGACAAGCAGGACGGCTTCGACAAGCAGTATTGCAAGATCCACCGTACCAAGGGTCACGATCTCTAGAGCTGCAAGAAGGTCGAGCAGCTTGTTGAGCAGCAGAAAGCTGAGTACGAGCGATGCGACAAGGAGAAGGCCCAGGAAGGTACTGGTGGATCCGGCAAGAAGCGTCCCGACCGGGGAGGACGTCGCGGCAAGGCTAAGCAGCGGCAAGGAGACAGGCCTCCCCACGGCCGCGACAAGGATGAAGATGAAGACGACGACGAAGACATGGATGATGATGAGGCCGACGAGCAGGAGTTTCAGAAAGCCACAGAGCTTCTGTGCATTGACGGCGGTGCTTCTCTGCATACTTCGCACCGCCAGCTCAAACAGTGGGTGCGGGAAGTTAATGCAGCAGAACCACCAGTTGAGTCACGCAAGCCTCTGAAGTGGTCCAGCACGCCTATCATCTTTGACATTGAGGACCACCCTGATCGCATAACTGCGGTCGGGTGTTTGCCGATGTTGGTTTCACCAACTATCCGCAACCTCAAGGTCACAAAGATGTTGGTCGACGGCGGGGCCGGCTTGAATCTGATCTCCTCCGTGGTACTCCGGAAGCTTCAGATCCCCGACAGCGAGCTCGAAGAGACTGGTACTTTCCAAGGAATCAATCCAGGAAGGAGCAAGCCGAAGGGGAAGATCACGTTGCCAGTGACATTTGGCAGCGAGCTGAATTTCAGGACAGAGAAAGTCACTTTTGACGTTGCTGATTTCCCATTGCCCTACAATGGGATACTCGGCCGTCCAGCGCTCGCCAAGTTCATGGCAGCCTCTCATTATGCATACAATATGCTCAAGATGCTAGGTCCGATAAGTGTCATTTCTGTCCCTGGCGACAAGAAAGATGCCCTTATCTGCACCGACAAGATCTATCGAGAAGCAGCAGCCGCAGCAGATCGCAAACCACTTGCCGCTGAAGCTCCCGGGGGGAAGAAGAAGACTAAGTCCGGCAAGAGCTCTGATGCCCACTCCGGCAAGCGCACCTCTTCGGAGTGCTGCGCTACCGTCGAGGACGCACCATCGAGCTCCACCGGCAAGTGTAAGAAGGCGAAGGCAGCTCCGCTAGAAACCAAGAAGGTGTCCGCCAAGGAGGACGGCACTGGTGGTACCTTCACCATCAGTGCCACGCTTGACCCTAAATAGGAAAGCGCGCTCATTGCTTTCCTGCGGGCGAATGTTGACGTATTTGCATGGCAACCGTCTGACATCCCCGGTGTTCCCAGGAAAGTAATTGAGCACCACCTTGCCATCTGTCCTCACGCGCGGCCCGTCAAGCAGAAAGTCAGGAAGCAAGCAGTGGAGCGCCAAGAATTCATTGCAGAAGAGATCAAGAAGTTGGAAGCAGTAAGCCTCGTCAGAGGAGTGCTCCATCCTACGTGGCTGGCCAATCCTGTAGTCGTGCGCAAGGCGAACGGAAAATGGAGGCTTTGTATTGACTTCATTGATGTTAATAAAGCTTGTCCCAAAGATCCATTTCCCTTGCCGCGCATTGACCAGATTTTCGACTCCACGGCAGGATGTGATTTGCTTTCATTTCTTGATGCACATTTAGGATATCATCGGATCTTCATGGCAGAAGAGGATGAGGAGAAAACCGCATTCATCACTCCATGTGGCACATACTGTTTTGTACGGATGCCTTTCGGACTAAAGAATGCTGGTTCAACATTTGCAAGAGTGGTCAGTCATGCTTTGGAGCCACGGTTACACAGAAATGTGGAAGCCTACATGGATGACATAGTGGTCAAGAGCAAGGACAGGGCAACTCTGATTCAGGATTTGGATGAAACTTTCATAAATATGCGCAAGATCAACCTCAAGCTCAACCCCGAGAAGTGCATGTTTGGAGTCCCCTCCGGCAAGCTTCTCGGATTCTTTGTGTCTCAGCGGGGGATTGAAGCCAACCCCGACAAGATCAAGGCCATTGAGCAGATTGAAGCACCGAAGCGCGTCAAGGATGTACGAAGGCTTGCCGGCTGCGTGGCTGCTCTCAGCAGGTTTATCTCTAAGTCTGCTGAACGCGCCCTGCCATTTTTCAAAATATTGAAGAAGGCAGGTCCAATGAAATGGACTCCGGAAGCGGAGGCTGCGCTGCAGGACTTGAAGAGATACCTGTCCTCCACTCCAATACTTGTCGCACCTAAGCCACAAGAGAAGTTGTTGCTGTATCTAGCGGCAACCAATCAAGTGGTTAGTGCTGCGTTAGTAGCAGAGAGGGAGGCGGATGATGAGCCAGCAACAACGGCAAGTGCATCCAGCGACAAGCAGGGGGCTTCCCCGACAAGTTCTGGTCCCGACAAGGATGGATCTGCGCAGGCACAAGAAGAGAAGCAGAATAAAATGGTGCAGCGCCCAGTTTACTTTGTCAGTTCCCTTCTGCAAGGGGCTAGGTCAAGGTACTCTGGTGTGCAGAAATTGCTTTTTGGCCTTCTCATGGCCTCGAGAAAGCTGCGCCATTACTTTCAAGCACATGAGATCACAGTTGTCACTCGCTTTCCGTTGAAGAGGATATTGCAGAATCTAGAAGCAACAAGAAGGATTGTCGAATGGGCACTGGAACTGTCAAGCTTTGGCCTCAAGTTTGAGAGTACTTCAACTATCCAGAGCCGAGCATTGGCAGAATTCATAGCAGAATGGATGCCAACACCTGATGAAGAAATTCCGGAAACGAGCATCCCCATCAAGGAAGCAAGCAAAGAATGGATCATGTACTTTGATGGTGCCTTCTCGCTGCAAGGCGCCGGTGCGGGCGTGTTACTTGTCGCACCCATCGGAGAGCACCTCAAGTACGTGGTCCAGATGCACTTTCCCAAGGAGCAAGCAACAAACAATACTGCAGAGTATGAAGGTTTGCTTGCCGGACTCAGGATCGCGGCAGACCTTGGGATCAAAAAGCTTATTGTTAGGGGTGACTCGCAGCTTGTCGTACGCCAAGTAAACAAAGATTATCAGAGTCCATTGATGGAAGCTTACATTGATGAAGTGAGAAAGTTGGAAGAGCATTTTGACGGCCTGCAGATGGAACATATTCCGAGAGCCCAGAACGACGTTGCCGATGGCCTGTCAAAATGCGCTGCATTAAAGTTACCTGTGGAACCAGGGATCTTTGTGCTCAAGCTGACTCAACCATCTCTAACACCATCATCTGGACAGAGCAAGAAGAGGAAGTTGGTTTCTGGTGATTATTTTCCGGCAGAGCTTCCCGAAGCTGCCGCCAAGAAGGTCCCCAGGATCAACACCAAGGGTGCTAAGGAGCAGTCTGCTCTGACAAGCCCTAGGGTTTGTTCCGTTGAAGCAGACGCTCCCGACAAGTTCTGCTCCGGCAAGCTTGCCGGGGAACATCAAGCTCCGGCTGAGCCGCAGGTTCTTGCCATAGAAGCAGATGTTCCCGCGGCAGCATTTGTGCCTCTAGTCCTTGTTGTCGAGCCGCAAGCTCCAGCATGGGCACAGCAGATTGTCCGTTTCCTTCAGACAGGAGAACTTCCCGAAGAGCAAGAAGAAGTGGAGAGAGTAGCCCGGCAATCAAGTATGTACCAGTTTGTCGATGACATACTGTACAGAAGAAGATTCAACGGTGTGAAATTGAAGTGCATTCCCCGGGAAGATGGACAGAAGCTGTTGGCAGAGATACATGGAGGCATATGTGGTCATCACATTGGCGCAAGAGCACTTGCCGGCAAAGCTTTCCGGCAAGGTTTCTTTTGGCCGACAGCCCTCCAGGATGCAACTGCACAAGTAACCGAGTGTGAAGCGTGCCAGTTCCATTCCAAGCAGATACACCAGCCAGCTCAAGCTCTCCAGACGATCCCTTTATCCTGGCCATTTTCGGTCTGGGGGCTCGACATCCTCGGCCCCTTTCCCCGAGCTGTCGGGGGCTTTTAGTACTTGTACGTTGCAATCGACAAGTTCACAAAGTGGCCGGAAGTGGAAGTAGTGAGGAAGGTGACAGCACAGTCAGCAGTCAAGTTCTTCAGGTCGATTGTTTGCCGTTTCGGAGTCCCTAACAGGATCATCACCGACAACGGCACGCAATTCACGAGCCGCACCTTCTTGCAGTACGTCCAAGATCTTGGCGCTAAGGTCTGCTTCGCTTCTGTTGCTCACCCGAGAAGCAACGGTCAAGCGGAGAGGGCAAACGCTGAAGTGCTGCGCGGGCTCAAGACCAGGACTTTCGACAGGTTGCACAAGTGCGGAAAGAACTGGATTGAGGAGCTGCCGGTGGTTCTTTGGTCGATCAGGACGACGCCAAATCGAGCCACTGGCCAGACACCTTTTGCTCTAGTCTATGGAGCAGAAGCAGTTCTCCCCACGGAACTTGTATACGGATCGCCTCGAGTGCTCGCTTATGACGAGCTTGAGCAAGAGCAGTTGCGACAAGATGACGCGCTGCTCCTTGAGGAAGATCATCTTCAGGCTGCTGTATGAGCTGCTCGATACCAGCAAGCTTTGCGCCGCTACCATAGCCGCAAAGTCAATGCCAGAAGTCTCGAGGAAGGCGACCTTGTTCTTCGGCATGTTCAGCCCGCCAAGAATTCCAACAAGTTGACGCCAAAGTGGGAAGGCCCTTATCGGGTGAAACGTGTCACTAGGCCTGGCGCTGTCCGCCTTGAGACCGAAGATGGCTCTCCGGTGAGCAACTCCTGGAACATTGAGCATCTTCGTAAGTTTTACCCATAAGGCGCGGTTGCCGGAACCTGTTCCGGCAACCACCTTTTGTACAAGCTTTGCCGCTATTGCATGTAACCCTTTGTACAAAGCCGGGCGCAAATCCCGTGCATAAATAAAGCTCATGTGCTCCGCACATCCTGTCAAATTTCATGCTTTTTTATTTTTTGCATGTATTTTCTGACACTTTGTGCAGCACCTGCCCCCGGTAAGCAATAACGAGCCTTAAGGCTCCATATCTTTATTTTCTCTTCTTTCTTTTTCTCAAGAAAAGAGAAGGTTCCCTCGCCCACAAGTTCACCGGGGGGAAGGAGAAGATAATGGTGTGGATCAGGCGTCATTCAAGAAAGTATCGCCTTGCCGGGACACAAACGACAGAAAAGCTAAGTTGCCAAAGTTTGAGCACAATCAGTTTTAAAAAAAATTAAGTTATCTTCCTTGAACGACCGTGCTTTGTATGGAAAACCTGTGCGCGGAGGAACCAACTCGTAGCTAGTTGCGCCCTTACTTTGTTTCGAGTCCGCTCAACAACTTAAGTGTGCTGCAACTAGTCGCGACAAGGTTTATTGCCGGAAGCGACACCGCCAGCAGGCTACTGATGTTCCGCACTCAGCGCTCGCGGCAAGGGTGCCTGCGGCGGCAAGTTCCCTGAAAGCGTAGGGTAAAAACATACAAAGGAAGGAATCAAGTAATGGAAATAACATAGCAAATACTGCCCAAGATAAATTTATATTACAAAGATAACTTGCCGCGCTCTAATAAGATTATTCCCGTAACATGTCTAGCAGCAGCAAGGAAAGGAAGAAACGGGCGGCCTAATCTACGCGACCGCCATCAACCCTCCTGACTTCATTCACCTTGTCCACAATGGGTGTGACAAGGGCCTTGAGCTCTTCAAGATCAGCACCCGCCGGCAGCTTCTTGAGGACGTTGGTGAGGTTGAGGCCCGGGTTGCGGAAGGCCACCTTCACCAACACCTTCTCCAGAACTCTGGCGCAGATCGTGCGCGACTCGTCGGCCAGCTGCTTTGGGATCCTTTCCCGGAGTTGCTGAGGGGCCGTCGCCACGCCCTTGAAGAACAGAGTGAGCTTGGCGCTGGGCTGGAGGTTCTCGTCGGAGGAGTACCCAAAGCCTTCCATTTCCAATTGCGCCAGCTCCTCGTCGATGACTACGGCGATGTTGACGAGGCCCTCCGTCCAGAGCTCCACAGTATCTCTGAAGGTGTTCTGGGTTTCGGCGGCCCTCGTCAATAGCGCCTCGTTGGCCTTGATCTCCTCCTTCAAGGCCTCCTCCCGCTTCTTGGCACCGTCCAGCGTCTCAGTCAGCGTAGCCAGCTTCAGCTCGAGATCGGCATTGGAGTCCTTGGTGGCGCTCAGCTCCTTGCCCCTCTCGAGGAGACGTCCCTGTAGCTCACCATGGGCAAGGGCGTCCTTCTCGCGCTCGCGCTGGAGCGCGGCAAGCTCTTCATTCTTCGCCTTGAGATCGCCCTCTAGCTGCGTCACCTTCACCTCCAGCTCCTTCTTGGCGGCCTCGGCAGCTGCAGCAGCATCCTTCGCTTCCTTGAGGGCCCCGCCAAGTGTCTCCTCGCGCGCGGCAAGCTCCTCCTCATAGCTATCCAGATTGACCTTCCGCTGCGTCAGCTCACCTTCCCGCACGGACATCTCCTTGGCGGCAAGCCTCTGCTGCTCTTCGGCTTCAGCCTTCTCGAGGAGGAAGGCCTTCTGCGCCTCGACAAGCTGCGCGCGCTCCTCCGCAATGGACCGGAGGGCTTCTTGATTGCGTTCCCGGAGCTCCTCCGCGCGCCTCTCGATATCCACTCCCGCCTGCGCGACAAGCGCTTCCCGGGATTCTACCTTGGCTTGTCGGGCGCGGTAGAGTGACAGCAGCCTCCGCAGCAGTTGTTCCTCCTCAGGCTCGCCACTGCTGCTGCTTGGCGCGTCGACCATTGTCAACCCAGCGGAGGCAAGCACTTCTCCATCAAAAACTTCTCCTTCGACCGGCGCCCTGGAGCTCGAAGCCCAGGGGAGCTTGATGAAGATACCGTCGCCGGCCTTCAAGTAGGCGCCGGGCTGGGGCTCTTCGGAGCCTGGCGCTGCGTCAGCGGCGGAGGGGTCGGCGGTCGGCGTAGCGCCTTGCGCTCCTGCGGCCCCAGGGTCGTCAGTGCGATCGCCGGACCCCTCGCCAGCTCCTGCGCCAGCAGCCTTGGCGGCCTCTTCGCCGGTGGGATCATCAGCGCCGGCCTCCTCCTCAGTGGCGGCGGCGTCATCAGTGTTGCCGCGCGCGTTCTCCTCGCCGGTGTCTTCAGTCTCCATCGGCTCCGTGGAAGGAGGATCTGAAGGCAGGAAGAGGGAGAAAAAGTCAAGTAAATATCCAAAAAGAAGATCAGAAGAAGAAGAACCCAAGGGAAGTTTTCCGACAAGAAGGATTACCTGTGCTGGGCTCTGTAGTCATGGGCTCCACCACTGGGGGATCACTGGTCCCGTCCCTTGCCGGAGAACTTCCCCTTGTCGGGGACCTCTCCCTTGCCGGAGAGCGCTCCCTTGCCGGGGAATCATCCCTTGGCGGCGTAGTCGAAGCAGATAGCACCTCAGGGGCGGCTTCCGGTTGCTCCTGGTGGGCCTGTTCTGCTCCTACACAAGCAAAGCAATAGTCAGGTGTCAGTAAAGGAAAGAGCACCCATGCGCGCCCGACAACAGGAAGTGAACAAATACTTACGCTGGGGGCTGCGCTGGGGCTGCTTCGGGGAGTAGTTGCCGGGTCCGACAAGGTGGTCTCGGACGCACCCTCTGTTGTCACAGCAGGATCGTCCTTGATGACAACCACGGGGACCATGGCTCTCTTCGCCGCTCTCTGGGCCAGAGTCCTAAAAAGGAACAAGGTTCAGAAGAAAGCAGATCAGATACAAGACAAGAAACAGCAAGAATTGAAGAAATATAAGTACAACAAAAAAACCTTACTCTTCTTCCTCCTCGTCGGAGCTAAGCGCGGAGAGGTCGAAGTCCGGTCCTCCTTCGGCGCGATGAGGCAGAGGAGTAGGCTCCCTTGGCCGCTTGGCGGGAGCTGCGGCAGGATTAGAAGCGGCGGCCCGAGAGGACCCCGCTCCAGTTGCCGGCGTGGCATGAGATGCTCCCGCAGCAACGGTGCTTATCGCGGTGGAGCGTGTCCCGCGACGCGGCGGCTGTTGACCCGTCTGCCGCCCTGCTATGTCTCCGGTCCTGCGGAGGCGCCTTCTTGGTGGAGCTGGGGGCTGCACTGGGAGCTCCGCTTGCGGCAAGTTGCTTGAAGACGGCCGGCCGCTTGCACCCTTGGCAGGCTCGCTCGAGACCCTCCCTCGCCGACGATTTCCCCGACAAGCACGTCTCGATCGGCAAGGCTTGCCGCCTCGGCTGCCTCTGCCTCCTCCACAGTAAACCCAAACTCGCCCGCGGCGGCGGCTGCCGCCGCCTCTTCCTCCCTGGTGGCGATGCGCCGCATCTCGTCTTCGGTGGTGTCGCGGGTGAGGCTCCTCTGCTCGTCGGCGCGGACCGCCACCTCCACCAAGCTATCGAAGAACTGTTGCACTACGTCGTCGGCGGGCTCCTGCCAAGTTGGAATAATTCCATGCGAGTCGCACTCTGGCATCATTGCGCAGATGCGATCGAGCGAGGAGTTGTTGTACAACAGGACGACGCCCTGCGGCAGCCTGAACCACTCGGGATGATTGGGGTCATGCTTGAACAGCTCCTTGAGCGTCCCATCCAACTCCATGACAGTAAAATTGAAGTTGAGGCCCGGGCGCAGCCTCATGATGTCCGCCAGACCCCCGAACAGCCAGGTGGGCCTCCCCCTCTCCTGCAAAGGGGCGATGCGGCGGCGAAGAAAGTCCGTGCCAACAGCGCCTACAGTAAGCCCGGCAAGCCTGAGTCGCAAGATCCGGGTGGTGGTGATCTTCAGCCTAGCATCGTCCGCCGCCAGGGCGCTCCAATCATTGCCGCGCACTGCTGGGGTCTAGCACAGGGTAGTGAATGGATGCGGGTTCTCCTCAACGATCCAGCACCACTCTGCTCTCCACTCATCCCATTTGCTGCGGAGCTCCCCCTCCAGATATGTCTCCTTCTTGCCGGTTCTCGAGATCCAGGCGATCCCGCCAGCTAAGGGCTCTCCTCTCTCGACCCGGGGCATGAAGTAGTGGCAGAAGAGGGCTACGTTTGGATGGATTCCGACAAAGTTCTAGCAGAGATGTGCGAAAACCGCCATGGTCAGGACAGCATTGGGGGTGAAATCGAGGAGATGGAACCCGTAGGTGTTCATGATGTCATAGAAGAAATCGGAGAAGGGCGGGCAGAGCCCGCAGTAGAAGAACAGCGCGAAGAAGGGGTATCCCTTTGGAGCCCTTTTCGAAGCAGAAGCGGCGGCGGAGAGTACCTAGGTGCGCGGATGCGCTCGCGTCTCCGTTGACCAGAAGAGATAGAACCACTCCCTCAGCTCCTTTGCGGAGAGCTCGGGGGGGAAAGTGCCCGCAGCGCCTCGGCCGACTTCGCACCCTTCCCGGTCTTCGGAGCCATGGCAGAGGCGGTGGGGGAGATCGAGGGCGTTGGCGGCGACGGCGGCGATGGGGGGCGGAGCGCTGTTCTCTTTCGGCCTTGGAAGCGGAGGGGAGCGGCGGAGTTTCTGAGATTGGAACCGCAAGTGGCGAAGGTGGGGGAACTACCCCTGTTTCCCCTGCTTATAAAGAGGAGGAGGCGAACGTTACGCTTTTTCCGAATAAAGAATCACCCACGATCTCTTCCACGACGCCGCATTCGACGCGTGCCGTTACGGGAGGGCGCTGTGGATACGGAGTCAGATACGGTGTGGACCCAGGCCGCGCGTTCCCGTGCCCTGTTTTGGGCCTGGCCCAATAGCGCTCGACACCGTGTGTGGCCCAGGCCCGGGGGCTCTTGACGGTGTACTAAAGTAGGGGTACCTTAGTATCCCGAACTTGTGCACGGGCAGTAGCAGCGCCCCGCGGCAAGGCTTGCCGGGTGCCCGCCAAGGTCCTCCGTGTTTCCTTTAAAGCCATTCAAGAACAAAGTGTCCAAGCCAAGAAGACAAGGCCCCAGCAAGAGGAGCTTGCCGGGAAGGACAAGGCCCCGGCAAGAGGAGCTTGCCGGGAAGGCCAACCAAGGCACTTCAAGAAACTTGCCGCGACGCGCCGCGTGTCCCGGCAAGACCCGGCGAGCGACAAGCTTCCGGGCGCGACAAGACAATGACCGCGGCAAGGCGCTTGCCGCGGCGAAGCCACCACTCTGCGCCCACACTCCAGCGCATCCATCGACGTGTCTCCACAGGACCGTTCCAAGCGCACGTGGCGAGAAGCTGTGCAGCCAAGCGGTGCGAGGTGGCGAACGGAGATGACGAGATGGCCATCGTGGCAAGTGGTGGCGCCCCTAACGGTCGCTTTTCTGCACTGTTTGGGCGACGCGGATGGGCATTAAATGCTCTTGTCCCCTGGCGTCAGAGTTAGGTAGGGTGCACTATAGAGGTAGCTGTACCAACCGCAGCTCTTTTTACACTTTTACCCCTGCATGTGTTGCCACCTGTCGGTGACCCCTTGAGCCTATAAAAGGAGGCCCATGCGCAACGTAGAGGGGGTGGGACTCATTCGAAACCAGAACACTCCCACGCTCTCGAGCAAGAACATAATACAACCACAAAACAGCAGTAGGAGTATTATCTCTCCGGAGAGCTCCGAAGCTGGGTAAAATCGCTCGCGTGCTTCGCATCGATCCGCTCTTCGTGCGATCTCCGCTCCCTGCCGGACCGAAAGGGGCCCTTCCCCATAGGTGTTCGTTCCCACGACAGATGGACTAAAATTCCAAGTGGTGCTCCAAATTCTTGATGAGCTACATCAACCTTGAGCAACCTACACAAGTTCAACTACATGGACAACACCACCGACCAAGGTATGTTATTCCATCTTAGAGAAGCTTTACTCCAAGTCATAAGCTAAAGCAACTCGACAAGATGTGAATACATCAAGATGCTTAAACAAAAAATGGCAACCCCATTTTAAGCTTAAACGATGAGTATGACCTATGATCAAGTGATCTCACTTGACTCCTAAGTCAATATACTCTAACATAGGTGACTTTGTCGCCGACCATCTCTAGATGAAGTTCTCCTGTGTTCTTTTCTGTGTTTTTGTATTTGTCACATGCGTATTTGTTTCCCCTTTCAAAAAAACTTCATCTAGATTTCTTTTTGTTAGCTCTACATTTTCTGCACCCAATTCCTTGCATATCTTTCAGTAAATTCCTTGCAAATCTTTGTGAGATCTTACTAGTCTAGTGAGCTGAGGTGACAAGTGTTTTCCCTGAGATGAACTCGGTTTCACCGATTTGTTATCTTCAGCCCCACCGAATCCTTTCGGTACAACCGAAGCATACCACTCGGTGCCACCGATTTCACAACAGGAAAAATAGTTTGCCACATATTCTATGTTTCTTTTGATCCAGCTCCACTCAATGAATCTTGTCCTCTACAAGCATCACATTTCTATCTTTGCTTTGTGCTGTGTCTCAAGGACCAAACCCATTCGACAGATTCCAGAAGACCCTTCTTGGAAATTGATGTCAAAGGGGGAGAGAGAGAACATCAAAGCTTATCATTTAGAGAGAGATCACATCAGAGAAAAGGTTTATCATCTCTCAAAGGGGGAGAGAGACCCTCAAAGGGGGAGAAAGATCCTCAAAGGGAAAACGAGATCTCCAGGGGGAGAGGATACTTAAGTAGAAAGTATATCTCAAGGATCCGAGATGCTTGGTGTTCAAGAGGAGAGATGCCCACATGTCTTCTTGAGGGGAGAGACATGTTCATATGATCTGTTGTGCTTATTTGCATTAGCATACATTAGCTCTGTTCATCATTCATATCTTTCAGCTTTGATTTTTCAGCTTTGATTTTCTATTCCCTATCTTCTCCCAGTATCCCATGTCAGGGGGAGCAAGACATCTAAGGGAAAGAAATCATTTAAATTCATTGCATATCTTTACTCTTGGGGACATGTCTAATCCAATGTGTTACTTAGTACTCACTCTCTACATGTCATCCCAGTATTGGTATTCTTGTAGTTTCTTCTGTTTGCTCTGGCTAGTAGATGCATCTGTGTTATCTAACCTTGTTTACGCAGGTTCATTCCATACTAAGCCAACTCAAGACTACAAGGTAAGTATATGCATCACAATCATGTGTATGAGGAATTCTTGCTGATGTACATATTGTTTGCAAGAAGGACTCATGAGCATGAAGGTATTTTCTTTAATATTCTTTGCTTTGATGCATATGGCCAAGATACATGTAACACATTGCCTGCTCTATCATGGTTATGCTCTCACATGCTTCTATATTCCATATTCACACGATTGCATACATGTAGGGGGAGCCTATGTTTGTTACATGTCTTTCCAAATCTTTACTTGCTATTCCTTATATCTTTATCTAAAGCTTTGATGTATGTTGTCATCAGTTACCAAAAAGGGGGAGATTGAAAGCACAAGTGCTCCCTTGGTGGTTTTGGTAATTAACGTCAACATATCTCTTGTTGGACTAACACTTTTATCTAGTATGTTTCAGACAAGTTCAACAATGGAGTGGCATGGACTAAAGGATGTGGGAACTCCTTCAAGATGCTGAGGACAAAGGATTGGCTAAAGCTTCAAGCTCAAGACTCTTCATTTTACATTTTAGTGGTCCAAGATCACATTGAGTCTATAGGAAAAGCCAATACTATCAAGGAGGGATGAGGTGTTGCTTAATGAGCCTCTTGCTTCATGTACTTAGTGATATGCTCCAAAACCCTCAGCTACTTTCCCACTAAACCTAAACCTAAACCTAAACCTAAACCTAAACAAATGACCTAAACCTAAAGCCAAAAATCGGTCACACCGATTCTTTCTATCCGGCGCCACCGATTCCAAAAGTCATAGCCACTGCCACAAACCCTAAGCAAATCGGTCTTACCGATAGGGATCTCGATCTCACCGAGATGGGATTGTAATCTCTCTGTGTATGTCCATTACCAAAATCGGTCTCACCGAGATTGAGCAATCGGTACTACCGAGATTACAATGCAAACTCTCTGGATAACTTATCACCAAAATTGGTCTCACCGAGTTTGTGTAATCGGTCAAACCGAGTTTGCCTGCCTAACTCTCTGGAAAGCTTATTACCAAAATCGGTCTCACCGAGTTTGTGTAATCGGTCTTACCAAGATTACGTTATGCCCTAACCCTAACCATATCGGTCTCACCGAGTTGTATTTCGGTCCCACTAAAAATCCTAACGGTCACATTATTTGCTAAATCGGTCTGACCGAGTTTAATGATTCGGTCCAACCGAGTTTGGTAGATTGTGTGTAACGATTAGATTTTGTGTGGAGGCTATATATACCCCTCCACCTCCTCTTCATTCGTAGAGAGAGCCATCAGACTGAACCTACACTTCCAGCATACATTTTCTAAGAGAGAACTACCTACTCATGTGTTGAGGCCAAGATATTCCATTCCTACCATATGAATCTTGATCTCTAGCCTTCCCCAAGTTGCTTTCCACTAAAATATTCTTTCCACCAGATCCAAAACCTATGAGAGAGAGTTGAGTGTTGGGGAGACTATCATTTGAAGCACAAGAGCAAGGAGTTCATCATCAACGCACCATTTGTTACTTCTTGGAGAGTGGTGTCTCCTAGATTGGCTAGGTGTCACTTGGGAGCCTCCGACAAGATTGTGGAGTTGAACCAAGGAGTTTGTAAGGGCAAGGAGATCGCCTACTTTGTGAAGATCTACCGCTAGTGAGGCAAGTCCTTCGTGGGCGACGGCTATGGTGGGATAGACAAGGTTGCTTCTTCGTGGACCCTTCGTGGGTGGAGACCTCCGTGGACTCGCGCAACTGTTACCCTTCGTGGGTTGAAGTCTCCATCAACGTGGATGTACGATAGCACCACCTATCGGAACCACGCCAAAAACATCCATGTCTCCAATTGCATTTGAATCCTCCAAACCCTTCCCTTTACATTCTTGCAAATTGCATGCTTTACTTTCCGCTGCTCATACACTCTTTGCATGCTTGCTTGATATGTATTGTGAATGTTAAACTTGTGCCTAAACTCCACTTAAACTTAAGAAAATCTAAAAACTGCAACATTGGTACTTAGTGTCTAATCACCCCCCCCCCCCCCCTAGACACCTCTTCTCAAGGTCCTACAGTAGACAAGTAAGTTTTATTTTTCAATAAAAAGAGTGATTGAAGTTCTAGATGAAAGCAGTAAGTTTCGAAGAGTCATTCTAATGAAGGCTATGCTATGTGCAAATTGAATTATATGTTGTATTAATGTTTGGATGCCTGGAAATATGGCTATGTATTGTGTTGGAACTAAACCCACGAGAGAACAAGGGAAAAGAAAAAAAATTGGAAGAAACATATCAAAAGATGACCTTTCAAATGACCAGAGTGGTTGTTTGGACGGTCGTATGACCTCCTAGCGGTTCCAGGAGACAACATCCACAGACAATAGGATGAAAGACGGTGTTTCATGCAAATGCAGGCGCCTGTATGAGCGCTCATTTGAAACCTTCGAAGAAAATAGAGAAAGTCCAGAGTGTTCAACGGTATTTTATACGGTTTCAGTGGTTGTTTGAAGTATGCACAGACGCGGGTATGCTATCAGGGTGAATGATGGCCTTTCATACGAGCGCATTTGCTCATATGGGCGGTCATAAACGCCCTGGCGGCCACAAAGAGCCCAGGGAAGGAGGTAAATCGCCCCCGTCTCTCTATCTTCTTCTTCTTCCTCCTCCAAACCTCTCCAAACCCTAGAAAAACTTCGCCCAATCTCCCTACTCATTCGATTTTAGTTCAAATCTTCCCGTGTGATCGATCTACGGTACGCTTCTCCTTCGATCCCCAACTTATTTTTCACGAATCCATGTTCTACATGCTTAGCATTGCCATGTTTAGGAAATGCATATTTTTTTATCCAAATTTGAGTTTGGCTTGGATTTGTTGATGTTTTTAGAGGAGTATGATGTTGTAACTACCGTAGGATCAATATTTTTTAATTGTATTAGAATGAAAGATTGTTTTGTAGATGTCTACGAGGAGGTCCACTCATGTACGCGGTGCTTTGAGTTCGTCCACTGCACCACCACAACAGGTTTTCACTCAGGGGATTGTCTTCACCGATTGTGAAGCAAGAAAGAAATTTCAGAACCTTAACAAGGAAGATCAAAGCATCCAAGTGGGCTTGCAAGTCAACACTTGCTAAGCTAGGTATTACTAATGACTTCAATTTTCTTTGTGATAATGTTGGGTTGCATCATTTTGTTTATCAGGGATGTGAGACATATGAACGCATGATGCTTCAGTTCTTAGTACTCTCTCGCATAATGTTGGCTTGATGCCAAATTCATATGAGGAGGAGTGGATCACTTTCTTTCTCTAGGACCAAGACTTCAACATCACTTTTGAAGAGTGATGTAATCTCTTTGGCTTCCCCGACAACCATGATGACATTCGCTATGTTTATGAGTTTATTAATTCGCACCCAAGGTAATCCTTCTACCAGATGTGTGTACATGGCTCAAGGCAAAGAGCCAGTTGCATTGAAAGTCTTTTGTACGTTATTTCTATTATGTTCTCAATAACTCGTTGCGGGCATGAGGAGAAGTTTCTAAGGTGAATGATGAGAACATGCTAGTTATCAGGAAAGCAGGGAACCTTGACATCGATTATTCGCCCAACTTAGGGGCAATACTCTTGCTACACCTCGCGCATCAAGCAAATCATGCACAAGGAGATATCGTGTGCAGATTAGTGATCACCATGTTGGCCAACTCCCTTGGCCTCAACTACAATCACCTTCGCCCCATTGTCGGTAACAACCTTGTTAATATTCGTGTTCTTACTAGCACTGGAGTGATATTAGTAAGCCACGGTCGTCATTACATTAAAACTACTAGAGTGGCATACTTGTTTCCCACTCCTATGCCTATATGTTCTCCATAGAACATGGCAAATTGCATTATGTGCCATAGTAAGGAGATGCAACTTTTGACGAAGAAGGCCCAAAACCTGAACAATTAGATGGAGAAGAAATAACCACCGATGAAGAGGAGGAGGAGCCACAACAAGAATCCTACACCACCTATGTGGACGTCCACAGTCTCCAGGGCTCCATCAATGATATGAGAAACCTCGCCGAGTGATGTAGAGTAAAACCCTAGATGCCCGATCTTTCACATTTGGGAGGAATCCTACAAAGAACATGAAGGGGTAAATGAGGGGAAAACAAGGGCAAACACAAGAGAAAACACTCAACCAACAAGAATAAGGTCACACATATGCTAGATCCTCGAAACTCAAAGTGATACAAGATCCAAATCCAACAAAGGACAATACAAGTGGCAGTAGTTCATCTCCGTGAGGAGGTCTTGAGGGTCATCCCATGAATAGGGTCTTGAATCCAAGATGGATCTTCTCCGAAGAGGCCGCGGTCTCTCACAAGGAGTAGATCCGTATGGATGAGCAAAGCTCTATCTCAAATGAGCTAAACCTGTGCTAACCCTCTCTAGGAGGAGGAGGAGGTCTATTTATAGTCTAAGTGCAAATGGGGGCGAAGTGAAAGGGTACATGGGTCTCGGGCCTGAAGCTGCGCACACACAGGCATCAGTCATCCGACAGGTACCGGACATCCGGTGGCTCGCGAGGGTCCGGTCGTCCGGTGCTTGTCGGACGTCCGGCGTTTTGGCTCTGGACAGGTGGCATCGGACGTCCGGAGGTCTCCATACTTTTGATGTTTCCGTACTGGACTGTTGGTGTCGGACGTACGGAGGGGGCTCGGTCGTCCGGTCACTGGAGGTGTCGGTCATCCGTTGTCTGGCGGTCGTCCGTGTGTTGTAGGTTGCCTCGGCTGGAGTCGATCTGGCTGGTGGAGTCTCTAGGCGTCGGACGTCCGGAGATCGTCGGTCTTCTGAAGGTCGTCGGACGTCCGAGAGTTGTAGCTTCCTGGCAGATCTTCTTGTTCCTCGTGCTTGGTGTCCTCGCCGTCTTGTCCAATGCTCGTAGCAGTTCCATGGCCTTCCTCTTGGTTCCTGGTCATGCATAGCACATATGTTTGAGGTAGTAGCCATGTTTCACATGTGAAAAGTGACGATTCATAGAGGAGCGGGTTCACCTTGTGTCCAATGGCGTATGTTCGAGGTCTCGTCATATGTCCTCTTGGGGCTTGAAGAGTAGTCGGAGTGTACATGGGGATGAACATGGGATGCTCCGCATCATCTCCCCCCCCCCCCCCCGGGAAAGATCCGACCTCGGATTGTGATCCTTATCACCATGGAAACGGTTGTCGTGGACGAACTTGTAGTTGGACGGAGTTGAAGGCATGGCGCAATCCAAGTACTCCAAGGTGTCTCCGGAGTGATAGACATGCAAAATGAGCAAACACAAGCGACACTCAGAAATACAATGGTTAGCGCACACAAAGTGTCCATCATGTAAGAATGAGTCCGTTGGGCAAGATTGTGCGTGACAAAGCGCATGAAGCTTATCAAGAGAATCTAGATGGTATGCAAAGCATTCATGGGAGGAAATGCAATCATTTTGCACACAAATGTATTGTGAATATGATCAATGCAACCAAGGTGCAAAATGATGTCATAGTGAGACGGTTTATCAATAGCATGAATATGGCAATGGATGCTCAATATGTGTATGTTATCATGCAATTGATGGTAGGCAATGTGATCATTATGTATGAATATGACATCAAGGAAGATCACAACAAATTTGCTAAGGAAGTGCACAAGCTCATATATCATGTATGGCATGGAAATAGATGCAACAAGACAAGCATAATGTGAGTCAATCCATGCATATGGTGCAAACTTGTGGTGAGTATGAAATGTCCATCGAGCATGACATGTATGAGCACAATCAACAAATATGGAGGTGTTGGTGTACCAATGCTCGCCGTCGTGACATGAGTGGAGTTCTGAAGGTGCATCCAATAAGTGCGAGCACTCCTCAATGTGAAGGTCCAAAGGGTCAAGCTTCAATGTCTCTCCTTCGTTCATGAGATGTATCATGTAGACAAGAAGGAGACAACAATGAAAGAATGACCCTCCAATATGCATAATTGAGGATGGCTCAAAGGGAAGGAGTTCACCTTTATGAGTATGTCGAAAATGTTGCTGTCCCGCATCATGTAGACCTTTGCATGACTAATATGTCTCATGACAGTAATGCCTTGTGAATCCTTCAAAACGAAAGAACATGGCAGACACCCGGAAAAACAAATGAGGTTAGCGGAAGTGCAAAACCTATCATTCGTGTAGTAAGATACCCAACAAGTGTATGCATAATGCTCATCATAAGAAAGTACAAGGGAGCATTTCATAGTATGGAGGCATATGATGCAAGAACAACCAAATACAAGAGGCTCAATCAAAAAAGCATGCATCACAAGTGAAGTGTCCAAGTCTCCCATATCAATAAGCATAGCAAGTTGGCACTCAATACAAGGTGATATGAGAGATGCAACTAATGGAGACAAGAGACAATGCTCAAGACAAATCAAGTGAGAGGCATGAACATATATGTCATCAACCCAAGAAAGCGAGTAAGAGTGGAACATGGGTGATGCAACATAGCAAGCAATCATAGCGATCAAGTCAAGCAAGCTAGTAGTGCGAGGATGCAACATACTAGAGGGAATCATGGCAAGCATGTCATGTGTGAAAATAGTGGGCATGAATAATGGACATGACATATCACAAGCATGAAAGCAAGATATGAGAAAAATATCATCAATGTATTGGCGAGAGTCCATATGTAAATAGCAATGGGACATCATGACTCTCCCAACACAAGAATCAACAATAGCATGTTGCACATGGTAAACATGGCAATAGCAACAAGTATCTCCACCAAGCATACAAATATACATAGAAGTAGCATAATGGTGAATCATGGGTAGATGCAAGCAAGGGTCACAATTGCATTGCAAAATCATGTAAAGAGGCATAACATGCAAAGTGAACACGATAGTATGGGCATAAGGTGACAAGTGGTAAATAGCCCATAGCCGTGTGAGAGCCAAGTAGAAGAGATGTGCGTAGTCCTTGCGCGAAGGGAGCGGTGGTAAGGATAGTCCACGGGATCCCAAGTCATCATTGCTCTCAAGAGCTCGTTTCGTCAACTCTTGGGATTGAGAGGTTGACGAGTATACGTGAGTACCTACACAAAACAAAGGCAAAGGAAAAATTGTGTGTGTGTGGTAGATGTACATAGCATCCATTATGATGCGCATGTGCTTTTGTTGGTTAGCACAAAATATCCAATGCTCAAATAAATGAGATGCATGATATAGAAACATGTCATCCATCATGATATGTTTGTTGTTATGCATGGCATAATGTACACTCAAATTGTGTAATACGTCACGAGATATATGTAGAGCATTGTTATTCATGGAATGCATATGGTGCACACAATTATGGGAATCATGCAAAGTATGAAATGCATCAAAATCTCCTAATATGTATGAGGAAACTATGTGGGTATCCTCATGAGCAATAATGGAAACATCACATGAAGAATATTGACAACATCCAAAACAAAGCATATTTGGTTCTATGTGATAATGTCATTGCATAGTAGATGAATTGCGCAAATCATGTAAAGTAAGCATGGCAATATCATCACATGAAAAACAAAAGCCAATGACCATCATCTCGTCATCTATGCCATAAGTGCAAATAGGATTTATTTTAATGGGGCATGCATAGTTACTATGTTGAGATTGAAATGATGCAATATGGGAGATCTCACTCATAGCATATGACAAGTTCAAAGGATTGTCAAACATGATGTGACCAATAGAATTTTCACATGATATCCTATGGAGCATAGCATCACAACTAGGCAACTCAACATGCTCATCATCATATTCATCATAAATGGGTAAGTCATGACATGAGGAAATCGCATTAGCATGAAGCATGGGGATAGGTGGATCAACGTCATGCAAGCAATCATTGGTAAGATAGTCCGCTAGTGGGACAAGAGAAGCACCATCACCTATGTTACCTTTGGAGCATTGCTCATGTGTTGTAGGTGAGGTGTTGAATACCAACTCATTGTCATCGTCATCTTGATGGAACCATGTGGGGGTGCATGATCTTCCACCATGGCCATCATCGTCTCCTTTGGAGGGATGAACTCGTCAAGGATAGGCGTGACGTCATGTAGGAGACCTTGCACCAAAGAACAATACACACTATGAGTAGAGTTTAAGTCGTTAGAAATTATAGTGGCCTCACGTGCCCTCTCAACTACCTCACTCTCTAAGTGTTGTGGCTCACTCAATCCCTCAAAGATGCTCTCACTCATATGGTTGGTGGAGTCACTCAAATGGCGCTCAACCTCACATAGGATGTGTGGCATGCTCTCATGTGTGGGGCTAGTGGTGGTCACGCTCATCCTCTCATAGGAAATGCTCTCAATGTCACATATGATGGAGTCACTCATCTCACTCATGGGGTGGTGGCTCTCCTCACATGACAAATGGGGCATCTCGACATATGTGGGTGTCGGAGATATGTAGGTACAAATGTCTCCATGCTCAACTCCTATCGCCGTGGTCGAAGGGGATGGCCCTTGCACGACCTTCTTGTCATCGTCTTGGTGTTGGAGGCTCATATGATGTGGCACCTCGTAGCTCGTCTCCATGATCGAAGGGAATTTCCCATGCTCGGCCATCTTCCTTGAGGGGCTTCCGAAGATGGAAGTGTCGCCCTCACTTGTAGGTGGTCGCCTTCTTGTTGAGGATGTCGATGTAGGCAAACTCATGGGAAGTAGGCGAAGATGCCGAATGTCCAAAGGCGAAGATGCCTTGATAGCACTTGGCGAAGATGCCGAAGTGGTTAGTGTAGTCGTAGCTCCGTCTTGGTGGTGCTCGTCTCGCGGTCTTCTCTTTTGATCATGAAGCTTGGACTTGGCATGAAGTTGGGCTTGTTGGGACTTGTACATTTGTGCTTGGCGAGCATCTTCATGATGATGGTGTCGTTGTCGTGCTTTAGCTCGTAGTAGATGTCATTCGTCGTCGTTGTGCACATGTTGCTTTGAGGTGACTTGCCCTTCATGATGATGTTGATCACGATTGTGATGGTGGTCATCACGAAGAAGTGGACGTGGACGAATTGCGCTTGCATCGTTTTTGCGCTCCGAGGACTTGTGGCTTGAACGTCGCTACCTTGAAGATGACGAAGGGGAAGAAGACTTGATCAAGGCCCGAATCTCCTCCATCCTTGCATCTTGCTCCTCTTTATGTGTGGAAAGCTTCTTGTCGATGTAGTCCCTTTTCCTTGCTTCGGAGTGACGAATGTCGATGGAGATGTTCTCGATGTGCTCTCGCAATCTAGATTGTGCGCCTTGCATTTGTCGTTGTAGATCGAAGATGGACGCTTTGGTGATGTAGTTGTTCACGCCGTCGTGGTTGTCAAAGACCGGAGATGAAATGCCTTGCCTATCCATCACAAGACTCAAGCAAGTATGAGTTGAATAAAGAAAAGACTAGACCAAATGTACCTTGATCGATGTTGAAGATGGATCAATGATCACTCAAATGTGTAACAAGGAAATAGCACAATTGGTACCAATTCTTGTCGGTTCTCACACCTACACAAGTAAAGCTTATTGTGGATCTCGGTGAGGATAGTGGCACAAAAATTTGATGCAAAATGTTAGCAAGAGTCAATAAGGTTGAAAGAGATTCACAAATTAGCAAGTGAAACAAATGGACCAATAGCAATATGTGGCACGTGGAAACACACACACGGATAGATAAATGGGGTCGTGCAACCAAGGAATGAGCACAAAATGTGGAATCCACGGAAAACGCTCGTGTTGCACAACTCAAGAGAGATGCTAGCACGATTGCTTTATAGGCGGATATGACACTTGTGCACAACCTATAAGATGCAAAATATATGGACTTTTATCCCAAGTATGCTATGTATGTATGATTCCCGGTGTTTCTCTCAAAATGATCCAAGATGATCGGATATGACAATCTTATATGCAATGTGGTATGATGCTATGGCACTTGCTTACAAGCTTCTTTGCTCTCTTTCTTTTGCTTAAAAGCTTTATTTTCTCTCTTTTTTGTATGGCCACTTTTGCACAAATGCACAAACCAAGATAGCAATTGTGTATATGCGGGAACAAGCTTGTGACACAAGATAGTATACCAAGATATGCACCACGATGATGTGGTATGTATTCTATGGGAAGCATGATCACTAATGTGCACAAGTCACGTTGCCGGCAATACTCAAATGGCTAGTCTCGATAGGCAAGTAACTCAAAATGGGCAAGGGGGTTATCAATGTAATGGCAAGGAGAATGTACAATGATCTCGTCGAGGTTACCATCCTTGCTTACGGTAGGGTGTCAAAAAGATGAAGTGGTCAATGTCGATGACAACCTCATGGCGATGATGAGTGGCGGTGTTCTTGATGTAGAACCGTCCCTAATTGGCCGAAACACCTTAGGAAACAGAAAACCGCAAACTCAAAATCCCAAACGTTAAATGTCAAATGGTGGTAGCTGAAAGCAGTGGTGGTTTGCACTCGGTAATGCGGAAGTGGAATGATGGGTTATGCAAGTCGAAGTTGAAGTTGTTGTCCCTAAGTAGCCGAAACACCTTAGGAGACACAAGCCACAACTCAAACAAGCTCAAACAAAATTAGGTTAAGTTGGGGTGGCAGAAGTGTATGGTGGGCACGCCTATGTGGAAGTTATGGTGGTGGTGGTTGATGAAGAAGCAATTGTCCCTAAGTAGCCGAAACACCTTAGGAGACTTGAATCACTACTCAAGCATCCACTAATGCTATGGCAAGCAAAATGGGCTAGGTTGCGGAAGTAGGTGGTGGTGTAGCAGATGATATGGTGGAGGGCCTAGGCAAAGATGCCAAAATTCCAAAAAATTGATGGAGTCAAATGGTGTTGGTGGTATTTTTGCGGGATGGGGGATGTCAATAGCTTCAAAACGAGCTAAAGAACGTCAAAATCGGATTATGGATGAATTAGTTTTGGCCGAAACAAAAATCAGCCAAAGTCAGTTTTCACAGGGGTCGGACGTCCGATGATGGTCGGACGACCGGTGGCTGGAGCGAGGGACGGACGTCCGGAAATGGACGGAAATCTGCTGTTTTGGTACTAGATCGGGGGTGTAGGACGTCCGGTGATGGTCGGACGCTGATGGTTATGGGGGTGTCCGGACGTCCTAAAAAACGTCGGTCGTCCAGTGGACCGGGGTCGACGCAAGATGCGAATTTCGAGACGCGATTTTGGGTGGAAATTGGGGATTTTGGGATCAAAATTGATGAGATTTCGTGGATGAAAGATGGGGAAACTTGGGGAAATTCTAGATCCACTCGAAACCAAGCAAATCCATGGATCAAAATCAACAAAACATCATCAAACCAACAAATCACAAAAAAATTGGGGCTATTTTTGGTGGGGATTTTTGAAAGTGGGGAAGAACACAACAAAATCAAGCTAGAAAACAAAGGGTAGGGGCTCCAAAATCGTGATCAACGTGGCTCATGATACCAAGATCATGAGCAAGTTGGCTCTGATCCAAGATGATGTAGAGTAGAACCCTAGACGCCCAATCTTTCACGTTTGGAGGGAATCCTACCAAGAACACGAAGAACACGGGGGGTAAACGAGGGGAAAACAAGGGCAAACACAAGAGAAAACACTCAACCAACAAGAATAAGGTCACACATATGCTAGATCCTCGAAACTCAAAGTGATACAAGATCTGAATCCAACAAAGGACGATACAAGTGGCAGTAGTTCATCTCCGTGAGGAGGTCTTAAGGGTCATCCCATGAATGGGGTCTTGAATCCAAGATGGATCTTCTCCGAAGAGGCCGTGGTCTCTCACGAGGAGTAGATCCGTATGGATGAGCAAAGCTCTATCTCAAATGAGCTAAACCTGTGCTAACCCTCTCTAGGAGGAGGAGGAGGAGGAGGAGGTCTATTTATAGTCTAAGTGCAAATGGAGGCGAAGTGAAAGGGTACATGGGTCTCGGGCCTGAAGCTGCGCACACACAGGCGTCAGTCGTCCACAGGTACCGGACGTCCGGTGGCTCGCGAGGGTCCGATCGTCCGGTGCTTGTCGGACATCCGGCGTTCTGGCTCTGGACAGGTGGCATCGGACATCCGGAGGTCTCCGTACTTCCGATGTTTCCGTACTGGACTGTTGGTGTCGGACGTCCGGAGGGGGCTCGGTCGTCCGATCGCTGGAGGTGTCGGTCGTCCGGTGTCTACCGGTCGTCCGGGCGCTGTAGGTTGCCTCGACTGGAGTCGATCTGGCTGGTGTAGTCTCCAGGCGTTGGACGTCCGGAGATCGTCGATCGTCCGAAGGTCGTCGGACGTCCGAGAGTTGTAGCTTCCTAGCAGCTCTTCCTCTTGTTCCTCGCGCTTGGTGTCCTCGTCGTCTTGTCCAATGCTCGTAGCAGTTCCATGGCCTTCCTCTTGGTTCCTGGTCATGCATAGCACATATGTTTGAGGTAGTAGCCATGTTTCACATGCGGAAAGTGGCGATTCGTAGAGGAGCGAGTTCACCTTGTGTCCAATGGAGTATGTCCGAGGTCGTCATATGTCCTCTTGGGGCTTGGAGAGTAGTCGAAGTGTACATGGGGATGAACATGGGATGCTCGGCATCACCGAGTCTCTTCGAGGCACGTACACCTACATGAATTCAAGCTTCTCCAACTGGAGCCAAGGATGGGCACTTGACCAGCTGCAATAATGATTCCGCCAGTTTGAGCTTACAAAAGCTTAAGCTTGGGGGAGATCATCTCCACATCTACACCAAGATGTGGTGGTATTTGAATAAATTGTAGTGAGGTTGTACGTAAGCTTGTGGGTCTTCAAAACACTCGTGTTGGTTTGTTCCAACACTTTCCTTTTTATTTACTTTCATTTTGTTTTTGCCTTTGCGATTTTTCATTTGCTAGTTATCTTTCAAAAACCTAAAAAGCGAAAAATAGAATAAGCTTTGCTTTCATCTTGTTCTTTTTACCCCTCGGAGTTCGTTTGCATTTTTGTTTTAAGAGGAGTTGATCTACACCGGACAATGAGGAATGAAAGAATAAGGAAGAGAAAGCGTGTAAATTCACTACCGTGAAGGTATGTCCTATGACTCTCGTCTTTTGCACTTGAAATACTTAGAGTAGATGTAGTAGTAGTACGTGTGATATGTGCAAGAGAGAGTAAGTCTTGATAATTAAAAAGGTTTTGTTCTAGTAACTGAAATAATTTTGTAACCTTTTTTCTATTTAGTCCAGATAACCAAGACTTGTTGTGGGACTATTTTTGAATGAAATGATCTTAACTTAGAATAACCATGCACAAGAGAGAGTTTTCAAGAACTTGGGTGTTGAGAAAAATTGTAGAGAAATGATGTTTGAAATGCTAAACCCCATATGTTAATTTTAATACACTTGATAGCATTTGTGGATTAAATTGTCTAGAGGAACTTAGTTGAAGGGTGAATGAGATTATGCCAAAAATCTGTGTTGTATTTCTTACATGGTGCTTCAACTTCTCGTTGATGCCATGGCCCTGCTACTATATGCATGTGTACGTGTGTAAATGTGGCTTCATCACCTTTATTCATGTTATGCTGAGGACTCCTCTAGCCAATGAACGATGCACCAGAGCTACAGCTCGGATTTTAGCTATGAGTTTGTTACCGTGCGTAGTGGCAACACTACAAATGAATATTATTCGGCTATCTCTTGGATGGGTGTGTATGTGGTAAATAAAAGGGGACTAATCAAAAGATCTCGGAAGAGAGATACATCAGAGGTCCATAGCTCCCAAAAATTAAGCCACGGCGAAACTCTATGCATGATCACTTATTTGGCGTAATTCCTTCACGTGACAACCAAAGTTTCAGCAAACAATGATTAAGATAAAGTGCTAGAGAGTCTTTGAGGATGATCTTATTGTGGGTATGTTTATGGGCACTATAGCATCATGTTTTTCTACATCCCATTCAATCCCTAACTTATGTTTGTATGGCTCTATCAAAGAAAAACACTTCTGTGCATCCCCGTCAAGCAAATGTTGTCTAGAATAAATAGAATTGAGTGTTGCAAAGTTGTTTTATCTAGTAGATCAAAAAGTTTGTGTCAATTATCTTTGCTTCACTAACACTTGCACCATAACCATGCCACCACTATAGTTATACTAAGTTTTCAGGTCAAGAAGCGAACGGCTATCTAGGCGTATCCATCGTAAGTGAACCAAAACCTTCTCATTATTTTCGTTTAATCAACTGAGTTCATTATGATTTGGATTTCTCTCTATGTTGCTCGAGGATGATCAATTTTAAGCTTGGGAGAGTTGATGAGTGATATTTTTACACTCATTCACCCTTTCTTTAAACCCATATATTTCATTAATACTGAGATATTCGCTCTGATATTGCTACTAATGACTAATGAATGCAAAGGATTCCACAAATCCTCTATTTGATGTATTTTGATACGTCCATTTTGCATCATGCTTTTATACCAATATTTATTGCATTATGGGTTGTTACTTCACATTATGTCACAATACTTATGCCTTTTCTCTCTTATTTTACAAGGTTTACATGAAGAGGGAGAATGCCGGCAGCTGGAATTCTGGGCTCAAAAAGGAGCAAATATTAGAGACCTATTTTGCACAACTCCAAAAGTCCTGAAACTCCACAAAAGTCAGTTTTGGAATATATTAAAAATATTGGGCGAAGAAAGAACCAGAGGAGAGCCACCCACCAGCCACGAGGGTGGAGGGCGCGCCCTACCCCCCTGGGCGCGCCCCTGCCTCGTGGGCCACCTGGCGGGCCCCCAATGCCCATCTTCTGCTATATGGTGTCTTTTGCCTTGGAAAAAATCATAAGGAAGCTTTCGGGACGAAGCGCCGCCATCTCGAGGCGGAACCTAGGCGGAACCAATATAGGGCTCCGGCGGAGCTGTTCTGCAGGGGAAACATCCCTCTGGGAGGGGGAAATCATCGCCATCGTCATCACCATCGATCCTCTCATCGAGAGGGGGTCCATATCCATCAACATCTTCACTAGCACCATCTCCTCTCAAACCCTAGTTCATCTCTTGTACCCGATCTTTGTCTCAAAACCTCACATTGGTACCTGTGGGTTGCTAGTAGTGTTGATTACTCCTTGTAGTTGATGCTAGTTAGTTTATCCAGTGGAAGATCATTTGTTCAGATCCTTTATGCATATTAATACCCCTCTGATTATGAACATGAATATGATTTGTGAGTAGTTGCGTTTGTTCCTGAGGACATGGGAGAAGTCTTGTTATAAGTAGTCATGTGAATTTGGTATTTGTTCGATATTTTGACAAGATGTATGTTGTCTTTCCTCTAGTGGTGTTATGTGAACGTCGACTACATGACACTGCACCATTATTTGGGCCTAGGGGAAGGCATTTGGAAGTAATAAGTAGATGATGGGTTGCTAGAGTGACAGAAGCTTAAACCCTAGTTTATGCGTTGCTTCATCA
This sequence comes from Triticum timopheevii, assembly GCA_963921465.1. Lineage (NCBI taxonomy): Eukaryota > Viridiplantae > Streptophyta > Magnoliopsida > Poales > Poaceae > Triticum > Triticum timopheevii. Next base: position 335,607,738 of record OY997266.1, on the reverse strand, counting down.
GGGGGTGATTTGGATCCATATGTTTCATGCTATGGTTAGGTTTACCTTAATTCTTATTTCGTAGTTATGGATGCTTGCGAGTGGAGTTAATCATAAGTGGGATACTTGTCCAAGGAAGGGCAGTACCAAGCACCGGTCCACCCATATATCAAATTATCAAAGTAACGAAAGTGGATCATATGAGCATGATGAAAACTAGCTTGACAGAAATTCCCATGTGTCCTCGGGAACGCTTTGCTTTATATAAGAGTTTTTCCAGGCTTGTCCTTTTCTACAAAAGGGATTGGGCCACCTTGCTGCACCTTAGTTACTTTTGTTACTTGTTACCCATTACGAATTATCTTATCACAAAACTATCTGTTACCGATAATTCCAGTGCTTGCAAAGAATACCTTACTGAAAACCGCTTTTCATTTCCTTCTGCTTCTCGTTGGGTTCAACACTCTTACTTATCGAAAGGACTACGATGGATCCTCTATACTTGTGGGTCATCATGTTTCCATAGGAAATGGGCCAAAAATGGAAGAAATCGCGTCTAAACATGGAAAGGAATGGAAATGGAGACAGAAGAAATCATCAGGAGGTGCACCAGCGAAGACAGCACAAAAGATGGTGTTCCATACAACCTCAAGCACCTGTATGAGCGATCGTATGGCAGAATTCCGAGGTGCCTCGTCCACCTCAACAACTTTTATAAAGAGGACCATGTCGAAATGTCAAGAAGCGTCGAGCGAGCCAGAACAGAATCATCATCATCCCCTCTCATCAACCCTAGCGGCCACCATTTCCCATCTCCATAGCCGCCATCACCACCATATCCCATCTCACTCTAGTTCATACTTGTAATCATGCATCGCACAAGGCAACCATTATAAGACATATTTGCAATCCGTCAATCTTCAAGATGTGTTCTTCAATATTTTCTTCTTGCGATCTGATCTCCATGTGTGAGTAGTTCGTCAAGGTATATGGGGTTGAGGCATAGGCCTTGCAACCCTCTATATTTGTTGCGGGGGTCAATGGAAGAGCTTTGAATTAACATCCCATATGTGTGAGATAAAATTGTTTCGAGGATGTCTCTTATCTTGTCCGCGATCTTCATCCCTGCACATACCCAGGATCATGGAGATCTAGTAATGGTGAGGCTAAGTGCATGGAGAATGTGAAGTGTTATTCTGAACACCACTAACCAAAGGGTTTAGTACGGTAACACGGATCCAATCCTTGGGGATTCATGAGGTGTATTCATTAAACGCTCAAAGCTCTTGTCTGGTTATTATAATCTTAAATATGAAGGTAACCCTGTGCGACGGATAGGGCTTGTGGTTGGACAACTGATTCTTGATGTAGGACTCGCACCGGTCAAGATGTTATTTGGACACATCCCCCACTTTGGTTCATAACAAGCACATCTCGATGGGTGACTTCCAGCGCACAAATTAAGATCATATCTAGTCCCAACACAAATACATGGTTGTAAGCATTATGACCTCATACCCATACCCCTTTTTATTATAAGTGTTTGAATCACTATTTGCTTCATTGATCTAGTCAAAAGCTGGAATTAATCCTTTGACGAAAGCTTGCTAGAGACCATCGCTTCAAGGGAACCTTCCTCCCATGGGTTCGATAGCCCAGGGTCACCTCTGGGGAAATAGGTGTGGGATACTTTTATATTCCTTTACCGGATCACTAAAAGGAGGTAGCAAGCCCTTTTTTCTAGCACCGTTGGTGGGGGGAGTTTAGTGTTCCTAGTCTTTGTGTTTAGAGTTTTTTAAGTTCAGTTTCAGTTTTTGTTTTTTACTTTTTGTTTTAGTTTAAGTTTTATTTCTTGTTGCAAGTCTTGTCAGTTGAAAAACACACTAGATCATATTTGTAATCGTGTATCACACACGACATCCACTGTGAGACATATTACCAATCAATCTACCTTTGTGATGTGTTCCGTGATGTGTTCTTCGTGTGATCTGATCTCAATGTGTGAGTAGTTTGGTGAAGTATCGGTTGAGGCAAGAGCCTTGCAACCCTATGTTTTGTTGTGGGGATCAATGGAAGGGCTTTGAATTAACGCCCTGTATGTGTGAAATAAAATTGTTCCGTAGATGTCTCTTGTCTCGTCCGCGTTCTTCTTTCGTGCAGGCACCCAAGATCATGGAGAGTGATCCATGGAGAGGCTAAGGGCAGGGAGACCGTGAAGTGTTGAACACTAGTGACAGAAATATTTAGTACGATAACATGCATCCTATCTCTGGGGATACGAGAGGTGTATTTATTAAATGCCCAAAGCTCTTGTATGGTTATTGGAATCTTCATTACTGAGGCAACCCCGCGAGATGGATAGGTCCTTGGGTTGGACAACTGACTCTTGATGCAGTACTGATACGTCTCCAACGTATCTATAATTTATGAAGTATTCATGCCATGTTTACAACAATTTTATATGGTTTGGTATGATTTTGATGGAACTAACCAGGACTAACGCTGTTTTCAGCAAAACTATTGTGGTGTTGTTTTTTGTGCATAAATGAGAGTTCTCCAAATGAGCTGAAACTTTTTGACAATTTTCTTTTGGAACAAAAGAGATCCCCGAAGCTTCTTGGGAGGGCCAGAAGAGCCACGAGGTGGGCACAACCCACCACGGCGCGCCAGAGGGGCCTGGCTTGCCCCGGTAGGTTGTGCTCACCTCAAGACCCATATTCGCGTGGAACCAACGCTGAAAAATCCTATAAATAGATAAACCATCAAAAATAACCCTAGATCGGAAATTCTGCCTGAAAGCCTCTATAGCCACGAAAAACCAATCTAGACCCCATTCTGGCACCCTTTCGGAGGGGAAAGTCATCACCGGTGGCCATTTTCATCATCCCGGCGGCCACCATGATGAGGAGGGAGTAGTCCAGCCTCAAGGCTGAGGGTTTGTACCAGTAGCTATGTGTTTAATCTCTTTCTCTCTCTCTCTCGTGTTCTTGAGATGTCGCGATCTTGATGTATCGCGGGATTTGTTAATATTTGGATCATATGGTGTTTTCCCCTCTCTATCTTGTTGTGAATTGAATTTTCCCTTTGAGATTTTGTTCTTATCGGATTGAATACTTTTATGGATTTGAGAGAACTTGATATATGTCTTGCATATGAATACCCCTGGTGACAATGGGGTATTATATTGATTCACTTGAGATATGTTTTGGCACTCAACTCGCGGATTCCCGAGGTGACATTGGGGTAATCTATGCATAGGGGTTGATGCACGTTCTCATCTTTTGTTTCTACAGTAGAAATCTTGGGGCACTCTTTGAGGTTCTTTGTGTTGGATTGAGTATTATAAATCTGAATTTTTTCTGGTGTTATTTTAGTACGACCTCTTGATAGATCGATCGGAAAGAATAACTCGGTGTTATTTTAGTATGAACTCTTGATAGATCGATGGGAAAGAATAACTTGGTGTTATTTTAGTACGAACTCTTGGATAGATCGATCGGAAAGAATAGCTATAAACAATTTCTTCTTATGTTCTCCGCTAGATAAGAACTTTGGAGTGATTCTTCATCGCACGTTGAGGGATGGTTATATGATCCAATTATATTAGCATTGCTGAGAGATTGCACTAGCGAAGGTACGGACCCTAAGCCTCATTTTCAAGCATTGCAATACCGTTTGTGCTCACTTTTATCGTTAGCTACCTTACTGGTTTTTATTTATTCAGATTATAAAAATATATTTCTACCATCCATATTATACTTTTATCATCATCTCTTCGCCGAAATAGTGCACCTATACAATTTGCCATTGTCTTGGGCGTGTTGGAGACACAAGAGATTTCTTGTATTTGGTTGCAGGGTTGTTTGAGAGAGACCATCTTCATCCTACACCTCCCACGGATTGATAAACCTTAGGTCATCCACTTGAGGGAAAATTGCTACTGTCCTACAAAACTCTACGCTTGGAGGCCCAACACGAGTCTACAAGAATAAAGTCCTGTAGTAGACATCAAGGAAGCGCGCCGGTCAAGACATAATTTGGACACATCCTCCACTTTGGTACGTAACAAGCACATCTTGATGGATGACTTCCAGCGCACAAATTAAGATCATATCTCGTCCCAGACCTCATACTCGTATCTTTTTTTATTATAAGTGTTTGAATCACTCTTTGTGAGTCAATGATGAACTTGCAACTAGGGGAAAAAGGATGAAGGCCCTAGTTGCATGTCAATGGTGGACTTTCAAGTGGGACGAACAAAAAGGGTCTGACCCAGTTGCGATTCGATGGTTGACTTGCAACCAAGGAGGAAAAAGTCAAACTCAATTGTGGGTTAAGGGTGGACCTATAATTGAGACATAAAAATCCCTAGTTCCGAGTCGATAGTAGACTTGCAACTGAGTCAAAAAAAGTCGGGCCTATTTGTGAGTCAAAGGGTGGATTTGCAAATCGGGACAAACAAGGATCAAAGAGCCCAATCGCGTGTCAATGGTGGACTTGCAACTAGGACAACAAAAAAGGATCGACCCAATCACTAGGATTTGCATCTAGGATAAAAAAATGTCAAGCCCAGTTGCGAGTCGACGATGTACTTGTAATTGGGTCCAAAAACAAAACAGCGGGCCTACTTGCGAGTCAAGAGTGGACTTGCAACTAGCGCAAAGAAATGTCCGGGCCAGTTGCGAGTCGATGGTATGGTTGCAGGTGGGGAAAAAAGGTCCACTGACAGTCGCAAGTTGAGGGTGGACATGCAACTGGGACAAAAAAAGGTCGGACTCTAGTTGCGAGTCAAGGTTGGACTTGCAATTGGAACAGAAAAAGTCAGGCCCCAGTTTTGAGTCAAAGTGGACTTTCAACTAGTACAAAGATGGATCGGTCACTCGATTGCGTGTCACGGGTGGACTTGCAACTGGGACAAAAATTGGTTGGATTCACTTGCGCGTCGAGGGCGGACTTGCAACTGGGACAAAAATGGGTCGAGCTCTGATTACGTGTCGATGGCGGAATTGCAACTGGGAGAAAATTGGTACAAACGTACATTCAATTTTTTTGTAGACTTAGAAAAATATTTAAAAATGTATAATATCACCAATTTTTAAAATATTCGTGGTTTGAAAAATGTTAAAAAGATACTAAAGAATTTAAAGGACAAAAAATATAAGTATACATTAATATATCCGTATGTTAGTTTGTAGAACGTTTATATAAATAAAAAAACTAACGGTTCTCTTTCTCAACAGCTGCCCAAAACATAAGATATGACAAAACAATAAAAAGGCACGGTCCGACCAAAAGCCCACAAGGAAACAAAACAACGCAGATACGTGAAGCGAGACAGCGAGGGCCCTCAAAAACAAAACAACACACTACAGCATGAATCTTGAAGAGTTTTCATCCAACGGTGATGGAGTTAGATGTGAGATAACTAATTCTCATCTAGATGTGAATTAGTAAATCCGTTAAACTAAACTTACCATTTCATGCAAGTTTTAGTACTGCCAGTGTATTTATCTCAATAAGGTGCGACAAAAAGGCATCTGATTCTTTTATGAGATCCTCAATCAGTGAGTGTGGAAACCTTTCAAAAGTGCCCTTCTTGTAAGATGAAGCGTATCTCCACCTGTAGGTGACCGCGTGTGTTTATATTATTTAAGACGATAACCAGTTGTGATATACAAGACATGAACGATTGCAAGGATGCATTATTGTTACAGAAGATAGAGTACAGGAGAATATAGTTGGGAAGATAGCTCAAATGATGCTTAAACTGGATTCTGAATTCTATCTCTACCTAACTATCTAACTTCTGACTGTCGATGCAAATGCACCCGGGGCAAACAATAAGATTGAAAAAATGTCAAAAGATTCTGATTTATTGTGACAAACTATGTTGAATGTTTCATCCGTCTGCAAAGTTTCATGATGAAATGACATTAGTCAGTCTGAAAAAATTCAATGTCCCAAAATACTTTCAAAAAAAGCATTTTCAAAGTATCTATTTTGTAAAAGAAAATGCGCATAGCACTAGGAATGCTTTTTCATATGTTGGTTTTTTTTTTGCTACGTCTGAATGATATTTTTCTCTAGGTTGGAAGTTATAACCGAGAACGGCATTTTGGCTATCGGCCTGCATGGAGGCCGAATTTTTTTAGAAGTTAAAAAATCAACTTTTCAGTTTCGAAGAAATCTGAAAAAAAAAAGTGTACAAGTAAACAAGAATGCTATGTGTATGTGTGTAAAATTTCAGGATGAAATACCTTGAAATGCGATTTGTACAAAAAAGACAAATTCATGGCTTGGGAGGATCAATAGTATAATGTGTTGAAAAACCTAGATTTTTTTGCCGCACAATCCTCGTTTCAATGTATTTTGTCTTGAAAATTTACACACTTGTGTATGCCTCCATGTATATCTATATTTTTTTAGACTTTTTTGAAATGTAAAAATATGAATTTGAATTTTTCAAAAAACGGCCTCCTTGGAGCTCGGCCTCTAAAAGGGATTTTCGATTATCAACGTGTAATATAGGAGTTATAAGTATTATTCATATGTTGTTATAGGCAAATATTATGTGGGTTGTTGAACTACTCGTGTATAGTTATCAATTCTAAATCTCGATATTGCCGCAACCAGCCATGTAACTACATCACTACTATCATGGTGAGTGCAACCTTGCACACTAGACAAATTGTAGCATGGGCAGCTAGTAACTGTGGTTGTCTCGTATTGTTAACAACTGCACGGCCAATTGGGTAAGTACATAATTTCTATATTGGTAAATGTAGCATGTGTAGACTGATAATTATAGTTGTCTCATGTTGGTAATAATAGTATGGGTAGTTGGTAACTATAGTTGTCTCATGTTGTAACTATATCGCGAGCAGCTGGTAACTACATAGTTAACATGTTGATAACTATAGCACGGGCTATTGGTAACTATAATTGTGTCATAATGGCCAAGAAAAAATTTAATGTCCATATTTGTCTACTATAGTAGTCTCATGTTTATAATTATAGCAAGAATAACTAGGTGATTGCATAATCGCTATGTTGATAATTACAGCGTAGACAACTAGTAACTAATAGTTGTCTCGTGTTGATAACAACATCATGGGCAACTGATGACTATAATTGTATCATGTATGTGACTATAGCTCCGGCGGTTGGTAACTACATAATTGGTATGAGGGTAACTATAGAATGAACAATTGGTAACTATGTGTCTTGTCTTGCTAACTATATCACGAATAGTTGGGCAACTACATAATTACTATGTTGGTTGTTAAGAAAGCAACTTATCTCTATTGAATGCCCAAAGGGGCATATATATTACACAAGACTTGAGGTGCAAGTAAAGTAAACATAGACTAATAAGCACTCCTAGACCAATACTAATACTTCCTAACATCCCCCCCCCCCTCAAATGCAAAGTGTATGCAATAGCATTGCATTTTAAGTGTAACACTAAAAAAGATAACCCAGACCCGCGTCTTGAGAGTGTCGTCGTAGCATGAAGAGTCTTCAAAACCTGTCGAGTCAAGCCAAAGGGGATAACGAAGAGATGACACGTCAGAGGAAGACATCGCATCACTTGAAGGTACAAGATAAGTATCAAGAGAAGATGGGTTGTCAAAGAAGGATGGCACATCAAGAGAACAAAGCATTGCGCATAAAATCATAGCCCATGACAATCGACGGCGAAACAAGCTCGGCGGGTAAGGCACAATGGGCATAGATCGACAATGCAGAAAGAGTCCAGAAAATCCTATAGAAAACAACAAGGGCAAGTGGGCCACAAAAGTTGTATAGAAAGGATTGGGACCAGAGAAAGGCTGAAGGACAATGGTATGGTGGACTTGCATGACATGGAAAACACAACATATCAACGGATTTGATGGACATAACGGAAAATATAGAAAGACTTGAAAGCTAGAAAACACACGCTAGACTAGATGCAATATACTCGGGGTCATCGCCAGTGATGATCATGTCATCGACATACAGAAGAAGAGTCCGACCGTGAGCTGAAAGGTGGGCAAACAACACTGGATCATGAGCACTCGCTGAAAACCAGCGGTAGTCACCATAGAGGCAAAACCCTCAAACTAGACGCAAGGGGCTTGCTTAAGGCCATAGAGAGAGCGACAAAGACGGCAGACCATGCCATCAGGAACAGAATACCCGGGTGGGGGCTGCATGTAACCTCATGAGTAGCTCACCATTAAGGAAGGCATTCTTAGCATCAAGCTGAGACACAGACCAGTGACAAACAGAGGCCACAGTAAGAAGTGTGTGAATAGTGGTCATATGGGCCACGGGAGAAAAGGTTGCATCGTAATCACGACCATACTCCTGCTGAAATCCACGAGCCACAAGATGAGCTTTGTAGCGCTCAAGAGACCATCGGAGTGAGTCTTAACCTTATAGACCCACTTACAAGTGATTGGACAGACACCAAGAGGAAGAGAAACAAGATCCCATGTGCTGGTGCGCTCAAGAGCAGCAAGCTCCTCTGCCATCGCAAACTGCCATTCGGGGTGAACAACAGCTTGACAATAAGTCGGCTCAAGAACAGTAGCACCAACGCTTGGAAAACCAAGGCGATCAACAGGCGGAAGCGGACGAGGACGCAAGCCATAAGTAGGCTGAGAGGAGGAACATGCCACATCAGACGTAGACGGTGAAGGAAATATGCCCTAGAGGCAATAATAAAGTTATTATTTATTTCCTTATTTCATGATAAATGTTTATTATTCATGCTAGAATTGTATTAATCGGAAACATAATACATGTGTGAATACATAGACAAACATAGTGTCACTAGTATGCCTCTACTTGACTAGCTCGTTGATCAAAGATGGTTGAGTTTCCTAGCCATAGACATGAGTTGTCATTTGATTAATGGGATCACATCATTAGGAGAATGATGTGATTGACTTGACCCATTCCGTTAGCTTAGCACTTGATCGTTTAGTATGTTGCTATTGCTTTCTTCATGACTTATACATGTTCCTATGAATATGAGATTATGCAACTCCCGTTTATCGGAGGAACACTTTGTGTGCTACCAAACGTCGCAACGTAAATGGGTGATTATAAAGGTGCTCTATAGGTGTCTCCGAAGGTACTTGTTGGGTTCGCGTATTTCGAGATTAGGATTTGTCACTCCGATTGTCGGAGAGGTATCTCTGGGCCCTCTCGGTAATGCACATCACTATAAGCCTTGCAAGCAATGTGACTAATGCATTAGTTGCGGGATGATGCATTACATAACGAGCAAAGAGACTTGCCGGTAACGAGATTGAACTAGGTATTGAGATATCGACGATCGAATCTAGGGCAAGTAACAACCAATGACAAAGGGAACAACGTATGTTGTTATGCGGTTTGACTGATAAAGATCTTCGTAGAATATGTGGGAGACAATATGAGCATCCAGGTTCCGCTATTGGTTATTGATCGGAAACGTGTCCCGGTTATGTCTACATAGTTCTCGAACCCGTAGGGTCCGCACACTTAAAGTTCGATGACGATTTATATTATGAGTTATGTGTTTTGATGTACCGAAGGTAGTTCAGAGTCCCGGATGAGATCAGGGACATGACAAGGAGTCTCGAAATGGTCGAGACGTAAAGATCAATATATTGGACGACTATATTCAGACACAGGAAAGGTTCCGGGTGAAATCGGGATTTTACCGGAGTACCGGGAGGTTACCGGAACCCCCCGGGGGCTTAATGGGCCTACATGGGCCTTAGTGGAAATAGAGGGCAGCAAGGGGAGTGTGGGGTGCCCCCCCCCCCCCAAGGCCCAAACCGAATTGGTATAGGGCAAGGGGGGTGATACGTCCATTTTGCATCATGCTTTTATGTCGATATTTATTGCATTATGGGTTGTTATTTCACATTATGTCACAATACTTATGGCTATTCTCTCTTATTTTACAAGGTTTACATGAAGAGGGAGAATGCCGGCAGCTGGAATTCTGGGCTGGAAAAGGAGCAAATATTGGAGGACTATTCTGCGCAACTCCAAAAGTCCTGAAACTCCATGGAATTCCTTATAATAATTAAAGAAAAATCGTCGCCAAAGATGAAGGCCAGGGGTCCCACACCCTGCTCACGAGGGTGGGGGCGCCCCCCCCCCCCCCCCCCCTGGGCGTGCCCCCCTACCTCATGGGCCCCCTGGTGGCTCTCCAACGCCCATCTTCTCCCATATGAAGTCTTTTGATGAGAAAAAATAGAAGAGAACCTTTCGGGACGAGACTCCGCCGCCACGAGGCGGAACCTTGGCAGAACCAATCTAGGGCTCCGGCAGAGCTGTTCTGCCGGGGACACTTCCCTCCGGGAGGGGGAAATCATCACCATCATCATCACCAACACTCCTCTCATCGGAAGAGGGCAATCTCCATCAACATCTTCACCAGCACCATCTCATCTCAAAACCCTAGTTCATCTCTTGTATCCAATTCTTGTCTCCAAGTCCGGGATTGGTGCTAGTAGGTTGCTAGTAGTGTTGATTACTCCTTGTAGTTGATGCTAGTTGGTTTATTTGGTGGAAGATCATATGTTCAGATCCTATATGCACATTATTACCCCTCTGATTATGAACATGAATATGCTTTGTGAGTAGTTGCGTTTGTTCCTGAGGACAAGGGAGAAGTCTTGCTATTAGTAGTCATGTGAATTGGTATTCGTTCGATATTTTGATAAGGTGTATGTTGTCTAACCTCTAGTGGTGTTATGTGAACGTCGACTACATAACACTTCACCATTCTTTGGGCCTAGAGGAAGGCATTGGGAAGTAATAAGTAGATGATGGGTTGCTAGAGTGACAGAAGCTTAAACCCTAGTTTATGTGTTGCTTCGTAAGGGGCTGATTTGGATCCATATGTTTCATGCTATGGTTAGGTTTACCTTAATACTTTAATTGTAGTTGCGGATGCTTGCAATAGAGGTTAATCATAAGTGGGATGCTTGTCCAAGTAAGGACAGTACCCAAGCACCGGTCCACCCACATATCAAATTATCAAAGTACCGAACGCGAATCATATGAGCGTGATGAAAACTAGCTTGACGATATTCCCATGTCTCCTCGGGAGCGCTTTTCCTATTATAAGAGTTTGTCCAGGCTTCTCCTTTGCTACAAAAAGGATTGGGCCACCTTGCTGCACTTTATTTACTTTTGTTACTTGTTGCTTGTTACCATTTATCGTATCACAAAACTATCTGTTACCACTTATTTCAGTACTTGCAGAGAATACCTTGCTGAAAACTGCTTATCATTTCCTTCTGCTCCTCGTTGGATTCAGCACTCTTACTTATCGAAAGGACTACGATAGATCCCCTATACTTGTGGGTCCTCAAGACTCTTTTCTGGCACCGTTGCCGGGGAGTGAAGCGCCTTTGGTAGGTGGAATTTGGTAAGGAAAAATTTATTTAGTGTGCTGAAATTTTCTGTCACTTGTTACTATGGAAAGTAATTGTCTAAGGGGCTTGTTTGGGGTATCTTCACCCCGTCCAGTTGAGCCAAGAGTTGCCCCTCAACCTACTGAACCTACTGAATCTATTGAAGATGAAACTGCTTTTCAGATTCCTTCGGGTATGATGGAAAAACTGCTAGCTAACACTTTTACAGGAGATGGAACAAAGCATCCTGACGAACATCTACGCTTTGTGGATGATATTTGTGGACTATTTAAGCTTGTAGGTATACCCGATGATGCCGTTAAGAAGAAGGCTTTCCCTTTATCTTTGGAGGGAGACGCATTGACATGGTATAGGCTATGTGATGATACGAGATCATGGAACTATAAAAGAGTGAAATTGGAATTTCATCAAAAGTATTACCCTATGCACCTTGTTCATCGTGATCGCAATTATATATATAATTTTTGGCCTCGCGAAGGAGAAAGCATCGCTCAAGCTTGGGGGATGCTTAAATCAATGTTATACTCATGCCCCAATCATGAGCTTTCAAAATTGACAATTCTCCAAAAAAATTATGCTCGGCTTTCTGAAAATAATCGCAACATGCTCGATACTTCTTGTGCTGGCTCTTTTATGATGAAGTCTATTGAATTTGGATGGAATTTATTGGATAGAATTAAACGCAACTCTGAAGATTGGGACCTCGACGAAGGTAAGGAGTCAGGTATGACACCTAAGTTTGATTGTGTTAAATCTTTTATGGATACCGATATTTTCCGTAAGTTTAGCACCAAATATGGACTTGACTCTGAGATAGTAGCTTCTTTCTATGAATCTTTTGCTACTTATGTTGATCTCCCCAAGGAGAAGTGGTTTAAATATCATCCTCCCATAGAAGTAAAATTAGCTGCACCCATTAAAGTTGAAGAAAAGATTGTCACTTACAATGATCCTATTGTTCCCACTTCTTATGTTGAGAAACCCCCTTTCCCTGTTAGAATGAAGGATCATGCTAAAGCTTCAACTGTTGTTCGCAAAAGCAATACTAGGACTTATACACCTCCTGAGCAAGTCAAAGTAGAACCCAATATTGCTATTGTTAAAGATCTCTTGTCTGATAATATTGATGGGCATGTTATTCAATTCACTGGTGAAACTGCTAGAATTGCTAAACCCAATGATAGAGATAAACATAGACCTGTGGTAGGCGTGCCTGTTATTTCTGTTAAAATAGGAGATCATTGTTATCATGGCTTATGTGATATGGGTGCTAGTGCTAGTGTTATACCTATTGACTTACACAAAGAAATTATGCATGAGATTGCACCTGCTGAGTTAGAAGATATTGATGTTACAATTAAACTTGCCAATAGAGATACTATATCTCCAATGGGAATTGTTAGAGATGTTGAAGTCTTGTGTGGGAAAACCAAATATCCTGCTGATTTTCTTGTTCTTGGTTCTCCACAAGATAGCTTTTGTCCCATTATATTTGGTAGACCCTTCTTGCGTATCGTTAATGCTAAGATAGATTGCAAAAAGAATGTTGTTACTGTTGGCTTGGATGATATGGTCCATGAGTTTAATTTCTCTAAATTGAATAAACAACATCATGAGGAAGAATTGCCTAGTAAGGATGAAATTATTGGTCTTGCTTCTATTGTTGTACCTCCTAGTGATCCTTTAGAACATTATTTGCTAGACCATGAAAATGATATGTTCATGAATGAAAGAAGGGAAATAGATGAAGTATTCTTTAAACAAGAACCTAGTCTGCAACACAATTTGCCTGTTGAAATCCTAGGTGATCCTCCTCCACCCAAGGGTGATCCTGTGTTTGAGCTTAAACCGTTGCCTGATAATCTTAAATATGTTTATCTTGATGAAAAGAAAATATATCCTGTTATTATTAGAGCTAACCTTTCAGAGCATGAAGAAGAAAGATTATTGAAAACTCTGAAGAAGCATCGTGCCCTATTGGATATACTCTGGATGATCTTAAGGGCATCAGTCCCACTCTATGTCAACATAAAATAAATTTGGAAGCGGATGCCAAACCGGTTCGTGATCCTCAACGACGTTTGAATCCTAAAATGAAAGAAGTGGTAAGAAAAGAAATACTCAAGCTTCTGGAGGCAGGTATAATTTATCCCGTTGCTGATAGTCAGTGGGTAAGTCCTGTCCATTGTGTCCCTAAGAAGGGAGGTATTACTGTTGTCCCTAATGATAAGGATGAATTGATTCCGCAAAGAATTATCACAGGTTATAGGATGGTAATTGATTTCCACAAATTAAATAAGGCTACTAAGAAAGATCATTACCCCTTACCTTTTATTGATCAAATGCTAGAAAGACTTTGCAAACATACACATTATTGCTTTCTAGATGGTTATTCTGGTTTTTCTCAAATACCTGTGTCGGCTAAAGATCAATCAAAGACTACTTTTACATGCCCTTTTGGTACTTTTGCTTATAGACGTATGCCTTTTGGTTTATGTAATGCACCTGCTACCTTTCAAAGATGCATGATGGCTATATTCTCTGACTTTTGTGAAAAAAATTGTGAGGTTTTCATGGACGACTTTTCCGTCTATGGTTCCTCTTTTGATGATTGCTTGAGCAATCTTGCTCGAGTTTTGCAGAGATGTGAAGAAACTAATCTTGTCTTGAATTGGGAAAAGTGCCACTTTATGGTTAATGAAGGTATTGTCTTGAGGCACAAGTTTTTGAAAGAGGTATTGAAGTTGATAAAGCCAAGGTTGATGCTATTGAAAAGATGCCATGTCCCAAGGACATCAAAGGTATAAGAAGTTTCCTTGGTCACGCCGGATTTTATAGGAGGTTCATCAAGGACTTCTCAAGAATCTCTTGGCCTCTGACTAATTTATTACAAAAAGATGTATCATTTGTCTTTGATGATGATTGTGTAGAAGCATTTGAAATACTTAAGAAAGCATTAGCCTCTGCACCTGTTGTTCAGCCACCTGATTGGAATTTACCCTTTGAAATTATGTGTGATGCTAGTGATTATGCTGTAGGTGCTGTTCTAGGGCAAAGAGTTGATAAGAAATTGAATGTTATCCATTATGCTACTAAGTCTCTAGACAATGCTCAAAGAAATTATGCTACTACCCAAAAGGAACTTTTAGCGGTTGTATTTGCTTGTGACAAATTCAGACCTTATATTGTTGATTCTAGAGTAACTATTCATACAGATCATGCTGCTATTAAATATCTTATGGAAAAGAAAGATGCAAAACCTAGACTTATTAGATGGGTTCTCTTGCTCCAAGAGTTTGATTTACATATTGTTGATAGAAAAGGAGCTGAGAACCCCGTTGCAGACAACTTGTCTAGGCTAGAGAATGTTCTTGATGACCCACTACCTATTGATGATAGCTTTCCTGATGAGCAATTAAATGTCATAAGTACCTCTCGTAGCATTCCTTGGTATGCTGATTATGCTAACTATATTGTTGCTAAATTTATATCGCCTAGCTTCACATACCAACAAAAGAAAAAGGTTTTCTATGACTTGCGACATTACTTTTGGGATGACCCACATCTTTATAAAGGAGTAGATGGTGTTATTAGACGTTGTGTACCTGAGCATGAACAGGAACAGATCCTACGCAAGTGTCACTCCGAAGCTTATGGAGGACATCACGCTGGAGATAGAACTGCACATAAGGTATTGCAATCCGGGTTTTATTGGCCTACTCTCTTCAAGGATGCCCATAAGTTTGTTTTGTCTTGTGATGAATGTCAAAGAATTGGTAATATCAGTAGACGTCAAGAAATGCCTATGAATTATTCACTTGTTATTGAGCCATTTGATGTTTGGGGCTTTGATTATATGGGACCTTTTCCTGCCTCTAATGGTTACACTCATATTCTAGTTGTTGTTGATTACGTTACTAAGTATGTAGAAGCTATTCCAACTAGTAGTGCTGATCGTAACACTTCTATTAAAATGCTTAAGGAAGTTATTTTTCCGAGGTTTGGAGTCCCTAGATACTTAATGACTGATAGTGGTTCACACTTTATTCATGGTGCTTTCCGTAAGATGCTTGCTAAATACGACGTTAATCATAGAATTGCATCTCCATATCACCCGCGGTCTAGTGGTCAGGTAGAATTGAACAATAGAGAGCTCAAATTAATTTTACAAAAGACTGTCAATAGGTCTAGGAAGAATTGGTCCAAGAAACTTGATGATGCATTATGGGCCTATAGAACTGCATATAAAAATCCTATGGGTATGTCTCCGTATAAGATGGTTTATGGAAAAGCATGTCATTTACCTCTCGAACTAGAACATAAGGCATATTGGGCTATTAAAGAGCTCAACTATGATTTCAAACTTGCCGGTGAGAAGAGGTTATTTGATATTAGCTCACTTGATGAATGGAGAACCCAAGCTTATGAAAATGCCAAGTTGTTTAAAGAAAAAGTTAAAAGGTGGCATGACAAAAGGATACAAAAGCGTGAGTTTAATGTAGGTGATTATGTATTGCTATACAACTCTCGTTTAAGATTTTTTGCAGGAAAACTTCTCTCCAAATGGGAAGGTCCTTACGTTATCGAGGAAGTCTATCGTTCCGGTGCCATAAAAATCAACAACTTTGCAGGCACAAATCCGAAGGTGGTAAAAGGTCAAAGAGTCAAACACTATATCTCAGGTAATCCTATAAATGTTGAAACTAATGTTATTGAAACCGTAACCTCGGAGGAATACATAAGGGACACTTTCCAGAACGTTCCAGACTCCGAAAAGGAATAGGTATGTGATACGGTAAGTAAACCGACTCCAAAACAATTTTTAAGGCAATATTTCTCCGTTTTGGAATATTTAGAAAAATAGAAAAATAAGTAGCAGTCCGGGGAGGACACGAGGCCTCCACGAGGGTGGAGGGCGCGCCCCCCTACCTCGTGAGCACCTCGTGTGCCCTCCAGACTCCGTTTCCTTGCACGATACGTATTTTGATCGGTAAATATTCACTATATATACTCCCGAAGGTTTTGACTCCCGTATCACGCAAATATCCTCTGTTTTTGTTTCGAGCTGTTGCTGCTGCAGATAAGAGCAAGATGTATTCTCAAGAGTCAGTCGGGGAGAGCCGGGTATCTAACCCGGCACCGGAACCAAGGGCAAACAGCGACACTGACCACTTTGGGCCGGCAACGGAGGAAGAGATGGAGGCTGACCTGATGAGAGTAGATGCCATGGAAGATCAAGAAGTCACCTCTCACTTTCGAGCTGGGTTTACGATGGGGGAACTACAGAGCTCAGCTATTCCAAACTCGGTTATCCCTTCCAATGTTAAATTTTTTTCCTATGAAAATATGAGGAGAAGTATCTCTGGTTCTCCCGCAGCTATGCAACACCCTTGGGTGCAAGGAGCTTTAGCCGTTACAGGAAAGCTTCGCAAGGAAATAATGGACATCAAGCAGCAGGTCAATAAGCTCGAGGAGGAGAACCGTATTCTGAGGGGGATCATCGCTAAGAATATTACGCCAACAACAAAGAAGGAGAAATAATCACCTGGGTATGGGCACTCCCCTTGGCAACTGCGAAGCTTGGGGGAGGTGCCCTGGTACCGTATCACCATCACAACTCCTATCTTTACCGTTTTTGTTAGTTCGATCCTATTAGTAGTATCTTGATTTAGTAGAATAAAGTCATGGCATGATCTAGTTTTGAGTTTTGCTTTATGATCCTTCTTTGTAATCGAGTCCGTGAGCTATATAATAAAGATTAGTGTTGAGTCAAGGGCTTGAGTATTTTGCCATGATCTTGGGTGATTAGAAAAAAAGAATAAAAAGAATCAAGAGTTCATATTGATCTTATTGAAAGTAATGACTCCACATAGAAAGAGTATGATGATTTAAAGTTGTTGGGAGTTGGCAAATATAGCTTTGGTCATCGTTGCAATTAATAGGAAGTAATAAGGAAAGAGGAGTTTCACGTATAGATATATTATCATTGACATCTTTTATGATTGGGAGCACTCATTAAAATATGACATGCTAAAGAGTTGAGGTTGGACAAGGAAGACAACATAATGAGTTATGTTTTCCTACATCTGAGATAAAGTATGTTGTCATGGTTCCTCTACCGTGTTGAGTTTGCCTTTCCCCCTCATGCTAGCCAATTCTCAGCACTAAGTAGAAATACTACTTGTGCTTCTAAATACCCTTAAACCAGTTTTGCCATGAGAGTCCACCATATCTACCTATGGATTGAGTAAAATCCTTCAAGTAAGTTGTCATCGGTGCAAGCAATAAAAATTGCTCTCTAAATATGCATGACTTATTAGTGCGGAGAAAATAAACTTTGCACGAACTTGTTGTGGACGCAATAAAAGCGACGGACTGCATAATAAAGGTTCACATGCAAGGGGCAATGTAAAGTGACGTTCTTTTGCATTAAGATTTTGTTCATCAACCCTAAACGCGCATGACAACCTCTGCTTCCCTCTGCGAAGGGCCTATCTTTTATTATTATCCTCTACCTTATGCAAGAGTCATGGTGATCTTCACCTTTCCTTTTTCATTTTATCCTTTGGTAAGCTCGGCATGTTGGAAAGAACATTATATATATATCTAATTGGATATGGGGGAGCGTGAATTATTATTGTTGACATTACCCTTCAGGTAAAAAGTTGTGGGGCAAAACTATAAGCCCCTATCTTTCTCTGTGTCCGATTAAAACTCCGTAACCACAAGTATCGCGTGAGTGTTAGCAATTATGAAGGACTAAGTGATAATTGAGTATGTGGACTTGCTTTTAAGCTCTAACATAGACTCTTTCCAATGTTTTGATAAATTGCAATTGCTTCAATGACTGAGATTATAATTGTTGGTGCCCAATAAAGTTTCTAATTCATATTTTGGCTTTGTGAAAAGATCACCACTAGAACATAAGTAATCATATGACAAAATTCATATATGTTGCTGTTATGAAGTAATTATGATGCCTTCATGTCCGTATTTTATTTTTATCGACGCCTCTACCTCTAAACATCAGGACATATTTATTGTTATCGGCTTTTCGCTTGAGGACAAGCGAGGTCTAAGCTTGGGGGAGTTGATACGTCCATTTTGCATCATGCTTTTATGTCGATATTTATTGCATTATGGGCTGTTATTTCACGCTATGTCACAATACTTATGGCTATTCTCTCTTATTTTACAAGGTTTACATGAAGAGGGAGAATGCCGGCAGCTGGAATTCTGGGCTGGAAAAGGAGCAAATATTGGAGGACTATTCTGCGCAACTCCAAAAGTCCTAAAACTCTACGGAATACCTTATAATAATTAAAGAAAAATCGTCGCCAAAGATGAAGGCCGGGGGGCCCACACCCTGCTCACCAGGGTGGGGGGCACCCCCCCTGGGCGCGCCCCCCTACCTCGTGGGCCCCCTGGTGGCTCTCCGATGCCCATCTTCTCCCATATGAAGTCTTTCGATGAGAAAAAAAATAGAAGAGAACCTTTCGGGACGAGACTCTGCCGCCACGAGGCGGAACCTTGGCGGAACCAATCTAGGGCTCCGGCAGAGCTGTTCTGCCGGGGACACTTCCCTCCGGGAGGGGGAAATCATCAGCAACGCTCCTCTCATCGGGAGAGGGCAATCTCCATCAACATCTTCACCAGCACCATCTCATCTCCAAACCCTAGTACATCTCTTGTATCCAATTCTTGTCTCCAAGTCCGGGATTGGTGCTAGTAGGTTGCTAGTAGTGTTGATTACTCCTTGTAGTTGATGCTAGTTGGTTTATTTGGTGGAAGATCATATGTTCAGATCCAATATGCACATTATTACCCCTCTGATTATGAACATGAATATGCTTTATGAGTAGTTACGTTTGTTCCTGAGGACAAGGGAGAAGTCTTGCTATTAGTAGTCATGTGAATCGGTATTCGTTCGATATTTTAATAAGATGTATGTTGTCTAACCTCTAGTGGTGTTATGTGAACGTCGACTACATAACACTTCACCATTCTTTGGGCCTAGAGGAAGGCATTGGGAAGTAATAAGTAGATGATGGGTTGCTAGAGTGACAGAAGCTTAAACCCTAGTTTATGTGTTGCTTCGTAAGGGGCTGATTTGGATCCATATGTTTCATGCTATGGTTAGCTTTACCTTAATACTTTTGTTGTAGTTGCGGATGCTTGCAATAGAGGTTAATCATAAGTGGGATGCTTGTCCAAGTAAGGACAGTACCCAAGCACCGGTCCACCCACAACGCGAATCATATGAACGTGATGAAAACTAGCTTGACGATATTCCCATGTGTCATCGAGAGCGCTTTTCCTATTATAAGAGTTTGTCCAGGCTTGTTCTTTGCTACAAAAAGGATTGGGCCACCTTGCTGCACTTTATTTACTTTTGTTACTTGTTGCTCGTTACCATTTATCTTATCACAAAACTATCTGTTATCACTTATTTCAGTACTTGCAGAGAATACCTTGCTAAAAACTGCTTATCATTTCCTTCTGCTCCTCATTGGGTTCGACACTCTTACTTATCGAAAGGACTACGATAGATCCCCTATACTTGTGGGACATCAGGGGGCCGGCCCCCCCTCTTTCCTTCTCCTCCTCTCCCTTTCCTTCCCCCTCTCCTAGTCCAACAAGGAAGGAGGGAGTCCTACTCCCGGTGGGAGTAGGACTCCCCATGGCGCGCCCCCTCCTAGGCCGGCCGCCCCCTCCCCCCTTGCTCCTTTATATATAGGGGCAGGGGGCACCTCTAGACACAACAATTGATCCATTGGATCTCTTAGCCGTGTGCGGTGCCCCCCTCCACCATATTCCACCTCGGTAATATCATAGCGGTGCTTAGGCGAAGCCCTGCGTCGGTAGCATCATCAACACCATCATCACACCATCGTGCTGACGGAACTCTCCCTCAAAGCTCGGCTGGATCGGAGTTCGAGGGACGTCATCGAGCTGAACGTGTGTTGAACTCGGATGTGCCGTACGTTTGGTACTTGATCGGTCGGATCATGAAGACATACGACTACATCAACCGCGTTGTGCTAACGCTTCCGCTTTCGGTCTACGAGGGTACGTGGACACACTCTTCCCTCTCGTTGCTATGCATCACCATGATCTTACGTGTGCGTAGGAAATTTTTTGAAATTACTACGTTCCCCAACACTGGCATCCGAGCCTGGTTTTATGCGTAGATGTTATATGCACGAGTAGAACACAAGTGAGTTGTGGGCGATACAAGTCATACTGCTTACCAGCATGTCATACTTTGGTTCGGTGGTATTGTTGGATGAAGCGGCCTGGACTGACATTACGCGTACGCTTACGCGAGACTGGTTTTACCGCCGTTCTTTGCACACAGGTGACTAGCGGGTGTCAGTTTCTCCAACTTTAGTTGAACCGAGTGTGGCTACGCCCGGTCCTTGAGAAGGTTAAAACAGCACTAACTTGACGAACTATCGTTGTGGTTTTGATGCGTAGGTAAGAACGGTTCTTGCTCAGCCCGTAGCAACCACGTAAAACTTGCAACAACAAAGTAGAGGACGTCTAACTTGTTTTTGCAGGGCATGTTGTGATGTGATATGGTCAAGACATGATGCTAATTTTTTATTATGAGATGATCATGTTTTGTTGAAGTTATTGGCAACTGGCAGAAACCTTATGGTTGTCTCTTTATTGCATAAGATGCAAGCACCAAATAATTGCTTTAGGTTATCGCTATGCGATAGCAATAGTTGGCGAGACGACCATGTGACGACACATTGATATAGATCAAGATGATGGAGACCATGGTGTCATGCCGGTGACAATGGAGATCATGAAAGTACTTTGGAGATGGAGATCAAAGGCGCAAGATGATCATGGCCATATTATGTCACATATTTTGATTACATATGATGTTTATCTTTTATACATCTTATTTTGCTTAGTTTGACGGTAGCTTTATAAGATGATCTCTCACTAAATTTCAGGGTATGAGTGTTCTGCTTGAGTATGCACCGGTGCGAAAGTTCTTCGTGTTGAGACACCACGTGATGATCGGGTGTCATAGGCTCTACATTCAAATACAACGAGTGCAAAACATTTGCACACGCGGAATATTCAGGTTAAACTTGACGAGCCTAGCATATACAGATATGGCCTCAGAACACTGAGACCGAAAGGTCGAGCGTGAATCATATAGTAGATATGATCAACATAGTGATGTTCACCATTGAAAACTCCTCCATCTCACGTGATGATCGGACATGGTTTAGTTGATTTGGACCACGTGATCACTTAGATGATTAGAGGGATGTCTATCTAAGTGGGAGTTCTTAAGTAATATGATTAATTGAAATTTAATTTATCATGAACTTAGTCCTGATAGTATTTTGCAAATAATGTTGTAGATCAATAGCTCATTGCTTCCATATGTTTTATATGTGTTCCTAGAGAAAACTAAGCTGAAAGATGATAGTAGCAATGATGCGGACTGGATCCGTAATCTGAGGTTTATCCTCATTGCTGCACAGAAGAATTATGTCCTTGATGCACCGCTAGGTGACAGGCCTATTGCAGGAGCAAATGCAGACGTTATGAACGTTTGGCTAGCTCAATATGATGACTACTTGATAGTTTAGTGCATCATGCTTAACGGCTTAGAATCGGGACTTCAAAGACGTTTTGAACGTCATGGACCATATGAGATGTTCCAGGAGTTGAAGTTAATATTTCAAGAAAATACCCGAGTTGAGAGATATGAAGTCTCCAACAAGTTCTATAGCTAAAAGATGGAGGAGAATTGCTGAACTAGTGAGCATGTGCTCAGATTGTCTGGGTACTACAATCGCTTGAATCAAGTGGGAGTTAATCTTCCAGATAAGATAGTGATTGACAGAGTTCTCTAGTCACCATCACCAAGTTAATAGAACTTCGTGATGAACTATAGTATGCAAGGGATGGCGAAAATTATTCCCGAGCTCTTCGTGATGTTGAAATCGATGAAGGTAGAAATCAAGAAAGAACATTAAGTGTTGATGATTAACAAGATCACTAGTTTCAATAAAAGGCAAAGGGAAAGAAAGGGAACTTCAAGTAGAATGGCAAGCAAGGTGTCACTTCCGTGAAGAAGCCCAAAGCTAGACTAAAGCCTGAAATTGAGTGCTTCTACTGCAAAAGGAAATGGTCACTGGAAGCGGAAATGCCATGAATATTTGGTGGATAAGAAGGATGGCAAAGTGAACAAGGGTATATTTGATATATAGGTTATTGATGTGTACCTTACTAGTGTTTATAGTAACCCATGGGTATTTGATACTTGTTTGGTTGCTAAAAATTAGTAACTCAAAACAGGAGATACGGAATAAACAGAGACTAGTTGAGGGTGAAGTGACGATGTATGTTGGAAGTGGTTCCAAGATTGATATGATCATCATCGCACACTCCCTATACTTTCGGGATTAGTGTTAAACCTAAATAAATGTTATTTGGCATTTGCGTTGAGCATGAATATGATTTGATCATGTTTATTGCAATACGGTTACTCATTTAAAGTCGAAGAATAATTGTTATTCTCTTTACATGAATAAATCCTTCGATGGTCATACACCCAATGAAAATAGTTTGTTGGATCTTGATCGTAGTGATACACATATTCATAATATTGATGCCAAAAGATGCAAAGTTAATAATGATAGTGCAACTTATTTGTGGCACTACCGTTTGGGTCATATTGGTGTAAAGCGCATGAAGAAACTCCATACTGATGGACTTTTGGAATCACTTGATTATGAATCACTTGGTACTTGCGAACCATGTCTCATGGGCAAGATGACTAACACGCCGTTCTCCGGAACTATGGAGCGAGCAACTGATTTGTTGGAATCATACATACTGATGTATGTGGTCCAATGAATGTTGAGGCTCGCGGCGGGTATCGTTATTTTCTCACCTTCACAGATGATTTGAGCAGATATGGGTATATCTACTTAATGAAACATAAATCTGAAACATTTGAAAAGTTCAAAGAATTTCAGAGCGAAGTTGGAAATCATCGTAACAAGGAAATAAAGTTTCTACGATCTGATCGTGGAGGAGAATATTTGAGTTACGAGTTTGGTCTACATTTGAAACAATGCGGAATAGTTTCGCAACTCACGCCACTCGGAACACCACAGCGTAATGGTGTGTCCGAACGTCGTAATCGTACTTTACCAGATATGGTGCGATCTATGATGTCTCTTACTGATTTACCGCTATCATTTTGGGGTTATGCTTTAGAGACGACTGCATTCACGTTAAATAGGGCACCATCAAAATCCGTTGAGACGACGCCTTATGAACTGTGGTTTGGCAAGAAACCAAAGTTGTCATTTCTTAAAGTTTGGGGCTACGATGCTTATGTGAAAAAGCTTCAATCTGATAAGCTCGAACTCAAATCAGAGAAATGTGTCTTCATAGGATACCCAAAGGAAACTGTTGGGTACACCTTCTATCACAGACCAAAGGCAAGACATTCGTTGCCAAGAATGGATCCTTTCTAGAGAAGCAGTTTCTCTCGAAAGAAATGAGTGGGAGGAAAGTAGAACTTGATGAGGTAACTGTACCTGCTCCATTATTGGAAAATAGTTCATCACAGAAACCGGTTCCTGTGACGACTACACCAATTAGTGAGGAAGCTAATGATGTTGATCATGAAACTTCAGATCAAGTTACTACCGAACCTCGTAGGTCAACCAGAGTAAGATCCGCACTAGAGTGGTATGGTAATCCTATTTTGGAGGTCATGTTACTTGACCATGGCGAACCTACGAACTATGAGGAAGCGATGATGAGCCCAGATTCCGCAAAATGGCTTGAGGCCATGAAATCTGAGATGGGATCCATGTATGAGAACAAAGTATGGACTTTGGTTGACTTGCCCGATGATCGGCAAGCCATCGAGAATAAATGGATCTTCAAGAAGAAGACTGACGCTGATGGTAATGTTACTGTCTACAAAGCTCGACTTGTTGCAAAAGGTTTTTGACAAGTTTAAGGGGTTGACTATGATGAGACTTTCTCACCTGTAGCGATGCTTAAGTCTGTCCGAATCATGTTAGCAATTGCCGCATTTTATGATTATGAAATTTGGCAAATGGATGTCAAAACTGCATTCCTGAATGGATTTCTGGAAGAAGAGTTGTATATGATGCAACCAGAAGGTTTTGTCAATCCTAAAGGTGCTAACAAAATGTGCAAGCTCCAGCGATCCATCTATGGACTGGTGCAAGCATCTCGAAGTTGGAATATATGCTTTGATAAGTTGATCAAAGCATATAGTTATATACGGACTTGCAATGAAGCCTGTATTTACAATAAAGTGACTGGGAGCACTACAGCCTTTCTGATAAGTATATGTGAGTGACATCTTGTCGATCAGAAATGATGTAGAATTTTTCTGGAAAGCATAAAGAAGTGTTTGAAAGGAGTTCTTTAAAAGAAAGACCTCAGTAAAGCTACTTATATATTGAGCATCAAGATCTATTGAGATAGATCAAGACGCTTGATAAGATTTTCAATGAGTACATACCTTGACAAGATTTTGAAGTAGTTCAAAATGGAACAGTCAAAGAAAGAGTTCTTGCCTGTGTTGCAAAGGTGTGAAATTGAGTAAGACTCAAATCCCGACCACGGTAGAAAATAGAAAGAGAATGAAAGTCATTCCCTATGCCTCAGTCATAGGTTCTATAAAAGTATGCCATGCTATGGACCAGACCTATTGTATACTCTGCCCTGGTTTGGCAAGGGAGTACAATAGTGATCTAGGAGTAGATCACTGGACATTGGTCAAAATTATCCTTAGTAGAATAAGGATATGTTTCTCGATTATGGAGGTGATAAGAGGTTCATCGTAAAGGGTTACGTTGATGCAAGATTTGACACTGATCCAGATGACTCTAAGTCTCAATCTGGATACATATTGAAAGTGGGAGTAATTAGCTAGAGTAGCTCCATACAGAGCATTGTAGACATAGAATATTTTTGCAAAAT
This sequence comes from Triticum timopheevii, assembly GCA_963921465.1. Lineage (NCBI taxonomy): Eukaryota > Viridiplantae > Streptophyta > Magnoliopsida > Poales > Poaceae > Triticum > Triticum timopheevii. Next base: position 335,582,320 of record OY997266.1, on the reverse strand, counting down.
ACATACGGCTCTGAATGTGATAGACCCGTTGACTAAACTTCTCTCACGAGCAAAACATGATCACACCTTAGTACTCTTTGGGTGTTAATCACATAGAGGTGTGAACTAGATTATTGACTCTAGTAAACCCTTTGGGTGTTGGTCACATGACGATGTGAACTATGGGTGTTAATCATATACAGATATGAATATTGGTGTTAAATCACATGGCGATGTGAACTAGATTATTGACTCTAGTGCAAGTGGGAGACTGAAGGAAATATGCCCTAGAGGCAATAATAAAGTTATTATTTATTTCCTTATTTCATGATAAATGTTTATTATTCATGCTAGAATTGTATTAACCGGAAACATAATACATGTGTGAATACATAGACAAACATAGTGTCACTAGTATGCCTCTACTTGACTAGCTCGTTGATCAAAGATGGTTGAGTTTCCTAGCAATAGACATGAGTTGTCATTTGATTAATGAGATCACATCATTAGGAGAATGATGTGATTGACTTGACCCATTCCGTTAGCTTAGCACTTGATCGTTTAGTATGTTGCTATTGCTTTCTTCATGACTTATACGTGTTCTGACTACGTGATTATGCAACTCCCGTTTATCGGAGGAACACTTTGTGTGCTACCAAACGTCGCAACGTAAATGGGTGATTATAAAGGTGCTCTATAGGTGTCTCCGAAGGTACTTGTTGGGTTCGCGTATTTCGAGATTAGGATTTGTCACTCCGATTGTCGGAGAGGTATCTCTGGGCCCTCTCGGTAATGCACATCACTATAAGCCTTGCAAGCAATGTGACTAATGCATTAGTTGCGGGATGATGCATTACATAACGAGTAAAGAGACTTGCCAGTAACGAGATTGAACTAGGTATTGAGATACCGACGATCGAATCTCGGGCAAGTAACATACCGATGACAAAGGGAACAACGTATGTTGTTATGTGGTTTGACCGATAAAGATCTTCGTAGAATATGTGGGAGCCAATATGAGCATCCAGGGTCTGCTATTGGTTATTGACCGGAAACGTGTCTCGGTCATGTCTACATAGTTCTCGAACCCGTAGGGTCCGCACGCTTAAAGTTCGGTGACGATTTATATTATGAGTTATGTTTCTTGATGTACCTAAGGTAGTTCGGAGTCCCGGATGAGATCAGGGACATGACGAGGAGTCCCAAAATGGTCGAGACGTAAAGATCGATATATTGAACGACTATTCGGACACCGGAAAAGTTCCGGGTGAAATCGGGATTTTACCGGAGTACCGAGAGGTTACCGGAACCCCCCGGGGGCTTAATGGGCCTACATGGGCCTTAGTGGAAATAGAGGGCAGCAAGGGGAGTGTGCCCCCCCCCCCCAAGGCCCAAACCGAATTGGTTTAGGGCAAGGGGGTCGGCCCCCCTCTTTCCTTCTCCTCCTCTCCCTTTCCTTCCCCCTCTCCTAGTCCAACAAGGAAGGAGGGAGTCCTACTCCCGGTGGGAGTAGGACTCCCCATGGCGCGCCCCCTCCTAGGCCGGCCGCCCCCTCCCCCCTTGCTCCTTTATTTACGGGGGCAGGGGCACCTCTAGACACAACAATTGATCCCTTGGATCTCTTAGCCGTGTGCGGTGCCCCCCTCCACCATATTCCACCTCGGTAATATCGTAGTTGTGCTTAGGCGAAGCCCTGCGTCGGTAGCATCGTCAACACCGTCATCACGCCGTCGTGCTGATGGAACTCTCGCTCAAAGCTCGGCTGGATCGGAGTTCAAGGGACGTCATCGAGCTGAACGTGTGCTGAACTCGAAGGTGTCGTACGTTTGGTACTTGATCGGTCGGATCGTGAAGACGTACGACTACATCAACCGTGTTGTGCTAATGCTTCCGCTTTCGGTCTACGAGGGTATGTGGACACACTCTCCCCTCTCGTTGCTATGCATCACCATGATCTTGCGTGTGCGTAGGAAAAAAATTGAAATTACTACGTTCCCCAACAGACGGCTCATTAGTAGATGCATCCACAACACGTGGACGACGAGTATAATACAGAGGAAAACATGAAAGAATACGAGGAGTCACCAAGGGAGACTCAGGGGATGGAGAGGAAGAAGTCACTGGGGATGGAGGTGCAGAATCTTGTGACAAGCAAGGTGAGGAAACCATGAGAGATGGTGACGTCGGATCTGCAATAGTGGGAGAAGCAAGAGCAACGTGGCGGATGGACAAGGGCTCGACGGAGAGTGATAGTTGTGTCAGGAAAAGTGAGGAAAGAAATATTCTCCACTGAAAAGGTCGAGGAAGATGGACGCGAGTAGAAGGGACGGGACTCATCAGAAGTCACATCACGAGAAATACGCATCCTATGACTGACAGGATCCCAACAACGATAGCCCCCTTATGCTCATTACTATAGCCTAAGAATACACACTCAACAGACTGAGCGAACATTTTGGTGCGTTCACGAGGGGCTAGAAGAACCTAGCAAATACAACCAAACAAACAAAGCGTTGAGTAATCAGGAAAACGATCAAAGAGACGTTCGAAAGGAACACCACTCTTCAGAGCAGTGGACGGTTGAAGGTTGATGAGCTAGGTGGAAGTGGAGATAGCCTCAGCCCAAAAGTGAGCCTCGGCCTCAGTCCCGGCCCGATTTGGACTGCAACAGGGCGGCCCGATCTGGAGCCTGCCGTGTGGGCGTTAACCCGGGACAGAGGCAGCCGCGCGTCGTAGGTAGGATCGGATGGAATCGATCCAAGAAGAGATCGACGAAGACGATGACCAAAAAAATTGATCGAAAGACGAGTTGCAACGTCCGTACGGACCTAAACTAGGCTCTGATACCATGTTAGGAAAGCAACTATCTCTATTGAAGGCCCACGGGGTGTATATATATATATATATATATATATATATATATATATATATATATATATATATATATATATATATATTACACAAGACTTGAGGTGCAAGCAAGTAAACATAGACTAATAAGGACTCCTAGACCAATACCAATACTTCCTAACAATGGTAACTATTGTTGTTTGTTGGTAAATATATGACAGACAGCTCGTAACTTTGTATCATGTTAGTAACTATATTGAGGGTAGCAAACAATTGTAATTGTCCCATCTTGGCATAGGCAGCGTGATAATGATATAATTGACATGTTAGTAATTGTAGTGTGGGCTACTTTACTAAGTTACCCACATTATAGTTATCACTAGGCGTGAGATGCCCTACCATTGATGGCGGCAGTTGCGGCATGCAGGGTACTACATCTTGACCTTCACTTTTCTTTCCCACCACTATAGTATCCTACGTGGGCCAAGCCCTCACCGTGTCGTTCTTATCGATAAGCCCCCCATAATGTTGATGGTGCAATAAATAAACACAAGAAAAGAAACCAAAGAGATTTTTATTTGGGATAAAAAAATCTAGAAAAAATAGCATTTATATTGTAATAACAATGGGCCAAAATGTTAGTTTCCATCTACAGAACACAAGGTAAGGTGGGTTGAGGTTGTTATTAGATCATGCGTGGCTCCATCTTAGAAGACCTAGGCTCAAATCCCCCATTTTGGAGTTGTCGCATGGTGAGTTGTGATATTGATATCGAAGTTGCCACGTGATAACTTTCGTACAACACAATGACAACTTCAATAATTATGAGATGGCAACTTTGGAGCCGAAACTTTTTACGAAGTCCTCAACAATACAAAGCTAATGGTGAAAATGTTTAAAGTCGACCAAGCGATTTAATAGTATAATCGTTTTTTTTTTCACCATGCTCACTTGCGTACATGCATGAATATGCTGCCCCACTCTGATTGAGCTTCTCACGCTAGAGGACATGAGCTAGCCCTGTCATGAAATTAGGATCGTATGTAACAATCATACATTGATTTTGGGTCGCGCTAACTGCCACACGTGTGGCAGGAAGGGAAATGCACCACACGTCTCTAATGTAAACAGATTGTCACGTCATCGCATGCATGCATGCAGGAATCTTTTTGGATTTTCAGTTTTTAAAATGTTTTATCTTTTAAACGAAAAATCCGATTGAAAATCCGTTTTCACCATTAAATCCCTCGCGATGAGATCTTCGAAACTAGATCCCATGTTGATATGTTTTGATGAAATTTTTTTTGGATTAAAAGTTGCCATGTCTATTGCATATGAATTGCCATGATGTTTACACTGAAGTTGCCATGATATGTTTCAGCTATTTTCTTCTACATTTAAAAGTAAATTTTGACATTTATAAAACGGGGAATTAAGAAACTAGACTTGCCATGAACCATAAACTAAAATTGCCATGATACATGCACGTAAAATTGCCATGGTTCATACAAAAAATAATTTTCATGGTCAAAGTACTGGAGTTGCCATCATCAAAATATTAAAATTGCCATGATCTACAAACTAAAATTGCCACATGGCAACTTTAGTTTAAGCCCTATGGCAACTGCAGTGTAAACATCGTGGCAACTTCTGGAAAAAAAAATCATCAAAACATATCAACATGGGGTCTAGTTTTGAAGATCTCGTCGAGACGGATTTAATGGTGAAAACGGATTTTTGGTTCACTTTTTTATTTAAGAGATACAACATTTTTAAGCCAAAAACCAAAAAAAATTCTGCTGATGTTATCTATTCATACGTGGCAAAATGAGTAGTGATGGAGGCGTGTGGGCGATGTGCAAACGCCCACACGTGTGAGCGTTAACATTTCCATTGATTTTTACTAGTCCACCTAGTTCAACTAAATTTTGCATCGGAACAACACAGTTAGGGAATAGCTGGTCAAGAAAAAGACGTGTTTACCAAGCTGGATCTGAAACAATTTAAAGCAACGAGCACAAATATTTTCATTAAAAAAATAGCATGCTCTATTTGAACTGAAGCACATCGAGTCAGAAAGAATTACAATAGCTAAACTAGAAATAATACCATAAAAATATTATAGCTCCAAAGTTAACCTAATAATGAAACAAAAGACTAAAGTAGACAAAACAGTTGCCATCCAAAAAGAATTGTGCTTTCACATATCGCAAGACACGAGACTACCGCCAAATGACATTTCGCATCAACCAATTGTTCCCCATGAAACGGAGGGTAATTTTTGAAGCAAATTGACCAATTTCTGATGAAGTGTGCGCGTGCAGTTAGACAATGGTGCTCATTTGTACAGTGATTGGCCACAATGGAAGGCAAAATAGTACACTTGCTTATTGTACAGCAGTTTGCTTCGAAGTTGCTTGTGGCTGATGAGCACTTGAAGCAAAGATGATTGCCTGTCTTCTGAGGGGTCTGACTAATAATTGCTCGTCAGCTATGCCATTTCAGTCCATGAGATACGCTGCCACTTCACTCATTTGCTTCTGCTGCGCCAGTTTTAGCTTCAACATCCACGGCAGATACTTCCTTGCTTGGTACCTCCACGACTGCATCAGCTTTCACTCCAACATTCCCGACTGCATCAGTTTTCGTTTCAGTATCCACAACTGCATCAGTCTTGATCGGTACCTCCACATCTTCGTTACGGACAGCTTGCTCAGATGATAATGCCGAGCCAGCCAAATCACTCCCATTGACATCAGGATCCGGTGAAGCTTCAGAGATAGGATTGTCCAAATCAGATGAGCCAGCTGGTTTATCAACTGTTCTCTCTGCCTGTGTCTCAGTAGATGGGGCTGAAGATTCAGCTGCTTCAGAGGCAGCTTCGTCTGTGCTAGCTTCAGTACCACCAATTGAAACATCCGGATGCCGCTCGGTACATTCTGCACTTTCTAGTTGCTCATTCTCAATGCTAAAATTTGTCTGTTTGGTACATTCTGCAGCATCTTCTGCCTCCTTAGCAGGGCCATTTCCATGACCCAAAGTTTCCATTTGATCCTCAGTGCCAATTGCTTCACCATCATCAGCTTCCTCGATGTCTGGGGAAGCCTCCTCAGAGTTGGGTGAGGACGAAGGAACAGAAGCAGCTAAACGGTCATTGATACCTCTCTCTCCATCAAACGTGAACCAATTCGAATTTGTAAAGAGGGAACTGCTTTTAAACACATGATACATTGCCAATCAGTTACCTCCTTCAAGAGAGAAAAATCAAGGGTGCTGGGGTACGATTTAAGATAGCAAATTACCCGTCCGGATCATCTCCCAGGCGCAGGGAAGATATTACCACCTCAGCTGATTCGTCATCAAAGTAGACATCCTGAAAGGCAAATATAAGAGATTATTAGACTCAAAAGAAAACAATATACTTGTTGCTGCATTATACACTCCATGGATAAACTAACCATAATGTTATATGTTTCCAAACAAACTTAAAACTACACAGCAGTTCATACTTTATAGTCGGTTTTTTGTACATAGAGTTTATTGCAGTAAACATTTTTTTAGGAAAGCCTCAACATTTAATCGCAGTGAATGCTAGAATCGTGTGCAAATAACAAGATAACAATAGGTTACTTAAATATACCTCATCATCGCGTTCAAGTGACCCTTGTGCCTGCATTCAAATGATCAGCATGTATCATTAATATGTCTGCATATACAATACAGCAGTAGAAACAGTAGCAAGATGCAGGGAATAAATATTTTGATAGTAGCAAACCATCAAATCTAACAAAACTAGCACATTGGCATACCTCTTCAATGTCATCATTGCTGTATATCCCATAGCGGAATGCCTGGCTCAAGTTATTGGCCAGAGCTGCAACATCATAATCCCTGTCTCGGAAGTCATCATCATCACTATCCCTACCACGGTCATGAAGCGAGGTTGGGCGTCTGCAGCATACAAGTCCAGCGATACTTAGAGAAAATGAAAGCAAGATATAGCATGCTAAACAAGGAAAGGAAACCTACCCACAGGCCCAATGATAAACATTCTCCACCTCATTTCGCCTGACCAGAACATCTGTCTGCCATTCAACCCACTCACTGTTACCCTACTCAAACAAAAGATTCCAGGTCAAAGTAAGGCATACAAAACTCTAGAAAAATCATACTTGCAGACAAAGTATTGAGTGGATGCACAAATAGGAAAGATACCTGCAGGTGAGTCTGGATTGTGCTGTTACTATTTCCCAACTGAATGAGTTTATTGGCTATTCTTGTCATGTGACCAACATTCCCAATTTTTGAAGGGGTTTTCCCTTCAGACGGCACAGTAGGCTGCACACAAGAGGCAACGCATGATGGGGCATTCTTGGTAGTATTAAGTCAAAGCTGTTATAGCATAAATATAACTTACCCCATTAGACTCTGTTGACAAAGAAGAAAGCTTGTCGGCAGCAAGAATTTTACCAACAATGTCACATTCATTAAGAACATGTTCAACAAGTTCTGTTCTTTTACCCTCCAGGCAAGAAACAATTATATTCTCAACATGATGGTGCAAAAAGTTGTTATATGGGTACCTGTGGTTTAACAAACATATGAGATAGCCCTTTAAACAATGATGAAGCAAAAGAAAATAATGTATCCATCTTACTCAAAGAATAAGTCAATGGAGCGCTTTATTGCCGATTGGCTGATTAGCTCTTGTTCAGCAGTTTCACTACCAACTGTCAGCAAAACAGAGATGAACTCCACAATCTGTAAAAAAAGGTATATACAGCTTAACACAAGCGAGCAGAAAATTACCAAGACACTACAACATTGCCGAAATTTAAGAGCATGCAGTGCTAAATAACACTAATACGTTCTATAAGGCTAGGTAAAAAGAAATGGTATACAAATAGCATTTGATCACACTAGGATCCAAGCATGCATGCATCTCGTCTACGTCTAAACCCCAGGTAACCAAACAAAATTATAGTAAGTCAGTCCAGACAACACTAAGAACCTTCACAAAATACAAATAAAGTAAGTCCATCTGGACAGGAAACAAAGAGCTCAAGGCTCAACAATAATCACTACAAGATTGAAATGACCAAATGGTCAACTGAAAGGATTTGCAACATCCAGTACCTTCAGTCGATGTTTCCCCAGAGGTGGGCGTAAACATCCGTAAGTTGTAGGCAAAACATTTTCAGCGGCAGAGGTGTCCAATAAGTTGAGCAAATTACCTACAAAAGTATATCAGCTATAACAATAAATCTCAAAAAAAAAAGATCTAGCAGACCAGTATAGTGTAGACAAGGTCTAGAATTGAGTAAGGAATAAGGTTTTCCTAACAAAATCTTGCACAAAATACCCAACACTCACCTAGACTCTCGAGCATACCATCAACTGTCTCAGGACTGGCAGTGACCAATGCCCCATGACTTACGTTGCTTCTGAATGCTTGATAGGAAGCTGATGCCAATCTCTTTGGGTCCAGTAAAGATATGCACACTGACAATGAATGAACCAGCACAGACTTGGGTCTTGATCCTTCAAGAGCATGGCAGAACAACCTCCCAACAAAACTGCAATTTCATAAAACGGAGCATAAATATTTCAGATCCAAAAAGGAAAACCAACAAGGAAACCTACTTGTAAATGTAGGGCTTTCTAACCATCTATGTAAAGCCTCTTTAGATACAATTAGACATGGACTCTTTACAAGCATAAATTGGACATGGACTCTTTACAAGCATAAATTGGACATGGACTCTCTACAAGTAAAGGATTAGAAGAAATGCACGGATATTCTTTCTGTGATTCTCACCACTACCAAAAAAAATCAATGGACTTCCCTGCTGAAAGGTTTTCCCCTGTCCAATAAAGATTAAAACTGTGAAGGCAATAAAGTTCTAAGATTGAGACCTTGGACTGCATATCTTTGCAGCGAGAGATGGAGGTGCACATCGAGTCACAGCACAAAGAATTTCAGCAGCATTGGCATGCACTTCAGGAGAGTCCTGCTTGGCAATATTAAAGTATGTCAAATTTCTGCTAGAAACATTTCAATTGAAGTTTTTCAGTGAGAAACTGAATATTGTTATTTAGGAGGCTTATGTTTATATAGGTAAAAAATATCTCAAGACAAAATGTTTCTCAAATGAAAAGCTAGGTTTGTATGCAATTATGTCTCAAAAATACAAGCAGATATATGCAAAGGCGACAAGGCAAGATAAACAAATAAATGCATTTTCCTAGTGTTATATATTTCCCCAACTCACCGATGAACTAAACTTATCTGCGATCATTCCAAGAACATCTGTATTTTCTAACCACTGCATTGTATCAGCATAGTTTGAATATATGGTCTCATCAGCACCAATCAGGCGTATCAGCACCTGAAGAATTCCAGGGGCAGCAGCGTCAACCAACTGTAGCAGCCAAAACATCAATCCACTAAATGTAATAGTTACATCTTACCTCCATTACAGATGTGATGCCAATCAGGTCAACAAGTTGGACAACAATCTCTGGATGCTCCTATTAAAAAATGAGTGTTGTAATCCATTAAATACTCAAGAATCAAGCTTGTGGGATGAAATTTGTGACCACAGAAGAAAATTGTTCGCATGAAAGCTAGACCCAGCGCAAAATATTAGCTTGCCTTGATTAGCCAAACCGCCCAAATATTCAAAGAAAGTACACTAAATGAACATATACCCCATAAGTTTAAGTGTGTGTTAATAAACTGTTCCTTGTTTATACAAGCACAAGGAATACCTGAACATAATTCATTAGTGGGGCAGTCTTCCGCGGCATCAAACAAATTACCACCTACAACAAATAAGTAATCAAACAGACTTCAGCCTTGTAATAAATATGACAGCAACTTCAAGATGAAGTCTCGACATCAGATTAACAAAAGGCAAAACCAAACTTCAGCAGGGAACTTCTACAACGAATTTATGCCATGATTCAGATATAAATAATCCAAATAAAATGAAATACCTTACTGAAGTAACCAGATAATAATGTGCTGTGTGGATGATCAGGTTTCACAAATGAGAAAAGCAAATCCATTAACTGTAATACAGAAGATTAAGAGAAATAAAATTAGCTAGAATGGTTGTAATGAAACATATCTGACAAAGATGTCAAAAGGACAAGAAAGCTTTTACTCTAACCTCTTCATCCTCTACTAGGGTCCTCAAAATGACATCGATTTCACAAGTAAATATCTCACAAGCAATGAAAGGGAACCTGCAAGGAATGGGTGAATTTATACAAAGGAGGAAACTCAGTCCGTAACATCTACAGGCAATGAATGTTAATGACCAATTGCATACTTGAAAGAGCGCTTTTTTTCAGCGTCATCCGGAACTTCTTCAACAACATAACGAAGCAATTGTTCCACCTGGGCCTTGTCACGCAGGCTACACAAAATATTTCAAGCATTATAGGCTGGGAAATACAATAGTATAAGTTCAAGGAACACTGGATGCCAACAGTCAAGAAAATCAAGGCCAACATAGGTATTTACTATATCACTCATTCATTCAACCAGATGAACTATCACGAAAACTCAACAGGCCAATTTGGTTTGACAGTACGAAATACTAGTTTAATAACTTGTATTTGCTCAGAAGGCATCAGATTCACTTCTTTGCAGGTTAATATAGATAAAACTAGGAATCTATTTGGAGAGGAAAAGGAAAGGGGGAATAGAAACAGTTAAACCTCAAGAAGAGCATACTCGGAAAATAGTGATCCTTGCTTATAAACAAAAGAACTATGTGAACCATCTATTTAGAAGAAAGCACTACTGCCAGCATTAGTGCCAAAAACGAACTACAAATTCTGGGCAGATTTTCTTCCTATGATGGGATTAAAACAGCAACTATTAAGTGCAAAAATAAATGTATTTGTCTGATATATGTAGACTGGTTCATAATTTCCTTAACTTAATAAGCGACTGTGCTTCCTTTAAAACGGTTGCAGCTATCTCAAGAGAAAAGTATAAAATTCTTCTTTGTTACTCTAGTACACACGATGAACATGAATAGTAAGGTTATACAATAAAATAAACATGCCACCCATGTAAACCTCAGGCTAATAACAGAAGCTCAAGGAAATTACAAATTTATGAGTCGGGTGTTCAGTGCTTTGCACTCTTGAATAATTTCATCCTCATCAAGAAGTTCTTCAAGTGTAAAATTTTCCTTGTCTAGGATTGTATCCACCTGAAATAATAATATATTAAGTTAGGTATAAGTTGATTCATAACCTTTGTTTCTACAATACTATGAAAATATATTAAGATATCATTGAGGTTATGGAATTTATTTACATTGACTATGGAATGATATTATAATTATCATTCATGATTCATGTGGGCCATGAGATGGAATAACGGAGCCACTTAGTAATATTATCAGACAATTCCGGGTACAGCTGAGTTTGGATGATTGAACACAAGATTTTTTTGAAGGCAACTGAACACAATATCAACGAATGGAATTGGAATTAGAAAGGGACTTCGTTTTGCTCAAACATGGTATTATCTCAGAAGAAAATCAGTGGAGACCAAGTAACTCATAAGAATTGGAGGGGGGGGGGGGGGGGGGGGGGAGGGAGGAGGAACAGCTACACTGGCACACTGTTCCAGCCAAGTTCTTCATAAAACAGCGGAAGTACCCAACTCATATGAATCTTCAGTTTAGGATGCTAATCAAATAGTATCACACATCAGATCAGAGATTCAGTTTTAGAAACACAGCAGCTTTGCCATATGCATCCCCATCTACACAACGATCTGAGTCATCCCCAGGGCTAACTTGCATGCAAAACATAACCAAATCCGAACCCAACGCATTTACTCCATCCCTGCAACCCGCCCCAATCACGAGAACAGCACATGCACGAGCTCGCCAATGCAAAATCACACAACTCGCAGTCGCAGCGCAGCCGGGAACAAAATAAGAGCAAGCGAGCATTACAACCCACAAACAAGTGCCGCACCCAATCCACAGTGTCAATCTAAACAAACGGGTCCACGACCAAGCTCGCAGCCACCGCAGCACATAGGGACGGACGGACGAACCAATCTGAGAGAGCGGAGGGGGATTGGGGGGAGCTACGAGCAGGGAACTCACGGGCGAGGCCGCGGAGAGACCGGTCATGCGCCAGAACATGGTGGCGGCGGCGGTGGATCTAGGGTTTCCGACCCCGGGGAGCGCGAGTCCGCGGCCGAATCCGCGCGAATCCGGGCGGCGGCGGCCGGGTTGGGCGGCCGGGGAAGGAGGGTGGATCGGGAGAGGGGCGAGCGGATCGAATTGGGATCGCGGGGGGTGGGAGGCGCACGAGAGGAGGAAAAAACAGCACGCTTTTCTATTTGGGCTTTCCTTGGGTTTGAGATTTGGCTTGGGAGATGGGGGATTGGAGCTGAGGGGCGCTGTTACTTTTGGCGACGAGCGCAGATGGCGATAGGTCGAATTATTTGCTCACTTGTGTTAAAATAAAAAATAAAGTCTGAACAATGGACTCAGTTTCAAAACTGATCTGGTAATGGTTCAACCTTTTCTTCCCCGTGCGTGACGATTTCACCCACGATTTAAACTCCTCATATACTGATGAAGAAATAAGCGAGAAAACAACTGCTCCATCGTCTCTACCATTGGTTTCCCTTCTCCATCAGCCACACGCTTGCACCATCAGCCTTGTTTCTTCCCTCTTGCGGTCGGTCTTTTTTGACTCCTCCATCTCCACAAGGGGGATCGATCGACGTGGCCAGTGCAGATTGCAAGCCTCGGCAAGCCAAAGTCACTAGAGGTGTGCGACTTGGAGGACCTCCTAGCACCGAGGAGGCGCAAGTACTCCCGAGTTGGTCATCGCTTGCGTGAATCGCCAATACATGGTCCACCAACACCTGCCCTCGCCCTCGCCCAGCGCAAGCCCCTACACACGTCTCGAGAGAGAAGTCATTAGGAAATGTCAGGAAAGCAGTCACCTAAGAATGAGAGCACAACAACAGTGCTATTTTTTGTATGTCTCTTCATGTTGCGTCGTAATTTCTCTCTCACACACACACGCTAGAATGAGAGAGAGAGAGAGAAAGAGAGGAACACACATCACACAGGTAAAGGAGGAGAGGAATCAGGGCATCTCGATCATGATCCGTCTCTGCCTAGTTACTGACATTCATCCGGTCCGATATCCCGGCCAGTTGCAATTAATTGTCGATGTCTAGATCGATCTTCTTTCATTTGGCCGATAGGGATCAGGGCGAACAAGCGGGGTGATTTTCTTGGCATGCTGCTATAAGGATGTGGACATGCTCATTGATCCGGACACCATCTAGCCCACTCGCCCCGACTGCCAGGACGCCCACAAGTCACACTTCAGCCCCAAACACATAATCTTCTCTTCCTCAACATATTTTTCTGCACTATTATTCCCATTTGGACACCTACGTGGTCCAATTAGAACACGAGTGGGTGCACATGAGATTGAAAGCATGTGTGGGTGTAACTGTGTAAGAATAATACTAATACGCATAATCATAACAGAAGCATCAACCCCTATCTCTGGATCATTGTCGTGAGAAACGAACACCTATGGGGCAGGGCCCCTTCTCGGTCCGGCAGGGAGCGGAGGGCGCACGAAGAGCAGATCGAGGCGAAGCACGCGAGGGATTTTACCCAGCTTCGGAGCTCTCCGGAGAGATAAAACTCCTACTGCTGCTTTGTGTTTGTATTGTGTTCTTGCTCGAGGGAGTGAGCGTTCTGTAGTTTCGAATAATTCGAACCCCCTCTACGTTGCGCATGGGCCTCCTTTTATAAGCTAAAGGGGTCACCGACAGGTGGCAACGCAGAGAAGGGTACAAATGTAAAAGGAGGGGTTGGTACAACTGCTTCTACAGTGTACTCTACCTAACTCTGACGGCAGGGGACAAGGGCATTTAATGCCCGTCCGGTCGCCCAAACAGTGCAGAAAATGACCGTTTGGGGCGCCACCGCTTGCCACGATGGCCTTCTCGTCATCTCCACTTGCCACCTCGCACCGCTTGGCTGCACAGCCGCCCGCCACGTGCGCCAGGAACGATCTTGGGGCGACACGTCGTCGGATGCGCTGGAACGTGGGCGCAGAGTGGTGGCTTCGCCGCGGCAAGCGCCTTGCCGCGGTTGTTGTCTTGTCGCACCCGAAAGCTTGTCGCTCGTCGGGTCTTGCCGGGACGCGCGGCGCGTCGCGGCAAGTTTCTCGAAATGCATTGGTTGGCCTTCCCGGCAAGCTCCTCTTGCCGGGGCCTTGCCCTCCCCGGCAAGCTCCTCTTGCCGGAGTCTTGTCTTCTCAGTCAAAACACTTTGTTCTTGAATGGCATCAATATGAGCTATGGAGGATCTTGGCGGACGCCCGGCAAGCCTTGCCGCTGGGTGCTGCGACTGCCCGTGCACAAGTTCGGGATACTAAGGTACCCCTACTTTTGTACACCGACAGGAGCCCCCGGGCCTGGGCCACACACGGTGCCGAGCGCTGTTGGGCCAGGCCCAAAATAGGGCATGGGCACGCGCGGCCTGGGTCCATACCAAATCTAACTCCGTATCCACCGCGCCCTCCCGTAACGGCACGCGTCAAACGCGGCGTCGTGGGAGAGATCGTGGGCAATTCTTTAATCAAGAAAGGCGTAACGTTCGCCTCCCCTCTTTATAAGCAGGGGAAACAGGGGCCGTTCCCCCACCTTCGCCACTTGCGGTTCCTTCCTCAGAAAGCTCCGCCGCTCCCCTCCGCTTCCCAAGCCGAAAGAGAGCAGCGCTCCGCCGTCCGTCGCCGCTGCCCGTCACCGCCGCCCTCCTGTACCGCTTCCGCCATGGCTCCGAAGACCGGAAAGAGTGCGAAGTCGGCCGAGGCGCTGCGGCTTGAGGCGCTGCGCAAGGAGCGAGCACTTCCCCCCCCCCCCCCCCCCGAGCTCACCCCGAAGGCGCTGCGGGAGGAGTTCTATCTCTTCCGGTCGACGGAGACGCGGGCGCATCCGCGCACGCAGACACTCTCCGCCGAAGATTCTACTTCGAAGCGGTGCCCAAAAGGGTACTACTTCTTCCCATTGTTCTTCTATTGCGGGCTCTGCCCGCCCTTTTCCGATTTCTTCTGCGACATTATGAACACGTACGGGCTCCATCTCCTCGACTTCACCCCCAACGCCGTTCTGACCATGGCGGTTTTCGCGCATCTTTGCGAGAACTTCGTCGGAATCTACCCCAACGTAGCCCTCTTCCGCCACTATTTCATGCCCCGAGTCGAGAAAGGAGAGCCCCTGTCTGGCGGGATCGCCTAGATCTCGAGGGCCGGCAAGAAGGAGGTCTATCTGGAAGGGGAGCTCCGCAGCAAGTGGGATGAGTGGAGAGCGGAGTGGTGTTGGATTGTTGATGCAGACCCGCAGCCATTCACCAATTTGTGCCAAACCCGAGTGGTGCGCGGCGGTGACTGGAGCGCTCTGGCGGCGGATGATGCTAAGTTGAAGATCGCCACCACCCGGATTCTGCGACTCAGACTTGCCGGGCTCACTGTAGGGGCTGTTGGCGCGGACTTCCTTCGCCGCCGCATCGCCCCTCTGCAGGAGAGGGGGAGGCCCGCCTGGCTGTTCGGGGGCCCGGCAGATATCATGAGGCTGCACCCAGGCCTCAATTTTAACTTCACTGTTTTGGAGTTGGACGGGATGCTCAAGGAGCTGTTCAAGCACGACCCCAACCACCCGGAGTGGTTCAGGCTGCCGCAGGGCGTCATCCCCCTGTGCAACAACTCCCAGCTTGATCGCATCCGCGCAATGATGCCGGAGTGCGACTCGCACGGGATTATCCCAACTTGGCGGGAGCCCCCCGACGATGTCGTGTGGCAATTCTTCGACGGCTTGGTGGAGGTAGCAGTCCGTGCTGACGAGCAGAGGCTCCTCACCCGCGACACCACTGACGACGAGATGCGGTACACCGCCACCAGGGCGGAAGAGGCGGCGTCAGCCGCCGCCGCGGGCGAGTTTGGTTTCACGTTGGAGGAGGCAGAGGCGGCCGAGGCGGCAAGCCTTGCCGACCGAGAGGACTTTGGCGGGGAGGTTGTTGGCGAGGGGGAGCCCGAAGCCGAGGCGAGCGAGCCTGTCGGGGGCGCAAGTGGCCAGCCATCTTCGAGTAGCTTGCCGCAGACGGGGCCCTCAGCGCAGCCCTCGGCTCAACCAAGGAGGCGTCTCCGCAGGACCGGAGACACAGCAGGGCGGCAGACGGGCCAACAGCCGCCGCGCCGCGGGACACGCTCCACTGCGCCAAGCACCGCTGACACGGGAGCATCTCATGCCGCGCCGGCAACTGGAGAGGGGTCTTCTCGGGCCGCCACTTCCGATCCTGCTGTAGCTCCCGCCAAGCGCCCAAGGGAGCCTACTCCTCCGCCTCGTCACGCAGAAAGGGTACCTGACTTCGACCTTTCCGCTCTCAGCTCCGACGAGGAGGAAGAAGAGGAGGAGGAGTAAGACTTTCTTCCTGTTGTATTTATACTTCTTCGTTTCTTGATGTTTCTTGTCTTGTATCTAATCTGCTTCCTTCTGAACCTTGTTCCTTTTCAGGACTCTGGCCGAGAGAGCGGCGAAGAGGGCCAAGGTCCCCATGGTAGTCATCGAGGATGATCCTGCTGCGACAATAGAGGACGCATCCGAGACCACCTTGACGGACCCGGCAACCTCTCCCCGGAGCAGCCCCCAGCGCAGCCCCCAGCGTAAGTACTTGTTCACTTCCTGTTGTGGGGCGCGCATGGGTGCTCTTTCTTTGTTGACATCTTGACTGTTGACTTGCTTGTGTAGGAGCAGAGCAGGCCCATCAGGAGCAACCAGAGGCCGGTCCAGAAGTGCTATCTGCTTCAACTACGCCGCCAAGGGGCGATTCTCCGACAAGGGAGCGCTCTCTGGCAAGGGAGAGGTCCCCGGCAAGGGATGGGACCAGCGAGCCTTCGGTGGTGGAGCCCATGGTCACAGAGCCCAGCACAGGTAACCCTCGCCCCTCCTTGTCGGAAATTTTCCCTTGGGTTCTTCTTCTTCTGGTCTTCTTTTTTTTGGATATTTGCTTGACTTTTCCTTCCTCTTCCTGTCTTCAGATCCCCCTGCCACAGATCCGATGGAGACTGAAGCCACCGGCGAGGAGGACGCACGCGGCAATACTGAAGATGTCGCCGCCACCGAGGGAGAAGCCGGCGCTGACGACCCGGCGAAGAGGCCGCCAAGGCTGCTGGCGCAGGAGCTGGCGAGGGGTCCGGCGATCGTACTGACAACCCCGAGGGCGCAGGAGCGCAAGGCGCTACACCGACCGCCGACCCTTCTGCCGCTGATGCAGCACCGGGCCCCGAGGAGCCCCAGCCCGGCGCCTACTTGAAGGCCGGCGAAGGTGTCTTCATCAAGCTTCCCTGGGCGTCGAGCTCCAGGGCGCCGATCGAGGGAGAGGCTTTTGACGGAGAGGTGCTCGCCTCCGCTGGGCTGACAGTGGTTGACGCACCAAGTAGCAGCAGCGGCGAGTCTGAGGAGGAGCAACTGCTCCGGAAGTTGGTGTCGCTCTACCGCGCCCGACAAGCGAAGCTGGAGTCCCGGGAAGCGCTTGTCGCGCAGACGGGAGTTGACATAGAGAAGCATGCGGAGGAGCTCCAGAGCCGCAACCAAGAGGCCCTCCGGTCCATTGCGGAGGAGAGGGCGCAGCTTGTCGAGGCGCGGAAGGCTTTCCTCCTCGAGAAGGCAGAAGCTGAGGAGCAACAGAGGCTTGCCGCTGAAGAGCTGTCCACCCGGGAAGGTGAATTGACACAGCAGAAAGTTAATCTGGACAGCCACGAGGAGGAGCTCGCCGCACGCAAGCAATCACTTGGCGGGGCGCTCAAGGAAGCGAAGGACGCTGCCGCAGCTGCCGAGGCCGCCAAGAAGGAATTGGAGGTGAAGATGACGCAGCTGGAGGCTGATCTGAAAGGGAAGGATGAGGAGCTTGCCGCGCTCCAGCGCGAACGCGAGAAGGATGCCCTCGCTCATGGTGATCTGCAAGTCCAACTCGCCGACAAGGGCAAGGAACTGAACGCCACCAAGGACTCAAATGCTGATCTGGAGCTGAAGCTGGCCACGCTGACGGAGACGCTGGGCGGCGCCAAGAAGCGAGAGGAGGATTTGAAGAAAGAGATCAAGGCCAACGAGGAGCTGCTAACGAGGGCCGCCGAGACTCAAAACACCTTCAGGGCTACGGTGGAGCTCTGGACGGAGGGCCTCGTCAACATCGCTGCAGTCATCGATGAGGAGCTGGCGCAACTGGACTTGGCGGGCTTCGGGTACTCCTCCGACGAGAACCTCCAGCCCAGCGCCAAGCTTACTCTTTTCTTCAAGGGCGTGGCGACGGCTCTCCAGCAACTCCGGGAAAGGATCCCAAGGCAGCTGGCTGACGAGTCGCGCGCAATCTGTGCCAGAGTCTTGGAGAAGGTGTTGGTGAAGGTGCTCTTCCGCAATCCGAACCTCAACCTCACCAACGTTCTCAAGAAGCTGCCGGTGGGTGCTGATCTTGCAGAACTCAAAGCCCTTGTCGCACCCATTGTGGACAAGGTAAATGAAGTCAGGAGGATCGACGGCGAGCGTGTGGATTAGGCTGCTCTTTCTCTCCTTTCCTTGCCGCTGCCATTTATGTTATGAGAACAATTTAGCCAGTGCCACGACAAGTTACCTTTGTAATATAAATTTATTCTGGGCAATGCTTGCTACGTTATCCCCTTTACTTGATTCCTCCCTTTGTATGTTTTTAACCCTACGCTTTTAGGGAACTTGCCGGCGCCGGCACCCTTGCCGCGAGCGCTGAGTGCGGAATGTCAGCAGCCTGCTGGCGGTGCCGATTCCGGCAAGAAACCTTGCCGCAACTAGTTGCAGCACACTTAAGTTGTTGAGCGGACTCGAAACAAAGTAAGGGCGCAACTAGCTACGAGTTGGTTCCTCCGCGAACAGGTTTTCCATACAAAGCACGGTCGTTCAAGGAAGATAACTTAAAAATTTAAAAACTGATCATGCTCAATGTGACGCCCGGATAATCAGGCTACAGTAAAACTCTCCTGATGATGCCATGTCATCTAAGTTACTGTTGCTAATCAAGTGTTAGTTCCAAAAACATTGCAAATAAAAAAAAGAATTAGTGACAAACACCCAAAGTTTTCAAAAGCCAAAACAAAAATGTTCGGTGGGTGCCAAATATTGCACTGGTAATTATTGTGGAGAAAACAAATTTTTAGAAAATGCCTAAATATTTTAAAGTGAATTAAAACAGAAAGGAAAATAAATAAATAAATAAATGAAAGGAAAACAAAACAAAATGTAAAACAACAGAACCCCCTTCCCTGGGCCGTTCGGCCCAACAGGGCTACCAGGCCCCCCTGGCCGGCCCACCCCGCCTCCCCTATTCCCCACTCCTCCTCGTGACCTAGCGAACTACCCCACTTCCCCCACTCCCTCATGCTTCCCTCCCGATCCGATCTGGATCGGGGCTGCGACCCCGTCGCCGCTCGACGGCCCGGATGCCGACACCGGACCTCGCCGGAGGCCACGTCGCCGGAGCCCCTCCTCGCCTGACTGCCTCCCCTGCGACGCGCCTTCCCCGTCCTCCTCCCCGAGCCCCGCTGCCTCGAACCGTACGGCCCCAGTGAGCGACTCCCGCCTCTCCTCTCTTCCCGGCCATGTCACCGTACTCGCAGCGCCGGGCCGCGCCTCGGGCGCGCTCACCAGCGCTCCGCCCCGCTCCCCTCACCGCCCACGGCCGCGTGACCCCGCTCTGCTGTCTGCTGCTCCTCATCATGCAACCCGTGACCCCGTGTCCACCCGCGCAAGTGCAACCACGCCCTCCGACCGCTGCTCACTCCCCTGCTGCCTAGCACCCGCGCTCGTCGGGATTGCCCTCCCGCACGCGCCGCTCCTACCCCTGCAACTGCCATCGAGCCATCCTACCGCGCTCCGGCGAGCCTCCCTGGTCGCCTCGGTCCACGCTACATGCGCTCCCCCACGCGCCCCTCGCGCTACGCCTCCCCCCGCTGCTGCCTTCCTCACCGCCGCAGCTGGCCACCCTTGGCCTCGCCTTCGGCCCCACACCGCGACCCCGTGACCAGATGGCCACGGCCTCGCCCCACAACCGGGCGGGCTACGGCCTTCGCCCAGCGCCCACACCCGTTGCCAGCACACCCGCTAGGCCTCTGGCCACTGACTTCTGGGGCCCAGCCCCAGTAAAAACGAAAATGAATTAAAACAACAATAGTAAAATTAATTAGTTAATTAATTAGTGAACTTATTAACTTAATTAAAACTAGTTAATTAACCTAAGCACTTAGTTTAGTTAATTAATCTGTTAGGTTAATTAACACTCAATGACAGCTGGGACCCACACGTCAGTTTGACCCAGTCAACGCCCTGTTGACTGCTGACGTCATGCTGACGTCCGCATACACTATTCTGGATAATGTTGAATTAAATTAAATAAATAAATTCTAAAAATGATTTAAAACTTTAGAAAAACATATAAAATAAACCGTAGCTCAGATGAAAATACTTTCTACGTGAAAGTTGCTCAGAACGATGATACAAATCCAGATACACAGCCCGTTCGTTCGCCATGCGTCCCTGGCATATCGAACACGCAACTTTCCCCCTCCGGTTCATCTGTCCGAAAACACGGAACACCGGGGATACTTTCTCGGTTGTTCCCCCCCTTCACCGGTATCACCTCATAACGCGTTAGAACACGCCTAGCTCTGCTTGTTGTCCTGTTATGCACTTGCTTGCTATATATTTACTGTTTCTCCCCCCCCCCTCTTCTCTCCAGTAGACCCCGTGACGATGCTGATGCCCCTGTGGTCGACTACGTCACCGACGACCCCTCCTTGTCTGAGCAACCAGGCAAGCCCCCCCTTGATCACCAGATATCACCTATTCTTCTCTATACTACTTGAATTAGAGTAGTGTAGCATGTTACTGTTCGGTTACTCCTATTCTGTTGCATAGCCTATCATTGTTGCTACAGTCATTGATACCTTACCCGCAATCCTAAATGCTTAGTATAGGATGCTAGTTTATCATCATTGGCCCTACATTCTTGTCAGTCTGCCTTGCTATACTATTGGGCCGTGATCACTCGGGAGGTGATCACGGGTATATACTATACATATATACATACTACAGATGGTGACTAAAGTCGGGTCCGCTCGAAGAGTACCCGCGAGTGATTCACGGATTGGGGGCTGAAAGGACCTTTGTCCCGACGGCCCTCTGTGTGGATCTTTGTGGCGGAGCGACAGGGCAGGTTGAGACCACCTAGGCAAGAGGTGGGCCTGGCCCTGGTCGGCGTCCGCGGTTGCTTCATAATAACACGCTTAACGAGATCTTGGTATTTGATCTGAGTCTGGCCATTTGGTCTATACGCACTAACCATCTACGCGGGAGTAGTTATGGGTATCCCGGCGTCGTGGTATCAGCCGAAGCCTTCTTGACGTCAGCGACTGAGTGGCGCGCGCCGGATTGGAATGTAAGCCTGCACTTGTATTAAGGGGGCTAGTTCTGCTTCCGGCCGCGTTCGCAACGTGCAGGTGTGCAAAGGGCGATGGGCCCAGACCCCTGTGCCATAGGAGTTAGACCGGTGTGCTGACCTCTCTGTTGTACCTAGGTGGGGCTGCGACGTGTTGATCTTCCGAGGCCGGGCATGACCCAGGAAAGTGTGTCCGGCCAAATGGGATCGAGCGTGTTGGGTTATGTGGTGCACCCCTGCAGGGAAGTTTATCTATTCGAATAGCCGTGTCCCTCGGTAAAAGGACGACCCGGAGTTGTACCTTGACCTTATGACAACTAGAACTGGATACTTAATAAAACACACCCTTCCAAGTTCCACAGACAACCCGGTGATCGCTTTTCCACAGGGCGACGAGGCGAGGATCGCCGGGTAGGATTATGCTATGCGATGCTACTGGAGATGCTACTTGGAGATGCTACTTGGAGATGCTACTTGGCGATGCTACTTGGAGGACTTCAATCTACTCTCTTCTACATGCTGCAAGACGGAGGCTGCCAGAAGCGTAGTCTTCGACAGGATTAGCTATCCCCCTCTTATTCTGGCATTTTGCAGTTCAGTCCACTGATATGGCCCTTTACACATATACCCATGCATATGTAGTGTAGCTCCTTGCTTGCGAGTACTTTGGATGAGTACTCACGGTTGCTTTCTCCCCCCCTTTTTCCCCCTTTCCTTTCTTTCTGGTTGTCGCAACCAGATGCTGGAGTCCAGGAGCCAGACGCCACCGTCGACGACGACTCCTACTACACCGGAGGTGCCTACTACTACATGCAGGCCGCTGACGACGACCAGGAGTAGTTTAGGAGGATCCCAGGCAGGAGGCCTGCGCCTCTTTCGATCTGTATCTCAGTTTGTGCTAGCCATCTTATGGCAACTTGTTTAACTTATGTCTGTACTCAGATATTGTTGCTTCCGCTGACTCGTCTATGATCGAGCACTTGTATTTGAGCCCTCGAGGCCCCTGGCTTGTAATATGATGCTTGTATGACTTATTTATGTTTTTAGAGTTGTGTTGTGATATCTTCCCGTGAGTCCCTGATCTTGATCGTACACGTTTGCGTGCATGATTAGTGTACGATTGAACCGGAGGCGTCACAAGTTGGTATCAGAGCCGACTGCCTGTAGGAATCCCCTTTCCAACTCTTTGGCCGAAGTTGAGTCTAGAAGCCGAAAACTGTTTTACTAACTTGGCTGTGCGGCCCCTGGGCCCGCGTCGCCATTGGGTGGTATTAGGATCTTTTATTCCTTGTCCATACTCTGGGATTTTAATCTCTCTTCTATTCGGGTTAAATGATTTTGCTGAAACCTAACTCTAGGTTCTCGTTATCACTTCCTACCGGAGAGCCCCTTCATTACAGATGATCGACCGCTTCAACAGAAGATTCTGACAATACTCTCCGATGTTTCCCCGAGACCATTGTGCCCTTCGCCATTGCAATTCCATACCACCGATAAATCCCTATGGAAAGCTACATACACTTGTCGTCCATAACTTCATTCCCAGTTGATCTTGTTATTACAAGATACCTCGAAAATTCTCTCTATTATTCCGAGAATACTTTGTACCTACTGCCTTGCCGTTCGTTATCCACATATACACCCCTATGGATAATTACTCGCACTTACCGAGTATCCGGCCATCCCTAGTTGTTTGTATGTTTCACTAAGTTCTTCAAAATAATATCCGAACTTCCGAAAATCCTGAGTAGCCTATTGCTCTTGAAATTCTTGCTTGCTTGCATTATGGTTAATCCCATAAGTCTAGTAATCTTATTGGCATACTTTGTCACTATCATTTTAAGTCCGTTGATTCTATATGTGTGCGAATGCATACAATCATCAGTTGATCCTGATAAATTACCTTTCCGGCTCAGACGTCTTTCGAACATGAGCTGGTTCTCGGCCAATCAGATTGCCATCGATTGTACCCCTAAGCCTACTCAACTTATCCATCCTCAGAGCGTTTGCTTCTGATCCTTTGATTTGAAAATCATAATTCCTTTGTTAGTTAATTGTTAGATTATTCAGATGTTCTATAAACCGATGCATTTGCATTCTTTCTTCCTCTGGTTGGGTACCAATGCTCACATTAGCTCCGTTATGGACCGTTGGGTCCTTTGATGAATTATCATCCGACAGTGTCCTTCGTATCCAAAAATCTCGAGAAGTTCTGATACATAATACCATTGATAAATCTTATTCTCTGTTTTGGCCAACCATGCTCTGCTCTCGAGCTGGTGATGTTTACTATGAAGTTTGTGGTATATGTTCCTATGATGCCCCGATGGGTTGAACCAATGCCTTACCTAATCTATGTGAGCCCGAAAGATTTCACGGGCCATACTCTTCTGGTATTTTACTAGATAAAATTTCAACATCACAACTTCTTCAAAAATGGGAAGTGAATGAAAGGTCATGCATTAGAGAAGTGGGAGTCGACCTTGAACTTTGTGTTCATGCCCATGGACACGATGTAGATCATATCATTGAAGCTTCTCTTCAATTAAATATTCCCTTGGTATAAGTTCATCTTATATCTGGGATCTGGCCTTTTGCAATCGTGGTTCCGACCATGTTCTCCTTTAAATACCATTTCTCGTGCAAGTTTAAGCGCTTGTCTTCTGCAAAGCAATACCCCAGTCCAACCTCTACTAATCTATCGTCGAGTATGACACTCTGGTATCTCTAGAATATCATGGAACTGCATAACTTCTTATGGGTTCTTCATCAACTGTTATTTGTCACCGATCCAATTTTCATGGGTTCCGAGTTGTCGTCAACTGAGAACACCGATTTGTGAATCAAATGAACACTGTGATTCAGTACTTCCAGTACTTCGTTGTTGAGAAGTTTATTAATCCTTCAAGTCATTCCTAGCCTGATCGGCTATATCATTATCGTGCAACTTTTTAACTGTACTACCTGGTCCTTATTCTCGAAGCACAATTTTCGACGTTGAGCTAAGCTTACATCAACTTTCCTTGTCATATCATTTTGCCTTGAACAACAAGCTTGATTTCGAGTTGGCGTCGTACCCTTGGTTCCAATAACATTTCACTTCATCATTCCTTTGATTAGATGTCAATTGTGTTCATGATGAGAAATACCCTCCTTGCCTCGATGATTTTTATTATCATCGACAACACCCTTGACTTCCTTTTATCGCGAACTTGTCCACATTCTGAATACAACTTGCTCTCCAGCTAGTGTTGTGTTCTGCCTTGAAGTATTACTGTCTTTTATGTCGAGAATGTTGTGGCGATTGCTCCACCTCTTAGAAATTCTCGATATGATGATACTTCTCACCATCACCATTCTTCCTTGGTCCCCGTGTTGTTTTTAACTAGCATACCAATAGATGCCGTTTGAGTTCTGTACTTCTAGCAACCCTATTGCTTTGAAGTTAACGATCGACAGTTCGTTCTTGGACCGTTGATTATTGAATCATCACTCTAACATTAATCTTGCTGCCTAAGGTCATATTTCAGGCACACCTTTCAACTAATGATTGATGGTGTATGTTTTCCCTAGAGCATACAACATTATATCATTTGAATTGACAACTGTCATCTTCTTGTTCACATTATTGTGGAAATCCATCCGTTTGGAATTCTCGATGAATTGTCGCTGAGCCCATCAGCCACCTTCTCATCCCCTCCTTGGTTTATTGATGAACTACTATTTCAGGAACTCGCTCCCATAGTTCATTTCCCGAGAATCTTGCAATGTCATTTCGTCGATTTGTGTTGCACCTTTTCTTCTCGGACATCCTGAGTCTGAGGTATCATGACATCAATCGGATCTGAATCTCGGTCAGATATGATGGCTAGGACAACTTTCCAGGAGTTATGATGTTGGTCCTTTGATGACCCGGTAATATGACGTCTTGCCTAGCACCCCCTGGCTGGAGGACCTATCATTATAATTTCTTTTGCAAGGATAACCATTCTTCCTGGAGAAATTGTAAGACTTATTCTATAAGTTGTTCCTGATGGATCCTTTGTGTTTCCAAAGTCTGATCTTCACCTGATGACCATGTCAATGCTATCTCGAAGCATGTCTATGGTACTCCGATTTTCAACAAGAACATTTGAAGCACAAATGTTAAATTTTCCTTATCAGTTATCCAAACACCGTTGTATGGATAATGTCATGAAATTTCTCTCCCCTTACCTAATGAGTTTTCTACTTTATATCCTGTCTTGGATATCATGCTCTACTTGTCCTTGGGAAGGATATACCCCTGAAATATGTGTTTAAACACATTTTCCTTTCCATTAATTTGTTTAACCTTCCTTGTGATCCATATGATCTAAGCAGTAATGTTCTTCTGCTTTTGTAAACACCTTGGTGTACAACTCTGTCGGTAAGACCCTGTTACTATTGTTGATGACATTCCGGTAACCACCGATGGGTGATAACTTTGCCAATTGGTCCGCCTCGTTCAACAAGCAGAAAAATTGCTCTCTTCGTTCCCCGTCCTTGGCACCGACATTGTTGCCGGCATACCCGA
Source organism: Triticum timopheevii (assembly GCA_963921465.1). Taxonomy (NCBI): domain Eukaryota; kingdom Viridiplantae; phylum Streptophyta; class Magnoliopsida; order Poales; family Poaceae; genus Triticum; species Triticum timopheevii. Next base: position 335,556,400 of record OY997266.1, on the reverse strand, counting down.
CAAGCTATTCACTGACATGCCTCCCTAACGCGGCTGTGCAAGATGTCACCAACCTTCCTACTTTCAACCCACATGGTGGGCCCATAACCCACAGGTCCACTGGATCGAAACCTGACTCTTCTTTACAACCTGGATTCTAATGTATCCTTTGCACCTGGCTTCGTATGTGATTCACGAGCTAAATGTTATACCATTGATCATCCTGGAGCCAAACACCATGTTATTCTCGTTGTTCAAACCCCCATTCCAGCTTTTGTCTAGTCATTGAATGATTGCCTAACCGTTTGAAACTTTGGTACAATCATATATTGCACTCAACGAATTCACTGAAATACAACTCGTGGGGTACCTTATGTATTTCCCATTGAGTTCACTGTCAGATGCCCAACTTTGTGCAAATGCATTCTTCCGGAGTTTTTCCCCTTGGTCGCGTTCGTAGGACGATGGAGGTCCCGAAGAAAGGATGACTACTTGATCATGGTGACTTGAAGCAGAGAAATGAATACATCAATGAAAAGGATCAACCTCTTCGAAAGGGCAGCCAAGACCGAGAAGACTCGTTAGGTTTTTCGCTACCAGCACCTTTCCCACCTTACTCCACTTAAATCTCGGGACGAGATTTCTTGTAGTGGAGGAGAATTGTGACGCTTGGATAATCAGGCTACAGTAAAACTCTCCTGATGATGCCATGTCATCTAAGTTACTGTTGCTAATCAAGTGGTAGTTCCAAAAACATTGCAAATAAAAAAATGAATTAGTGGCAAACACCCAAAGTTTTCAAAAGCCAAAACAAAAATGTTCGGTGGGTGCCAAATATTGCACTGGTAATTATTGTGGAGAAAACAAATTTTTAGAAAATGCCTAAATATTTTAAAGTAAAATTAAAACAGAAAGGAAAATAAATAAATAAATAAATGAAAGGAAAACAAAATAAATGTAAAACAACAGAACCCCCTTCCCTGGGCCGTTCGGCCCAACAGGGCTACCAGGCCCCCCTGGCCGGCCCACCCTATAGGGGAACGTAGCAGAAATTCAAAATTTTCCTACGTGTCACCAAGATCTATCTATGGAGAAACCAGTAACGAGGGGAAGGAGAGTGCATCTACATACCCTTGTAGATCGCTAAGCGGAAGCGTTCAAGAGAACGGGGTTGAAGGAGTCATACTCGTCGTGATTCAAATCACCGATGATCCTAGCGCCGAACGGACGGAACCTCCGCGTTCAACACACGTACGGAACGGAGACGTCTCCCATGCCTTGATCCAGCAAGGAGGAGGGAGAGGTTGATGGAGATACAGCAGCACGACGGCGTGGTGGAAGTAGCGGGATTCCAACAGGGCTTCGCTAAGCGCTGCGGGAGGAGGGAGATGTGTCACGGGAGGGAGAGGGAGGCGCCAGGCCTTAGGTATAATTGCTCCTCCTTTTCCCCACTATATATAGGGCCAAGGGAGAGGGGAAGGGCGCAGCCTTGCCCCTTCCTCCAAGGAAGGGTGCGGCCAAGGGTTGGGAGGAGTCCATCCTCCCCAAGGCACCTCGGAGGTGCCTTCCCCTTTTAGGAGTCTCCCCTTTTTCTCTTCTCTTGGCGCATGGGCCTCTTGGGGCTGGTGCCCTTGGCCCATGTAGGCCAAGGCGCACCCCCTACAGCCCATGTGGCCCCCTGGGGCAGGTGGCCCCACCCGGTGGACCCCCGGGACCCTTCCGGTGGTCCCGGTACAATACCGATGACCCCGAAACTTGTCCCGATGGCCGAAATAGCACTTCCTATATATAATTCTTTACCTTCGGACCATTCCGGAACTCCTCGTGACGTCCGGGATCTCATCCGAGACTCCGAACAACTTTCGGGTTACCACATACTAATATCTCTATAACCCTAGTGTCACCGAACCTTAAGTGTGTAGACCCTACGGGTTCGGGAGACATGCAGACATGACCGAGATGACTCTCCGGTCAATAACCAACAGCGGGATCTGGATACCCATGTTGGCTCCCACATGTTCCACGATGATCTCATCGGATGAACCATGATGTCAAGGACTTAATCAATCCCGTATACAATTCCCTTTGTCTATCGGTACGATACTTGCCCGAGATTCGATCGTCGGTATCCCGATACCTTGTTCAATCTCGTTACTGGCAAGTCTCTTTACTCGTTCCGTAACACATCATCCCGTGATCAACCCCTTGGTCACATTGTGCACATTATGATGATGTCCTACCGAGTGGGCCCAGAGATACCTCTCCGTTTACACGGAGTGACAAATCCCAGTCTCGATTCGTGCCAACCCAACAGACACTTTCGGAGATACCTGTAATGCACCTTTATAGCCACCCAGTTATGTTGTGACGTTTGGTACACCCAAAGCATTCCTACGGTATCCGGGAGTTGCACAATCTCATGGTCTAAGGAAAAGATACTTGACATTAGAAAAGCTTTAGCATACGAACTACACGATCTTTGTGCTAGGCTTAGGATTGGGTCTTGTCCATCACATCATTCTCCTAATGATGTGATCCCGTTATCAATGACATCCAATGTCCATGGTCAGGAAACCGTAACCATCTATTGATCAACGAGCTAGTCAACTAGAGGCTTACTAGGGACATATTGTGGTCTATGTATTCACACGTGTATTACGATTTCCGGATAATACAGTTATAGCATGAATAAAAGACTATTATCATGAACAAAGAAATATAATAATAACCAATTTATTATTGCCTCTAGGGCATATTTCCAACACACCCCGCCTCCCTTATTCCCCACTCCTCCTCGTGACCTAGCGAACCACCCCACTTCCCCCACTCCCTCACGCTTCCCTCCCGATCCGATCTGGATCGGGGCTGCGACCCCGTCGCTGCTCGACGGCCCGGATGCCGATACCGGACCTCGCCGGAGGCCACGTCGCCGGAGCCCCTCCTCGTCGGACTGCCTCCCCTGCGACGCGCGTTCCCCGTCCTCCTCCCCGAGCCCCACTGCCTCGAACCCTACGGCCCCAGTGAGCGACTCCCGCCTATCCTCTCTTCCCGGCCATGTCACCGTACTCGCAGCGCCGGGCCGCGCCTCGGGCGCGCTCACCAGCGCTCCGCCCCGCTCCCCTCACCGCCCACGGCCGCGTGACCCCGCTCTGCTGTCTGCTGCTCCTCATCATGCAGCCTGTGACCCCGTGTCCACCCGCGCAAGTGCAACCACGCCCTCCGGCCGCTGCTCACTCCCCTGCCGCCTAGCACCCGCGCTCGTCGGGATTGCCCTCCCGCACGCGCCACTCCTACCCCTGCAACTGCCATCAAGCCATCCTACCGCGCTCCGGCGAGCCTCCTTGGTTGCCTCGGTCCATGCTACACACGCTCCCCCACGCGCCCCTCGCGCTACGCCTCCCCCCGCTGCTGCCTTCCTCACCGCCGCAGCTGGCCACCCTTGGCCTCGCCTTCGGCCCCACGCCGGCGACCCCGTGACCGGATGGCCACGGCCTCGCCCCGCAACCGGGCGGGCTACGGCCTTCGCCCGACGCCCACACCTGTTGCCAGCACACCCGCTAGGCCTCTGGCCACTGACTGCTGGGGCCCAGCCCCAGTAAAAATGAAAACGAATTAAAACAACAATAGTAAAATTAATTAGTTAATTAATTAGTGGACTTATTAACTTAATTAAAACTAGTTAATTAACCTAAGCACTTAGTTTAGTTAATTAATCTGTTAGGTTAATTAACACTCAATGACAGCTGGGACCCACACGTCAGTTTGACCCAGTCAACGCCCTGTTGACTGCTGACATCATGATGACGTCCGCATACACTATTCTAGATAATTTTGAATTAAATTAAATAAATAAATTCTAAAAATGATTTAAAACTTTAGAAAAACATATAAAATAAACCGTAGCTCAGATGAAAATACTTTTTACATGAAAGTTGCTCAGAACGACGATACAAATCCAGATACACAGCCCGTTCGTTCGCCACGCGTCCCTAGCATATCGAACACGCAACTTTCCTCCTCCGGTTCATCTGTCCGAAAACACGGAACACCGGGGATACTTTCCCGGTTGTTCCCCCCCTTCACCGGTATCACCTCATAACGCGTTAGAACACGCCTAGCTCTGCTTGTTGTCCTGTTATGCACTTGCTTGCTATGTACTTACTGTTTCTCCCCCCCTCTTCTCTCCGGTAGACCCCGTGACGATGCTGATGCCCCTGTGGTCGACTACGTCACCGACGACCCCTCCTTGTCTGAGCAACCAGGCAAGCCCCCCCTTGATCACCAGATATCACCTATTCTTCTCTATACTACTTGCATTAGAGTAGTGTAGCATGTTACTGTTCGGTTACTCCTATTCTGTTGCATAGCCTGTCATTGTTGCTACAGTCATTGATACCTTACCCGCAATCCTAAATGCTTAGTATAGGATGCTAGTTTATCATCATTGGCCCTACATTCTTGTCAGTCTGCCTTGCTATACTATTGGGCCGTGATCACTCGGGAGGTGATCACGGGTATATACTATACATATATACATACTACAGATGGTGACTAAAGTCGGGTCTGCTCGAAGAGTACCCGCGAGTGATTCACGGATTGGGGACTGAAAGGACCTTTGTCCCGACGGCCCTCTGTGTGGATCTTTGTGGCGGAGCGACAGGGCAGGTTGAGACCACCTAGGCGAGAGGTGGGCCTGGCCCTGGTCGGCGTCCGCGGTTGCTTCATAATAACACGCTTAACGAGATCTTGGTATTTGATCTGAGTCTGGCCATTTGGTCTATACACACTAACCATCTACGCGGGAGTAGTTATGGGTATCCCGGCGTCGTGGTATCAGCCGAAGCCTTCTTGACGTCAGCGACTGAGTGGCGCGCGCCGGATTGGAACATAAGCCTGCACTTGTATTAAGGGGGCTAGTTCTGCTTCCGGCCGCGTTCGCAACGTGCAGGTGTGCAAAGGGCGATGGGCCCAGACCCCTGTGCCATAGGAGTTAGACCGGCGTGCTGACCTCTCTGTTGTGCCTAGGTGGGGCTGCGACGTGTTTATCTTCCGAGGCTGGGCATGACCCAAGAAAGTGTGTCCGGCCAAATGGGATCGAGCGTGTTGGGTTATGTGGTGCACCCCTGCAGGGAAGTTTATCTATTCGAATAGCCGTGTCCCTCGGTAAAAGGACGACCCGGAGTTGTACCTTGACCTTATGACAACTAGAACCGGATACTTAATAAAACACACCCTTCCAAGTTCCACAGACAACCTGGTGATCGCTTTTCCACAGGGCGACGAGGGGAGGATCGCCGGGTAGGATTATGCTATGCGATGCTACTGGAGATGCTACTTGGAGATGCTACTTGGCGATGCTACTTGGAGGACTTCAATCTACTCTCTTCTACATGCTGCAAGACGGAGGCTGCCAGAAGCGTAGTCTTCGACAGGATTAGCTATCCCCCTCTTATTCTGGCATTCTGCAGTTCAGTCCACTGATATGGCCCTTTACACATATACCCATGCATATGTAGTGTAGCTCCTTGCTTGCGAGTACTTTGGATGAGTACTCACGGTTGCTTTCTCCCCCCTTTTCCCCCCTTTCCTTTCTTTCTGGTTGTCGCAACCAGATGATGGAGTCCAGGAGCCAGACGCCACCGTCGACGACGACTCCTACTACACCGGAGGTGCCTACTACTACATGCAGGCCGTTGACGACGACCAGGAGTAGTTTAGGAGGATCCCAGGCAGGAGGCCTGCGCCTCTTTCGATCTGTATCTCAGTTTGTGCTAGCCATCTTATGGCAACTTGTTTAACTTATGTCTGTACTCAGATATTGTTGCTTCCGCTGACTCGTCTATGATCGAGCACTTGTATTCGAGCCCTCGAGGCCCCTGGCTTGTAATATGATGCTTGTATGACTTATTTATGTTTTTAGAGTTGTGTTGTGATATCTTCCCGTGAGTCCCTGATCTTGATCGTACACGTTTGCGTGCATGATTAGTGTACGATTGAACCGGGGGCGTCACACTCAAACTTTGGCGACTTAGCTTTTTCTGTCGTTTGTGTCCCGGCAAGGCTACACTTCTTTGAACGACGCCTGGTCCACACCATTATCTTCTTATCTTCTCCTCCCCCCCGGTGAACTTGTGGGCGAAGGAACCTTCTCTTTGAGAAAAAGGAAGAAGAGAAAATAACGATACGGAGCCTTAAGGCTCGTTATTGCTTACCGGGGGCAAGTGCTGCACAAGATGTCAGGTAATAAATGCAAAAAAGAAAAATGCTTAAAATTTGACAAGATGTGCGAAGCACGTGAGCTTTATTTATGCACGGGATCTGCGCCCGGCTTTGTACAAAGGGTTACATGCAACGGCGGCAAGGCTTGTACAAAAGGTGGTTGCCGGAACAGGTCCCGGCAACCGCGCCTTATGGGTAAAATTTACGAAGATGCTCAATGTTCCAGGAGTTGCCCACCGGAAAGCCATCTTCGGTCTCAAGGCGGACAGCGCCAGGCCTAGTGACTCGTTTCACCCGATAAGGGCCTTCCCACTTTGGCGTCAACTTGTTGGAATTCTTGGCGGATTGAACACGCCGAAGAACAAGGTCGCCTTCCTCGAGACTTCTGGCATTGACTTTGCGGCTATGGTAGCGGCGCAAAGCCTGCTGATATCGAGCAGCTCGTACAGCAGCCTGAAGACGATCTTCCTCAAGGAGCAGCGCGTCATCTTGGCGCAGCTGCTCTTGCTCAAGCTCATCATAAGCGAGCACTCGAGGCGATCCGTATACGAGTTCTGTGGGGAGAACTGCCTCAGCTCCATAGACAAGAGCAAAGGGTGTCTGGCCAGTGGCTCGATTTGGCGTCGTCCTGATCGACCAAAGAACCACTGGCAGCTCCTCGATCCAATTTCTTCCGCACTTGTGCAGCCTGTCGAAAGTTCTGGTCTTGAGCCCGCGCAACACTTCAGCGTTTGCCCTCTCCGCTTGACCGTTGCTTCTCAGGTGAGCAACAGAAGCGAAGCAGACCTTGGCGCCAAGATCTTGGACATACTGCATGAAGGTGCGGCTCGTGAATTGTGTGCCGTTGTCGGTGATGATCCTGTTAGGGACTCCGAAACGGCAAACAATTGACCTGAAGAACTTGACTGCTGACTGTGCTGTCACCTTCCTCACTGCTTCCACCTCCGGCCACTTCGTGAACTTGTCAATCGCCACGTACAAGTACTCGAAGCCCCCAACAGCTCGGGGAAAGGGGCCGAGGATGTCGAGCCCCCACACCGAAAATGGCCAGGATAAAGGGATTGTTTGGAGAGCTTGAGCTGGTTGATGTATCTGCTTGGAGTGGAACTGGCATGCTTCACACTTGGTTACTTGTGCAGTTGCATCCTGGAGGGCTGTTGTCCAAAAGAAGCCTTGCCGGAAAGCTTTGCCGGCAAGTGCTCTTGCGCCAATGTGATGACCACATATGCCTCCATGTATCTCCGCCAACAGCTTCTGTCCATCTTCTCGGGGAATGCACTTCAATTTCACTCCGTTGAATCTCCTTCTGTACAGTATGTCGTCGACAAACTGGTACATACTTGATTGCCGGGCTACTTTCTCCGCTTCTTCTTGCTCTTCGAGAAGTTCTCCTGTCTGAAGGAAATGGACAATCTGCTGTGCCCATGTTGGAGCTTGCGGCTCAACAACAAGGACTAAAGGCACAAATGCTGCTGCGGGAACATCCGCTTCTACGGCAAGAATCTGTGATTCAGCCGGAGCTTGATGTTCCCCAGCAAGCTTGCCGGAGCAAAACTTGTCGGGGGCGTCTGCTTCAACGGAACAAACCCTTGGGCTTGTCGGAGCAGACTGCCCCTCAGCACTTTCTGTGTTGATCTTGGGGACCTTCTTGGCGGCGGCTTCGGGGAGCTCTGCCGGAAAGTAGTCACCAGAAACCAACTTCCTCTTCTTGCCCTGCCCAGTTGATGGTGTTACAGATGGTTGAGTCAGCTTGAGCACAAAAATTCCTCGTTCCACAGGTAACTTGAGTGCGGCGCATTTTGACAGGCCATCTGCAATGTCGTTCTGAGCTCTCGGAACATGTTCCATCTGCAGGCCGTCAAAATGCTCTTCCAACTTCCTCACTTCATCTATGTAGGCTTCCATCAACGGACTCTGATAATCTTTGTTCACTTGGCGGACGACAAGCTGCGAGTCACCCCTAACAATAAGCTTTTTGATCCCAAGGTCTGCCGCGATCCTGAGTCTGGCAAGCAAGCCTTCATACTCTGCAGTATTGTTTGTCGCTTGCTCCTTGGGAAAGTGCATCTGGACCACGTACTTGAGGTGCTCTCCGGTGGGTGCGACAAGCAGTACGCCCGCACTGGCGCCTTGCAGCGAGAAGGCACCATCAAAGTACATGACCCATTCCTTACTTGCTTCCTTGACGGGGATGCTCGTCTCTGGAGTTTCTTCATCAGGTGTTGGCGTCCATTCTGCTATGAATTCTGCCAATGCTCGGCTCTGGATAGTTGAAGTACTCTCAAACTTGAGGCCAAAGCTTGACAGTTCCAGTGCCCACTCGACAATTCTGCCTGTTGCTTCCGGATTCTGCAGTATCCTCTTCAACAGAAAGCGAGTGACAATTGTGATATCATGTGCTTGAAAGTAATGGCGCAGCTTCCTCGAGGCCATGAGAAGGCCGAAAAGCAACTTCTGCACACCAGAGTACCTTGACCTAGCCCCTTGCATAAGGGAACTGACAAAATAAACTGGGCGCTGCACCATCTTGTTTTGTTTCTCTCCCTGTGGCTGCACAGATCCATCCTTGTCGGAACTAGAGCTCGTCGGAGAAGCCCCCTGCTTGTCGCTGGACTCGCTTGCCGTGGTCGCTAGCTCATCATCTGCTTCCCTTTCCGCTACTAATGCAGCACTAACCACCTGATTGGTTGCCGCTAGATACAGCAGCAACTTCTCTTGTGGCTTAGGTGCGACAAGTATTGGAGTGGAGGATAGGTATCTGTTCAAGTCCTGTAGCGCAGCCTCCGCTTCCGGAGTCCATTTCATTGGACCTGCCTTTTTCAAAATTTTGAAAAATAGCAGGGCGCGCTCAGCAGACTTAGAGATGAACCTGCTGAGAGCAGCAACGCAGCCGGCAAGCCTTCGCACATCCTTGACGCGCTTCGGTGCTTCGATCTGCTCAATGGCCTTGATCTTGTCGGGATTGGCTTCAATCCCCCTCTGGGATACAAAGAACCTGAGAAGCTTGCTGGAAGGAACTCCAAACACGCACTTCTCGGGGTTCAACTTGAGATTGATCTTGCGCAGATTTGCAAAGGTCTCGTCTAAATCTTGGATCAAAGTTTCTTTGTCCTTGCTCTTGACCACTATGTCATCCATGTAAGCTTCTACATTTCTGTGCAACTGTGGCTCAAAAGCATGGCTGACTACTCTTGCAAATGTTGAACCAGCATTCTTTAGTCCGAAAGGCATCCGTACAAAGCAGTACGTGCCACATGGATTAATGAATGCAGTTTTCTCTTCATCCTCTTCTGCCATGAAGATCTGATGATATCCTGAGTATGCATCAAGAAATGAAAGCAAATCACATCCTACCGTGGAGTCAACAATCTGGTCGATGCGCGGCAAGGGAAATGGATCTTTGGGACAAGCTTTATTAACATCAGTGAAGTCAATACAAAGCCTCCATTTCCCATTCGCTTTGCGCACGACTACAGGATTGGCCAACCACGTTGGATGGAGCACTCCTCTGACCAGGCCTGCCGCTTCCAACTTCTTGATTTCTTCAGCAATGAATTCTTGCGCTCCACTGCTTGCTTCCTAACTTTCTGCTTGACGGGCCGTGCGTGAGGACAGACGGCAAGGTGGTGCTCAATTACTTTCCTGGGAACATCGGGGATGTCAGACGGTTGCCATGCAAACACATCGACATTCGCCCGCAGGAAAGCAACGAGCGCGCTTTCCTATTTAGGGTCAAGCGTGGCACTGATGGTGAAGGTACCACCAGTGCCGTCCTCCTTGGCGGCCACTTTCTTGGTCTCTGGTGAAGCTGTCTTTGCCTTCTTGCACTTGCCGGTGGAGCTCGATGGCGCGTCCTCGACGGTAGCGCAGCACTCCGAAGAGGTGCGCTTGCCGGAGTGGGCATCAGAGCTACTCTTGCCGGACTTGGTCTTCTTCTTCCCCCCGGGAGCTTCAGCGGCAAGTGTCTTGCGATCTGCTGCGGCTGCTGCTTCCCGGTAGATCTTGTCGGTACAGATAAGGGCATCTTTCTTGTCGCCAGGGACAGAAATGACACTTACCGGACCGGGCATCTTGAGCACGTTGTAAGCATAATGAGAGGCTGCCATGAACTTGGCGAGCGCTGGACGGCCAAGTATCCCATTGTAGGGCAATGGGAAATCAGCAACGTCAAAGGTGACCTTCTCTGACCTGAAGTTCAGCTCGCTGCCAACTGTCACTGGCAGTGTGATCTTCCCCTTCGGCTTGCTCCTTCCCAGATTGATTCCTTGGAAGGTACCAGTCTCTTCAAGCTCGCTGTCGGGGATCTGGAGCTTCTTGAGCACCGCGGAGGAGATCGGATTCAAGCCGGCCCCGCCGTCAACCAGCATCTTTGTGACTTTGAGGTTGCGGATAGTTGGCGAAACCAACATCGGCAAGCACCCGACCGCAGTTATGCGATCAGGGTGATCCTCAACATCAAAGATGATGGGCGTGCTGGACCACTTCAGGGGCTTGCACGACTCGACCGACGGTTCTGCCGCATTAACTTCCCGCACCCATTGTTTGAGCTGGCGGTGCGAAGTATGTAGAGAGGCACCGCCGTCGACGCACAAAACCTCCGTCGCTTTCTGAAACTCCTGCTCATCGGCCTCATCCTCATCTATCTCTTCATCTTCGTCTTCGTCTTCATCCTTGTCGCGGCCGCGGGGAGGCCTGTCTCCTTGCCGCTGCTTAGCCTTGCCGCGGCGCCCTCCCCGGGCGGGACGCTTCTTGCCGGATCCTCCACCACCTTCTTGGGCCTTCTCCTTGTCGTGCCGCTCATATTCAGCTTTCTGCAGCTCAACAAGCTGCTCAACTTTCTTGCAGGCCTGGAGATCATGGCCCTTGGTGCGGTGGATCTTGCAGTACTGCTTGCCGGAGCCGTCCTGCTTGTCGGCGGCCACCACAGCCTCGCCGGAGTCACCAGCTTTGACCTTCTCGGCGCCACCTCCGTTGCCGGACTGCTCGACAACTAGCACATCCTTGGCTTTCCTCTTTCTGTTATTCCGCCTCCGGTTCTTCTTTGCCGGGGCGGCATCCTCACTGTCAGACCCTTCTGCTCCTGCATTTTCTCCGGGGAGTTTCCTCCCCTCCTCAGCACGTGCGCATTTGTCGGCCAGAGCATAGAGCTCGCTGACATCTCTGATTTTGCACATCGCCATCTCCTCCCTCATCCTACGATTACGCACGTTCTGATGGAACGCGCTGATAATCGCGGCGGGGTGGACGTCTGGGATGTTGCGTTGCACCTGGCTGAATCTTTGAATGAACTTGCGCAGGGGTTCTCCCTCCTTCTGGGCGAGCAGATGAAGATCGCTTTCCTGGCCATGGGGCTTGTGGCCGCCTGTTAAGGCGCCGACAAACTGATGGCACAGATCTGCCCATGGGGAGATGGAGTTATCCGGAAAGTGCATGAGCCAAGATCTGACGTTGGGTTTGAGCACCAACGGGAAGTAGTTGGCGAGGATCTTCTCGTCGCGCCCCCCGGCAACCTGCACCGCGATGGTGTAGATGCTGAGGAACTCCGACAGATGTATCCTGCCGTCGTACTTCTCGGGTACGTCTGGCTTGAAGTTCTTGGTACTGGGCCACTAGACCTGCCGCAGCTCACGAGTGAACGCAGGGTAACCTACCGCATACGGCAAGTCGCCTGGTTCCCCTGGCGCATGCATATCAACAGTGGGCCCAACGCGCTGGTCTGACTGACGCCGCGCTTCTCTTCGACGCTCGATGTGGGTACGAGCGTCCTCTTGCTGTCGTTCTTGAAGAACTTGGCGCTGATCACGACGAGCCCGCGGATCTGATGACGCCGTGGAGTCAGTGTCGAGGTTGACCCAGCGAGTCAGCAATCTTGGCCTTCGGGGCGGGGAATGTATAGTGGTTGCACCCCTACCGGTCTTGTCGTCATCGGCCCGCGCCTGGGCGTCTTGCCGTGGCTTCGATGTGCTCGGTTGCCGGGGAGTGTCGCCGTTGGCGAAGCCGATGAGGCTCTGAATAGTGGCCCTCCAGTCGTCGATCTTGTCTGGCACTGGAGGATAATCTAGATGCAGTTGGGCTCGGGCCAATGGTTCTTTTGGAGTCTTGGGTGGCGGCGGCAAACAGCGCGAGGAGCGAGATATGCTCGCACTTCTAACAATGTTAGAAGGAGCAGCATCTCGTCCAGGCGACCGTGCCGCGCTCGTGCCAGCATGTTGACGTGCATGCTGATCTTGAGCGTCCCGAGATCCACCAGCTTGGCCTTGACCCAACGAGCGTATGGTACCGCGGGTACCATGACGTTGTCGGTCCCGCGCCTCCTGAGACGGGCGCGGTGCGTGTACGGACGCCGAGGTCTATGCGGCCTTGTCCTTGGACTTAGCAGCATCGTGAGCTCCCTCGTCGGCGCCCGTTCCTCCGCCGGCGTCTACCCCACCGCCCGTTTGCTCCGGTGGCGGCAGAATCGACGCGGACGGGCCAACCACCTTCGAAGCCTTCTTCTTCGGTGGCATGTCGATGAAGATGATGATGTAGCGCACGTGAACACCGGATCAGGTTCGCAAAACCTCGACGCCCCCTACCTGGCGCGCCAAAGATGTCGTGGGAAACGAACACCTATGGGGCAGGGCCCCTTCTCGGTCCGGCAGGGAGCGGAGGGCGCACGAAGAGCAGATCGAGGCGAAGCACGCGAGGGATTTTACCCAGCTTTGGAGCTCTCCGGAGAGATAAAACTCCTACTGCTGCTTTGTGTTTGTATTGTGTTCTTGCTCGAGGGAGTGAGCGTTCTGTAGTTTCGAATAATTCGAACCCCCTCTACGTTGCGCATGGGCCTCCTTTTATAAGCTAAAGGGGTCACCGACAGGTGGCAATGCAGAGAGGGGTACAAATGTAAAAAGAGGGGTTGGTACAACTTCTTCTACAGTGTACTCTACCTAACTCTGACGGCAGGGGACAAGGGCATTTAATGCCCGTCCGGTCGCCCAAACAGTGCAGAAAACGACCGTTTGGGGCGCCACCGCTTGCCACGATGGCCTTCTCGTCATCTCCACTTGCCACCTCGCACCGCTTGGCTGCACAGCCGCCCGCCACGTGCGCCAGGAACGATCTTGGGGCAACACGTCGTCGGATGCGCTGGAACATGGGCGCAGAGTGGTGGCTTCGCCGCGGCAAGCGCCTTGCCGCGGTCGTTGTCTTGTCGCACCCGAAAGCTTGTCGCTCGCCGGGTCTTGCCGGGACGCGTGGCGCGTCGCGGCAAGTTTCTCGAAATGCATTGGTTGGCCTTCCCGGCAAGCTCCTCTTGCCGGGGCCTTGCCCTCCCCGGCAAGCTCCTCTTGCCGGAGTCTTGTCTTCTCAGTCAAAACACTTTGTTCTTGAATGGCATCAATATGAGCTACGGAGGATCTTGGCAGACGCCCGGCAAGCCTTGCCGCTGGGTGCTGCGACTGCCCGTGCACAAGTTCGGGATACTAAGGTACCCCTACTTTAGTACACCGACAATCATCCTCTATGCATACGCGTACAAAAATTTAGAGTCCCAAAAACTGATTAGAGAGATTAATGATAGTCATGTATTATCATCGAGCTTGAACTAATTAGCTAAATAAAACTCTTTGGCAAATAACAAAGCATATGAGAGTTATAGTATTTACAAATTCTAGTGCAAAGATTGCTTTTGTAGTGCAATTATTTTGGGCGGTATTAGATAGGTATGTTTGGGCTGGTCACTTGGTTGGGATTATGTTTACTCCTTCTCATGATTATATTTGCACAGAGACATAGATCTAGGTCATCGAGCCTTCAAGCTCAACTTCAACATGCCCTCATAATCCACCCCCCCTGTTCATTTCCTCATGTTTTTTCAACTTTGCATTGCGTAAGGTGTGGTGTGCACGTAAAGTTATAGGAGATATGTACAATAGGAAAATACACATGGAACTCATGTGTGATGATGTGCAGGTGAAAGAAAGAGCTGAGAAGCTAGAGAGTAGGAGAAACAAGGAGAAGTTCAATGAACAGAAGGTGGAGCACATGTAGTTCTTCCGCAAGTTGAGTTCTAATTAGGGTTGCTAAAGATAAAACATAAAAGAAAATTCACAAGGCTATCATGCATACCACGCCTTTCGAGGTTCATGTTGTGAGGTCAGTTGAAGTTAAATCTGTGGTAATTTGTGTATTCTGAAACAATCAAGCACTTGTATTTTTTCTGAGTCACCTCTCTAATATTTTACACCAAAACACTCCTTGCAGGGATGTGATCGATGCTGCCACGCCACTCCTCATGTGGATCCCAGCATCGTAGTCTCGTGCATATTACCACGAGGCACCATTGTATCCTGCCTGTAACCACCTACTAGAAACATGCCCTAGAGGCAATAATAAATGTTATTATTTATTTTCATGTTCATAGTTATGTTTGTGTTCTGCTATAATTTTATGGTCCTTGAGTCTATATGTCCAAAAGGCTCGGAAGAAAATTGATGTGCATGTGTGGAATAATAAACGGTAAAATGGATTCCTAGGCATGCCTCTAAGACTAGCTCAAGTGTTGCATCATGGTTAAGTTTTCCTGGACATGGGCATGAGAATGTCGGAGCTTGGAGGACACAATGTGAGGAGAACATTTGTGTTGAACCGACTCAATTGTTGTTATGTTATGAGATCCATTTGTCACGAGTTAATGGTTTATAACTCAGAGAAAGCTAAGCGTTTACATAATTTCTTAGACCATGAGAGTATTGAGTTCCTTCATACTTGCTTCATGAACTTTGGGGTTTGTTAAATGTCATCCGTAATAGGGCGACTATTACAGTAGCTTACGAGTTCAAGGAGAAGTATGACAAGGGACTAGATAGCTCAAGACTGGGGTTTGTTCCTTCGATAATGCAAATATATTCTTTGAGCCCTCTCGGTGTCATGGTATCTATCATTGTCTGACAAGACACGATGTGATTTGATCACAGTGATGCCAGAACATGGGAACATGAAAAGAGAACAAAATCGGTAACGAGGAAACTAGCATAGTGAACAAGTTGTTGATTCACGGGAAGCTAATATATCTCACCCTGGGTTTTTGTAACATATAACGAAGCAATGGGAATAACACACGGTAACTAAAGGTTCACTTGAATATCCGTCTGTGTGGGTATAGGGGTCAATATGGATGTCCACGGTTCCGCTAGTGATCATTGATTGGAAGATGTTCCTTCATGTCTATGCTTCAGTGAATCTACAGGGTCACACACTTAAGGGTCATCTATTTGCTGAGTACTAGGAGGATAGTGATATATCTTCGTCGCATCTACTTTTCCAAACACGTTTGCTCTTGTTTTGGACTCTAATTTGCATGATTTGAATGAAACTAACTCGGAATTATGTTGTTTTCAGCAGAACTACCATGGTGTTGTTTTTTGTGCAAAAATAAATGATGGGAAACTTTGCATGGAAAACAAAAAAAATTATACGCACACGCAAGATCTATCTATGGAGATGCATAGCTACAAGAGGGGAGAGTATGTACACGTACCCTCGTAGACCGTAAAGCGGAAGCGTTTATCAACGTGGTTGATGTAGTCGAACACCTTCACGGTCCAACCGATCAAGTACCGAACGTACGGCACCTCCGTGTTCAGCATACGTTCAACTCGATGACGTCCTCGCCTTCTTGATCCAGCAAGACATGCGAAGTGGTAGATGAGTTTCGGCAACACGACGGCATGGTGATGGTGGCGATGCAACTATCTCCATAGGGCTTCGCCGAGCACTGCAAAAATATGACCGAGGACGAACTAGAGGGAGAGGGGCGCCGCACACGGCTTGGGGATCATGGTGTGTATTGCCCCTTTCTCTCTCTCTCTCCATATATATATGTGTGGGGGGGAGGGGGGAGGAGGGGAGGCAGCCTAGTGTTCCCCCAAGGGGTTGTCGGCCACCTTGGGCCTTGCCCTAGCCGCCTCCCCTCTTGCCTTCTTAGGCGCGGGGAAAGGCAGGGGAGGGTGCCCCCCTTTCCTTTCTCCCGTGAGGAGGGAAAGGCAGGAGGGGCTAGCCCTCCCACCTTTCCTTCCCTAGGGTTGGCGGCCAGGAAGAGGGCGCGCCAGCCCCTTGTGGGCTGGTGTATCCCTCCCCTTGGCCCATTAGGCCCATATAATCCTCGTAGGTCTCTCGGAACCCCTTCCGCTGACCCGATGAATACCCGGTACATTTTGAAACCTTTTCGGTGACCAAATAGCATCGTCCTATATATCAACCTTTACCTCTGGACCATCCAGAGCTCCTCGTCATGTCTGTGATCTCATTCGGGACTCCGAACAACATTCGGTCACCAATTCACATAACTCATATAATACTATGCCGTCAATGAATGTTAAGAGTGCGGACCCTACGGGTTCGAGAATGATGTAGACATGACCGAGACGCCTCTCCGGTCAATAACCAATAGCGGAACCTGGATGCACATATTGGTTCCTACATATTCTACAAAGATCTTTATCAGTCAAACCTTTGTGACAACATATGTAATTCCCTTTGTCTGTCGGTATGTTACTCGCCCGAGATTCGATCGTCGGTATCTTCATACCTAGTTCAATCTCGTTACCGGCAAATCTCTTTACTCGTTCTGTAATACATCATCTCGTAATTAACTCCTTAGTCACATTGCTTGCAAGCTTCTTGTGATGTGCATTACCGAGAGGTCCCAGAGATACCTCTCTGATACACGGAGTGACAAATCCCAATCTCGATCCATGCCAACTCAACAGACACCTTCGGAGATACCTGTAGAGCATCTTTATGATCATCTAGCTATGTTGTGATGTTTGATAGCACACAAGGTATTCCTCCGGTATCCGGAAGTTGCATGATCTCATAGTTGAAGGAATATGTATTTGACATTAAGAAAGCAGTAGCAATAAACTAGACAATCATATGCTAAGCTAACATATGGGTCTTGTCCATCACATCATTCTCCTAATGATGTGACCCCGTTATCAAGTGACAACACATGTCCATGGTTAGGGAACCTTAACCATCTTTGATCAATGATCTAGTCTAGTAGAGGCTTATTAGGGACACGGTATTTGTTTATGTATCCACAAATGTATTTAAGTTTCCGATCAATACAATTCTAGCATGAATAATAAACCTTTGTCATGATTAAGGAGATATAATAATAACCGTTTTATTATTGCCTCTAGGGCATATTTCCATCAGTCTCCCACTTACACTAGAGTCAATAATTTAGTTCACATCGCCATGTGATTAACACCCAAAGAGTTCACTAGAGTCAATAATCTAGTTCACATCGCCTGTGCGCGCCTGGCCGTGGTCGCCAGCACCCGCTCGTCCCGTCTAGCTCGCCATGCCCCCGCTCTGCCTCTTACCTCGACGGCTCCGCGTGCAACTCGCGCCCGGCGATGGCCGTAGCCCCCCCCCCCCCCCACTGTCGCGCTCCCAGCACGCTACGCACCGCCCTGCCACTGCAACCTCGCGCCGGCCTGCGCCCGTCGCCGCCCCCCCCCCCCCCCCCACCGTTCGCCTGGGCCAGCGCCCAATCGGGTTGGGGCTTCGCCCGTAGCGTCCGAACCCACTTTGGCCATGGGCCAATGACACGAGGGGCCCACGCCCCTGGAACGATATTAAAAAAAGAAGTTAATAAAATAAATAAATAAACATTAATTAATTAGTGGATTAATTAAGTTAATTAATACTGTTTAGCTAAGCTAATTAAAATTAGTTAACCTAATCAATGTAATTAAGCTAATTAACATGTTTAGTTAATCTATAAGTCAATGACATATGGGACCCCCGCGTCAGCTTGACCCAGCCAACACCTCTGTTGACTGAGGATGTCATGCTGACGTCATACTAATGCAGTAATGCCATTTTCGAATTAAATTAATAATAATAATTTATAAATTGAATTAAAATATTTAAAAATTATTATAAAATAAACCGTAACTTGGATGAAAATGTTTTGTACATGAAAGTTGCTCAGAACGACGAGGTGAATCCGAATACGCAACCCGTTCGTCAGCCACATGTCCGTAACATAGCAAACGTGTAACATTTCACCTCATCTGTCCAAAAACGCGAAACGCCGGGGATACTTTCCCGGATGTTTCCCCCCTTCGCCGGTATCACCTACTACCGCGTTAGGGCACACCTAGCACCGCGTATTGCCATGTTACGCTTTGTGATGCTTTGATTGCTCTATTATTTATTATGTTCCCCTTTTGTTACTTCTTTCCGGTAGACCCCAAGACTGCCGGCGACCCCTAGTTCGACTACAGTGTTGATGACCCCTTGTCGGTGTCAAAACCGGCGGATCTCGGGTAGGGGGCCCCGAACTGTGCGTCTAGGCGGATGGTAACAGGAGACAAGGGACACGATGTTTTTACCTAGGTTTGGGCCCTCTCGATGGAGGTAAAACCCTACTCCTGCTTGATTGATATTGATGATATGGGTATTACAAGAGTGGATCTACCACGAGATCAAGGAGGCTAAACCCTAGAAGCTAGCCTATGGTATGATTGTTGTAATGGTTGTTCGTCCTACGGACTAAAACCCTCCGGTTTATATAGACACCGGAGAGGGCTAGGGTTACACAGAGTCAGTTACAATGGTAGGATATCTACATATCCGTATTGCCAAGCTTGCCTTCCACACCAAGGAAAGTCCCATCCGGACACGGGATGAAGTCTTCAATCTTGTATCTTCATAGTCTTGGAGTCCGGCCGATGATGATAGTCCGGCCATCCGGACACCCCCTAGTCCAGGACTCCCTCAGTAGCCCCCGAACCAGGCTTCAATGCCGACGAGTCCGGCGCGTATATTGTCTTCGGTGTTGCAAGGCGGGTTCTCCTCCAAATTCCATGTGCTTGCCAAATAGTGTCCGGCTTCCTTACAAATGTTGCACTCCTTAGCTTCCACGCCCAATAATGGCCCTCTTCCACGTGTCGCACGAATGCGAAAGGCCAGGGTATTTTTATATATTTACCCCCTAGTTGCGCAAATAATCTGCCTATAAGAGAGGCAAGAATCCAGATCCAAATCACACCATCTTCCTTCCGCGAGTACTCATCGGAGCGCTTCTGACCAAAAATCCATTCTATCATGGACCGTCGACGCGGCTCCTCCTCTCGCGCTCCTAGTCCTTAGCCAGGAGATTGGAGGAGATGTTCAGTTCCGCACAACAAACTGGTGATGCTCCAAGCGAAGGGATACCTTCCTCCGGCCTTTATGGTCCCGATTCGAGCTGGGCTGGCCACCTACAAAGGTGGAAAGCAAGCGGAGGCCACCCCTAGTCCCTCCAAAGGAGAGCGGGTGTGCTTCGTCCCTTATCTAATAAGGGGGCTCGGATTTCCCATACATCCGTTCCTCCGGGGGCTTCTGGAGTTCTACGGACTCCAGCTTCATCACCTCACGCCCGCCTCTATTCTGCACATCGTGGGTTTCGTAGCTCTTTGCGAGCTGTTCCTGGGCATCGAGCCCCATTTTGCGTTGTGGAAGAGACTATTTTGCCTCGTACCCCGTTCTCACGAGGGGTCAATATATCAAGTGGGCGGAGCCGAAATATGGCACATCGCCGGGACCGGATATCCATCCGGAACCCCAAAGAAGGCGTCTGAAGACTGGCCCTCGGAATGGTTTTATGTGGAAGATGCTCCACTGCCGGACCCAGTTCGGATCGGCCTCCCGGAGTTCAGCAAGGCTCCTCTGAAGAAACGCCTTAGTTGGCGCCCGTGGAGCCCTCAACAGGAGGAAGACATGAGCGTCCATTATTTGATGGGCCGGATAAGGTTCCTGGCCCATTCCGGATTGACCATGATTGGAGTCATGGCCACGTGCATTATGCGAGGGGTGCAGCCGCTCCAATATAGGGGCCACCCCATGTGGGATTCCAACAGGGAGAATGATGCCACCCGTCATGGCCGTAAGGGGCCGGGATCGGCCGCAGATCTGGTGAAGATTCTGTCTGGCCTGTACAAGGGGGAGAAGGAGGACTTCCTCCAGACAAGCCCATTGAATGGGTTCTCCATGAATAACCCTCGGAGCTGGGTAAGCGGACGTTTATTTATCCGACCCATGCCTTCAAAGTTAAGTACCTTACTTTATGATTTTGACGCAGGAACTACGTCGGGATGTGGAGGGCATACATAGTCCGACTCCACAACCCGAGGATCCGGGAAGATCCCTTGATCCGGCCTCCGAAGAGGACCCGGACATAAAAGTGGAGCTAATTGACGGGGTGTTCGACCAACTCAGCATGGACAATGCTCTAGTCGCCATTACGGCTGACTACCCCGGCTTATCTCCGGCTTCCCAGGTAATTATGACCGGACCCCTGACACCATTACTTCGTCCTTGCGTATTTCTGACCACCGTATGCAATGGTGTCTTGCAGGAGGTGCCTTCAAGGCGGGAAGCCGAACCCGCGGCGACTGACCAACAAGGGTCAGTCCGGCCCAGCAGGCGGAAGAGGGGTGCGGTGCGAATCAAAATGTCACCGCAACGGTATAGCTCGCGACCGTTGTTTAGGAAAAAGATTCCTAGGAGGTGTATTAATGCTCATGACTTTTCCAGGAGAAAGAGCGCTCGCCGGACTATGCCCGGAGAGGTTGCCAACCAAGCCTCTGCCAGCCAGGCTCCAACACCTGGTCCGGAGGGGGAGGCGAGCACAAGGCGCGAGCCGGATACTCCTCCAACGGAGGATGCCGACAGGCTGTCCGCCACCAGGTCTGAGGTGGAGGGCGCCATGAATCATAGGCGCCACCAGACAGTTCTTCGTGACGCGTGTTTCTCCCCGGAGGCGTTGAATGCCTTTAATGCGGGAGACGCGCACCTCCGTGCCGCTCAAGATGGTTTAACCAGAGCCACGGAGCAGTATGTAAAAGACATACGGGTAAAGGATTTTAATAGTTGTATATGCCAGTAGCCCCCAAGACTTAAAGTAGTTAAAATAACTGATTTAAGGATCATTTGATATGCAGGATCTCACGGAGAAGAATGCCCAATTGTCTCAGGAGCTACAAGGGTGCAAGGCCCAACTTGAGGCCGCACTAGCCGCCGCAGGAGGAGACACCGAGATCCCCTCCGGTAACACATATTTCAAAAGGATAAGCAGTGTGCGGCGTGCGTATAAGTCTGACAATAATATTGCAGATGTTGCCGGACTTGATCCGGACAAGCAACAGCTACTGCGCCAGCTGAAGGCCGGCGAGAGGGTGCTTATGAAGGTGCATCAGGAGAGGAACAAACTCCAGGATGCCCACACCCAGCTTGGGGAAGAGCTAAAAGGTGTTCGGGCTGAGCTGTCTGGCTCCGTGAAGGAGAATCAGTGGCTTCGTCGCGGCATCTATAGTAAGTGCTTGAGCAAACTCCTTTGAAAAGAAGAGTTCGGCGAGGAAGTCAATTGACAGAAATATGTCTGTAGGTGTGCTCACAGGTCGCCCTGCGGAGGAAATGCCCGGTTCAACGGGTGACCAACTTCCCGAGCTAGTGCAACTGCTCAAACGTGTTCGGCAGGCGCTGAGTGGCGTCGTCCAGGCCTTATGGCCGTCTGTCTCCCTACCCGAGGGCCTTGGAGAGCTTGCGGAGAAGCTTCAGGGAGCACAGCAGCGCTTCCGTTTATGGAAGATATCGGCCTGCCGTCAAGGTGCCAGGGAGGCCTGGGCCATGGTGAAGACGCGGTACAAGAAGGCGGATCCAAACCACATGGCCGAGGTCTGACCTATGGGGCCCGATGGGAAGGAGATCCCTGTGAGCTTAGTGTACGGCCAAGTAGAGTTGGCCGCTAAGTATTCCCAACGGGACTGTAAATTAGACAGCCTGTTAGACGGGATTGAGGAGGAGTACAGTCAGTCGATTTGACGATGTATTTAAAATGACATGTAAAATGCCTTCTAGCCGGATTGTAGATCGTTTGTCTTTGCCGACCTTTTCTCTTCAACCTCGGGACCCTAGAGTCCGGAGTGTGTCCGAATACCTTCTCGGTTATGAAAAAACCGGGGCATGCGTGGAGACCAGGCGTAGGGGTCATTAGTGCTTTATCAGACAAGTGCCCAACTAGTTATGTTATATTACATGGTTAGTAAGAAACATCTTCCAGGGAGAATAGTTCCATTAAGGGTTCCTTTCCCTGGGAGGCATGCCCTAAAGTGCATGTCCGCACTGCGAAAAGAGCAGGAAAACATCTGGGGGCAGGTAAATAAATAGGTAAAAAATCATATTTCAAGTCACCAACCGAATATTCCCTTAAGAATGCTAGCTTTCGGCTTCACCTAGTCCGAGGTACACATCCGGCTGACCCGGCAGTAACAATCGCAGAGGTGCTCCCTTTACCTCCTAGCCGAACAATCGGGAATGTAGGGGTAATCACAAGGGCCAGGCAACCCAGCTTGGCCAAAACTTAAGTCATATCGATGCATATAATGGTGAATAAAAGGTACATGCGGAAGTTTGACACATGTATTCGGCATAAAGCCTGTATAAGTAAGCTTCTGTGAAAGAAGCCCCCAGGTATTATGAGTGCGAGTAGCACGTCGAGTGTGTGCGAACAATGCGTAGATCGGCCCTCAAGGGCTTTATGAAAAAAGTGGGAGAAAAGAGATAAACAAAAGGCAACTGAAGTATAAAATGTGGACGGGGGAAGGAGACGAACTCTGAGTCCGGCGCTAGGCGTAGAATCTTCGGAGGTGGGCTGCGTTCCATGGGTTTGGCTCGAGTCGGTTGTCCGATGCGTTTCACAGACGGTATGCTCCGCCGGTCAGGACTTGGTCGATGATGAAGGGACCTTCCCATTTGGGCTTGAGTTTGTCCTTTTTCTTGTCCGGCAGGCGTAGAACTAGTTCGCCAACATTGTAAGTTTTGGCCCGTACTTCTCTGCTTTGATATCTTCGAGCCTGCTGCTAATAGAATGCGGAATGAGCCTTTGCCACGTCGCGCTCCTCCTCCAATGCGTCCAAGCTGTCCTGCCGATCCAACTCGGCTTCTCTTTCTTCGTACATGCGCACTCGAGGTGAGTTATGAATTATGTCGCAGGGCAAAACTGCCTCTGCGCCGTATACCATAAAGAATGGTGTGAATCCGGTAGTACGGTTTGGCGTGGTCCGCAGCCCCCAGAGTACGGAGTCGAGCTCCTCTACCCAGTGCGTGTTAGATTCCGTAAGGGACCGCACTAGTCTGGGTTTGATGCCGCTCATTATTAGACCATTTGCTCGTTCAACTTGACCGTTGGTTTGAGGGTGATAGACTGAAGCGTAGTTGAGCTTAATGCCCATATTTTTGCACCGGAGTTTAACCTCGTCGGCCGTGAAGTTCGTGCCGTTATCGGTGATGATGCTGTGGGGGACGCCATAACGGTGTACTACCCCGGATATGAAGTCTATCACCGGTCCGGATTCGGCCGTTTTAACTGGCTTGGCCTCTATCCATTTGGTGAATTTGTCCACCATGACCAATAGGTACTTTTGCTTGTGGGTTCCCCCTTTAAGGGGTCCAACCATGTCAAGCCCCCAGACCGCGAATGGCCAGGTGATGGGTATAGTTTTGAGGGCGGTGGGTGGCATGTGGCTCTGATTAGCAAAGAGCTGACAACCGACGCATCGTTGGACTAAGTCCTGAGCATCTGCCCGGGCCGTCGGCTAATAAAATCCTATACGGAAGGCCTTGCCTACAAGGGCCCGGGCTGCCGCATGGTGTCCGCCTAGTCCGGCGTGAATTTCAGCCAGAAGGTTTTGCCCTTCCTCTTCGGAGATGCACCTTTGAAGGACTCCGGTTGTGCTTTTCTTATAAAGTTCTTCCTCATGGACCTTGTAGGCTTTAGATCGCCGAACTATGCAGCGGGCCTCATTTTGGTCTTCGGGAAGTTCCTGCTTAGTTAAGTAGGCTAGGAATGGTTCTGTCCACGGGGCGATTACCGCCATTATTTCGTGGGCTGAAGGTGTTATTTCATCGGCTGAGCCGCCGATTATGTCAGATTGTTCTGTGTTGGGTGGCGCGGTTGCTTCCAGGTTGTTATTTCCGGACTCCTCTTCCCATAGTACGGATGGCTTAAAGAGCCGCTCCAGGAAGATGTTTGGAGGGACGGCGTCGCGTTTTGCGCCGATACGTGCCAACACATCGGCTGCCTGGTTATTATCCCGGGCTACGTGGTGGAATTCGAGTCCTTCGAACCGAGCTGACATTTTTAGGACAGCGTTACGATAGGCTGCCATTTTCGGATCCTTGGCGTCAAAGTCTCCATTTACTTGGGATATTGCAAGGTTTGAATCCCCGCGCACCTCTAGGCGTTGAATACCCATGGAGATTGCCATTCGGAGACCATGTAGGAGGGCCTCATATTCGGCTGCATTGTTGGAGTCCGTGTACATTATCTGAAGTATGTATTTGACCGTGTCTCCGGTTGGGGACGTCAATACGACGCCAACCCCCAAGCCGGCCAACATTTTGGAGCCGTCGAAATGCATAATCCAATTGGAGTATGCGCCGTACTCTTTAGGGAGTTCGGCTTCGGTCCATTCGGCGATGAAATCAGCTAAAACTTGCGACTTTATAGCTCGCCGTGGTTTATAGGTTATGTCGAATGGTAAGAGCTCGATAGCCCATTTCGCAATCCTGCCCGTCGCGTCGCGGTTTTTTATAATGTCGTTGAGGGGTACCTCGGAGGCCACTGTTATCGAACACTCTTGAAAGTAGTGTCGCAGCTTCCGGGATGCCATGAACACCGCGTATGCTATCTTTTGATAATGCGGGTACCGGGACTTGCAAGGAGTTAAGACAGTGGATACGTAGTACACTGGTTTTTGAAGAGGGAATTTATGCTCTTCTGTTTCTCGTTCGACGACGAGCACCGCGCTTACAACTTGATGTGTTGCCGCGGTATATAACAACATTGGTTCGCCCAGGTTAGGCGCGGCCAGGACCGGATTTGTTGCCAATATGGCCTTTATTTCTTCGAGTCCAGCAGTGGCAGCATCCGTCCACTCGAAGTGTTCGGTGCGCCTGAGGAGGCGATAGAGGGGCAATGCCTTTTCCCCCAGACGGGAGATGAAGCGGCTTAAAGCCGCCACGCATCCGGTTAATTTTTGTATTTGTTTGAGGTCTTTTGGGATATCCAATTGTGACAGAGCTCGGATCTTGGCTGGGTTTGCTTCAATTCCTCTACCGGATACAATGAAGCCCAAGAGCTTTCCGGCTGGTACGCCGAAAACGCATTTTTCCGGGTTGAGCTTAATGTCATATGCTCGAAGGTTGTCGAATGTGAGCCTCAAGTCGTCTACTAGAGTTTCGACATGTTTGGTCTTGACGACCACGTCGTCTACGTATGCCTCCACTGTTTTGCCGATTTGAGTAGCCAGACGTGTCTGAATCATGCGCTGGTATGTTGCGCAGGCGTTTTTGAGTCCGAAGGGCGTTGTGTTGAAGCAGAATGGTCCATATGGCATAATGAATGCTGTTGCGGCCTGGTCTGTTTCCGCCATCTTGATTTGATGGTATCCGGAATATGTATCGAGGAAGCACAATGAATCGTGCCCTGCAGTAGCATCGATGATTTGGTCGATGCGGGGAAGTGGGAAAGGATCCTTTGGGCAGGCCTTGTTAAGGTCTTTAAAATCGACACAAAGGCGCCAGGATTTGTCCTTTTTTGGTACCATTACAAGGTTTGCTAGCCAGTCCGGATGTTTCATGTCTCTGATGAATCCGGCTTCTAATAGTTTGGCTAGCTCCTTGTAACGCCCCGAAACCAACGCTCCAGAAGACTTCCAGCTACTCCGAGTTTCGTCATGTGATTTGTTTTGTTTGTTGCATCATTTGCATTGCATCATGCGATCATGTCATTTAATTTTTAAGACTCAACTAAATAAATTGTATGGATCTTCGATCCATTTAAATCGAGGGAAGGGTGACTTCTCTTTATAACATATCATCCCAATATTAGGGAGCTATATTAAATATTTCTTTAATTTGGAAATCACCATAACACACTTGCAAATTATCCCAATGCCTTTGTTATCTTAATTCTTGGTCTCCCACCTTGCCATATATTCTTTCATCATATTCCGGAGCTCCACCAAAAAAAACCCAAACATTTTTGGACCTTCCCAACCCTCACTTCCTATTCAAACCATTTGAATTTAAATCAAATGAGTTTGAATTTAAACTTTCGGTCATGACCACCTCTACTTTTCCTGGTTCAAGCTCATTTTTGTGAGCCCGGGAAAATTATCCGCATGCCAAAGTCCCTTCTCTAACCTTTTTCCTTTCTCTCTTTTCTTTCTTCCTATTCTTTTACTATTTTGGAAAAATAAGAGAGAGGGAGAAGAGAGCCCAGCAGCCTAGCCGGCCTTCTTAGGCCCAACCAACTAAGCCAGCCCGTTAGCCCAGCCAGCCCACCTAAACCTATAACCCTAACCCTCCTCTCGATCTCTCCCTCTCATTCCCCATCTTCCCCTGTGCTCCGCCGCCACGCAAAGCCAACGCCAGGAGGCTGCGCTCGACCCCGCTCTCCTCCTTTCTCCTCGATCCCCTCCTCCCGTGCCTCTCGATCCCGCCGCTCCTCGCCGTCGCTCAAGCCCCGTCGCGGCGCCTGCGTCGCCGGAGCCCCGCGCCAAGACCTTCCCTGCCTCGTCATGTCTAGGGCGAGGAGGACGACCCGCATCACCTCCTGCCCGTGCTTCGCCGCCCTCGTCCGCGCCCGCGCCTCCTCCTCCCTCCGTTCGGCCTCAACCACAGGAGCCACACTGTCATGGCGCCCGCCTTCTCCTATCGTGCCTGTCGCCCGCCATGGCCCGCGAGGCCATCAGCATCGCCATACCCCTGCCGCCTCCTTCTCCGTCGGCGACCTCGACCTCCCTTGTTAGCTGCACGTCCAGCGAGCGTCACCGCCTTGCTTATCACACCCTCACCCAAGCTGCTCCACCCCTTGCTTCGCCTCGTGCCCGACGGCTTGACCGACGCTGCGCTGCACCAGCTCGTGTGTCCGCGCGTGTAGCCACGACTGCCATGGCTAAGGGTTTTCCGTGCGTTGCCGGGAGCTCCTCCAATTGTTGCCCCGTACACCGCATTGCTGCTGCCGCTGGATCGCTGAGACCGATCCCTCGAGGAACCTCGTGTTCAACTACACAACGAGCATCAAGTACCACTACAACCCGTGTTCGACTACGTGGATTCGCCAAGTACATGGATGCGACAAGTTCCTCTCCAAACGTGTACAACTACAGTTGCCAAGCCCGCGAGTACCACTACTTCCCACGACGACCCGTGAATGTCTACTTCCACTAATGTCGCGAGTACGACTACTTCCACTACAACCCGTGTACCACTACTTCCTTCGACGAACTCGATCCGCCCCAAAACGCACGCTTCAAAGGTATATAACCGCTGAGACGACCTTTCGAGAATGAATGTGTGTTGTATGAGATGCCCGTGTTGCACCGTGTACGAATTGTCGTTTGCATGTTCCTCCTCGTTGCTATGCCGTCGTCTTAGGGGAACCCGGTAACCGGGAGCACCCCACCATCTTTTCATGAGACGCTCATGCCACTTTCTTTTGCACCGACATCTCAATGAGTTGTTGGATCACCGGAATGTTGTCGTGGCACCATTTCCGTTGTAGTTGCCGTGGCACCCCTTTCGTTCCGCCACGGTGACAAATGCTTCATAACATGCTCTTGTCAACGTTTTCATAAAAATTGCATAAAACTTGCATACGTCATCCGCATCATGATAACAACATTTAAAATGGTTAAAATTGTTGTTGCATTAAATTGCTAAATAACATGGGGATTTTCCGGAATTGTTGTTTGTGTTCCCGGCATCATTTAAACTTGCCTAAATAGTTAGTTTAATTATGCTTCACCTCTTGCCATGTTTAACAACCTTTAATATTGTTGGTAGCATAAATGGGAGTGAACTTACTAATCAAACGTGGTGTTCCGTCAATATGCAACTCGTTGCATATTGAGCTCCACTTAACTTGTAGTGTTGTTTGTGCATATTGCCATGCCATGTCTCATTAAACCGGACATGCATCATACTTGATTGTGCATCATGCCATGATTATGCTCGTGTGTTTACCATGTTGTTTGCTTCTTTCCGGTTTGTTTCTCTCGTTAGCTTCGGTTTCGTTCCGGAGTTGTGAGGATTCGTTCAACTACGTCCATTTGTCTTCTTCATGGACTTGTTCTTCTTCCTTGTGGGATTTCAGGCAAGATGACCACTACCCTCGATATCACTTCTATCTTTGCTTGCTAGTTGCTTCGTTCTATCGCTATGCTGCGCTACCTATCACTTGTTTACCATGCCTCCCATATTGCCATGTCAGCCTCTAACCTTTTCACCCTTCCTAGCAAACCGTTGCTTGGCTATGTTACCGCTTTGCTCAGCCCCTCTTATAGCGTTGTTAGTTGCAGGTGAAGTTGAAGATTGCTCCATGGTGGACAGGATTATGTTGGGATATCACAATATCTCTTATTTAATTAATGCACCTATATACTTGGTAAAGGGTGGAAGGCTCGGCCTTATGCCTGGTGTTTTGTTCCACTCTTGCTGCCCTAGTTTCCGTCATACCGGTGTTATGTTCCTTGATTTTGCGTTCCTTACGCGGTTGGGTGATTTATGAGACCCCCTTGACAGTTCGCTTTGAATAAAACTCCTCCAGCAAGGCCCAACCTTGGTTTTACCATTTGCCTACCTAAGCCTTTTTCCCTTGGGTTCTGCAGACTCAAGGGTCATCTTTATTTTACCCCCCCCCCCCCCCGGGCCAGTGCTCGTCGTGAGTGTTGGTCCAACCTGTCAGCCGTCGGTGGCCACCAGGGGCAACTCTGGGCTGGCCTACCGGAAGTTTGGACAATCCGGTGTGCCCTGAGAACGAGATATGTGCAGCTCCTATCAGGATTTGTCGGCACATTCGGGCGGCTTTGCTGGTCTTGTTTTACCATTGTCAAAATGTCTTGTAAACCGGGATTCCGAGACTGATCGGGTCTTCCTGGGAGAAGGAATATCCTTCGTTGACCGTGAGAGCTTGTGATGGGCTAAGTTGGGACACCCGTGCAGGGTATAATCTTTCGAGAGCCGTGCCCGCAGTTATGTGGCAGATGGGAATTTGTTAATATCCGGTTGTAGAGAACTTGACACTTGACTTAATTAAAATGCATCAACCGCGTGCGTAGCCGTGATGGTCTCTTTTCGGCGGAGTCCGGGAAGTGAACACGGTCTTGGTGTTATGATTGTGCGTAAGCAGTTTCAGGATCACTTCTTGATCACTTCTTGATCACTTCTAGCTTCACGACCGTTCCGTTGCTTCTCTTCTCGCTCTTATTTGCGTATGTTAGCCACCATATTGCTTAGTGCTTGCTGCAACTCCACCTCATTACCACTTCCTACCCATAAGCTTAAATAGTCTGGATCTCGCGGTTTTTGATATTGCTGAGTCCTCGTGACTCACCAGATACTATCACAACAGTTGCAGGTGCCGATGATACCAGTGCAGATGTTGCAACCGAGCTCAGATGGGAGCTCAACGAAGATCTTGGTTGTTGCTATGTTTCGTTTCATGTTGATCAGTAGTGGAGCCCAGTTGGGACGATCGGGGATCTAGCAGTTGGGTTATCTTCTTTTCTTTTGGCTTTGTCCGTAGTCGGACTATGTGTGTACTCTGAATGATGTATGATTTATTTAAGTACTTGTGTGAAGTGGCGATTGTAAGCCAACTCTTTATCCCAGTCTTGTTCATTACATGGGATTGTGTGAAGATGACCCTTCTTGCGACAAAACCACAATGCAATTATGCCTCTAAGTCGTGCTTCGACACGTGGGAGATATAGCCGCATCGTGGGCGTTACAAGTTGGTATCAGAGCCATCCCCGACTTAGGAGCCCCCTGCTTGACCGAATCGTTGGCGTTGTTGAGTCTAGAACAAAAATGTTTTGAGTCCTAGGATTATATATATCGGAGAGTAGGATTATTTTTACTCCTCAGTCCCTTCGTCGCTCTTGTGAGGTCTCCTGACGTAGATGTTTTGTCTTTCCTCGCCTCAAATTTCACTAATTTTTTTTAGGATCACGCGGGTATCTTGGGATCGTTCCGATATTCTTATGACGAGAACATTGTTCTTGGTGCCTCCTGACATTTAGGGGTTGTGGCAGTGTCCCGGGGAGTTGAGCTCCGAGGTGTTGTCGTCATAATTTTATCGTTGCAATTCTGGAATACTTGAGTTTTGCCGACATTGAAAATCTCTTTTATGCAGTTGTTGGTGAGATAACCTCGACGCCACCCAGTACTGGGGAGTTCAGGAATATTGCCATAGCTCGTATAACGGATGCTTTTCGAAGGTTGAGGTACACGATTTCCGAAGGTTTCTTGGTTATGTGTTGATGGATGGATACAGCTTGGATGTAGGAATTGTTAGTTTCGGGTGAGATATATATTGCTTCCCCTGTATCCCCAACACCAGATTGCATAACTAGAAAGTTTTGGGAGTTTTATAGGTGGGAATTCAAGTAGCTCTAGCTTTTTTTTCTTTCCGACAGATGCATGATATGAGATTGGGGTTCGACGTCTAGTGGTCCGCCTATCCACGGTCGTTTTTTACAGTGGTCTCGTTGTGTCTTAAAGAACCCTTGGCTATGCTGGTTCGGGGACGCTTCGTATGTCATGTGCACTGCCTTGTACATGATGGTGCTGTACGATCGAGCCCGTGTGGGCCCCACCACAAAAACTTCGGACGAAATCTCTATCATATGTTTGTTCCGGCTTATTCTGCAAGCCAAATCCTTTGTTTTGTTTTATTTGTGGTATTCGAGTTGCTTCGAACTCAAGTGTTGATCCATACCTTCCCTAAACGGTGTTCTCATATTGCTATGTGAATACTAATCCTCCTTGATCATCGAGGTCGTCATGTTAATTCTTTTCCAACTGGCGTGCTTCTCTTCAAGCGAATCCGATCATTTCAACATTTGTGAGATCAATTCTAAGTTTTCTCAATGGTGTTTGTTTCATCCGTCCCAAGTTGCCTTTGTTTTCCCGCCCTCCCACCCTTTTTCTTCAAGGACTCAGATTTCTTAATCATGTATCCCTTTTATTTGTGAGAAGTCTCTTCATTCGTTTGTTTCAATGTTCTTATCCGGTGATTCTCAATAAGATACTAACGGAGCTACAAGTTTATCATTCTTCGTCTCTTTTCTTCTTCGGTGGATTAATTTCAAGCTTCGGTGTTGATCATATCTCTTCCTTTTGTTTCACATATCTTCCCATGTGAATTTCTTATCCAAGGCTCTCTTATTCATTCACCTCTCACTATTTATTTGTTCCGAAGCGCTAAAGATATCTCAGAAGATTCGTGTTTCCATTCTCAATCCGTTCAAGCTATTTCGAGGATGTTATCTCATTCAAGCCATTTAATTCAACCGGCGCAATCTCTCTTTTAAATAGTTTAATGGTGTATCTTTTGAGTGGGCCCTAACCCACAGGTCTTTCCCAGGATCTTACCTGACTCTTCTAATTTTTCCCAGAGCTATTCCCAAATTCTTTTTGAAGTTTGACGTAAGAATGAATTTCATCAGTCAGATGTTTTCCAAGACCAATTTCAAATTATTTTTCATTGTTGGCTCAACCTCCTTGTTTTTTTCATTCTCCCGGAGCATCTCAACAATTCATGGTGGTGTTTCTCGTCGTCATTCTCAGATTTTGAAGACCGAAGAGGAGTTCCTCTTAAATCCTTACCCATTCTTCCAAAGATTCATGGTTCTAACTTCATGCCATCCTCATAATTGTTTTCGATTGTGAGAATTATTTTCACCCATCCGAAGCATTTCATGATTTGTTTCCATTTCTTTCCTCCGAAGGCCATCATGTCATAATTATTCATTCCAGCTTTCAGTTCTCGTTCTCCAAATCTTACCGGTGCATCGTTCAAATACCCTCTAATCAGTTCATGATCTCTTCGTTCACTTGTATCTAAATCCCTTCAAGTATCTTCATTCTTTTTCAATCCTTCCCGGTGAATTGTGCCTTTGCTACTTTCATTTTCAATTCTTACGGTGGTTCTTTCAACATTCCTCTTCTTTTGTTATCATATCAATTAATTCGTTCTTTTCGAATCCTACCGGTGGTTTGTTCAAGTTTTCTCAAGCTTGCGCTATATCTCTTTTAATCCTTTTAACGGGAGTAAGTAGTATGCCAAATCCATTGCTTGTCATCAATTTAATTTGATGAAGGATAATCATACAATAAATCTTATTCTTATTTCCTCGAGGTGATTCAATTCTTTTCTTCCGAAGATTGTTCATGATGAAGTAATTCTCGGTTCCAAGCTGTTCATCTTTTTTCCGGAGTTCCAAGTTTTCTCGGTTATCTCGTCACGAAGCTCCATCTAAATCATTGCAAGGCTTCACCTTGTGTTTTCAACTTCTCTTTCATTCTATCATCCTTTTATTACCAGAGTTCTTCATGGAGGCTTTACATGGTGGGTCGTCAAGGATTCTTTTCATTCTTCAATTGTTCTTCAAGATTTCTCTCGAAGCTAAGATCCGCCAAGCTATACTCAAAATTAAACATGGTGCTCAACACATGTTCTGTTTTGAGGCATTCAAGCATTCTTCATCTTGCAGCCGAAGCGCAATTCTTCCTACCTTATCTTTTGAGGCGGTGTTATGTCATTCTTGATAATTTTCCTTCGTGTTTCAGGATTCACAAGTTTTCAAGAGTGACATATTTAAATCCATCATTATCTGTTTTTTCAAGAGATCTTTTCAATCAATCAATCTTTTGTTGGAGTTATATTGGGTTATATTTCACCTACAACTTTCCCTAAGGAATGTAGCTATTTGTGGTGCTTATCAATGATCCAAGTTTTCTCCTATCCTCTTGGTGAAAGAAGTTTTTCATTGCCTTGGTGCTCTCACTCAAATCAATGGCTTCCTTTAGTGGTCGTTTGTCACCTCATAATGTTGAGATGTTTCCATAAGTCCACTACAAGCTTATTCTTTTCATTGTTGGTTTTCCAACAACTCCGTTCAATCCTTCTTTTTAAGGAGGCTCTTTCAAATTCAATTGTGATAGAAGTTGTTGTTCTCTTCTCTGTTCGCTTGATTCCACTCTTTCATTTGTCCCGAAGGCATTGTGATGTTTTCTTCGACCCATCATCTCATTTTGGAGATCATGTTATTTTCCTTGCTTATCCATTTAACCGGAGTGTTGTGTTTTCATTCGAGCTCTCTCATCTTATCAAGTTTTGCCTCCTTCCTCAACCAGAGTGCGGTCTGAAATCCTTCTTACCCATTGTGCCATTCTTTGAATAGTTCCGGAGGCAGTGTGTTGTTGATTTCATCAAGTATCATCCCATCTTCTCAAGTTCATGTTCTATTCCTTCCATGTTCAACCGGAGTACTGCCCGAATTCTTCCTCTCTCATCTTGTTTTAACCGGAGTGGTTTCGGATTCTATCTTGTCGATTAAACTCTTGATTCATGTCTTTGCAACCTTCAAGTTCTCGTAATGTTCCTTGTTCCTCCTTTCTAACAGATTTTTTTTCAATCTCGTTCATCTCTGTTGTATTCTTTCTTTTAAATTGATCAACCTCTCAAGGTTCGTCGTTTCACTAGTTCGTCAAAGAAGCAACTTAGTTTTACCTCTTCTCTTCCTCTTCCGTTTCTCTTTGGTGCCATCCTAGATCTCGGGACGAGATCCTCTTGTAGTGGTGGAGTGTCGTAACGCCCCGAAACCGATGCTCCAGAAGACTTCCAGCTACTCCGAGTTTCGTCGTGTGATTTGTTTTGTTTGTTGCATCATTTGCATTGCATCATGCCATCATGTCATTTAATTTTTAAAACTCAACTAAATAAATTGTATGGATCTTCGATCCATTTAAATCGAGGGAAGGGTGACTTCTCTTTATAACATATCATCCCAATATTAGGGAGCTATATTAAATATTTCTTTAATTTGGAAATCACCATAACACACTTGCAAATTATCCCAATGCCTTTGTTATCTTAATTCTTGTTGGGGAATGTAGTAATTTCAAAAAATTTCCTACGCACACGCAAGATCATGGTGATGCATAGCAACGAGAGGGGAGAGTGTTGTCTACGTACCCTCGTAGACCGAAGCGGAAGCGTTGACGCAACGTAGAGGAAGTAGTCGTACGTCTTCCCGGTCCAACCGATCCAAGCACCATTACTCCGGCACCTCCGAGTTCTTGACACACGCATAGCTCGATGACGCACCCCGGGCTCCGATCCAGCAAAGCTTTGGGGAGGAGTTCCGTCAGCACGACAGCGTGGTGACGATCTTGATGTTCAACCGTCGCAGTGCTTCGCCTAAGCACCGCTACAATATGACCGAGGTGTAATATCGTGGAGGGGGGCACCGCACACGGCTAAGGAATGATCATGAAGATTAACTTGTGTCTATGGGGTGCCCCCTTCCCCCGTATATAAAGGAGTGGAGGAGGGGAGGGCCGGCCCTCTCTATGGCGCGCCCTAGGGGAGTCCTACTCCCACCGGGAGTAGGATTCCCCCTTTCCTAGTCCAACTAGGAGTCCTTCCATGTAGTAGGAGTAGGAGACAAGGAAGGGGAAGAGAGAAGGGAAGGAAGGAGGGGTTGCGGCCCCTCCCCCTAGTCCAATTCGGACTAGGCCATGGGGGGGCGCGCGGCCTGCCCTAGGCAGCCCCTCTCTCTTTCCCGTATGGCCCAATAAGGCCCAATACTTCTCCCCGGCGAATTCCCGTAACTCTTCGGTACTCCGAAAAATACCCGAATCACTCGGAACCTTTCCGAACTCCTAATATAGTCGTCCAATATATCGATCTTTACGTCTCAACCATTTTGAGACTCTTCGTCATGTCCCCGATCTCATCCGGGACTCCGAACTCCTTCGGTACATCAAAACTCATAATATAACTGTCATCGAAACGTTAAGCGTGCGGACCCTACGGTTCGAGAACAATGTAGACATGACCGAGACACGTCTCCGGTCAATAACCAATAGCGGGACCTGGATGCCCATATTGGTTCCTACATATTCTACAAAGATCTTTATCGGTCAGACCGCATAACAACATACGTTGTTCCCTTTGTCATCGGTATGTTACTTGCCCGAGATTCGATCGTCGGTATCCAATACCTAGTTCAATCTTGTTACCGGCAAGTCTCTTTACTCGTTCCATAATACATCATCTCGCAACTAACTCATTAGTTGCAATGCTTGCAAGGCTTAAGTGATGTGCATTACCGAGAGGGCCCAGAGATACCTCTCCGACAATCGGAGTGACAAAACCTAATCTCGAAATACGCCAACCCAACATGTACCTTTGGAGACACCTGTAGTACTCCTTTATAATCACCCAGTTACATTGTGACGTTTGGTAGCACCCAAAGTGTTCCTCCGGTAAACGGGAGTTGCATAATCTCATAGTTACAGGAACATGTATAAGTCATGAAGAAAGCAATAACAACATACTAAACGATCAAGTGCTAAGCTAATGGAATGGGTCATGTCAATCAGATCATTCAACTAATGATGTGATCCCGTTAATCAAATAACAAATCTTTGTCCATGGCTAGGAAACATAACCATCTTTGATTAACGAGCTAGTCAAGTAGAGGCATACTAGTGACACTATGTTTGTCTATGTATTCACACATGTATTATGTTTGCGGTTAATACAATTCTAGCAGGAATAATAAACATTTATCATGAAATAAGGAAATAAATAATAACTTTATTATTGCCTCTAGGGCATATTTCCTTCAGTCTCCCACTTGCACTAGAGTCAATAATCTAGATCACATCACCATGTAATTAACAT
Source organism: Triticum timopheevii (assembly GCA_963921465.1). NCBI lineage: Eukaryota > Viridiplantae > Streptophyta > Magnoliopsida > Poales > Poaceae > Triticum > Triticum timopheevii. The sequence goes on along the minus strand of OY997266.1, from coordinate 335,520,405 downwards.
CGATAGTTCACATCATCATGTGATTAACACCCATAGTTCACATCGCCATGTGACCAACACCCAAAGGGTTTACTAGATTCAGTAATCTAGTTCACATCGCTATGTGATTAACACCCAAAGAGTACTAAGGTGTGATCATGTTTTGCTTGTGAGAGAATCTTAGTCAATGGGTCTTTCACATTCAGATCCGTTATGTATTTTGCAATTTTCTAAGTCTACAATGCTCTGCACGGAGCTACTCTAGCTAATTGCTCCCACTTTCAATATGTATCTAGATCGAGACTTAGAGTCATCCAGATCAGTGTCAAAACTTGCATCGACGTAAACCTTTATGACGAACCTTTTGTCACTTCCATAATCGAGAAACATATCCTTATTCCACTAAGGATAATTTTGACCGCTGTCCAGTGATCTACTCCTAGATCACTATTGTACTCCCTTGCCAAACTCAGTATAGGGTATACAATAGATCTGGTACACAGCATGGCATACTTTATAGAACCTATGGCCAAGGCATAGGGAATGACTTTCATTCTCTTTCTATCTTCTGCCATGGTCGGGTTTTGAGTCTTACTCAATTTCACACCTTGTAACACAGGCAAGAACTCTTTCTTTGACTGTTCCATTTTGAACTACTTCAAAATCTTGTCAAGGTATGTACTCATTAAAAAAACTTATCAAGCGTCTTGATCTATCTCTATAGATCTTGATGCTCAATATGTAAGCAGCTTCACCGAGGTCTTTTTTTGAAAAACTCCTTTCAAACACTCCTTTATGCTTTGCAGAATAATTCTACATTATTTCCGATCTACAATATGTCATTCACATATACTTATCAGAAATGCTGTAGTGCTCCCACTCACTTTCTAGTAAATACAGGCTTCACCGCAAGTCTGTATAAAACTATATGCTTTGATCAACTTATCAAAGCGTATATTCCAACTCCGAGATGCTTGCACCAGTTCATAGATGGATCGCTGGAGCTTGCGTATTTTGTCTGCACCTTTAGGATTGACAAAACCTTCTGGTTGCATCATATACAACTCTTCTTTAAATCCATTAAGGAATGTAGTTTTGTTTATCCATTTGCCAGATTTCATAAAAATGCGGCAATTGCTAACATGATTTGGATAGACTTAAGCATCGCTACAAGTGAGAAAATTTCATCGTAGTCAACACCTTGAACTTTGTCAAAAATCTTTTTCGACAAGTCTAGCTTTGTAGATAGTAACACTACTATCAACGTCCGTCTTCCTCTTGAAGATCCATTTATTTTCTATGGTTTGCCGATCATCGGGCAAATCCATCAAAGTCCACACTTTGTTCTCATACATGGATCCCATCTCAAATTTCATGGCTTCAAGCCATTTTGCGGAATCTGGGCTCACCATCGCTTCTTCATAGTTCGTAGGTTCATCATGATCTAGTAGCATGACTTCCAGAATAGGATTACCGTACCACTCAGGTGCGGATCTTACTCTGTTTGACCTACGAGGTTCTGTAGTAACTTGATCTGAAGTTCTATGATCATGATCATCAACTTTCTCACTAGTTGGTTTTGACGTCACAGAAACCGGTTCCTGTGATGTACTATTTTCCAACTAGGGAGCAGGTACAGTTACCTCATCAAGTTCTACTTTCCTCCCACTCACTTCTTTCGAGAGAAACTCCTTCTCTAGAAAGGATCCATTTTTAGCAACGAATATCTTGCCTTCGGATCTGTGATAGAAGGTGTACCCAACAATTTCCTTTGGGTATTCTATGAAGACGCACTTGTCCGATTTGGGTTCGAGCTTATCAGGATGAAACCTTTTCACATAAGCATCACAGCCCCAAACTTTAAGAAACGACAACTTGGGTTTCTTGCTAAACCACAGTTCATATGGTGTCGTCTCAACGGATTTAGATGGTGCCCTTTTAACGTGAATACAACTGTCTCTAATGCATGATCCCAAAACGATATTGGTAAATCCGTAAGAAACATCATAGATTGCACTATATCCAATAAAGTATGGTTATGACGTTCGGACACACCATTATGATGTGGTGTTCCAGGTGGCATGAATTTGTGAAACTATTCCACATTGTTTTAATTGAAGACCAAACTCGTAACTCAAATATTTGTCTCCGCGATCAGATCGTAGAAACCTTATTTTCTTGTCACGATGATTTTCCACTTCACTATGAAATTCTTTGAACTTTTAAAATGTTTCAGACTTATGTTTCATCAAGTAGATATACCCATATCTGCTCAAATCATCTGTGATGGTCAGAAAATAACGATACCCGCCGCGAGCCTTAACACTCATCGGATCGCATACATCAGTATGTATTATTTCCAATAAGTCAGTTGCTCGCTCCACTGTTCCGGAGAACGGAGTTTTAGTCATCTTGCACAAAAGGCACGGTTCGCAAGCATCAAATGATTCATAACCAAGTGATTCCGAAAATCCATCTTTATGGAGTTTCTTCATGCGCTTTACACCGATATGACCCAAACGGCAGTGCCACAAATAAGTTGCACTATCATTATTAACTTTGCATCTTTTGGCATCAATATTATGAATATGTGTATCACTACGATCGAGATCCAACAAACTATTTTCATTGGGTGTATGACCATTGAAGGTTTTATTCATGTAAACAGAACAACAATTAGTCTCTGATTTTAAATGAATAACCGTATTGCAATAAACATGATCAAATCATATTCATGCACAACGCAAACGCCAAATAACATTTATTTAGGTTTAACACTAATCCCAAAAGTATAGGTAGTGTGCGATGATGATCATATCAATCTTGGAACTACTTCCAACACTCATCGTCACTTCCCCTTCAACTAGTCTTTGTTTATTCTGTAACTCATGTTTCGAGTTACTAATCTTAGCAACCGAACAAGTATCAAATACTCAGGATCTACTATAAACACTAGTAAAGCACACATCAATAACCTGTATATCAAATATACCCTTGTTCACTTTGCCATCCTTCTTATCCACCAAATATTCAGGGCATTTCCGCTTCTAGTGACCATTTCCTTTGCAGTGTAAGCACTCAGTTTCAGGCTTTGGTCCAGCTTTGGTCTTCTTCACGGGAGTGACAACTTGTTTGCCATTCTACTTGAAGTTTCCCTTTCTTTCCCTTTTCTTGAAACTAGTGGTCTTGTCAATCATCAACACTTGATGCTCTTTCTTGATTTCTACCTTCGTTGATTTCAACATCACGAAGAGCTCGGGAATCGTTTTCGTCATCCCTTGCATACTATAGTTCATCTCGAAGTTCTAGTAACTTAGTGATGGTGACTAGAGAATTCTGTCAATCACTATCTTATCTGGAAGATTAACTCCCACTTGATTCAAGCGATTGAAGTATCCAGACAATCTGAGCACATGCTCACTAGTTGAGCGATTCTCCTCCATCTTTTAGCTATAGAACTTGTTAGAGATTTCCAATCTCTCAACTCGGGTATTTGCTTGAAATATTAACTTTAATTCTTGGAACATCTCATATGGTCCATGATGTTCAAAACATCTTTGAAGTCCCGATTCTAAGCCATAAAGCATGGTGCACAAAACTATCAAGTAGTCATCATATTGAGCTAGCCAAACGTTCATAATGTCTGCATCTGCTCCTGCAATAGGTCTGTCACCTAGCGGTGCATTAAGGACATAATTCTTCTGTGCAGCAATGAGGATAAACCTCAGATCACAGATCCAATCCGCATCATTGCTACTAACATCTTTCAACACAGTTTTCTCTAGGAACATATCAAAATAAACATATGAAAGCAACAATGCGAGCTATTGATCTACAACATAATTTGCAAAATACTACCAGGACTAAGTTCATGATAAATTTAAGTTCAATTAATCATATTACTTAAGAACTCCCACTTAGACAGACATCTCTCTAGTCATCTAAGTGATCACGTGATCCAAATCAACTAAACCATAACTGATCATCACGTGAGATGGAGTAGTTTTCAATGGTGAACATCACTATGTTGATCATATCTACTATATGATTCACGCTCGACCTTTCGGTCTCCGTGTTCCGAAGCCATATCTGCATATGCTAGGCTCGTCAAGTTTAACTTGAGTATTCCGCATGTGCAAAACTGGCTTGCACCCGATCATCACGTGGTGTCTGGGCACGACGAACTTTGGCAACGGTGCATACTCAGGGAGAACACTTCTTGATAATTAGTGAGAGATCATCTTAAAATGCTACCGTCAATCAAAGCAAGATAAGATGTATAAAAGATAAACATCATATGCAATCAAAAATATGTGACATGATATGGCCATCATCATCTTGTGCCTTTGATCTCCATCTCCAAAGCATCGTCATGATTTCCATCTTCACCGGCATGACACCATGATCTCCATCATCTTGATCTATATCAATGTGTCGTCACATGGTCGTCTCGCCAACAATTGCTCTTGCAACTATTGCTATCGCATAGCGATAAAGTAAAGCAGTTATTTGGCGCTTGCATCTTATGCAATAGAGAGACAACCATAAGGCCAGTTGCTGATAACTTCAACAAAACATGATCATCTTATACAACAACTTATATCTCATCACGTCTTGACCATATCACATCACAACATGCCCTGCAAAAACAAGTTAGGCGTCCTCTACTTTGTTGTTGCAGGTTTTACGTGGCTGCTACGGGCTGAGCAAGAACCGTTCTTACCTACGCATCAAAACCACAACGATAGTTTGTCAAGTTGGTGCTGTTTTAACCTTCGCAAGGACCGGGCGTAGCCACACTCGGTTCAACTAAAGTTGGAGAAACTGACACCCGCTAGTCACCTGGGTGCATAGCACGGCGGTAAAACCAGTCTCGCGTAAGCATACGCGTAATGTCGGTCCGGGCCGCTTCATCCAACAATACCGCCGAACCAAAGTATGACATGCTGGTAAGCAGTATGACTTATATCGCCCACAACTCACTTGTGTTCTACTCGTGCATATAACATCAAACCATAAAACCTAGGCTCGGATGCCACTGTTGGGGAACGTAGTAATTTCAAACAATTTCCTACACACACGCAAGATCATGGTGATGCATAGCAACGAGAGGGGAGAGTGTTGTCTACGTACCCTCGTAGACCGAAGCGGAAGCATTGACGCAACGTAGAGGAAGTAGTCGTACGTCTTCCCGGTCCAACCGATCCAAGCACCGTTACTCCGGCACCTCCGAGTTCTTGACACACGTACAGCTCGATGACGCACCCCGGGCTCCGATCCAGCAAAGCTTCGGGGAGGAGTTCCGTCAGCATGACGGCGTGGTGATGATCTTGATGTTCAACCATCGCAGGGCTTCGCCTAAGCACCGCTACAATATGACCGAGGTGTAATATCGTGGAGGGGGGCACCGCACACGGCTAAGGAACGATCACGAAGATTAACTTGTGTCTATGGGGTGCCCCCTGCCCCCGTATATAAAGGAGTGGAGGAGGGGAGGGCCGGCCCTCTCTATGGCGCGCCCTAGGGGAGTCCTACTCCCACCGGGAGTAGTATTCCCCCTTTCCTAGTCCAACTAGGAGTCCTTCCATGTAGTAGGAGTAGGAGACAAGGAAGGGGAAGAGAGAAGGGAAGGAAGGAGGGGTTGCGGCCCCTCCCCCTAGTCCAATTCGGACTAGGCCATGGGGGGGCGCGCGGCCTGCCCTAGGCAGCCCCTCTCTCTTTCCCGTATGGCCCAATAAGGCCCAATACTTCTCCCCGACGAATTCCCGTAACTCTCCGGTACTCCGAAAAATACCCGAATCACTCGGAACCTTTCCGAACTCCGAATATAGTCGTCCAATATATCGATCTTTACGTCTCGACCATTTCGAGAATCCTCATCATGTCCCCGATCTCATCCGGGACTCCGAACTCCTTCGGTACATCAAAACTCATAAACTCATAATATAACTGTCATCGAAACCTTAAGCGTGCGGACCCTACGGTTCGAGAACAATGTAGACATGACCGAGACACGTCTTCGGTCAATAACCAATAGCGGGACCTGGATGCCCATATTGGTTCCTACATATTCTACGAAGATCTTTATCGGTCAGACCGCATAACAACATACGTTGTTCCCTTTGTCATCGGTATGTTACTTGCCCGAGATTCGATCGTCGGTATCCAATACCTAGTTCAATCTTGTTACCGGCAAGTCTCTTTACTCGTTCCGTAATACATCATCTCGCAACTAACTCATTAGTTGCAATGCTTGCAAGGCTTAAGTGATGTGCATTACCGAGAGGGCCCAGAGATACCTCTCCGACAATCGGAGTGACAAAACCTAATCTCGAAATACGCCAACCCAACATGTACCTTTGGAGACACCTGTAGTACTCCTTTATAATCACCCAGTTACGTTGTGACGTTTGGTAGCACCCAAAGTGTTCCTCCGATAAACAGGAGTTGCATAATCTCATAGTTACAAGAACATGTATAAGTCATGAAGAAAGCAATAGCAACATACTAAACGATTAAGTGCTAAGCTAACGGAATGGGTCATGTCAATCAGATCATTCAACTAATGATGTGATCCCGTCAATCAAATAACAACTCTTTGTCCATGGCTAGGAAACATAACCATCTTTGATTAACGAGCTAGTGAAGTAGAGGCATACTAGTGACACTATGTTTGTCTATGTATTCACACATGTATTATGTTTTCGGATAATACAATTCTAGCATGAATAATAAACATTTATCATGAAATAAGGAAATAAATAATAACTTTATTATTGCCTCTAGGGCATATTTCCTTCAATTCTTGGTCTCCAACCTTGCCATATATTCTTTCATCATATTCTGGAGCTCCACCAAAAAAAACCCGAACATTTTTGGACCTTCCTAACCCTCACTTCCTATTCAAACCATTTGAATTTAAGTCAAATAAGTTTGAATTTAAACTTTCGGTCATGACCACTTCTATTTTTCCTGGTTCAAGCTCATTTTTGTGAGCCCGGGAAAATTATCCGCATGCCAAAGTCCCTTCTCTAACCTTTTTCCTTTCTCTCTTTTCTTTCTTCCTATTCTTTTACTGTTTTGGAAAAATAAGAGAGAGGGAGAAGAGAGCCCAGCAGCCCAGCCGGCCTTCTTAGGCCCGACCAACTAAGCCGGCCCGTTAGCCCAGCCAGCCCACCTAAACCTATAATCCTAACCCTCCTCTCGATCTCTCCCTCTCATTCCCCATCTTCCCCTGTGCGCCGCCGCCACGCAAAGCCAACGCCAGGAGGCTGCGCTCGACCCCGCTCTCCTCCTTTCTCCTTGATCCCCTCCTCCCGTGCCTCTCGATCCCGCCGCTCCTCGCCGTCGCTCAAGCCCCGCTGCGGCGCCTGCGTCGCCGGAGCCCCGCGCCAAGACCTCCCCTGCCTCGTCATGTCTAGGGCGAGGAGGACGACCCGCATCACCTCCTGCCCGTGCTCCGCCGCCCTCGTCAGTGCCCGCGCCTCCTCCTCCCTCCGTTCGGCCTCAACCACAGGAGCCACACTGTCATGGCGCCTGCCTTCTCCTATCGTGCCTGTCGCCCGCCATGGCCCGCGAGGCCATCAGCATCGCCACACCCCTGCCGCCTCCTTCTCCGTCGGTGGCCTCGACCTCCCTTGTTAGCTGCACGTCCAGCGAGTGTCACCGCCTTGCTTCTCACACCCACACCCAAGATGCTCCACCCCTTGCTTCGCCTCGTGCCCGACGGCTTGACCGACGCTGCCCTGCACCAGCTCGTGTGTCCGCGCGTGTAGCCACGACTGCCATGGCTAAGGGTTTTCCGTGCATCGCCGGGAGCTCCTCCAATTGTTGCCCCGTACACCGCATTGCTGCTGCCGCTGGATCGCCGAGACCGATCCCTCGAGGAACCTCGTGTTCAACTACACAACGAGCGTCAAGTACCACTACAACCCGTGTTCGACTACGTGGATTCGCCAAGTACATGGATGCGACAAGTTCCTCTCCAAACGTGTACAACTATAGTTGCCAAGCCCGCGAGTACAACTACTTCCCACGACGACCCGTGAACGTCTACTTCCACTAACGTCGTGAGTACGACTACTTCCACTACGACCCGTGTACCACTACTTCCTTCGACGAACTCGATCCGCCCCAAAACGCACGCTTCAAAGGTATATAACCGCTGAGACGACCTTTCGAGAATGAATGTGTGTTGTATGAGATGCCCGTGTTGCACCGTGTCCGAATTGTCGTTTGCATGTTCCTCCTCGTTGCTATGCCGTCGCCTTAGGGGAACCCGGTAACCGGGAGCACCCCACCATCTTTTCATGAGACGCTCACGCCACTTTCTTTTGCACCGACATCTCAATGAGTTGTTGGATCACCGGAATGTTGCCGTGGCACCATTTCCATTGTAGTTGCCGTGGCACCCCTTTCATTCTGCCACGATGACAAATGCTTCATAACATGCTCTTGTCAACGTTTTCATAAAAATTGCATAAAACTTGCATACGTCATTCGCATCAGGATAACAACATTTAAAATGGTTAAAATTGTTGTTGCATTAAATTGCTAAATAACATGGGGATTTTCCAGAATTGTTGTTTGTGTTCCCGGCCTCATTTAAACTTGCCTAAATAGTTAGTTTAATTATGCTTCACCTCTTGCCATGTTTAACAACCTTTAATATTGTTGGTAGCATAAATGGGAGTGAACTTAATAATCGAACGTGGTGTTCCGTCAATATGCAACTCGTTGCATATTAAGCTCCACTTAACTTGTAGTGTTGTTTGTGCATATTGCCATGCCATGTCTCATTAAACCGGACATGCATCATACTTGATTGTGCATCATGCCATGATTATGCTTGTGTGTTTACCATGTTGTTTGCTTCTTTCCGGTTTGTTTCTCTCGTTAGCTTCGGTTTTGTTCCGGAGTTGTGAGGATTCGTTCGACTACGTCCGTTTGTCTTCTTCATGGACTCGTTCTTCTTCCTTGCGGGATTTCAGGCAAGATGACCACTACCCTCGATATCACTTCTATATTTGCTTGCTAGTTGCTTCGTTCTATCGCTATGCTGCGCTACCTATCACTTGTTTACCATGCCTCCCATATTGCCATGTCAGCCTCTAACCTTTTCACCCTTCCTAGCAAACCGTTGCTTGGCTATGTTACCGCTTTGCTCAGCCCCTCTTATAGCGTTGTTAGTTGCAGGTGAAGTTGAAGATTGCTCCATGGTGGACAGGATTATGTTGGGATATCACAATATCTCTTATTTAATTAATGCACCTATATACTTGGTAAAGGGTGGAAGGCTCGGCCTTATGCCTGGTGTTTTGTTCCACTCTTGCCGCCCTAGTTTCCATCATACCGGTGTTATGTTCCTTGATTTTGCGTTCCTTACGCGGTTGGGTGATTTATGGGACCCCCTTGACAGTTCGCTTTGAATAAAACTCCTCTAGCAAGGCCCAACCTTGGTTTTACCATTTGCCTACCTAAGCCTTTTTCCCTTGGGTTCTGCAGACTCAAGGGTCATCTTTATTTTACCCCCCAGGCCAGTGCTCGTCGTGAGTGTTGGTCCAACCTGTCAGCCGTCGGTGGCCACCAGGGGCAACTCTGGGCTGGCCTACCGGAAGTTTGGACAATTCGGTGAGCCCTGAGAACGAGATATGTGCAGCTCCTATCAGGATTTGTCGGCACATTCGGGCGGCTTTGCTGGTCTTGTTTTACCATTGTCAAAATGTCTTGTAAATCGGGATTCCGAGACTGATCGGGTCTTCCTGGGAGAAGGAATATCCTTCGTTGACCGTGAGAGCTTGTGATGGGCTAAGTTGGGACACCCGTGCAGGGTATAATCTTTCGAGAGCCGTGCCCGCAGTTATGTGGCAGATGGGAATTTGTTAATATCCGGTTGTAGAGAACTTGACACTTGACTTAATTAAAATGCATCAACCGCATGTGTTGCCGTGATGGTCTCTTTTCGGCGGAGTCCGGGAAGTGAACACGGTCTTGGTGTTATGATTGTGCGTAAGCAGTTTTAGGATCACTTCTTGATCACTTCTAGCTTCACGACCGTTCCGTTGCTTCTCTTCTCGCTCTTATTTGCGTATGTTAGCCACCATATTGCTTAGTGCTTGCTGCAACTCCACCTCATTACCACTTCCTACCCATAAGCTTAAATAGTCTTGATCTCGCGGGTTTTGAGATTGCCGAGTCAGCGTGACTCACCAGATACTTTCACAACAGTTGCAGGTGCCGATGATACCAGTGCAGATGTTGCAACCGAGCTCAGATGGGAGCTCAACGAAGATCTTGGTTGTTGCTATGTTTCGTTTCATGTTGATCAGTAGTGGAGCCCAGTTGGGACGATCGGGGATCTAGTAGTTGGGTTATCTTCTTTTATTTTGGCTTTGTCCGTAGTCGGACTATGTGTGTACTCTGAATGATGTATGATTTATTTAAGTACTTGTGTGAAGTGGCGATTGTAAGCCAACTCTTTATCTCAGTCTTGTTCATTACATGGGATTGTGTGAAGATGACCCTTCTTGCGACAAAACCACAATGCAGTTATGCCTCTAAGTCGTGCTTCGACACGTGGGAGATATAGCCGCATCGTGGGCGTTACACTCCTCTCCCATTGCCTGTCTTTTGGGTTCGGAAAATCGCCGAAGAGCCTGTTTGACTGGCTTGAATCCTTTTAGGATGTTTAGGCTGTGTTCTGCCAGCCTGCGTGGGATTCCTGGCATATCTAAAGGGTGCTAGGCAAATATATCCCAATTTTCACGAAGGAATTCTCGTAGTGCGGCGTCTACATCAGGTTTTAATTGTGCCCCGATGGAGGCCGTCTTTGTGGGGTCCGTTGGATGGACCTGGAATTTGACTATTTCGTCCGCTGGTTTAAAAGAGGTGGACTTGGATCTCTTATCGAGTATCACATCGTCCCTGTTCACCGTGGAGCGCAGCACAGTGAGTTCTTCTGCCGCTAGGGCTTCGGATAGTGCTTCTAGGGCTAGTGTGGCTGTCTTGTTTTCGGCGCGGAGTGCTGTGTCCGGATCACTGTCAAGAGTGATTATTCCATTGGGCCCAGGCATCTTAAGCTTCATGTACCCGTAATGGGGTATGGCTTGAAAAATTGTGAATGCCTCTCGCCCTAATAAAGAGTGATATCCGCTGCTGAACGGGGCCACTTGGAACGTGACCTCCTCGGACCTGCAATTGTCCGGCGAGCTGAACACCACATTGAGTGTAATTTTTCCTGTGCAGCGTGCTTCCCGACTAGGGATTATTCCTCTAAAGGTTGTGCTGCTTCGTTCAATGCGGCTCCAGTCTATTTTCATTTTTCGAAGGGTTTCCTCGTAGATGAGGTTTAATCCGCTGCCGCCGTCCATGAGCACCTTGGTAAGACGAAAGCCGTCCACTATTGGGCTGAGGACCAATGCGGCTGGTGCTCGGGCAGTTCGGAATTTAGGTTCGTCGCTGGCGTTGAAGGTGATAGCCGTGTCGCTCCATGGATTTGTTGTTGCTACTTGGTAGACTTCGGCGAGGCTGCGGATTGTTCGTTTTCGCATATTATTTGATGCGAAAGTCTCGAAGACTGTTGACACCGTACTGGTACTATTGGAGTGGTTCTCCGGGGCTAGAAGCTCTTCGCCATTTTTGGCCACCTGCCGCAGTATCCAACATGCTCGAAGGCTATGTGTTGGAGTGGCGCCCTCTGTACTGTGAATTTTACAGGGTCCGCTGAGCCATCCCTCCAGTACGGTTCCGTGCCCTTTATGGGGTTTTTGCCTTTTGGTTTTTGTACCGGGTGCCAGAGCATGATGCACCCTTTTGTTTCGGACTAGGGTTGTATTCGGAGCCGGATTGTCCCAAAACTTAGTTTCGGTTTTCCGGAAACTCTCCATCGCACAGTACTTTCATACTATGGACGCCAGGTTGGCGAAGCGTGTAATTTCATGACGACTTACGACGTTCAAGATTCCCTTGTCCGTGCAATTATTGCAGAAAATTGAAATTGCATTTTCCTCACGGCAGTCTTCTATCCTGTCCATAACCAGGAGGAATCTGGCCCAGTAATGATGTACTGTTTCAGCGGGCTCTTGCCGGATTTGAGATAGATCGCATATGTTTGGGTGGGTGGGTGGAATTGAGTCCGGAACCCCGCCCATCCTGAGGCTCAAGGGCCGAAAAGTTTCCGAATTTGGAAGCTTAGATTGCTGGACGTTGTCCAACGAGTCCGGTCCGCTGCCTGACTTTAGGTTTAGTACTTGATTGACGTCCGTCCCTCCGCAGGAATCCGGCATGGAGGGTTCAGGAGTCCGGACATAACTAGTTTTTGATGCAGAAGAAGAGTCGCCGCGTTGTTCCTCTACCACCGCAACGAGGTGGGTAACCTGGGGAGAGTTAATCTCTCTCAGATGGGTTTTAAGCCCAATCTGATTGTAGTCTGTAGCAACTCCCAGGGCGGCGATGCGATCCAAGAGCTCGTTTACGGACGAGAGCTCCATTGGATCCAGCTGCTTGGCGAATTCTGAGTTGACGTGAAGATTGCTTTTGATGACCCGAGAGGTCATTGTCGAAGCGGTGGCCGAACAGGCGGTCATGAGAAAACCACCTAGCCGGATAGTTTGGCCGGCGGCCAAGGCTCCTTTGGCGATGGTACCGTCTTTAAAGACGGGAAGAGGCATCCTTCCTGATCGTGACGGCACAGAGGAACTCTCAACGAGAGCACCAATGTCGGTGTCAAAACCGACGGATCTCGGGTAGGGGGTCCCGAACTGTGCGTCTAGGCGGATGGTAACAGGAGACGAGGGACATGATGTTTTTACCCAGGTTCGGGCCCTCTCGATGGAGGTAAAACCCTACTCCTGCTTGATTGATATTGATGATATGGGTATTACAAGAGTGGATCTACCACGAGATCAAGGAGGCTAAACCCTAGAAGCTAGCCTATGGTATGATTGTTGTAATGGTTGTTCGTCCTACGGACTAAAACCCTCCGGTTTATATAGACACCGGAGAGGGCTAGGGTTACACAGAGTCGGTTACAATGGTAGGAGATCTACATATCCGTATTGCCAAGCTTGCCTTCCACGCCAAGGAAAGTCCCATCCGGACACGGGACGAAGTCTTCAATCTTGTATCTTCATAGTCTTGGAGTCCGGCCGATGATGATAGTCCGGCCATCCGGACACCCCCTAGTCAGGACTCCCTCACCCCTCCTTCTTGCCAGAGCAACTAGGCAAGCCCCCCCATTTGATCACCAGATATCACCTATTCTACCCTCTACTGCTTGCATTAGAGTAGTGTAGCATGTGACTGTTTCGATTAATCCTATTCTGTTGCATAGCCTGTCATTGTTGCTACATCTGTTGATACCTTACCTGCAATCCTAAATGCTTAGTATAGGATGCTAGTTTACCATTAGTGACCCTATATTCTTGTTAGTCTGCCATGCTATACTATCGGGCCGTGATCACTCGGGAGGTGATCACGGGTATATACTATACATACATACTATTCTGGTGGTGACTAAAGTCGGGTTGGCTCGTTGAGTACCCGCAAGTGATTCCAATGTGGGGGCTGGAAGGACAGGTGGCTCCATCCTGGTAGAGGTGGGCCTGGGTTCCCGACGGCCCCCGACTGTTACTTTGTGGCGGAGCGACAGGGCAGGTTGAGACCACCTAGGAGAGAGGTGGGCCTGGTCCTGGTCGGCATTTGCGGTTACTTCAAAATAACACGCTTAACGAGATCCTGGTATTTGATCTGAGTCTGGCCACTGGCCTATACGCACTAACCAACTACGCGGGAACAATTATGGGCACTCGATGTCATGGTATCAGCCAAAGCCTTCGTGACGTCAGCGACTGAGTGACGCGCGCCAGATTGGAAGGTAAGCCTACTCTTGTATTAAGGGGGCTAGTTCTGCTTCCGGCCACCCTTGCAACATGCAGGTGTGCAATGGGCAATGGGCCCAGACCCCTACGACATAGGATTTAGACCGTCGTGCTGACCTGTCTATTGTGCCTAGGTAGGGCTGCGACGTGTTGATCTTCCGAGGCCGGGCATGACCCAGGAAAGTGTGTTCGGCCAATGGGGATCAAACGTGTTGGGTTATGTGGTGCACCCCTGCAGGGAAGTTTATCTATTCGAATAGTCGTGTCCCTTGGTAAAAGGACGACCCGGAGTTGTACCTTGACCTTATGACAACTAGAACCGGATACTTAATAAAACACACCCAGACAAGTTCCAGAGACAACCCGATGATCGCTTTCCCACAGGGCGATGAGGGGAGGATCGCCGGGTAGGATTATGCTATGCGATGCTACTTGGAGGACTTCGATCTACTCTCTTCTACATGCTGCAAGACGGAGGCTGCCAGAAGCATAGTCTTCGATAGGACTAGCTATCCCCCTCTTATTCTGGCATTCTGCAGTTCAGTCCACCGATATTGCCTCTTTACACATATACCCATGCATATGTAGTGTAGATCCTTGCTTGCGAGTACTTTGGATGAGTACTCACGGTTGCTTTGCTCCGTCTTTCCCTCATTTTTCCTCTTCTTCTTGGTTGCCGCAACCAGACATTGGAGCCCAGGAGCCAGACGCCACCGTCGATGATGACTCCTACTACACTAGAGGTGCCTACTACTACGTGCAGGCCGCTGACAACGACAGTCGGTGTCAAAACCGGCGGATCTCGGGTAGGGGGTCCCGATCTGTGCGTCAAGGCTGATGGTAACAAGAAGTAAGGGACACAGATGTTTACCCAGGTTTGGGCCCTCTCGATGGAGGTAAAACCCTACTTCCTGCTTGATTAATATTGATGATATGGGTAGTACAGGAGTAGATCTACCACGAGATCGTAGAGGCTAAACCCTAGGAGCTAGCCTATGATGGTATGAATGTAATTGTGATCGGCCTTCTAAGGACGAACCTCTCCGGTTTATATAGACACTGGAGAGGGCTAGGGTTTACATGGAGTCGGTTACAAGGAAGGAAATATAATATCCGGCTTGCCAAGCTTGCCTTCCACGCCAAGTAAAGCCCCATCCGGACACGGGCCGAAGTCTTGAGTCTTGTATCTTCATGCTTCAATAGTCCGGATGTTGTACACAGTCTGGCTGTCCGGATACCCCCTAATCCAGGACTCCCTCAGTAGCCCCTAAACCAGGCTTCAATGACGATGAGTCCGGCGCGCAGTATTGTCTTCCGCATTGCAAGGCGGGTTCCTCCATAGAATACTCCAAAGTAATCACCAAACACCCAAATCGTGTCCGGATCTGAAAAAAATGATCTTCGCATACCACCGTAGAGGGGAGGATATTTCACAAATGCAATCTGCTGACAACTTTTCCTGATGACGTGACACGTTATTATGATTGGATCCATTATTCGAACCGTTTCCACACAACCAGCTACAACGCATATCACGAGGCGATTTCTGTGACACGTCTTGTCAAAGCAGAGATCGTGTCCCCTTATTATGGGATTCTCATCAATACGGGCATGGGTAATCTAACCATGCCATTAACCGTGGCGCTTGGGAAACAAGCGATTCCCAACGGGCAAGTGGGGAGGCGCACCGCTTCCGGCGCCTCTATAAAGGGATAAGATTCCCCCATTTTCACCCACGCCTTCTTCCTCCTTTGCCCACTCCTGCCCCCTCGAGCTCCAGTGCCCAAGCCCAAGTCTTCCCCGCACAGTTAAACATGTCCGGAGCAGGAGGCAAGTGGGTGGCTTCCACCGTCAAAGAGAAGCACATCACCAATCTTCGGGCGGCCGGATACTTGGCCGCGGACATAGTGCACCGTCTACCAGACGCCGGGCAGGTCATTCCGACCCCAGGACCCCACGAGAGGGTCGTATTCGTTGCCTGATGACCCACATGTATAGGGGATCTATCGTAGTCCTTTCGATAAGTAAGAGTGTCGAACCCAACGAGGAGCAGAAGGAAATGATAAGCAGTTTTTAGCAAGGTATTCTCTGCAAGTACTGAAATAAGTGGTAACAGATAGTTTTGTGATAAGATAAATGGTAACAAGCAACAAGTAACAGAAGTAAATGAAGTGCAGCAAGGTGGCCCAATCCTTTTTGTAGAAAAGGACAAGCCTGGACAAACTCTTATAATAGGGAAAGCGCTCCCGAGGACACATGGGAATATCGTCAAGCTAGTTTTCATCACGCTCATATGATTCACGTTCGGTACTTTGATAATTTGATATGTGGGTGGACCGGTGCTTGGGTACTGCCCTTACTTGGACAAGCATCCCACTTATGATTAACCTCTATTGCAAGCATCCGCAACTACAACAAAAGTATTAAGGTAAACCTAACCATAGCATGAAACATATGGATCCAAATCAGCCCCTTATGAAGGAACACATAAACTAGGGTTTAAGCTTCTGTCACTCTAGCAACCCATCATCTACTTATTACTTCCCAATGCCTTCCTCTAGGCCCAAATAATGGTGGAGTGTTATGTAGTCGACGTTCACATAACACCACTAGAGGTTAGACAACATACATGTTATCAAAATATCGAACGAATACCAAATTCACATGACTACTAATAGCAAGACTTCTCCCTTGTCCTCAGGAAAAAACGTAACTACTCACAAAGCATATTCATGTTCATAATCAGAGGGGTAATAATGTGCATATAGGATCTGAACATATGATCTTCCACCCAATAAACCAACTAGCATCAACTACAAGGAGTAATCAACACTACTAGCAACCTACTAGCACCAATCCCGGACTTGGAGACAAGAATTGGATATAAGAGATGAACTAGAGTTTGGAGATGAGATGGTGCTGGTGAAGATGTTGATGGAGATTGCCCTCTCCCCATGAGAGGAGCGTTGGTGATGACGATGGTGATGATTTCCCCCTCCCGGAGGGATGTGTCCCCGGCAGAACAGCTCTGCCGGAGCCCTAGATTGGTTCCGCCAAGGTTCCGCCTCGTGGCGGCGGAGTCTCGTCCCGAAAGGTTCTCTGCTATTTTTTTCTCATTGAAAGACGTCATATGGGAGAAGATGGGTGTCGGAGAGCCACCAGGGGGCCCACGAGGTAGGGGGGCGCGCCCAAGGGGGCGCCCCCACCCTCATGAGAATTGTGTGGGCCCCCTGGCCTTCATCTTTGGCGACGATTTTTCTTTATTTATTTTAAGGTATTCCATGGAGTTTCAGGACTTTTGGAGTTGCGCAGAATATTCCTTCAATATTTTCTCCTTTTCCAGCCCAGAATTCCAGTTGCCAGCATTCTCCCTCTTCATGTAAACCTTGTAAAATAAGAGAGAATAGCCATAAGTATTGTGACATAACGTGAAATAACAGCCCATAATGCAATAAATATTGACATAAAAGCATGATGCAAAATGGACGTATCAACTCCCCCAAGCTTAGACCTCGCTTGTCCTCAAGCGAAAAGCCGATAACAATAAATATGTCCTCATGTTTAGAGGTAGAGGCATCGATAAAAATAAAATACGGACATGAAGGCATCATGATTACTTCATAACAACAACATATATAAATTTTGTCATATGATTACTTATGTTCTAGTGATGATCTTTTCACAAAGCCAAAATATGAATCAGAAACCTTATTGGGCACCAACAATTATAATCTCAGTCATTGAAGCAATTGCAATTTATCATAACATCGGAAAGAGTCTATGTGGGAGCTTAAAAGCAAGTCCACATACTCAACTACCACTTAGTCCCTCATAATTGCTAACACTCACGCAATACTTGTGGTCACAGAGTTTTACTCGGACACAGAGAAAGATAGGGGCTTATAGTTTTTGCCCCACAACCTTTTACCTCAAGGGTAATGTCAACAATAATAATTCACGCTGCCCCACATCCAATTATATATATATATATATATATATATATATATATATATATATATATATATATATATATATATATATATATATATCATGTTCTTTCCAACATGCTGAGCTTGCCAAAGGATAAAATGAAAAAGGAAGGGTGAAGATCACTGTGACTCTTGCATAGGGTAGAGGATAATAATAAAAGATAGGCCCTTCGCAGAGGGAAGCAGAGGTTGTCATGCGCATTTAGGGTTGATGCACAAAATCTTAATGCAAAAGAACGTCACTTTACATTGCCCCTTGCATGTGAACCTTTATTATGCAGTCCGTCGCTTTTATTGCATCCACAACAAGTTCGTGCAAAGTTTATTTTCTCCGCACTAATAAGTCATGCGTATTTAGAGAGCAATTTTTTATTGCTTGCACCGATGACAACTTAGTTGAAGGATCTTACTCAATCCATAGGTAGATATGGTGGACTCTCATGGCAAAACTGGTTTAAGGGTATTTGGAAGCACAAGTAGTATTTCTACTTAGTGCTGAGAATTTGGCTAGCATGAGGGGGAAAGGCAAGCTCAACACGGTAGAGGAACCATGACAACATACTTTATCTCAGATATAAGAAAACATAACTCATTATGTTGTCTTCCTTGTCCAACATCAACTCTTTAGCATGTCGTATTTTAATGAGTGTTCCCAATCATAAAAGATGTCAATGATAATATATCTATATGTGAAACCTCTCTTTCCTTATAACTTCCTATTAATTGCAACGATGACCAAAGCTATATTTGCCAACTCCCAACAACTTTAAATCATCATACTCTTTCTATGTGAAGTCATTACTTTCAATAAGATCAATACGAACTCTTTGATTCTTTTTATTCTTTTTCTTCTAATCACCCAAGATCATGGCAAAATACTCAAGCCCTTGACTCAACACTAATCTTTATTATATAGCTCATGGACTCGATTACAAAGAAGGATCATAAAGCAAAACTCAAAACTAGATCATGCCATGACTTTATTCTACTAAATCAAGATACTACTAATAAGATTGAACTAAGAAAAACGGTAAAGATAGGAGTTGTGATGGTGATACGATACCAGGGCACCTCCCCCAAGCTTGGGAGCTGCCAAGGGGAGTGCCCATACCCAGATGATTATGTCTCCTTCTTTGTTGTTGGCGGTGGAGGTGTTGTCGATGATGGAGTTGTTGCATTTTTCTTCTTAGCTTGCGTCTGAGGCTAAAATTTTCATCCCTCAGATCCTCATTCTCGAGCTCAAGTTTCATTATCTTTTTGCATAGTGCTGCCTTGCTGTCCTGCAAAAAACAAGGTGGGATAGATTGCACCTTATGGAGGCTTGACTTCTTGAACTCCACATGCATATCACCAGGTTGAGGTAGGGGATAGTCCTCTTCGTCGGAACTCGTTTCCTCCTTCCTCTTTGGATCATAGTCTTCTTCTTCCTCCGTGGTCTAGCCATAATGCTCCACATCCCCATATACCTTGGGATTTGCAATATAATTAGCCATGTAGCTCTCTCCCTCCGAATCTTGGGAAGACATCTTGCTCTAATCTGCAGCAGCAACAGCTCGAAACAAAAACAGAGGATATTTGCGTGATACGAGAGTCAAAACCTTCGGGAGTATATATAATGAATTTTTACCGACCAAAATACGTATCGTGCAAGGAAATGGAGTCCGGAGGGCACGCGAGGTGCTCACGAGGTAGGGGGGCGCGCCCAGGGGGGTAGGGCGTGCCCTCCACCCTCGTGGAGGCCTCGTGTCCTCCCCGGACTGCTATTTATTTTTCTATTTTTCTAAATATTCCAAAACGGAGAAATATTGCCTTAAAATTTTTTTTGGAGTCGGTTTGCTTACCGTACCACATACCTATTCCTTTTTGGAGTCTAGAACGTTCTGGAAAGTGTCCCTTATGTATTCCTCTAGGGTTACGATTTCAATAACATTAGTTTCAACATTTATAGGATTACCTGAGATATAGTGTTTGATTCTTTGACCGTTCACCACCTTCGGATTTGTGCCTGCGAAGTTGTTGATTTTTATGGCACCGGAATGATAGACCTCCTTGATAACGTAAGGACCTTCCCATTTGGAGAGAAGTTTTCCTGCAAAAAATCTTAAATGAGAGTTCTATAGCAATACATAATCACCTACATTAAACTCACGCTTTTGTATCCTTTTGTCATGCCACCTTTTAACTTTTTCTTTAAACAGCTTGGCATTTTCATAAGCTTGGGTTCTCCATTCATCAAGTGAGCTAATATCAAATAACCTCTTCTCACGAGCAAGTTTGAAATCATAGTTGAGCTCCTTAATAGCCCAATATGCCTTATGTTCTAGTTCAAGAGGTAAATGACATGCTTTTCCATAAACCATCTTATACGGAGACATACCCATAGGATTTTTATATGCAGTTCTATAGGCCCATAATGCATCACTCACTTTCTTGGACCAATTCTTTCTAGACCTATTGACAGTCTTTTGCAAAATTAATTTGAGCTCTCTATTGCTCAATTCTACCTGACCACTAGACTGCGGGTGATATGGAGATGCAATTCTATGATTAACGTCGTATTTAGCAAGCATCTTATGGAAAGCACCATGAATAAAGTGTGAACCGCCATCAGTCATTAAGTATCTAGGGACTCCAAACCTCGGAAAAATAACTTCCTTAAGCATTTTAATAGAAGTGTTGTGATCAGCACTACTAGTTGGAATAGCTTCTACCCACTTAGTAACGTAATCAACAGCAACTAAAATATGAGTGTAACCATTAGAGGCAGGAAAAGGTCCCATATAATCAAAGCCCCAAACATCAAATGGTTCAATAACAAGTGAATAATTCATAGGCATTTCTTGACGTCTACTGATATTACCAATTCTTTGACATTCATCACAAGACTAAACAAACTTACGGGCATCCTTGAAGAGAGTAGGCCAATAAAACCCGGATTGCAATACCTTATGTGAAGTTCTATCTCCAGCGTGATGTCCTCCATAAGCTTCGGAGTGACACTTGTGTAGGATCTGTTCCTGTTCAATGCTCAGGTACACAACGTCTAATAACACCATCTACTCCTTCTTTATAAAGATGTGGGTCATCCCAAAAGTAATGTCGCAAGTCATAGAAAAACTTTCTCTTTTGTTGGTATGTGAAGCTAGGCGGTATAAATTTAGCAACAATATAATTAGCATAATCAGCATACCAAGGAGTGCTAGAGAAGTACTTATGACATTTAATTGCTCATCAGGAAAGCTATCATCAATAGGTAGTGGGTCATCAAGAACATTCTCTAGCCTAGACAAGTTGTCTGCAACGGGGTTCTCAGCTCCTTTTCTATCAACAATATGTAAATCAAATTCTTGAAGCAAGAGAACCCATCTAATAAGTCTAGGTTTTGCATCTTTCTTTTCCATAAGATATTTAATAGCAGCATGATCAGTGTGAATAGTAACCTTGGAATCAACAATATAGGGTCTGAATTTATCACAAGCAAATACAACTGCTAAAAGTTCCTTTTCGGTAGTGGCATAATTTCTTTGAGCATTGTCTAGAGTCTTACTAGCATAATGGATAACATTAAATTTCTTATCAACTCTTTGCCCTAGAACAACACCTACAACATAATCACTAGCATCATACATAATTTCAAAGGGTAAATTCCAATCAGGTGGCTGAACAACAGGTGCAGAGACTAGTGCTTTCTTAAGTATTTCAAATGCTTCTACACAATCATCATCAAAGACAAATGGTACATCTTTTTGTAATCAATTAGTCAGAGGCCGAGAGATTTTTGAGAAGTCCTTAATGAACCTCCTATAAAATCCGGCGTGACCAAGGAAACTTCTTATACCTTTGATGTCTTGGGACATGGCATCTTTTCAATAGCATCAACCTTGGCTTTATCAACTTCAATACCTCTTTTAGAAACTTTGTGCCCCAAGACAATACCTTCATTAACCATAAAGTGGCACTTTTCCCAATTCAAGACAAGATTAGTTTCTTCGCATCTCTGCAAAACTCGAGCAAGATTGCTCAAGCAATCATCAAAATAGGAACCATAGACGGAAATGTCGTCCATGAAAACCTCAAAAATTTTCTCACAAAAGTCAGAGAATATAGCAATCATGCAACTTTGAAAGGTAGCAGGTGCATTACATAAACCAAAAGGCATACGTCTATAAGCAAAAGTACCAAAAGGGCATGTAAAAGTAGTCTTTGATTGGTCTTTAGCCGACACAGGTATTTAACAAAAACCAGAGTAACCATCTAGAAAGCAATAATGTGTATGTTTGCATAATCTTTCTAGCATTTGATCAATAAAAGGTAAGGGGTAATGATCTTTCTTAGTAGCCTTATTTAATTTGCAGAAATCAATTACCATCCTATAACCTGTGATAATTCTTTGCGGAATCAATTCATCTTTATCATTAGGGACAACAGTAATACCTCCCTTCTTAGGGACACAATGGACAGGACTTACCCACTGACTATCAGCAACGGGATAAATTATAACTGCCTCCAAAAGCTTGAGTCTTTCTTTTCTTACCACTTCTTTCATTTTAGGATTCAAACGTTGTTGAGGATCACAAACTGGTTTGGCATCAGCTTCCAAATTTATTTTATGTTGACATAGAGTGGCACTGATGCCCTTAAGATCATCCAGAGTATATCCAATAGCGGCTCGATGCTTCTTTAGAGTTTTCAATAATCTTTCTTCTTCATGCTCTGAAAGGTTAGCGCTAATAATAACAGGATATATTTTCTTTTCATCAAGATAAGCATATTTAAGATTATCAGGCAACAATTTAAGCTCAAACACGGGATCACCCTTGGGTGGAGGAGGATCCCCTAGGATTTCAACAAGCAAATTGTGTTGCAGAATAGGTTCCTGTTTAATGAATACTTCATCTATTTCCCTTCTTTCATTCATGAACATATCATTTTCATGGTCTAGCAAATAGTGTTCTAAAGGATCACTAGGAGGTACAACTATAGAAGCAAGACCAATAATTTCATCCTTACTAGGCAATTCTTACTCACGATGTTGTTTACTAAATTTAGAGAAATTAAACTCATGGACCATATCGTCCAGGCCAACAGTAACAACATTCTTTTTGCAATCTATCATAGCATTAACGGTACGCAAGAAGGGTCTACCAAATATAATGGGACAAAAGCTATCTTGTGGAGAACCAAGAACAAGAAAATCAGCAGGATATTTGGTTTTCCCACGCAATACTTCAACATCTCTAACAATTCCCATTGGAGATATAGTATCTCTATTGGTAAGTTTAATTGTAACATCAATATCTTCTAACTCAGCAGGTGCAATATCATGCATAATTTCTTTGTATAAGTCAATGGGTATAACACTAGCACTAGCACCCATATCACATAAGCCATGATAACAATGATCTCCTATTTTAACAGAAATAACAGGCACGCCTACCACAGGTCTATGTTTATCTCTATCACAGGGTTTAGCAATTCTAGCAGTTTCACTAGTGAATTGAATAACATGCCCATCAATATTATCAGACAAGAGATCTTTAACAATAGCAATATTGGGTTCTACTTTGACTTTCTCAGGAGGTGTATAAGTCCTAGTATTGCTTTTACGAACAACAGTTGAAGCTTTAGCATGATCCTTCATTCTAATAGGGAAAGGAGGTTTCTCAACATAATAAGTAGGAACAATAGGATCATTATAAGTGACAATCTTTTCTTCAACTTTAATAGGTGCAGCTACTTTTACTTCTATGGGAGGATGATATTTAAACCACTTCTCCTAGGGGAGATCGACATAAGTAGCAAAAGATTCACAGAAAGAAGCTACTATCTCAGAGTCAAGTCCATATTTAGTGCTAAACTTACGGAAAATATCGGTATCCATAAAAGATTTAACACAATCAAACTTAGGTGTCATACCTGACTCCTTACCTTCGTCGAGGTTCCAATCTTCAGAGTTGCGTTCAATTCTATCCAATAAATTCCATCCAAATTCAATAGACTTCATCATAAAAGAGCCAACACAAGAAGTATCGAGCATGGTGCGATTATTATCAGAAAGCCGAGCATAAAAATTCTGGAGAATTGTTAATTTTGAGAGCTCATGATTGGGGCATGAATATAACATTGATTTAAGCCTCCCCCAAGCTTGAGCGATGCTTTCTCCTTCGCGAGGCCAAAAATTATATATATAATTGCGATCACGATGAACAAGATGCATAGGGTAATACTTTTGATGAAATTCCAATTTCAGTCTTTTATAGTTCCATGATCTCGTATCATCACATAGCCTATACCATGTCAATGCGTCTCCCTCCAAAGATAAAGGGAAAGCCTTCCTCTTAACGGCATCATCGGGTATACCTGCAAGCTTAAATAGTCCACAAATATCATCCACAAAGCATAGATGTTCGTCTGGATGCTTTGTTCCATCTCCTGCGAAAGTGTTAGCTAGCAGTTTTTCCATCATACGCGAAGAAATTTGAAAAGCAGTTTCATTTTCAATAGGTTCAGTAGGTTCAGTAGGTTGAGGAGCAACTCTTGGCTCAACTGGACGGGGCGAAGATACCCCAAACAAGCCCCTCAAGCAATTACTTTCCATGGTAACAAGCAACAGAAAATTTCAGCACGCTAAATAAAATTTTCCTTACTAAATTCCACCTACCAAAGACGCTTCACTCCCCGGCAACGGTGCCAGAAAAGAGTCTTGATGACCCACAAGTATAGGGGATCTATCGTAGTCCTTTCGATAAGTAAGAGTGTCGAACCCAACGAGGAGCAGAAGGAAATGATAAGCGGTTTCAGCAAGGTATTCTCTGCAAGTACTGAAATAAGTGGTAACAGATAGTTTTGTGATAAGATAAATGGTAACGAGCAACAAGTAACAAAAGTAAATAAAGTGCAGCAAGGTGGCCCAATCCTTTTTGTAGCAAAGGACAAGCCTGGACAAACTCTTATAATAGGGAAAGCGCTCCCGAGGACACATGGGAATATCGTCAAGCTAGTTTTCATCACGCTCATATGATTCGCGTTCGGTACTTTGATAATTTGATATGTGGGTGGACCGGTGCTTGGGTACTGCCCTTACTTGGGCAAGCATCCCACTTATGATTAACCTCTATTGCAAGCATCCGTAACTACAACAAAAGTATTAAGGTAAACCTAACCATAGCATGAAACATATGGATCCAATTCAGCCCCTTAGGAAGCAACACATAAACTAGGGTTTAAGCTTCTGTCACTCTAGCAACCCATCATCTACTTATTACTTCCCAATGCCTTCCCCTAGGCCCAAATAATGGTGGAGTGTTATGTAGTCGACATTCACATAACACCACTAGAGGTTAGACAACATACATCTTATCAAAATATCGAACGAATACCAAATTCACATGACTACTAATAGCATGACTTCTCCCTTGTCCTCAGGAACAAACGTAACTACTCACAAAGCATATTCATGTTCATAATCAGAGGGGTAATAATGTGCATATAGGATCTGAACATATGATCTTCCACCCAATAAACCAACTAGCATCAACTACAAGGAGTAATCAACACTACCAGCAACCTACTAGCACCAATTCCGGACTTGGAGACAAGAATTGGATACAAGAGATGAACTAGGGTTTGGAGATGAGATGGTGCTGGTGAAGATGTTGATGGAGATTGCCCTCTCCCGATGAGAGGAGCGTTGGTGATGACGATGGTGATGATTTCCCCCTCCCGGAGGGAAGTGTCCCCGGCAGAACAGCTCTGCCGGAGCCCTAGGTTGGTTCCGCCAAGGTTCCGCCTCGTGGCGGCGGAGTCTCGACCCGAAAGGTTCTCTGCTATTTTTTCTCATCGAAAGACTTCATATGGGAGAAGATGGGCGTCGAAGAGCCACCAGGGGGCCCATGAGGTAGGGGGGCGCGCCCAGGGGGGGCGCCCCCCACCCTCGTGAGAAGGGTGTGGGACCCTGGCCTTCATCTTTGGCAACGATTTTTCTTTATTTATTTTAAGGTATTCCGTGGAGTTTCAGGACTTTTGGAGTTGCGCAGAATAGTCCTTCAATATTTGCTCCTTTTCCAGCCCGGAATTCCAGCTGCCGGCATTCTCCCTCTTCTTGTAAACCTTGTAAAATAAGAGAGAATAGCCATAAGTATTGTGACATAACGTGAAATAACAGCCCATAATGCAATAAATATTGACATAAAAGCATGATGCAAAATGGACGTATCATCGCCCACTTCTCCGTGGACTGGGATTCCCACTCCATCCCTTCATCCGCGGGCTTATGTTCTACTACGGGCTAGATTTCCACGATCTAGCCCCAAATTTCGTCCTCCACATCGCGGCGTTCATCGTCGTGTGCGAGGCCTTCCTCCGCATCCGGCCTCACTTTGGCCTATGGCTGCAAACTTTCTACGTGAAGCCGAAGGTGGTAAGAGGCCAACAGGCGGAGTGCGGAGGGGCCATGTGGGTCGAATGCCCAACGTCACATGGCTCGATGGCTCCTTTGCAGAGACCATAAAAGGATGGCAATCGGGGTGGTTCTACATCACCGAGCCGCACGGCGCCAACTGGGCGGCGGCCCCCGAGTTCCGGTCCCGAGCCCCCATGCGGCTCACCTCCTGGGAGAGGAAGGGCATGTCCTGGGGCGATTCCGCGGAGCTGGCCGGACTCCAAACATGTGTCAAAAGCATGAAGGACAAGAACATCAAGCTTGTCAATGTGATCCAGGTCATGCTCGTTTGCCGAATCTTGCCCTGCCAGAGGCGGGCAGTCAATCTGTGGGAGTTCGTCCCCATCGAGCACCGGATGCTCCAGAGGCTCTACGACATGACACACAAAGGTGCATGGAAGGAGCTGTTCAAGGCCTCCAAAGTGCCTCCTCCGACATTTGAGCACCGCGGGCTTCACGCCGCGCGGGCTCCTAGGCTGGTGAGTTCTTAGACCGACATCGGACCCAGTTCTTCCCGATACATTCACGGGAGTGCCTTAAGTGGTTGTGCATATTTACTTCAGGATTACGTGGAGACAGCGGAGCAGGTTTACTGCCCGGCTCTGCTGCCATAAGACCCAGCAGATGTTCTCCTGACGGAGATGCTGGTCCCGGCGCCGTACAAGGTGCCGGAGAAGAAGGCCGAGAAGAAGGCCCCGGGGACTCGAAAGGGTCTTCGGCGTAAGGTTGTGCCGGAAGCCTCGTCCGAAGACGACGAGGTGGACTCCTCCCACGAAGGGGGGGAGGAAGAAGAAGAAGACGCCCCATCCGGAAAGGATGAGGGGTCCGGGGAGGCAGACTCGGGGGCCGGAAAAGGTCCTCGGCGCAGGGCCGTCATTCCCCTGTCGTCCAATGATGACGAGTCGGATTCCTCCCGCGGAGGCGGGGGGAATCAGGAAGAAATCCTACCTTCCCCCACCAGGGGGAGAAGAAGAGAAAAGCCGCCCCGGGAGGGTAGGCTGGGGCGTCCAAGAGGGGGAAGGGGCCCCTTCCGGACTACTCCGCCACGGCCGCTCTCAGCGAGGAGGGGTGGCTGCCCAGGGGGAAGCCCCTAGCGCGATCGTAAGTGTTTGCACTCTATCATGACTTCACTTCATAGTTTTTGTATTTATAATGCCGAACATATGTGTAGTCCGGCCAGGGATCACCCCGAGGTATCCTCCTCCGGGTCCTTGAGCAATTCGGAGATGAATTCGCTTCCGACGGCTACTACTCCTCAACTCGCGGACAACACGGAGGTGTTGTCCCAAAGGCTCCCAGAGCGGGGGGAGGTGACTCTGGAGACGCCCCGAGGCGGGGTCCCAGACGTTGGACACGTGGGGTTCAAGATCCCCGCGGATCGTGTCGACGAGAGCCACGGCCAGCCGGGCTCTGAGCCGAACACAATTCTGGAACCTTCGATGGTTCCGGACTCAGGCAGGCGACCCCTCGCTAAGGAGGGTGAGCCATCTGTGTCGCGGACTTCCATTGCACATGAAGCGCCAGACGGTCTGCTAGAAGCGCTTTGCGGCGCTTCCCTGGACGAAGGGCACCGTACTCTTATGAGTATGGTGATTCGGAAGGTTTAGTCTGCCAAGAGCGGACTAACCGAAGCTTGCACCGGCCTCCTAATAGGCTTCGAGGTAAGTAATAAATATGTGCAAAATTACCACCCGATAGGTAGTAGCCCCTAATACTCTGTTTGGTGTTCGGAAGGAAAAGCCGAGCAGAGGGTCAATTAAAATCCGTAGGAGTCTAATCATAAGTATTATTTTGAATAAGCAGGCTGTGCTACTTGCTGCTGCTGCCCGTACTGCCGAGGTTGCCGATCTGAAGCGGGACCTGGAGCAGGTGCAAGGAGAGCTCGACCTCACGAAGAGGCAGCTCGAAGAGAACAAGGGTAAGTAATTCCCGTTCTTATGTATTTAAGGATAGGCAGAATTGGTGGGTCTAACAACTAAGTGTCGTGACCGTGTAACAGGGCCCCCTACCGAAGTGGTGGCCCTGAAGAAGGTGTTGTCCGAGGCCAAAGACAAGGCGGCCTCAGAATGTAAGGAGCGCAAAAAGCAAAGTGCTAGGGTAGGTGAGGTATAGCAGGAGCTCCAGGACCTCGGCAAGAAATGCGAGTCCGTGGAGCATGATCTGAAGGCCAAAGAGGCCGAGCTTGCGAAGGCCCTTATGAGCTTAAAAGACGCCAAGGCCGAAGCCGAGAAAGCACATCAGGAGATCCAGGAGGCCAAGAAGATAGCAGCGGGTAAGAAGTTCTTTATGCAAAGCAAACATGTGGAGGAGGCGTTTCTATTACCTACTCGAATTCGGAGCTCTCCAGGGGCATTCGCAGATCTGCCACGCAGCGTATCAGAAGCTGCGGAGTTCTACCGTGCGCAGGAGGGGAACTCAACGGAGAAGCTATTCTGGTCCTAGTATGCTAGGGCCGAACACCCGATGCCTCTGAGTGACCAACTGAAGCAGTTGGTCGAACTCCACAGGGCGGCCGAACTGGCTATGAAAGGGTTCATAGTCCGGATGTGGCCTGGTGAGCTCGTGCCCAGTAGCTACACTACAAAAAAAGACACATCCATGACATTTTGGGCCGAACGATATTTTTTTCTGTCATACGTATGACACTTCTATGATGATAATTGTGACAAAACCCGGTATCATCATAGATGTGGTGGGCTCCTACTTCTATGACAAAAAATCATGACAGAAAATGGGCTTTTCGTCCTGGGCGGGACGGAGACGCAGCTACATGACATTCTTTGGGCTGTCCATGATGTAAAAAACCGTAGTAGAAGCGTGGGGGAGGAAAATTTTGGGGAGTTGCCAGTTACGGTGGGAGAGCGATGCGCGTTTCTCTCATACAGGTACGCAGGCTCTAACTGAAGCCGAATGAGGCGTTGGGCTGTAACTGAACCCGAGCGATTGCACTGCAGGCTACGCGTTACTGAACCCGAGCGATCGATCGATGGCTATTAACTGAACCCGATGGAGCAATTCCTTCGCTACTGCTGCTAACTGAAGCCGATCGATGCTGCCTCTGGGATGAATAGTGAGCGTTGCGGGGGGGGGGGGGGGGGGTTGGATGAACAGTGAGCGGTGGCGTTGCCTCTGGATGAACAGGAACCCGTGGCGTGGAGGGCTGGATGAACAGTAGACGGTGGAGGGGTGGCCGTGGAGGGGTGGTTGAACAGGACCCCGTGGTGTGGAGGGCTGGATGAACAGTAGACGGTGGAGGTGTGGCCGTGGAGGGGTGGTTGAACAGGACCCCGTGGTGTGGAGGGCTGGATGAACAGTAGACGATGGAGGGGTGCCCGTGGAGGGGTGGTTGAACAGTAGCCGGTGGAGTAGCGCGCGGTGGAGGCTGGATGAACAGGAGCCCGTGGAGGCTGGAGGAGGTTGACGGTAGCCCGTGGAGGCTGGAGGAGGTCGATGGTGGAGATGAATAGTATCCCGTGGAGTCCCGTTTTGCGGTACGCCACACCCCTCCCCCCGTTTCAACCGTAGCGCTCCAACACAAGTCCGTTTTGTCCGTTTTGCCCACATCCCTCCCGATGAACAGGACCCCCGTTTCGACCGTAGGAGGTCCGTTTCCTACGTTTTGCGGTATGCCACACCCCTGCCGATCAACATGACCCCCGTTTCGACCGTAGGAGGTCTGTTTCCTCCATTTTGCAATACGCTAGGCCCCTCCCGATCAACAGGACCCCGTTTCGAACGTGGCCGGTCGAACATAAGGCCGTTTCCTCCGTTGTGCGGTACACCAGGCGTCGTTTCCATCGCTTGTTCCGTCCAAGCCCTCCCGATGAACATGACCACGCATTCCGTTCCGACCCAGCCGGTTGGCTCCCCATGAACACGACGACGACGAGGCTGTTTCTCCATTCCGACCCAGCCATGTACGTATGCGCGATAGGTGTTAGAGACCCTGCCCGTATGTACGTACATGGCCGTATTTTCTTTCTTGCACCCTCGCCGCTGTACGTACGTGTACATGCTACATGCGCGCCTCTACTATGACACGTGTGCGCCTCTACATACACCAGTATATATGTACGTACACGTTCGCGACCAGAATGACAACGCTACGTACGCTTCGACCAGGTGGGTCCCGACTGTCAGGCACTTCCTTGCGTGCGAAGATGTAGCTGGTGGGTCCCAGCAGTCACGGGGGCGAATCATTTTGGTTGTTTTTTTGCCCGGACGCACTTCCTTGCGTGTGAAGATGTAGCTGGTGGGTCCCAGCAGTCAAGGGGGCAAATCTTTTTTTTTGCCCGGACGCACTTCCTTGCGTGCAAAGGTGTAGCTGGTGGGTCCTAGCAGTCAGGGGGGAAACGTTTTTTCGCGAAATATGGTGGCCCGTCCAGTGGGTCCCCACTGTCAGGTGGAGGAATAATTATTTTGCGCGCAATAAGGAGGCACTTCCTTGCTGCGGCCATGGACCCAGCTGTCAGCCTCTCCACGTACATTCCACGTCCAATGGAAGCCGTTCCTTGACCAGGTTGACCACGCCGCGCCGAGAGCACCAGGGCGGTGCACGATGGTGAGGCCTAGGAAGGGGACGACACGGAGCCGGGGAAGACGCGGCAGTGGATGCCCACGCGTAGAGGAGTACGAGGGTTCACTGGTTCGCTGCGGTGTGAGGCTGCCATCACCGCAGAATAACAGGGGGTGTGGGTGAGTAGAGGGATGGCTTGGCCAGCGGTGGGAGTAGTAGGGGGCGGTGAGGCCTCCGCCGCATCACAGCAGGCCACGGGAGGCAGGAGCACAAGGCACGACCGGCGCTGGTTTGGGCGGCTGGAGCAAGAAGACCAGAGGTTGAAGAAGCACTATGGCCGTTGGATGGACATCGTAAGGTCACTGGATCTAGAATCATGCATATTGACTAAGTTGACAAAGCCCTCCGTCCCCGTCAACTTAGTAGGCCCACAAGTCAGCCTGCCACTATACTGGGTCCCAGCTAACAGGGGGAGTATTCATTTTTTTTGTGCGTAATAAGGAGGCACTTCCTTGCGTGCGAAGATATAGCTGGTGGGTCCGAGCTGTCAGCGGCGGTAACATTTTTTTCACGAAATACTGAGGCCCTTTCGGTGGGTCCCTGATGTCAGGTGGGCGAATCATTATTTTGTGCGTAATAAGGAGGCATTTCCTTGCGTGCGGCCGTGGACCCAGCTGTCGGCCTCTCCATGTACAGTCCACTTCAGATGCATGTTGGTCGTTGACCACGTTGACCAAGCCGCGCCGAGAGCACCAGGGCGGTGGACGACGGTGAGGCCTAGGAAGGGAACGACACGGAGGTAGGGAAGACTCAGCAGTTGTTTCCCACGCGGAGGGGAGTACGACTGAACGAGGGTTTACTGGTTCGTCTACCGTCACCGGAGAATAACAGCAGGTGTGGGTGAGTAGAGGGATGGCTAGCCAGCGATGGGAGTACAGTGGGGCGGTGAGGCCTGCATAGCAGCACAGCCGGCCGCGGGGAGGAGGGAGCAGGCAGTCCCGCCGGCGTTTGTTTGAGTGGCTGGAGCAGGAAGAGCAGAGATTGAAGAAGCACGACGGCCGTTGGATGGACATCCAACCGTCACTACTTGTGCGTCAACCTTTTTTTAGGAAAGCCTCAAATCTGTGGAAAACAGCATACAACCCATCTGCCATTATTTCTAATAATTTACAGCCCATTTGCTAATTTTTAAGGTTTTCTTTGGAGCCCATATTCTTTTTGTTAGCATTACAGCCCATATTGTGGCCACGATTAAAAAATTATACGAAATTTTGCATATTTCGGTGCGGTCCAAACTGTTTTTAATCCCGAAATTTCGACTCACATTCAAACTGATTTTAAAAATAAATGTATATCAACATAAAATCCAACAAATTCTCCATGCATAAAAATTAATGTAATTTAAAATCTTGAAATGAAAAAATATATTTGAAACTAATTGCCGGTTTGATGTGTTTTAAAAATGTACAACCCATTTCTCATTACTAATGGGCCATTTTCTTGGCCAGCCAAATGAAAAGCTCTCCTCGTCTTGAAAGATTTGCAGCCCAACAGGCCTGACAAAGAGACTTAATTGGCAAATGACAAAAAAACTAGGCTGTGGCCATGGACCCAGCTGTCAGCCTCTCCACGTACAGTACTCTTCCGATGGAAGTCGTTCCTTGACCATGTTGACCACGCCGCGCGGAGAGCACCACGGCGGTGGACGACGACGAGGCCTAGGAAGGGGACGACGTGGAGCTGGGGAAGACGCGGCAGTGGAAGCCCGCGTGGAGAGGAGTACGAGGGTTCACTGGTTCGGCTGCGGTGTGAGGCTGCCGTCGCCGCAGGGCCTGGCCAGCAGTGGGAATAGTCGGGGGCGGTGAGGCCTCCGCGGCAGCACAGCCGGCCACGGGAGGCAAGAGCATGCGGCACGACCGGCGCTGCTTTGGGCGGCTGGAGCAAGAAGACCAGAGGTTGAAGAAGCACTACGGCCATTGGATGGACATCGGACGGTCACTAGAGCTAGAATCGTTCATATTGACTAAGTTGACAAAGCACTTCGGCCCCGTCAGCTTAGTAGGCCCACAAGACAGCCTCCCACCAAGGTGGGTCCCAGCTAGCCGGGGGAGTATTCATTTTTTTGTGCGTAATAAGGAGGCACTTCCGGTGGGTCCGAGCTGACAGCGGGGGGAACGTTTTTTCGCGAAATACTGGTGGTCCGTCTGGTGGGTCCCTGCTGTCAGGTGGAGGAATAATTATTTTCCGCATAATAAGGAGGCACTTCTTTGCGGCTGCTGTGGACCCATCTATCAGCCTCTTCACGTACAATATTCTTCCGATGGAATTCGGTCGTTGACCACATTGACCACGCTGCGCCTAGAGCACCACGGCGGTGGACGACGGCAAGGCCTAGGAAGGGGACAACACGGAGCCGGGGAAGACGCGGCAGTGGATGCTCACGCGGAGAGGAGTACGAGGGTTCACTGGTTCGGCTGTGCTGCCGTTGCCGCAGAATAACAGGGGGTGT
Source organism: Triticum timopheevii (assembly GCA_963921465.1). Classification (NCBI taxonomy): domain Eukaryota; kingdom Viridiplantae; phylum Streptophyta; class Magnoliopsida; order Poales; family Poaceae; genus Triticum; species Triticum timopheevii. The sequence continues at coordinate 335,487,095 of OY997266.1, read as the reverse complement.
GGGTGAGTGGAGTGGAGGGATGGCCTGACCAGCGGTGGGAGTAGTATGGAGGCGGTGAGGCCTCCGCGGCAGCACAGCCGGCCACGGGAGGCAGGAGCAGGCGGCACGACCGGCGCTGCTTTGGGCGGCTGGAGCAAGAAGACCAGAGGTTGAAGAAGCACTACGGCCGTTGGATGGACATCGTACGGTCACTAGAGCTAGAATCGTTCATATTGACTAAGTTGACAAAGCCCTCCGTCCCCGTGAACTTAGTAGGCCCACAAGTCAGCTTCCCACCAAGGTGAGTCCCAGCTAGCACGGGGAGTATTCATTTTTTGTGCGTAATAAAGAGGCACTTCCGGTGGGTCCGAGATGACAGCGGGGGGAATGTTTTTTTCGCGAAATATGGTGGCCCGTCCGGTGGGTACCAGCAGTTAGGGGGGAAACATTTTTTTCGCGAAATAAGGTGGCCCATCCGGCGGGTCCCTGCTGTCAGGTGGAGGAATAATTATTTTGCGCGTAATAAGGAGGCACTTCCTTGCGGCCGCCGTGGACCCAGCTGTCAGCCTCTCCACATACAGTACTCTTCCGATGGAAGTCAGTCGTTGACCACGTTGACCACGCCGCTTCCGAGAGCACCAGGGCGGTGGACGACGGCGACGCCTAGGAAGGGGACGACGCGGAGCCGGGAAGACGCAACAGTGGAAGCCCGCGCGGAGAGGAGTACGAGGGTTCACTGGTTCGACTGCGGTGTGAGGCTGCCGTCGCCGCAGAATAACAGGGGGTGTGGGTGAGTGGAGGGATGGCCTGGCCAGCGGTGGGAGTAGTATGGGGGCGGTGAGGCCTCCGCGGCAGCACAGCCAGCCACGGGAGGCAGGAGCAGGCGGCACGACCGGCGCTACTTTGGGCGGCTGGACCAAGAAGACCAGAGGTTGAAGAAGCACTACGACCGTTGGATGGACATCGTACGGTCACTGAAGCTAGAATCGTTTATATTGACTAAGTTGACAAAGCCCTTGGTACGCTCCAACTTAGTAGACCCACAGGTCAGCCTCCGAAATGGTGTGCCCCAGATGTCAGGGGGAGGAATCATTTTTTGGGCGGCCGAAGCTAAGAATATCCGAGATTGAAGAGAAGCACGACATCCATTGGATAGACATCCAACGGCCACTGCTGCTAGAACCGTGTGTTGACTATAATAAGTTGACAAAGCCTTGCATACGCGTCAACTTATTTTTTTAGGGGACGCGTCACTTAGTAGGCCCACAAGTGTGTGGCAGAGAACTTATAGCCCATTTGCGTTTTGTAAGAATGTACAACCCATTTTTGAATTCTAATGGAATTTACAACAGCCCATTTATAGTTTGTTAAAAGTACAGCCCATTTTCTAGCTAGGACAATGATTAATGATTTCAACCAACCGTTGAAGACAGAATTCAATAAAATTTCCCACATTTTGATGGGATCCGAAATATTTTTATCCCGAAATTTCTATTCAGATTAAATATAAATTTGTATTACGTAAAAATCCAACGAAACATTGCGCGCTCAACAATGAAAATTTAAGATTTTCAAAATCCATAAATAATATTTTATAAACTAATTTCGTGTTTGGTGCATTTTTTTATAGTTGCTGCCCAGTTTTTATAATTACATCCCATTTGTTATTTTTAAAGCCCATTTTCCTGTTAAGCCTAATGCATCCCTCCTAGGAAAGATTTGCAGCACAGCGGGGCGAAGAATAACAAGTTGACCTTGCCTGGGTATTCCTCAAAAAGACGTATAGCTGGGCTAGCCATTTTTATCTTGAAAAAAGTAGTATCTGGGCTGGATATCTGGCCTGGGCTAGACGGGCCACAACCCGCCCAGTTAATACCCTGCTCTCCTCTGAACAACAATGAAATCATCGCCAAGAGAAACTCTGCAGTGCTCACGCCTCAAAAACACAAATACTTCTCGAGCTGCTTGGTCCCAGCTGTCGGTCGCACCTTGTGCAATTTTCTTGTTTATATTGACTACATAGGTTGACAATGGTGTGGGACCGTGATGTCAGGAAACTAGGAGAAAGCAAAAAAATATATAGTTGTACATAATAAGGAGGCACTTGCGTACGTACGGCTATGGCCCTAGTGGGTCCCTAGTGTCATCCAGTCAAAATAAAGTCATCTCCTGAATCCTCATGTTTGTTGACCATGTTAACAATGCTCGGTGCCACGGCGAGCGCAACAACTCGAAGGACAACGGAGAGGGCCTCACGGGCCCTATGGAGGTCTGATACAGCGCCCGTTGCTCATTCAGGAAGCTAGGATCATCGGACACCTATGAGCACCTTCGAGAAACTGAGACGGCATGAAACAGTAAGGCCGCGCTTGGGAGCTCTGGTTTATTTCAAACCTGTATTAACATACAAGTGTAATTTACTCGTCATCGGAAGGCCCGAGGTCTGTAAGTAAAACCGGCGGGTTACGCGTGTAATTTGAGAGACCAGTGTATATTTTACGAGCATTGCTATATGGACGACATTACCAGATGATACATGCACGACGTGCGTATCATGCCATCCATGGGCAAGGCTGAAATAGCAGCTAACGACTAGATTAGCAATCGTCCAAGTGTCGTTCAGCATTTTTATCATGTGTGAAGTACTTCCGATATTTTACTAGTCGATATCGACTAACCAAGCGCCTTCGCCCGAGACCATCTGATTTAATTTACAAGCGTCAGTTTTACAAGCGGTTTTGGTTGCAAAACGACGATCCAATCACGGCCTAATATCATGAGTTGGTCGGAAGATCATATGGTTTCACGTCTAACCTACCCGACATGTCGTATAGGCTATGAATGAAACATCAGACGATGAACTTCTGACGCACGGAAACAACAGAAGAGGATGATCTTCTTAACAAGCAAATCACTAGCATTAGATCGACATGCAAAACAATACAAATCATTATTCTCAGGAGGCACGGTGAACAGCTCGTGATGCCGCATGCCACAACATTCCAAGCTCAACTTTGCAATCAAACACAAGGCCTGGCATTACATAGACAATATTCAGAACAAACTCTTAACACAAGAATATCTCAGCAGAGTAACTATTTACTTCTAAACTGAACACATGAATAGGAAAAAACACTCGACGCTGCTCACAGCAAGGGCGTCCCACTCAAAAATATCAAATGCATGTCTTCTGGCTAACATCAATGAGCAAATTTTGACAAGGTTTTCCAATTCCAATATATTAAACTAACGTCTTCTTGCTAACATCAATGGAAATTTTGACAAAGTTTTCCAATTCCAATATATTAAACTAACGTCTTCTTGCTAACATCAATGATTAAACTTTGACAAGCTCCTCCCCTTCAAAATATGTAATGCCTATGATCGTGTCCTGTCTTAGCTTCTTGTACTTGTTTGGGCACTTTTTGCCCAGGGCACTCCACGTATTGTTAAATTGCCAATGGTCTCTGCAGACTAGTCATGTCACCGGTGTCTAATAATACTCTGTAAAGCTTCTTGGTCATTCCTTCTGTAATGTACCGCATCCAATGACTGCTTCTTTCTGCAAAGTGGAACGACCAACTGGACCCAGTAACGCAGCAGTTTGCCTTGGACACATTGGCTCCTTTTGTGCAATTCAACTAAAATCGAAGTCGGAATAAAACCGAGCTTTAATTTTGATATCCCTGTAAGAAAGAATAGGTATAAGGGAAACAATTACTGAGAAATGACGGTTGATGACTTGTCTTAATGGGAAACAAAGCAGGAGAGGAGCAATTCCCCATCAGTGTGATTCATTCATATTGACTGAGACATTATCTTAACAATGCTTTGGTTCAACATGTATAAAGAACGACAAAGCAGAAAAGTACCATTCCTAAAACAATGCACTAAAATCAAGGAAAGTGTTTCACGTAGTGTAGGACCTTGTGAAGAGGTGTATAGAGGGGGGGGGGGGGTGATTAGACACTAAGTACCAAAGTTGCAATTTTTAAGATCTTTAAGTTTGAGTAGAGTTTAGGCACAAGTTCAACATTCACAATACATATCAAGCAAGCATGCAAAGAGTATATGAGTAGCAGAAAGTAAAGCATGCAACTTGCAAGAACGTAAATGGAAGGGTTTTGGAGGATTCAAACGCAATTGGAGACACAGATGTTTTTGGCGTGGTTCCGATAGGTGGTGCTATCGTACATCCACGTTGATGGAGACTTCAACCCACGAAGGGTAACGGTTGCGTGAGTCCACGGAGGGCTCCACCCACGAAGGGTCCACGAAGAAGCAACCTTGTCTATCCCACCATGGCCGTCGCCCATGAAGGACTTGCCTCACCAGCGGTAGATCTTCACGAAGTAGGTGATCTCCTTGCCCTTACAAACTCCTTGGTTCAACTCCACAATCTTGTTGGAGGATCCCAAGTGACACCTAGCCAATCTAGGAGACACCACTCTCCAAGAAGTAACAAATGGTGCATTGATGATGAACTCCTTGCTCTTGTGCTTCAAATGATAGTCTCCCCAACACTCAACTCTCTCTCATAGGATTTGGATCTGGTGGAAAGAAGATTTGAGTGGAAAGCAACTTGGGGAAGGCTAGAGATCAAGATTCATATGGTACGAATGGAATATCTTGGCCTCAACACATGAGTAGGTAGTTCTCTCTCAGAAAATGTATGCTAGAAGTGTAGGTTCAGTCTAATGGCTCTCTCCATGAATGAAGAGGAGGTGGAGGGGTATATATAGCCCCCACAGAAAATCTAACCGTTACACACAATTTACCAAACTCGGTGAGACCGATTCAACAGACTCGGTCAGACCGATTTGATAAACCTAGTGACCGTATGATTTTCGGTGGGACCGATATGCAACTCGGTAAGACCGATTCGGTTAGGGTTAGGGCATAACGTAATCTTGGTAAGACCGATTACACAAACTCGATGGGACCGATTTTGGTAATAAGTTTTCCAGAGAGTTGGTCAGGCAAACTCGGTTGGACCGATTACACAAACTCGGTAGGACCGATTTTGGTAATAAGTTGACCAGGAAGTTTGCATTGTAATCTCGGTAGTACCGATTGCTCAAACTCGGTTAGACCGATTTTGGTAATGGACATACACAGAGAGATTACAATCCCATCTCGGTGAGACCGAGATCCCTATCGATGAGACTGATTTGCCTAGGGTTTGTGGCAGTGGCTATGCCATCTGAACTCGGTGGCGCCGGATAGAAAGAATCGGTATGGCCGAGTTTGACTTTAGGTTTAGGTCATATGTGTGGAAGTGGGAAAGTGGTTGAGGGTTTTGGAGCATATCACTAAGCACTGTGGAGCAAGAAACTCATTAAGCAACACCTCATCCCTTCTTGATAGTATTGGCTTTTCCTATAGACTCAATGTGATCTTGGATCACTAAAATGTAAAATGAAGAGTCTTGAGCTTGAAGCTTGAGCCAATCCTTTGTCCTTAGCATCTTGAAGGAGTTCCCACATCCTTTAGTCCATGCCACTCCACTGTTGAACTTATCTGAAACATACTAGATAGAAGTGTTAGTCTAACAAGAGATATGTTGGCATTAATTACCAAAACCACCTAGGGAGCACTTGTGCTTTCAATCTCCCCCTTTTTGGTAATTGATGACAACATACATCAAAGCTTTAGATAAAGATATAAAGAATAGCAAGTAAAGCTTTAGAAAGACATGTAACAAGCATAGGCTCCCCTACATGTATGCAATCGTGTGAATATGGAATATAGAAGTATGTGAGAGCATAACCATGATAGAGTAGGCAATGTGTTACATGTATCTTGGCCATATGCATCAGAGCAAAGAATATTAAAGAAAATACCTTCATGCTCATGAGTCCTTCTTGCAAACAGTATGTACATCAGCAAGGATTCCTCATACACATGATTGTGATGCATATACTTACCTTGTAGTCTTGAGTTGGCTTAGGATAGAATGAACCTGCGTAAACAAGGTTAGATAACACAGGTACATCTACTAGCCAGAGCAAACAGAAGAAACCACAAGAATACCAAGACTGGGATGACATGTAGAGATTGAGTACTAAGTACCACATTAGATTAGACATGTCCCCAAGAGTAAAGATATGCAATGAATTTAAGTGATTTCTTTCCCTTAGATGTCTTGCTCCCCCTGAATCTAGCATGGGATACTGGGAGAATATAGGGAACAGAAGATCAGAGCTGAACGATATAAATGAACAGAGCTAATGCAAACTAATGCAAATAAGCACAAAAGATCATATGAACATGTCTCTCCCCTCAAGAAGACATGTGGCATCTCTCCTCTTGAACACCAAGCATCTGGGATCCTTGAGAAATACTTTCTACTTAAGTATTCTCTCCCCCTGGAGATCTCTCTCTCCCCCTGAGGATCTCTCTCCCCCTGAGGAGGTGATATACTCTTTCTCTGATGTGATCTTTCTCTAAATGATAAGCTTTGATGTGATCTCTCTCTCCCCCTTTGACATCAATTTCCAGGAAGGGTTTTTCTGGAATCTGTCGAATGGGTTTGGTCCTTGAGTCATAGCACAAAGCAATGATAAAAATGTGATGCTTGTAGAGGACAAGATTCATTGAGTGGAGCTGGATCAGAAGAGACACAGAATATGTGGCAAACTGTTTTTCCTGTTGTGAAATCGGTGGCACCGAGTGGTATGCTTCGGTTGTACCGAAAGGATTCGGTTGGACCGAAAATAACAAATCGGTGAGACCGAGTTCATCACAGAGAAAACACTTGTCGCCTTAGCTCACTAGACTAGTAAGATCTCACAAAGATTTGCAAGGAATTTACTGAAAGATGTGCAATGAATTGGATGTAGAAAATGCAGAGCAAACAGAAAGAAATCTAGATGAAGTTTTTTTGAAAAGGGAAACAAATATGCATGAGACAAATGCAAAAACACGGAAAAGAACACAAGAGAACTTCGTCTAGAGATGGTCGGTGACAAAGTCACCTATGTTAGAGTATATTGACTTAGAAGTCAAGTGAAATCACTTGATCATAGGTCATACTCATCATTTAAGCTCAAAATGGGGTTGCCATTTTTCATTTAAGCATCTTGATGTATTCACATCTTGTCGAGTTGCTTTAGCTCATGACTTGGAGTAAAGCTTCTCTAAGATGTAATAACATACCTTGGTTGGTGGTGTTGAACATGTAGTTGAACTTGTGTGGGTTGCTCAAGGTTGATGTAGCTCATCAAGAATTTGGAGCACCACTTGGAATTTGAGTCCATCTACCTACATGGGTTAGTTCTTGCAAGGAAGAGCACTTGTGTATCAAAAAATGACAATCATGAAGCTCAACATAGAATTTGTTAAAGGATATGTTTGAATGGTTTCGTGCTTCCTTGGCTTCAACCACCTTAGTGTAGAGACTTGGTGATGTGAAGATTGCTCAAGATATGAGTAGGTTACAACCTCATGGAATTAGATTAATCCAAGTACTTACATGGGTTAGATAACATGCAAGATACAAATATATCCAGGACATAAGATTTCCATCATAAGAGAGATACCAAGGATTAGTCATAAGCTCATGTATTGCATGTATCCAATGGAGTTTCTACTCCAAGTTTGAAGCATCAATGATGTTCAATTCTCCTCTTAACCTGCAAAACACTTTCTCATCAAGAGGTTTAGTGAATATATCCGCTAATTGCTTTTCGGTGCGAACATGCTTAAGATCAATGTCACCCTTAGCAACATGATCTCGAATGAGATGATGACGAACTTCAATATGCTTAGTTCAAGAATGTTGTACGTGATTATGACCAATTTTGATAGCACTTTCATTGTCACAAAGCAATGGAACATGTTTCACATATATCCAATAATATTTAAGAGTTTGGGTCATCCAAAGTAATTGAGCACAACATGAACCAGCGGCAATGTATACCGCTTCGGCGGTGGATAAGGATACCGAGTTTTGTTTCTTGGAGGACCAAGACACAAGAGATATACCAAGAAATTGACAAGTACCCAAAGTGGACTTTCTATCAACCTTGTCTCCGGCATAGTCCAAGTCAGAGTAGCCAACAAGATCGAAAGAGGCCCTCTTAGGATACCAAATGCCAAAATTTGGTGTATGGATTAAGTATCTCACTATCCTTTTCACGGCCTTAAGATGACATTCTTTAGGAGCAGCCTGATATCGTGCACACATGCACACACTTAACATGATATCGGGACGTGAAGCACATAGATATAACAATGAACCAATCATAGAGCGATAAACTTTTTGATCAACCGGTTCACCATCTTTGGTCAAGTCAAGATGTCCACTAGTAGGCACGGGTGTAGACATACCTTTGCATTCTTGCATATTGAACTTCTTGAATAAGTCCTTGGTGTACTTCGTTTGAGAAACAAAGGTACCTTCCTTAGTTTGCTTGATTTGCAAACCAAGAAAGAATTTGAGTTCACTCATCAGAGACATCTCAAACTTCTCCGACATTAGCTTTCCAAACTTTTCACTAAAATGAGGGTTAGTTGAACCAAATATAATATCATCAACAAAGATTTGGCACACAAATAGTTCTCCATTAACCCTTTTAGTAAAAAGAGTAGAATCAATTTTCCCAATTTCATAGCCTTTTTAATAAGGAACTTGGTCAAGCATTTATACCACGCTCTAGGAGCTTGTTTAAGACCATAAAGGGCTTTGTGAAGTTTGTAAACATGATTTGGTTTCTTAGGATTGACAAAGCCAGGAGGTTGCTTAACATAAACTTCCTCCTCTATTTCACCATTTAGAAAAGCACTTTTAATGTCCATTTTGTACAAGGTGATATCATGATGATTAGCATAGGCAAGTAAGCTGCGAATGGACTCAAGTCTAGCAACGGGAGCATAAGTCTCACCATAGTCCATACCTTCGACTTGTGTGTAACCTTGGGCGACGAGACGTGCTTTGTTGCGAACTACTTGTCCATCTTCATCTTGCTTGTTGCGAAACACCCATTTGGTATCGATGATGTTGTGGTTGTTGTCGGGCTTCTCAACCAATGTCCAAACTTGGTTCCTCTCAAAGTTGTGTAGCTCTTCGTGCATTGCATTTATCCAATCCGGATCTTCCAATGCTTCTTCGACCTTCATAGGTTCAATGCTAGAGATGAAAGAATAGTTTTCACAAAAGTTAGCTAAACGAGTTTTAGAGCGAGTGATTCTCCCGGTTTGAATATCATTGTAGATTTGCTCGACGGGATGATCTTTAGCAATTCTTGCTCGAACTCGTGAAAGCTTTTGCTTGTTTCTTGGTTGAGCTTCTTCTTCATCTTGTTCTTCTTCTTGGCCTTCTTCATTGTTGGCGTTGTCGTTCTCTCGTCGTGGTGGAGAAGGAGGTTGTTGACGTTCATCTTGATGAACTTCCTCGTTTTCTTCATCTTGGTGTGTCCCACTTGTGGATGCTTCCGTATCAATTCTTGGTTCACCTTGTCGTGAAGTAGAAGCTTCCACTTGGACGGACGAGGTACTTTCCTTCACCTCCATTGAATGGACCTTGCCAATAGACAAGTCTTGGATTGCTTCCGAAGGCTCTTTGTCTCCTACATCAATTGGCAATTGCTCTACTTGCGAGCCGTTAGATTCATCAAACTTCACATCTACCGTCTCTTCAACCTTTCGGGTGAAATTGTTGTAGACACGGTAAGTGTGAGAGTTTGAGCCATAACCTAGTAGGAAACCTTCATGAGACTTAGGAGCAAATTTTGAACGACGACGCTTATCAAGAATGTAGCACTTTGAGCCGAATACTCGAAAGTATCCAACTTGGAGTTTGTTACCGGTGAGGAGCTCGTATGCCGTCTTGCCGAGTAGCTTGTGAAGATACAAGCGATTTGTTGCATGACAAGCTGTCTCAACCGCTTCTGCCCAAAAGTGCTTCGGTGTCTTGTACTCATCAAGCATCGTTCTTGCCATTTAGATGAGCGTCTGGTTCTTCCTCTCAACAAATCCGTTTTGTTGAGGTGTGTACATAGCCGAGAACTCATGTGAAATCCCTTCTTCGTCAAGAAAGGTGTCCACATTTGCGTTCTTGAACTCCGTTCCGTTGTCGCTGCGAACCTTCTTGATCTTCACTTCAAATTGATTTTGGGCCTTCCTAGCGAAGTTTTTGAAGATCTTTTGGACCTGCGATTTATCATCGAGAAAGAACACCCACGTAAATCTTGAAAAATCATCAACTATAACTAGACCAAAAGAATTTCCACCGAGACTCTTGTAGGAGTTGGGACCAAAGAGATCCATGTGAAGTAGCTCGAGTGGCCTCCTTGTGGTCATGATGTTCTTTACGGGATGCCTTCCTCCAACCTGTTTACCTGCTTGACAAGCACTGCAAAGTCTATCCTTGTCAAATATGACATCGTTAACTCCAAGGATATGATTTCCTTTAATAAGCTTGTCAAGGTTTCGCATACCAACATGACCTAGTCGTCTATGCCATAACCAACCTTTTGAGGATTTAGCAATGAAGCAAGTTTTAGGTTGGGCCGTTTTAGTGAAATCAACAATGTATAGATCACCTCTACGCACACCGGTAAAGACCATTTTATGATTGTCTTGACGAAACACTTGGCAATCTACTTCAGTGAATAGGACATTGAAACTTAAATCAGCAAGTCTAGATACTGAAAGTAAGTTGTAGCCAAGAGATTCAACGAGCATGACATTTTGTATGGAGCTATCATGTGATATGGCCACCTTACCTAGGCTGTAACATCCCAAATTTTCAATTTGGAATGTTATACATAGATCATCATTGCATATCATTTTGTTGCATTGTTGGCTCGATCCTAGAAATTCTACGCAACTCAAGGACCCACGGAGAGAGTTGGGGATTTCGTTATTTTCATATTTGGGTTTTCTCAAATTTTGAAAATAGGATCGTTTGGTTTTATTTATTTTATCTTCAATTATTTCTACTACCAAAGTTTCAGAGAGGGAATAAAATGACTTTCCCAAAATAAAGAAATACTGAATATTTAATAAAAAATCAAATAAGATTTTATTTTGGACTTTTTCGCTTGTTATTTGAATTTAGGAAAAATGCGCGTTTTTCAAAATTGCATTTAGGCCCCAAATAAATGTTCATCTTGTCCGTCTTGACTTTAGAAGCCAGGGAAAATTTATTTCTGGATTTTTGGAGTCCGTTTAGTATTTCTTTTTATTTTTCTTCTGCGCGGAATTATTTAAAAAAAACGCGCAACCGGACCTACGGGCCGTGCCCGAGCGGGACTCCGCTCGGGGGGCACTATAAATAGCGCCGCCCCGGCGCCCCGGCCCAGCCGCCTGACCCTGCCAGCCAGCGCCGTCGCCAGCCCACGCCGCCGCCGCCGGCCCACACCGCAAATCCTAACCCTAGCCGCGCCGCCAGCCCGATCCGCCGCCGCCGCCAGCGCCGCCGCCCTTCATCGCTGGACCCCGCCGGACTTCGCCGCCGCCGCCGCCGAGGTTCGCCACCGCCTCGATCCGCGTGCCACCGGTTTTTTTTAAAAAGCCGGGCGGTTTTATTACGTTTTTTTTCGGTTTTTAGTTTCGTTTTTATTTAGTTTTTGGTTTTTTTTCGGTTTAGGTTAATTAGCGGATGTTCGTCCGTTAACCCGTTCGTCGTTTTTTTTTCTTTTTCTCGGATTTAATCCGCGATTTTTCTGATCGCGATTCCTGATCCGATTTTCGTTTTAGTATAACTTTTCGCTCGTTTATCGGAATCAGGCGATTCAAGCGCCTGGAGTTTCGTCTCGAAACCCTCTTTTCGAATAATCTACCTAAACAAGTTTTTGCTTCTGTAAAATTTGACTTAGATCAAGATTAGTAAAACGAAGCTGTTTTCTTTCGCCGTTTGACCTTCGTTGCTTTATTCGATTTGTTTCTCTGGCAAAACCGGAGTTCTTAAGTTGAACAATCTGGTTAGATCTTTTATTCGAGTTTTACCTGTGCATTTAGATGAGTACTTATTGTATGCTTGTTTGTTTGTCTGCGATAGAATACCCGGAGTGCGCCGCCTGTTACTTCGAGTCTCTAGGTCTCGCGGATCATCAGCAAGGCAAGTAACACTTGATCATACCTTTCTACTACCCAGTTTTTATGCATTAGATCAATCCTCAAACATTGCATGATTAGGATCTAATTAAATTTTGGGTTGGGAAGTAGATGAGGTAGTACCTATTACCTGTTTTATTAACAAACCTTTGGGAGTTACTTCTACGTTTGCTTATTATGCCATGCTATGCTAGTAGACGTGGATTGGGTGAGTGAATGTCCATGACAGATGTGAGATTGTTAATTAATGGTTTATTTAAGGTGGCCACTTAAACACACATCTGGGTGGATTGAGGCACCTGTTTTCTAGCAGGACTTGCCTGTATTTCCTCGGATCGCCACCCAGGCTCAAAGGGATCATGAGATTATTCAAACTAGAAACTTCCGTGTGTATCCACATGCTGCTATGAGCTCTAGCGTAGTTGACTAAGTTGTGCGAACTCTTACGGGGTGGACTAGCAGATGTAGGGGATGTAGGTTGGTACGGTCTACCCCTCTTGTAAGGTGCTAGTGCTTCTGAAAGACTATGTCTCGGTCATCCGTTTCTCAAACACCATGTAGTGCGGGAAACCAAGCGGAGGCGATCGAGTCATGTGGGGAAAAGTGTGCAAACCTCTGCGGAGTGTATAAACTAATCATGGTTAGCCGTGTCCCCGATTATGGACATCTTGAGTATCTAGTACCTGGATATCATGTGAATCTCAACATGTTACTCAAATTTAATATTGTTGGGTTTTTAATGTGTACTTTTTAATTGGGATTGAGAATGCTGTCAACCATTCTCAATGTTTAACAACCACCATGATAGTTAAATAACTTTATTCCTTTGCAGTAGGGAAAAATTGGTTTTATGCAAAACTGTAACCATAGAGCTTTACCACCAGCCAAATATGCATGTAGTATAGCCTGTTTCCATTGTTATTCTCTATGTGTTACATTGCCAGCATATTCCATGTGCTGACCCATTTTCGGGCTGCAACGTTTCATGTTGCAGACTTTTCAGACGACGAGTAAGATGCCTTAGGTCGTGGTTCTATACTCAGTGATGCCGTTGGAGTTGATGGACTCACTTATCTTCCAAGCCTTCCACCGTTATCGTTTTTAGATGGCCTTAAGCCATATTTATTTCAGTCAGTTCTCTTTTGAGACATTCGATGTAATAAGTGCGTGATTGCTACTCTGTTATAAATCCTCCAAGTACTGTGTGGTGTCAGCATTACTGATCCAGGGATGACACTGAGCACAGAGATCAGACTATTTGAGGTCTGGTCACTACATAGGCCAACCACCTTACCCTTTGAGTTGTCACCGAAAGTGACATACTTTCGAGGACTATCATTTTCAGCAAGCTCATGAAACATGTCTTTATCTCCGGTCATGTGATCGGTACATCCACTATCAAGAACCCGTTCCTTTCCTCCTGACATATATCCCCGAAGATTTGCCATAAGACCAAAATGTCTCATTTCATCATCAAGATCAAAGTCACTATCATCATCCTCATCATAGTATCCATGTTCAACATCGTCATGTGGTGGATCAAATTCTAGAGAGGGTAATTCGTTAGAGTGAGTTTGACAATGATCTTGCTTATGAATTTTTATAGCTTCGGAAATAATATCACTAATATTTCCAACATCTCCTTTGGCACGCATAAGGTTTGTAAGCTCAAATAGATGATCACCAAACATAGGATCACTAGAATTCATCTTACTCAAAGCAATAGACTTATGGAGAATTTCATCAAGATTTTTCAAGGAATAATTTGGAAATCGTTCCTCAAGAAATTTCCATATAGTGTAGGCACACTTAAGAGTAGGCAAACATCCAATCAAGTTTCTAGGCAATCCTCTAATGATAAGTTCGGCAGTTCTAAGATTCCTAATCATGTCAATTGACTCATCAAGGGTAGGATGCATATGATCAACATGAGGTGCACAAGGGCTAGCAATGTACTTGTTCAAATGATATTAACTGAAAATTACAAGCATCTCATTTTTCCACTCATGAAAATACTCTCCATCAAGAATAGGCACTCTATGTCTAAGACTCCCCAAAGTAGACTCATCCATCTTCCTCCAATGGTGATAAAACCAAGGCAATGGAGACCAAAGCTCTGATACCACTTGTAGGACCTTGAGAAGAGGTGTCTAGAGGGGGGTGATTAGACACTAAGTACCAAAGTTGCAATTTTTAAGATCTTTAAGTTTGAGTGGAGTTTAGGCACAAGTTCAACATTCACAATACATATCAAGCAAGCATGCAAAGAGTATATGAGCAACGGAAAGTAAAGCATGCAACTTGCAAGAATGTAAAGGGAAGGGTTTTGGAGGATTCAAACGCAACTGGAGACACGGATGTTTTTGGCGTGGTTCCGATAGGTGGTGCTATCGTACATCCACGTTGATGGAGACTTCAACATACGAAGGGTAACGGTTGCACGAGTCCACGGAGGGCTCCACCCACGAAGGGTCCACGAAGAAGCAACCTTGTCTATCCCACCATGGCCGTCGCCCACGAAGGAGTTGCCTCACTAGCGGTAGATCTTCACGAAGTAGGCGATCTCCTTGCCCTTACAAACTCCTTGGTTCAACTCCACAATCTTGTCGGAGGCTCCCAAGTGACACCTAGCCAATCTAGGAGACACCACTCTCCAAGAAGTAGCAAATGGTGCGTTGATTATGAACTCCTTGCTCTTGTGCTTCAAATGGTAGTCTCCCCAACACTCAACTCTCTCTCATAGGATTTGGATCTGGTGGAAAGAAGATTTGAGTGGAAAGCAACTTGGGGAAGGCTAGAGATCAAGATTCATATGGTACGAATGGAATATCTTGGCCTCAACACATGAGTAGGTAGTTCTCTCTCAGATAATGTATGCTGGAAGTGTAGGTTCAGTCTGATGGCTCTCTCCCTGAATGAAGAGGAGGTGGAGGGGTATATATAGCCTCCACACAAAATCTAACCGTTACACACAATTTACCAAACTCGGTGAGACCGATTCAACAGACTCGGTCAGACCGATTTGATAAACCTAGTGACCGTTATGATTTTCGGTGGGACCGATATGCAACTCGGTAAGACCGATTCGGTTAGGGTTAGGGCATAACGTAATCTCGGTAAGACCGATTACACAAACTCGATGGGACCGATTTTGGTAATAATTTTTCCAGAGAGTTGGTCAGGCAAACTCGGTTGGACCAATTACACAAACTCAGAAGGACCGATTTTGGTAATAAGTTGACCAGGAAGTTTGCATTGTAATCTCGGTAGTACCGATTGCTCAAACTCGGTTAGACGGATTTTGGTAATGGACATACACAGAGAGATTACAATCCCATCTCGGTGAGACCGAGATCCCTATCGGTGAGACCGATTTGCCTAGGGTTTGTGGCAGTGGCTATGACATCTGAACTCGGTGGCGCCGGATAGAAAGAATCGGTATGGCCGAGTTTGACTTTAGGTTTAGGTCATATGTGTGGAAGTGGGAAAGTGGTTGAGGGTTTTGGAGGATATCACTAAGCATTGTGGAGCAAGAAACTCATTAAGCAATACCTCATCCCTTCTTGATAGTATTGGCTTTTCCTATAGACTCAATGTGATCTTGGATCACTAAAATGTAAAATGAAGAGTCTTGAGCTTGAAGCTTGAGCCAATCCTTTGTCCTTAGCATCTTGAAGGAGTTCCCACATCCTTTAGTCCATGCCACTCCATTGTTGAACTTATCTGAAACATACTAGATAGAAGTGTTAGTCCAACAAGAGATATGTTGGCATTAATTACCGAAACAACCTAGGGAGCACTTGTGCTTTCACGTAGCGAAGCAAAAATGTCACAATAGCAACAAGTTGAATATGTATCATGTGGTAGAGACCAAGATTTGAAACAACTCGACAGGAACACTGGAAACAAATCTCGATCTCCTTTTGTGCAGTTCCACCAAAATTAAGCAAAGTCACCGGTGTGACATTCAAGTTGAACTGCACAAAACACTCTTAAAACATAAGTGTTTTGAGTAGCGAAGTAAAATGTCGCAATAGCAACAAGTTGAATCGATACCCCTGTTTTAACAGAATCAAAAAAGGAAACAATTGCTTGCCATTAAAGGAGGATGAAACAAACGGTGACAGAAAGAAGCATCTAACTTTTCGACCAACAAAGCGGCTGGATAGCCAATCTATACTACTTTCCCTCCCTCATTTCCTCATTGAACCACGTCCTAGATTCATGCTCCACCCCACCTTTCTTTCCTCTTTGAACCAAGACCTAGATTCGACTACAGATCGAAAAAGATCCACATGCAGCTAGAGCGACGACGGTTTCAAAGAAACTTATACCTTAGGGTCGTTGGGATGTGGGAAGGTGTGCGGCGGGAGGCCGGATCTGCCCACACTATGTACGGCAGCGAGGAAGAAGGGGTCGGTGGCCCTCCCGCACAGGCGCTGGGTGAAAGAGAACAGTGCAGTCGGCAGTGGATTGCCTCCCTCACCGAAGGCGATAGAGTTAACGCTGCACCTCCTCCCCTTCCCGGTGCGATGTGATACGGACGCCTCCTTCACCAGCTGTGAGGGGGGAGAGAGACAAGAGGCCAACGCAGTCTTGTTTAGATCTGGTGAAGAGAGGGTGAGAGACTGTGAATATAGCAAACCCTAGCAAATGAACACTGAGCCTCCAGCGTGTAACATATATGTATTGCGGCGAGCGTGTGGAGAGTGCAAACCCTAGCGAACAAGCACTGAGGCCCCCGCTTATATATATACCCCCCCTGTAAACTAATATAAGAGCATTTAGATTACTAAAGTAGTGATCTAAACGCTCTTATATTAGTTTACGGAGGGAGTACTAATGTAGTACGGACTAAGCTCCGTTGCCTTCACTCCATCTGCTTTTGGCTGTATGACAGGTGAGACAGCCACATTTTGGGCCCACCTGTCATAAACCCAAAGGCAGGTGCACTAAGTCAATGAAGCTGCGTCCATATAGTACTCTCGTGTGTATACGACTAATATATAGTGGAGTGGTTTTCTTATTCTCTGCATAACAATCATTTTAAATTGTGTAAGTACGAAACGAAACTCTTTATTTCATGTATAGAGGGAGTACTACTTCCGATGAACTAACGATCCATGCCCACGCGTCCTGGTCGCACTTCTTGTCCTTCACGTGTGGTACACTACCCTCCCTTAAGTGAACAACCACACATGCGCCAAATTATCGGAAACGTGTGAGAGTGGGTACAAATAAAGAATTTTAATTTCAATAATCGGAAAGGTTTGAGAGTATTACAAAGTTTGACTTCAGTCAAATCTAATATGCGGAGTAAATAAAAATGGAGGGCTACTACGTCCATCCGGGTTTTTAGTCCACACAATTTTTTAAATCAAAGTTAATAGCTGGACAAATAAAATTACATGGGAGCTGGAGACAAAGTTGTGAGAAGGCTTAGAAATCAATACAAAACTTATGCTCTTAGTACCAACGTCGATCCTTCTTCGAGGAAACATTTGGTTCATAGCCAATTGTGTGATAAAATTACACCAACGTGAAAGATGACTGCGTCTCCAATGCAACCAAGGTGAACTGGCGAAGGATATCATCTTTGTGTGTAACAAGCAAAGAGCACTGATGGAAGACAACTTGTTTTTCATTGAAAATCGATCAGCTTCACCAGCCGACGCAACCATGAGGCGCGACCATGAGCATCGATAGGTCATCGTGGTGATGCATCATCCATTTGGCATCAAGTTTGGGTGAGGCACGTATGAAGTTCGACAAATCCTCATTGTGGTCTGTTTCTTCTCAGTAATCAAGCTCGAGGAAGGAAGAACCACGTGGCAGAGGACAGTGAGGCGGAACAACAATGGCCATCCAATTTTGTGCAGTTCTAGTAAAATTGAGGAAGACATGCCCGGGTATGGAGACACGCATCGCTGTTTCGAAAAATATAAAAAAGGGTTAATGAAAAGTACACCAACATACAGAAGCATCATAATTATATCTTGATGGGAACTAAACCAGGATACCCGAGAAAAAAAGCATTTCTTCATTTAACCAGTGATAGTACTACCACCATATGGACAATGACCACACAACCACCATGTACTTTTTGTCGAAACAACAAGTATACCTCCACCGAGTATAATAGTACTAGTAGGTGATGTTGGACTAGCCGACGAACCCTAGCTACTATGCATGGGGAGCTGGGGAGTAGTCGCATAGAAGAAAACCCGCACGCAGCAACCTGGGGAGCTGGACCAGTACAAGAAGTTATACCTCAGGTGGGCGAGATGTCGTTTAGGCGAGCGGGCGGGATCTGCCCACACGACGGCAGCGAACAAGGGCGCGGAGGATCTTCGTCCGCGCCAGCGCCGGCTCCGAGAGGACGGTGCGCATCGGCTCCCCCATCGCCGACGGCGACAATGTCAATGCTGCAGCTCCTCACCTCCCGCAGCGGACGGGATTCGGCCGGATCTGTGACCACCGGTGAGGAGAGAGATAGACTGGACACTGTCATCTTGTTTTGATATGGAGAGGGTGAGAGAGCGAGACGCGAGAAACTCTATCAAACAAGAGGCTATAATGGAGTAAAAAATCTCTCCATAGCATTGGTTTTAAATAGAATACGCGCGTTCCCGGAAAAAAGAAATGAAAACTGGCGGACAATTTTTTAAGGGTCTGTCTAGGACACATCTAGATGTGACATAGTTATGTCACATCTAAGTTGATGTCCACTCTGTTTGTGGTCTTTTTTTTGGGTCCTAGTTTTTTTGTTTCTTGTTGCTACATTATATACTTGTGGGAGCTTAGATGTGATATCCTTAAATAACATCTAGATGTGAATTGGACAAACTGATTTTCTAACGTACCAAGAAAGAAAACTCGATCAAAAACACGCCCCCGCTTCCAGGTCGCGAGAGTCGTCGCGCACACACACATAGACATAGACATGCATATCCGTGTTTACGTAAAATTCCATTTCCATCTCCATCTCCAATCATATTTGTCCAACTGGCACATTATTTACATTGTTAATTATATACGCAGCAATATTAACGTACAACATCTCTTGTTTGCGCACGTCCGGACTGCTACCACGGCCGATCCTGACCAACCCGAACCCTCTTCATCACCCGCGCGTGCTTCCCTCCCGAAACGGTCAGTGCCGCATTCATGCCCGGCCAGAGCGGACGCGACCTCTCACTAGCGCCGGCATTGAAGCGGCGCGCTGGCCGAGAGAGCATCGCCCGCGCCGCTTCCGGGTGCACGCGGCTGCTCCACATTCAAAGGTCGCAATAGCCGGCTACAACATGCATGTAAAAAGTTTTTGGGAGTCTGTGCTACAGCTAGTTGTCCTCCCCCAACTCGTCAATCTCTTCCAGTAGTGCTAGTAGTACTCCATGGCACGATCCATCGACAAGCAGGCGGGAAAGTTATCGTATACTCAGTTTGCGGTGAGTGGCATGCCGAACGACCGTGTGGGGTCGAGCCGTGGAGGAGGGCGAGACACAAACACGACAGACGCGATTTACTGTGTGATTTGACTACTCCTTATTGGCCCCTACACGTACTCCCCCTAAGTGTATGCAACAGTCACACGTACACATGGACGCAAAAACGCGCGCGACGCCCTAATGCATGCATGTCCGAGCACACGACGGAACACACACGATCACGCTAAGTGCTCAACCTACACGTGCATGCACACACATACTTAATCAGGGTGAGCTAGTGACCGTATAAACACCGGAATATATTTATATTGAGTGCAATGAGTGTATTATGAAGTCCACTGACCGTATTTTTACAAATATACAGTGACAGGCAGTGTATTTATCTCGTTTGAAATTAATCCATATTAACTGGAGAGGAGGCAGTATGGACTAGCATTACTTGCGCGCGGTGGCTCGTAGGACAAGGAGAAACTTTTGACTAATGCAAGTTCTCCCTCACTCAGGCGGTGGACGTGCAACAGTTAATTCGGTGTCAGATTGCCAGAAGCATACACTATACTACTAGTGCTACTATTGTTCGACTTCCCGAATAGGCGAATAGCCAAGTGCAAAGTTTACTAATATAGTCTATAAAGGTACGTACTATACTAGTACTAGGAACCGGATGGAGGAGCGTCTGCACTCTTATTATAATTTTAAAATGTGATAAAGCAATCTTCAACACATTTGGTCATCTTCGAGGGTTCTCGCATGTGATAATGGAAGTTGATTGCATGGAACACTCACCATAATTCTCGCTTAATTCTGGATCATATCTTGTTACAAATAGTAGCGCTCAGTAATATTTCCTCTTTTTTTGTTATTCAGCATGTAAACAGGTCAACAAACCTTGCGGCGCATCTTCGTGCGAACCGTGCTTGCTGCACTTTGAATGTGGCCGAGAGATGGCTTGATGAAACACCTTGCTTCCTACTTCTTTTTTTGCGGGGTACCTCGCTTCCTAGTGACCAGTGTCTTGGCTGATCGTCCTAAGAATGCTTATATATGAATAAAGCTCTCTCATTTACCCGCAAAAAGGATTGAGCCATATTAACCGGAAAGGAGGGAGTATGGACTAGCACTACTTTTTGGTGTGTCCTGTCAACTCGCAGAATGAGGAGAAGCTTGCAGGACAAGGTGAAGCTCGCTTATGCCTTTTGACTAATGCAACCTACCCTCGGTGGACATGCATCAGTCCATTCGGTGTCAGATTGTCAGAGGCATACACTGTAGTACCCAACATGCGGAGTACCATCATTGTTCGACTTCACGAAGAGGCGAAGAGCCAAGCAGTAGTACGAGTAGTACTACTACTAGAACTGCATGGTGGAGCGTTTGTACTCTTATTTCTTTTTATCTCTGATAAAGTACACGTGTATCCCGGAGAAGGGCGGAAAACGGCAGCCCAACATCGCAACATGTAATCAATGATACCGATCAACCAACCATGCTCGAATATATCTTGGCCTCCATGCGAACCCGTCTGTGTGTTCTCGCTCCTCGTCACTCTCAAGGAACGGCGGGTTGGCTCTTTGCCATAAATTGAGATCGGTTTGCTCACACTCCTTTCCCACATGTCAGTGATATGCCAAGAGGAGGTGCATTGACCGACTGGCCATATGTGTACTTGGTTTTGAACCTTCATACTACTCCTCCCTCCGTCAGAGTTTACAGGGCGCGCTTCATTACGATGCATTTCTCTCAATGCATTTCCACCACCATAGAGACTTTAGACGTGTTTGGTTTAATGCTCAATTAATTAGGGCGTGGTAACCACAATCAAGTCCACAATTTTCTCTCCAGGTAACTACGGAATGGAGTAAGTGCATGCATGTGTGTACCCGGGGTGGAAGCACTGCATGCATGTGTGTACGCATTATTCCCTCTACTAGTAATAGATGCCGTGCTATAACTACCAATGCTATTTTTCAGGCCGATCGCTAGTCGCCTTGGTCCCACAGATCTTTTTTCTTTTTTCTGAAGCGCGCTGTATAAACAGTGACGGATGGAGTAGTATGAGCGGATTCAAAGAAGAGCGTATTGATGGTTGCTTCTTCAGAGCAACTTACAATGGGAAAGGTGGGGCTTACGATTTGACTGCTCATTACTCACTATTAATGCGGCGCAATGACCGGGCTGAGTCTCCCATGCGGTTGTGCACTACCCCCTCGGTTCTTAAATATACTCCGGAGTATATTTGTCTTTCTAGAGATTTCAACGAGTGACTACTCAAATATTTGTCTTTTTAGAGATTTCAAATGGACTGGCACATACGGATGTATATACATATTTTAGAGTGTAGATTCTCTCATTTTGCTCCGTATGTAGTCACTTGTTGAAATCTCTAGAAAGACGAATAGAATATTTAGGAACGGAGGGAGTACACATACGAAGCAAAATGAGTGAATCTACACTCTAAAATATGCTCGTTTGAAATTTGTAAAAAGACAAATATTTAGGAACGAAGGAGTATAATTTTGTGCATGGCACATGGACCCGGATGATGAAGAGGCTTCTGGCAATGCTATCAAGCTTCCATCATTTGTTTACATAATTGACGTACTATACAAATAATTTTCCAGCGAGACATGAAATTCTACAATGGTGTGAGCTTTCAGCTTCTGTTTCGCATGTCTTGCCATCGATGCTCTTTCAGAAACAATAAAAAACTAACTTCCTTGCTAATGCATGTCAATTATTAGCAGATCAGAGCTAATAATTACATCACAACTGAAGACAGAGTTGTGAGAAGGTGTTAAATTAAAATTGATCCATGCTTTCATTGGCAGCAACGTCCCCACAGCTCTGTCTAAATCAACAAGGCATGTTGGGAAAAAAAGTAGCTGTCTGGAGCATGCAACATTCCGATCATTATGTGCAGTTCCACTAAAATAGAGCTGAGCGTCCCTGTTCCAAAGATATTAAGTGTGATTACGATAATAGAGGACTGCTGATGAAACAATAAACACATAAATAGAAGCCGGTCACCTTTGCAGTCTCTTTTAAGACTAACTAGTTGGAGAAGATTAGGCTCGGAGTTGGATGAGGAGGATAGAGCAAAACCAATCTCCCTTTGTGCAGTCGCACTGATATGTAGAGACGTTGCCCATGTGACATTTTAGTACAACTGCACAAAACACTCTTAAGAAAAAAATGATTTGTGCAGTTCACCAAAAGGTCGCAATAGCAACGAGGTGAAATGGATAGCCCTGTTTGCAAAAAAGAGGTAGAAAGGAAACAATTACTGGCCAATAACAGTTGATGACACATGCGATGACAAAAAAGAAGCATATTCCTTGCCCTAAGGGAAGATAACAACACAGTTGTGTTTGTCTAAGATGGTGTGAGGACGAGAATGCAATATGGAAAGTACGCTGGACGAGCTACGTTTTGGGTAAAGAACTATGGAAGATCCACATGTAGCGACGCGGGAAGACGGGTAGTGAAGCAAGGCCGAAGGGGATACCTGGAGGTCGTCGGGATGTAACTAGGTGAGCGGCGGCGGGCGGAATCTGCGAGCAGGTGGCGTAGGCCCTGCCGCGCCGGAGATTGGTAAGAGAGAACGATGTGTACCGCAGATCGGGACGTGCTGCCTCGGCGCCGTCGAACGGAGAAACGATGCACTTCCTCCCTTTCCCCCGACGGACGGGATGCGGCCGGATCAGTGACCAACGGTGAGAGAGAGAGAGGCCACCGCACTCCCTTTCCCCCGGCGGACGGGATGCGGCCGGATCAGTGACCAACGGTGAGAGAGAGAGGCCACCGCAGCCTTGTGTGAGATACTCTGAAGAGCGACAAACCAGGCACGCAAGGCTCCATTGTATATAGTGAGCGGACTACCTTTTTCTCCATAAAAATCGTTTTATATTCTGTGTACGTGCCATTGAGCACTATAACTTTATTTAAAAATAACGCGGCAACGCGTCAAGTTGAACTTTGTTTCGTGCAGGCGTGGTACACAACCTCCCTAGGTAAACAACCGCTACAGGCGTTCAAATTAGCACGTGGGCTGCCATTTCGTAAAGAAATGAGCTCCACCGTGTACCCGCGCGGGTGTGGCTGGGCACGAAGCGTGAGTACATGCACGGTGCACCTATTCTCTTCTTGTATACGTACACCACCTATGTGGGGTTGTGTGAGAGAGATACAAACCTAGAGAGATATAGTGTGTGGGTTCTTGAGAGTTTTTTTTGGGGGGGGGGGGTTCAATCAAAAAATGTAACATATGCAATGTGTGTGAAATAGAGTCCTGGATATAACATATATATAGAGGGGGCGATCCATGAGAAGAGAGTGGAGGTATCACCGGCTTGAGGTGTCCATAGAATCGAAAAGAGGGATGATGTGTGTGTGTGTGTGTGTGTGTGCACGCGCAATAGATAAAGAGTGCCATCGAATTTGTGTGTGCCCACGTCAAAGATATAGAGTGGCTGGCCTACTGGAACGTGAGAGGGGACATGTGTAGTTTGTCTCTGTGGCATGGTTACCTACCTGCAGCGCTCGACTATCGGTGTGTGGTGGGGGAGGAGGGAGGCCCAATTAACTATAGAGGTACAATGGCTGGTATATGTGTGGAGGAGGAGAGAGGCCTACCTCATGTATTAAGGAGATCGATCTGCCTCATGTATTAAGGGAGATTGATCGGCATCCATGCATATGTGCATGAGAGGAATAAGGTTGGGAGAGAGACAGAGCTAGAGTGTTGGAGGGGGTGGTAGTGGAGTTGCTTCTAACAAATGGTGGGATAGGCTTGCTAGACAAACGAAGGGCACGCCCGCAATATCAGTAAGAGAGGAGATGGCTGCTTGTTGTCTGTGCACGTGCGTGTGAGAGACGGGTCAGGAGGCATGCACGAATGATGAGGGGGGACGATGTGGCTGTGGTAAGCAGACATAACTACATAGGAAGATCAATCGCCCTTTGTTAGAGAAAGGAGAGACATAACTTGTGAGGTACGTCGATCGATGGGGGGGTAGTTAAAGTCGATCCAGGTATATGTTGGGAGATCGATCTGTATACATGCATGTGTGTGTTAGAAGCAAACGAGGCACGAGGAGAAGGATAGAGATAGAGGGATGCATGTAGGAGGTGGTACGAGAGGCATACTATATCGAGCGGGGAGGAGTGTGCGAGTACGAGAACGATGAAAAGAGTGGTGGGAGTGAGGCATGGACGGTGACAAGAGAAGAGGGGAAGCTTGTGTTTGTGCTAGGCACACCTGGCTAGAGACGCATATCGATCGATGTGTGCCATAAAGAAGGAGCTGGGGGGCCAACACACACCGTGGGTGAACGACCTAAAGTGAAAAGACGAATTTGTGCGATGGAGCTAGAGAATGCTGAGGGAGGGTGAGAGGGATGCGGGCGTGTGCATGTACAAGAGAAAGTTAGCGCTAGCTACAAAGATAAGAGGGTTGTGTGGGTGTAAAAGACGAATAGAGATCATATATACTTCATTATAAAAAGCGAATTCGAATATTTGAAGAATTTATCATAGTGTTTTAAACCGATGTATGTGTGAATATATATAACGGTGATACACATGGTGTGTTTATGAACATGTTATACTACATTTAATATATTTTAACTCTACTCTTATAAAAAAACGGAGTTGTTGATGATGGTGTGCCTGCCATCCTGCATTATAGGCCGTCCGATTTATATCTGGCGGATAACAAGGAAATTATGAAGGTTGAAGTTGGCAACAATCATGATTGTAGATTCTTATTGAAATAGAGAAACAAATTCAAATTTAGTTTGAATTGCAGAAGTAGTATAGACATTTGGAATGCACTAAAATGTTGGTATGAGTAGGTTACATGCATTATACAGCAAAGCAAAAAAAATTTAATCGGACATAACATGGATTCATACTCCCTCCTTCCATCTATATAGGGCGTAATGAGATTTTTAAGACCGCCTTTGACTATTGACAAGATTAATAGTACATGACATGCACAATGTGAAAATTATATCATTGAAAGAACCCTTCACAGACGAAGTTAACGGTGTGCTTTGTGTAAGTTGCATGTCATATACCATTGCTCTAATATTTGGTCAAAGTTAGCATCGAAAAACGCATTAGGCCCTATATAGATGGAAGGAGGGAGTAGCTTTGAATAGCATTTGTATAGTAAAACGGGGCAAGACTCTCTCTTTGTGTGGTGTGAATAGTTTTATTTTTTTTGTTTTCTTTTTGGTTGAGGGAAGTGTGAATTGATTTGGTACGTACAAGTACAATATTACTATGCAGTCAAAAAAAGTACAATATTACTACACGTTAGGCTTGTCCCTAAAATTCAACCCGCATCTTGTTATATCCCGAAAATTCAGATATCGTGCTCCCAAAACTGGCGCCTTCACAACCCGTGCCTTGCTATCCTGAAATTACAACGCGCGCGAAAACTCCCTCCAGCTGCCAAATCCCGACACGCGAAATCCCCCTTCTAACCCTGAGCCGAAAGGGCCGCTAGTTCAAATTGGTGGGGGGTACTTTTGTAACACACCCTACATTTTGGACAAGCGCGTCCCTAAGTCATGCTTCACCCCCTCCCATCGCCCCCTTTTCGCCATTCGAAATCCCAGGCCGCCATAACCTCTTTGCTCCAGCCGCGAAACCCCACCCTCCTCCGTCCGCCACGTCACCGCTGCCCAGCCGGAGCCTCTTCCCCGACGACGTCGTCCACCGCAACAGCTCGACGTCCCTCGTCCACCTCCCCGGATGAGGATCCGTCGTCCATCTCACCGTCCCGCCGGTTCAGCCGCCCCGTCCTCCACCTCCAAGGAGTTGCTCCGACGATCACCTCGTCTATCGCGGCTGCTCCATCCCCACAGCGCCGCCTTAACCTGCTCCACCGGAACTGCAGCATCCTCACCGACTCCTCGGACGAAGCCGAGGCCTACTCGGCGCCACCAAAGAGGTTGTACACTCATCGCATCGCACCTTCTCCTTACCTCGACCTCCCGGCGCCGACGGTGCTCCATCCCGCACCCCCATGGAGCGGCTACCTTGAAGCCGGCGCCGCGGGCGACATCTCCACGGCGGCTCTCCCCCGGTGCGAGGCCCCTTCGGCGGCGGCGTCCATACCAGCCGGATCTGCTGCTGCTGCTCCGGCTCTCGCTCGCTCGCTCGCGCTGCTGCTGCTGCTCCGGCTCTCGCTCGCTCGCTCGCATTGCTGCTGCTGCTGCTCCGGCTCTCGCTCGATCGCTCGCTCGCCCAGCTGCTGCTGCTGCTCTCCCCCTGGCTCGTGCTGCTGCTCTGCTCCGATTAAGCCACACTTCAGTCAACTGAATCGACTTATGGGTCAGTCGATTTTCAGGGGTTGGGGGGGGGGGGCTCGCCAGAGTTAAGGAAGAACCACCCGCAGCGTGGACGGGGGCTCGCCGGAGAAGTACCCCACTATCTATCTTAGGGTTCAGGGCGGGGGGGGGGGGGGGGGGCTAGAGGGCTGGCCGGGGCGGCGGTGGCGAGTTGTTTCGGGGCGGCGAGGTGGCCCTGGGGCCGGCGGTTCGGCCGGTGGTGGCAGGCGGCTCAGGGGTGTGCAGGTTGAAGATGAACTGTAGGCCCTCCCTAAACTACATGTCAAGTGTCTCTCTGCTACCATTGTGTTCAGTTTCGACAGTAGCATTTAGATTCCACATTTAATTTCAGTTTCGACAGTTAAGTTCAGAGTCAACAGTTTTTACTTCATCTGTTGTAGTCAGGTGGTTTTTGGTGATGTTAATTTTACATCCATTTTTCATCATCTATTAGAGATGCTATTAGAATCCCACTTGAGATTGACGATGTCTGTCTTGTGCTACTTCAGCCTTGACGTCTTACGGCTCACCGGAGCTGCTCCAACGACAGAACGATCCATCACAACAGAGCAGTGCCCTGGACGCCGTCTACAGTTTCCTCAGATCTTCCTCCACACCTCCGACAGCCACCTCTACCTCAACTGCTTCAGTGACCAACCCAATGATGCTGAGGTCGACACGGCTACGGCAAAGAGGTTGTACACTTGTTGCGTTACTTATTACTATACATTCACGTCGATCCATTAGGGCTATTTTGGTTCAACGAAAAAACGTCGATCCACTGGTTGTTACCATCACTCTAAATTTCTGCATGCTCTCCTTACATAATCTCACCATATTTTTTTCGTATGCATGTCAGATATTGTACACAGTCATGCTGAACATGTAGAGAAAAAGAGAAGAGTTTTGCGCGGCAATACAATGTCATGCAGACATCGCTCCATGGTGGGTTCAATGGCAAACCCTCCCCACCCCTCTCCAGATTGTAATCCAGAGGAAGATATCTGTTCTGAGGCGTATTCAGACGCCGCTGACCACTCCTATTTACCCCTCAAGGTGTTTGCTCTACCTTGGCATGATGATGTTAGTCATATCATGCATATGTTGCCTTGCAGTGCCTACTTTTGACATCATATATGTCATCTGCTTAGTTTAGACATGTTCTGTAATGCCACCTGTTTAGTTTCTATATCATATATGGGAATTATGCAGTCTCATGTCTTTTAGCCAGCCATAATATATGTGAAATGTGCAATGCCATCCTGTTTAACCAGGCATCATATATTTGAATGATATCTTGCCCATCCTTTTCTTCATTACATTTCCATTTGTCGACAATGTTTGTACATTAAACTACTCTTCTTGTGAATCAGCCATTTGGGTGGGAGATGGAAAAAATCTGGAGTGAAAACAAGGCCTTCAGAGCAGACAGTGCTACCTGTCGAAGCAGATCTCTTGTTGGGTCCCGATAGCTCCTCAAAGATGGATTCAGAGACAGATGACTTGTCCTATTCCCCCACTGAGGTGTATGCTCTAACTTGGCACGGTTATACTGCTCATATCATGCATACGGTGTCTTGCATTGCATAGTTTAGACATCATATACACAATATTCAACACCATGTTCTTAGTTCAGACATCATATCGAACGCCCTCTGTTTAGCATATAAATCACATATGTGAATTAAATGATGCGATCCTGATTACTTAGATAACATGTAGGTGAATTATGTTGTGCGATCCTGTTTAGTTATTCATCATATCTTTGAATTATGTTATGCTATGCTATCCAGTTTAGATAGACATCATATATGTGAAATTATGGCATGCTATCCGTTTTAGTTAAACAATATACATGTCAACTATTTCATGCCCTCTTTTTTCCACACTATCTATTGCATCTGTCTCTCATACAATGTCCGTACATTCAACTATGTTTCCTGTTTATCAGCCATTCGAATTGGAGTGGGTGATGCCAGTATCTAGCGGAATAAAAACATGGTCTTCAAATAAAACAGTGCTACCTCTTGGTGGAGATAGCACCCTGGTTGTACATGCACAAGAACCAGCCCTACCAAACATAACCCAAACTCTCGCAGATTGTACCCCTACTGCGATGGACAGAGAACCAGCTTCACCCAATCTAACCCCAACCCCAGCCGATAGTTCCTGTTGACACAACACCATCTCCACCACAGAGCTCCCAAACAACAGCAGTTAGTAAGGTAGCTTCAGTGCCCAAAGGGCCAGTACTATCACGGCGAACCCCAACTCCACCAGTTAGTACGCCTATTCCTGTGGAGGAAGCACAACCAGCCAGTCGTAGTTTAGCATCTATCGCGTTTGATGTTGTTAAATCATATGTGCGTATCTTCCCATCTTGGAAATATTATACTGAAGATGAAGGAAAATGCCAGTTGTAGGTGTTTGTCCAGGAGTTATGTGTAAGTAATGTTATTCATGGCAATTACTTTGCTTCGTCCCATACATCCTACCTCCATGATGGTTATAATACAACAATTTTTCCCATTTTTCTCTATAGAGAAGGACCGATTTGGAAACTCAGGATGAGGTAACCTGTGCTAATACCTCTGCTATCTTCAAGAATGCTTGGTGACAGTATCGGAATTACCTAAAGAAAACGTACTTCACCGGCAAAGAAACTCATCAAATTCCCTTACGTTCTCCTGAGACACATTTACTGGACGATGACTGGGAACGCCTTGTTCTGTACTGGTCCTGAACCAAGAATGTGGTAAGGTCTATGAGCTCATTTTCTATTTTTAAGTATTTTATTCTTGTGTCTTACTGTACTCTGTTCATGTAGAACATGTGCCTAAACCTGAAGAACAACTGTTCTAATTTAAGATTCCATTTCTATCATAGTTCAAAAAAGCGCTAGGCGTTAATTGTGCGTTTTGCCACCGCCTTGCGCTTTACTGACCAAAGCGCATGCTTATGCGCAGTTATGCACAGATCATGCGTAGTTATGTGCAATGCGTTTTGCCAACGCCTAGAGCCTAGGCGCGCTTAAGCGCTCGCTTAGGCGCGCCTTTTTTAACTATGATTGCTTTGCTCTTGTATCACTGTATTTACTGATACGAACTTATTTTTAAATTGAAGGATCTAATCGAAACTCCAATGGCACAGCAGGTATGTTCACGCATGTTTCTTTAACAGGTTTGCTCTTATCAATAGCTCTGTTGATTTCAATTTCAATTGTGTATGCAGTTGACTTTCATATCATGCACATTACTAGCATGACAACAGAGCCAATAGTTTTGTTGTACATGTAGACCCGTGGTACCCATCTAAAATCTTGTTGTGCCGTGTAGTTTCCCACGCTTTGTATTCTTTCACTGCTGCTTTGTCTTGAACTGATACGATTTGAACCGTGTCTCTATTTTGATTTGGCAAGACAATGCAGTGACCATAGGACATAGATATATATTTGTTTGATGCTTTTATTATGTACTAGTACTTGGCAATAGAAGACTTGGTAGTTTAATCCTGTCCACCTTACTAATGAACTGGTTCACCAAAATGAGTTTCATATACTAGTACATGCTAAACTTGTTATGTGTCCCATTGTTTCTTCTTTTATAATGCTGACAGAATATTGGGGAAGAGTGCCTTATTAAGCAATGGTAAAGGAAGTAATGCAGATAAGGTTCAGGATAGTGACACATCCTTGTTGGTCTCCAACAAAGCTGATAAAACAGCTAAGGAAGACTATCTTGAAGACAGCGAGACAACCCCAAAGTCCTGTCTTGGTTTAGTGTTCGAGTTACTGGCCACTACCGCATGCACAAGCTATTCAAACTCACTGTCTGAATCAGTTCGGTTTCTTGAGTCTCAACTACAAGCTGAAAGACATCGATCAGCTGTGCCGCGACAAGAAGCGGAAGGACTGCGGAAGTCCCTGGAGCATTCAGATGCATACTTTCTGGTGCAACAGCAAGCGTTGGAGGATTTTAGCGCCAAACAGGACAAAGCTAATCAGCTTGCTAAGCTTATTGCCAGCATGGTGGATACCCAGGATAACGTTTCTTGAGCTCTTCTGAAGTTGTTTTAGTTATGCTCTTGTTTTGCTGCCGCATTTATTTGCACTGGTAGCCAATTTTGACGGCCAAGTGTATGTAATATGCTGCTTTGTTCCCTATATTTGCACTGGTGGCGAACTTTGATGCCCAGTGGATGTAATATGTGTAATAGCGGTAATAGACTAGCCTTAATTGCTTGCTTATTTATTTCCTTATTGTCTTGTTTAGTTGTTTGCTTGTAGTCACTGCAGTTCTTTTTCTGTGTTTTTCTAGTGGCCACAATAGCCTATTTTTGGTAACTTGGCCAAAATAATCATGGCAACACACGGACTATTGTAACCATGGGCCTCCTGCAGGCCATATGATCCATGGGCCTTCGTTCGGCCATAGGACCATTGGCCTTCTATACGGGCCGTAGGATCCATCGGCCTTCTATACAGGCCTTAGGGATCAATGGGCCTTCTACGGGCCGTAGGGTCCATGGGCCTTCTACTGGCTGTACTATCCATGGGCCCCATATGGGCCATAGGATCCATGGGCCTTCTACGGGGCGTATCATCATTTCGCCAATCATGGGCCATACTATTCGTGGACCATAACGTGCCGTTAATAGGCCGTATT
The DNA here is from genome assembly GCA_963921465.1 of Triticum timopheevii. NCBI lineage: Eukaryota > Viridiplantae > Streptophyta > Magnoliopsida > Poales > Poaceae > Triticum > Triticum timopheevii. The sequence continues at coordinate 335,455,607 of OY997266.1, read as the reverse complement.
TGATAACTCTATGAAAACAGCCCAACGGTTTTTTTACATGAAAACAGCCCAACGTATTAACGGTCCGCAAACGGGCCGACTGTAACGATGGGCTAAATTTGGCCCACAAGCAGAAAATGACAGTAACGGGCCGTATGTAACCGAATGCTGCAAATGAGCCCAAGAATCAATGGGCCCTAAGAAGGCCGAAAGATAACTTGGGCTGGAAATGGCCCAATGGAATAACGGGCCGTTAATGGGTATAAAGTTATACACTATTCATTACGGGCCAGTTTCACCACGGGCCGTTAATGGGCCAAGAGTTACAAAGGTCCTCATATGGGCCGAAAGAAGTCATGGGTCACACATGGGCCGGAAGTTAAAACGGGCTAAATCATATTGGACGACCCAGATGACGCTACTGGGCCTAATTCGGATAGGGCGTAACGGGCCCTCGGTTAGCGGGCTGTAAATGGGCTATAAGCGAACATGCCGTTAACAGGCTTTCCGTGGGCTGGCCCGCCACCTTTTGACCAAGTCAAATGGGCCGACCTTTTCACCGGAATGGGCCTCTGTTGGGCCGTGCCACATGTCGCCGTATCATAGGCGCCTTCGGTCCAATGAGCGGATGACATCTGTCCCAATGGTGAGCCGACACGTGTTTGCTCTAGCCAATGATGATTTTACACGTGGAAAATCCCCATTGGTCGGGGCTGTTAACGGGTTATCGGATCCAAAACCCAACCCGATAGCTTAACGGTGTTCCGTTACGGTGGATGCCACGTGTCGGTCACCCTTGACGAAAGCAGTTCTGTGACGCGCGATTTATCGTCATGGAAGTGGACACTTCCGTGATGATAATTTTGGTAATGTCATGGAACACTTCAACAACAACACAGGTATGACTATCTTGATTCTGTCATAAATTTGTTATGGATGTACATGCATGACAAAAAACGCGACCTACTGTGACAAACACGTATCATCACGGAAGTGTATTTTTTTGTAGTGCTACTTCGGCCTGATCAAGCGGATGGTGGATGCCTGCCCGCGGCTTGAGGTGATCAAGCGATCCGTGTGCATCGAGGGTGCCCGCCGGGCCCTTGCCCGCGTCAAAGTGCATTGGGGCAAGATGGATGCGGAGAAGCTGGTCAAGGACAGACCGCCGGAGGGCAAGGCGCATCGCCATCCCAAGCTGTACTATGATGGTGTTATGAAGGGTGCGCGTCTCGTGGCTGACGAATGTACCAAGGACACCATTTTTGAATGAATCCGCTTCTGTCATGTTTGTATTTTAAGGACGAAGTTACTTGCACTATGTAGCGCTTTTGTTATTTAAAATATTACCTTCTGTGCGGCTGTTTATAAAATCCTGAAAGTAGGCCGGTCGTCGGCTTCTGCCCCCGCGTGACAAGCACTGGGGTGTTCGTGGAAAACCCGGACACTCTTTATCCAAATGTTTGGTCCCTTAAGGAGGTGTCCAGCGCAGCGAACGAGGCAATCAGACTATGCGGCTTTATAACTTTCACTTAGCCATAGAAGTCTACAATTTTAAATTTTGGCGAAGCCCCTAGAGTCCGGAAGGCCGAATTGGGGCGCTATATACGCCTTGGTCGGACAAAGCGATTTATCGCCTAAGGCGGAAAATCTTTAAGGATTTTAGTACCTCTCAAACAGCGACCAGCTCTCGCCACATCATGCCGGTCAGTTTTCGGCTTTCTCTACTGAGGTGTTCGTCCGGAAGAACCGGGACACAATCGCAGTAGTTCTCCCTGCACTACCTTAGCCGATATAACGGAACGTAAGGCACCAAAACAAGGGAGCCGGGCTATCCCAACTGTAGACCCAAGACATGATTCGGAGCTGATGCATATAGTGCTATAAGTTCGGGGTGCTGCACTATTGAAAGTGTTCAGACTTTTAGTTGCCATATTACGGGGCGTCATAAGAAGCCCCTGGCAAACTGGCCGTACCAAGGTGTACAGATGTAATACCAAATAAACATTTATAAGAGAAAAATACTCAAATAAGGATAATAAGCTGACGCTATATATAATCTCCATTTGATGAAAAATATGTTTAAGCGTATGTTTACAATGGATGCATTAGGCAGAGATAAAAATAGGACTATTTGACATGTCCTATCCAGGGCCAAGCCGTGTGCAGATAGATGAAGCAGGTATAATGATCGTAAATAGATTCCACCTGGGTATTTCCTTCTGCGCACAACGTCTGTTACCTCCTTGGGTGTCTCTTCCATATGAGTCCGGCAATTTGGCTCTTCTGAGGATGCTGCACTAACGCGGTGTCCTGAAAGGTAAAAGGGAAAGAGTATGAAGGTATTTAGCGGTTACCCGCATTATCGACTGAGTCGTTGATGCGCCTCCGCCTATGCCCAAGGTATCTTGAGTGCGTAATTGCATACGCGTGGCACGAATGCTGCTTTGGAGGGGCTTGAGCGGAGGCCGGACTGCTAATCATGATCTTGACATTCGTGTTGATCCTGTTGCGGGGGGCTCCGGACTAGTTTGACAATGCTCGAAGTTGCCGCCGGATTGGTTTGTCGGAGGAGGCCGCATTGTACTTCTGCCGCGAGGGCTGCCGTATGCTCTTCTGTTCGAAGGGAGCGGTCCATATTTCCGTTGATAGTGAGAACCCGGCGCAATCCCGGCATCTTGAGCTTGAGATATGCATAGTGTGGCATCGCATTGAATCTTGCGAATGAGGTCCGCCCGAGCAGTGCGTGGTAGCCACTGCGAAAAGGGACGATGTCGGAGATCAGCTCTTCGCTCCTAAAGTTGTCTGGGGATCCGAAGACCACTTCCAATGTTATAGAACCCGTGCAGCGGGCCTCTACTCCAGGAATAACACCTTTAAAGCTGGTTTTGGTGGGCTTGATCCTTGAAGGATCAATGCCCATCTAGCGCACTGTGTCCTAATAAAGCAGGTTCAGGCTGCTGCCGCCGTCTATAAGGACACGCGTGAGGTGGAATCCGTCGATGATTGGGTCTAAGACCAATGGGGCTGAGCCGCCGTGATGGATGCTGGTAGGGTGATCCCTACAGTCAAAGGTGATCGGACAAGCTGACCATGGGTTGAACTTGGGGGCGACTGGCTCCATCGCATAGACGTCCCGTAGTGCCCGCTTCTGTTCCCGCTTGGGGATGTGGGTGGCGTAGATCATATTGACTGTTTTCACCTGGGTGGGAAATTTCTTCTGCCCGCCCGGTATTCGGACGCCGGGGCTCATCGTCATCGTCGCTGTGCAGCCCCTTGTCCTTGTTTTCGGCGTTTACCTTGCCGGCCTGTTTGAACACCCAGCAGTCTCTATTGGTGTGGTTGGCTGGTTTGTCCAGTGTGCCATGAATTTGGCACGAGCGCTCTAGTATGCGGTCCAGACTGGACGGTACCTGATTATTTCTTTTGAACGGCTTTTCCGCTGTCCGGATTTAGGTCCGCTGAATCCGGCGTTGACTGCCGTGTCTTCCGTGCTGTCGCCGTTGTTCCGTCTCTTATGTGTGTTGCTCCGTGGCTTGCCGTTAGCATCGCGGCCGTTCGAAGTGCCGGAATGTGGCGTGGTGCCGCTACGAGCCAACCAGCTATCCTCACCCGCACAAAAACGGGTCATTAGGGTTGTGAGAGCTGCCATAGACTTGGGTTTTTCCTGGCCGAGGTGTCGAGCGAGCCACTCGTCATGGATATTATGCTTAAAAGCCGCTAGGGCTTCGGTGTCCGGACAGTCGACTATTTGGTTCTTTTTGGTGAGGAACCGAGTCCAGAATTTCCGGGCTGACTCTCCGGGCTGTTGAGTAATGTGGCTCAGGTCATCAGCGTTTGGTGGTCGCACATATGTGCCCTGGAAGTTGTCAAGGAATGCATCTTCCAGGTTTTCCCAACTGCCAATGGAATTTGCTGGCAGGCTATTTAACCAGTGCCGGGCTGGTCCTTTGAGCTAAAGGGGGAGATACTTGATGGCGTGTAGATCATCTCCGCGGGCCATGTGAATGTGGAGAAGGAAATCTTCGATCCATACTGCGGGGTCTGTTGTGCCATCGCATGATTCAATGTTTATGGGTTTGAACCCTTCTGGGAATTCATGATCCATTACTTCGTCCGTGAAGCAGAGGGGGTGTGCGACGCATCTGTGCTAGGCTATGTGGCTATGCAGGTCGGATTGGTCTGGGTTGCTATGTTCGTCCCGGCCGGATTTGTTGATGATGTATCCAGCGTGACGATCGTCGTCGCACGCTGGGGCGCGCCCCCTCGATCCGTAGATCGATCTTGGCTGTCCTGCTTTATTGTCCAGAATATCTTGCAGGTCGTGCATGTTGCCCTGAGCCGTAGTGTATCGGCGTGGGGGTGCAGGCCAGTATCCGGGCTGGTATCCCGTTTTGTCCCGGCCAAGGGGTGGCCGGTCAGCCGCTTGGCGTTCGAGTCCATATTCCTCGGCTGCCAGGACTTCAGTCCATCTATCTGTGAGCAGGTCTTGATCAGCTTGTAGTTGCTGCTGCTTCTTCTTCAGGCTCCTTGCAGTGGCTATAAGCCTGCGCTTGAAGCGCTCCTGCTCCACGGGATCCTCAGGTACGCCAAACTCGTCGTCGCCGAGGCTGATCTCATCTTCGGAGGGGGCATGTAGTTGTCCTCCTTCGGGTATGCGTCTGTCGCCTGTTCTTCTGGGATGACCTGCTCGTCTTCCTGTTCGGCCTGCTCAAAGGCGGGCTGATCAGAGTCATATTCTCCTTCGGCGCCATACGGATTATTTTTGCCTCCGGGGCCGGTGTTGCTATGGCGGGGCTTGGAGTGGCACCGACGACGCCCATTCTTTGATTTTCTTCCCGAGGGATTGTCCTCCGTTGCCTCGTCACCATTAGTTTCCTTCAGAGTGTCCACCATATATATATATATATCATATGAGGAGGTGGCCGTCCACCGCCCGATGAGCGGTGACTCCTGTGATTCTCCTACATCGTCATCCATACCGTCGATGTCTTCGTAGTCGAAGTCAAGAACGTCGGTTAGATCATCGATCATGGCAATGAAGTGGGTGGTGGGTGGGCAATGAATTCCGTCGTTGTCTGCTTCCCACTCGAGCCGGACATAGTTCGGCCCGGAGTCTCCTGACAAGGAGAGAGACTTCAATAAGTCCAGCATGTCGCCAAAGGGCGAGAGCTGAAAAACGTCCGCCGCGGTGAACTCCATCACCGGAGCCCAACCAGGATTGGCGGGCTCAGGGGCGCGCGGACTGGAACCTGTGTCCGGATATGAATCCGGGGGTTCGGAGTCACAGGTTCCCTCAGAGGTGAAACCTGTGTTCGGCTCCATCGCCGATGAAGCTACGGCCTGCAGGGCGGGGTCCAGCCCTCCGTCCTTAGGCGAAGCAACCTGTCCCGGATTTATATCCGAGGCTTCTACCGGGATGATATCCCGAGCGACGTCTGACAGCAGGTCTAAGCCGTGCTCATCGCGACTGTCCGGCGCTTCTGGCACTGGCCCGAATCCGTCGAAGATCAAGTCTCCGCGGATATCCTCGTGTAGTTCGGGTTTCCGAACCTTATTTGATGGCCGGGGACATAGCTATCAATCTGCTCCAAGTGGCCAAGCGAATTGGCCCGCAGCACGAAGCCGCCGAACACGAAGATCTGTCCGGGGAGGAAAGTCTCACCCTGGACAGCGTCGTTAATGACGATTGAAGGAGCCATCGAGCCTGACAGCGACGTCATAGAGGAACTCTCAATGAAAGCACCAATGTCGGTGTCAAACCCGGCGGATCTTGGGTAGGGGGTCCCGATCTGTGCATCAAGGCTGATGGTAACAAGAAGTAAGGGACACAGATGTTTACCCAGGTTCGGGCCCTCTCGATGGAGGTAACACCCTACTTCCTGCTTGATTAATATTGATGATATGGGTAGTACAAGGGTAGATCTACCACGAGATCGTAGAGGCTAAACCCTAGGAGCTAGCATATGATGGTATGAATGTAATTGTGATCGGCCTTCTAGGGACCAACCTCTCCGGTTTATATAGACACCGGAGAGGGCTAGGGTTTACATGGAGTCGGTTACAAGGAAGGAAATATAATATCCGGATCGCCAAGCTTGCCTTCCACGCCAAGGAAAGTCCCATCCGGACACGGGCCGAAGTCTTGAGTCTTGTACCTTCATGCTTCAATAGTCCGGACGTTGTACACAGTCCGGCTGTCCGGATACCCCCTAATCCAGGACTCCCTCAACGACCAGGAGTAGTTTAGGAGGATCCCAGGCAGGAGGCCTGTGCCTCTTTTGATCTGTATCCCAGTTTGTGCTAGCAATCTTATGGCAAGTTGTTTAACTTATGTCTGTACTCAGATATTGTTGCTTCCGTTGACTTGTTTATGTTCGAGCACTTGTATTCGAGCCCTCGAGGCCCCTGGCTTGTAATATGATGCTTGTATGACTTATTTTACTTTTAGAGTTGTGTTGTGATATCTTCCCGTGAGTCCCTGATCTTGATCGTACACATTTTTGTGCATGATTAGTGTACGATTGAATCGGGGGCGTCACATCTTCCTATGATTCTTTCCTACTGGAAGTGAGCCTATAAATATTCATCCTCTGACAATTCAAGCATCGACTCATCACGCTCAAATCCTGACTACTCATACTGCTGATCCATCAATCCTCCATCATCAGTGGCGCCGGTAGTGAGATACTGTAGAGGGTCATCGTCATCCTCGTCGATGGCATCAGACATTGCTTCTTCGACGGTGGCGACATCATCAACCAGTAATGGAGCCTCTTCCTCACCCGGCGCGACAAGCGATGCTAATTGGGTAGGTGGGGTGTTGGTGTTCATACCTTGCTGAGGCTGCTTGGTCATGGGTGTGCTCCCGGGCGCCTCGAGACGAAGCAAACTCTTCGGCCACTACAGGACCCAACGCTTGGAATCGCCAAGCCGTGGCAGGGTCTCGTCATCATCTCTTGCTAGTGCTACCGGAGGGGCCAAATTCTCGTGGCCCGGTTCGACACTGGCCACGGAAACCTTGAAGAGATTAGGAGGATCGGTCGGTTGTGGAACAATTGTTCCTTCGGCTGGATTATCGTCGCCTTCCCTGCATCCACCTTCTGTCCGCTCATGGTGTACAATAAGGTGCACGGGGTTTCGTCGGCCTGCAAAGACATGTCTGTGACGTGAGACATCCGAAAGGCAATGGAAACGGGAGATTATACATATATTGAAGAGCGCCGGTGTGACAGGTATCGTGAGGGCGTCGAGCTCAGCCAAAGATGAAGTACCACCGAGCACGTCCGAGACAGAGGACGAGCTGGTATGAGTAGGTGCATGAGCTGGTGCATGAGCAGGTGTGGGAGCCGGTGTAGGAGCCGTCCCCAAGAAGTCGAGAAGGGGAAAGTCCGCTGCATCCTTATTTGGATTTTGCTTGGTCCAACTGATGATAGCCGGAACCAAGACACTATACGAAGCTGCCATCTCCTCTTTTGTGGCAGCTACCGCTGCTTTGACTGTGTGTGCTGATTTCTTCTCAACTGTAATCTCAACCTTCTTGTCGATGTTTTCTTCATTTAAGCTTCGTCTTTCCTTTCTCTCCTCCGTGGTCTCACGGTAGTACTTCCATGTGGCACCGTCTCTGACGCCGTGCACGCGTCCATACGACGGCTAGGTATCCACTGGGAGTCCTTTCAATATGTTCAAGGCCCGGTTGAATGGGGTGTCCCACTTGGGCCTCACCAACGCCTCAGACGGCTAGTCGCTTTTGGCCGCAATCCTATGCTACTCTCTCCGCAAAAGGAACAAGGATTGTTTACAAATATGACTAAACGTGCAGTTGAATTGATCAGAAGCTACAATTACCAGCAGTCTCATGAACTCTGTCGTGATCGCGTCCGTCTCGAAAACCTTATTGACTGGGCCCCAATGGTACCGGGCCGTGATGACGTCATGCTCCCGCGGGACGATGAACTCCGCCAAGGGGTCTGGGATGCCCAGACTTTCGCATTCAGCGTCCTCCTTGGCCCATATGGACCTCTTCCCCATGTAACCATGGCTTCTGAGGTGGTGGCACCCAATTTTCCTCTCTTGAAGCCCCTTCATGTACTCTGACTTTTCTTTGGCAGCTTCGGCAATGCAAGCCACCTTGAATATTTCAAACCGCTCTTCCGTAATTGTAGGATTATCCTTTACAATCTTCGAGTAGGGTTCCTTTTTGTTGATGATCCTTGCTTTCACCCTTACTTTTGAGGCAGACAACACGCTGCTAAACTTGCCCATGGCGCGTTTGTTTATCTTCTTCATTGTCGGATCTTTATGTGGATTAGTATATTTGATTTCATCCCGGCCCGGGAACAAGAATACCTGGTGCAGCTTAGTTAGGAGGGACTCCTTCATATCTGGTATCTTTGTTAGTTTCTCATCGTTGATGGTGGCGGTTGCCCGTAGGATGCAGCCTATTTGATTGTCGTAGCACACATGCACTTCTGCAGGCTCTTTTGGCTCAAAATTGCTGTCGTCCACCTCTGTGACCACCAGTCTAGTAGTGATGAGCTGGTTTGGGCGCCGTTGCCTCTTTGGTTCCGGTTCTATACCAGCTTCACCAGTTTCGGTGCCAGTCTCCGCACCAGTGCCAGTCCCAGCGCCGGTCTTGGCGTCGGTGTCAATCTCAGCGCCGGTCTTGATGTCAGTCTCAGTCTCGAATGTGATAGGTGGGCCCTGCAACAACCGTTGCTCATGAGAAGGTTCAAATAGGCGTCTGCCGCCGCGTAGACGTTGCAATCACCAGAACCATTTCCTTCATCGTTGCTAGCGATGTTTCCTACAATTTCTAGACCTAATAAAATGAATATTGACATAAAAAGGCCAATGTTTCGCAGGAATGTTGATTCATTCCCATTGCAGCAAATACCGGGCACTTGATATGTCCTAGTTTGTAGCACAAGTCATGCCGAAATTCACGAAAAATTTCGGCATGACCTTTGCTACAAACTGGAGAAATAAAGCGTCTGAAATTTGCTGGAATGGAAGTGAATCAACATTCCGGCGAAACAGGGGCCACTCGGAATCATTCCCTGCAAACAATAAAAGGCCACTTGGGCACAACCGAACCACTTCAATGAAAAGATATAATCAATAATAATGGAATATGCAAATGAACATCAATGACATATATCATATAACATCAATTTTGTTTTTTGTTTATAGCTAAATGCCATAGCTACTATTTTTTATTTTTAGCTAAATGCTTTTGTTTTTTGTTTAAAGCTAAAAGTCTAGGAAGGGATCGTCTTTAAAATAAAACTTGCCTAAATTCTTTTCTTTGAAAAATAGTGGTCTTTTCAAAAATCAAAAACCTTTGCAAAATGACCTCACTAAACACTTCTCTGCCTAGGACAGAACCCAAATTATGTTCTAGCTATTTCTCTCTCTCTCTCTCTCTCACACACACACACACACACATACACACACACACACACTATTTTCCCTAACCCTTCTCTGCCTAGGACAGAACCCAATTAAATTGCAAAGGAACTCCATTTTCTCCAACCCTTCTAGCCTCACCAAAACTTCCATAGTCCGACCAGATTCAGGTCCATAGTCCAAATAATTTTTGCTAGTTAACCTAGTTAGTTAACCTAGCTAGTTAACCTAGCTTACCTAGATAATTAACCTAATTAAACTAGTTATAGCTAGTTCTTTGTCAAAGCCCTAACTAAATTTTTGCACTAACCTAGATAATTAACCTAATTAAACTAGTTAACCTAGCTAGTTCTCTGTCAAAGCCCTAACTAATTTTTTGCACTAACCTAGATAATTAACCTAATTAAACTAGTTAACCTAGCTAGTTCTCTGTCAAAGCCCTAACTAAATTTTTGCACTAACCTAGATAATTAACCTAATTAAACTAGTTAACCTACCTAGTTCTCTGTAAAAGCCCTAACTAATTTTTTGCACTAACCTAGATAATTAACCTAATTAAACTAGTTAACCTAGCTAGCTATTTCTTTGTCCAATGTTTGTACTATGCATGAGAGAGAGAGAGGAGGGGTGGGGGTTTATAGAGGATGGCTCCGATGGTGGTGAGGGAGGCAGTGGTGGCAAGGGATGCAGGGGCGTCTCTGGTGACAGCTAGGGAGGCAGTGGTAGCGAGGGAGGCAGGGGCGTCAAGGGTGGCTCCGGTGGCATTGATGAGGCCGCGCGGCTCTAGTGGCATGGGGGGCGGATCCGGTGGCATCGACGACGCACAACTCTGGTGGCTCCGGGGGCGTCGACATCGGTAGGAGACGGCGACGAAGTGGGGCGACGGTGAAGTGGGGAGACGGTGATGAAGTGGGGCAAGGGATTTGGGGGAGAAGTGGTGGTCGGGGGGGGGGGGGTGAGAAACCGGGGGGGTGGGGAGGTGGGGGTTAAGTCAAACGTAGCGGTAGCGCTGGTAGGCAAAAAGCACTATAGCTAAGTTAGCTATAGCGCCTTTTGCACAACGCGCTACTGCTATAGCTATTTATTTTCCTTTTTCTTTTCTTTTTTCTTTTTCCCTTTCTATAGCGGGGGTTCACAAAACGCGCTACTGCGCGCATGTTCTGAATAGACGCTACTGCTATGCCTTTCTCATTTATTTTTCTTTACATTTTCTTTTTTCCTTTCTCCTTTTTCTATTTCTTTCATTTTCATTTACTTTTCTATTTGTTTTTCATTTTATTTTATTTTCATTAGTAGTAGCGCTTTTCCCAAGAAATGCGCTGCTACAATAATCTTAGTGGTAGCGCGGTCTGCCGAAGATCGCCACTACTATTCATAGCCTACCGGCTTAGTAGTGGGAATTTTAGTAGTAGCGCTTTCCCCAAAAGAAGCCCTACTGCTACACCCGTATCTGTAGCGCGGTTCATGTGCACGCGCTACGGGTAAGTAGCAGTAGCGCTTTCTTTTAACAGGCGCTACCGGTAAGATCCTGTGTATAAGCTTTTCCCTAGTAGTGAGTGATCCACTCCCGGATCACTTTTGTACCTCCTTGCCAAACTTATGGCAAGGCACACATCACGTCTAGTACACAACATGTCATACATTATAGAACCTGAGGCATAGGGAATGACTTTCATTTTCTCTCTATCTTGTGCCATGGTCGGGCTTTGAGTCTGACTCAATTTCACACCTTGCAATACAGGCAAGAACCCTTTCTTAGACTAGTCCATTTTGAACTTCTTCATAACTTTGTCAAGGTATGTGCTTTGTGAAAGTCCTATTAAGCGTCTCGATCTATCCCTATTGATCTTGACACCCAATATGTAAGCAGCTTCACCAAGGTCTTCCAAAAAATTTCTTATTCAAGTATCCTTTTATGATCGCTACTTCTTGAGCTTGTGTTGGTTTTTCCCTTGAAGAGGAAAGGGTGATGCAGCAAAGTAGAGATAAGTATTTCCCTCAGTTTGTGTCAGAGAAAAAAATACAGGGGTACATGTTTTCCCCTGACTCATGCGCGGACGAACCAAGATCAGATCAAGAAGAGCAAGATACCAAGAGATTCAAAGCATCAACAAGCAGATCAAAAGGATCCAAGGCCAAGACAGAGGAGCCAGATATTATCAAGAGAAAAGCCTCCCTTGCCGGGTAGGCAGGCCCGACAAGGGGCGAGGCCACCCCAAGAAGGAGATGACCAAGGCGTCCCGGCAGGGCCTGCCGGGACTCGCGGAGACCAGATTGCCTCACCGACTACTCCACCATGACCCACATCGTCGATCAGTGCGGTGTCAAGACGCAGAGTGATTAAGTAGCAACCATTCACCACATGGCGACCACTTCCTACAAAGCAAACCCACATATGACACCTGTCTAATGACGTGTCAAGCGAGCAGGCGTGGACCTGGCAAGATAGCCCGGCAAGCCTTGCCGGGCAACGAACAATGTGACACTAAGCGGTGCATTAAATGCACACTGTCAGCCTGCAGAGTTAGGTATGATAGCACTATCTGCTATCATATTAGTGTCTAATGACTAAATTGCCACTATGGTGACCCCTTAACCTATAAAAGGAGGCCCATGGCAACCATAGAAGGGGTTGGCGAGTGTCGGTGTCAAAACCGGCGGATCTCGGGTAGGGGGTCCCGAACTGTGCGTCTAGGTGGATGGTAACAGGAGACAAGGGACACGATGTTTTTACTCAGGTTCGACCCCTCTCGATGGAGGTAAAACCCTACTCCTGCTTGATTAATATTGATGATATGGGTAGTACAAGAGTAGATCTACCACGAGATCAGAGAGGCTAAACCCTAGAAGCTAGCCTATGGTATGATTGTTCTTTGTCCTACGGACTAAAACCCTCCGGTTTATATAGGCACCGAAGAGGGTTACGGCTACACAGAGTCGGTTACAATGGTAGGAGATCTACATATCCGTATCGCCAAGCTTGCCTTCCACGCCAAGGAAAGTCCCATCCGGACACGGGACGAAGTCTTCAATCTTGTATCTTCATAGTCTAGGAGTCCGGCCAAAGGTGATAGTTCGGTTATCCGGACACCCCCTAATCCGGGACTCCCTCAGTAGCCCCCTAACTAGGCTTCAATGGCGATGAGTCCGGCGCGTAGATTGTCTTCGGCATTGCAAGGCGGGTTCTTCTCCAAATCCTGTGTACCTGTTGAATAGCGCCCGACTTCTTGTAAATATTGCGCTCCTCGGCTTCCACGCCCAATAATGGCCATCTTCCACGTGTTGAACGAATGCAAAAAGCCAGGGTATTTTTACATTTACCCCCCTAGCTGCGCAAATGAGCTGCCTATAAAAGAGACGAGGATCTAGATCCGAATCACACCATCCTCCCTTCACGAGCATTCATCAGAGGGCATCTGACAGAAATCCATTCCATCATGGACAGTCGACGCGGCTCCTCCTCTCGCCCTCCCAGCCCTCAGCCTGGAGATTGGGAGAGATGCTCTGTCCCGCACAACGAGTTAGTGACGCTCCAAACCAAGGGATTTCTTCCCCCAGCCTTCATGGTTCCGGTTCGAGCCGGACTCGCCACCTATAAGGGCGGAAAGCAAGTGGAGAGCATCCCCAGCCCCTCCAAAGGAGAGCGGGTAGGCCTTGTCCCATATTTTATAAGAGGGCTCAGATTTCCAATTCATTCGTTTCTCTGGGGGCTCCTGGAGTTCTACGGCCTGCAGTTGCACAACCTTACGCCTGCCTCCATTTTGCATATTGCGGGCTTCGCGGCCCTTTGCGAGCTGTTTTTGGGCATCGAGGCTCATTTTGCGCTATGGAAGAAGCTGTTCTGCCTGGTGCCCCGTTCTCAAGGGGGGTCAATATATCAAGTGGGCAGAGCTGAACTATGGCGCATCGCCGGGACCGGATATCTATCCGGAACCCTGAAGAAGGCGTCCGAAGACTAGCCTTCGGAATGGTTTTATGTAGAAGATGTCCCCCTGCCAGACCCTGTTCGGATCGGACTCCCTGAGTTCAACAATGCTCCTTTGAAGAAACGCCTAAGCTGGCGTCCACGGAGCCCTTAGAAGGAAAATGACAGGGACGTCCTTTACCTGATGAGCCGAATTAGGTTGTTAGCTCATTCCGGACTGACCATGATCGGGGTCATGGCCACATGCATTATGCGGGGGGTGTAGCCGCTCCAGTATAGAGGCCACCCCATGTGGGATTTCAACGGGGAGGATGATGCCACCCGCTGCGGCCGTAAGGGGCCGGGATTGGTCGCCGATTTGATGAAGATCTTGTCTGCATTGTACAAGGGAGAAGAGGAGGAATTTCTCCGCGTCAATCCACAGGACGGATTTTCTATGTACAATCCTCCAAACTGAGTAAGCGAACATTTATTTTTGCCTATCTGATCCATATTCCCATAGTCAAGTATCTCATTTTGCGATTTCGATGCAGGAACTGCGCCAGGCCGTAAGGGATATAAACAGCCCGCCTCCACAACCCGAGGATCCGGAACGGTTCCTCGATCCGGCCTCCCAAGAGGATCCGGACATATCGGTGGAGCTGATTGATGGGGTATTTCACCAACTGAGCATCAATAATGCCTTGGTCGCCATTACGGCCGATTACCCCGGAATACTTCCAGCCTCACAGGTAATTGAGACCGAAGTCCCAACACTTTGAAAATGACCCATCCGTGCTTATTTTTGATCACCGTATACCAATGGTGTTTCGCAGGGGGTGCCCTTGAGGCGGAAGGCCGAGCCCGCAGCGGCTAGCCAACAAGGGGCAGCACGGCCCAACAGGCTAAAAAGAAGTGCGGTCCGGATCGAAACACCGAGGCAACGGTATGGCGTGTCACCATATTCCCAGGTTTGATTCCCGGAAGGCATACTGACGCTCGTGCTCTCTTCAGGAAAAAGAGCGCTCGCCGGACTATACCCGGAGAGGTTGCCAATCGAGCCTCTGCCAGCCAGGCCCAGAAGCGGAGGCGAACACGAGGCGTGCGTCGGATACTCCTCCGACAGAGGATGCCGACAGATTGTCCGCCACCAACTCCGAGGTGGAGAGTGCCATGAATCATAGGCATCGCCGGGCAGTTCTTCGGGACACATGTTTCTCCCAAGAGGCATTGAATGCCTTCACTTCGGGAGATGTGCACCTCCATGCCGCTCAAGATGGTCTAGTCAGAGCCACAGAGCAGTATGTAAAAGACATACGGGTGAGAAAATTTGACAGTTATATATGCCAGTAGCCCCCGAGACTTGAAATAGTTAGAATAACTGATTTAAGGATCGTTTGTTATGCAGGATCTTACAGAAAAGAATACCCAACTGTCCCAGGAGCTTGAAGAGTGCAAATCCCAACTTGAGGCCGCACTAGCCGCGACAGGGGAAGCCAAAGAGACCCCCTCTGGTAATATACGTTTCAAAGGATAAGTATGTTGTGAGGTGCGGCGTGTGTATAAATCTGACAATAGCATTGCAGATGGCACCGGGGTAGATCTGGACAAGCAACAGCTCTTGCGCCGGTTAAAGGCTGGCGAGAACGTGCTTATGTGGGTGAGGCAGGAGAAAAATAATCTCCAAGATGCCAACACCCAGCTGGGTGAGGAACTAAAGGATGTTCGTGCCCAGCACTCTGACTCCGTTAAGGAGAATCGACGGCTTCGACGCGGTATGTTTAGTAAGTGCTTGAACGAATTTTGAAAAAAGAGTTCAGCGAGGAAGTCGACTAATCAGAGTTATGTGTGTAGGTATGCTCACGGGTCGTCCTGAAGAGGAAATGCCCGGTTCTACGGGTAACCTTCTTCCCGAGCTCTTACAACTGCACGAACGAGTTCGGCAGGTGATGAAAGGCGTCGCCCAGGCCTTGTGGCCATCTGTCTCCCTGCCCGAAGGCCTTGGAGAGCTTGCAGAGAGGCTTCAGGGAGTGCGGCGGCGCTTCTGATTATGGAAGATATCGGCCTGCCGTCAAGGCGCCAGGGAGGCCTGGGCCATTGTGAAGACGCGTTACACGAAGGCTGACCCAAACCACATGGCCGAGGTCGGACCTGTGGGGCCCGATGGGAAGGAGATCCCTGTGAGCTTAGTGTATGGCCAAGTAGAGTTGGTCGCAAAGTATTCCCAGCAGGACTGTAAACTAGACAGCCTATTAGATGGCATTGAAGAGGAATACAATCAGTCGAATTGACTATGTAATTTAAGATGACATGTAAAATGCCTTCTAGCCGAATTGTAGATCGTTTGTCATAGCGGACCTTTTCGCTTCAACCTCGGGACCCAATAGTTCGGAGTGTGTCCGAATACCCTCGCGGTTATATAAGAACCGGGGCATGCATGGAGACCAGGCGTAGGGGTCATTAGTGCTTTATCAGACAAGTGCCCAACTAGTTATGTTATATTACATGGTTTGTAAGAAACATCTTCCAGGGAGAATAGTTCCGTTAGGGGTTCCTTTCCCTGGGAGGCATGCCCTAAAGTGCATGTCCGGACTGCGAAAAAAGCAGAAAAACATCTGGGGGCAGATAAATAAATAGGTAAGAAATCGTCTTTTAGTTCACCGACCGAATATTCCCTTAAGAACGCTAGCTTTCGGCTTCACCCAGTCTGAGGTACACATCCGGCTGACTCGGCAGTAACAATCGCAGAGGTGCTCCCTTTACCACCTAGCCGAACAATCAGGAATGTAGGGGTATGCACAGGAGCTAGGCAACCCAGCTTGGCCAAAACTTAAGTCATATCGATGCATATAATGGTGAATAAAAGGTACATGCAGAAGTGTGACACATGTGTTGGGCATGAAGCCTGTATAAATAAGCTTCTGTTAAAGAAGCCCCCAGGTATAATGAGCGCGGATAGCACGTCAAGTGTGTGCGAACAATGCACAAACAAGCCTTCAAAAGCTGTAAGAGAAAAGGAGGGAGAAGGAGAGAAACAGAAGACAACTAATATGTAAAATATAGACGGAGGAAGGAGACGAACTCAGAATCCGGCGCTAGGCATAGAATCTTGGGAGAAGGGCTGCGTTCCATGGGTTCGACTTGAGTCGGTTATCCGATGCGTCTCGCAGATGGTACGCTCCACCGATCAGGACTTGGTCGATGATAAAGGGACCTTCCCATTTGGGCTTGAGTTTGTCCTTTTTCTTGTCCGGCAGGCGTAGAACTAACTCGCCAATGTTGTTAGTTTTGGCCCGTACTTCTCTGCTTTGATATCTTTGAGCTTGCTGTTGATAGAATGCGGAACGGGCTTTTGCCACGTCACGCTCCTCCTCCAATGCATCCAAACTGTCCTGCCGATCGAGCTCAGCTTCTCTTTCTTTGTACATGTGCACGCGAGGTGAGTCATGAATTATGTCGCATGGCAGAACTGCCTCTGCGCCGTATACCATAAAGAATGGTGTAAATCTGGTGGTGCGATTCGGAGTGGTCCGCAGCCCCCAGAGTACAGAGTCGAGCTCCTCTACCTAGTGCGCGTTAGATTCCTTGAGGGACCGCACTAATCTGGGTTTGATGCCGCTCATGATTAGACCATTTGCTTGCTCGACTTGACCGTTAGTTTGAGGGTGATAGACTGAAGCATAGTTGAGCTTGATGCCCATGTTTTTGCACCAGAGTTTGACCTCGTCGGCCGTAAAGTTCGTGTCGCTACCAGTGATGATGCTATGGGGGACTCCGTAACGGTGTACGACCCCTGATATGAAGTCTATCACTGGTCCGGATTCGGCCGTCTTAATAGGTTTGGCCTCTATCCATTTGGTGAATTTATCCACCACGACCAGTAGGTATTTTTGCTTGTGGGTTCCTCCTTTAAGGGGTCCAACCATGTCAAGCCCCCAGATCGCAAAGGGCCAGGTTACGGGTATAGTTTTGAGGGCGGTGGGTGGCATGTGGCTTTGATTAGCAAAAAGCTGGCAACCGACGCATCGTTGGACTAAGTCCTGAGCATCTGCCCGGGCCGTCGGCCAATAAAATCCTGTAGGGAAGGCCTTGCCTACAAGGGCCCGGGCTGCAGCGTGGTGCCCGCCGAGTCCGGCATGAATTTCAGCCAGAAGATTCCGCCCTTCCTCTTTGGAGATGCACCTTTGAAGGACTCCGGTTGTGCTTTTCTTGTAGAGCTCTCCCTCATGGACCTTGTAGGCTTTAGATTGCCGCACTATGCAGCGGGCCTCATTTTGGTCCTGGGGAAATTCCTTCCTAGTTAGGTAGGCTAGGAATGGTTCCGTCCATGGGGCAATGACAACCATTAGTACGTGGGCTGAGGATGTTACTTCGTTGGCAGAACCACCAATTGTGTCAGAATGTTCGGAGATTATCGAATGTGAGCCTCAAGTCGTCTACTAGAGTTTCGACATGCTTGGTTTTAATGACCACATCGTCTACATATGCCTCCACTGTTTTGCCGATCTGGTTTGCCAGACATGTCTGAATCATGCGCTGATATGTTGCGCCAGCGTTTTTGAGCCCGAAGGGCATTGTGTTGAAGCAAAATGGGCCGTATGGGGTGATGAATGCCGTTGCGGCTTGGTCAGGCTCTGCCATCTTAATTTGGTGGTAGCCGGAGTATGCATCGAGGAAGCACAATGAATCGTGTCCTGCGGTAGCGTCGATAATTTGATCGATGCAGGGGAGGGGGAAGGGATCCTTTGGGCAAGCCTTGTTAAGGTCCTTGAAATCGATGCATAGGCGCCAGGATTTGTCCTTCTTTGGTACCATCACCAGGTTTGCTAGCCAGTCCGGATGTTTTATATCTTTGATGAATCCGGCCTCCAATAGTTTTGCTAGCTCCTCTCCCATGGCCTGTCTCTTGGGTTCGGAGAAACACCGAAGAGCTTGTTTGATTGGCTTGAATCCTTTTAGGATGTTTAGGCTGTGCTCGGCCAGCCGGCGTGGGATTCCTGGCATGTCTGAAGGGTGCCAAGCAAAAATGTCCCAATTTTCACGTAGGAATTCTCGTAGTGCAGCGTCTACATCAAGGTTTAATTGTGCCCCGATGGAGGCCGTTTTTGTAGGGTCCGTTGGATGGACTTGGAATTTGACTATTTCGTCCGCCGGTTTAAAGGAGGTGGACTTGGATCACTTATCGAGTATCACATCGTCCCTGTTCACCATTGAGCGCAGCGCAGTGAGTTCCTCGGCCGCGAGGGCTTCGGATAGTGCCTCAAGGGCCAGTGCGGCTGTCTTGTTTTCGGCGCGGAGTGCTATGTCCGGGTCACTAGCAAGAGTGATGATTCCGTTGGGCCCGGGCATTTCGAGCTTCATATACCCGTAATGGGGTATAGCTTGAAAAATTGTGAATGCCTCTCGCCCTAATAGAGCGTGATATCCGCTGCTGAACAGGGCCAC
Organism: Triticum timopheevii; assembly: GCA_963921465.1. Classification (NCBI taxonomy): domain Eukaryota; kingdom Viridiplantae; phylum Streptophyta; class Magnoliopsida; order Poales; family Poaceae; genus Triticum; species Triticum timopheevii. The sequence continues at coordinate 335,436,874 of OY997266.1, read as the reverse complement.
TTGGAACGTGGCCTCCTCAGACCAGTAATTTTCCGGCGTGCCGAACACCACATCCAGTGTGATTTTTCCTGTACAGCGTGCTTCCCGACTGAGGATTATTCCTCTAAAGATTGTGCTGCTTCGCTCAATGCGGCTCCAGTCTATTTCCATTTTTCGGAGGGTTTCCTTGTAAATGAGGTTCAATCCGCTGCTACCGTCCATGAGTACCTTGGTAAGGCGAAAGCTGTCCACTATTGGACTGAGGACCAATGCGGCTGGTGCTCGGGCTGTTCGGAATTTAGGTTCGTCACTGACATTAAAGGTAATAGCCGTGTCGCTCCATGGGTTTATTGTTGCTACTTCGTAGACTTCGGCAAGGCTACGGAGTGTTCGTTTCCGCATATTATTTGATGCAAAAGTCTCGAAGACTGTTAATACTGTACTGGTATCCCTGGGCTGGTGCTCTGGAGTTAGAAGCTCTTCGCCACTTTTGGCCACCTGCCGTAGTATCCAACATGCTCTAAGGCTATGAGTTGGAGTGGCGCCCTCTGTACCATGAATTTTGCAGGGTCCATTGAGCCATCCCTCCAGTACGGTTCCATGCCCTATAGAGGGTTTTTGCTTTTTGGTATTTAACCCAGGTGCCTGGCGATGATGCACCCTTTTATTTCGGACTGGGTTTGTATTCAGGGCCGGATTGTCCCAAAAATTGATTTCGGTTTTCCAGGCGCTTTCCATCGCACAGTACTTTCATACTATGGACGCCAAGTCAGCGAAGCGTGTAATTTCATGATGACTTATGGCGTTGAGGATTCCCTTGTCCGTGCAATTATTGCAGAAGAATGAAATTGCATCCTCCTCACGGCAATCCTTTATCATGTTCATGACCAGGAGGAATCTGGCCCAGTAATGGTGTACTGTTTCCGCGGGCTCTTGCCGGATTTGGGATAGATCGCTTATATTTGGGTGGGCGGGTGGAATTAAATTCAAAACCCCGTCCAATCTAAGACTCAGGGGCCAAGAAGTTTCCGAACTTGGAAGCTTGGGTTCTTGGATGTTGTCCAATGAATCTAGCCCGCTGCCTGACTTTAGGTTCAGGGCTTGAGTGACGTCCTCCCCTTCGCGGGGATTCGGCATGGAGGGATCGAGAATCCAGACGTAGCTAGTCCTTAAAATAGAGGAAGGGTAGCCATATTGTTCCTCAACTAAAACAACGTGGTGGGTAACCTGGGGAGAGTTGATCTCTCTCAGATCGGGTTTAGGCCAAATCTGATCGTAGTCTGTAGCGACTTCCAGGGTGGCAATGCGATCCAAGAGCTCGTTTAAGGAAGAGAGCTCCATTGGATCTAACTGCTCGGCGAGTTCCGAGTTAACATGAAGATTGCTTTCGATGACCCGAGAAGTCATCATCGGCGCGGTGGCCGAATAGGCGGTCATAAGAAAACCGCCTAGCCGAAGAGTTTAGCCGATGGCCAAAGCTCCTTTAGCAATAGTGCCGTCTTTAAAGACGGGATGAGGCATCCTTCCTGATGGCGACGGCACAGAGGAACTCTCAATGAAAGCACCAATGTCGGTGTCAAAACTGGCGGATCTCGGGTAGGGGGTCCCGAACTATGCGTCTAGGCGGATGGTAATAGGAGACAAGGGACACGATGTTTTTACCCAGGTTCGGGCCCTCTCGATGGAGGTAAAACCCTACTCCTGCTTGATTAATATTGATGATATGGGTAGTACAAGAGTAGATCTACCACGAGATCAGAGAGGCTAAACCCTAGAAGCTAGCCTATGGTATGATTGTTCTTCGTCCTACGGACTAAAACCCTCCCGTTTATATAGGCACCGAAGAGGGTTAGGGTTACACAAAGTCTGTTACAATGGTAGGAGATCTACATATCCGTATTGCCAAGCTCGCCTTCCATGCCAAGGAAAGTCCCATCCGGACACGGGACGAAGTCTTTAATCTTGTATCTTCATAGTCCAGGAGTCCGGCCAAAGGTGATAGTTCGGCTATCCGAACACCCCCTAATCCGGGACTCCATCAGCGAGGTTGGAAAGTTAGACCACCCACATCACCCGTACGCGTGTAGTCACCGTCGCCCGAGGCAACCCTTGTCGGGCAAGTGTACTACGCACCACGACCACCTTTCCACCATCAATCCACCAAAGCAGGAGTAGGGTTTTATGCCTCACGACGGCCCGAACCTGGGTAAAGCTGCCCGTGTGATCTCTGCCGCGCTTCCCCATGTTGGTCCGCTCCTTGTGCAATGTGACTCCCCCCTGCCGAATCAGCAAGGGGCCGTCCTGGTCCCATTGGTGACCGTGGTTTCCCGCGACATCTTTGGCATGCCAGGTAGGGGGATCGCTTGCGTGAACCTGAATACGTAAGCAGCTCGTCATTGTCATCACCATCCATGACTTCGGCAACGCCATCGACCATGGCGCCTGCGAAGACACAAAAGAAGAGCGGGGCCGTTCCCGTGCCACATTGTTGGTCTCCGCTCCTCTCCGCGGTCGTGACTGCAGCGATGATATCCACTGGCAGCAAGAGATCAGTCTCGGCGGCCTGCGTGGCGCATCCACCATTTGGGTGCTGCTTAGAGAAAGGGCATAGAACATGCGGGCATAAGCTTCCTCCTCCCCATCCCTTCCCTTCGTCAGCAGTCGAATCACTTTAGCCCCACCGACATTGGCGTCGACGACTACCACGCAACGCTCGGTTCAGAATTCACCCTACTTAGGGAGATCATGAGCAAAACACTGGTATGAGTTCGCTGATTGACATCCCGGCAAGCATATTTCGGCAAGGCTACCTATGTCGGCATGACCCGCGCACTGGCGGTCGCTGGACTGACCCGAAAGGAGAAGAGAAAGAGGAAGGGGGACTAGAGAAGCTCGGCACTATGCCCCGATGTCTGCCAACCACATGAATTACATATCGACCCCTGCTAGGGACAAAGGAACTACCTGACTGGCTCTTGCTCTGCCGGGTGCCGCGAGCGCGCTCGGCACGCACAACCCGACAGAGGAGAAGGTAGCTCGGAACAAAAGCTAAGTTCATGTTATCATTTCTTGTTTGATGCTTTAGAATTCTTTGCAGTCGTTTATCCCTTAACCCTAGTGAGCGTTCGTATTGTGAAAATCCTCATGTGATGGAACCTCGGCTAGCTTCTTTGGTTGCTCCATGATAACCCACAAGTATAGGGGATTGCAACAGTTTTCGAGGGTAGAGTATTCAAGCCGAATTTATTGATTCGACACAAGGGGAGCCAAAGAATATTCTCAAGTACTAGCAGTTGAGTTGTCAATTCAACCACACCTGGATAACTTAGTATCTATAGCAAAGTATTTAGTAGCAAAGTAGTATGATAGTAATGGTAACAGTGGCAAAAGTAAAGATAACAGTTTTGTAGTAGTTGTAACAGTAGCAACGGAAAAGTAAATAAGCAAAGCAAAATATGTGAAAAGCTCGTAGGCATTGGATCAATGATGGATAATTATGTCAGATGCGATTCCTCATGTAATTGTTATAACATAGGGTGACACAGAACTAGCTCCAGTTCATCAATGTAATGTAGGCATGTATTCCGAATATAGTCATACGTGCTTATGGAAAAGAACTTGCATGACATCTTTTGTCCTACCCTCCCGTGGCAGCGGGGTCCTAATGGAAACTAAGGGATATTAAGGCCTCCTTTTAATAGAGAACCGAACCAAAGCATTAGCACTTAGTGAATACATGAACTCCTCAAACTACGGTCATCACCGAGAAGTATCCTGATTATTGTCACTTCGGGGTTGTCAGATCATAACACATAATAGGTGACTATAGACTTGCAAGATAGGATCAAGAACTCACATATATTCATGAAAACATAATAGGTTCAGATCTCAAATCATGGCACTCGGGCCCTAGTGACAAGCATTAAGCATAGAAAAGTCATAGCAACATCAATCTCAGAACATAGTGTATACTAGGGATCAAACCCTAACAAAACTAACTTGATTACATGGTAAATCTCATCCAACCCACCACCGTCCAGCAAGCCTACGATGGAATTACTCACGCACGGAGGTGAGCATCATGAAATTGGTGATGGAGGATGGTTGATGATGACGACGACGACGAATCCCCCTCTCCGGAGCCCCGAACGGACTCCAGATCAGCCCTCCCGAGAGAGATTAGGGCTTGGCGGTGGCTCTGTATCGTAAAACGTGATGAAACTTTCTCTCTGATTTTTCTCTCCAGCAAAATAGAATATATGGAGTTGGAGTTGAGGTCGGTGGAGCATCAGGGGGCCCACGAGACAGGTGTCGTGCCCAGGGGGAGGGGGCGCACCCCACCCTCGTGGACAGGGTGTGGGCCCCCTGGCCTTGATTCTTTCGCCAGTATTTTTTATATTTTCCAAAAGTTATCTCCGTGGATTTTCAGGTCATTCCGAGAACTTTTGTTTTCTGCACAATAAACAACACCATGGCAGTTCTGTTGAAAACAACATTAGTCTGGGTTAGTTTCATTCAAATCATGCAAGTTAGAGTCCAAAACAAGGGCAAAAGTGTTTGGAAAAGTAGATATGTTGGAGACGTATCAACTCCCCCAAGCTTAAACCTTTGCTTGTCCTCAAGCAATTCAGTTGATAAACTGAAAGTGATAAAGAAAAACTTTTACAAACCCTGTTTGCTCTTGTTGTTGTAAATATGTAAAGCGAGCATTCAAGTTTTCAGCAAAGATTATGAACTAACCATATTCACAATAACACTTAGGTCTCATGTTTACTCATATCAATAGCACAATCAACTAGTGAGCAATAACAATAAATCTTGGATGACAACGCTTTCTCAAAACAATCATAATAGGATATAACAAGATGGTATCTCGCTAGCCCTTTCTGAGACCGCAAAACATAAATGCAGAGCACCTTTAAAGATCAAGGACTGACTAAACATTGTAATTCATGGCAAAAGAGATCCAATCAAGTCATACCCAATATAAACTAATAGTAATGCATGCAAATGACAGTGTGCTCTCCAGCGGGTGCTTTTTAATAAGAAGGTGATGACTCAACATAAAAGTAAATAGATAGGCCCTTCGCAGAGGGAAGCAGGGATTTGTAGAGGTGCCAGAGCTCGATTTTAAAATAGAGATGAATAACATTTTGAGAGGTATACTTTCACTGTCAACACAACAACCATGAGATCTTGATATCTTCCATGCTACATACATTATAGGCGGTTCCCAAACAGAATGGTAAAAGTTTATACTCCCCCACCACCAACAAGCACACTCCACGGCCATCCGAAACAACGGGGTACCGTCCACACAAACAACAGTCCTGGGGGAGTTTTGTTTTAATTATTTTGATTTGCTTTGATCTTTTTGATCATGGGATTGGGCATCCCGGTTACCAGCCATTTTCTCGTGAATGAGGAGCGGAGTCCACTCCCCTTCAGAATAACCCACCTAGCATGGAAGATACAGACAGCCCTAGTTGAAACATGAGCTGCTCGAGCATACAAAACAGAATTTCATTTGAAGGTTTAGAGTTTGGCACATACAAATTTACTTGGAACGGCAGGTAAATACCGCATATATGAAGGTATGGTGGACTCATATGGAATAACTTTGGGGTTTATGGAGTTTGGATGCACAAGCCATATTCCCGCTTAGTACAGGTGAAGGCTAGCAAAAGACTGGGAAGCGACCAACTGAGAGAGCGACAATAGTCATGAACATGCATTAAAATTAGTTTACACCGAGTGCAAGCATGAGTAGGATATAATCTACCATGAACATAAATATCGTGAAGGCTATGTTGATTTGTTTCAACTACATGCGTGAACATGTGCCAAGTCAAGTCACTCGAATCATTCAAAGGAGGATACCATCTATCATACCACATCACAATCATTTTAACAGCATGTTGGCATGCAAGGTAAACCATTATAAGCTCCTAGCTAATTAAGCATGGCACAAGCAACTATAATCTCTAATTGTCATTGCAAACAAGTTTATTCATAATAGGCTGAATCAGGAATGATGAACTCATCATATTTACAAAAACAAGAGAGGTCAAGTTCATACCAGCTTCTCTCATCTCAATCAGTCCATCATATATCGTCATTATTGCCTTTCACTTGCACGACCGAACGGTGTGTATAATAATAATAGTGCACGTGCATTGGACTAAGCTGGAATCTGCAAGCATTCAATTCAAGAGAGAGGACAAAGTAATTTGGGCTCTAAGTTAAATAAATAATCATGCATATGAGAGCCACTAAGCATTTTCATTAAGGCCTTCTACTCTCGACCCCCAAAGGAAAGAAAAGAAATAAAACTATTTACACAGGAAAGCTCCCAACAAGCAAAAGAAGAACAATAAATCTTTTTGGGTTTTCATTTTAATTATTACTACAAGCATAGCAATTAAACTAACTATTTTTTTTGGTTTTCTTAAGGTTTATCAAACACACAAGAAGAAAGCTAGAAAAGAAATTAAACTAGCATGGATAATACAATGAAAGAGTATGAGCACCGACAACTAGAATAGTGTGTGAACATGAATGTAAAGTCGGTGAGAAATACGTACTCCCCCAAGCTTAGGCTTTTGGCCTAAGTTGGTCTAATGCCAAGGATCGCGGCTACTCTCCCCGGTGTACTGAGGAGTATCATATGGATACCACTGGCTGGCGATCTCTTCCGGATCCCACTGATAACAGGATGAACGATAAGGGTCCAGTGGAGGTTCCGGATCAGGCTCTGGAGCTGACGTCTGGCCTCGGTGTGCGTACACAGCTTTCGGCAAGACAAGGTAATGGCCTGCAGTTAAGTCAAACAACAAAGGCGCAGGCAGGGTAACAATCTCATTGTGTTTCTTACTAAATCTCAGGTTATTGATACGTCTCCAACGTATCTATAATTTATGAAGCATTCATGCTATTATATTATCTGTTTTGAATGTTTATGGGCTTTACTAAGCACTTTTATATTATTTTTGGGACTAACCTATTAACCGGAGGCCCAGCCCATATTGCTGTTTTCTTGCCTATTTCAGTGTTTCGAAGAAAAGGAATATCAAACGGAGTCCAAACGGAATGAAACCTTCGGGAGCGTTATTTTTGGAACGGAAGCAATCCAAGGGACTTGGAGTGCAAGTAAGGGAAGCTTTGAGGAGTCCACGAGGCAGGGGGTGCGCCCACCCCCCTGGGCGCGCCCTCCACCCTCGTGGGCCCCTTTTGGCTCCCCCGACCGACTTCTTTCGCCTATATATTCCCATATACCCTAAAAACATCGGAGACAACAATAGATCGGGAGTTCCACCGCCGCAAGCCTCTGTAGCCACCAAAAACCTCTCGGGAGCCCATTCCGGCACCCTGCCGGAGGAGGGATCCCTCACCGGTGGCCATCTTCATCATCCTGGTGCTATCCATGACGAGGAGGAAGTAGTTCACCCTCGGGGCTGAGGGTATGTACTAGTAGCTATGTGTTTGATCTCTCTCTCTCTCTCTCTCGTGTTCTTGAGGTGATACGATCTTGATGTATCGCGAGCTTTGCTATTATAGTTAGATCTTATGATGTTTCTCCCCCTCTAATCTCTTGTAATGGATTGAGTTTTCCCTTTGAAGTTATCTTATCGGATTGAGTCTTTAAGGATTTGAGAACACTTGATGTATGTCTTGTCGTGCTTATCTGTGGTGACAATGGGATATTACGTGATCCACCTGATGTATGTTTTGGTGATCAACTTGCGGGTTCCGCCCATGAACCTATGCATAGGGGTTGGCACATGTTTTCGTCTTGACTCTCCAGTAGAAACTTTGGGGCACTCTTTGAAGTACTTTGTATTGGTTTGAATAGATGAATATGAGATTGTGCGATGCATATCGTATAATCATGCCCACGGATACTTGAGGTGACATTGGAGTATCTAGGTGACATTAGGGTTTTGGTTTATTTGTGTCTTAAGGTGTTATTCTAGTATGAACTCTATGATAGATTGAACGGAAAGAATAGCTTCATGTTATTTTACTACGGACTCTTGAATAGATAGAACAGAAAGGATAACTTTGAGGTGGTTTTGTACCCTACCATAATCTCTTCGTTTGTTCCCCGCTATTAGTGGCTTTGGAGTGACTCTTTGTTGCATGTTGAGGCATAGTTATATGACCCAATTATGTTATTATTGTTGAGAGAACTTGCACTAGTGAAAGTATGAATCCTATGCCTTGTTTCCTACCATTGCAATACCGTTTACGCTCACTTTTACCATTCGCGCCCAGTAGGGGGGCGCGCCCTCCACCCTCATGGAGGCCTCGTGTCCTTCCCGGATTACTTCTTGCTCTCCAAAATTCTTAAATATTCCAAAATGGAGAGAAATTGCCATTAGAACTGTTTTGGAGTCGATTTACTTACCGTACCACATACCTATTCCTTTTCGGAGTCTGAAACATTCTGGAAAGTGTCCCTTATGTATTCCTCCGGGGTTACGATCTCAATAATATTAGTTTCAACATTTATAGGATTACCTGAGATATAATGTTTGATTCTTTGACCGTTCACCACCCTCGGACTTGTGCCTTTGAAGTTGTTGATTTTTATGGCACCGGAACGATAGACCTCCTCGATAACGTAAGGACCTTCCCACTTAGAATGAAGTTTTCCTACAAAAAATCTTAAACGAGAGTTGAATAGAAATACATAATCACCTACGTTAAATTCAAGCTTTTGTATTCTTTTGTCATGCCATCTTTTAACTTTTTCTTTAAACAGCTTGGCATTCTCATAGGCTTGGGTTCTCCATTCATCAAGTGAGCTAATATCAAACAACCTCTTCTCACCGGCAAGTTTGAAGTCATAGTTGAGCTCTTTAATAGCCCAATATGCTTTATGTTCAAGTTCGAGAGGTAAGTGACATGCTTTTCCATAAACCATCTTATACGGAGACATACCCATAGGATTTTTATCTGCAGTTCTATAGGCCCATAATGCATCATCAAGTTTCTTGGACCAATTCTTCCTAGATCTATTCACAATCTTTTGCAAAATTAATTTGAGCTCTCTATTACTCAACTCTACTTGGCCACTAGACTGTGGGTGATAAGGAGATGCAATTCTATGATTAACATCATACTTAGCAAGCATTTTATGGAAAGCACCATGAATAAAATAGAAGATGAAGAGAATACTAATGAAAGGGAAGAGACTTCCCAATATCCTCCTATTATTTCTTATGATGAATCAGGTAACGAGGATGAGCTTTCTATTCAACCAATCTCATTAATAAGGAGCTCAAAGAAGAAGGTTGAACCCACACATAATGAGAAGAAGAAAAAGAAAAGAAGGAGCAACAAAGGTAAAAAGGTATCTCTCTCAAATGAACTTGCTCCTACTACTCATTGTGATGATGGTAATTGCTATACTATTGGTGCTATCCATACTATTAATGATGAGAGTGATTATGCTTATGATATGAAAAGTCCCAAGCTTGGGGATGCTATGTTTGATGAGGATGACATATTTGAGAATATATTTGCTGAAATTAGTGTTTGTCCCAAGCTTGGGGATGCTATGTTTAATGAAGATGATATTTTTAGCCTCCCAAGTTTTGATATGCAAAGTTGTTATGATGATAGCATGCCTCTTACCTATGATGATTATATTGATGAAAGTGGGTTTGGAAGAGTGTCAACTTTATTTAGTGATGATTCCACTATCTTGGAAGAGGTTTCAATCGATTATGATGAGAACAAAGTTGCTACTTCTGATGATTATTGTGATAAAACTTATGCTATAAAAAGTAGCAATGATTATATTTATAAAACTTGTCATGATTATGATTACCCTTTTTCTGAACATTACTCTTTTTATGTGGAAACAATTTATAGTATTCAAGTCTCTTATGATACTCCCACTATTCCGAATGAGAAGAATTTTGCTTATGTAGAGAGTAGTAAATTTTCTATGCTTGTAGATCATGAAAAGAATGCTTTAGGTGATGGTTATATTGTTTAATTCATTCATGATGCTACTGAAAATTATTATGAGGGAGGAACATATGCTTGTAGGAATTGCAATAATGTCAAGTTTCTTCTCTATGTGTTGAAAATCTTGAAGTTATGCTTGTTTTACCTTCCAATGCTAGTTGATTATTGTTCCCATAAGTTGTTTGCTCACAAAATCCCTATGCATAGGAAGTGGGTTAGACTTAAATGTGCTAGTCATGTGCTTCATGATGCTCCCGTTATGTTTCAATTCTTATCTTTTATGTGAGCATCATTGTCATCATCATGCCTAGCTAAAAAGGCATTCAAGAAAAGCGCTTGTTGGGAGACAACGCAATATTTACCTTTACTGTTTTTTGTGTGTCCACATGATTATGCTACTGTAGTAATCATGTTTTATAGCTTTTGTTTCAATAAATTGCTAAGTAAGACCTTTAGGATAGCTTACGGTGATAGTTGTGTTGATCCTGCTGAAAATCAGAAACTTTTGCACCCAGTAAATTAGTTTTGATAATTCACAGAAACGTGCTTTTGATCTGATTCTTTTTGCTCTGGATTGGTACACAAATTTCTTAGGACTTCTAATTTGGTAGGATTTTTGGAGTTCCATAAGTATACGTTTGATACAGATTACTACAGACTGTTCTGTTTTTGACAGATTCTGTTTTCTATGTGTTGTCTGCTTATTTTGATGAATCTATGAGTAGTATCGGAGGGTATGAACAATAGAGAAGTTGGAATACAGTAGATATTACACCAATATGTATTTAGAATGAGTTCATTACAGTACCTAAGTGGTGGTTTTATTTTCTTATACTAACGGAGCTTACAAGTTTCTGTTGAGTTTTGTGTTGTGAAGTTTTCAAGTTTTGGGTAAAGATTCGATGGACTATGGAATAAGGAGTGGCAAGAGCCTAAGATTGGGGATGCCCAGGGACTAATGTTGGGGATATAACTATTGGTATGACCCGCCCAGGAGGGGCCGGTTATACTTACAAATATTCTTGAAGCCCAAGACCCAGGATAGAGATGGCGGTTCAGTTAAGGGCCCAAAGCCCAGAGGCGATTTAAGGGCCGTAGTGATAAACCGCCATGTATGCGTGACTTGTATTGTAAGGCAAGAATAGTTAAGAGACCGAGCCGAACACTGTTTATGAGCCGAACGGGACTCTGTAGAGCCGTTGGGCGTCGACCTCTGTATATAAAGGGACGACCCGGCGGCGGTTCAGGGCAAGTAACATCAACTCAAGAGCTAGGTCAAGCGATTCGCTCCCTGGTTATCGAGAACATAAGCAATCCCACTCAAAACTGGATCGTAGGATTTTACTTTCACCATAAGGGGCCGAACCAGTATAAACCTCATGTCCTTTGTCCTGATTAACCCCTTTAAGCTTCCTAGTTGCGATGGCTCCACGACTAAGTCCTTTCACTAGGACATCTGCCATGACAATTCCACGACAGTTAGCGCCCACCATGGGGCCAGCGCACGGTGGATTTGAGTTCTTGAAGGGCAGCTTTGAAGGGCTCAAGGGATACGTTGTGGGCCGGATGACCAAGAGTCGTCACGGCAAGCTCTACATCGAGGACACAGGCTGGGGCCCCGACGCCGGCTCAATTGAGTACGGGTACCGGGCCCCCTTCAGGGGAATTGACGTCTTCATGGGCAAGATCTGCGAGCCGGGCCCTGAGCCGTACTTCTGCACCGACCTCGTCGAGACGGCTCAGCATGCGAGACCCGCTGGGCTCCGCCTGCTGTGAAGCATGCCTTTGTGGGATGCATCCACGGAGGGCTCTCTGAAGGATCTGCCTCTGGAGGTGAGACGACCATCTACTCTGATGGTGAGTCATCCAGAGGTGAGACAGATTCATTGTATCAACTGCAAGACGGTGGGCTTAGCGGCTGTTCCGATGGCAGTAGTATTCCGGATTACCTCGAGCCGCCAAGCAGGGTCGGAATCTTCATGGCCGGCACACAACCTATCCAAGACTCCACAACTGCGGCGGCCATAACCTCCGGGTCAGCAGTAGCCGGGGCAGGAGGCCCTGTGTGCTCGCCGGCTCAGGTGTTGATGGATCTGACAGATAAGATGGCCGCTCTGTTAATCGCCGTGGTCAACCCGGCGGATCAAGCTCGACATGATGAGGAAGTGGCGCAGTTAAAATTGGATATGGTGTAGGTTAAGGAAGACCTAGCAGCGGAAGATGTCAGGAGAACCGCAGAGCGGGCGGCTCTGGATGCTCAGGCTCAGCGAATTCAGTCATAGACTTTTCGGCTCACGCAAGATCAGAACACGTCTAATGAGGTCATGAGGAGGAGATATCAAAAGACTCAGTCTCGACTCCCTTCGGTTTATGATCCTCAAAACCTCTTTCACACACCTGGTGCAGGGCCCAGTAACCCGCCGTGGCTCTCCCCGCGTGCTGAGGCAGACCGGGTTGCAACACACGGGGTCGGGGCGCCGGTTCAGCCACAGGTGATGGGCCTCCCCGTGTGAATACTGCTCCACCTCATTATGTACCAACACCTCCAGGTCACTATTCTAACCCGTTGGAGAACATGATCGCGGTGGCGGCACAGCTGGCGGCTCTCCCAATTGATGGCGATTCTCCAGTAGCGGTTGAAACCCGCTGGGTCAGGGAACTTCTTCAAACAGCTTTAGCACAACAGGAGGCGTACTCGTACAGCTGGGACATGATTCATTCAACCCCTCGTCCAAGCCGAAGCCCAAGTTATAGCAGGCACATGGATTCAGCGGCCGTTTCAAGCAACGTCCGGCGCCATAACCAGCCAGGTGGGCATGACCTGGCACGCCATGGAGTCTTTAACTTGGTAGATCAAGACCGAATATGTCAAGAGGCTGAGCGGGCGGCTCAGCAGGCGACCGAGCAGGCGGCTCAACTGACGGCTTACCAGCCGCATCCGGTTTATCCGACGACTTCTATCGAGGCAGGTGTGGCCACCAGGACCAGAGGTGTCCCATGTCTAGTGCCGGCTCTATGTAACGAGCGTTTACCCAAGGATTTTAAGGGACCTAGGAAGGTGCCGAACTACATGGCCGACTTACAGCCCGGGGCATGGATTTGAAAGTTACGATATGGCTATGGAGTTATTGGAGGTCAGTGATGCTGCGATGGCCAAGTACTTTACCATGATGTTGGATGGGACCACCCGCACTTGGTTGAAAGGCCTACCACCTAATTCAATCAGTTCATGGGCGGAGCTAAAAGCCCGGTTCGTCCAGAATTTCAAGGATACGTGCAAGCAGCCCATGTCAATTGTGGATTTGACGAATTGCAAGCAGGAGGAGGGCGAGTCTACAACCCATTTGGGTGCGTCGGGTTAAGGCCATAATATATTCGTCTCATAAGATGGATGCCGGCTCTACAGTCTTAATGTTGGAGAAAAATTGCCGTTTTTTGCCTCTGAAACAAAAGCTGGGGTGGCTCAAGCACGATTGTAATGATATGGGTACACTGATGGCAGCTCTGGTCAAGTACGCCAATTCTGATAGTACCAAGGATCCCGAGTCTGATGATGCAAAGGCAGGGAAGGGAAAGAAGAACGGCAAGGGCCCTCAGCATAACCCGACAAATCAAGGAGGTAATAAACGTAAGGCTGATGGTAGTTTAGAGTTTGTGGCTAACACTAATGCGTAGGGTAACAACCAACAGCGTAAGGGGAGACCACCTCCCCGGTCTGGCGGGTCAGGCCCCACACTTGAGCAGTTACTGAATGAGCCCTGTCCAAGGCACGACACTCAGCAGAAGCCGGCTACTCATCTATGGAAGGACTGTACGATCATGAAGGCTTTCAAAAATTCCAACATGTTCGATGGTAACAATGGGCAGGGCGGCGGCTCAGGCGGCGGCGGTTTTCATGGCCCGAGCGGCGGTTCAAATACCAACTTTCAAAATTCTCAAGGCAATCCAGGTGGTTATAATCAGCAATCTAGCCAGGGTGGTCAGCAGTAACAACATCAGTAGGGGGGATACCAGAGCCATCCAAAGCAGCTGAATAGTGGACAATATCATGTATTTACCACTAGTTTGTGCAAACAAGACTGGAAGCTTCATAAGAGGGCTGTGAATGCTGTTGAGCCGACAATACCTCGCTATTTGAGATGGTCTGAGCAGCCTATTCTATGGAGTAGGGAAGATCACCCTCCCCGGGTTGATAATCCGGGTCACTTAGCCTTGGTGGTGGCCCCTCAGGTCGGTGGATATAAATTCACCAAGGTGCTCATGGATGGAGGCAGCAGCATCAACATCCTCTATTATGAGACCTTCCGTCGCATGGGGTTAATTGATAAAAGCCTTAAGCGGTCCAACACTATTTTCCATGGCGTCGTGCCTGGTAAGTCGGCGTATCCAGTCGTTAAGATCGAATTGGAGGTAGCCTTTGGGGATGAATATGACTCCAGGGCTGAGAAATTGACGTTTGAAGTAGTCAAGATCAAGAGCCCATATCATGCTTTGTTTGGGCGGCCGGCTTATGCCAAGTTTATGGCACGGCCGTGTTATGTGTATTTGCAGCTCAAGATGCCAGGTCATAAGGGAACCATCATGGTGCATGGAAGCCGGAAGGTAGCCTTGGAATGTGAAGAAGGCGTCGCGGATTATGCTGAGTTGGTCTGTGCAACAGAAGAGTTGAAGTTCTACAAGGACAATGTTGATCCGGCGGATATGACGTCTTTGAAAAAGCTAACCATAGAGCATGAGTTGGTTATGAAGTTTAAGTCGGCCGATGATACTAATCTTGTTGACTTTGTTCTAGGCGACTCATCCAAACAGTTCAGTATCAGTGCTAATTTGGATCCCAAATAGGAAAGCGCGCTCATCGAGTTCATCCATGAGAACCAGGACATCTTTGCATGGAAACCGTCTGACATGCCAGGTGTACCGAGAGAACTCGCTGAGCACACTCTTAATATTGATCCAAAGTTCAAGCCGGTCAAGCAATTTCTTCGGAGGTTCAATGAGGAGAGGCGTAAAGCCATTGGTGAGGAGGTGGTCGGGCTCTTAGCAGCTGGGTTCATCATTGAAGTTTTTCATCCAGAGTGGTTGGCTAACCCAGTGCTTGTGCTTAAGAAAAACAGCACTTGGCGAATGTGTGTGGATTACACGGATTTAAACAAGGCTTGTCCAGCTGATCCCTTTGCTCTCCCTTGTATTGATCAAATCATTGATGCTACGGCAGGTTGCGAGTGTTTGAGCTTTTTGGATGCTTACTCTGGTTATCATCAGATCAAGATGGCAGTTAAGGACCAGGAGAAGACGGTGTTCATTACTCTATTTGGAGCCTTCTGCTATGTATCTATGCCTTTCGGGCTTAATAGTGCCTAGGCGACTTACCAGTGGTGTGTGCAGAATTGTCTTCACAGTCAAATTGGGCGCAATATTCATGCTTATGTAGATGGCATTGTGGTAAAATCCAGAGAGAAGGAGACCTTGATAGATGATCTGAAGGAAACCTTTGACAATCTTCGGGTCTATGAGATGATGCTTAACCCGGCCAAGTGTGTTTTTGGTGTGCCTGCAGGCAAGCTTTTGGGTTTTCTGGTTTCGAACAGGGGCATCAAGGCTAACCCGAAGAAGATCAAGGCCATCAGCTCTCTGGCTAAGCCAGCATGTATCAATGATGTTCAGCGTTTGGCGGGTCGTATCGCTGCTTTAAGCCGGTTCATAATCCGGTTAGGTGAGAAGGCCATACCACTGTATCAAATGATGAAGAAGACAGATAACTTCGTCTGGAGTGACGCTGCCAACGTTGCTTTCGAAGATTTGAAGAGATAGATGGCTGAGCCGCTGGTTCTTGCTCCTCCCATTGATAAGGAGCCCTTATTGTTATATGTGGCTGCTAACACGCGTGCCTTCAGCGTGGCCATTGTGATGGAGCGCAAGGAGGCTGGCAAGGAGCACCCGGTTTAGCGGCCGGTTTACTACATCAGCGAAGTGCTTATTGAGTCCAAGCAACGATATCCGCATTGGCAGAAGCTCGTTTATGGGGTGTTCATGGCAAGCCAGAAGCTTAAGCAATATTTCCTGGGCCACCCCATCACTGTGGTTAGTTCTGCTCCTTTAGGAGATATAATTCAGAACAGAGAAGCGACATGACGATTCACCAAGTGGGCCATTGAACTTGGGCCTCATGGTTTAAAGTGTGTGCCACACAGTGCTATCAAATCTCAAGCACTAGTGGATTTCATCAATGATTGGACAGAGCTGCAGATGCCTGAAGAAAAGCCGGACAATACATATTGGACTATTCATTTTGACGGGTCCAGGCAATTGGAGGGCTCGAGGGCTGGAGTCGTGTTAGCTTCCCCTCGAAGTGACAAATTTTATTATGTGCTACGGTTGATGTTTCCCAATACTAACAATGCAGCTGAGTACGAAGCCTTACTCCATGGTATTCCGATGGCTAAGGAGCTGAGCTTAAGCCGGGTAAGGTGTTTTGGCAACTCAGATTTGGTGGCTCAACAGGTATCAGGAAAGTGGGATTCCAAGGATCCTCTCATGGCGGCTTATCGCCGTGAAGTCGATGCCATTGCTGGACACTTCAAGGGTTACCAAGTGGAGCACATTGACCGCAGAAAGAACGAGGCGGCTGATGCTTTAAGCCGGCTGGGCTCTTAGTGTAATCCGGTGCCGCCTAATACTTTCTTGGATATTCTGCATAACCCTTCTGTCAAGTTACCTACAGAGGAGGACTTGGCTGTTCCTGACTCGAAAGCACAATTGGTGGTGGCTCTTCATGTCATTCCAGATTGGACAATGCCATATTTGGCTTATATGACCGGGGGCGAGTTGCCTGAGGATGAAACCTTGGCCAGGCAGATAACCCAGCGGTCTAAGTCAATGATGATTGTCAGTGGTGAGTTGCATCATCGCAGTGTTACAAGGGCGTTTCAGCGTTGCGCCTCCCCTGAAGAAGGCCAAGAAATTCTATGTGAGATTCACAAAGGGGATTGTGGTCATCATGCCGGGTCAAAATCACTTGTGGCCAAGGCTTTCCGTCATGGATTCTATTGGCTGACGGCTCATGCTAATGAGGAGGACCTGGTCAGTAAATGTGACGGTTGTCAGAAGTTCTCAAGACAGGCTCATGTGCCGGCTCAAGAATTGAGGATGATTCCAATTACTTGGCCGTTTGCAGTCTGGGGGCTTGATATGGTTGGGCCTTTCAAAAGGTCCAAAGATAAAAAGACCCACCTATTGGTGGCAGTTGATAAATTTACAAAGTGGGTCGAGGCAGAGCCAGTCAGTAAGTGTGATGCAGCTACGGCGGTCCAGTTCATGAAGAAGGTGATATTTCGCTTCGCCTTTCCACACAGCATTATAACTGACAATGGAACTAATCTTTCTAAAGGCGCCATGGAAGAATTTTGTCAACGTGAGCATATTCGGCTTGATGTTTCATCAGTGGCTCAGCCCCAATCCAATGGTCAAGCCGAGAGAGCCAATCAGGAGATCTTGAAAGGCATCAAGCCCCGACTTTTGGTCCCTCTGCAGGGGACGCCGGGTTGTTGGGTTGAGGAGTTGCCCTATGTGTTATGGAGCATCAACACTACTCCCAACAGACCTACGGGTTATACGCCTTTCTTCATGGTCTACGGAGCTGAGGCGGTTCTCCCTTGTGACATCCGTCATGACTCGCCTCGCGTGGTGGCTTATGTGGAGGCAAACAAGGAAGAGGTGTGTCAGGATGCTCTTGACCTGTTAGATGAACAGCGGGACATGGCAGCAGCTTGTTCGGTGATTTACCAACAGGACTTGCACCGCTATCACAGCCGCCGGGTTAAGTCCATAGCGTTTCAGGAAGGTGATTTGGTGCTCCGGCTCATCCAGGATCAAACTGATGCACACAAGTTATCGCCACCTTGGAAAGGGCCCTTTGTGGTCAGCAAGAACTTGAACAATGGGTCATACTACCTTATCGATGTTCAAGAGCACAAAGACTCACGTAAGTCGGGGGATGAGACCCGCCGGCCGTGGAATATCGCTCATCTTCGGCCTTATACTTGAGCCACCGGCTCTCATGATGTACATATTTTGACAATGTATATATTATGATAAATAATAAAGAAGGACCTCTGTCCTTTTTCCCTTCCTCAAAGGTAAATGTTTCATTGTTATTATCATTGTCATCTCACATGATCACTTGGGGGCTGATCGCATTCGATCCGGCTTCACCTGATTGATCCAGCTTATGATCGTATTCGAATCTGGCCGTTAAAATTTATGATCACTAGGGGGCTTCCTGTTCAAACATAGGTCGTATTCGAACCAAGGAGAACATAGCTGTCGGTACCCTTTTGATTGGCACACCGTCGAGCTCACTAGGGGGCTTCTTGATCGTATTCGAATCATAGCTCAACCTCTTTTGGGAACCGACTTTGACCGTATTCGAATCAGACTCGTTAAAAAACTCTCAAGGTCATTAGGGGGCTTCCTATTCAAACATAGGTCGTATTCAAACCAAAGAGAACATAGCTGTCGGTACCCTCTTGATCGGCGCAATGCCAAAGCCACTGGGGGCTACATGATTGTATTCGAATCCTAGCTTAACCCCTTTGGAATGGTTTACTGATCGTATTTGAATCAGCAACCATGAATTTTTTTATATTCTATTTGGTTTAAGTTTTCTTTGGAAGCACCCTTTATTTGACTTGAGACTTTTCTGAGGTTTACAAGTACAAGTGTGGTTATTTTTAACCCAGCTTAATATTGGCTGATAAGTCGCCGATATATGAGCGTCATTATACCTTTGAAAATTCGGATGCCCAAAGTTTGGGTTATCACCCTTACTGACCGGGTCATATGAGCCAGCGGTGCAAATTTAAAAGGTCGCAGGCTTAAAATCATAGTTGTATTTTTTACAACAAGCTTATCTGTGACTCTTTTATATTAGGTTATTTTGACCTGCCTGGCGGTAAGCCGCCAAGGGATCTTGTGGTCTGTTTTCATATGCAGGATAGTTAAAGGGTCTGGTCAAGCATACAGTAAGCAGATGAAAAGTAACACGGGTGAATATAACACTGCAGCTTAATGACATTAAGCATCAAAACATGCACGATGGCACGGCCAAAATAAAGTTATTTCTATTCTATTACATGACTTCGTGAGTCCAAATGATTCACATTGTTTTTCAGTACATCACAGGTGTGAGCCGCCATGGCAAGTTAGCCTTCATGATTGGCCTGAAGTGTCCGGGTTAGCCCTCTCCGCGTCTTCGCCCTGCTCCCTTTCCTGGAAGGTTGACGATGACCAGTCAATGTTGTTCAAAGCTTCAAATTCAGCTTCATCATCAACTAGGCCGGCCGGGTCAACTTCAGGGGCGAAGGTGTGCTTACGGAGTGGGGGGATCATACTAGTCACTTCATAATGAGGCGTCGGAATTCTCGTGTTCTCTTCATCATAACCCGCCTGGTACTTGGTAAGATCCACTTCGTTCGCTATCAGGGTAGCCACGGGGCGTATCTCCTTTACGCAAGCGGTAAAGTCTGCTTCTTCAAAAGGAGTGCCATCTTCCTTCGAGCTTGGATAGCCAGTGGCAATGTCGGCCGGGTCTAACTCTGGTAGCCAAGCCTTGGCCTGGCTTAAAGCATTTACCGCTCCGGCTCTTGCAGCCGTCCGCCTCAGTTCATTGAACCGTTGGGGTAGCATGGAAAGCTTCTTCAAGACCTCTACCAGGAGGGTAGGCACTTCATTTGACAAGGCCACCGTGGCTAATGCACGTTGAGACCCGGTATATAGTTGCTCCACCAAGGTGTACACTGCCTTCAGCTTGATCAGCATATCTTGGTTCAAATTGGAGCTTCTGGGGCCTGCATAAACATGATCAGGTGAGTCAATTCCAATTATATGATCAACTGAAAGGTTCAAATGTTTAAATGCTTGCAGGGCGACTTACCAAAGATTGCCGAGACCATTTGAGAGACTTGGCGTTTTAAGACGGTTAATTCACCGGTTGCTTCTTCCAGAGCCTCCTCTGCCTTCTCAGCTCGGTTAATTAAAGTTGTTCTTTCATCAGCCCAGGACTTCTTTTCATTATCAAATTCTTTCTTTAGTTTTTCTTGTTCAGAAATACTGAATTTGAACTTGGTATCGGCCTTTTGGGTCTCCGTTTCTTGGGCCTCAAGACGGCTCTTCAGATTTGTCACCTCAGATTCGAGTTGACTCGTGGCGGTCTATACAAATATAGGGTCAAAATCAAGCCAATTTTTATGCAGTATTAAAGTCCCAAGCCTTTTGCCAGCAACAATGCTTGGCACTTGGGGGCTAATGTTTGCCGAAGAATTTTACTTTCAGCGGCGGTTCATAACAGTAAGTCCCAAGAACTTTTGCAAACAATAATACTTGGCACTTGGGGGCTAATGCATATTGCGGTTCAAAGCTCTGTAAGTACATTTTTTATATATAACCATTTTTAGGACCGGTTTAACCATGTTGATTAAGCCGCCCCCTGGGGACTACAGAGTAAACCGGAATTCTTGTATGTCTTATTCATCTATGTTACTAATGTCACTAAATTTATTTCTAAGTCTACATCGTATTCATCATAAGCAATAGACTTGGGGGCTGGCATAGTAAAGATAAATGAATACAGAGAAAGGGTTGTACCTCAAATTTTTGGTGCATCTGTTTCACCATGTCAATCTCAAGATTCCGGCTGCTGTGTACTTGGCTCATGTAGCCAGAAAAGATGTCTCCAATACTCATGTGAGCATAGTTTGTAAAATCCAGCTTAACCCGGCGGTGTTCCAGAAGTTCCTCCTTGGCGGGACACTTGGCCAGCACAGTTGGCCTTCCCGGCTCAGCAAAGCCGGTTTGGGTGATCTCAACGTTAGTGTTTTGCGAGTCATCAGTCCTGACCGGGCTAGGGGCTTCTGGATTTTCTGACTCATTGGCGGCTCGTTCAGCGGGCAGGTCAGCAGCGGGAGTTGGTAAGTCTTGAGCTAGCTCAGATGGCGGCTCATGAGTTTATGAGTCCGGCACAGCTGCTTCAAGAACCGGCTCAGTCACGACCGTGTCTTCAGCTGGCTTGCTCTTCCTAACCCATTTGCTGGGCTTGGCTTGTCCACTGCATCAAAATAAAAGGTTAGTACAGATGCAAGGGATTAAAAGTAAATACAAGATAGGCAGATTATTATACCCTGGTGCAGTCTTGAAAGCCGGCAGGTTGGACAGCAGTGAGTCATCGAAGGAAGGAGAAGTTTCCTGATAATCCGAGTCAGAAGAATTGAGAGGTTGGCGAGTAAGACCCGCCAGAGGATAGAAAGAATTCAAATCAGAGGTGACCTCATTCCGGCGCTTCTTCGGGGTGTTTGGTAAGCCAGAGGAGAGCTCCGCATCCTTGTTGGTCCGGGTCTGCCTCCGGCTCTCATGAATCTGCCGATTCAAAAGAAATTGAGGATCGTGATGAGCTAAAGGATGAGAAAACCTTACTTCCGGGTCACTCTGCGGATTTTTCGTCTTGGCAAAGGCTCGGAGTCGGAGGAAAGGATAGTTACCTCATCAGCCTTGTTACGGCTTGCTCCTGTGTCCTCCTGCTGATAATCAGTGTTAATAAGATGGTTAAAAAATGAGCCAAGGGAATCAAGGGCTACCTCCGACTCAGAAGAGTCTGCTAGCTGAAGCAGGTCAGAGGTGGTGGCCTTTTTGCCCTTCTTCTTGGCAGCCTCTTTTCTGGCTGCTTTCTTCTCCTTCCTGGCTTTCTTGCAACCTCATGGTCATATTTGACCTTCCAGAATTTATCACCCGGCTACAAAGATTAACATATGTATGAGTATGGGTGAAACATTGAAAAATCAAGGTAATTATTTCATATGGGCGGCTTACCTTTGGAGTTGGGTTAGCTTTGCAGAAGGGGGCTAAGCCCACCTTCCCACAGTCTGCCAGGCTCTCGTTCAAAAGAGACTTGGTCATATCATCGATGACATTTTCAGGCAAGTCATCAGGGCTGTGTCGCAGAGGGTCATCCTTTGCACCCGTATAATCGCACATCAAGCCGGGGCGTCAGCTCAACGGAATGATCCGCCAGGCGAGCCAAACCCGGACCAGGTCGATGCCTGTTAACCCGTTTCCCAGCAGAGCTTTGATCTTGGACAAAGTGGGGGCGAGTGATTTGCGTTCCGCGGCTGTAATATTGTCAGGCAAATGATGGTTGGGCCCAAGACGAAGAGCACGAAAGCCGGGCAGAGGGTTTTCACCAGCTGGAGAGGTGTCTTGGCAGTAAAACCACGTCATATTCCAATCTTTGGGGTGGCTCGGCGGGTTGGCGTAAGGAATGATCACGTCCCTACGGCACTGGATTGAGACACCGCTAAGCTCTAAGCTCTGACCGCTAGCGCACTCATTCTGGCGGTTCAAGTAAAATAGCTCTCTGAAGAGCAGCAAATTGGGTTCTTCTCCAAGGTATACTTCACTGAATACTTGGAAGTTGCAGATATTAGACACGGAATTGGGTCCGATGTCTTGTGGGTGAAGATCAAAGAAATGCAACACATCTCTGAAGAATTTTGATCCAGGTGGAGTGAAACCCCGGTTCATATGATCTGTGAAAACAACAACTTCTCCATCTTTGGGTTGAGGAAATTCCTCCTTCGGGCCAGGAGCATGATAAGTCATGACTTCTTTTTTCGGCAGATAGCCGGTCTTCACAAAATCATCCAGAGTACTGTCAGTGACAATGGATTTAACCCAGTTGCAGGAGGTGGGTGCCTTTGGTGCCATTATGATTGAAAAGCCTAAGACAGAAGTTAAGTGCCGGTTCAAATTTAAGCCGGGCAGGAAAATGTTACAATGCATATTCAAGATGGCGGCTTACGAAGGGGTCTAATGGTATAAGGATAATTATGTCAGGGTTATTTAAGCCGCCATAGTTTCTATAAGCCATCAGGATTATTTAAACCGCCGTGAGTGGTTAGAATTATCAATTGAGCATGGTCTCTTTAAAGCCGGTGATCAGAGTCGCCATGGCTAGATGAATCTAACAAGTGCAGATTTTGCCTAAGTGTTGCATAAACATGTTTCACAAACTGAAGCTATTATTTTGGATCAAACAGATGTTCAGAAAAGGAAAAATTCTAAACCTAAAAATATGGTGCAGAGAAGTTCATGCGTTCTACTGAGGATTCTTACAAAGAAAGAAGATCTGCCAGTACTAAAAATGGATGTGGAGCAACTACCGCACGAGATCTATGCTATCGTTGGATCAAACAAGCTACGACAGAAGCAAATGCGAAGAACTAGGATGAACGAGGAACTGTACAGAAGAACACACTAGCCCTAGCACGGATCTATGGCGCAGAAAGGGGAAAACTTACTATGGAAGATCTGCAGTGGAGGGGCGCCGCCGTTTTTTGGTCAAGTTCAGGTCGATGCAGCGACCAAGGTCGACGGAGACGAGATGCGCTGTGGCGGCAGCGGCAGGAGCTCCAGTGACAGATGGAGGCGAGAGGAAGAAGATGTGGAACAGGAAGAATGAGGAAGACCTATACGGGTCTATTTATAAGGAAGGGCCACTAAAAGAGCGCGAAAAATGAGGAGGCTGAAAACATAAGTTATCCAACTACAAGGGCGCCTTGATTTTCGGGATGGTCATCAAGACAAAGATCCGTTGGGATACATTGAATAAAACGTGCTTTTATGACAGGTGACGTCATGGTGGGTTACCACAAATCCAAAGGATGACGTCATGGCGGGTTACAAAAATTTCATAAGAGCAGAAGATTTTTCTTAAAGTATCGAAGATTGACATGAACCAGTTCACATAAATCTGGGGCCTAATGTTGGGGATATAACTATTGGTATGACCCGCCCAGGAGGGGCCGGTTATACTTACAAATATTCTTGAAGCCCAAGACCCAGGATAGAGATGGCGGTTCAGTTAAGGGCCCAAAGCCCAGAGGCAATTTAAGGCCCGTAGTGATAAACCGACATGTATGCGTGACTTGTATTGTAAGGCAAGAATAGTTAAGAGACCGAGCCGGACACTATTTATGAGCCGGACGGCACTCTGTATAGCCGCTGGGCGTCAACCTCTGTATATAAAGGGACGACCCGACGGCGGTTCAGGGCAAGTAACATCAACTCGAGAGCTAGGTCAAGCGATTTGCTCCCTAGTTATCGAGAACATAAGCAATCCCACTCAAAACTGGATCGTAGGCTTTTACCTTCACCGTAAGGGGCCGAACCAGTATAAACTTCATGTCCTTTGTCCCGATTAACCCCTTTAAGCTTCCTAGTTGCGATGGCTCCACGACTAAGTCCTTTCACTAGGACATCTGTCGTGAAAATTCCACGACAGGTATGGTTTCATTGTCAACATAACAACCAAGAGTTCCCAATATCTTCCATACTACATACATTATAGGCGGTTCCCAAACAGAATGATAAAGTTTTCACTCCACCTCCACCAACAATCACACTCCACGGCCATCCGAAACAACGGGGTACCGTCCATACCAACAACAGTCCCGGGGGAGTTTTGTTTTAATTATTTTGTTTTGCGTTGATCTTTTTGATCATGGGACTGGGCATCCCGTTACCAGCCATTTTTCTCGTGAATGATGAGCGGAGTCCACTCATCTTGAGAACATTCCACCTAGCATGGAAGATACTGACAGCCCCTAGTCACTGAATAAGCTATTCGGGCATACAAAATAGATAATTATTTGAAGGTTTAGAGTTTGGCACATGCAAATTTACTTAGAACGGTAGGTAAATAACGCATATAGGTAGGTATGGTGGACACTCATGGCAAAAATTGGGTTTAAGGATATTTGGAAGCACAAGTAGTATCTCTACTTGGTGCAAGGAATTTTGTCTAGCATGAGGGGGAAAGGCAAGCTCAACATGTTTGAATGATCCATGACAATATACTTTAACTGAGATGTGAGAAAACATAACCCATTACGTCGTCTTCCTTGTCCAACATCAACTCTTTAGCATGTCATACTTAATGAGTGCTCACAATTATAAAAGATGTCTAGGATAGTACATTTATATGTGAAATCTCTCTTCCTTCAATATTCTTTCATGAATTGTTCAAATGACCAATACAATGTTTGCTAACCTTCAATAAATTTACAACCTCTATTTCTTAGATGTGAAGTCATTACTCGCAACGGGGTAAGCATATGAAACATATATAATTTCAGATTTATGACAATCAACTCATTCAACCATTTACTCATAGGATATAAGCGAAGCACACGAGTAAATAACAAACTACTCCAAAAAGATAAAAGTGAAGATCATTGAGTAGTTAAATAATTATGTAACTATGTGAAGACTCTCTCTCATTTAAGAATTTCAGATCTTGGTATTTTATTCAAGAAACAAGCAAAGCAAGATAAAATGATATTGCAAGGATAGCACAACTCATGTGAAGAAGCAAAAACTTAGGCTCAACCGATACTAACCGATAGTTGTTGAAGAAGAAAGGTGGGATGCCTAACGGGGCATCCCCAAGCTTAGATGCTTGAGACTTCTTGAAATATTGTCTTGGGGTGCCTTGGGCATCCCCAAGCTTGAACTTTTGTGTCTCCTTAATTCCTCTCATATCATGGTTTCTTATTTTTTATCAAAAGCTTCATCCACACCAAACTCAACAAGAACTCGTGACATAGGTTAGTATAAACCAATGCAAAACCTTTATCATTTTCTACTATAACAAATCACTAAAATTATTATTCAACAATGCATACTAAATGTCTCTACATATTTAATACTCCTATCCTCAAATAGAATCATTAAACAAGCAAACATATGCAACCATAACAGCAATCTGCCAAAACAGTATAGTCTGTAAAGAATGCAAGATTCATCATACTTCCCTAACTCCAAAAATTATGAGAAAAATACTATGCTGTAGAAGATTTATCAGAGCTCAATATGCAGAAAGTTTCAACATTATACCATTCTCTGACTTTTCTAGGGAATTTTTTGCAACAGCGATAAACTTTCTGTTTTCAAACTGCAACATGTATACTAGCAAAGTAAGCATGGTAAAGGCTATCCTTGACATTTTTATTGAAAATATAGATGCAAAACATTATTCTAAATAACAGAAAGCAAATACTAACAAGATAAAATTATGCTCCAAGCAAAACACATATCATGTGGTGAATAAAAATATAGCTCCAAGTAAAGTTACCAATAGACGAAGACGAAAGAGGGATGTCATCTGGGGCATCCCCAAGCATAGATACCTCCAAAGATGGGGCCCTTTGTATGGTTTAGGCTCAACCGCTTAGCAATAATGGCACCCATACTAAAAGTGTTATCACCGAATAAGGCATGGAGCAGAATAATAATATCAGGAACACTGAAGTTTCCACTATTTCCACGACCAATTAAGCACCTACTAGCAAAGATGGCAAAGTATCGTAAAACAGGAAAGTGTATGCTAGTGATTCTCGCGTCGGAACCCTTCTTTGAATCCCCTACAGTAATAGTGTTAACAAAACCATCCACATCTTTATGATGTGGTTCATCTAAGCTGCCCTCAAAGGGTATTCTACACACCGCAAAAAAATTACATAATGACATTTCCTTGAACTCATCATATAAATGAAAAGATACTGAAGGAGGTAAATTTTTAGGATAATAATAAAAGTTTTGCACGAAAGTATTGGTGAGTAAGAGATACTGATCGGTCCGGTCATGGAGGAAATCAGTGAGGCCTGCATTTTCAGCCAAAGAAAAAAAGTCTTCATAAATCTCGGCTACTCTCAAGAAATTATCACAAGGCCATTCACACGGCCGTACTTCTGCTACGCGAGGAAGATTATTCTTGGCCTTTTCCTTCTCCTTAGCTTGCTTATCCTTGGAGCCTTGGCTAGAAGAGCCCCTCAAAAATCTCCTTATCATTTTCTGAAATTTGTAGTAACTTCAAAATAAAGGTGAATCAAACTAAACAAGATTGATAGCAACTACTCCCACAAGTTCCTAGAGCCTATATCATGCATTAGAATTACTTGGGACCTCATAAATTTGTCATGCAAGCTCAAGAACAGGGTCACCTATGAAGCAAAAATTTGCAAAGAATAAAGCACTAGAACAAAAACTAATTTGACCAATGGAGGAGTCACATACCAAGCAACAATCTCCCAAAGCAGTTTTGTGAATGGAGCTTTGAGCAAGGAGATCGAAAATCGCAGAAAAATGAAATAGAACTTGTGCTTGAGCTGAATGGGGATTTTTTTGGGAGGAAGATGGAGTGTGTGGGTGCAGGAATAAGTGGAGGGGGCCCATCGTGGGCCCACAAGACAGGGGGGTGCCCAGGGGGTGTGGACGCGCCCTCCACCCTCGTGGCCAGGTGCTTCACCCCCTGCTGTGTTCTCAGTGCCTAAAATCCTCAAATATTCCGTAAAAAATCATACTAAATTTGCAGGGCATTTGGAGCACTTTTATTTTCAGGATATTTTTTAATTCACGGATAAGCCAGAAAACAGACAGATAATACTATTTTGCTTTATTTATTCTAAATGACAGAAAGTAAAAAGAGGGTACAGAAGGTTGTGCCTTCTATTTTCATCCATCTCATGATCATCAAAATGAATCCACTAACAAGGTTGATCAAGTCTTGTTAACAAACTCATTCCGAATAACACGGAACCGGAGAAATTTTGAATAACACTAAGTTACCTCGACGGGGATATGCACATCCCCAACAATAAGAATATCATACTTTTTCTTGACAGTAGGAAGAGGAAATTCAAAACCTCCAATAATAATAGTTGGAACTTTTCCAATAGAATTGATGCTATGAACTTGAGGTTGTTTCCTCGGAAAGTGTACTGTATGCTCATTACCATTAACATGAAAAGTGACATTTCCTTTGTTGCAATCAATAACAGCCCCTGCAGTATTCAAAAAGGGTCTACCAAGGATAATCGACATACTATCGTCCTCGGGAATATCAAGAATAACAAAGTCCGTTAAGATGGTGACATTTGCAACCACAACAGGCACATCCTCACAAATACCGACAGGTATAGCAGTTGATTGATAGGTCTAATCATTTCAGCAAAGCGCGCAAAATCCTCATCATCCTTTGTCTTGGATGGTTTAGGAGGAAAGGGCATGGGTTTCTCAAGCCATGGTTCTCTTTCTTTACCATGCTTCCTAGCAACAAAATCTCTCTTATCATAACGTTGATTCTTTGATTTTGGGTTATCAAGATCAACAGCAGGTTCAATCTCTACATCATTATTATTGCTAGGTTGGACACCAACATGAAAATTATCATTAACATTATCACTAGGTTCATGTTCATCACCTGATTGTGTTTCAGCATCAGAAATAGAAATATCATTGGGATTCTCAGGTGTGTTCACGACGGGTTTACTAGAAGCATGCAAAGTCCTATCATTTTTCTTTTTCTTCTTTTTAGAAGGACTAGGTGCATCTAAATTATTTTTCTCTGAGAATCCTGCTCGATTCTCTTAGGGTGGCCTTCAGGATACAAAGGTTCCTGAGTCATTCTACCAGTTCTAGTAGCCACTCTAACAGCAAAGTCATGTTTATTATTTAATTCATCGAGCAAATCACTTTGAGCTTTAAGTACTTGTTCAGCTTGAGTGGTAACCATAGAAGCATATTTGCTAATGAGTTTAAGTTCACCTTTAACTCTAGCCATATAATCACTCAAGCGTCCAATCTCAAAAGCATTATTCTTTAATCTCTACCAACATAAGCATTAAAACTTTCTTGTCTAGCCATAAAGTCATCAAATTCATCTAAGCATTGGCTATGAAATTTAATAGACGGAATTTCAACTTTATCATATCTATAGAGAATTTACCTTTACTACATGTGTCGGGTTATCAAGACAATGTGTTTCTCAACAGCCGGTATATTAAGACCATGTATTTCTTCAATGGGAGGTAAATTCTTAACATCTTCAGCTTTAATACCTTTTTCTTTCATTGATTTCTTTGCCTCTTGCATATCTTCAGGACTGAGAAATTCAACACCCCTCTTCTTCGGAGTTGGTTTAGGAATAGGCTCAGGAATTGGCTCAGGAAGAGTCCAATTATTTTCATTAGTCAACATATTATTCAATAACAATTCAGCTTGGTCGACTGTTATTTCCCTAAAAACACAACCAGAACAACTATCCAAGTAGTCCTTGGAAGCATCGGTTAGTCCATTATAAAAGATATCAAGTATTTCATTTTTCTTAAGAGGATGATCAGGCAAAGCATTAAGTAACCAGAGAAGCCTCCCCCAAGCTTGTGGGGGACTCTCTTCTTTAATTTGCACAAAATTATATATTCCCCGCAAGGCAGCTTGTTTCTTATAAGCAGGGAAATATTTAGCAGAGAAGTAATAAATCATTTCCTGGTGACTACGCACACAACCAGGATTAAGAGAATTAAACCAAGTTTTAGCATCACCCTTTAATGAGAACGGAAATATCTTAAGGAGATAAAGCGAGACTTCTCATCATTAGTAAACAGGGTGGCTATATCATTCAACTTAGTAAGATGTGCCACAACAGTTTCAGATTCATTGCCATAAAAAGGATCGGATTCAGCCAAAGTAATTATCTCAGGATCAACAGAGAATTCATAGTCCTTATCGGTAACAAAGATAGGTGAAGTAGAAAAAGCAGGGTCATATTTCATTCTAGCATTCAGAGTTTTCTGTTTAAGTTTAGCTAGTAATTTCTTAAGATCAGATCTATCATTGCAAGCAAGAAGATCTCTAGCAGTTTCTTCATCCATAACATAACCCTCAGGAACAACAGACAATTCATACTTAGGGGGAGAACCTTCATCATCACTATCATCAATAATTTCATCTTCAATAATTTCATTCTCTCTAACCCTAGCAAGTTGTTCATCAAGAAATTCACCTAATGGCAAAGTAGTATCAAGCACATAAGTAGTTTCATCATAAGTATCATGCATAGTAGAAGTGGCATCATCAATAACATGCGACATATAAGAATTCATAGCAGTAGTAGGTTTAGGTGTCGCAAGCTTACTCAAAACAGAAGGAGAATCTAGTGCAGATCTAGATGGCAGTTCCTTACCTCCCCTCGTAGTTGAGGGAAAAATATTAGTTCTTTCGTCTTTCAAGTTCCTCATAGTGATTAGCAAATATAAATCCCAAGTGACTCAAAGAATAGAGCTATGCACCCTGGCAACGGCGCCAGAAAATAGTCTTGATAACCCACAAGTATAGGGGATCGCAACAAGTTTCGAGGGTAGAGTATTCAACCCAAATTTATTGATTCGACACAAGGGGAGACAAACAATATTCTCAAGTATTAGCAGTTGAGTTGTTAATTGAGCCACACCTGGATAACTTAGTATCTGCAGCAAAGTATTTAGTAGCAAAGTAGTATGATAGTAATGGTAACAGTGGCAAAAGTAAAGATAGCAATTTTGTAGTAGTTGTAACAGTAGCAACGGAAAAGTAAATAAGCAAAGCACAATATGTGAAAAGCTCGTAGGCATTGGATTAGTGATGGATAATTATGTCGGCTGTGATTCCTCATGTAATAGTTATAACATAGGGTGACACAGAACTAGCTCTAGTTCATCAATATAATGTAGGCATGTATTCCAAATATAGTCATACATGCTTATGGAAAAGAACTTGCATGACATCTTTTGTCCTACCCTCCCGTGGCAGCGGGGTCCTAATGGAAACTAAGGGATATTAAGGCCTCCTTTTAATAGAGAACCGGACCAAAGCATTAGCACTTAGTGAATACATGAGCTCCTCGAACTACGGTCATCACCGAGAAGTATCCCGATTATTGTCACTTCGGGGTTGTCGGATCATAACACATAATAGGTGACTATAGACTTGCAAGGTAGGATCAAAAACTCACATATATTCATGAAAACATAATAGGTTCAGATCTGAAATCATGGCACTCGGGCCCTAGTGACAAGCATTAAGCATAGCAAAGTCATAGCAACATCAATCTCAGAACATAGTGGATACTAGGGATCAAACCCTAACAAAACTAACTTGATTACATGGTAAATCTCATCCAACCCATCACCTTCCAGCAAGCCTACAATGGAATTACTCAGGCACGGCGGTGAGCATCGTGAAATTGGTGATGGAGGATGGTTGATGATGATGACGGCGACGAATCCCCTCTCCAGAGCCCCGAACGGACTCGAGATCAGCCCTCCCGAGAGAGATTAGGGCTTGGTGGCGGCTCCGTATCGTAAAACGCGATGAAACTTTCTCTTTGATTTTTTTCTCCGCGAAACGGAATATATGGAGTTGGAGTTGAGGTCGGTGGAGCATCAGGGGGCCCACAAGACAGGGGGCGCGCCCAGGGGGAGGGGGTGCGCCCCCACCCTCATGGACAGGGTGTGGGCCCCCTGGCCTTGATTCTTTCGCCTGTATTTTTTATATTTTCCAAAAGTTATCTCCGTGGATTTTCAGGTCATTCTAAGAACTTTTGTTTTCTGCACAATAAACAACACCATGGCAGTTCTGCTGAAAACAACATCAGTCCGGGTTAGTTTCATTCAAATCATGCAAGTCAGAGTCCAAAACAAGGGCAAAAGTGTTTGGAAAAGTAGATACGTTGGAGACGTATCACTCTATCATCCTGTCTAGAGCGCTTGCAGGACGAGAGGCTGCGTCGAGAACTACCTGGGAAAAACCTGCCGGGATGCATCCACGCCAAGATGACTGTTAAGGGCCAGATCCTTACGACAATCGCGACAATATGATACCGGCAGGCATCCAGAACATACATGGAAACAGATCATACGAACGCAAGCATACGGGGCTCAAGGGGATAAACACACAATTAAGATTCAACCAAGAATATCAGTTCCACACAAACATCAGAGATAGGGGGACTAAAAACAAAATATGCGACATGCTTCATTACAGGGCAGCAACGGCCCAATACTTGGCTTGGCAACCAGGCGGAGCAGTTCGAACCCGGAGGACCCTGTCGGCCCGTGATGCAGCCTTCTCCTTGGCAGCTACGACGTCGGCGCCTGCCGGGGGCTTCTTGAATCCGCCGTCGAGGTCAAGATCTGGGTGGTGACAGGTGATGTTGCTCAAGACCATGAAGAGGGCGTTGCGAGCCAGCTTCCGGGACTCGGTCGCGAAGTGCTGGGCCCTTCCTCCTTTGTGCGCCCCAGCTTCTCGATCAGCTCATTAAAGAAGACTCCCAACTTGGCGCTTGGAACCTTGTGCTGGCTGAGTGAGAAAACTAGGCCGTCCATGCCCATTTCCATGGCCTGAGCGCCAAGATGCTCAGCTATGTCGATCAAACTCTTGATCCAGAGGTTGCTCAAGTTCACCTGGTTTTTTAGCTTGTCCTCAGCATCCTGCCGGAGATGATTGGTACTGTCCAAATCCCTGGACAGCAGCTGTTGGCGGGACTCAATCGACTTTGCCGAGTGCTCCAGTGAGCCGATCGTCTTCCTCAAGTCCGAGATGTTGCTGTTGGCAGCTTCGAGGCTCTGAGTCTTGGAAGAAAGATGTGATTGCACATCAGCTAAGAGGGTGTCTGCCTTTCGTGCTTCCTCCTTGAGGGCGTCCAACTCCTTGGTGCTCCTGGCGAGATCTTCCGCCCGCTCAAACACCTGCCGGTCAAGATCAGTCTTGGCGGTGAACACGGCAGCCAGATCATTAGTGAGCTTCTTTAGTCGAGCAGCAGAGTCAACGGCAGCAGCATTCAGAGCCGCTTCATGCTTGTCCTCCAAATTCTTGGTGCGCTGACAGACAAGAGCCTCCAATTCATCATCCTTGGCACGAAGAGTAGCCTCAAGCTTCTCCTCCTAGAGGGAAATTTCTCGCTCTCTGGCGTGCAGGGAGGCCTTGCGGTCCGCCAGACGCACCTCGCGGGGCATGACATGCTCTCGCGTCACCTGGAGCGTCTCTTGCTGCATCAAGAGCACCTTAAATTGCTTGTCATGCCACTCGCGCAACTCAAAGCCCTTATCCTTCAGCTTCTGGCTCATCTTCTCGACAGATTCACGCCGTTCCTTGAGCTCCAACCACTTCTAATTGTGCCGGGCCTGCATCTCCTTTAGGCCCGCCGCCATGGGTTCCATGAAGGACAAGTCCATGGCAATGGCGATCGAGTCGTCATCCTCCCAGCTTCTTGATAGAGCGGAGCCATGATACGTTGAAGCTCTTCAGCAAGCTCGTCGTTCATCGTCAAGGACAGGCCGGGGGCTCCAGCTCCGGGCGGCGATAGCACCATGGCCAGCGTGCTCTAGGAGGACAGCGGGATCTCGATGACGGTCCCAGTGGCAGGGAGTGGGCCCATGGTCTGGAGAGGAATCTTCACCTTTACGGCCGCTCCCTCTGTCAGGACAATCTCCGTAGGACGCTCCATCACCGTCAGGGACCACTGCACGTCCCTGGCAACAAGATCCCATCCCTCCGCGGCGGCAATGTCCGCAGCCTCCTCCGCGGCGGCCTTGCCTATGTCAACTGCCACCTCCAATGGCTCTAGCTCCATGGCTTGGTGGTCTACGGAAAAGGGGGGGGGGGACAGGAGACAATGAGGAAGCAGAGGTTAACAAAAAGAGAGAGAAAAGAGAGAGAAGAAGAAACAAGCGAAGAAAGAGCAAGTATAGTACCTAGAGAAGTCTGCCGGGCAGGAACCTCATTCTCCCCGACAACAACCATCACCGGGCCCCGAGCTTCACCCTTTGCCGTGACAATCCCGGCAGCCTCTAATGCGGCTTCGTCCACCAAGGGTTGCACGGGGCTATCTCCAGCTCGAGTGGCGGGGGAGGTGTGCCCCTCGGGGAGGGCCTCGCCCTGTGTCACCTCGCCTCCGCCACCTGGAGGGATAGGAGGACTATCTCCATCGTCTCCGGCAGGTGGAACCAAGTCCTCGCTCCCAAGCCGAGGGCTGGACTAGGGGCTCGACACAGGATCCTCTGCCTCGCTCCCCACCAATGCCGAGCCCTGTGTTCCCTCTGGGGACATGAGACGTCGGAGCTTCCTCTGGGAGCAATGGATGAGGGTTTGGGTCTCCTCCTGCACTCCCCTGCTAGCGACAACAAACGGAAGAGGCTAGTCAGCAGAAATACCTGGATATGCACGAGCTATTTGCAAAAGAAAATCCTCCTTACTCTTCCATGAGCATGAGTCCAAGTCAAACTCCATAGGAGGCAAGGGCTCCCTTCTCCTCTTCGGGGGCGCAGGAACAGATCCCTCCGGCAGCAGTGCCGCCTGGCGCGGAGCCGTAGGATCAGACGAAGACGAGTCCTACGAAGAACTGGAACTTGAGCTGGAGTCAGGGCCATCCTCAATCACCACTTGCCGGGTGGAAGAGGCCTTGATCTTGGCAAGACGAGGAGATTGGCGGCATGTCGCCTCAGCCTTGGAGGCTTTGGTGGTTGTCTTCTTCACCTTCCTGTCGGCTGGGCCGGCAGTGACGCACTTGCGGGTATGCTGCTCAAGGTCTGGCTCAGGGGCTTGCGGCCCAGCCGTGAGCCACTCCTCAGGCTCCGCCACCTCGCCAACCTCCTCCTCCTTCTGGAGCTCCTTTGCTACCGTAACTAGGGCATCTAGCCCCGCAAAGTTACCTTAGGCAAGCTCTTCCCCGGCAGCTCCTTTCGTAGCTTGCACCTCGCCGCCGCCTTGGGAAGAACTCTCGTCCCCAGTTTTCCCCTTACTATTCCGGGCCTTCGTGGCCTTCACCATCTCCATGAGATAGGCCGCCTTGGCCTCCTCGACCCTCCTCAGGATATACGCCACTTCCAAAGAAGAAGTGGGCTTATACATCCTAGTTTCAACCGTGGTGGCCACCTCCACCAGGGTGCTCGACCACTCGAGCTCTTCATCCAGAGTGGGAATCTGCCAAGCGCTCGCCATCCCTTCAGCATTGCAGTTCGGCATCCACTTCAATATGTAGTCTCGGGTAGAATTGATGTTCAGGGGGATAACGGTTGCCGGGAGCTTGAACATGTCAAAGCGGACGAACAGTTGGTCACACAACCAGGCGTGGCCATACACCGATAGGTTGTTGGCCAACCCAAGGAGCAACCTCATCCTGTTTGCCGCATCGCCATACAGCCGATGACCCACAAGTATAGGTGATCTATCGTAGTCCTTTCGATAAGTAAGAGTGTTGAACCCAACGAGGAGCAGAAGGAAATGACAAGCGGTTTTCAGTAAGGTATTCTCTGCGAACACTGAAATTGTAGGTAATAGATAGTTTTGTGATAAGATAATTTGTAACGGGTAACAAGCAATGAAAGTAAATAAAGTGCGGCAAGGTGGCCCAATCCTTTTTGTAGCAAAGGACAAGCCTGGACAATTTCTTATAATGAGAAAAGCGCTCCCGAGGACATATGGGAATTATCGCCAAGCTAGTTTTCATCACGCTCATATGATTCACGTTCGGTACTTTGATAATTTGATATGTGGGTGGACCGGTGCTTGGGTACTGCCCTTTCTTGGACAAGCATCCCACTTATGATTAACCCCTATTGCAAGCATCCGCAACTACAAAATAAGTATTAAGGTAAACCTAACCATAGCATGAAATTAGTGGATCCAAATCAGCCCCTTACGAAGCAACACATAAACTAGGGTTTAAGCTTCTGTCACTCTAGAAACCCATCATCTACTTATTACTTCCCAATGCCTTCCTCTAGGCCCAAATAATGGTGAAGTGTCATGTAGTCGACGTTCACATAACACCACTAGAGGAGAGACAACATACATCTCATCAAAATATCAAACGAATACCAAATTCACATGACTACTATTAGCAAGAGTTCACCCATGTCCTCGGGAACAAACGTAACTACTCACAAAGCATATTCATGTTCATGATTAGAGGAGTATTAATATGCATTAAGGATCTGAACATATGATCTTCCACCAGATAAACCAATTAGCATCAACTACAAGGAGTAATCAACACTACTAGCAACCCACAGGTACCAATTTGTGGTTTTGATACAAGATTGGATACAAGAGATGAACTAGGGTTTTGAGAGGAGATGGTGCTGGTGAAGATGTTGATGGATATTGACCCCCTCCCGATGAGAGGATCATTGGTGATGACGATGGTGATGATTTCCCCCTCCCGGAGGGAAGTTTCCCCGGCAGAACAGCTCCGCCGGAGCCCTAGATTGGTTCCGCCAAGGTTCCGGCTCGTGGCGGCGGAGTTTCGTCCCGTAAGCTTGCTTATGATTTTTTCTAGGGTAAGAGGCTTCATATAGAAGAAGATGGGCACCGGGGGGCCAATAGGGGGACCGGGAGACAGGGGGCGCGCCCAGTAGGGGGGAGGGCGCCCCCACCCTCCTGGCCAGGGTGTGGGCCCCCTCTGGTATTCTTTGCTCAATAATTCTTATTAATTCCAAAAATGACTTCCGTGGAGTTTTGGGATTTTTGGAGCTGTGCAGAATAGGTTTCCAATATTTTCTCCTTTTCCAGCCAGAATCCCAGCTGCCGGCATTCTCCCTCTTCATGATAAACCTTGTAAAATAAGAGAGAATAGCCATAAGTATTGTGACATAATGTTTAATAACAGCCTGTAATGCAATAAATATTGATATAAAAGCATGATGCAAAATGGACGTATCAACTCCCCCAAGCTTAGACCTCGCTTGTCCTCAAGCGGAAACCAATATCGAGAAATATGTCCACATGTTTAGAGATAGAGGTGTCGATAAAAATAAAATATGGACATGAGGGCATCATGATTATTCTTATAACAGCAACATAAATGGATTTTGTCATATGATTTCTTATGCTCAAGTAACAATCTATTCACAATGTCATGTATGGAATATAAACTTCATTGAGAACCAACAAACTATAATCTCAGTCATTGAAGCAATTGCAATTTATCATAACATCAGAAAGAGTCAAGAATAGAGCTTTTCAGCAAGTCCACATACTCAACTATCATATAGTCTTCTACAATTGCTAACACTCACGCAATACTTATGGTTATGGAGTTTCAATCGGACACTGAGAAAGACAGGGGCTTACAGTTTCACCTCCCAACTTATTCACCTTTGGGTGATGTCAACAATAATAGTTCATGCTAACTTACATCCAATTGGATATATATATCAGGATCTTTCCAACATGAGGTGCTTGCCAAAGGATAAAATGGAAATGGGGAAGGTGAGGATCACCTTGACTCTTGCATAAAGTAAAATGCATAAAGTAAAAGATAGGCCCTTCGCAGAGGGAAGCAGAGGATGTCATGTGCTTTTTAGGGTTGGATGCACAAAATCTTAATGCAAAAGAACGTCACTTTATATTGCCACTTGTGATATGAACCTTTATTATGCAATCCATCGCTTTTATTACTTTCATATCACACGATCGTATAAAGCTTATTTTCTCCGTACTAGTAAGTCATACATATTTAGGGAGCAATTTTTATTGCTTGCAACATGACAACTTACTTGAAGGATCTTACTCAATCCATAGGTAGGTATGGTGGACTCTCATGGCAAAACTGGGTTTAAGGATATTTGGAAGCACAAGTAGTATCTCTACTTGGTGCAAGGAATTTGGCTAGCATGAGGGGGAAAGGCAAGCTCAACATGTTCGGAAGATCCATGACATATACTTTAACTGAGATGTGAGAAAACATAACCCATTACGTTGTCTTCCTTGCCCAACATCAACTCTTTAGCATGTCATACTTTAATGAGTGCTCACAATTATAAACGATGTCCAAGATAGTATATTTATATGTGAAAACCTCTCTTTTTTCATTACTTCCTATTAATTGCAACGATGACCAAAACTATGTTTGTCAACTCTCAACAACTTTTATGCCTCATACTCTTTATATATGAAGTCATTACTATCCATAAGATCAATATGAACTCTTTTATTCTTTTTATTCTTTCTATTTTCTCAAGATCATAGCAAGATAGCAAAGCCCTTGACTCAACACTAATCTTTATTATAGATAGCTCACGAAGTCGATTACATAAAGAGATCACAAAGCAAAACTCAAAA
Organism: Triticum timopheevii; assembly: GCA_963921465.1. Taxonomy (NCBI): domain Eukaryota; kingdom Viridiplantae; phylum Streptophyta; class Magnoliopsida; order Poales; family Poaceae; genus Triticum; species Triticum timopheevii. Next base: position 335,398,933 of record OY997266.1, on the reverse strand, counting down.
CTAATTCATACCAAAACTTCAATCTACTATATCAAGATATTACTAAAAGGATCGAACTAAGTAAAACGGTAAAGATAGGAGTGTGATGATGATACGATACCGGGGCACCTTCCCCAAGCTTGGTAGTCGCCAAGGGGAGTGCCCATCCCCATGTGATTATGTCCTCGGAGGTGATGAAGGTGGTGATGATGATGGTGGATAATCTCACATCGAGCATAAAAGCTCCTCCAACTTGCGGATAATGCCCTTGAGTCCGACGATATGATCCTTCAGCAAAATATTTTCCTGTGTGAGATACTTGTTTTGTATGCGAGCTAACTCAATCATCTTGAAAGCTTCAATCTGAGTTGGAGTAAAGAGGTTAGGTAGAGGTTGAGGGATATCTTCTTCTTCCACCGTCGGAGCTTGATCCTCTATGGCCTTCTTGATCCCTTCATCCTTGTTGATCTCCTCCGGTTCTTCTCTTTTCAGCTCTATCTTCAATCACCAAGCATCCTTGTCTTCATTGTTGAAGGGGGGTGACGTCATGATGCTCTAGATCTGTCAGAAAAATAGCTCGAAATGAAAATAGAGGATTTTTGCATGATACAGTGGTCAAAACCTTCGGGAGATTATATAATGAATTTTTACCGACCAAAAGAAGTAACGTGCAAGAAAACGGAGTCCGGGAGGCACACGAGGTGCCCACGAGATAGGGGGCGCGCCCTCCACCCTCGTGGAGGCCTCGTGTCCTTCCCGGATTACTTCTTGCTTTCCAAAATTCTTAAATATTCCAAAACGGAGAGAAATTGCCACTAGAATTGTTTTGGAGTCAGTTTACTTACCGTACCACATATCTATTCCTTTTCGGAGTCTGAAGCGTTCTGGAAAGTGTCCCTTATGTATTCCTCCGGGGTTACGGTCTCAATAATATTAGTTTCAACATTGATAGGATTATCTGAGATATAATGTTTGATTCTTTGACCGTTCACCACCCTCGGACTTGTGCCTTCGAAGCTGTTGATTTTTATGGCACCGGAACGATAGACTTCCTCAATAACGTAAGGACCTTCCCAATTAGAGAGAAGTTTTCCTGCAAAAAATCTTAAACGAGAGTTGAATAGCAACACATAATCACCTATGTTAAACTCACGCTTTTGTATTCTTTTGTCATGCCATCTTTTAACTCTTTCTTTGAACAACTTGGCATTTTCATAGACTTGGGTTCTCCATTCATCAAGTGAGCTAATATCAAATAACCTATTCTCACCAGCAAGTTTGAAATCATAATTGAGCTCTTTAATAGCCCAATATGCCTTATGTTCAAGTTCGAGAGGTAAGTGACATGCTTCTCCATAAACCATATTATACGGAGACATACCCATAGGATTTTTATATGCAGTTCTATAGGCCCATAATGCATCATCAAGTTTCTTGGACCAATTCTTCCTAGATCTATTGACAGTCTTTTGCAAAATTAATTTGAGATCTCTATTACTCAACTCTACTTGACCACTAGACTGTGGGTGATAAGGAGATACAATTTTATGATTAACATCATACTTAGCAAGCATCTTATGGAAAGCATCATGAATAAAATGTGAACCACGGTGCTGTTCTAGGGCAAAGAGTTGATAAGAAATTGAATGTTATCCAGTATGTTAGTAAAACTCTTGATACTGCCCAGAGAAATTATGCTACTACTGAAAAAGAATTCCTAGCAGTTGTATTTGCATGTGATAAGTTCAAACCTTATATTGTTGATTCTAAAGTTACTATTCACACTGATCATGCTGCTATTAAATATCTTATGGAAAAGAAAGATGCTAAGCCTAGAATTATTAGATGGGTTCTCTTACTCCAGGAATTTGATTTGCATATTATTGATAGAAAGGGAGCTGAGAACCCCGTTGCAGACAACTTGTCTAGGTTAGAGAATGTTCTTGATGACCCACTACCTATTGATGATAGCTTTCCTGATGAACAATTAGTGGTCATTAATGCTTCTCGTACTGCTCCATGGTATGCTGATTATGCTAATTACATTTTTGCTAAATTTATACCACCTAGTTTCACATACCGGCAAAAGAAAAAGTTCTTTTATGATTTAAGACATTACTTCTGGGATGACCCACACCTTTATAAAGAAGGAGTAGATGGTGTTATCAGACGTTGTGTACCTGAGCATGACCAGGAACAGACCCTACGCAAGTGTCACTCCGAACCATATGGAGGACACCACGCTGGAGATAGAACTGCACATAAGGTATTGCAATCCAGTTTTTATTGGCCTACTCTCTTCAAAGATGCTCGTAAGTTTGTCTTATCTTGTGATGAATGTCAAAGAATTGGTAATATTAGTAGACGTCAAGAAACGCCTATGAATTATTCTCTTGTTATTGAACCATTTGATGTTTGGGGCTTTGATTATATGGGACCTTTTCCTTCCTCTAATGGATACACACATATTTTAGTTGCTGTTGATTACGTTGCTAAGTGGGTAGAAGCTATTCCAACTAGTACTGCTGATCATAACACCTCTATTAAGCTGCTTAAAGAAGTTATTTTTCCGAGGTTTGGAGTCCCTAGATGTCACACATAATTTCAAAGGGTAAATTCCAATCAGGTGGTTGAACAATAGGTGCAGTAATCAAAGCTTTCTTAAGTATTTCAAATGCTTCTACACAATCGTCATCAAAGACAAAAGGAATATCTTTTTGCAATAAATTAGTCAGAGGCCTAGAGATTTTAGAAATGTCCTTAATGAACCTCCTATAAAAACCGGCATGACCAAGGAAACTTCTTATACCTTTTATGTCCTTGGGACATGGCATCTTTTCAATAGCATCAACTTTAGCTTTATCAACTTCAATACCTCTTTCAGAAATTTTATGCCCCAAGACAATGCCTTCATTAACCATAAAGTGGCACTTTTCCCAATTCAAGACGAGACTAGTGTCTTCACATCTCTGCAGAACTCAATCAAGGTTGCTCAAGCAATCATCAAAAAGGGATCCATAAACGGAGAAGTCATCCATGAACACCTCACAAATCTTTTCACAGAAGTCAGAGAATATAGCCATCATGCATCAATTGAAAGGTAGCAGGTGCATTACATAAACCAAAAGGCATACGTCTATAATCAGAAGTACCGAAAGGGCAAGTAAAAGTAGTTTTTGATTGATCTTCCGCTGACACAGGTATTTCAGAGAAACCATAATAACCATCTGAAAAGTAGAAATGTGTGTGTTTGGATAGTCTTTCTAGCATTTGATCAATAAAAGGTAAAGGGTAATGGTCTTTCTTTCTAGCTTTATTTAATTTACAGAAATCAATTACCATCCTATAACCTGTAATAATTATTTGCAGGATCAATTCATCTTTATCATTAGGAACGACAGTAATACGTTTAGGGACGCAATGGACAGGACTTACCCAGTCGCTATCAGCAACGGGATAAATTATACCTGCCTCAAGGAGCTTTAGTATCTCCTTTCTTACCACTTCTTTCATCTTAGGATTAAACCGTCGTTGAGGATCTCTAACTGGTTTGGCATTTTTCTCCAATTTTATCTTGTGTTGGCATAGAGTGGGACTAATGCCCTTAAGATCATCCAGAGTATATCCAATAGCAGCACGGTGCTTCTTCAGAATTTTCAATAATCTTTCCTCTTCTTGCTCTGAAAGGTTAGCACTAATAATAACAGGATATATCTTCTTTTCATCAAGATAAGCATATTTAAGATTATCAGGTAAAGGTTTGAGCTCAAACACGGGATCACCCTTGGGTGGAGGAGGATCCCCTAGGATTTCAACAGGCAAGTTATGTTTCAAAATAGGACCCTATTGAAGGAATACTTCATCTATTTCCCTTCTTTCATTCATAAACATATCATTTTCATGGTCTAGCAAATACTGTTCTAACTGATCAGTAGGAGGTACGGCAATAGAAGCAAGACCAATAATTTCATCCTTACTAGGCAATTCTTTATCACGAGGTTGTCTACGAAACTTAGCAAAATTAAACTCATGTTTCATATCCCCCAAGCCAATTGTAACAACATCCTTTTCACAATCAATCTTAGCATTAACGGTATTCAAGAAGGGTCTACCAAATATAATGGAACAAAAGTCATCTTGTGGGGAACCAAGAACAAGAAAATCAGCAGGATATTTAACTTTCCCACACAAGACTTCAACATCTCTAACAATCCCAACTGGTGAAACAGTATCTCTATTGGCAAGCTTAATAGTAACATCAATACCTTCTAACTCAGCGAGTGCAATATCATGCATAATTTCTTTATATAAGGAAATAGGTATTGCACTAGCACTAGCACCCATATACCATCAGCCATGATAACAATGATCTCCTATTTTAACAAAAATAATAGGCATGCCTACAACAGGTCTATGTATCTTAGCATCTGGCCAAGCAATATTAGCAGTTTCACCACAGAAGTAAATAACATGCCCATCTATATTATCATCCAAGAGATCTTTAACCATATCAATACTAGGTTCAACATTAATTTGCTTAGGAGGTGTATATGTTCTAGCATTACTCTTATGAACAACAGTTGAAACTTTAGCATGATCCTTTATCCTAATAGGAAAAGGTAGTTTCTCAACATAAGTAGTAGGAACAATAGGATCATTATAAGTGATAGTCTTTTCTTCAACTGTAATAGGTGCAACTACTTTTACTTCAGTGGGAGGATTATATTTAAACCACTTCTCCTTAGGGAGATCAACGTGAGCAGCAAAGGATTCACAAAAAGCAGCTACTATCTCAGAGTCAAGTCCATATTTAGTGCTAAATCCACGAAAAGCATCGGTATCCATAAAAGATTTAACACAATCAAAGTTAGGTGTCATACCTGACTCCTTACCATCGCTAGAACCACAATCTTCAGAGTTGCGTTTAATTCTTTCCAGTAAATCCCACTTGAATTCAGTAGTCTTCAGCATATAAGAACCAGCACAGGAAGTATCAAGCATGGTGCGATCATTGGGAGAAAGTCAAGCATAAATTTTTTGAATAATCATATCTCTTGAGAGCTCATGATTGGGGCATGAATATAACATTGACTTAAGCCTCCCCCAAGCTTGAGCGATGCTTTCTCCTTCGCGAGGCCAAAAATTATATATGTAATTACGATCACGATGAACAAGATGCATAGGATAGAACTTCTGGTGAAATTCCAACTTCATTCGTTTATAGTTCCAAGATCCAGTATCATCACATAGTCTATACCATGTCAATGCGTCTCCCTTCAAAGATAAAGGGAAGACCTTCCTCTTAACAACATCATCGGGAATACCTGCAAGCTTAAATAATCCACAAACTTCATCCACAAAGATAAGGTGTAAATCGGGATGCAATGTTCCATCTCCTGCAAAGGGATTAGCTAGCAGTTTCTCTGTCATACCCGAAGGAATCTCAAAGTAAACATTTTTAGTAGGTTCAGTAGGTTGAGGAGCAACTCTTTTCTCTACTAGTCGGGGCAAAGATACAACGAACAAGCCCCTCGAAGGATTAGTTTCCATAGTAACAAGTGACAGAAAATTTCATCACTATATATAAATGTTTCCTTAATAAGTTCCACTCACCAAAGGCGCTTCACTCCCCGGCAACGGCGCCCGAAAAGAGTCTTGATGACCCACAATTATAGGGGACCTATCGTAGTCCTTTCGGTAAGTAAGAGTGTCGAACCCAACGAGGAGTAGAAGGAAATGACAAGTGGTTTTCAGTAAGTTATTGTCTGCAAGCACTGAAATTGTAGGTAACAAATAGTTTTGTGATAAGATAATTTGTAACGGGTAACAAGAAATGAAAGTAAATAAAGTGCAGCAAGGTGGACCAATCCTTTTTGTAGCAAAGGACAAGCCTGGACAATTTCTTATAATGATAAAAGCGCTCCCGAGGATACATGGGAATTATCGTCAAGCTAGTTTCCATCACGCTCATATGATTCGTGTTTGGTACTTTGATAATTTGATATGTGGGTTGACCGGTGCTTGGGTACTGCCCTTTCTTGGACAAGCATCCCACTTATGATTAACCCCTATTGCAAGCATCTGCAACTACAAAAGAAGTATTAAGGTAAACCTAACCATAGCATGAAACTAGTGGATCCAAATCAGCCCCTTACGAAGCAACACATAAACTAGGGTTTAAGCTTCTGTCACTCTAGAAACCCATCATCTACTTATTACTTCCCAATTCCTTCTGTAACACCCTCGATGCGGCTATATCTCCCACGTGTCGAAGCACGACTTAGAGGCATAACCGCATTGAAAGCAATGTCGCAAGTGAGGTAATCTTCACACAACCCATGTAATACATAAGGGAAAGAGATACATAGTTGGCTTACAATCGCCACTTCGCACAATACATGAGTAAAGCATTACATCATACAGATACAATCAAGTTCCGACTACGGAACCAAAATAAAAGAAGACTACCCCAAATGCTACACAGATCCCCGATTGTCCCAACTGGGCTCCACTACTGATCAACTGAAACGAAACAACACAATGAACAAGATCTTCATCGAGCTCCTCCTTGAGCTCGGATGCGTCACCTGCACGGTTTCATCGGCACCTGCAAACTGGTTTTGGAAGTATCTGTGAGTCACGAGGACTCAGCAATCTCACACCCGCGAGATCAAGACTATTTAAGCTTATAGGAAGGATGGAGTAATGAGATGGAGCTGCAGCAAGCGACTAGCACATATATGGTGGCTACAATCGCAAAAGAGAGCGAGAAGAGAAGCAAGGCACGGTCGTGAAGCTAGTAGCGATCAAGAAGTGATCCTGAAACTACTTACATCAAACATAACTCCAACACCGTGTTCACTTCCCAGACTCCACCGAGAAGAGACCATCACGGTTACACACGCGGTTGATGTATTTTAATTAAGGTCAACTTCGGGTTTTCTACAACCGGACATTAACAAATTCCCATCTGCCTCATAACTGCGGGCACGGCTTTCGAAAGATAATACCCTGCAGGGGTGTCCCAACTTAGCCCATTATAAGCTCTCGCGATCAACGAAGGATATTCCTTCTACCGGGAAGACCCGATCAGTCTCGGAATCCCGGACTACAAGACATTTCGACAGTAATAAAACAAGACCAGCAAAGCCGCCCGGATGTGCCGACAAATCCCGATAGGAGTCGCACGTACCTCGTTCTCAAGGCACACCGGATAGGTCAGCCTACGAGTAAAACCAGCCCTTGAGTTGCCCCGTGGTGGCCCCGTAGTCTGCCCGTTTCGGACCAACACTCGAAGGAGAACTGGCCCGGGGGGGGGGGGGGGCTAAAATAAAGATGACCCTTGAGTCTGCAGAACCCAAGGGAAGGGGTATAGGTGGTAGGTAGTCAAATGGTAAAACCAAGGTTGGGCCTTGCTGGAGGAGTCTTATTCAAAGCGAACTGTCAAGGGGGTCCCATAAATCACCCAATCGCATTAGGGACGCAAAATCCGGGAACATAATACCGATATGACGGAAACTAGGGCGGCAAGAGTGAAACAAAACACCAGGCATAAGGCCGAGCCTTCCACCCTTTACCAAGTATATAGGTGCATTAATTAAATAAGAGATATTGTGATATCCCAACAAGTAAACATGTTCCAACAAGGAACAACATCTCCATGTTCCAACAAGGAACAAACTTCATCTTCACCTGCAACTAACAACGCTATAAGAGGGGCTGAGCAAAGCGGTAACATAGCCAAACAATGGTTTGCTAGGAAAGGATGGTTAGAGGCTTGACATGACATGGTTAGAGGCATGATATAGCAAGTGGTAGGCATCGTAGCATAGGCATAGCAAAAGAGCAAGCATCTAGCAAGCAAAGATAGAAGTGATTTCGAGGGTATGGTCATCTTGCCTGAGATCCCGCTAGGAAGAAGAACGAGTCCATGAAGAAGACAAACGGACGAAGTCGAATGGATCCTCACAACTCCGGAACGAAACCGAAGCTAACGAGAGAAGCAACCCGGAAGGAAACAAACAACATAGTAAACAACCATCACATAAACATGGCATGAAGCACAATCAAGTATGATGCATGTCCGGTTTAATGAGGCATGGCATGGCAAAGTGCAACAAACAATACTACAAGTTAAGTGGAGCTCAATATGCAACGAGGTGCATGTTGACGGAACACCACATCAATTATTTAGTTCTCTCTAGTTATAAGCTACTCAACAATATTAAATGTTATTAAACATTGCAAGGGGTGAAGCATAAATAAACTAACTATTTAGGCAAGTTTAAATGAGGCCGAAAGCAACAAACGACAATTCCGGAAAATCCCCATATGCATTTAGCAATTTAATGCAACAACAAGTTTAAACATTTTAAATGTTGTTATCATGATGCGGATGACATATACAAGTTATATGCAATTTTTATGAAAATATTGACATAAGCATGTTATGAAGCATTTATCACCGTGGTGGAAGAAACGGGTGCCACGGCAACGAATCCGAAAATGATGCCACGGCAACATATTGGTTCCGGTAGCTCATGGAGATACCGGTGCAAAAGGAAGCGTGCGGATGTGCGGAACATGCTAGAGATGGTGGGGTGATCCCGGTTACCGAGTTCCCACGGGTCATCGGCATGGCGAACGAGGACGAACGTGCATGAAGCAAACGGGCACGGTGCAAACATAGGGTGCATCTCATACAACACATGCATTCAGTCCACGGACGACGTCTCGGGGTTATACCTTCGAGGCATGCATTTTCAAAGCGGACCGGTCTGGAGAGGAAGTAGTCATTCACGGGTCGTCGAGGGAAGTAGAGGAAGTAGTTGTTCCGCGACGGTAGTAGTGGAAGTAGTCGTTCTCGCACGCTCTAGGGTCGAGGGTAGAGGTTCTCGCGATCTCGGCGACGGTAGTGGTACATGTGACGTCGGAGTACTTGTTGTTCCGGTTTTTGCGTCCGTAGATGTACGCGACAATCGTAGTGGTACTTGGCGGTTCCATGTAGTCGAACTTGACGATCCGAGGGGGTACTTGGCGCATCACCGTGTAGTTGTACATGGTTCAAACAAAGGCATTGACACATCTGGAGGGGCATCGAGGGACTCGTCAAGGCCCTGCCTCGGGAGGTCACCGGAGATGCATGGAGGCAGCTCGAGCTGCTGGCTGTTGGTAGCGTGTGCGGGCAACGTGTGGAGGCGGAGCAGGGAACTTGGCACGACCGAGACAGGGGGCGAGCCGCGCAGTTGGTTGATGGTAGCCGCGGCCATGGTGGTGGTCGCCACAAAGCAGAGGAGGCCGGGACTTGGCGTTGGACGATGCGGTCGGCATCGGCCTTGACGTGCAGCAGGGGAGGCGGAGCTCGTGCTCGAAGAGGAGACCGGCGGCGCGACGCGAGGGGACGCGAGCTCCATGGAAGAGGGAGCGATGACGTGCCTGCTCCCCTGCTCGAGATTGAGCGAAGACGAGGGAAGCAGAGGAGGTCGAGGTCGAGGTCGAGGAGGCTGGACGTCGGCGGGGCTCGAGACGGGGGCGACGACATGGATCCGGCGGGGCGGAGCTTGGGGAGGCGACGCCATGGAGGACGGCGACGAAGTGGAGGCGAAGGAGCTGCTCGGCAGCGCTCGCTTCTGGCGGGGTCGAGGGAGGAGCGGGTGGCGGCCTGGCGACGCGGTCCCCGTTGGAGCTCGAGGGAGAGGGCGAGAGGAGGGGGGATCGAGCGAGAGATGTGGGGGAACGAGGGAGAGATGGCTCCTGGCAGCGGGGGATGGACGAGGGGAAGAGATGGGGATCGGGCAGGGTTAGCTAGGGTTCGGGAGGCGGCTGCCGAATGGGCCTTAGAGGCCGGCGGCTGGGCTCTCCTCTCTCTCTCTCTTTCTCTCAAAAGAAAAGAAACAAAATAGAGATAAGAAATAAAAGAAAGAGAGGGTTACGGAAAGAATTTGGGCATGGGGTTAATTTACTTGGACTCACAAAAATGTGAACGGTCCATGAAAAATAGGAGTGGCAAGATTGCAGGAATTAAATTCAAAGTCATTTGAATTTAATTCAAAAGGTTTGAGCAAGGACAAGGAATTAGAGGTTTCCAAAAATGTTGGGATTTTTGGTGGAGCTCCGGAAGATGATGAAAGAATAAATGGCAAAGTGGGAGATCAAGAATTAAGACAACAAAGGCATTAGGATATTTTGTAAGTGTGTTTGCGGTAAATCCAAATAATTGGAATATTTACTATAGCTCTCTAAATATCGAGAGTATATGTTTTAAAGAGAATCACCATGTGAATTCCCTCGATTTAAATGAATCAAAGATCCATGCCATTTATTTAGTTGAGTTGCAAAAGATTTATGAGATGATGGCATGATGACATGATGCAATGCAAAAATAAATAGAGCAAGCACAAATAAAAAACACACGGAGGTCACAAAAATATGTAAGTCTTCTGGACCGTCGGTGTCGGGGTGTTACAACACTCCACCACTACAAGAGGATCTCGTCCCGAGATCTAGGATGGCACCGGAGAGAAACGGAAGAGGAAGAGAGGAGGTAAAACTAAGTTGCTTCTTTGACGAACGAGTGAAACCACGAACCTTGAGAGGTTGAGCAATTTAAAAGAAAGAGTACAACAGAGATGAATGAGATTGCAAACAATCCGTTAGAAAAAAGGAACAAGGAACATTATGGGAACTTGAAGGTTGCAAAGACATGAATCAAGAGTTTAATGGACAAGATAGAATTCGAAACCACTCCGGTTAAAACAAGATGAGAGGGGAAGAATTTGGGCAGCACCCTGGTTGAAAAGAGATGCAAGACTTGATAAGATGAAAAGAACTTGAATGAGAACACAACACTCCGGTTAAATGGATGAGCAAGAAAAATAACGTGATCTTGACAAAACGAGGTGATGGGTGAAGAGAGCAACATCACAATGCCTCTATAACGAAAGAATAGAAGCTAGACCGTTGGGATAAAGGGGCGGAGAAGAAAATGACAACTTCTACCACAATTGAATTTGGAAGGCATCCTTGCAAGAAGGTTAGAAAAGAGTTGTTGGAAGACCAACAACGAAAAGAATAAGTTTGTAATGGGCTTATGGAAACATTTCAACATTATGAGGTGACAACCGGCCACTAACGGAAACAATTGCTTGCTTGAGATTAACGAAGAGATGAAAGCTTGTTCCATCAAGATGGAAAAGAGATAACTTGGGTCATTAATAAGCACCAAAATAGCAACATTCCTTAGGGAAGGCTTTAGGTGAAATCTATACCAAGATAACTCCAATGAAGAGATTGACGGTTGAAAAGATCTCTTGAACAAAGAGAAAATGATGGATTTAAATATGTCACTCTTGAAAACTTGTGAATCATGAAACGTCGAAGGGAAATTATCAAGAATGACCTAACACCACCTCAGAAGATAAGGTAGAAAGAATCGCACTTCGGAATGCAAGATGAAGAATACTTGAACTCCCCAAAACAAAACATGTGTTGAACACCATGTTTATTTTAGAGTATAGCTTGGCGGGTCATAACTTCGAGAGAAAACTTGAAAAACAATTGAAGAATGAAAGGAATCCTTGACGAACCACCATGTAGAGCCTCCATGGACAACTCCGGTAATAAAAGGATGATAGAAAGAAAGAGAAGTTGAAAACACAAGGTGAAGCCTTGCAATGATTTAGATGGAGCTTCGCGACGATATAACCGAGAAAACTTGGAACTCCGGAAAAGGAAAGGATGAAACACTAGAACCGAGAAATGTGACATGATGAACAACTCTGGAAAGAAGAAACTAGATCACTTGGATGAAACAACAATAAGAATTATGTTATGCGTATCCTTCACCAATATAAATTGATGACAAGCAACGGATTTGGCATACTACTTATTCTTGTAGAAAGGATTAAAGAGAGATATAGCGCCAACTTGAAAAAGGTCTTCAACAACCACCGGTAGGATTGAAACAACGAAAGAATGAATGAATTGATACGATAACAAAGGAAGCGAAATCTTGAACGAACCGTCGTAAGAATTGAAAATGAACGTAGCAAAGGCACAATTCACCGGGAAGGATTGAAAAACGAATGAAGATACTTGAGGGGATTTAGATACATGAGAACGAAGAGATCATGAACTGATTAGAGGATATTTGAACGATGCACCGGTAAGATTTGGAGAACGATAGCTACACAGTGATAATGAAGAATTATGACATGACGGCTTCAAAGGAAAGAAACTGAAACAACTCATGAAATGCTCCTGATGGTAAGAAAAGAGTTGTCACAATCAAAAACAATTATGAGGATGGCATAAAGCTAGAACCATGAATCTTCAAGAGAACGGACAAGATTTAAGAAAAACTCTTCTTCGGTTACCAAATGTTGAGAATGATGATGAGAACCACTATGAATTGTTGAGATACTCCGGGAGAATGAAAAACACAGAGGTTGAGCCAACAATGAAAAATAATTTGAAAGATCTTGGAGGAAGACATTTGACTGATGATAACTCATTCTTACGTCAAACTTTGCAATGAATTTGAGAATAACTCCGAAAAGAATTAGAAGAGTCAGGTAAGATCCTGGAAAAAGACCTGTGGGTTAGGGCCCACTGAAAAGGAACACCGTTGAAATGATTACTTGAAAAGGAGATTGCACCGGTTGAATTAAATGGCTTGAATGAGGTAACAGCCTCGAAATAGTTAGAATTGATGCGGAGTGGAAACACGAATCTTCAGAGATATCTTTAGCACCCCGGAACAATTGAATAGCAAGCGGGGAATGATTAAGAGATACACCGGCATACGCAAACACTTGAAACGAGGAAGGGAATATGATCAACACCAAAAACTTGACTTGAAACCACCGGAGAAGAAAAGAGAACGGAGGATGATGAACTTGAAACTCCCCATAGTATCTTCCTAAGAATCACCGGATAAGAACATTGACGGAAAAGAATGGAGAGACTTCACATGAATAAATGGATACTTGATTAAGAAATCTGAGTCCTTCAAGAAAAAGGGTGGGAGGGCGGGAAAACAAAGGCAACTCGGGCAGATGGAATGGATACCGTTGAGAAAACTTAGAATTGATCTCGCGAATGTTGAAATGATCGGATCCACTTGAAGAGAAGCACGCCGGTTGGAAAAGAATTAACATGACGACCTCGATGATCAAGAAGGATTAGTATTCACATAGAAATATGAGAACACCGTTTAGGAAAGGTATGGATTCAACATTTGACTTCGAAGCAACTCGAATACCACAAATAAAACAAAACAAAGGATTTGGTTTGCAGAATAAGCCGGAACAAACATATGATAGAGATTTCGTCCGAAGTTTTCGTGGTGGGGCCTACACGGGCTCGATCGTACAGCACCATCATGTACAAGGCAGTGCACATGACATACGAAGTGTCCCCGAGTCAGCATAGCCAAGGACTCTTTAAGACACAACGAGACCACTGTAAAACCAACCGTGAATAGGCAGACCACTAGACGTCGAACCCCAATTTCATATCATACATCCGTCGGAAAGATATCCTAAGAGCTACTTGAATTCCCACCTATGAAACTCCCAAAATTCTCCGATTATGCAATCAGGTGTGGGGATACAGGGGAAGCATAATATCTCACCCAAAACTAGCAAATCCTACATCCAGCTGTATCCATCCTTCAACACATAACCAATAAACCTTCGGAAATCGTCTACCTCAACCTTCGAAAAGCATCCGTTATACAAGTTATGGCGATACTCCCGAACTCCCGCCCCAGTACTGGGTGGCGTCGAGGTTATCTCACCAACGAACTGCATACAAGAGATTTTCGATGTCGGAATACTAAACTCAGGTATTCCAGAACTGCAACGATAAAATTATGGCGACAACACCTCAGAGCTCAACTCCCCGGGACACTTCCACTAAACCCCTGACAGGAGGCACCAAGACAATGTTCTCATCATAAAACCATCGGAACGATTCCAAGATACCCGTGTGATCCTAATTTTTTTTTTAGTGAAATTTGAGAAGAGAAGAGTCAAACTCTACGTCAGGATGCCTTACCAGAGCGGTGAAGAGACTGGGGAGTAAAAAGAATTCCTAACTCTCCGATATATATAATCCTAAATGACTCAAAACATTTTTCTAGACACAACTCGGCCGCTAAAAAACGATCAAGCAGTGGGGCTCCTAAGGTCGGGGAAGGCTCTGATTACCAACTTGTAACGCCCTCGATGCGGCTATATCTCCCACGTGTCGAAGCACGACTTAGAGGCATAACCGCATTGAAAGCAATGTCGCAAGTGAGGTAATCTTCACAGAACCCATGTAATACATAAGGGAAAGAGATACATAGTTGGCTTACAATCGCCACTTCACACAATACATGAGTAAAGCATTACATCATACAGATACAATCAAGGTCCGACTACGGAAACAAAATAAAAGAAGACTACCCCAAATGCTACATAGATCCCCGATCGTCCCAACTGGGCTCCACTACTGATCAACTGAAACGAAACAACACAATGAACAAGATCTTCATCGAGCTCCTCCTTGATCTCGGATGCGTCACCTGCACGGTTTCATCGGCACCTGCAAACTGGTTTTGGAAGTATCTGTGAGTCACGAGGACTCAGCAATCTCACACCCGCGAGATCAAGACTATTTAAGCTTATAGGAAGGATGGAGTAATGAGATGGAGCTGCAGCAAGCGACTAGCACATATATGGTGGCTACAATCGCAAAAGAGAGCGAGAAGAGAAGCAAGGCACGGTCATGAAGCTAGTAGCGATCAAGAAGTGATCCTGAAACTACTTATGTCAAACATAACTCCAACACCGTGTTCACTTCCCGGACTCCGCCGAGAAGAGACCATCACGGTTACACACGCGGTTGATGTATTTTAATTAAGGTCAACTTCGGGTTTTCTACAACCGGACATTAACAAATTCCCATCTGCCTCATAACCGCGGGCACGGCTTTCGAAAGATAATACCCTGCAGGGGTGTCCCAACTTAGCCCATTATAAGCTCTCGCGATCAACGAAGGATATTCCTTCTACCGGGAAGACCCAGTCAGTCTCGGAATCCCGGACTACGAGACATTTCGACAGTAATAAAACAAGACCAGCAAAGCCGCCCGGATGTGCCGACAAATCCCGATAGGAGTCGCACGTACCTCGTTCTCAGGGCACACCGGATAGGTCAGCCTACGAGTAAAACCAGCCCTTGAGTTGCCCCATGGTGGCCCCGCAGTCTGCCCGTTTCGGACCAACACTCGAAGGAGCACTGGCCCCGGGGGGGGGGGGTGGGGGCTAAAATAAAGATGACCCTTGAGTCTGCAGAACCCAAGGGAAGGGGTATAGGTGGTAGGTAGTCAAATGGTAAAACCAAGGTTGGGCCTTGCTGGAGGAGTCTTATTCAAAGCGAACTGTCAAGGGGGTCCCATAAATCACCCAACCGCGTTAGGGATGCAAAATCCGGGAACATAATACCGATATGACGGAAACTAGGGCGGCAAGAGTGAAACAAAACACCAGGCATAAGGCCGAGCCTTCCACCCTTTACCAAGTATATAGGTGCATTAATTAAATAAGAGATATTGTGATATCCCAACAAGTAAACATGTTCCAACAAAGAACAACATCTCCATGTTCCAACAAGGAACAAACTTCATCTTCACCTGCAACTAACAACGCTATAAGAGGGGCTGAGCAAAGCGGTAACATAGCCAAACAACGGTTTGCTAGGAAAGGATGGTTAGAGGCTTGACATGGCAACATGGGAGGCATGATATAGCAAGTGGTAGGCATCATAGCATAGGCATAGCAAAAGAGCGAGCATCTAGCAAGCAAAGATAGAAGTGATTTCGAGGGTATGGTCATCTTGCCTGAGATCCCGCTAGGAAGAAGAACGAGTCTATGAAGAAGACAAACGGACGAAGTCGAATGGATCCTCACAACTCCGGAACGAAACCGAAGCTAATGAGAGAAGCAACCCGGAAAGAAACAAACAACATAGTAAACAACCATCACATAAACATGGCATGAAGCACAATCAAGTATGATGCATGTCCGGTTTAATGAGCCATGGCATGGCAAAGTGCAACAAACAATACTACAAGTTAAGTGGAGCTCAATATGCAACGAGGTGCATGTTGACGGAACACCACATCAATTATTTAGTTCTCTCTAGTTATAAGCTACTCAACAATATTAAATGTTATTAAACATGGCAAGGGGTGAAGCATAAATAAACTAACTATTTAGGCAAGTTTAAATGAGGCCGAAAGCAACAAACGAAAATTCCAGAAAATCCCCATATGCATTTAGCAATTTAATGCAACAACAAGTTTAAACATTTTAAATGTTGTTATCATGATGCGGATGACATATACAAGTTATATGCAATTTTTATGAAAATGTTGACATAAGCATGTTATGAAGCATTTATCACCGTGGTGGAAGAAAGGGGTGCCACGGCAACGAATCCGAAATGATGCCACGGCAACATATCGGTTCCGGTAGCTCATGGAGATACCAGTCCAAAAGGAAGCGTGCGGATGTGCGGAACATGCTAGAGATGGTGGGGTGATCCCGGTTACCGAGTTCCCACGGGTCATCGGCATGGCGAATGAGGAGGAACGTGCATGAAGCAAACGGGCATGGTGCAAACATAGGGTGCATCTCATACAACACATGCATTCGGTCCACGGACGACGTCTCGGGGTTATACCTTCGAGGCATGCATTTTCAAAGTGGACCGGTTCGGAGAGGAAGTAGTCATTCACGGGTCGTCGAGGGAAGTAGAGGAAGTAGTTGTTCCGCGATGGTAGTAGCGGAAGTAGTCGTTCTCGCACGCTCTAGGGTCGAGGGTAGAGGTTCTCGCGATCTCGGCGACGGTAGTGGTACATTTGACGTCGGGGTACTTGTTGTTCCGGTTTTTGCGTCTGTAGATGTACGCAGCAGTCGTAGTGGTACTTGGTGGTTCCATGTAGTCGAACTTGACGATCCGAGGGGGTACTTGGCGCATCACCGTGTAGTTGTACATGGTTCAAACAAAGGCATTGACACATCTGGAGGGGCATCAAGGGACTCGTCAAGGCCCTGCCTCGGGAGGTCACCGGAGATGCATTGAGGCAGCTCGAGCTGGTGGCTGTTGGTAGCGTGTGCGGGCAGCGTGTGGAGGCAGAGCAGGGAACTTGGCACGACCGAGACAGGGGGCGAGCCGCGCGGTTGGTTGATGGTAGCCGCGGCCATGGTGGTGGTCGCCACAAAGCAGAGGAGGCCGGGACTTGGCATTGGACGATGCGGTCGGCATCGGCCTTGACGTGCAGCAGGGGAGGCGGAGCTCGTGCTCGAAGAGGAGACCGGCGGCGCGACGCGAGGGGACGCGAGCTCCATGGCAGAGGGAGCGATGACATGCCTGCTCCCCTGCTCGAGATCGAGCGAAGACGAGGGAAGCAGAGGAGGTCGAGGTCGAGGTCGAGGAGGCTGGACGTCGGCGGGGCTCGAGACGGGGGCGACGACGTGGATCCGGCGGGGCGGAGCTTGGGGAGGCGACGCCATGGAGGACGGCGACGAAGCGGAGGCGAAGGAGCTGCTCAGCAGCGCTCGCTTCTGGCGGGGTCGAGGGAGGAGCGGGCGGCGGCCTGGCGACGCGGTCCCCGTTGGAGCTCGAGGGAGAGGGCGAGAGGAGGGGGGGTCAAGCGAGAGATGCGGGAGAACGAGGGAGAGATGGCTCCTGGCGGCGGGGGATGGACGAGGGGAAGAGATGGGGATCGGACAGGGTTAGCTTGGGTTCGGGAGGCGGCTACCGGATGGGCCTTAGAGGCCGGCGGCTGGGCTCTCCTCTCTCTCTCTTTCTCTCAAAAGAAAAGAAACAAAATAGAGATAAGAAATAAAAGAAAGAGAGGGTTACAGAAAGAATTTGGGCATGGGGTTAATTTACTTGGACTCACAAAAATGTGCACGGTCCATGAAAAATAGGAGTGGCAAGATTGCATGAATTAAATTCAAAGTCATTTGAATTTAATTCAAAAGGTTTGAGCAAGGACTAGGAATTAGAGGTTTCCAAAAATGTTGGGATTTTTGGTGGAGCTCCGGAAGATGATGAAAGAATAAATGGCAAAGTTGGAGATCAAGAATTAAGACAACAAAGGCATTAGGATATTTTGTAAGTGTGTTTGCGGTAAATCCAAATAATTGGAATATTTACTATAGCTCTCTAAATATCGAGAGGATATGTTTTAAAGAGAATCACCATGTGAATTCCCTCGATTTAAATGAATCAAAGATCCATGCCATTTATTTAGTTGAGTTGCAAAAGATTTATGAGATGATGGCATGATGACATGATGCAATGCAAAAATAAATAGAGCAAGCACAAATAAAAAACACACGGAGGTCACAAAAATATGGAAGTCCTCTGGACTGTCGGTCTCGGGGCGTTACACCTTCCTCTAGGCCCAAATAATGGTGAAGTGTCATGTAGTCGACGTTCACATAACACCACTAGAGGAGAGACAACATACATCTCATCAAAATATCAAACGAATACCAAATTCACATGACTACTAATAGCAAGACTTCACCCATGTCCTCAGGAACAAACGTAACTACTCACAAAGCATATTCATGTTCATGATCAGAGGAGTATTAATATGCATTAAGGATCTGAATATATGATCTTACACCAGATAAACCAATTAGCATCAACTACAAGGAGTAATCAACACTATTAGCAACCCACAAGTACCAATTTGTGGTTTTGATACAAGATTGGATACAAGAGATGAACTAGGGTTTTGAGAGGAGATGGTGCTGATGAAGATGTTGATGGAGATTGACCCCCTCCCGATGAGAGGATCGTTGGTGATGACGATGGTGGTGATTTCCCCCTCCTGGAGGGAAGTTTCCTCGGCAGAACAGCTCCGCCGGAACCCTAGATTGGTTCCGCCAAGGTTCTTTCTCGTGGCGGCAGAGTTTCGTCCCATAAGCTTGCTTATGATTTTTTCCAGGGTAAGAGGCTTCATATAGCAGAAGATGGGCACCGGAGGGCTAACAGGGGGCCCAGGAGACAAGGGGCGCGTCCAGTAGGGGTGGGGGGCGCCCCCACCCTCCTGGCCAGGGTGTGGGCCCCCTCTGGTATTTTCTTTGCTCAATAATTCTTATTAATTCCAAAAATGACTTCTGTGGAGTTTCAGGATTTTTGGAGCTGTGCAGAATAGGTTTCCAATATTTGCTCCTTTTCCAACCAGAATCCCAGCTGCCGGCATTCTCCCTCTTCATGATAAACCTTGTAAAATAAGAGAGAATAGCCATAAGTATTGTGACATAATGTGTAATAACAGCCCATAATGCAATAAATATTGATATAAAAGCATGATGCAAAATGGACGTATCAATAGCCACGCAGATCTATCCCTTTCCTGCAACGGCGAGATGCAGGGGAGAAGAAAATCCGCCCCCACATGCTCGATGGTTAGCCCGACAGCCCTCAACTTGGTAATCCTGTTGATTGTTGGGCGCAACCTGTCTTCAGTGAGGCCCTTGGCGCTCCAATCCCTGCCGCGCTCGACACTTTCCTTCCAGGCCTCACAGAAATAAGGGGCCTCCTTGTCCTGGATCCAGCACCAATCGCCCCTCCACTCATCCTACCTCTCGCGCTGATACCCAGGGAGGTAATCCCAGATCTTCCTCACCATGCGTGGCATACAGCTAATAACCCCGGAGTGGTAGGCTCTGATCTCCACTCACGGGACAAAGTAAAGCCGGAACAGATCCACATTGGGCTTAACTCCAACAAAATTCTCGCACAAATGGGCAAAGATGGCCATGGTCGCCATTGCATTTGGCATGAAATCAAGGAGGTGGAACCCGTACATGTTCATGATTGCTTCGAAGAGTCCATAGAAAGGAGGGCAAAGACCGCAGGTGAAATAGGTACAGAAGAAATTATAAGAATCCTGCAGAACCTCCTTCCCCGCCATGATGACTGTCGGTGCCCCGTGCCCCTTCTTGACAGGCCTCCCCCATAGATATCCATACCTCGCTTGGAGGACTGGACCGCTCAGATTTGATGGAGTGTAGACGACATCTTTGCACCGCCTCTTGCTCAACTCCGCCCATCTTTTGCTCCCCTCAGCGGCGGCCTCCTTCGCCGCGGCCGTCTGCTTCTTCTTGTCCACAGATTTCTCCCCCATTCCGGCGATGGCGGTGGGGAGGACTACAGCGGAAGGAAGAGAAGGGGAACTGTTGCTCGGCTTGCAGAGGAAGAAAATGGGGGAGCGGGACATATGACAGATGAATTGGGCCGCTCCATTTTTTCCTGCTCTTAAGGGGGGAACGCGGAATAGGAGCGCGACGCTTTAGAAAGTTACCATTTTACCTTAATTGCTACAGTCCCATGATCCCACAACACGCAGTAATTATGCAAAGTGGACGTTGGATTGACCATTCATCATGGTGAACTGGCACGCGCAGCCCTCTCCTGCCACGTGTCCATGCATGGTTTTCGCCCTAACCCAACGTGCCCAGCGACACGTATGGCTCAGGCCTGGGGGCTTATGTCGGGAAAATCTAGAGGGGTACATGTTTTCCCCTGACTCGTGCGCGGACGAACCAAGATCACATCAACAAGAGCAATATACCAAGAGATTCAAAGCATCAACAAGCAGATCGAAAGGATCCAATGCCAAGACAAAGGAGCCAGATATTATCAAGAGAAAAGACACCCTTGCCGGGCAGGCGGGCCTGGCAAGGGGCGAGGCCACCCCTAGAAGGAGATGACCAAGGCGTCCCGGCAGGGCCTGCCGGGACTCATAGAGACCAGATTGCCTCATCGACTACTCCACCACGACCCACGTTGTCGATCAATGCGGTGTCAAGCCACGGAGTGATTAAGTGGCAACCATTCACCACATGGCGGCCACTTCCTACCAAGGAAACCCACAGATGACACCCGTCCAATGACATGTCAAGCGAGCAGACATGGAGCTAGCAAGATAGCCCGACAAGCCTTGCCGGGCAACCAACGACATGACACTAAACGGTGCATTAAATGCACACTGTCAGCCTGCAGAGTTATGTATGATAGAACTATTTGCTATCATATCAGTGTCTAATGACTAAATTGCCACTATGGTGACTCCTTAACCTATAAAAGGAGACCCATGGCAACCATAAAAGGGGTTGGCGAGGTTGGAAAGGTATTCCACCCGCATCACCCGTACGCGCGTAGTCACCGTCGCTTGAGGCAACCCTTGCCGGGCAAGTGTACTACGCACCACCACCACCTTTACACCATCAATCCACCAAAGCAGGAGTAGGGTTTTACGCCTCACGGAGGCCCAAACCTGGGTAAAACTGCCCGTGTGATCTCTGCAGCGCTGCCCCACGTTGGTTTGCTCTTTGTGCAACGCGACTCCCCCTGCCGAACCAGCAAGGGGTCATCCTGGTCCCATAGGTGGCCGTGGTTTCCCGAGACAGTTTGAGAACCATGGTATCAATCTAGTAGGAGGTACACACAAGTCTCCAATCTATGCACCTGCACAAACAATCAAACACTTGCACCCAACGCAATAAAGGGATTGTCAATCCCTTCAAGGTCACTTGCAAGGATGAGATATGATAGAGATAGATATGAAAGATACCTAAAACGTAAAACAAAGTAAAAACAAATAAACTGCAGCAAGGTATTTTTGGGTTTTTTGGTTTATAGATCTGAAAATATATGAAGGAAAATAGACCCAGGGGGCATAGGTTTCACTAGAGGCTTCTCTCTTAAAAGAAAGCATACGATGGGTAAATAAATTACTGTCGAGCAATTGATAGAAAAACACAAAGTTATGACGATATCTAAGGCAATGATTATGAATATAGGCATCATGTCCGTGTCAAGTAGACCAACTCCTACCTGCATCTACTACTATTACTCCACACATCGACAGCTATCCAGCATGCATCTAGACACTACAAAAAATACACTTTCGTGATGATACGTGTTTGTCACAGTAGGTCACGTTTTCTATCATGCGTGTAAACACCAACTGGCCTATTGGCCAGTTAGTGGCCCGTGTAACAGTTGGGCCTAGTTACAGCCTGCGTTGAATCTGGCCTACTTACAACCCATCTGTTAATGGCCCCTAACATTGTTGGGCGTATGACCTGCGTTGATACCAGCCTGCTTAAAGCCCATAATTTTATTGGGCCAAACAGGGCCCGAGATATATTTTGGCCTATTAACGGCTCGTTCTATTTGGGCCAAACATGGGCCTTAGGCACTTTCGGCCTGCATTGGCCCGTGATTTTTTTGGCTCAACGCTAGCCCAATCTAGTTTTTAGCCTGTTAAAAGCTCATGGTATTCTCTGGCCCAACAGGCTAGAACTTTACTCGGCCTATTAAAGGTGGAGAACTACTATACGTTTAGACCTGCTAATAGCCCAAGATGGTTATAGGCCCACGTTTTGGCCCATATATAGCGAGTTACGGCTGGCCTGAAGACCGACAACATTGAGATCCGTCGAAGCTTCCGGCCTAAATTACATCATACCAACCAAGATTAAACCTAGACTATACAATAAATAAATTACGGCATATTACATACACTTGGCATCAAAGTTTGCCACCGGTGATAATAAAGTGCAACGTGACCGCAGATTACATACACTGGGCATCAAGGTCGCCACCAGTGCATATAAACGCGTCGACAAAAGAATATACAAAACTGAGAGCACTTCAGAAGGTAGTAGGCCTAGGCTAGACGTGCACCGTAGGCAGTCGAACAAGCTGATGAGACCTCAATTATGTCAACAATTGATCACTATAGGAATCACCTTATTTGCTGTCTACCATGGCAGACGGCAAATGCACCAAAAGCGGACAACAAAGGCCCTTACCGTCTGCCACCGATGGCAAACCTGCCCGGCAAAGAGAGTGACGGTAAACAGGCTCTTTGTCGTCTGCTTCTTCAAAGCAGATGACAAAGGCCCTTTGCCATCCATGACAGATGGCAAAGAACATGGACGGCAAAAACCATGCATTAGCCACGTTAGGTGGCTAACGGCAGCTCTTGCCGTCCGCCAGCTGACAGCAAAGCTGCCCAACCTTTGCCGTCTGCCACGGATGGCAAAGTGACCAAATGGGTCAGCTCCCAGGTTGCATAGGTTGCAGCCACATGGCCTCTTTGCCGTCTGTGGCAGACGGCAAAGGCCCCTTTGCCGTCGGTGGCAGACGCCGAAGTGCCTGTATAGTTACTTTTTTCTTCTTCTATTTTCTATTATATCCCTGCATTTTCAAAAGATATATGATATATATATATAAATTATATATATATATAGTTTCAACCTCAAACATAGCCCATGTATCAAACATCTAGCAGTCCATCAATGCAACAAAACACATAGGGTATTAAAAGATCCAATACATACATAGTTTCACGAAGTTCATCCATATATACACATACTAGTTTCACATTGGTCATAAATACAAATGAAAACAAGAACTAAACACTAGCAGTCCATTAATGTTGCATCCGTGAAGTGAATCAAACCTGCAAAAATGGGAGTAAGAAAATTAGAAGAAGAATAAGACTAGAAGAAGAATAAGAAGAAGACTAGAAGAAGAAGAAGAATAATAAGAAGACTAGAAGAATAAGAATAAGAATAAGAATAAGAAGAAGACTAGAAGAAGAAGAAGAAGAAGAAGAAGAAGAAGACTAGAAGAAGAAAGAAGAAGAGAAGACTAGAAGAAGAAGAAGAATTTTCTTTTTCTTCTTCTTCTTCTTCTTCTTTTCTCATCTTTATTCTTCTCCTCTATCTTTTTTATCCCTTTCCTCCACATTATCATTCTTCTTCTTCTTCTTCTTCTTCTTCTTCTTCTTCTTCTTCTTCTTCTTCTTCTTCTTCTTCTTCTTCTTCTTCTTCTTCTTCATAAGCTAAGTATATGACATCTACGAGAGAACCAAGGTTACTATGCCATTTTTCAAAATGAATAAGCTACTTATGTCATAAATGAACTAAATAAGCTAATTATTTCATTTTGGAGGACAATTATCTAAGTACGTATTTTTTTGGGGAAAATAAGGAAAGTATGTGGCATAATAGGGCTAACAAGCATGTACGAAGCTAAGTATGCATTTGTTAAGCAAAACACTAGAGAAAACTTACCCTCATCACAACAAATGCGATGAAGATTGCAACTAAGGTAACAATTGATCCAACGGCATAATGATACCAAGCCTCATTATCAATGGCATATTTTCTAATCTTCTTAATCTTCAAGCGCATTGCATCCATCTTCAAGCGCATTGCATTCATCTTCATCTTGTGATCATCGACGACATCGGCAACATACAACTCCAATTTCATCTTCTCTTCTCCAATTCTTTTAATTTTTTCTTTCAAATACTCATTTTCTTTTTCAACTAAATTTAACTTCTCGACAAGAGGATCGGTTGTAAATTCCGGTTCACACACCTCCTAAATAAAAATATCTCTATGTCAACTTGATGTCCACAATTGTCATAAATGTGAAATGCAACAAATAGTTACAAAAGAGAATATACCACATCCTAATCATAAACCGGGCGAGGGCCAACAGGTACGGATATCAAGACCATGGCACGATGTATAACAAACAATCACACAAAGTAAGAAAATATACAGAAGCTATATAAATCATTCAATCATACAAGTAACTATGTAAATCAAGTACAAAAAAAATTGAATACCTAATAATAATCTTGATCGTCGGGTTCAATAAATGCTCCTGGATCAATAAATGCATCATCATCATCACTATCATGAATGAAGTGCTCATCGGGTTCAGTGGCATCAACATGTGGAAGGCCACCTTTACGTAATTGGTCAAGCATTAACAAGCCATCCGCAGCAGTAACCTCTTCTTGTTCAGGCTCTTCTTGTTCCGACTCGCGGGTGAAGTCGGGTTCACTGTCACTGTCTACTTCAATGTTCTGGGTGAAGTAGAGCGTTTCTTGAAGCGTTTTTTGGAAAGTCGTGTTTCTTGGAAGAATTCACCTTCATATGTGTTTGGGTTAATGTGAGGTTTATAATCCTCTGCATTGGGGGAGGTGGTCTAACACGTGGCGGCACTTCATAAACGACATCCCAACCATTCAGATTTGGATCAGTTTGGCAGGCCCACGGTAGATAGAAAACTTGGGTCGCTTGTTGAGCCGTAATATAGACATCGGGAACATCTAAATGGGTGCTTTGTTTGATTTCGACTAGCCCTATATGTTCATGAGTCCTTCTAGTCTCCTTCGGCTGGAACCACTAACATTCGAAGACTATGACGTTCGGTGCGTTTTGACCATAGAATAGGAGTTCATAAATTGCTTCAACTCTCCATAATACTCGATACCTCCGTCGCCGATAGCAGAGACACATCAATTTGTAGACTCTCGGTCGGCCATAGACAACTCTTTGCCGTAGGTACGAAAGCGATACCCGTTGATGTCGTATTTGTCAAATGAACGGACCTTAAAGTCAAAACCATTAGCGACTTGTCTCAATTCGGCATCCATAGACTTTGAATTAGCATACAAGTTTAATACGAAAGGAATGTTGCATTAGCCACAAATTAGACGAAGAAATGAGAATGGTCTAATGGAAATTACCGTTTGTTTGAACCAAGAGATGAAATCGGGAAAGCTGCCTCCTTGCTTTGCCAAAAGCTCATACTCGTCGATGGATTCCTTTTGGATCACCACTCCATCCGAGAATTTGGCGATGTATCGACTGTATCAAAAAATATCTGGGAATAAGAGCAGTTCATAGGAATTAGAAGTTGCAAAACAATGTACCACGAGAACTTACTCGATGTACGACTGCACTTCTGTTAGTTTGGTGAAGATATACAACGAAATGGTCCGCCATTCTTCGACATCCAACGATATTGGTTTTGAAGCACCGGCTGGTGCTAGATTACCTTTGAATAGGCCGAGGTTGGATCCACCTTTTTTATGGTCGCCAGCATTGTACCGAGGCTTCAGATTATGCAAATGACGATTTTTGGCTTCGTAGTGTGCTGTCACGAAGTTTGCCGCCTCCTCAGTAATGAATGCCTTGGCCATCGATGCTTCAATTCTATGTTTATTTTTACATTTTGCCTGGAGCGACTTCTACATCCTCTCAGTTGCGTAGCACCAATGATTTTGCATGCCCCCCATTCTTGCCTCGGTCAGGAGATGCAAAATAAGTGTTGCATTGGATTAAAGAAGCCCGACGGAAAGATCTTCTCTAACTTGTAGATCAACTCTGGTGCCAACTCTTCCATTTCTTCTATGTAGCAGGTGATAGTTCTTTTGCACAAAGAACATGGAAGAAATAGCTCAGCTCTGCCAGTACTAGCCATTCATCCTCAGGGATGAAGCCACACAACAACACTGACATTACTCGCTTAATCCATATGTGCCAATCATGACTCTGCTAAGCTTATTGCCAACATGGTGGATACCCAGGATAACATTTTCTGAGCTCTTCTAAAGTTGTTTCAGTTTGGACTTGTTTTGTTGCTGCGTTTATTTGCTCTGGTGGCCAACTTTGACGCCCAATGTATGTAATATGCTACGTTGTTATTGCCTCTATTTTCACTATTGCCGAACTTCGATGCCCAGTGAATGTAATCTGTGTAATAGCCGAATAGCCTAGCATTAGTTGCTTGCTTATTTATTTCCTTATAATCTTGTTTATTTATTTTCTTATAACCATTGCAGTTCTTTTTCCTAGGGTTGCTAGTGGCTCCTATAGCCATGGGCCACATATGGACCATGGTAACCATGGGCCTGCTACCTGCTGTAGTGACCATGGGCCTCCTACGGGCCACATGATCCATGGGCCACCCATGGGTCATACCATACGTGGGCCAAAACCGGACCATTATATGGGCTATAAACGGGCCCAAATGGGAACCATCCATTTATAGGCCCATACCATAAGGAGTTGTTAACATGCCAGAAGATAGCATCGGCTTAATTTTATCGAGAGGTATAATGAGTCGTTATGGGCCTGAATACCTGACGCGATGAAAGCGGCCAAATGGGTTAAAGGGCAACAAATGGGCCAAGTGTAACCAGAGGCTGAATTTGGCCCATTAGCAAAACATGCCAGTAACGGACCGTAAGTAATCGAGGGACGAAAATGAGCCCAAGAATTTATGGGCCCTTAGAAGCCAAAAGATAACACGGGCTGGAAATGGCCCAACTGAATCACGGGTCGTTAATGGGTCCAAAGCAATTTACTGTTCATTATGGGCCAAAATCACCACAAGACGTTAAAGGGCCCAGAGATACATAAGGCCTCATATGGGCCGAAAGACTCACGGGCCTTACATGGGCCAAAACTGACAACAGGTCAGAATCATATTGGACGGCCCACATGACGCTACTGGGCCAAATTCGGAAAGGCCATAACATGTTGTGAGTACCTGGGCCGTAAATGGGCCATATGCGAATATGCCTTTAATAGGCTTTCCATAGGCCGACCCGCTAACTTTTGACCAAGTCAAGTGGGACGGACTTTTAACTTAAACTGGCCACTGTTGGGCCATGCCATGTGTCAACGTTTCATAGGCGCATCTCGTCCATTGGATGGATGACATCTAGGGCTGGAAAAAAAGCTCAAAGCTCGCGAGCTAAACGAGTAGCTCGTGACTCGGCTCGAATCGACTCGAACTCGAAGAATAACGGTCGAGCCAAGCTTTAGTTTAAGATCGTTTATAGACCAAGTTAAACAAGCCAATCTCACGAGTACTCGTGTAACTCGTTAGGCTCGGTACAAAAGATCAACCACTCCCAATACAAAAAAAGATAAGCCACTCAACATCCTACGTTCCAGACGCACAACACAAGGCCCAGCCGTTGAAGGCCCAGGCGCCTAGGAGACTCATGCGTTACAAGGAAATTACAATTGTTTAGTGATATATATGTTTAATATATACATAATCATTTTTATCATTTTGAGGGTTTTATGTTCATATCTTTAATGAGCTTAACAAGTTAAACGAGCCAGCTCGCGAGTTATACGAGTTGAGCCAATCTTGGGTTTAAGCTCGTTATAGTAACGAGTCGAGTCAAGCTAGCTCGTTAACGAAACAAGCTCTAGCGAGTCGAGCCGAGCTGGCTCGACTTGGCTCGAATTCCAGCCCTAATGACATCTGTCGCAATACAGAGCTGACACATGGTTCCTAGTGAATGAGAAATTTACACATGGAAAATCCTCATTGGTCGGTGTTGTTAACGGGTATCGGATCCAAAACTAGCTCCTGATATCTTAACGGTGACCTGTTATGGTGGCTGCCACGTGTCGGTTACCCTTGACGAGTATTCTAATAAATCATGATTTATGCGTGTCTCCCACAAAAGGTGTGTACAACAAGGATGATTGTGGAAAACTAAAAAGCAAATACTCAAATCATACAAGACGCTCCAAGCAAAAAACGTATCATGCGATGAATAATAATATAGCCTCCAGTGAAGTTACTGATAGACGAAGATGAAAGAGGGGATGCCTTCCGCGACATCGCCAAGATAAGGCTCTTGGTTGTCCTTGAATATTACCTTGGGGAGCCTTGGGAATGCCAAAGCTTAGGCTCTCGCCACTCCTTATTCAATAGTCCATCAAATCCTTACCCAAAACTTGAAAACTTCACAACACAAAACTCAACAGAAAATTTTATAAGCTCCGTTAGTATAAGAAAATAAATCACCACTTTAAGGTACTATTGCAAACTCATTATTTATATTTGTGTAATATCTACTGTATTTCAACTTTTCCATGGTTCATACCCCCCGATACTACCCATAAATTCATCAAAACAAGCAAACAACACATAGAAAACAGAATCTGTCAAAAATAGAACAGTCTGCAGTAATCTGTAACTCTCGAATACTTCTATAGCTCCAAAAATTCTTAAAAATTTAGGATAACCTGAGCAATTTGTGAGCCAATCCAGATCAAAAGGAATTAGATCAAAATCACGTTTCAATAAAATCCTGGAAATTATTTATTGGGCGCAAAATTTTCTGTTTTTCGGCGGGATAAACAGAACTATCACCATAAGCTATCCTAAAGGTTTAACTTGGCACAAACACTAAATAAAACATAAAACCACATCTAACCATAGGCTAGATAAATTATTTATTACTAACTAGGAACAAAAAGCAAAGAACAAAAATAAAATTGGGTTGCCTCGCAACAAGCGCTATTATTTAACGCCCTTAGCCAGGCACTGATAATTTCAATGATGCTCATATAAAAGACAATAACTGAAGCACAAAGAGAGCATCACAAAACATGTGACAAGCAAGTTTAAGTCTAACATTCTTCCTATGCATTGGGATTTAATAAGCAAACAAATTATCAAGACAAGCAAAAACTACCATATGCAAGGACGAAGAAAGAAACAATAGCAATCTCAACATAACGAGAGGTAATTTTGTAACATGGAAATTTCAACAACCATATTTTCCTATCTCATAATAATTACATGTTGGATCATAAGCAGATTCAACAATATAACTGTCACAAAACATATTCTCAGTACGATCCACATGCATGCGAGTTGACACTCTTCCAAAATAGTGGGATTAACATTAACTAAAGTCATGACCTCTCCAAACCCACTTTTATCAAAAAATTCATAAGATCGAACATTCTCTAAATATGTGGGATCTAAAGTTGACACTCTTCCAAACCCACTTTCAATATTATTGCAACATTATTATCAATCTCATATTCATCATGGGGCTTAAATAAATTTTCAATATCATAAGAAGAATCACCCCAATCATCATCGTTGCAACAAGTAGTGGACATAGCAAAACTAGAATCCCCAAGCTTAGGGTTTTGCATATTTTTAGCACAATTGACATCAATAGAATTTATAGTAAAATCATTACAATCATGCTTTTTATTCAAGGAGCTATCGTGAATCTCTTCATAACGCACTTCATCACAATTTTCAGATTCACGGATTTCAAGCAAAACTCATAAAGATAATCTAGTGCACTCAATTCACTACCAATTGGTTCATCATAATTGGATCTCTTAAAAAGATTAGCAAGTGGATGAGGATCCATAAACTCTTTGCAAGCAAAGATGCAAGCAAAAGGAAAGCACATGGTAACACAAGCAAACAAAAGATCGAACAGAAAGAAGGCGAAAAAAGGCAAATCTTTTTGAAAAATGTCTTACAGGTGGGGGAGAGGAAAATGAGAGGCGAATGGTGAATGATGTAATACAAGAGATGAGAGTTTATGATGGGTACTTTGTATGGCTTGACTTGGCATAGATCTCCAGGGCAACGGCGCCAGAAATTCTTCCTGCTACCTCTTGAGCTTGTTGGTTTTTCCCTTGAAGAGGAAAGGGTGATGCAGCAAAGTAGAGTAAGTATTTCCCTCAGTTTGAGAACCAAGGTATCAATCTAGTAGGAGACAACGCACAAGTTTCTGAATACATGCACAAACAATCAAACAAACTTGCACCCAACGCGATAAACGGGTTATCAATCCCTTCACGGTTACTTGCAAAAGTGAGATCTGATAGAGATAGATAAACGGTAAAGTAAATATTTTTGGTATTTTTGGTTTATAGACCAGAAAGTAAAAGATTGCAAAATAGTATATCGGGAACTAATATGATGGAAAATAGAACTTATATATGGAAAAGATACCCAAGGGCCATAAGTTTCACTAGTGGCTTCTCTCAAGATAGCAAATAATACGGTGGGTGAACAAATACTGTCGAGTAGTTGATAGAAGAGCGCATAATTATGACGATATCTAAGGCAATGATCATGAACATAGGCATCACGTCTGTGTCAAGTAGACCGAAATGATTCCGCATCTACTACTATTACTCCACACATCGACCGCTATCCAGCATGCATCTAGAGTATTCAGTTCATAAAGGACGGAGTAACGCATTAAATAAGATGACATGATGGAGTGGAATTGACTCAAGGAATATGATGAAAATCCCATCTTTTTCTCCCCTACTGTCACTAGGAAAGGACACCACAAGATTGAACCCAAAGCTAAGCACTTCTCCCATTGCAAGAAAAACCAATCTCGTAGGCCAAACTAAACCGATAATTCAAAGAGACTTGCAAAGATATCTAATCATGCATATAAGAATTCATATAAGATTCAAATAATATTCATAGATAATCTGATCATAAATCCACAATTCATCGGATCTCGGCAAACGCACTGCAAAAGATTATTACATCGAATAGATCTTCAAGAACATCAAGGAGAACATGGTATTGAGAATCAAAGAGAGAGAAGAAACCATCTAGCTACTAGCTATGGACCTGTAGGTCTGTGGTAAACTACTCATGCTTCATCGGAAGGGTAATGGTGTTGATGTAGAAGCCCTCCGTTAGAGCCCAGTGCCAGGTTAACAGGTTAGTCCCAAAAATAATATAAAATAGCATACTAATGCATATAAAACATCCAAAACAGATAATATAATAGCATGGAACAATCAAAAATTATAGATACGTTGGAGACGTATCATGGGGTCATGAGGCCTAGCCGACAGCACAGCCAGCCACACGAGGCGGGAGCAGGCGGCTCCACTAGCGCTGGTTTGGGCGGCTGGAGCAGGAAGACCAGAGACTAAAGAGGCATGATTGCCATTGGATTGGCATCTAACGGTCTAACGCTGGTAGAGTCGATTGTTGACTAAGTTGCTTTTTTAGAAACCTTGTGTACACAAGAACTTAGTAGGCCCACAAGTCAGCCTCCAAATTTGTGGAAGACAACATAGAGCCCATTTGCTATTTTTAATAATTTGCAGCCCATTTGCTAATTCTTAAGGAATTTATTACATCCCATTTTCTGCTCAGGACCACGGTCAAAAAGTTCAACCTATTTTTGCATATTTCGGTGGAGTCCGAACTGTTTTAATCCAGAAATGATAAACATTTATTTTTTAAGAACTTATTGATTTGCCAAAAAATTGTTTTACTTTTGTAAGCTAATAAGACGTGGGATAATTGAGTTGGTTTTAGGGAAAACCTATAAAAAATTCAGCGTTGGGAAGGAAAACAACAACAAAAAAAAAGGATGTAAAGATGAAAAGGGAACTTTATGTATTTTCAATATAATAATAAATGTATATGAACTAGCAGGGGGAGTATTCATTTTTTTGTGCGTAATAAGGAGGCACTTCCTTGCGTGCGAATATACAGCTGGTGGGTCCGAGCTGTTAGTGGGAGGAACATTTTTTTCGCGAAATACAGAGGCCCTTCCGGTGGGTCCCTGCTATCAGGTGGAGGAATCATTATTTTGCGCATAATAAGGGGGCACTTCCATGCGTATGGTCGTGGACCTAGCTGTCAACCTCTCCACGTACAGTCCTCTTCTGATGGATGTCATTCGTTGACCACGTTCACCCCGCCTCGCCGATAGCACCAGGGCAGTGGACGACGACGAGGCCTAGGAAGGGAACGACCCGGAGCCGGGGAAGACTCGGCAGTTGTTGCTCACGCGGTGGGGAGTATGAGGGTTTACTGGTTCGGGTATCATCGCCGGAAAAAAATAGGAGGTGTGGGTGAGTAGAGAAATGGCCTAGCCAGCGATGGAGCAGGGTGGGGTGGTGCGGCCTGCGCGGCAATACAGCCGGCCACGGGAGGAGAGAGCAGGCAGTGCCGCTGATGCTGGTTTGAGCGCCTGGAGCAGGAAGAGTAGAGATTGAAGAAGCACAGCGGCCGTTGGATGGACATCCAACAGTCACTGCTCTCGTGTGTCGACTGAGTTGACACGGCCTTGTGTGCGCATCAACCTTTTTTAGGAAAGCGTATGCGTCAACCTATAGTAGGCGCACATGTTTTTTTTGAGTGCATAGTAGGCGCACAAGTCAGCCTCAAATTTTTGGAAAACAACATAGAACCCATCTGCCATTATTTCTAATAATTTACAACCCATTTGATAATTCTTAAGGACTTTTTAGATCCCATATTCTTTTTGTTAGCATTACAGCCAATAATGTGGCCACAGTTAAAAAAATCTACGAAATTTTGCATATTTTGGTGCGGTCCGAACTGTTTTTAATCCCGAAATTTAGAGTCACATTCAAAATAATTTGAAAAATAAATTTATATCAATATAAAATCCAAATAATTGTCCATGCATAAAAATCAATGGAATTTGAAATCTCGAAATGAAAAAAAAATTGAAACTAATTGCCAGTTTGATGTGTTGTAAAAATGTACAACCCATTTCTCATTAGTGATAGCCCATTTTCTGGGCAAGCCAAATGAAACTCTCCTCGTCTTGAAAGATTTGTAGCTCAGCAGGGCTGACAAAAGCAAGTAGGCCTCGGTTGGGTATTCTGCAAAAGAACAAAAAAACTGGGCTAGCCATTTTGAGAAAGAAAAAAAACTAATAGGCTGGTCTTGTAGTAAACATAAAATAAAAGGCTGGCTAGACAGGCCAGAGTGCCCCGCACATCCCAGTTGACACCCTGCTTCTGTCTCAAAAACAAAAAGAACTGGGCGACCTGCTGGGTCCCTGGTGTCAGCCGCTCATTGTGCAATTCTCTCGTTTTTTTGACTACGTTGACAATGGCATGGGACCCAGATGTCAGAAATCCATTAGGAGGAACCATTTTTCTTGGCTTGAAATAAGGGGGCACTTGCTTGCTGATACGTCCATTTTGCATCATGCTTTTATGTCAATATTTATTGCATTATGGGCTGTTATTTCACGTTATGTCACAATACTTATGGCTATTCTCTCTTATTTTACAAGGTTTACATGAAGAGGGAGAATGACGGCAGCTGGAATTCTGGGCTGGAAAAGGAGCAAATATTGAAGGACTATTCTGCGCAACTCCAAAAGTCCTGAAACTCCATGGAATGTCTTAAAATAAATAAAGAAAAATCATCGCCAAAGATGAAGGCTAGGGGGCCACACCCTGTTCACGAGGGTGGGGGGCGTGCCTAGGGGCCTCCTGGTGGCTCTCCGATGCCCATCTTCTCCTATATGAAGCCTTTCGATGAGAAAAAAATAGAAGGCAACCTTTCGAGACGAGACTCCGCCGCCACGAGGCGGAACCTTGGCGGAACCAATCTAGGGCTCCGACAGAGCTGTTCTGCCGGGGACACTTCCCTCTGGGAGGGGGAAATCATCACCATCGTCATCACCAACGCTCCTCTCATCGGGAGAGGGCAATCTCCATCAACATATTCACCAACACCATCTCATATCCAAACCCTAGTTCATCTCTTGTATCCAATTCTTGTCTCCAAGTCCGGGATTGGTGCTAGTAGGTTGCTAGTAGTGTTGATTACTCCTTGTAGTTGATGCTAGTTGGTTTATTTGGTGGAAGATCATATGTTCAGATCCTTTATGCATATTATTACCCCTCTGAGTATGAACATGAATATGCTTTGTGAGTAATTACGTTTGTTCCTGAGGACAAGGGAGAAGTCTTGCTATTAGTAGTCATGTGAATTTGGTATTCGTTCGATATTTTGATAAGATGTATGTTGTCTAACCTCTAGTGGTGTTATGTGAACGTCGACTACATAACACTTCACCATTATTTGGGCCTAGAGGAAGGCATTGGGAAGTAATAAGTAGATGATGGGTTGCTAGAGTGACAGAAGCTTAAACCCTAGTTTATGCGTTGCTTCGTAAGGGGCTGATTTGGATCCATATGTTTCATGCTATGGTTAGGTTTACCTTAATACTTTTGTTGTAGTTGCGGATGCTTGAAATAGAGGTTAATCATAAGTGGGATTCTTGTCCAAGTAAGGGCAGTACCGAAGCACCGGTCCACCCACATATCAAATTATCAAAGTACCGAACGCGAATCATATGAGCGTGATGAAAACTAGCTTAACAATATTCCCATGTGTCCTCGGGAGCGCTTTTACTATTATAAGAGTTCGTCCAGGCTTGTCCTTTTCTACAAAAAGGATTGGGCCACATTGCTGCACTTTATTTACTTTTGTTACTTGTTGCTTGTTACAATTTATCTTATCACAAAACTATCTGTTACCACTTATTTTAGTACTTGCAGAGAATACCTTGCTGAAAACCGCTTATCATTTCCTTCTGCTCCTCGTTGGGTTCGACACTCTTACTTATAGAAAGGACTAAGATAGATCCCCTATACTTGTGGGTCATCAAGACTCTTTTCTGGCGCCGTTGCCAGGGAGTGAAGCGCCTTTGGTAGGTGGAATTTGGTAAGGAAAAATTTATTTAGTGTGCTGAAATTTTCTGTCACTTGTTACTATGGAAAGTAATTGTCTGAGGGGATTGTTTGGGGTATCTTCACCCCACCCAGTTGAGCCAAGAGTTGCTCCTCAACCTACTGAACCTATTGAACCTACTGAAAATGAAACTCCTTTTCAGATTCCTTCAGGTATGATGGAAAAACTGCTAGCTAACACTTTTGCAGGAGATGGAACAAAGCATCCTGACGAACATCTACGCTATGTGGATGATATTTGTGGACTATTTAAGCTTGCAGGTATACCCGATGTTGTTGTTAAGAAGAGGCTTTCCCTTTATATTTGGAGGGAGACGCATTGACATGGTATAGTGTTGTAGGGTCAAAACCTAGGAAGGATCTTTTTCACTCTTGGAGGGGGAAAAGGAGGAAAAACTCAAGAACACCAAGAACACAAAGAACAAAATCTCTCAAACAAACCAAGTATCACATCCACTAGAGTGGCACACATAAGATCCACATGATTACAAGATCAATACAAGGAGAGTAGCACTTGGTAAAATTCTTCCCACTATGTGAGGTCTTGATGATCTTCTCCAAGAGGAGGCCTTGATAATCCTATGGATTCTTCCCAAGGTGGGGGCTTGAGCTCCTAGGAGGAGGGGATACAATGAGCAAAGGCTCAAAATGTGTAGTCTAATCTTTGCTCACCTTCCAAATGACCTAGGAGGTGTCCTTATATAGTCTAGGGGCGAAACAAGGTAAGAGGAGAGGGGTACAAGGCCAAAAAGGCCATCAATGTGCGGCTGGGCAAAGGGGGCCGGGCACCCGGTCAACTTGGGCCGGGCACCCGGGCTGCTCAGGGGCCGACTGGAGGGAGGCCGGGCACCCGGGGGCTCAAGTCCCGGGCACCCGGGGTGGCACTAGAGGCGGCCTGGCGGGGTGGCCGGGCACCCGGGCCTGACTGGCCGGGCACCCGGGGCCGGCTGGGCATGGCCAAGTGGAGGCCCGGGCACCCGGGGCTGGTTGGCCGGGCACTCGGGGCCGGCTGGGCGCGCTGGGCCGGGCACTTGGGGCTGGCTGGCCGGGCACCCGGGGCCGTTTGGAGCGTGGCCAGGGTAGGGGCCGGGCACCCGAGCTGAGGTGGCCGGGCACTCGGGGCGTCCAGGGGGGTTTGGCCCTTTCCTTGTCTTCGAGTCCGGGCACCCGGGGTCCTTCCGTCCGGGCACCGGGGTGTCCAGGAGCTCCTTTCCTTCCTTCTCCTTGGTCTCTTCTTCATTCTCCTGCTCCATGGATGCTCGAACCTCCGTCTTCTCCTTCCCACGATCATCTTTGATGTACCTAAGAATGCATAGAGTATCTCTTTGAGGTAGTATCCCATTCTCATGTGAAACCGGACGAAACTCGGAGAGGAAAGAAGTGACCTCGTTCTCGATGTTGCGTGCACGTGCTCTTGTCATTGGCCCTCTTGGTGTTTGCGGTGGTGATGGAGTGTCGGTGCGGGTAGTTGAGGGATGCTCCACATCATCTCCCCCCTTGGGAGATATCCGACCTCGAATCATGATCCTCATCACCACGGAAACGATTGTCGTGGATGGGCTTGTAGTTGGACGAAGT
Organism: Triticum timopheevii; assembly: GCA_963921465.1. Taxonomy (NCBI): domain Eukaryota; kingdom Viridiplantae; phylum Streptophyta; class Magnoliopsida; order Poales; family Poaceae; genus Triticum; species Triticum timopheevii. The sequence continues at coordinate 335,362,134 of OY997266.1, read as the reverse complement.
GGAAGTCATGGCGCGCTCCAAGTACTCCAAGGTGTCGCCGGAGGAGTATACGTGAAAAAAGAGCAAACACAAACGACACTCGGGAATACAATGGTTAGCACATACAAAGTGTCCATTAAGGAAGAATAAGTCCTTGCGGCAAGATTGTTCGTGGCAAAGTGCATGAAGCTTATCAAGATGATAAAGAATGAGACGCAAAGCTTTCATGGGAGCAAAAGCATTCATTGTGCACACAAATGTGTTGTGAATATGATCAATGCAACCACGATGCAAAATGATGTCATAGTGGGACGGTTTATCAATAGCATGAATATGGCAATGGATGCTCAATATGAGAAAGTTATCATGTAATAGATGATAGGCAATAAGATCATGATGTATGAATATGCCGTCAAGAAAGATCTCAACAAATTTGCTAAGGAAATGGACAAGCTCAAATATCATGAGAATACGAGATGCAACAAGGCAATCATAATGTGTTTCAATCCATGCATAGGGTGTAAACTTGCGGTGAGTATGAGATGTCCATCGAGCATGGCATGTGGAAGCATAATCAACCAATATGGAGGTTGTGGTACAAAAAATCAAAGTAGTGTTGATGTACCAAAGCTCAATGTCGTCGCATGAGTGGAGTTCCGAAGGTGCATCCAATAAGTAAGAGGGCTCCTCAACTTGAAGGTCCAAAGGGTCCATCTCCAATGTCGCTCCTCCATTTGCGAGATGTTTCATGTAGACAACAAGAAAGAAACAACAATGAAAGAGTGACCCATCCAATGTGCGTATTTGAGGATGGCTCAAAGGGAAGGAGGTCACCTTTAGGAGTTTCTCAAGGATGATGGAGTCGCACATCTTGTATGCCTTCACATAACCAATATGTCTCGTGGTGGTACCGCCTTGTAAATCCTTCAAAATGAAAGAACATGACAAACACTTGGAAAAACAAATGAGGTGAGCGGAATGGCCAAACCTATCATTCGTGTGGTAAGATACCCAACAAGTGTATGCATAATGCTCATCATAAGAAATGACAAGGTAGTATTGCATAGTACGGAGGCATATGACGCGAGAACAACCAAATGCAATAGGCTCAATCAAACAAGCATGCATCACAAGTAAGGTGTCAAAGTCTCCAAGATCAATAAGCATAGTATGGTTGCACTCAATACAAGTGGATATGAAAGAGGCATCTAATGGAAACAAGAGACAATGATCAAGGTATATCATGTGAGAGGCATGAACATATATGTCATCAACCCAAGAAAGCAAGTAAGAGTGGAACATGGGTGATGCAACCAAGCAAGCAATCATAGCAATCAAGTCAAGCAAGCTAGTAGTGTGAAGATGCAACATACTAGGAGGAATCATGGCAAGCATGTCATGGGTGCAAATAGTGGGCATATATAATGCACATGACATATCACAATCATGACAACGAAATATGAGGAAAGTAGGCTCATGGTGTTGGCAAGAAGTCCTATGTAAATAGCAATGTAACACCATGACTCTCCCAACACAAGAATCAGCAATAGCATGAGGCACATGATAAACATGGCAAAAGCAACAACACTCTCCACCAAGCAAGCAAATACACATAGGAATATCATAATGGTGCATCATGGGTAAATGCAAGCAAGGGTCATGTAAAGAGGCATAACATGTAAATTGAACATGAAAGTATGGGCATAAGGTTACAAGTGGTAGATAGCCCATAGCCGTGTGAGAGCCAAGTAAAAGAGAAGCGCGTAGTCCTTGCGCGAAGGGAACGTTGGTAAGGATAATCCACGGAATCCCAAATCATCGTTGCTCTCAAGAGCTCGTCTCGTCAACTCGTGGGATTGAGATGTTGACGAGTATACGTGAGTACCTACACACAACAAAGATAAAGGGAAAATTGTGTGTGCGTGGTATATGTACACATCATCCCTTATGATGCGCACGTGCGTGTGTTGGTTTGCACAAAATAGCCAATGCTCAAATAAATGAGATGCGTGATATAGAAACATGTCATCCATCATGAGAGGTTTGTTATTATGTATAGCATAATGGAGAGTCAGATTGTGGAAAGCATCACTAGTGATATCTAGAGCATTGTCATGAATGGTATGCATATGATGCAAACAATTATGGGAAATCTCACCCATAGCATATGACAAGTTTAAAGGATTGTCAAACAGGACGTGACCTCTAGAATTTTCACAAGATATCCTATGAAGCATGGTATCACAACTAGGCAAATCAACATGCTCATCATCATATTCATCATAAATAGGTGGCATATCGAAGCATGTAGAAGACATAGTATGCGGTGAATCCATAAGGTGATCATCATCATGTGAGCAATCAATGTCAAGCAAGTCCACTAGTGGGACAAGAGAAGCACCATCACCTATGTTACCTTTGAAGTGTCGCTCATGTGTTGTAGGTGAGGTGTCGAAGATCCACTCGTTGTTATCTTCATCTTGATGGAACCATGTGGGGGGGTGCATCATCATCCACCATGGCCATTGTCATCTCCATTGGGGGTGTGGACTCATCGAGGATAGGCATGTCGTCATGTAGGAGACCTAGCACCAAAGAGGAAAACACACTCGGAGTAGAGGTTAAGTCGTGAGAAATCATAGTGGCCTCACGTGCCCTCTCAACTACCTCACTCACTAAGTGTTGTGGCTCACTCACTCCCTCTTGGATGCTCTCACTCGTATGGTTTGTGGAGTCACTCAAATGGCTCTCAACCTCACATAGGGTGTGTGGCATGCTCTCATGTGTGGGTGTCGGAGAGATGTTGGTGCATCACAAACGATTCTTCTGCTTTACGCGCATGGGATGAGTTTGATAATTCAAATTTTGGTGGAAATTTCCCCGGGAACGTCATTGCATAATTTAACATCGCTTCCTAATTTGGGCACACAAAAGAGCGTATAACACACAGACCATACTTACTGAATCGAGCAATTTTAGTAATTAAACAAATACAGTTGACCTAAACATTGGTCTAACAAAATACCAACATTAAAAACAAAGCCTAAGTATGCATAATTTTACCAAATCCGCCACTGCGCCGGCCTATGCATCAGCAGTGTGAGATGAGACGTCGATGACTTGTCCTGGTGACATGCCGCCATTGGTGGACACCGCGTCCCCCTTCTGAAGTCGACCGCGTCCTTGTCCTTGTCCCCGTCCTTGGCGCCGCCGTCAAGGTTGTAGTACTCATAGTAGTGGCTGCGCCAGAGCTCGCATTGGTACTCCACTGCTCATTCCTTGATGGACAGACTCTTCTCTACCTCGACCTGGGCCACACGCAACTCTTCCTCTCGGCGCTCCTCGATCTCCGCCGCCTCCTGCATCTCCAGCTCCCGCTCGGCGACCTCATGAGGAAGCATGTGCTCCATGGACGCCGCCGCCCTTTCAGACGTGGGTTGCATGCTGGATTCCGAGGTGGCCTGGAATATCTTGGCGTGATGGCCTCGACCCGGGCCATGGCGACATCAGCGGCACGGATGGCAGCTCGAGCGCTCTCGGTGTTTGCAGTCGCCGTCGTAGCAGCAGCTACAGTCGTCTCGGCTGGTGCAGCTGCCCTGTCAGCTGCCGCAGACGCCCTCTCGTTGGAGGCGGCCGCGCTCAATGTGGATGCGGTAGCACTCCCGGCATAGGCAGCCGCGCTCGGGGGGAGGGGGGGCGTGGCCATCGTACGGGCCTTCACGAAGCATTTCCATGGCGTCATCTTTGCAAGAATGGGGTGCGAGAATGGGGATCGGGATTTGTGGATTCGGGGGTTGCCGGCACTAGAGCAGACGAGCCAGTGAAGCTTAAGGAGGAAGACTTAAATAGACCCAGAAATTTTCATCGCAAATGATTCCTACAAAACAACTGTGTGTGATGTTGTAGATATTTTTTATTAGCTGTGAAAGACGAGTTTGGAGTAAAGTGGCAACGAATAGTGTTTTAAATGTACGGGAAAATTTGTAGTACTAATACAACTGTCATGTCAAATTTTGGAAAAATTCAGGGGTCATTTGACCTTTTAAGACATTTAAGTGATTTTCTAGCCATTTAATGACCGTAATTGAAATTTGAACTACATGTACATGCAATAGCTAATCATAACAGTTTGAAAAGTTATATTTTGTGTACTTGTGTGCGATTTAATTCCATGTGCAGTAAATTGGAAGGAATTTTCAAACATATTGGACTAGCGGCTATGACACAATTAAGCATGGAGTGCCATGGCATTTAAATTCCAAAAAGATAAAAAAAGATCAGAAACACATGAAACCTTGGTTGATGTAATGTCATGCCACCAAGATGATGTGGTAAATTTTTTGGCATGTTTGACGAAAGTTTGGACACACACCCCTCACAAACCGGAGTAACTCACTAGAAGGCTCGTGGTTCCGAGAGGAAACAATGCATGTTTGATGACGAACGGGAGATAGCTTCCTCTTACGACCTTCAAATTTTTTCTACGTGTAACATGCACTAATAGAACTGTCATGTGAAAATTTGGGAAATTTCAGGGGTCATTTGACCTTTTGAAGACATTGAAGTGATTTTCTAGCCATTTAATGACCGTAATTCAAATTAGAACTGCACTTACATGCAACGGCTAACCATAACGGTTTGAAAATCATATTTGTGTACTTGTATGCGAGTTAATTCTATGTGCAGTAAATTAGAAGGAATTTTCAAACATATTGTTCCCACGGCATGGAAACAACATGCATGGAGTGCCATGGCATTTTAATTCCAAAAAATAAAAAAATGATCAGAAAAACACGAAACCTTGCTTGATGTAATGTCATACCACCAAGATGATGTGGTAAAAAAATTGGCCTGTTATACGAAAGTTTAGACACACACCCCTCACAAACCGGAGTCACTAGAAAGCTCGTGGTTCCGAGAGGGAACAATGCATGTTTGATGACGAACGGAAGATAGCTTCCTCTTGCGGCCTTCAAAATTTTTCTATGTGTATGTGCACTGATACAATTGTCATGTGAAAATTTGGAAAATTTTAGGGGTCATTTGACCTTTTGAAGACATTTAAGTGATTTTCTAGCCATTTAATGACCGTAATACAAATTAGAACTAGATGTACATGCAATTGCTAACCATAACGGTTTGAAAAATCATATTTGTGTACTTGTGTGCGAGTTAATTCCATGTGCAGTAAATTAGAAGGAATTTTCAAACATATTGGTCTCACGGCATGGACACATGCTGTCAGTGTACAGAAGTAGGGGTTCTACTTTGCACCCCTTTACCTGTGCACGGGCAGTCAGAGCCACGCCCACGGCCACACATGGCAAGGCAAGGGAGGGAAGCCAAGGCCATAAGATGGTCAAAGCAATGCCAAGACAGAGAACACAAAGAGCAAGAGGGGAAGGTGGACTCCCCCGGCAAGACCCTTGCCGGGGCGGCTCCCACGGCCCCGGTAAGGGCCTTGCCGGGGCAACTTGCCCGACGCCAGCGGAGCGTGCCACCCTTGAGCCCGAGGTTTTTCCAACACCATTGTAGCGACCAGACCTCAAACAGTCTGATCTCTGTGCTCATTGTCATCCTTGGATCAGTAATGCTGACACCACACAGTACTTGGAGGATTTATAACAGAGTAGCAATCACATACTTATTACATCGAATGTCTCAAGAGAGAACTTATTGAAATAAATATGGCTTAAGGCCATCTAAAATACGATAACAGCGGAAGACTTGGAAGATAAGCGAGTCCATCAACTCCAACGGCATCACTGAGTATAGAACCACGACCTAAAAGCACCTTACTCGTCGTCTGAAAAGTATGCAACATGAAATGTTGTAGCCCGAAAACGGGTCAGCACATGGAATATGCTGGCAATATAACACATAGAGAATAACAATGGAATAAGCTATACTACATGCATATTTGGCTGGTGAAAAGCTCTATGGTTACAGTTTTTGCATAAAGCCAATTTTTCCCTACTTCAAAGGAATAAATTTAGTTAACTATCATGGTGGTTGTTAAACACTGAGAATGGTTGACAACATTCTCAATCCCAATTAAAAGTACTCATTAAACCCAACAAAATTAATTAGAGGTAACATGATGAGATTCATATGATATCCAAGTACTAGATACTCAAGATGTCCATAACCGGGGACACGGCTAACCATGATTAATTTATACACTCTACAGAGGTTTGCACACTTTTCCCCACAAGACTCGATCACCTCCCTTTGATTCCTCGCACTACATGATGTTTGAGAAACGGATGACCGAGACATAGTCTTTTGGAAGCGCTAGCACCTTACATAAGGGTAGACTGGTACACCTACTTTCCCTTACATCTGCTAGTCTACCCGTAAGAGTTCGCACGACTTAGTCAACTATGCCAGAGCCCATAATGGCTTGTGGCTGCACACGTAAGTTTCTAGTTTGAAAAAATCTCATGATCCCTTTGAGCCTGGGTGGCGGTCCGAAGAAAAACAGGCAAGTCCTGATAGAAACCAGGTGCCTCAATCCACCCAGATGTGTGTTTAAGTTGCCACCTTAAATAAACCATTAATTAATAAACTCACATCTGTCATAAAATTCACTCACCCAATCCACGTCTACTAGCATAGCATGGCATAATAAGCAAATGTAGAAGTAACTCCCAAGGGTTTGAAAATAAAACATGTAATAGGTACTACCTCATCTACTTCCCATCCCACAATTTAATTAGATCCTAGTCATGCAATGTTTGAGGATTGATCTAATGCATAAAAACTGGGTATGAGAAAAGGTATGATCAAAGTGTTACTTGCCTTGCTGATGATCCACGAAACCTAGAGACTCGAAGTAACAGGCGGCGCACTCTGGGTATTCTATCGCAGACAAACAAACAAACATACAATAAGTACTCATCTAATGCGTAGGTAAAACTCGAATAAAAGATCTAACCTGAAAGTTCAACTTAAGAACTCCGGTTTGCAAAAAGAACCAAATCAAACCAAGCAACGAAAGTCAAACGGCGAAAGAAAACAGCTTCGCTTTACTAATCTGGATCTAAGTCAAATTTTACAGAAGCAAAAACTGGTTTAAGTTGATTATTCGGAAAGAGGGTTTCGAGACGAAACTCCAAGCGCTTGAATCGCCTGAGATAAACGAGCGAAAAGTTATACTAAAATGAAAATCGGATCAGGATTCGCGATTAGAAAAATCGCAGATTAAATCCGAGAAAAAGAAAAACGATGAACCGGTTAACGAACGAATGTTCGTTAACTAAACTAATCTGATGAACACGTTCGTTAAAAGGAACGAATGAGCGAACGCTCGCTATTTAACCTAACCGAAGAAAAACCGATCTAACGAAAAACCGAAAAAAAAACGAGGAAAAACCGCTCGGTTTTAAAAAAAAACGGCGCGGATTACGAGGCGCGGCGAACCTCGGGCAGCGGGTCAGCGAGGCGGTGGTGGCGGCTCCGGCAAAGTCGGCGGCTCCAGCGGCGGCGGCGCGGCGCGGGGCTCGAGGCGGCTAGGGTTAGGGTTTGGGCGCGGGGTGGGCCGGCGGCGGGGTCTGGTGGGCTGGGGCGCCGGGGTGGCGGCTTATATAAGCTGCCCCCGAGCGGAGTCCCACTCGGGCACGGCCCAGAGGCGGTTCATTTTTTTTTAAATAATTCTGCGCAGAAGAAAAAATAAAAAGAAATACTAAACGGACTCCAAAAATCCCGAAATAAATTTTCCCCGGCTTCTAAAATCAAGCCGGACAAGAAGAACATTTATTTTGGGCCTAAATGCAATTTTGAAAAACCCGCATTTTTCCTAAATTCAAATAAAAAGCGAAAAACTCCAAAATAAATCTTATTTGATTTTTTTATTAAATCTTCATCATTTCTTTATTTTGGGAAAGTCATTTTATTCCCTCTCTGAAATTTTGGTAGTAGAAATAATTGAAGATAAAATAAATAAAATCACATGATCCTATTTTCAAAATTTGAGAAAACTCAAATATGAAAATAACGAAATCCCCAACTCTCTCCGTAGGTCCTTGAGTTGCGTAGAATTTCTAGGATCGAGCCAACAATGCAACAAAATATGACATGCAATGATGATCTATGTATAACATTCCAAATTGAAAATTTGGGATGTTACAACCCTACCCCCCTTAAGATGAATCTCGCCCTCGAGATTCGGGTTGGCTAGCAAATAGGTGAGGGTGGGCCTTGAGCAGATCTTCCTCTCGTTCCCAGGTGGCTTCCTCCTCGGTGTGGTGGCTCCACTAAACTTTGCAAAACTTGATAACCTTACTACGGGTAACTCGGCTGGCATATTCCAGAATCTTAACTGGTTTCTCTTCATAAGTCAAATCATCTTTCAACTGAATCGCTTCCAGTGGCACAATATCTCTCAGTGGTATATCAGCCATCTCTGCGTGACACTTCTTCAACTGAGAAACATGGAACGCATCATGGACACCTGACAATCCCTCGGGTAATTCCAACTTGTACGCTACTTCTCCCATGCATTCCAGGACTTTGTATGGTCCCACAAAACGTGGTGCTAATTTTCCTTTAACTCCAAAACGCTTTACTCCTCGAAGCGGAGATACTCGAAGATAAACTCTGTCTCTGACTTCGTATTCTGTCTCCTTGCGTTTTGAATCTGCATATCTCTTCTGCCTTGACTGGGCTACCTTGAGCCTATCGCGAATTAACTTTACTTTCTATTCAGACTCCTTAATCAAATCCGGTCCAAACAACTGGCGGTCTCCAACCTCATCCCACAACAATGGGGTTCTGCACCTCCTTCCGTACAAGGCTTCGAAAGGGGCCATCTTCAAACTGGATTGATAGCTATTGTTGTAAGAAAACTCCGCATATGGCAAGTTGTCATCCCAACTTGATCCATAATCCAAAACACAAGCCCTAAGCATATCCTCCAAAATCTGATTGACTCTCTCGGGCTGTCCATCTAACTTTGGGTGGAAAGCTGTGCTAAACTCCAGCCTGGTTCCCAATGTTTCGTGCAACTGTTTCCAGAACTTTGAGGTAAATTGGGTTCCTCTGTCTGATACGATACTCCTCGGAACTCCATGCAAACATACAATCCTTGTCATGTATATCTTAGCCAATTTGGCACTGCTGTAGGTAGTCTTTACTGGGATGAAATGAGCTACCTTCGTCAAACGATCGACTACAACCCAAATCGAGTCATAGCCTGAACGAGTCCTGGGCAATCCCGTGATGAAATCCACGCCTAGTTTATCCCATTTCCATTCGGGTATAGGCAATGGCTGCAACAATCCTGCTGGCTTTTGATGTTCTACCTTCACCCTCTGACATACATCACAAACTGCTACATACTCTACTATATCCTTCTTCATTCTGGTCCACCAGAAAGTTTCCTTCAAATCCAAATACATCTTGGTATTTCCGGGGTGAATCGAATATGGTGAATCATGTGCCTCTTGCAGAATCAACTTCCTGATCTCCGGGTCATTGGGCACATAAACACGGTCTTCAAACCGTAGGGTATCGTGCTCATCCTCACAAAATCCCTTAGCCTTTCCTTCGCTCATTTTCTCCTTTATAGAGGCAACTTCCATATCTGTCTTTTGAGCTTCTCTGATTTTATCCATCAATGTAGACTGAATCTCCAATGCTGCTACAAAGCCTCTCGGAACTATTTCCAAACATAGCTCGTGAAGATCCTCGGCTAACTCCTTGGGTATTTCTCCCGTCATTAGTGTATTGATATGGCTCTTGCGGCTCAACACATCTGCCACAATGTTAGCCTTCCCGGGGTGATAATGCAATCTCATATCGTAATCTTTAATAAGCTCCAACCATCTCCTCTGCCTGAGATTTAACTCCTTCTGCGTGAAGATGTACTTCAAACTCTTGTGATCCGTGTACACCTCACAATGATTTCCAATGAGAAAATGTCTCCACGTTTTCAGTGCGTGCACTACGACTGCTAACTCCAAATCATGAGTAGCATAATTCAACTCATGAGGCTTAAGCTGTCGTGAAGCATATGAAACAACTCTTCCCTCCTGCATAAGCACTGCTCCAAGTCCTCGACGTGAAGCGTCGCAATACACTTCATAATCCTTGGTCTGATCTGGCAAAATCAATACGGGTGAGGTAAGCAAACGTTTCTTCAACTCTTGGAAACTATCCTCACACTCCTCCGTACAAATGAACTTGGTATCCTTCTTCAACAATTCGGTCATAGGCTTCGCAACCTTCGAGAAATTTTCAATGAATCTCTGGTAGTATCCTGCGAGTCCAAGGAAACTCCGGATCTCTCCAACTGTTGTTGGAGCTTCCCAGTTTGTCACAGTGACAACTTTAGTGGGGTCTACTGCTATACCTTCTCCGGATATAACATGTCCGAGAAATCCAACTTCCTTCAGCCAAAACTCACACTTGCTGAACTTGGCATATAGCTGATGTTCTCTGAGCTTCTCGAGTACCAAACGCAAGTGCTCCTTATGTTCCTCTTCATTCTTCGAGTAAACCACAATATCATCAATGAACACCATAACGAACTTATCCAAAAATTCCATAAACACCTTGTTCATCATGTTGATAAAATAGGCTGGGGCGTTAGTCAGACCAAATGACATAACGGTATACTCATACAGCCCATACCTGGTGGTAAAAGCCGTCTTCGGTATATCTTGCTCCCGAATCTTCAACTGATGGTACCCTGATCGCAAATCGATCTTGGAAAACACCTTAGCTCCTTGCAACTGATCAAACAGATCATTGATCATTGGTAGTGGGTACTTGTTCTTGATTGTTACTTCATTAATCCGCGATAATCAAGAACCATTCTTAATGATCAATCCTTCTTCTCCACCAGAAGTACTGGCAATCCCCAAGGCGAAGAACTTGGGCGAATAAAACCTTTGTCCAACAACTCCTTAATCTGCTTCTTAATTTTCTCCAAATCTTGGGCTGGCATCCTGTACGGTCTCTTGGATATCGGCCCAGTGCCTGGCAGTAGTTCAATTAAGAACTCAATTTCTCTATCCGGTGGCATGCCTGGCAACTCTTCTGGAAATACATCGGGGAAATCCATTACCACTGGTACTTCCTCCTGCACAACTCCTGATAAGGAATTTACATGTGCCCTCCTCGGCTCATGCCATGATACATACTTGATTCTTCCTCCTTCTGGTGTCGTAAGCAAAATTGTCTTACTGACGCAATCAACGTTTCCTCCATACATCGACAGCCAATCCATACCAAGAATTACATCCAAACCTTGGGATTCCAGTATAATTAAATCCGTTGGGAAAACATGCCTTCCTATACTTAATGGCACCTGAAAACATCCTTGTCTGACCATAAACTCAGCTCCCGATGAACTTACTAGCATGGGTGTCTTAAGAGTCTTAGTGGGCAGGCTAAACTTATCCACAAATCCCCTTGATATGTATGAATGCGATGCACCAGTATCAAAAAGAATAACTGAAGTAAATGCCTTAACCAAAAACTTACCTATTACTGCGTCTGGCTGAGCTTCAACCTCCTCCACGGTAACGTGGTTCACCTGTCCTCTATTGAAAGGGTTCGGCTTCTTTCCTGAGCTTCCATTGCCATTTCCATTTTGGGCTTCAGGACAATCATTTGCATATTGCCCCGTCTTACGGCACTTATAACAAGTGATATGACTCAGGTCTACCTTGGATGGTGTTGACGGGTTGGTGCGGCTTTGTCCATTGCTTCCTCCATTCTCGTTTCCATTCCTTGTGCCATTATGATTGTGCGAGCTGCCTCCTCCATGAGTATGCTGAAATTGCCCTCCTGACTTCGGGGTAAAGCGTAGCTTCTGCTGAGCTCCAGAATTGTACTTCCCCTGTCCATACTTCCTCTTACGATTGTCAATCTGCTGATGCTTCCCCTCAATCATAAGAGCACGATCTACTAACTCCTGGTAGTTATTGAAAGTGGCTACCATCAACTGCATGCTCAGCTCATCATTCAGTCCTTCTAGAAACTTCTCCTGCTTAGCTGCATCCGTAGCAACGTCATCTGGGGCATAACGTGCTAGCTTACTAAAATCATCCACATATTGTCCCACTGTCCGTCCTCCTTGGCGTAAGTTGCGAAACTCACGCTTCTTCATGGCCATAGCTCCTGTTGAAACATGGGCAGTACGGAAGGCTTGCTAAAACTGATTCCATGTGACAGTGTCTACAGGGTAAGTGGCTGTAAAATTCTCCCACCATGCTGCTGCGGGTCCATCAAGCTGATGTGCGGCAAACTTCACCTTTTCCCTATCTGTACATCCTGCAGTGGTCAATCCCTCCCTATCTTACGGAGCCAATCATCTGCTACTATCGGCTCGGTGCTACTGGAAAACACCGGTGGATTCAGCCTTAAGAAACATGCCAGATGGTCAACAGGTGGTGGTGGTGGTGGTGGGTTGTTGTTGTTGTTGCCTTGGTTCTGTACCAATGTTTGAATCAAGGTATTCTGCTGCTGAATTAACTAAGTGATCTCCAGAGGGAAAACAAATTCGGGGTCGTGTCTCGGAGGCATCTGAGGGTTTTAAAGAGGAGAGGAGAGTTAAGAATAGAATGAGGTCTAGTGAGATAACACTACCCATATGCACATGAGACAAAACACACAATATCACTCCAATCAACTCAAACAAGGGTATACAAGGGTCTAACTATCGTTACAAAAGTGCTTGGACTAATACTAATTAAATGGTGGAAAATTCTACTACTGTTATGGTGGTCAACTAGAAAAACTGCTCCGATGAAGATTCCATGATATCTGCTCCAGCTTCATCAACATAGTCATCATCGCTGTCGTCGGGATCCGAGTCGGTGTCGTCGATGATGATGTAATTATCTGGACAATTAGGTTCATCCTCTTCTTCTCTGGGTGCTGATCCTCCCATGAATACTCCAATCTTCTCCTTAAGGTCATCGTTTTGTCTTACTAGAGCGACGATTTCTTCCATATAGTCTTTCCATGTAGCCTTGAGTTCTTCTTCTAGCTCCTTGATCTTGGTCATAGCCTTCTACAGATCCTCCATATCTGCGCACATCTGATTCTCCTGGCGTCGAATGTGTTGGTTTAACTCCTGAATATAAGCTGCGATTGATCTGTCCTTCCTGATGGTGATCATCTCCCAATGCTCATCTCGGCGCCCACAAATCTGGTAGATAGTATTCTTGAGATCGTTGTGGTAAACTTCTCCAATTCGTCCCATGGCGATGTGAGCTGCCATGCTCTTTCCTAGGCTCCATGTTGGTGTATCAAAGGTAAACTCTATTGGCTCCGTGGCTGGTGCAAATGTCCTTCCTGGAATGTAGACTTGAATCCTCCAGCGCTCCTCTTCGGGTAAAGTGGCGTTGAAGGTCCCGATGAAGCTTGGTACTCCTATGTTCAAGTATCTAGTGGCTTCCTTCAAGTGATATCCAAAAGGTGAGTTTTCATCTGGTTGTGTGAACTTGATCCTTGCATCCGCCATCCTAAAGAATAGAAAAGATGAGGAGTTAGAAATGAGAAGAAAGAGTAGTGATCTAGGGCTTTAGCTTAGTGGCCGTGTCCTACAGTCAGCGTGTGCTCTGATACCACCTTTGTAGCGACCAGACCTCAAACAGTCTAATCTCTGTGCTCAGTGTCATCCCTGGATCAATAATGCTGACACCACACAGTACTTGGAGGATTTATAACAGAGTAGCAATCACACACTTATTACATTGAATGTCTCAAGAGAGAACTTATTGAAATAAATATGGCTTAAGGCCATCTAAAATACGATAACAGCGGAAGACTTGGAAGATAAGCGAGTCCATCAACTCCAACGGCATCACTGAGTATAGAACCACGACCTAAAAGCACCTTACTCGTCGTCTGAAAAGTATGCAACATGAAAGCCCGAAAACGGGTCAGCACATGGAATATGATGGCAATTTAACACATAGAGAATAACAATGGAATAAGCTATACTACATGCATATTTGGCTGGTGAAAAGCTCTATGGTTACAGTTTTTGCATAAAGCCAATTTTTCCCTACTGCAAAGGAATAAATTTATTTAACTATCGTGGTGGTTGTTAAACATTGAGAATGGTTGACAGCATTCTCAATCCCAATTAAAAGTACTCATTAAACCCAACAAAATTAATTCGAGGTAACATGATGAGATTCATATGATATCCAAGTACTAGATACTCAAGATGTCCATAACCGGGGACATGGCTAACCATGATTAGTTTATACACTCTGTACAGGTTTGCACACTTTTCCCCACAAGACACGATCGCCTCCGTTTGATTCCTCGCACTACATGATGTTTGAGAACTGATGACCGAGACATAGTCTTTCGGAAGCGCTAGCACCTTACATAAGGGTAGACCGGTACACCTACTTTCCCCTACATCTGCTAGTCTACCCATAAGAGTTCGCACGACTTAGTCAACTATGCCAGAGCCCATAATGGCTTGTGGCTGCACACATAAGTTTCTAGTTTGAAAAAATCTCATGATCCCTTTGAGCCTGGGTGGCGGTCCGAAGAAAAACAGGCAAGTCCTGATAGAAACCAGGTGCCTCAATCCACCCAGATGTGTGTTTAAGTTGCCACCTTAAATAAACCATTAATTAATAAACTCACATCTGTCATAAAATTCACTCACCCAATCCATGTCTACTAGCATAGCATGGCATAATAAGCAAACGTAGAAGTAACTCCCAAGGGTTTGAAAATAAAACAAGTAATAGGTACTACCTCATCTACTTCCCATCCCACAATTTAATTAGATCCTAGTCATGCAATGTTTGAGGATTGATCTAATGCATAAAAACTGGGTATGAGAAAAGGTATGATCAAAGTGTTACTTGCCTTGCTGATGATCCGCGAAACCTAGAGACTCGAAGTAACAGGCGGCGCACTCCGGGTATTCTATCGCAGACAAACAAACAAACATACAATAAGTACTCATCTAATGCATAGGTAAAACTCGAATAAAAGATCTAACCTGAAAGTTCAACTTAGGAACCGCGGTTTGCAAAAAGGATTAAATCAAACAAAGCAACGAAAGTCAAACGGCGAAAGAAAACAGCTTCGCTTTACTAATCTGGATCTAAGTCAAATTTTACAGAAGCAAAAACTGGTTTAAGTTGATTATTCGAAAAGAGGGTTTCGAGACGAAACTCCAGGCGCTTGAATCGCCTGATTCCGATAAACAAGCGAAAAGTTATACTAAAACGAAAAACGGATCAGGAATCGCGATCAGAAAAATCGCAGATTAAATTTGAGAAAAAGAAAAACGATGAACTGGTTAACGAACGAACGTTCGTTAACTAAACTTATCTGACGAACACGTTCGTTAAAATGAACGAACGAGCGAACGCTCGCTATTTAACCGAACTGAAGAAAAACCGATCTAACGAAAAACCTAAAAAAACGAGGAAAAACCGCTCGTTTTTTTTTAAAAAAAACGACGCGGATTACGAGGCGCGGCGAACCTCGGGCGGCGGCTCCGGCGAAGTCGGCGGTTCCGGCGGTGCGGCGCGGGGCTCGAGGCGGCTAGGGTTAGGGTTTGGGCGCGGGGTGGGCCGGCGGCGGGGTCTGGTGTGCTGGGGCGCCGGGGTGGCGGCTTATATAAGCTGCCCCCGAGCAGAGTCCCGCTCGGGCACGGCCCAGAGGCGGTTCGTTTTTTTAAAATAATTCCGCGCAGAAGAAAAAATAAAAAGAATTACTAAACGGACTCCAAAAATCCCGAAATAAATTTTCCCCGGCTTCTAAAATCAAGCCGGACAAGAAGAACATTTATTTGGGGCCTAAATGCAATTTTGAAAAACGCGCATTTTTTCTAAATTCAAATAAAAAGCGAAAAACTCCAAAATAAATCTTATTTGATTTTTTATTAAATCTTCATCATTTCTTTATTTTGGGAAAGTCATTTTATTCCCTCTCTGAAATTTTGGTAGTAGAAATAATTGAAGATAAAATAAATAAAATCACATGATCTTATTTTCAAAATTTGAGAAAACTCAAATATGAAAATAAAAAAATCCCCAACTCTCTCCGTGGGAACTTGAGTTGCGTAGAATTTCTAGGATCGAGCCAACAATGCAACAAAATATGACATGCAATGATGATCTATGTATAACATTCCAAATTGAAAATTCGGGATGTTACACCATCGACCACATTGGAACCAAGGCTCGGGAGGCGCCCCCATGGTGGCATGCAGATCTTTTGGAAGATCATTAACACACATAATATCAGATGAGGACCAGAAGACAAGACCTCCGGCAGCATCCTTGCCGGGGACGACCGCAGTGCCACGGCAAGACCCTTGCCGGGGCCCCCGGCAAGACCCTTTCCCAGGATAACAACGAGGCTGCGTCTAGGCCCACGCGTGCCAGGACCTCACCGCCGTTCCCATGCAGCTGCCAGCCCAGCCAGCCAGGCGAGCACCTGTGTGGCGGCATGCGGTCCCGAGGCCAACTCAGCAAGCACCTGTGTGGTGGCATGCAGATCTTCATGAATACGTTGCCACCGCGCCACGTTAGCAGCCTGCCAGCCTACGTGGCGCTGACCGTCTCGCTGGCCCGGGCGCGTGTCGAAGCAGGGCGAGGCAGCAATAAAGCGAGGGGAACACCTCAGGGGCGCATTTAATGTGTTTTGTCCCATAATAACAAGTGATAAGCTTGTACACTGTACCCTTTCCACCTCCTGTGTGCCACTGTAGCGCCTCCTTCGACTATAAAAGGAGGCCCGAGGCGTACTGGAGAGGGATTCGGCTCTTTGGGCAAGTCAAGCTCGATAGCTAGTTCAAGAACACTGATATACACACCAAAGCAGGACTAGGGTATTACGCATCTCCACGGCCTGAACCTGGGTAAACGACCTTTGTGCTAGCTCTTGGACCCGCTCTTCTCACCACCCCGTGCCCGCCGACCACAGTAGGGATCCCGTTGATCCCATAGGTGTCGTTCCCACCGACATCCTTGGCGCGCCTGGTAGGGGGCGCAGTCGTGAGAATCCGGTTTAGCGGCTAGTCCAGCGGCCCTTCATCGCCATGGCTCCCAAGGAAGAAGGCGATCGAACGGGGGGCATCACTTGCGATTACAGTGAGCACTCGCGCAGCGACAGAAAAGCTAAGTCACACAAAAACTTTGAACATTTCTTTCTATATAAGGTTATTCTCCCTGGAGATCTCTCCCTCTTTATACGAAACCTGCACGCAATGGGACCCTTCCACTATTGGCAACGCCCTCGTTCTATTTCAAGTCCGCTCAACGGCTCGAGCGGCTGTGTCGAGACTGGCGGGGTGGCCTTCCTCTATTGGCAACTGAGGGAGTCCTGGACTAGGGGGTGTCCGGACAGCCGGACTATCATCGTCCGCCGGACTCCAAGACTACGAAGATACAAGATTGAAGACTTCGTCCCGTGTCCGGATGGGGCTTTCCTTGGCGTGGAAGGCAAGCTTGGCGATACGGATATGTAGATCTCCTACCATTGTAACCGACTCTGTGTAACCCTAGCCCTCTCTGGTGTCTATATAAACCGGAGGGTTTTAGTCCGTAGGACATAACATCCATTACAACAATCATACCATAGGCTAGCTTCTAGGGTTTAGCCTCCTTGATCTCGTGGTAGATCCACTCTTGTACTACCCATACTATCAATATTAATCAACCAGGACGTAGGGTTTTACCTCCATCAAGAGGGCCCGAACCTGGGTAAAACATCGTGTCCTTCGTCTCCTGTTACCATCCGCCTAGACGCACAGTTCGGGACCCCCTACCCGAGATCCGTCGGTTTTGACACCGACATTGGTGCTTTCATTGAGAGTTCCTCTATGCCGTCGCCGATAGGAAGGATGCCTCCACCCGTCTTCAAGGACGGTATTTTCGCCAAAGGGGCCATGGCCGCCAGCCAAACTATCCGGCTAGGTGGTTTTCTTATGACCGCCTGTCCGGCCACTGCTTCGACAATGACTTCTCAAGTCGTCAAAAGCAATCTTCACGTCAGCTCGGAACTTGCCGAGCGGCTGGATCCAATAGAGCTCTCGTCTGTCAACGAGCTCTTGGATCGCATTGCCGCCCTGGGAGTCGCTACGGACTACAATCAAATTGGGCTTAAAACCGATCTGAGAGAGATTAACTCTCCCCAGGTCACCCACCACGTCGCAGTGGTAGAGGAACAATGTGGCGACTCTTCTCTTGTATTGAAAACTAGTCATGTCCGGGCTCCCTAACCCTCCATGCCGGATTTCCGCGGAGGGACGGACTTCGATCAAGCATTGAACTTAAAGTCAGGCATCGGACCGGACTCGTTGGACAACGTCCAGCAATCCAAGCTTCCAAATTTGGAAACTTCACGGCCTTCAAGCCTTGATAGGGGTAGGGTTCTGGACTTTAATCCACCCACCCGCCAAGACATATGGGATCTATCCCTAATACGGCAAGAGCCCGCTGAAACAGTACATCACTACTGGGCCAGATTCCTCCTGGTTATGGACAGGATAAAGGACTGCCGAGAGGAAAACGCAATCTCAATCTTTTGCAATAATTGCACGGACAAGGGAATATTGAACGCCATCAGCCGTCGTGAAATTACACGCTTCGCTGGTCTGGCGTCCATAGTACGAAAGTACTGTGCGATGGAGAGTTTCCGGAAAACCGAAAACCAGTTTTGGGACAAACCGGCCCTGAATACAACCCTAGTCCGCAACAAAAGGGTGCATCACACTCAGGCCCCAGATACAAAAAACAAAAAGCAAAAACCCCATAGAGGGCACGGAACCGTACTAGAGGGATGGCTCAGCGGACCCTGTAAACTTCACAGTACAGAGGGCGCCGTCCCAACACATAGCCTTGGAGCATGTTGGATATTACGGCAGGTGGCCAAAAGTGGCGAGGAGCTTCTAGCCCAGGAAAACAACTCCAACAATATCGGTACGGTATCAACAGTCTTCGAGACCTTCGCATCAAATAATATGCGGAAACGAACAATCCGCGGCCTCGCTGAAGTCTACCAAGTAGCAACAACAAATCCATGGAGCGACACAGCCATCACCTTCAACGCCAGCGACGAACCTAAATTCCAAACAGCCCGAGCACCAGCCGCACTGGTGCTTAGTCCTATAGTGGACGGCCTTCGACTTCCAAAGGTCCTCATGGATAGCGGCAGCGGACTGAACCTCATTTACGAGGAAACTCTTCAAAAAATGGAAATAGACTGGAGCCGCATTGAGCGAAGCAGCACAACCTTCAGAGGAATAATCCCTAGCCGGGAAGCACGCTGCACCGGAAAAATCACACTCGATATGGTGTTCGGCTCGCCGGATAATTACAGATCTGAAGAAGTCACGTTCCAAGTGGCCCCGTTCAACAGCGGATATCATGCTATATTAGGACGAGAGGCATTCACAATTTTTCAAGCCGTACCCCATTACGGGTACATGAAGCTCAAAATGCCTGGGCCCGGCGGAATAATCACTCTTGTTAGTGATCCGGACATAGCACTCCGCGCCGAAAACAAGACAGCCGCATTAGCCCTGGAGGCACTATCCGAAGCCCTAGCGGCAGAAGAACTCACCGCGCTGCGCTCTACTGTAAATAGGGACGATGTGATACTCGATAAGAGATCCAAGTCCACCTCCTTTAAACCAGCGGACGAAATAGTAAAATTGCAGGTCCATCCAACGGACCCAACGAAGACGGCCTCCATCGGGGCGCAATCGAACCCTGATGTAGACGCCGCACTGCGAGAATTCCTTCGGGAAAATTGGGACATTTTCGCCTGTCACCCCTCGGATATGCCCGGAATCCCACGCAGATTGGCAGAACATAGCCTAAACATCCTAAAAGGATTCAAGCAAGTCTAACAGGCTCTTCGACGATTTTCCGAACCCAAAAGACAGGCAATGGGAGAAGAGCTAGCCAAACTATTGTAAGCTGGATTCATCAGAGATATCAAACATCCGGATTGGCTAGCAAACCTGGTAACGGTACCAAAGAAGGACAAATCCTGGCGCCTGTGCGTCGATTTTAAAGACCTCAACAAGGCCTGCCCAAAGGATCCCTTCCCCCTCCCCCGCATCGACCAGATAATCGATGCTACTACAGGGCATGATTCATTGTGCTTCCTTGACGCATACTCCGGCTATCATCAAATCAAGATGGCGGAAGCAGACCAAGCTGCAACGGCATTCATCACTCCATATGGACCATTCTGCTTCAACACGATGCCCTTCGGACTTAAAAACGCCGGCGCAACATATCAGCCGGATTGTCTGATAAAGCACTAATGACCCCTACGCCTGGTCTCCATGCATACCCCAGTTGTTTCTTAACCGAGGAGGTATACGGACACACTCCGGACTCTAGGGTCCCAAGGTTGAAGCGAAAAGGTCGGGAAAGACAAACGATCTACAATCCGGCTAGAAGGCATTTCACATGTCATTTTAAAATACATTGTCAAATCTACTGACTGTATTCCTCCTCAATCCCGTCTAACAGGCTGTCTAATTTATAGTCCCGTTGGGAAAATTTAGCGGCCAACTCTACTTGGCCGTATACTAAACTCACAGGGATCTCCTTCCCATCGGGCCCCACAGGTCCGACCTCGGCCATGTGGTTGGGATCCGCCTTCTTGTAACGCGTCTTCACCATGGCCCAAGCCTCCCTGGCACCTTGGCGGCAGGCCAAAATCTTCCACAAACGGAAGCGCTGCTGCACTCCCTGAAGCTTCTCCGCAAGCTCCCCAAGGCCTTCGGGTAGGGAGAGGGCTGGCCATAAAGCCTGGACGACGCCGCTCATTGCCTGCCGAACTCGTTCGAGCAACTCCAACAGTTCGGGAAGTTGATCACCCATCGATACGGGCATCTCCTCCGCAGGGCGACCTGTGAGTATACCTACAAGACATATTTTGTCAATCGACTTCGTCGCCGAACTCTTCTTTTCAAAGGAGTTCGCTTAAGCACTTACTATAGATGCCGCGACGAAGCCGCTGATTCTCCTTAACGGAGCCAGACAGCTCGGCCCGAACACCTTTCAGCTCTTCCCCGAGCTGGGCGTGGGCATCGTGGAGCTTGTTCCTTTCTTGCTGAACTCTATTCAGCACCCTCTCTCCAGCCTTCAGCTGGCGCAGTAATTCTTGCCTGTCCGGATCTTGTCCGGCAGCACCTGCAATGTCATTATTAGACTTGCGTGCACGCCGCACAACGCTTATATTTTTCAAAAAAAATGTGTTACCAGGAGGGGCCTCTGTGCTTCCTCCTGCGACAGCAAGTGCGGCCTCAAGCTGGGTCTTGCACTCTTGCAGCTCCTGAGACAGTTGGGTATTCTTCTCAGTAAGATCCTGTGTTTTAAATGATCCTTAAATCAGTTAACATAACTACTTTAAGTCTCGGGGGCTACTGGCATATATAGCTATTAATTTCTCTTACCCGTATGTCTTTTACATATTGCTCCGTGGCTCTGGTAAAACCATCTTGAGCAGCACGGAGGTGCGCGTCCCCCGCGTTAAAGGCATTCAACGCCTCAGGGGAGAAGCACGCGTCGCGAAATACTGTCCGGCGGCGCCTATGGTTCATGGCGCTCTCCACCTAAGACTTGGTCGCGGACAGTCTGTCGGCATCTTCCGTTGGACGAGTGTCCGGCTCGCGCCTTGTGCTCGCCTCCCCCTCCAGACCAGGTGCTGGAGCCTGGCTGGTAGAGGTTGGATTGGCAACCTCCACGCCCGCAGTTTGGCGGGCGCTTTTTCTCCTACAAAAGTCATGAGAACTCAAACGCTTCCTAGGGACGTTGCTCTGAATAATGAACTGTGAGCTATACCTTTGCGGCGATGTTTTAGTCCGCGCCACGCTCCTCTTCCGCCTGCTGGTCTGGACTGGCCTTTGTTGGTCAGCCGCCGCGGGCTCGGCTTCCCGCCCCGGAGGCGCTTCCTGCAAAACACCATCGTATGCAAAGGTCAGAGATGAGCGAGGAAGAAACAATGGTGTCGTGACTTCGGTCACAATCACCTGGGAAGCCGGATATAATCCAGGGTAGTTAGCCGTAATGGCGACTAAAGCATTGTCCATGCTGAGTTGGTGGAACACCCTGTCGATTAGCTCCACCGTTATGTCCGGATCCTCTTCGGAGGCCAGATCCCGGGATCTCTCTGGATCCTCGGGTTGCGCAGCTGGACTCACCATGTCCTCCACGATCCGACGCAGTTCCTGCGTTGAAGACATAATATAAGAAGCTTAAACTTTGAAAACATGGGTCGGGCCCTTAAAGTGTCCGCTTACCCAACGCCGAGGGTTATTCATGGAGAACCCGTTCAACGGGTTCGTCTGGAGAAAGTCCTCCTTCTCCCCCGTGTACAGGCCGGACAGGATCGTCACTAGATCCTTGGCCGAATCCGGTCCTTTGCGGCCATGACGGGTGGCGTCGTCTTCCCCGTTGAAATCCCACATGGGGTGGCCCCTGTATTGCAGTGGCTGCACCCCCCGCGTAATGCATGTTGCCATGACTCCAATCATGGTCAACCCGGAATGGGCCAGTAATCTTATTCGGCCCATCAGATAATGGACGCTCTTGTCTTCCTCCAGTTGGGGGCTCCGCGGGCGCCAACTAAGGCGTTTCCTCAGAGGAGCAGTGCTGAACTCCGGGAGGCCAACTCGGACTGGGTCCGGCAGCGGAGCGTCTTCTATGTAAAACCATTCCGAAGGCCAGTCTTCGGACGCCTTCTTAGGGGTTCCGGATGGATATCCGGTTCCGGCAATGCGCCATATTTCGGCGCCGCCCACTAGATATATAGACCCCTCGTAAGAACGGGGTACGAGGCAGAACAACCTTCCACAGTGCAAAATGGGGCTCGATACCCAGAAATAGCTCGCAAAGAGCTACGTAACCCGCGATATGCAGGATGGAGGCGGGTGTAAGGTGATGGAGCTGGAGTCCGTAGAACTCTAGGATCCCACGGAGGAATGGATGTATAGGAAATCCGAGTGCCCTTATCAGATAGGGGACGAAGCATACTCGCTCCCCTTTGTTGGGACTTGGGGTAGCCTCCGCTTGCTTCCCACCTTGGTAGGTGGCCAGCCCGGCTCGGACCAGAACCATGAAGGCCGGTGGGAGATATTCCCCCGCTTGCAGCTTCACCAGCTCGTTGTGCGGAACAGAGCATCTCCTCCAATCTCCTGGCAGAGGGCTGGGAGCGCGGGAAGAGGAGCCACGTCGACGGTCCATGATGGAATGGATTCTGGGTCAAAGGCGCTCCGATGAGTATTCGCGGAAGGAGGATGGTGTGATTTGGATCTGGATTTTTGCCTTTCTTATAGGCAGATTATTTGCACGACTGGGGGGTAAAACATAAAAGATACCCTGGCTTTTCGCATTCGTGCGACGCGTGGAAGAAGGCCATTATTGGGCGTGGAAGCCAAGAAGCACAACATTGATGAGGAAGCCGGACACTGTTCGGCAGGTGCATGGAACTTAAAAGGAGAACCCGCCTTGCAACGCCGAAGACTATATACGCGCTGGATTTATCGTCATTGAAGCCTGGTTCGGGGGCTACTGAGGGAGTCCTGGACTAGTGGGTGTCCGGACAGCCGGACTATCATCGTCCGCCGGACTCCAAGACTACGAAGATACAAGATTGAAGACTCCGTCCCGTGTCCGGATGGGGCTTTCCTTGGCGTGGAAGGCAAGCTTGGCGATACGGATATGTAGATCTCCTACCATTGTAACCGACTCTGTGTAACCCTAGCCCTCTCTGGTGTCTATATAAACCGGAGGGTTTTAGTCCGTAGGACATAACATCCATTACAACAATCATACCATAGGCTAGCTTCTAGGGTTTAGCCTCCTTGATCTCGTGGTAGATCCACTCTTGTACTACCCATACTATCAATATTAATCAAGCAGGACGTAGGGTTTTACCTCCATCAAGAGGGCCCGAACCTGGGTAAAACATCGTGTCCTTCAACTCCTGTTACCATCCGCCTAGACGCACAGTTCGGGACCCCCTACCCGAGATCCGCCAGTTTTGACACCGACAGCAACGCTCTCGTTCTGTCTCGAGTCCGCTCGACAGCTCAAGCGGACGCGCTGAGAACGGCAAGGTGGTTTGCCTGGCCGCACGCACACCCGGCAGGCTATTGGGGATCCATCCTCGATGTGCCGCGACATGGGTTTACGCGCCAGCAAGCCTACCCAATTAACGTAGGGTGAACATACAGAGAAAGATCAAACTAGAAAATAACATGCGTCGTTTCAAAAGTACTGCAAGGTTATATTACATCAATTGTAGTTGCGGTTCTAAATAAAGATATGAATTGCCTTGGTCATGAACCTGCAGCGGCAACAAGAAACGGGGTGCCTAGTCCCGGCGCTGGCCTTCGATCCTCTCGATCCCGTCGACGCGGCTGATGACGTGCTTGATACGCTCCTTGAGCGACACGAGGTCCACGTCCTCCGGCAAGCTCTCCAGCGCGGCATCGAAGTCGAGGTCGGGGTACCAGTATGCCAGCTTGGTGAGGACCTTGGTCAAGGCAACCCGGCAAAGCTGCTGGGCCTCGTTGGCCAGAGAGCTCGCTCTGTTAGAGCGAAATTGCTCCAAGGCTCCAAGAACACCCTCGAAGAACAGGGTCAGCCTGGCGTTGGGGCTCACGTTCGGCTCTGGGGTGTACCTAATGCCCGACATCCCCATGTCAGCCAGCTTCTCGGTGGTCCTTTTGGCGATGTTGACGAGCCGGCTGATCCAAAGGTTCTCGCCCTTCACGAAATCCTTGTGGTTGGCGGCATCATTCTTCCACAGCTGCCTCTCCGTCTCCAGGCACTTGGTCAGGGCCTCCTCCCGGCTTTGGCCTCCGAAAGCATCTTCTCAAGACCCTCCAGCTTCAGCTTCAGGTCCTGGACGGAGTCGTTCGTGCGAGTGAGCAGCTCGGCCTTCTCGAAGACCGCGCCCTGTGCGTGTTGGGGAACGTAGTAATTTCAAAACTTTCCTACGCACACGCAAGATCATGGTGATGCATAGCAACAAGAGGGGAGTGTGTTGTCAACGTACCCTCGTAGACCATAAGCGGAAGCGTTATGACAACGCGGTTGATGTAGTCGTACGTCTTCACGATCTGACTGATCCAAGCACCGAATGTACGGCACCTCCGAGTTCTGCACACGTTCAGCTTGATGACGATCCCCGGACTCCGATCCAGCAGGGTGTCGGGGATGAGTTCCGTCAACACGACGGTGTGGTGACGATGATGATGTTCTATCGACGCAGGGCTTCGCCTAAGCACTGCAACGATATGACCGAGGTGGAATATAGTGGAGGGGGGCACCGCACACGGCTAAGGAACGATCACGAAGATCAACTTGTGTGTCATGGGGTGCCCCCTGCCCCCGTATATAAAGGAGCAAGGGGGGAGGAGGCCGTCCCTAGGAGGGGGCGCACCAAGTGTGGAGTCCTACTAGGACTCCCTAGTCCTAGTAGGATTCCACCTCCCTTGTTGGAGTAGGAGAAGGGGAAAGAGGGGGAGAGGAAGAAGGAAAGGGGGGCTGCGCCCCTTGTCCAATTCGGACCAGGGGGGGGGGCGCATGCCTCCTTCCTTTTGGCCTCTCTCCTCTATCCCCGTATGGCCCAATAAGGCCCATATACTCCCCGGCGAATTCCCGTAACTCTCCGGTACTCCGAAAAATATCCGAATCATTCGGAACCTTTCCGAACTCCGAATATAGTCGTCCACTATATCGATCTTTACGTCTCGACCATTTTGAGACTCCTCGTCATGTCCCCGATCTCATCCGGGACTCCGAACTCCTTCGGTACATCAAAACTCATAAACTCATAATAAAACTGTCATCGAAACCTTAAGCGTGCGGACCCTACGGGTTCGAGAACTATGTAGACATGGCCTAGAACTATTCTCGGTCAATAACCAATAGCGGAACCTGGATGCTCATATTGGCTCCTACATATTCTACGAAGATCTTTATCGGTCAAACCGCATAACAACATACGCTGTTCCCTTTGTCATCGGTATGTTACTTGCCCGAGATTCGATCGTCGGTATCCAATACCTAGTAAAATCTCGTTACCGGCAAGTCTCTTTACTCGTTACGTAATGCATCATCCCGCAACTAACTCATTAGTCACATTGCTTGCAAGGCTTATAGTGATGTGCATTACCGAGAGGGCCCAGAGATACCTCTCCGACAATCGGAGTGACAAAACCTAATCTCGAAATATGCCAACCCAGCATGTACCTTTAGAGACACCTGTAGTACTCCTTTATAATCACCCAGTTATGTTGTGACGTTTGGTAGCACCCAAAGTGTTCCTCCGGTAAACGGGAGTTGCATAATCTCATAGTTACAGGAACATGTATAAGTCATGAAGAAAGCAATAGCAACATACTAAACGATCAAGTGCTAGGCTAACGGAATGGGTCATGTCAATCACATCATTCTCCTAATGATGTGATCCCATTAATCAAATGACAACACATGTCTATGGTTAGGAAACATAACCATCTTTGATTAATGAGCTAGTCAAGTAGAGGCATACTAGTGACTATATGTTTGTCTATGTATTCACACATGTATCATGTTTCCGGTTAATACAATTCTAGCATGAATAATAAACATTTATCAGGAAATAAGGAAATAAATAATAACTTTATTATTGCCTCTAGGGCATATTTCCTTCAGTGCGTGCATCAAGGCGCAGTTGAGCGAGTCCTTCTCCTTCGCCAGCTGATCGGCCCCGGTCTTCAGGCCATCCCTCTCCGTCTCCAGCTCCTTCACCTTGTCGCTGTGGACCAGGGCTTGAGCATCAAGTGCTTCCTTGTGCTTTCGCTCCAGCTCCTGGGTCCGCTGCGCGACGAGCCCCGCGACCTCCTCATCCTTGCCGCAGAGTGTGGTGCCAAGCGCTGCCTCATGAGCAACAAGATCCTCCTCCTGGGAGTTCAGCTCGACCTGGTGCTGGGACCGGGCGGCCTCTTCCCTCACCGCCTCCTGGGCCTTCTTGATGTCGGCCTGCTTCAAGAGGAGCTCGTGCTGACGCGCGGCCAGCTAGCCTTGAGGAGCCTTCAACTCCTCGTGGGCCTGGCGGAACCAGTCCTACGCGTCGGCAACACGTTCTTTGAGGTTCGCCTCCGCCTTGCCCGCCGCCGCCTCCCTGGACTTCGCCTTGTCCAGACGGGCGCGGTGGAGCGCCTGGGCTTCCAGATGCTAGCGCCCATAGCCCGGAGGAGCTGCTCCTCCTGGGTGCCGCCGCCACCGGTGCTCGGTTTGTCGACAACCTCGAGCCTGGCAACGGCGAGCACCTCGTCGTCGAACACCTCCCACTCGGCCAGCGCCCTGGTGCCCGCCGTCCCTGGGAGGTGCACGAACAAGTCGTCACCCACCTTCAGGTAACTGCTCGAGCCAGAGGCAGCAGAGGAGGAAGGTTGATCGTCGACCACCTCCTCCTCCTCGGCAGCGGCCTTGCTGGGATCCCCGGCGGGCCCCTTGCCGGCCTCCTCGGCAGTGCCCTTGCCAGCCTCCTTGGTGGTGCCTTTGCCGGCCTTCTCGGCGGCAGCCTCTTTGGTCCCTCTGGCAGGCCCCTTGGCGGTGTCCTCGCCGACGGTCTCGGCGGCCTCCTCAGCGGCGACCTTGTCAGCCTCGGCCACGACATCCTGGGCGACCTCCGTGATGATGGTGTCGGTGTCCTCCTGGTCTACCGGGGGAGGGGATCTGGATGCCGAAAGGAAGAATGAGGCAGGGCCAGGATCAAGATTTAAAGAAGAAAGAAGGGAAAGTAGGTGGCTTACCCATGCCGGGCTGAGAAGAAATGGCCCCCTCCCCGGTAACGTCTGTTGCCGGGACGGAGCCACCAGCGCCCAATTCCACCTCCTCCTTCTCCGTGCGCATGAGCTCGACGCTTGGTGCCCTTGCTGGGGACGCCCCTCGGAGTGGTGTGGTTGATGGGGACGGTGTGTTGGAGGCGACCCTCGGTGGCTCCACCCGCTGCCGTCCTCCTCCTACAACCACGGCAAGGTTAGCGCCAAGAAGCCGCACCCCGACACGCGTTGACAAGGCGCAGATGGTGAACTCACGCTGGGGGCTAAGCCGGGGGCTGCTGTCCGAGCTGACCTCCACCACCGGCGTGTGCGAAGCGCCCGCCGGGGGCTGGTCGCCTGTCGATTCCCTGGCCCTCTTCTCCGCCACGGCGTCCTGGGCGACCTCGGTGATGATGGTGTCAGTGTCCTCCTGGTCTATCGGGGGCATCTGGATGCCAAAAGGAAGAATGAGGCAGGGCCAGGATCAAGATTTAAAGAAGAAAGAAGGGAAAGAAGGTGGCTTACCCATGCCGGGCTGAGAAGAAGTGGCCCCCTCCCCGCCAACGTTTGTTGCCGGGACGGAGCCACCAGTGCCTAAGTCCACCTCCTCCTTCTCTGTGCGCATGAGCTTGGCGCTTGGTGACCTTGCCGGGGACGCCCCTCGGGGCGGTGTGGTTGATGGGGACGGCGTGTTGGAGGCGGCCCTCGGTAGCTCCTCCCGCTGCCGTCCTCCTCCTACAGCCACGGCAAGATTAGCGCTAAGAAGCCGCACCCCGACACGCGTTGACAAGGAGCAGATGGTGAACTCACGCTGGGGGCTAAGCCGGGGGCGGCGCCGGTGGCTGCTGTCCGAGCTGACCTCCACCACCGGCGTGTGCGAAGCGCCCGCCGGGGGCTGGTCGCCTGCCGACGCCCTAGCCCTCTTCACCACCCTCTGGACCAGCGTCTCTCTGTCACTGCGAAGAGAAAAACAAGTCAAGAAAGGGGCACGAAGAATGGAGGTGGGAAAGGGCAGACACTTACTCGTCCTCTGCCTCATCTTCCGCTGCCTTGCACTTCCTCTTTGGGCTGAGGGACCCAAGATTGAAGATGACCCCCGTGTCGACCTCTGCGGGAGGAGGAGAGGGGGATGGGGTCCGGCGATGCTTCAACGAAGAAGAAGCAGTCACTTTCTTCTTCGCCACCGTGGTCTTCGCCGCCTTCTTCGCCGTCGCGGCCCTCGTCTGGCGCATGGGCTCCCCCTGGGCCCCTTGCCGCGACTCAGTCCTCCTGGGACGGACCGGCTCGCGAGAGCTGGCCCATCGTAGGACACACCCTCTTCCCGCGGCCGGAGGATCGTCAGACTCGGCCTCTCTCTCGGTCGCCTCTTCGCCCACATCCTCGATGGGAGGGGTCCCAATGTTGGCGCCGCTGGCCTTCCCGGCAGCCTTCGCCTATTGGGCGAGCTCCATCTCCTCCGCAGCCACGCCGTCCTCATCCTCTGCACCGCCGGCGCCGCCGACCTACATGGTGAGCTACGCCTCCGCCACCCTGGCGGTGATGTAGTTGATCTCCGCATGGGTGGTCTCCACGATGAGCAGCCGGGGGCTCCTCGCGTGCCGGGGGCTCGTCCCAGGACGGGTCGAGGCCGTGCGCTTTGAATACATGCATCATCTTGAGGATGGCGGCCTGGCACGTGTTGTCGCTCAGCGGGAACACGCCCGGCGGCAACCCAAATAGGGGCCCCTTGATGGCCTTGCCAGCCTTCGCGGCCTTGCTGGTCCTCTCCACCTTGCCGTCGGCGGACACGTCAAGCTAGAAGAGCCTCTGGCAGTGATGGCCGTGCCCCATCACCGTGAAGTTGTGCTTCAGGCCGTGGCGGGGCCTCATGATGTCGGCTGCGTTTCAGAAATCCCAGGCCGGCCTCCCCTTGTTGTGCAGCGAAGCGATTTGGCGGCGGATGAAGTCCGCCCCGATCATCTCAAGGGTGAGCCCAGCCGTTGTAAGGTGGTGGATCCTAGCGATGGCGATCGATAGCCTCGCGTCGTCGGCGTCAACATCGCTCCAGTCGTCACCGCGAAGAGGAGGGCTCCGGCGAACCTGACAGAACTCCAGCGAATTCTCCTCCTTGATCCAGCACCACTGGCCCCGCCACTCCTCCCACCTCTCCTTGTGGGAACCCTCCGGATAGATGCCTCTCCCTTGGATCCTCAGGATCCAGGAGATGCTTCCGGAGAGGGCGCCCCCTAGCTGGAGACGAGGGGAGAAGTAGTGGCAGAAGAGCACCATCATCAGGAGCACCCCAACGAAGTCCTCGCAGAGGTGGGCGAAGAGCGCCATGTACGCCACGGCGTTCGGCGTAAGGTCCAGAAGACGGAAGCCGAAGGTGCACATGACGTCGTTGAAGAAATCGGAAAAGGGGGGCAGAGCCCGCAAGAGAAGAAATCGACGAAGAAGGGGTATCAGTCGGGGGCGGCCTCGCTGCAGTCCGCGGGGATGATGCGCGTGGCAGGGTGCCCCGTCGTCTTCTCCGCCCACAGAGGCCTGAAGACATCCTTGAGATGGAACACATCGACCGACGACAGGGAGAAGTAGGCGAACTGCGCTAGCCACGCCGCCGCTTCATTCTCCGGCGCCTCCTTCTCCACGGCATTCTTGGCCGCCCCTTTGCCCTTTCCCTTGCCGGTCTTGGGCGCCATGAAGGCTGGGCGAAGGCAGAGGATCGAGAGCAATGGGGGCGCGGCAGCGACGTGCAAAGGCGAGCTCGAAGAGGAAGAAGATGGGGATGGTGGTGCCGAGATTGGGGAAAACGCAGAGGGTAAATGACCAGCGCGCCCGCGGTTATTCCTTTTTATGGGGAAGACGCGAACCGCCTCTTTACCATTTACTGCGACGTGACGCATGCATGCAGCAGACACCCCACGCATGCCTCCCACGTCACGCACGGCCTTCCACGTCACGCGGTCAATGCAGATCGTGGGGAAGCGCAGCGGGAGGAAAATTACCGCGGTAAAAACTGGCCCTGCCTGCCCGTGCACCGTTCTGGGCCTAGCCCAACAACGCGTCGCACTTATGTGTGGCCCAGACCCGGGGGCTCCTGTCAGTGTACAGAAGTAGGGGTTCTACTTTGCACCCCTTTACCTGTGCACAGGTAGTCAGAGCCACGCCGACGGCCACACTTGGCAAGGCAAGGGAGGGAAGCCAAGGCCACAAGACGGTCAGAGCAATGCCAAGATAGAGAACACAAAGAGCAAGAGGGCGAGGTGGACTCCCCCGGCAAGACCCTTGCCGGGGCGGCTCCCACGGGGAAACTTGCCTAACGCCAACAGAGCGCGCCACCCTTGAGCCCGAGGTTTTTCCAACACCATCGACCACATTGGAACCAAGGCTCGGGAGGCGCCCCCATGGTGGCATGCAGATCTTTGTGAAGATCATTAACACACATAATATCAGATGAGGACCATAAGACAAGACCACCAGCAGCATCCTTGCCGGGGACGACCGTAGTGCCCTGGCAAGACCCTTGCCGGGGCCCCCGGCAAGACCCTTGCCGGGGCCCCCGGCAAGACCCTTGCCCAGGACAACAATGAGGCCGCGGCCAGGCCTGCGCGCTCCAGGACCCCACTGCCGTTCCCATGCAGCTGCCAGCACAGCTAGCTAGGCGAGCACCTGCGTGGCGACGTGTAGTCCTGAGGTCAACTCAGCAAGCACTTGCATGATGGCATGCAGATCTTCGTGAAGATGCTGCCATTGCGCCACCTCAGCAGCCTACCAGCCTACATGGCGCTGACCGCCTCGGTGGCCCGGGCGCGTGTTGAAGCAGGGCGAGGCGGCGATAAAGTGAGGGGGACACCTCAGGGGCGCATTTAATGCGTTTTGTCCCATAATAACAAGCGATAAGCTTGTACACTGTACCCTTTCCACCTCCTGTGTGCCACTGTAGTGCCTCCTTCGACTAGAAAAGGAGGCCCGAGGCATACTGGAGAGGGATTCGGCTCTTTGGGAAAATCATGCTTGATAGCTAGTTCAAGAACACTGATATACACACCAAAGCAGGACTAGGGTATTACGCATCTCCGCGGCCCGAACCTGGGTAAATGACCTTTGTGTAATGTCATGCCACCAAGATGATGTGGTAAAAAAATAGGCCTGTTTGACGAAAGTTTGGACACACACCCCTCACAAACCGGACCAACTCATTAGAGTGCTCGTGGTTCCGAGAGGGAACAATGCATGTTTGATGACGAACAGGAGGTAGCTTCCTCTAACAGCCTTCAATTTTTCTCACCGTGTAACATGCACTAATACAACTGTCATGTGAACATTTGGAAAATTTCAGGGGTCATTTGACATTTTGAAGATATTTAAGTGATTTTCTAGCTATTTAATGACCGTAATTCAAATTTGAACTACATCTACATGCAACGGCTAACCATAACGGTTTGAAAAATCTTATTTGTGTACTTATGTGCGAGTTAATTCCAAGTGCAGTAAATTAGAAGGAATTTTCAAACATATTGGTCTCACAACATGGACACATGCATGGAGTGCCATGGCATTTTAATTCCAAATTTTTTAAAAATGATCAGAAAAACATGAAACCTTGCTTGATGTAATGTCATGCCACGAAGATGATGGGGTAAAAAAATTGGTCTGTTTAACGAAAGTTTGGACACACACCCCTCACTAACCAGAGCAACTCACTAGAAGGCTTGTGGTTCCGAAAGGGAACAATGCATGTTTGATGACGAACGTGTAACACCCCGGATACAACTTCCATATTCGTAACTCCAACTCTTGCCTTTTCCGAAGATGCTATATTATTTCCTTCATGGTTGGGTTATTGTCTTTTGTTTTGCATTTTGTTCATGTCATGCATTTCATCTCATAGCATCATGCGCATTGCATCTGCATGTTTTCATAAAGCTTGCATCCGTTCATAGTTGCCGCCTTCCCCCCTTGCCTTTGTTGTCCCTTTCCAGAGCAACTGTTCATTTGTTGTCCGACCGTTTGAGCCTCTCTGCACAGCCACCAACCACCTCCGCAACCTAGTCCGAAAACTTCTCCCGGACCCGACCCGGGCTGTCATGACCGTTGGATCCGGATCATCCCCAAACATCCCCAAAGTATCTTCGGTTCTTTATTGGACTCTCCCTACCTATTTATTCTTGACCGCCCGATTACGATCGGACGGACCGAGTTAATCCCAACCCTAATCCCCTACCTATACAAACTGCCTAACCCTAACTTCTAGGGACTTGTCCCATCCTCCACCGCCGCCAACCCACTGTCTCCTCCTCCTTGGGATCCCCTCCCAATCCAAACCACCAACCGAAGCCACCACCTTCCTCCTCATTTTCCAAATCGGGCCAACCACAACCTACCAATTCCATCAATCCATCCCCTCCTACCAGGGACACCCGCAAGAGAGAGCCAGGGCTCAACCCCGCCGCCTCACGATGCTCGCCGGAGCAACCAGCAACGACCCTCACCTCCAGGACCTCCTCCTCGCCGCCCCATCTCGTCTCCAAAACCGGTCACGTGACCTGCCCCTCGTTGCTTCTCCTTCTCTCGTCCCGCTCCTCTCTTCCTCCTGATTTCCCTCTCTCTCTCTCTCACGGTGGCCTCTCTCTCTCTCCTTACCAGGAACAAGCAGGAGCTCGCCCACGCTCCATGCCGCCGTCGTCCTGCTTCGTCCGGTGACCTTCGAGCAGCGCCACCCGCCGGATCTGCTCGAGCTCGCCTCGCCCCTACGCCTCAAGTCCCGTGTCGCCAAGCCACCTCCCTGCCCTCGAGTCCATTCAGATCCGCTTTGTGGTGCCCTGTTCTGCCATTCCCCGTCAGCCACCTGTCGCCGGAGTTCCTTGCCGGCTCGCGCGCTGACCTGCAAGTCGGGCCGCTTCCTCCTCTGCTTCTGCTTCGAGCAGGAGGTCGACACCCCCGCCTCGAGCGCGACCGCGCGTGGCCCGCGAGCATTGACCGCGCCTCCAGCGCCGTGTGGCCCAGCAGCCTTGTCGGGTGGTAGGTGTGACATATGCCAACGGGTGGCTTATCATTGTGGGAGCCACTAAGACATCGCCGGTGCCTGGAAACGGGATAAGGCGAAGACATGCACGCCGGCGAATCTTACCCAGGTTCGGGGCTCTCCGTGGAGATAACACCCCTAGTCCTGCTCTGCAGGGTCTCCGCATGATCACTCGATCAACAAGTGGCTACAAGAGGCTCCTTGTGCTGTTTGGCGAGAGGAGGAAGAAGGGTCAAGGCTAGCTCTCTTCTCCTCTCAAAGTTGTGTCTAAAACTATCAAAGTCCAACCCTTTGCATGGGTGCCCTGGGGGGTTTATATAGGCCTACCCCCAGGGGTACAATGGTAATCCGGCTGGGCGCGGGCCCAACCGTCAGCGTCTATGCTTGCCGGCTTCTCCGCTGACCGCTGGGGCCCGCCGACTGGTCGGTCCCACCGGCTGACGGCCTCCTAGTCGATCGGTAGGCCCCACCGCTTAGTCCTATTGGGGGCTGGTTACTGTTGCCTCTCTCTTGATGATGAAGGCTTTGTCGAGGTAAGCATGGCTAAAGTGCTGCCACCTGGCGGGCTCTCACTGTAGCCCTACCTCGTCTTGTCTCCTTAATGGTGCGCTTACTTCGAGGGAGGGAGCAAGCCGGCTGGTGAGGGCCGGCTACGTCCCGGGCCGACTAGGGGAAGCAGGGCCGCCTTCGGGTGTCTCTCTGACCGAAGGGGCCCGCCACCTGCGGGCCATACTGATGGCCCGTCGTGGGTGACGTCATGGTCAGCATGGCAACAGTGCCACGCCGGATGGGTCATGGCTGCCCCGTACGGCGTACTGTAGTCATGCATACTCCGGGATTCGGGGGTGGCAGGCTTCACTGTTGCCACGCCCTGTCCCATCTCCATTATGTGGGTGCAGACTTTGAGGGCACGATCTGGGCCGCCTATCAGGGGTCGGCTTCTTGGAGTCAGTCGTATTGTGGCCGGCTTCTTGGAGTCGGCCCTCCCGCGGCTTTCTTTATGAGGATTCTAGGGCTGTGCCGCCTTCTGGTAGTCGGCTTGCAGGGTAGCCGGCCCGGGGAAGGCGGCCCCGTGTCTTGGATGCTTGAAGGCTGGATCGGCCTATTATTTTTTGAAGAGCCAGGGGGGAGCCAGCTAGGCTACCCGTGGTCATTTACTCGGACAGTAGTCCCCGAAGCTGGTTGGGCTTCGTGGCTGAAAAGGGAATGAGAAGCTCAAACAGCTTCCTATCCTGAAGAGGCGGCAGCTAGGAGCCAGCTTTACTCATGCATGCCTTCTCGACGAAGTTTCTTCGAAATCTGAAGGTGGGAACCGCCAGCGCGCGAGCCAGGCTGCGGGCTGGCCGCCCGCCGCCCGCGCGCCACATGGCACCCCTCGGCTGGAGGGGCCTGCCAGCCCACGCACGTGGCGGGACACCGCTGCAGACCGGGGCCCACCACTACCACGCCTCGGCCCAAGCACGGATCTTTTGTGGCCCGAACTGGCTGCTCGCCTTCCAGCGGCGGTTTCCGCACGCCGCTAAGGCGCGATAATCGCTGGACGTGGGGGAGTGGGTGCAGTTAATCCCATGTCCCCCCATGCCTTCGCCTCCTCGGCTTCGCCGCGTGAGGCTATAAGTAGGGGGAGGATGGGGAGCGGCAGACGCTCGCCCGCTCGCCCTCGCCCCGCCACTCTCTCCTTCTTCCTTCTCTCCGTCACTGTACCTGCTCTCCACCGCGCCACCGCTCCGCCAATCTTCTTGGCGCGCCGCAGTCTTGCTGCAGCCGAATCACGCGCGCTCCACCACCCCGCCTTCCCTGTCGCTTCTCCGCCCTCATGGCTCCAACGTCAAGCTCCTGGGACAGCTCCAACGTCCATGAAGACCACATCGACTTCCTCCGCAAGACGCGGCGGTTGCCGGGCAAGGACTATGTGCGATTCTGTCTTGCGCCGGAGAGGGAGATCTCACCGGCACCGGAGTTGGGCGAGCGGGTAATCTTCCGCTCACACTGCCTGCACGGCGTCGGCGTGCCCGCGAGCGGCTTCTTCCGCTCGTTCCTCGAGTTTTACCATCTCTAGCCGCACCACCTCACTCCAAACATGGTGGTGCTGCTGTCGGCCTTCGTCACTCTATGCGAAGGCCTGTTCGGCGTCCTCCCCACCCTCGAACTTTGGGGGGAATTCTTCCAGTCCAAGCTTGGCACCGTCAATGCGGGCGTGCCGGCTCCATGCGGCGCCTTCATCGCCATGCGGAGATCGACGGCCGACAACCCGTTCCCGGCCATCGCGCTGATCCAGTCAGTGAAGCTCTGGCAAAAATCCTACTTCTACGTGAAGAATGTCGCTCCGCAAGGCGACTACGTCAATCTGCCGGCTGGGAGGCAGCCTTCGTGGTCCTATTGGGCCAGGTCGCTGATGCCGGCTGGGGCCGGCGCCGTCCCCCGGCTCTGGGTCCTGGTCCAATCGGAGGGGCTGACCGGGCCCGACCTGATTGCTGCCTTCGTGGAGCGCCGAGTGCTCCCGCTCCAAGGCCGCCCTCACCTGATTTGCCAGATGAGCGGCTGGTTCGACCCTAGTCAGCTTAGCACCAAGGAGATGCCTCATGACGAGCTATCTTACATGGTGAACTACATCGCCAACTGCAAGCTCACCGAGGAATGTCGGTACGGCAAGGAGCCGTACTCTCACGCCGATCCCCCGCCTGTGGTAAGCCTTCTTTCTTTTCTTCTTCTCTTGCTGCCGAGTTCTCACTGGCCTGCTCCTGACCAGTCGGCTTGTTTTTAATCAGTACCCCCTCCTTCATCTCTCGGCCGGAACCGCGGGGGCGGAACGCGAGTTCGCTCCCGGCCGCGCGGCGGACGACTTGGACGACCCCGACTTAGGGGCGGCCGCCTTGGACAACGACGCCGTGGAGGGAGGCGGCGAGGCAGGCGGCTCCGGGCTCTCCGCCACTTTTGAGGACTGGCCGGATGACGACGAGGCCGAGCCTATTCCGTGCCGCCAGCCGGCGTCCGACCATCAAGGCGCGGGCTCGTCTGCCGGGCCAGTTGCCCGGGGCGGCGCACGGAAGCGCCGGGCGGCGCCGACCCTCTTCGGCAGTCGGCCAAAGAAGCCCAAGGGTACTGCAGCGGCGACCAAGCGGGACGAGACAGCCGCGAAGGCAGCCTGCTTCCGCAAGGTGGTGAAGCAGCCGCATGCGGTTTCGGCATAAGTGTTAATTTTCGCACGCCTTTCTTTCTTCTCTTCAGTCGGCATCCTTCTAAGCCTTTTATTGATTTACTAAACAAGGCTCCGCTCTCTCTCGAGCAGACTACAGCCGCCTCCATAGTCGGAGGGGTGGGAGGATCTGCCAGCTCCCGCCGCGTGGACCCCCGTGCCGAGCTCCAAGCGGCAACGAAGCGGAATGCGCGGGAGGCGCGGGAGGAGCAGGAGGCGGAGGAGCAGAGGGCAGCCGCCGCTAAGGCGGCTCAGGAGACGATGGCGGAGTCAGCAGAGGCGCCGGCCAACGCGGCAGCCAAGGCTCAGGCGAAGGCCGCGGCGGCGGAAAAGGCGGCAGAGGCCCTGCGCAGCCAGCCTCCATAACTCGTCATCCCCCTCCGCACCATGGCCCCTAATATCCCGGTGCCCCCGCCAGAGGAAGCCAGCCGCGACCAACCGGCGATGGAGAGGGAAGGGGCGACACAGTCGCCCCGGAGGGAGAGGCGGTACCGCCACCGTCGGTCGGGACGGGCCAAGGCGGCCAGCCTGAGGCGCCGCCTGAGCAGCCGGCTGTGGGGCCGGATCTCGTGGTCCTCTCGCCGACTCGTCGGCGCGCAGGGAAGGCGACTTCAGAGCCAGACCCGCAGAGGGCCGCGGGCTCCAGCTCGTGGTCCCATGACCTGGAGACGGCCAGCGTCAGCTTGCCAGGGTGGACACCGGGCGGTGGGACGGCCGTGCTGAACGTGGCGGCGCAGGACGTCCGGACCCGGC
Organism: Triticum timopheevii; assembly: GCA_963921465.1. Classification (NCBI taxonomy): domain Eukaryota; kingdom Viridiplantae; phylum Streptophyta; class Magnoliopsida; order Poales; family Poaceae; genus Triticum; species Triticum timopheevii. The sequence continues at coordinate 335,324,427 of OY997266.1, read as the reverse complement.
TTCAGTCCCGGGCCGACGCGCTGAAGCACTATACCCAAGAATTCCTTGCAACGCGGTAGGCCATTCGGGTGAGTCTTCTTGCTCTTGATTTCTTCCGTGGGGGCGCGTCAGTGCACCCACTGGGTGTAGTCCTCGAGTTCCAAGTCGGCTGCCGAGCAGGCGGCTTGGAACTTCTCAGAAGACTTTGATTTTAATGACTTGTTCTTGATCGCACCTTCGTCCTATTTGCAGGACTATCATAACCTCCATGCTGCTACCTTCAACTCCCAGGTCCGGGAGATGAATCGGAACACCGCCGATCTGACGGAGAGCCGGAGTAAGTGCTTTATTTTTTATCTCACGTGGGGGCGCGTCAGCGCACCCACTGGGTGTTGTCCCCGTGATTCGGGCCAACTGCTGAGCAGTCGGGTCGGATCTTTCCTTGACGACTCCTTCCTTATTTCTTTTCTTCTTCTTCTTCTTCATATCTGCAGGGGCCAATGCCGACTTGAGGGAGCAGCTAGGTATAGCTCAGACCGCCCTCCGTGCCAAGGAAACCGAGTGCAATGCCTTGGCCCAGGAACGTGATCGTCTGGCCAAGAAACTGGCCGACCAGGAGGAGAGCCACAAGGTGGCCCTGAAGACGGCGCAGGACAGCGAGGCCGCCCTCAAAGCCGAGTACGAGACAGAGGCAGCGAGCTGGGCCGAGGCGAGGCAGGCGCTGAGCAAGGGCTATGGCCGGTTGAAGATTTGATTGACGGTAGGCCTTCTTCTTCTTCGTTCCTTTCCTCGCCCCTGTCATCTGATCTGTCTTCTGACTTGTTCTACTTCTTTCTTCTTTGTGCAGATACTTCCCCGGCTACTCCGTTGCCGCCAACCAAGCCATTGAAGCTCGCCGCGAGGCCCGACGACATGCTGGGGTTGAGATCGCACCGGATGCCAACCGGACGCTTGAAGAGCAGCTTTTGGTGATTCAAGCCCGCCTCCAGCCGGCTTACCGCCTGCTCCGCCGTCTTCAGCGTGCCGGAGCGCAGGTGCTAGCCGCCCTCTAGCCTGGCGAGGTGATTCCCCGCACCCCCAGTCGGACTGCCGACTGGATGGAGGTAGCAGTCGGCCGCTTCGAGGCCTAGAAGGCTTCTGAAGTTCGGTGTGGGGCCCGGCGGGCGCTAGAGTTTGTCTGGGCTTGGTATCCTGGGCTGAGCTTGGACCAGCTGCGCACCTGGAGGCAGGAGGCTGACGAGGAGCTGGAGGCGGTGCAGCCGGCTATCATGCAGCGTGCCTCGGCGATCGCCGACTTCACCGACACCAGCGCCTTTGCCCCTGAGGTGAATGAAGACGGCGTCGCTCAACCGGAGGAGTTGTTCGGGCTGAACCCGGCATAAGGAGAAGACTCGGCGGAGGAGATCGACTCCAGCGACGAGGGCGAAGAGGAGGAGGAGGAGGATGGTGAGGGCGCCGTGCCGGACGGTGGAGCGACCGGCCAGCCTCAGCCTGATCATGCCTCTAGCAACGAGGCGCGTGCGAGCACGCCGCCTGCAGCAGGTGGCGATCAAGCCGAGACTCGTCAGCCGGCCACTCCTCCAGCCGACACTACCGTCTCCACCAACCTGCCCGACACGCCTATTGCTCCCTTGGCCTGACTTGCTGTCCTTGCTTTCTTGCCCGTTACTCCTTGAACTATTTTTATTAATTTTGCGCAGTTCCACCCACTGGGGGTGTATTCAACCTTTGTTGAATGCTGGCCTTTCAAAGGCCTTTTGTGTAAATATAATTATGCATATTCTTGGCTTCCATTCCTACTTGCTTTTCATCTTTTGGTTGTTTTCCTTTGCCGCCCTCCCTTGGTCGCCGCCTTGCCAGCCGGATAGCTGGTCTGCAGTCTGTGGCCAGGTAAGGGCTTGGCCGTCTGGGAGGACGAGTACTCGAGTTTTCTTATATTGTAGCAAAGTAAGAAGGGAAGCCGGCCAGCCGGCTGCTCTGACAGCCGGTTGGCGGGGAGGGGGGGAGCCGGCTTGTGTTATATAAATTTGTTAGTCCTTAGCCATTTTTCGTGTGGGCATCCTTTCTTGCCTTTGACTCTTGTTAGTCGGACAGTCGATTCTTCGAGCTGCGACTTTCAACAAGAGAGGGCTTGGGTGCCGGCACACTACTTGTCTGACTGCAGGTAGAACTTAAATATAACCCAAGGCGGCAAGTCCCCGGGCTGACTGATCGAACCCGGTGCCGGACGAGAAAATGAATGTAATAACATAACCATGGGCATGATACTCATCATTCATAGATAAAAGACGATAGTCCCCGAGTACTCCTAGGGGGGCCCGTTGTCTCATACTTAGTACAAAAGGTAGCGTGGTACATACTGCATTTTAACTATAAAATCTTCAGAGGAGATTGGCGTTCCATGGTCGTTCCGACTCCTTGCCGGAATCATCCCTCTTGCGTGCCTTCGGCTTCTGCGCATCAATCGGATAGTAGGAGTCATTGCCTAGAGCTCGGCTGATGACGAATGGGCCTTCCCAAGGGGCCGAGAGCTTGTGCTGGCCGGCTGTTCGCTGGATCAGCCGGAGCACAAGGTCGCCCTCTTGGAAGGATCTTGGCTTGACCTTCCGGCTGTGATAACGACGTAGACCCTGCTGGTAGATGGCGGACTGGCTGAGGGCTAACAGCCGGCCCTTTTCCAGCAGATCGACGCTGTCTTCTCGCGCTTCCTTGGCCTCCGCCTCCGTGTACATGGTGACCCGAGGTGAGCCGAACTCAATGTCAGTTGGGATGACAGCCTCGGCACCATATACAAGGACGAAAGGGGTGAAGCCGGTTGACTTGTTTGGAGTAGTGCGCAAGCTCCAGAGGACGGTCGACAGCTCGTCGAGCCAACAGCCGGCCGAACGCTCCAGTGGCATCACCAATCGGGCTTGATGCCGGAGAGGATGAGGCCATTTGCTCGCTCGACTTGGCAGTTTAACTGCGGGTGGGCAACGGACGCTAAGTCCAGTCGGATGCCCTGTGTCGCGCAGAAACATGCCAGTGCTCCTTTGGCAAAATTTGTGACGTTGTCGGTGATGATGCTATGTGGTATGCCATACCAGGTTGTGATGTCTGCAATGAATGTCACAGCATTCGGCCCATTCAGCTTCTTGATCGGCTTCGCTTCAATCCACTTGGTAAAAAATTTCCACGGTGACAAGAAGATGTGTCATGCCGCCGCGCGCCGTCTTGAATGGGCCCACCATGTCCTATTCCCAGATGGCAAAGGGCCAAGTGAGGGGAATGGTTTTGAGTGCAGGAAGCCGGCAGGTGTTGCTTGGAGCTAAAGACTTGCCACCCTTTGCAGTGTTTGACTAATTTCTTGGCGTCGTCCAAAACAGTCGGCCAGAAGAATCCATGGCGGAAAGCTTTGGCGACGAGCGATCTTGAGGCTGCGTGGTGGCAGCATTCACCTTGGTGGATGTCCTTGAGGGTTGCTATGCCCTTCTCCGGCTCAACCCAGTGCTGGAAGACTCCAGTGACACTGCGCCTAATGAGCTCTCGGTTCACTATTGTGTATGCTCCAGCTCGGTGCTGGACTTGTCTTGCCGAGATCTCGTGAGTCGGCAGCTCTTTTTTAACCAGGAAATTGAGGATGGGCTGGGCCCATGATGGAGTTGTGACTTCTTCTGTTGTCAAAACGGCTACTACGACCAGGGCGGGTGGGCTGGGTGGTGAAGAGTTGGAGTCGGCCACCGCCTGTTGTGTCGATGCAGTCCCCAGGCCGGCTGCAATTGTCCCCGGGTCGGGTTCTGAAGTCCCCGGGCCGGGTACGACTACAGCAGTCCCCGAGCCGCCTGTCGAAGTCCCCGAGCCGCCTGCTTGGCTCCCCAAGCCAGATCCGACTGCATCGGGGTCAGGCGACATGAAGATGGAATCAGACTCTGGAGACGGCTTGACAGATGGCTTGAGGAGGCGTTGGAGAGAGACGCCGGTTGGTATAGCTTGTCGGGTGGAGCCTATTCGTGCCAGGGCATCTGCTTGCTCGTTGTCGGCCCGTGGCACGTGGAGGAACTCGCATCCTTCAAAGTATCCGCTGAGTTGCTGAACGAGGAAGCGGTAGCTCACCATGTTTGCGTCCTTGGCGTCCCAATCGCCGGATGATTGCTGTACTACCAAGTCCGAGTCACCATAGCACAGGATCCAGCGGATGCCGAGTTCTTTGGCTAGCCGGAGCCCGTGTATGAGTGCCTCGTACTCGGCCACATTGTTGGAGGCGGCAAAATGGATTTGCAATGTGTATCTGAGCTTGTCGCCTTTGGGAGAGGTGAGGACGATGCCGGCTCCCAAGCCGGTGCGCATCTTGGATCCATCGAAGTGCATCCGCCAATGAGTGGAGTCGGGCGCAGGCGGCAGGTACTGGGTCTCGGCCCAGTCGACGAGGAAGTCGGCCAATGCCTGGGACTTGATGGCGGAGCGGGGTTGGTAGAATATCGTGTAAGGAGCTAGCGCAATGGCCCATTGTGCCACCCGGCCGGATGCGTCCCGGCTGCCTATGATCTCGGCCAGCGGGGCAGTACATACGACCGTGATGGGGTGTTCTTGAAAGTAGGGCTTGAGCTTCTTGGTGGCAAAGTACACACCATAGCACATCTTCTGATAGTGTGGGTAGTTCTGCTTTGAGGTGGACAACACTTCACTCAGATAATACACCGGCCTCTGGACTAACTGAGCTCGGCCTTCTTCTGGGTGCTGAACCACGATAACGGTGCTGACCACCCAGCTAGTGGCAGCAATGTAAAGGAGCATGGGCTCTTTCTCAGTCGGTGCCGCCAAGACAGGCGGCATGGAGAGCATCTTCTTTAACTCGTGGAAAGCTTGGTCTGCTTGGTCATTCCACTCAAAGTGAGTGGATTTCTTCATGAGTCGGTAGAGGGGGAGAGCCTTCTCTCCGAGTCGGCTGATGAAGCGGTTGAGGGAGGCCAAGCATCCGGTAAATTTTTGGACGTCTCTCAGCTTGGTAGGAATCTCCATTCTCTCTATGGCCTTGATCTTCACCGGGTTGCATTCGATGCCGCGCTCAGAGACCAGGAAGCCTAGGAGCTGGCCGGCTGGCACTCCGAACACGCATTTCTCGGGATTGAGCTTGATCTGAAACCGGTGCAGGTTTTCAAATGTCTCTTTGAGGTCTTCCAGTAGGGTGCCGCGCTTCTCCGTCTTCACCAGAATATCGTCTACATAGACGTGGGCATTTCTGCCGAGCTGGTTGAGGAGGCATTTTCTGCATGCAATGCTGAAAAGTGGCACCGGCATTTCTCAAGCCGAATGTCATAGTCAGGTAGCAGAAGGCTTCGAATGGTGTGATGAAGGTGGTCTTCAGGCGGTCAGCTGGGCCCAATTTTATCTGGTGGTAGCCCGAGTAAGCATCCAAGAAGCTCAACAGCTAGCATCCGGCTGTGGAGTCTATCACTTGATCAATCCTTGGCAGAGCAAAAGGATCTTTGGGGCAGGCTTTGCTGAGGCTAGTGTAATCAATGCACATACGCCACTGTTTGTTTTTCTTCAACACCAGGACCGGGTTGGCAGGCCACTCTGGAAAGAACACCTCCATAATGAAGCCGGCTGCTAGAAGCCGGGCTATTTCTTCTCCGACTACTCTTCTCTTCTCTTCTGATAGGCGGCACAAGGGCTGCTTGACCGGCTTGGCGTCTGATCGGACATGTAGCTTGTGCTCGGCGAAATCCGTCGGAACACCCGGCATGTCCTTGGGAGACCATGCAAAGATGTCCCGATTCTCACGGAGGAAATCGACGAGCTCACTTTCCTATTTGCTGTCAAGGCAGGTTCCCATGACAGCGTACCTCTCCGGGTGCTCCGGGTCCAGAGGTATCTTCTTTGTTTCCTTGGCCGGCTGGAAAGAACCTTGAGCATCATATTCCTTGGGGTCAGGGGACAGGGCCAGCTGCTTGTCGGCCATGGCCACGACTCGGTCCAACATCTTCTTCTCTTCAGCGATCACGAGGGACTCGGCCAGCCGGCTGCTAGCTGCTGCACACTCAAAGGACTTCTTGTAGTCTCCAGCCATGGTGATGATGCCCTTGGAACTCGGCATCTTCATCTTGAGGTAGGCATAGTGGGGCACAACCATGAACTTGGCCAGAGCAGGTCGGCCAAGTAGTATGTGGTACGGGCTCTCCAGATCCACCACTTCAAACCATATTGCTTCTCGGCGGAAATGATCTTTGTCTCCAAAGAGAATATATATCCTGATCTCGCTGATTGGTGCGCAGGACAGGCCGGGTACGATGCCATGGAACATAGTCCGACTAGGCATGAGCTGCTTCGTCTTGATGTTCAGCTTCTCCATGGTGTCACGGTGCAGTATGTTGATGCTGCTTCCGCCATCTATCAGCACGCGGGAGAATCAGGCAGTTCGCCTGTCTGTCGCGAGGGTGGCATCCAAAACCAATGCATAAGAGCCGGGAGACGGCATCACCTCTGGGTGATAGGCCCGGCTCCAACTGATAGGCTTCTCCGACTAGTGCATGAACTCGGGGTTGTTGGAGGCGACTGCGTTGACTTCTTGGTGTTGTCGGCGCCGGCTTCGCCGGTCTTAAGGCTGGCTTGTAAAGACGACGTAGGCGGCATGCTCATCAGGGAACTCATCTTGAACAGCTCCGACTGCTGGCCGAGTGGCCGGCTGCTGAGGAGCCGGAGGCGGCTGACCAGCAGGCGGAGGCGGCACCAGCTCTTCGCCCTTGGAGATTCGTGTGAGCCAATGGCATTTCCGAGTAGTGTGGTTGGAGGCCTTCGCGCCGCTGTGGAACTTGCAGGGGGCATCAAGGTCCTGCTCGTAGGAGAAAGCCGGCTGCCAAGCCGGCCTGCCACCCTTCTGCTACTTGGGCGCGGGCCGCCCTTCGGGTTGTTCGTCTTTGACTGTGGCCACTTGCCGACTGGTGGAAGTCGGCATAGGAGCCTTGCGCTTGTTGTCGTTCTGGTACGGGCGTCGGTTGGAGTCTCCAGCCGGCGTCTTGGGAGCCGGCGCAAGCACCTTCCCGGAGGCGTCTACTCGGAGCTCGGTCTTCATTGAGGAGTCGGCCGTGGCGTACTTGTCTGCGATGACCGGAAGCTCATCGAGGGTAGTCGGCTCGTCACAGAGGAGTTGGTGCTTGAGTAGGGTTCCTTCTCGGCACCTGGCGGTGAAGTACTCTATGGCTTGAACCTCGTGCACCCCCTCGCAGGAGTTGTGGAGCTCGGCCCAACGCGTGAGGTAGTCGCGGGTTGATTCATTAGGCCCTTGTACACACAAGGAGAGCTGTCGGGGCTTGGGATCCCGTTTGTAGGTGCTAGTGAACTTGTGGATGATGGCTTCGGTGAAGTCTAGCCAGCTGTTGATGCTGTATGGCTTGAGGCTATTGAGCCAGGTGCGCGCCGTGCCTTGGAGCATCAGGGGAACATATTTCACGGCAATGCGCCTGTTGCCGTTTGCTATGCAAACTGCGGTGGAGTAGTCGATCAACCAATCTTCCGGCTTCACGAAGCCGTTGTACTTGGGCGTGTCTCTTGGGAGCGAGAACCCTTTGGGGAAGGGCTCGTCGCGGATGCGGGGGCGAAGCAAGGCAGGCCGACATCAGCTTCCTCTTCTAACGCCAGGGATCACGCTAGGCGGTCGATCCGATGGCGGGCATCGTTTTCGCCGACTCCTTCGCGGCGACCTAGGCGGCCGCTGAGAGTCGGATGCGTGACAGGCGGCGGGGTGGGGTATCTCTCCCCACGAGGCAGAGGAGGGGGCGTATCGCCCCGTCGCTCCACAGCTCAAGGGCGGCCTTCTGCGTCGCGCTCGATGGTGATTCCAGTCCGACTGCGACTAGCAGCCGACTCCATTTCTTTCCTTGTACGGGCTCTGCCCGCAGTCGGCGTTCGTGACGTTGTGCCGTGCTCTCGGCGTGGGGGAGGGATTTTAGCACGGACGCCGGCTTCATGCCGCTTTGCGGCCACGTCGATCAGCTGCTGGATGCGTCTGGTCATGTAGGAGAGCTCGTCAGCCCCTACTCCGTTCAGCTCATCTACGACCGACTGGGCGGCGCGTAGGTTCTCAAGAGACGTGGCGTAGAGTGGGCGTTCTGCTCCCAGCATGTCAGTGATGGCCGCGCCGCGTTTCTCGATGACGCCGGCCCGGCTCGGCCCGTCGGGAGGCGGCGTGCCAAAGGCGGCGTGGTCGACTTCGCGCTGGTGAGCCTCGTTGAGGCATCTCATGGTGGCTAGCTTCTGGCCCTCCGCAATGAGGGCAAGGCGGCGTGCCTCCAGCGTCTCGGCGTTGGCGTCGGCTGGGATGGGGGCGGACAAATCATGCAGCGCCGCTTGCAGGGCGTCGTGGGTGTTCTCGCCAGAGGCGACTCTGTGGCTGATGACCAACACCTCGGTGACGGTGCTGCCGCTGCTGTCGGCTCGAGGGAGAAGATCGTCGAAGACCACCACGTTGGTGGGGAAAGCATCGAGCGATGCTGTGTCAGAATCGACAAGCATTGGGTCAGTGGATCCAACCGACTCCAAATCCATAGCAGGCTCGCTGGAGACGTAGAGTTGGTCAAGGAGGCAGATGAGGCGGCTCTCGGGGCAGCCGGTGCCCGCGTTGGATGCGGGCTCGTCAGAGATGCGAGCCTCGCCAAGAAGATTGGTGAGGCAGCTCGCTGCGCAGGTGTTGTCGACACCTTGCAGCGCGCCGGGGCAAGCGGCTGGCTACGCTCGCGGGGGAGGAAGAGGGTTCCCGTCCAGAGCAGGTCTTCGGACAACGGTGCACATGGCCCCACGGTGGGCGCCAAATGTCGGGTGGTAGGTGCGACATATGCCAACGGGTGGCTTATCATTGTGGGAGCCAATAAGACATTGCCGGTGCCTGGAAACGGGATAAGGCGAAGACATGCACGCCAGCGAATCTTACCCAGGTTCGGGGCTCTCCGTGGAGATAACACCCCTAGTCCTGCTCTGCGGGGTCTCCGCATGATCACTAGATCAACAAGTGGCTACAAGAGGCTCCTTGAGCTGTTTTGGCGAGAGGAGGAAGAAGGGGCAAGGCTTCTCCTCTCAAAGTTGTGTCTGATACTATCAAAGTCCAACCCTTTGCATGGGTGCCATGGGGGTTTTTTATAGGCCTACCCCCCAGGGGTACAATGGTAATCCGGCTGGGCGCGGGCCCAACCGTCAGCGTCTATGCTTGTCGGCTTCTCGGCCGACCGCTGGGGCCCGCCGACTGGTGGGTCCCACAGGCTGCCGGCCTCTTGGTCGACAGGTAGGCCCCACCGCTTGGTCCTGTCGGGGGCTGGTTACTGTTGCCTCTCTCTTGATGATGAAGGCTTTGTCGAGGTAAGGATGGCTACAGTGCCGCCGCCTAGCGGGCTCTCACTGTAGCCCTACCTTGTCTTGTCTCCTTAATGGTGCGCTTACTTTGAGGGAGGGAGCGAGCCGGTTGGTGAGGGCCGGCCACGTCCCGGGCCGACTAAGGGAAGCAGGGCCGCCTTCGGGTGTCTCTCTGACCGAAGGGGCCCGCCGCCTGCGGGCCGTACTGATGGCGCGTCATGGGTGACGTCATGGTCAGCATGGCAACAGTGCCACGCCGAACGGGTCATGGCTGCCCCGTACGGCGTACTGTAGCCATGTGTACTCCGGGATTCAGGGGTGGTAGGCTTCACTGTTGCCACGCCCCGTCCCATCTCCGTTATGTGGGTGCAGACTTTGAGGGCACGATCTGGGCCACCTATCAGGGGCCGGCTTCTTGGAGTCGGTCGTATCGTAGCCGACTTCTTGGAGTCGGCCCTCCCGCGGCTTTCTTTATGAGGATTCTAGGGTCCGGCCGCCTTCCGGTAGTCGGCTTGCAGGGTAGCCGGCCCAGGGAAGGCAACCCCGTCTCTTGGGTGCTTGAAGGCTAGCTCGGCCTATTATTTTTTGAAGAGCCTGGGGGAGCCGGCTAGGCTACTCCGACAAGCCTCTTGCCCCAGCGCCTCCTCAGCCGGCCTGTTGCACCAACCGGGCCTTCGACCATGGGTGAGCAGCCCCCTCCAGCCCTCTCCTATACACTTGGCCCAGCAGTTTCAACCCGTTATGTTTTTTCCCTGTCCAACGATTTTAGCTATTTTCCGGAGAACTGCTGTTTTACAGAAAAGTCCCTCTAGATCATGCATTTAGTAACTCACAAACCGTGCATCACATGTAAATAATTTATATATGAAAAATGCTTAGTTTTTCATCTAGTTTCACAATATGCTGCTTTCATCCATGCTAAAAATGTTTAATTTGATGTTTGCATTAATTTTGCTCAAATGACATGCTAAAATGATTTATTTCATAACTAAATAACCGTAGCTCCATTCTGAATAAACTATATATGTAACTTGTCTATAAAAATGCATAGATTAACATGGTGCACTTTATTTTGCTGTTTAACAACATTAAAATTGTGTATAGGGCAGAACAGTAGCAAATTCGAAATATGCATATGAGGATTTTCCGGAATTGTTGTTTGTTGTTCCGGCCGCATTTAAACTTGCCTAGATAGGTAGCTTAATTATGCTTCACCTCTTGCCATGTTTAACAACATTTAATATTGTTTGGTATCTTAAACGAGATTAGACTAAAAATGTCAATGTGGTGTTTTGTCAATATGCAACTCGTTGCATATTGAGCTCCACTTAACTTGTAGTATTGTTTGTTGCACTTTGTCATACCATGCCTCATTAAACCGGACATGCATCATACTTGATTGTGCATCATGCCATGATTATGCTTGTGTGTTTACCATGTTGTTTGCTTCTTTCCGGATTGCTTCTCTTGTTAGCTTTAGTTTCGTTCGGGAGTTGTGAGGATTCATTCGACTACGTCCGTTCATCTTCTTCATGGACTCGTTCTTCTTCCTAGCGGGATTTCAGGCAAGATGACCGTCACCCTGGATCTCACTACTATCATTGCTATGCTAGTTGCTTCGTTCTATCGCTTTGCTGCGCTACCTATCAATTGCTCTTCAAGCCTCCCAAACTGCCATGTTAGCCTCTAACCTTTTCACCCTCCCTTGCAAACCGTTGCTTGGCCATGTTACCGCTTTGCTCAGCCCCTCTTATAGCATTATTAGTTGCAGGTGAAGTTGAAGATTGCTCCATGATGGACAGGATTATGTTGATATATCACAATATCTCTTATTTAATTAATACATCTATATACTTGGTAAAGGGTGGAAGACTCGGCCTTATGCCTAGTGTTTTGTTCCACTCATGCCGCCCTAGTTTCCGTCATACCGGTGTTATGTTCCTTGATTTTGCATTCCTTACGCGGTTGGGTGATTTATGGGACCCCCTTGACAGTTCGCTTTGAATAAAACTCCTCCATCAAGGCCCAACCTTGGTTTTACCATTTGCCTACCTAAGCCTTTTCCCTTGGGTTTCCGGAGCCTGAGGGTCATCTTTATTTAACGCCCCGGGCCAGTGCTCCTTCGAGTGTTGGTCCGAAACAGGAAGACTGCGGGGCCACCACCGGGCAACTCGAGGGCTGGTTTTACTCGTAGGCTGACCTATCCGGTGTGCCCTGAGAACGAGATATGTGCAGCTCCTATCGGGATTTGTCGGCACATCGGGCGGCTTTGCTGGTCTTGTTTTACCATTGTCGAAATATCTTGTAAACCGGGATTCCAAGACTGATTGGGTCTTCCTGGGAGAAGGAATATCCTTCGTTGACAGTGAGAGCTTGTGATGGGCTAAGTTGGGACACCCCTGCAGGGTATAAACTTTCGAGAGCCGTGCCCGCGATTATGTGGCAGATGGGAATTTGTTAATATCCGGTTGTAGAGAACTTGACACCAGAGCCGAATTAAAACGCATTAACCGCGTGTGTAGCCGTGATGGTCTCTTTTCGGCGGAGTCCGGGAAGTGAACACGGTTTTAGGTTATGTATGAACGTAAGTAGGAGTTTAGGATCACTTCTTGATCATTACTAGCTTCACGACCGTTCCGTTTGCTTCTCTTCTCGCTCTTATTTGCGTAAGTTAGCCACCATACTTTGCTTAGTCGATGTTGCAACCTCACCACTTATCCTTTCCTTTACCCATTAATCTTTGCTAGTCTTGATACCCATGGTAATGGGATTGCCGAGTCCTCGTGGCTCACAGTTTACTACAACAAGAGTTGCAGGTACAGGTTTTGCGATGATCATGACGCGAGAGCAATGTTTGCTTACTTTGGAGTTCTTCTTCTGTTTCTTCTTCGATTAGGGGATAGGTTCCAGGTCGGCAGCCTTGGCTAGCAGGGTGGATGTCGTTAGAGTTTCTGTTTGTGTTTCATCCATAGTCGGATGGTGCTCTTATGTATGATGTTGTATTCGTGTGGCATTGTATGCCTCTTGTATGTATCCCCATCTATTATGTAATGTTGAGTTAATGATATCCACCTTGCAAAAGCATACCAATATGCGGTTCTATCCTTGGTGGGACCTTCGAGTCTCTTTAGGATAGTATCACATATTGGGCGTGACAAGTTGGTATCAGAGCCTCGACCGACCATAGGAGCCCCCTTGATTGTTGGTCGTTGTTGAGTCTAGAAGAAAACTATTTTGAGTCTTAGGATTATATATATATCGGAGAGTTGGATTCTTTTTACTCCTCAGCCCCCTTCGTCGCTCTGGTGAGGACTCTTGACGTAGATGTTTTGTCTTTCCTCTCCTCAATTTTTTCACAAATTATTTTTAGGATCATGCGGGTATCTTGGGATCATTCCGATATTCTTGTGACGAGAACATTGTTCTTGGTGCCTCCTAACATTTAGGGGTTGTGGCAGTGTCCCGGGGAGTTGAGCTTCGAGGTGTTGTCGTCACAACTTTATCGTTGCAGTTCTGGAATACCTGAGTTTTGCCGACATCGAAAATCGCTTTTATGCAGTTGTTGGTGAGATAACCTCGACGCCACCCAGTACTAGGGAGTTCAGGAGTATTGCCATAGCTTGTATAATGGATGCTTTTCGAAGGTTGAGGTACGCGATTTCCGGAGTTTTCTTGGTTATGTTTTGACGGATGGATACAACTGGATGTAGGGATTTTTAGTTTGGGTGAGATATATTGCTTCCCCTATATCCCCAACACCAGATTGCATAACCAGAAAGTTTCGGGAGTTTATATGTGGGAATTCAAGTAGCTCCTAGAATATCTTTCCGACAGATGCCTGATATGGGATTGGGTAAATCTCTATCATATGTATTTGTTCCGGCTTATTTCTGCAAGCCAATCCTTTGTTTTGTTTTGAGTTGTGGTATTTGAGTTGCTTCAATGTCAAATGTTGAATCCATACCTTCCCTAAATGGTGTTCTCATATTTCTATGTGAATACTAATCCTTCTTGATCGTTGAGGTTATCATGTCAATTCTTTCCAACCGGTGTGCTTCTCTTCAAGTTAATCCTATCCCTTCAATATTTGCGAGATCAATTCTAAGTTTTCTCAATGGTATCCGTTTCATCCGTCCCTAAGTTTCCTTTGTTTTCCCGCCCTCCCACCCTTTTTCTTCAAGGACTCGGATATCTTAATCAAGTATCCATCTTATGGATGTGAAGTTTCTCCATTCTTTTCGCGTCAATGTTCTTATCCGGTGATTGTCAGGAAGATACTAATGAAGCTTTGAGTTCATCATTCTTCGTTATTTTTCTTTTCTGGTGGATTTAATTCAAGATTTCAGTGTTGATCATATTCTTTTCCTCATGTCAAATTCTTTTTCATGCCGGTGCACCTCTTAATCTTTCACTTCTTGCTATTCATTTGTTCTGGAGTGCTGAAGATATCTCACAAGACTTGTGTTTTCATTCTCAATCCGTTCAAGATATTTCGAGGTTGTTATCTCATTCAAGCCATTTAAATCAACCGGTGCAATCTCTCCTTAAGCTTCAACAGTGTTTTTTTAGTGGTCCCTAACCCACAGGTCTTTTCCCAGGATCTTACCTGACTCTTCTAATTTTCTTGGAGCTATTCCCAAATTCTTTTCGAAGTTTGACATAAGAATGATTTCTCATCAGTCAAATGTATCCTCCAAGTTTGCTTTCAAATTCTTTTCAGCTTTGGCTCAACCTTTCCTCTTTTAATCCTTCCGGAGTTTCTCAACAATTTGGTGGTGTTTCTCCTCGTCATTCTTAGCATGTGAAGACCGAAGAAGAGTTCCTCTTAAATCCTTACCCATTCTTCCAAAGATGCGTAGTTCAACCTCGATGCCATCCTCTCATAATTGTTTTCAATTGTGAGATTTCTTTTCACCCTTTCGGAGCATTTCATGAGTTGTTTCCATTTCTTTCCTTCGAAGGCCATCATGTCATAATTCTTCATTCTCAGCATGTAGCTATCATTCTCCAAATCTCACCGGTGAATCGTCCAAATATCCTCTATTAAGTTCATGGTCTCTTTGATCTCATGTATCTAAATCCCCTCAAGTATCTTCATTTGTTTTCCAACTCTTCCCGGTGAATTGTGCCTTTGCTACTTTTTTTCAATTCTTATGGTGGTTCGTTCAAGATTTGTCTTCCTTCGTTATCATATCAATTCATTCGTTGATTCCAAATCCCACTGGTGGTTCCATCAATACCTTCTCAAGTTTGCGCTATCTCTATCCTTAATCCCTCAAGAAGAATAAGTAGTATGCCAAATCCGTTGCTTGTCATCAATTTAAATAGGTGAAGGATACACATAATGTAATTCTTATTATTGTTTCATCCAACTGATCTAGTTTCTTCTTTCCAGAGTTATTCATCATGTCACATTTCTCGGTTCGAGATGCTTCATCTTTTCTTCTCTGGAGTTTCAAGTTTTCCGCTTTATCTCATCACGAAGCTCCATCTAAATCATCGCAAGGCTTCACCTTGTGTTTTCAAGTTATCTTTCTTTTTATCATCCTTTTATTACCGGAGTTCTTCATGGGGGCTCTACATGGTGGTTCGTCAAGGATTCTTTTCATTCTTCAATTGTTCTTCAAGATTTCTCTTGAAGTTATGACCCGCCAAGCTATACTCAAAAATAAACATGGTGCCCAACACATGTATTTCCTGAGGAGTTCAAGTATTCTTCTTCTTGCATTTCGAAGTGCAATTCCTTCTACCTTATCTTCCAGATGGCGTTATATCATTCTTGACAATTTCCATTCATGTTTCATGAGTCACATGTTGTCAAGAATGAGGTATTCTAAATCCATTAATCCCTCCATTGGAGTTATCTTGGTATAGATTTCACCTAAAGCCTTCCCTAAGGAATGTTGCTATTTGTGGTTCTTATCAATGATCCAAGTTTTCTCCTATCCTCTCGGCGAAAGAAGTTTTTCATCTCTTCATTGATCTCAAGCAAACAATTGTTTCCGTTAGTGGCCGGTTGTCACCTCATAATTTTGAGATGTTTTCCATAAGCCCACAACAAGCTAATTCTTTTCATTGTTGGTTTTCCAACAACTCCATTATAACCTTCTTGGAAGGGTGCTTTCCAAGCTCATTTTTGGCAGAAGTTGGCATTTTCTTCTCCGTTCTATTATTCCAATGATCTATCTTCTATTCTTTCTTCCGGAGGCATTGTGATGTTGCTCTTTTCACTCATCATCTCGATTTGTGAGGATCGTGTTCTTTTCATGCTTAGCCATTTAACCGGAGTGTCATGTCCTCTTTCCAAGTTCTTCTCGTTTTGTCAAGTTTTGCTTCTCTTTTCTACTGGAGTGCTACCTGCATTCTTTCGTTCTTGTTCCTTGTTTATCTTGTTTCAACCAGAGTGGTTCCAATTCCTTCTTGTCCATTGTAATCGTTACTCATAGCTTTCCAACCTCCAAGGTTCACATGGTGTTCATTGTTTCTATTTTCTACCGCAGTGCTCTCAATTGTGTTCAACTCTGTTGTGTTCTCTCTTTCAACTTCTCAACCTCTCAAGGTTCTTTGGTTTCACTCATTGGTCGAAGAAGCAACTTAGTTTTACCTCTTCTCTTCCTCTTCAGTTTCTCTCTGGTGTCATCCTAGATCTCGGGACGAGATCCTCTTGTAGTGGTGGAGTGTTGTAACACCCCGGATATAACTTTCCATATTCGTAACTCCAACTCTTGCCTTTTCCGGAGATGCGATATGTTATTTCCATCGTGGTTGGGTTTTTGTCTTTTGTTTTGCATTTTGTTCATGTCATGCATTTCATCTCATAGCATCATGCGCATTGCATCTGCATGTTTTCATAAAGCTTGCATCCGTTTGTAGTTGCTGTGTTCCCCCCTTGCCTTCGTTGTCCCTTTCGAGAGCAACTATTCATTTGTTGTCCGACCGTTTGAGCCTCTTTGCACAGCCACCAACCACCTCCGCAACCTAGTCCGAAAACTTCTCCCGGACCTGACCCGGGCTGTCATGACCGTTGGATCCGAATCATCCCCAAACATCCCGAAAGTATCTTCGGTTCTTTATTGGACTCTCCCTACCTATTTATTCTTGACCGCCCGATTACGATCAGACGGACCGAGTTAATCCCAACCCTAATCCCCTACCTATATAAGCTGCCTAACCCTAACTTCTAGGGACTTGTCCCATCCTCCGCCGCCGCTAGCCCACTGTCTCCTCCTCCTTGGGATCCCCTCCCGATCCAAACCACCAACCGAAGCCGCCACCTTCCTCCTCGTTTTCCAAATCGGGCCAACCACAACCTACCAATTCCATCGATCCATCCCCTCCTACCAGGGACACCCGCAAGAGAGAGCCAGGGCTCAACCCTGCCGCCTCGCGACGCTCGCCGGAGCAACCAGCGACGACCCTCACCTCTAGGACCTCCTCCTCGCCGCCCCATCTCGTCTCCAAAACCAGTCACGGGACCCGCACCCCTCGTTGCTTCTCCTTCTCCCGTCCCGCTCCTCTCTTCCTCCTGTTTTTCCCTCTCTCTCTCTCTCTCTCACGGTGGCCTCTCTCTCTCCTTCCTAGGAATGAGCAGGAGCTCGCCCACGCTCCATGCCGCCGCCGCTATCGTCCTGCTTCGTCCGGTGACCTCCGAGCAGCACCACCCGCTGGATCTGCTTGAGCTCGCCTCGCCCCTGCGCCTCAAGTCCCATATCGCCAAGCCGCCTCCCTGCCCTCGAGTCCGTTCAGATCAGCTCTGTGGCGGACCGTTCTGCCGTTCCCCGTCAGCCACCCGTCGCCGGAGTTCCTTGCCAGCTCGCGCGCCGACCTGCAAGTCGGGCCGCTTCCTCCTCTGCTTCTGCTTTGAGCAGGAGGTCGACACCCCCGCCTCGAGCGCGACCGCATGTGGCCTGCGAGCGTTGACCGCGCCTCCAGCGCCGTGTGGCCCAGCAGCCTCTTGCCCCAGAGCCTCCTCAGCCGGCCTGCTGCACCAACCGGGCCTTGGCCCATGGGTGAGCAGCCCCCTCCAACCCTCTCCTGTACACTTAGCCCTGTAGTTTCAGCCCATTATGTTTTTTCCCTGTCCAACGATTTTAGCTATTTTCCAGAGAGCTGCTGTTTTACAGAAGAGTCCCTCTAGATCATGCATTTAATAACTCACAAACCGTGCATCACATGTAAATAAGTTATATATGAAAAATGCTTAGTTTTTCATCTAGTTTCACAATATGCTGCTTTCATCCATGCTAAAAATGTTTAATTTGATGTTTGCATTAATTTTGCTCAAATGACATGCTAAAATGATTTATTTCATAACTAAATAACTGTAGCTCCGTTTTGAATAAACTATATATGTAACTTGTCTAGAAAAATGCATAGATTAACATGGTGCACTTTATTTTGCTGTTTAACAACATTAAATTTGTGTTTAGGGCAGAACAATAGCAAATTCGAAATATGCATATGAGGATTTTCCGGAATTGTTGTTCGTTGTTCCGGCCTCACTTAAACTTGCCTAGATAGGTAGCTTAATTATGCTTCACCTCTTGCCATGTTTAGCAACATTTAATATTGTTTGGTATCTTAAACGAGATTAAACTAAATATGTCAATGTGGTGTTTTGTCAATATGCAACTCGTTGCATATTGAGCTCCACTTAACTTGTAGTATTGTTTGTTGCACTTTGCAATACCATGCCTCATTAAATCGGACATGCATCATATTTGATTGTGCATCATGCCATGATTATGCTTGTGTGTTTACCATGTTGTTTGCTTCTTTCTGGTTTGCTTCTCTCGTTAGCTTCGGTTTCATTCCGGAGTTGTGAGGATTCATTCGACTACGTCCGTTCATCTTCTTCATGGACTCGTTCTTCTTCCTAGCGGGATTTTAGGCAAGATGACTGTCACCCTGGATCTCACTACTATCATTGCTATGCTAGTTGCTTCATTCTATCTCTTTGTTGTGCTACCTATCAATTGCTCTTCAAGCCTCCCAAACTGCCATGTTAGCCTCTAACCTTTTCACCCTTCCTAGCAAACCATTGCTTGGCTATGTTACCGCTTTGCTCAGCCCCTCTTATAGCGTTGTTAGTTGCAGGTGAAGTTGAAGATTTCTCCATGATGGACAGGATTATGTTGGGATATCACAATATCTCTTATTTAATTAATGCATCTATATACTTGGTAAAGGGTGGAAGTGTTTTGTTCCACTCTTGCCGCCCT
Organism: Triticum timopheevii; assembly: GCA_963921465.1. Lineage (NCBI taxonomy): Eukaryota > Viridiplantae > Streptophyta > Magnoliopsida > Poales > Poaceae > Triticum > Triticum timopheevii. Next base: position 335,305,906 of record OY997266.1, on the reverse strand, counting down.
AGTTTCCGTCATACTGGTGTTATGTTCCTTGATTTTGCGTTCCTTACGCGGTTGGGTGATTTATGGGACCCCCTTGACAGTTCTCTTTGAATAAAACTCCTCCAGCAAGGCCCAACCTTTGTTTTACCATTTGCCTACCTAAGCCTTTTCCCTTGGGTTTCCGGAGCTCGAGGGTCATCTTTATTTAACCCCCCGGCGCTCCTTCGAGTGTTGGTCCGGAACGGGCAGACTACGGGGCCACCATGGGGCAACTCGAGAGCTGGTTTTACTCGTAGGCTAACCTATCCGGTGTGCCCTGAGAACAAGATATGTGCAGCTCCTATCGGGATTTGACGGCACATCGGGCGGCTTTGCTGGTATTGTCTTACCATTGTCGAAATGTCTTGTAAACCGGGATTCCGAGACTGATCGGGTCTTCCTGGGAGAAGGAATATCCTTCATTGACCGTGAGAGCTTGTGATGGGCTAAGTTGGGACACCCCTGCAGGGTATAAACTTTCGCGAGCCGTGCTCGCCGTTATGTGGCAGATGGGAATTTGTTAATGTTCGGTTGTAGAGAACTTGACACCAGATCCGAATTAAAACGCATCAACCGCGTGTGTAGCCGTGATGGTCTCTTTTCGGCGGAGTTCGGGAAGTGAACACGGTTTTGGGTTATGTATGAACGTAAGTAGGAGTTCAGGATCAATTCTTGATCATTACTAGCTTCACGACCGTTCCGTTTTCTTCTCTTCTAGCTCTTATTTGCGTAAGTTAGCCACCATACTTTGCTTAGTCGATGTTGCAACCTCACCACTTATCCTTTCCTTTACCCATTAAGCTTTTCTAGTCTTGATACCCATGGTAATGGGATTGCTGAGTCCTCGTGGCTCACAGTTTACTACGACAACAGTTGCAGGTACGGGTTTTGCGATGATCATGATGCGAGAGCGATGTTTGCTTACTTTGGAGTTCTTCTTCTGCTTCTTCTTCGATCAGGGGATAGGTTCCAGGTCGGTAGCCTGGGATAGCAGGGTGGATGTCGTTTGAGTTTCTGTTTGTGTTTCATCCGTAGTCGGATGGTGCTCTTATGTATGATGTTGTATTCGTGTGGCATTGTATGCCTCTTGTATGTATCCCCATCTATTATGTAATGTTGATGTAATGATATCCACCTTGCAAAAGGGTATCAATATGCGGTTCTATCCTTGGTGGGACCTTCGAGTCTCTTTAGGATAGTATCACATATTGGGCGTGACAAAACAGGAGATAGCTTCCTCTTACGGCCTTCAATTTTTTTCTACATGTAACATGCACTAATACAACTTTCATGTGAAAATTTGGAAAATTTCAAGGGTCATTTGACCTTTTGAAGACATTTATGTGATTTTCTAGCCATTTAATGACCGTAATTCAAATTTGAACTACATCTAGATGCAACAACTAACCATAACTGGTTGAAAAATCTTATTTATGTACTTGTGTGCGAGTTAATTCCATGTGCAGTAAATTAGAAGGAATTTTCAAATATATTGGTCTCACGACATGGACACATGCATGGAGTGCCATGGCATTTTAATTCCAAAAAATTAAAAAATGATCAGAAAAACACGAAACCTTGCTTAATGTAATGTCATGCTACTATGATTATGTGGTAAAAAAATTGGTATGTTTGACGAAAGTTTGGACACACACACTTCACAAACGGGAGCAACTCACTAGAAGGCTCGTGGTTCCCAGAGGGAACAATGTATGTTTGATGACGAACGGGAGATAGCTTCCTCTTACGGCCTTCAATATTTTCTATGTGTAACATGCACTAATACATCATGTGAAATTTTGGAAAATTTCAGGGGTCATTTGACCTTTTGAAGACATTTAAGTGATTTTCTAGCCATTTAATGACCGTAATTCGAATTTAAACTACATCTATATGCAACGGCTAACCACAACGGTTTGAGAAATTTTATTTGTGTACTTGTGTGCGAGTTAAAAAATCATCCATGATGTAAATATTTGTTGTTCAAAAAAGAAAATGTAAAATCTGGCAAGACAACCGGCCCCCACACGATTAGCACTCTATTTCGCGCCTCGAGGTTTGGAAAGTGAGTGGCGGGCGTTGTTAATGAGACACAGTTCTGTATTGGGAACCGTTAGCTATTATGTTCACACAAAGATTTTGCTGCGGGAATCGTGTGTAATTCAAACTACAGTACTCGTAAATTCTGGCGACTGGCGTGTGTACTTTTCCTGTCGGTCTAGACTCCGGCCGCCAATAAATACTACCTTGCTCATGTCGTCCCGCCTGCATTCTCATCTACATCCTCCCCTTGCTCTCTCTCTCTCTCTCTCTCAAATCTCTACCATGGCGCCGCCGGTCTGCCCACGCGCCGACGAGGAGTCGCCGCCCCCCGAGGACGCTCACTCGAAGAGCAGCGACAAGGACTCCTACGTGCCGCCGGACGAGGTTGCACCGGACTCCCCAACTTTGGATTGGTTTTGGGGCCAGTACGATCTTTGTCTTTGGAAGTCGCTGCCGCTGGCTGAGAAAGCCATGCAAGTGGCTTTCAAGAAGGAGATGGCGGAGGAGGATGCTAGGTACCAGGCGTCCTATGAAGCCTGTGATGCCGCCTGGAAAAATGAGGCGGTGGAGCTTTGGGGGCGGGCGCATCGTCGTGCGAAGGAGGTGTACGAAGACGGGTACTTCACGAGGAAGGCCAAAGGCGCTAGGCGCCTCATCGCTGCATGGAGGTGGGCCGATAAGCTCCAGCGTGCCACCGACGAGGAGCTCCGGTGGGTGCTCAACGAAATGGCAAGATCGTTCACGCTCGTTCGGCTACAAGAGGCAGATCGGTACGTCAACCACTGCGAGGCAGAGGAGGCGGAGTACTGCCTCCACGCTGGGAAGACGTCGCGCACCAGGGAGCTGCTGGCGAGGGGCTGCCAGAATACTGGCCCCAGGAGGGATTATTAGTTTTAGTATTGTCGTTTTCAATTTTATGCATTGTACCTAGTAGTTAAGTATCATCACGTATATGTGATGATATCATATATATTCTTTGATGAACTAATGAACTATATATATATTAATATTATGAATTCCATTTTCTATCTATTTTTTTATACTAATTTGAATCTAGTTGTTATCATCCACATGTACAGAATGGAAAGCGTATAAACACACATTGAAACCGAACATATAAAAATGGAAAACAGAGTACACACATTAAAACAGAGCAATAAACAGAGCAATACAATGATTGATGTGAATACATAGCTATCCACATCGAAACGACTCAACAAAATAGAACGCGTCCATGAGACCATGACCAGCAGCTCTTGCCTACGGTAGCTCTTGGCTCTGCCTGAACTCGTGCAGGCATTCGTCCAAGCGGTCGACACGCTCGTGGTACATCCGGAGCGCGATCTCGAGCTCCAAGTTGGCTATTTCATCGGAGATCACCACCTCGAGGATGCAATGTCCATGTTCCTCTACTGCACCCAGGTGGACACCTTGGCCAAGGAGGCGGTCGAGCCTACCGACTAGCGCGTTGGCATCAAGCAGGCCGCGGACAAGTCGAACGGCACGACCCATGTTAATGGCGCGGTGGGATTCCGGTGCAAGTATGGCGCGCCCGGCCTCTGGTGCAAGTACGGCGCAGAGGGCCTGTGCCCCCTCCTGGCGAGGAATGGGGGTACTGATGGGACGTGTACCCAGCTGCGACACCCCGTTGACAGTAGGCAAGCGTTGATGGATCTGCTCGTGCTGTGCGGCGTGCCATGCCTCTCGCTCTGCGGCGCTCCAACGGTCTCACCGTGCGGCGAGCCGCAGCCTATCGGTGCAGACGCGCCTAGCTTGCTCTGCGGCGCACCATCGATCATGTTGGGCGGTGAGCTGCAGCTTCTCGGCGCTGACAAGCCTATCTTGATCCGCGGAGCTGAAGCGCCATGCACCACGGTTCTGCTCAACCCTGGCGATGACGCGCATCACGGCATCGTCCATCATGTTCTCGGGGAGCGCCGTGGCCTCGATGGGTCGTGGCGCCTTCTGGTTTTCCTCATCGACGAGGTTGATGGAAGAGGCGGCTCTTTGGTGGGTTGGCATATTTGGAAAAGGTGGATGTGCTACAGGCTGCGCTTGTTGCCTCCATGCATCGTGCCATGCCTAGGTTTATGTGCAATATGGCTGGGTGGCGGGAAACAGGTGAGGAAATGGCGGGAAATGGTGGCGTGTTCATAAAATGCCATCAATTAATGGAAACTTAGCATATATGGAACATTGAGCTAGCACATGAAGTAGATGATGATGAGATGAACACGAACCACACTAGGGAACCGGCCGGTGATGAATTCATGAATCGCAAACGGTTGTACACTAGCAAGCATTTGCACAACACACACAACTTATTCCATCACAAACAGGTCGGATGGATCAACTGTATGCCACGTATACACATTGTCAAAAAGTAATGCGGTAGACCTTCTTTAACATGTGTTAAAAATAAAATAAAAATAAAAAACAAGAACCTTGAGGTTAAATTAACTCATGGGATGGGTCATGTCACTCTTGAATTTGACAGATATGACCCATCCTATTAGTTAATTTAACATCAACACAACTTCCCATCCAGTCACCCATCTGATGGCTTCTCCAGCCTGAGCACACTTAACTTGAAAGTTCTCTTACATGAGCTACTGGTGGGACAACTAGTCCTTGCTGATATAGGATGCCTCTTCACATCCTTATGGCGGACCGCCCGTCCCCCAATGGCCAATAGATGTTGTGTAGACAGAGCATATCACATACGTCTTATTAGAAGCAATCGTCTCAGTTATTGTCGGTCTTCGCACACATTTCTGATTATAGACCTGTTTGCTGCATATCACACACATCTTGTCATATTGAACCGTTTCTGTTCTCTTGTCTCAATGAAATAGTTCATCCGAGTGAACCACATGCCGTATATCGCACACACCTTGATCTGGCTGGCCATTTCTTTTGTGTTGCCTAATCACAAAAAGTTCATCCGAGTGAAGCGCATGTTGTATATCGCACACACACCTTCATCTGGCAGCATGTTTCTTTTGTTCCTCCTCATCACAAACAGTTAATTTAACTGAACTGTATGCTCTGCATCACACACACAACCAAAATCTGAACCGTGTTTGATGCATCCATCATCGCAAACATTTTGCACCTTTTTTATGGTTTTTTACACCAATGTTTGCGATTATTGCATCACACAGTTTCTTTGAAGGGTCTCTGCTCGTAGTGTCGCGTTAGTAGCATCCTGCAGTAGTGATAAGCTAGCACTGGAAGATTTCTATAAGCATTAACTATACAAAATGTAAAGGTAACAAGTTTTAGCATTGGTATACTAGTTGAGCAACAGTATTAAACCTAATACAAAAGCCTGAAGGTAACTAGCATTACTAACTAATGATAGTATAAAAAATTGCAAACCATGTACCTTCAAGGTAAATATTATTTTGAACTTGAGGGGACCCGAAAAACTGCTATCCCAATCTTGATAATCAATCAAACATGAAAACTTGATTAACCGAATCAAGAAAATAGTCGGAGGAGGAGGTGCCCACTCTTGACCTTTCCTCTTCTCTTCATTAAATTTTTGTGCAATTTCACCAAAATAAAATAACATCAGTGATGTCTACTACGCAACCTTCTTCTTGCAGACGTTGTTGGGCCTCCAAGTGCAGAGGTTTGTAGGACAGTAGCAAATTTCCCTCAAGTGGATGACCTAAGGTTTATCAATCCGTGGGTGGCGTAGGATGAAGATGGTCTCTCTCAAACAACCCTGCAACCAAATAACAAAGAGTCTCTTGTGTCCCCAACACACCCAATACAATGGCGAATTGTATAGGTGCACTAGTTCGGCGAAGAGATGGTGATACAAGTGCAATATGGATGGTAGATATAGGTTTTCATAATCTGAAAAATATAAAAACAGCAAGGTAACTAATGATAAAAGTGAGCACAAACGGTATTGGAATGCTAGGAAACAAGGCCTAAGGTTCATACTTTAACTAGTGCAAGTTCTCTCAACAATAATAACATAATTAGATCATATAACAATCCCTCAACATGCAACAAAGAGTCACTCCAAAGTCACTAATAGCGGAGACCAAATGAAGAGATTATTTTAGGGTACGAAACCACCTCAAAGTTATCCTTTCTGATCGATCTATTCAAGAGTCGGTAGTAAATAACACGAAGCTATTCTTTCGGTTTGATCTATACTGAAGTTCCTACTAGAATAACACCTTAAGACACAAATCAACCAAAACCCTAGTGTCACCTAGATACTCCAATGTCACCTCAAGTATCCGTGGGTATGATTATACGATATGCATCACACAATCTCAGATTCATCTATTCAACCAACACAAACTACTTCAAAGAGTGCCCCAAAGTTTCTACCGGTGAGTCAAGACGAAAATGTGTGCCAACCCCTATGCATAAGTTCATTGAACCCGCAAGTTGATCACCAAAACATACATCAAGTAGATCACGTGAATATCCCATTGTCACCACAGAAAAGCACGACAAGACATACATCAAGTGTTCTCAAATCCTTAAAGACTCAATCCGACAAGACAACTTCAAGGGGAAAACTCAATTCATCACAAGAGAGTAGAGGGGGAGAAACATCATAAGATCCTACTATAATAGCAAAGCTCGCGATACATCAAGATCGTATCACCTCAAGAACACGAGAGAGAGATATCAAACACATAGCTACTGGTACATACCCTCAGCCATGAGGGTGAACTACTCCCTCCCCGTCATGGAGAGCGCTGGGATGATGAAGATGGCCACCGGTGATGGATTCCCCCTCCGGCAGGGTGCCGGAACGGGCTCCCGAGAGGTTTTTGGTGGCTACAGAGGCTTGCGGCGGTGAACTCCCAATCTATTGTTGTGCTCGACGTTTTTAAGGTATATGGACATATATAGGCGAAAGAAGTCGGTCAGGGGAGCCACGAGGGGCCCATGAGGGTGGGGGCGCGCCCAGGGGCGGAGGGCACGCCTCCCTGCCTTGTGGCCACCTCGAAGCTTCCCTTACATGCACTCCAAGTCCCCTGGATTACTTCCGTTCCAAAAATAACTTTCCCAAAGGTTTCATTCCATTTGGACTCCGTTTGATATTCCTTTTCTTCGAAACACTGAAATAGTCAAGAAAACAACAATTTGGGCTGGGCCTCCGGTTAATAGGTTAGTCCCAAAAATAATATAAAAGTGTATAATAAAGCCCATAAACATCCAAAACATATAATAATATTGCATGAATGCTTCATAAATTATAGATACGTTGGAGACGTATCAGCATCCCCAAGCTTAATTCCCTCTCGTCCTCGAGTAGGTAAATGATAAGAGAAATAATTTATGAAGTGTGAATGCTAACAGGTGCATAAGTTTGATCAATGATAATTTCAATCACCTTTTCTAGCATCATTATATGTCATAATAGTAGTTCATCTCATAAAACTTCTCACGATCAAGTAACAAGCTATTCACATGTTAAAGCATAGACCGTAAACTTTCTTGAAAACTAGCAAACGTCATTCTCAGTCATCAAACAATTGCAATTCATCTTATTTTCACGAAGGGTCTATGTCAGAGCTTTGATTTAGCAAATCCCACATACTCAACTATCATATAGTCTTCCATGATTGCTACCACTCAAATCATATTTTTAGAACAAATAGTATCCATCGAACACAGAGAAAGATAGGGGCTTAATGTTTCGCCTCCCAACTTATTTATCATATAGATAATTGTCAACAATAATAATTTATGATCAAATATATTTGAATGGCTATATATGCTTAGATCTTTCCCCAACACATGATGCTTGCCAACTAAAGAGTAGGTAGAAATGAGAAGGAATACTACTGACTCTTGCATAAAAGTAAAAGATAGGCCCTTCGTAGAGGGAAGCAGGGATTTGCAGAGGTGCCAGAGCTCGTTTTTGAAATAGAGATAAATAATTTTGAGAGGTATGCTTTCATTGTCAACATAACAACCAAGAGTTCACAATATGTTCCATACTACATACATTATAGGCGGTTCCCAAATAGAATGGTAAAGTTGTTACTCCCCCTCCACCAACAATCATCAATCCATGGCTTGCCCGAAACAACAGGTGCCTCCAACTAACATCAATCCTGGGGGAGTTTTGTTTGCAAATATTTTTGATTTGATTTTGATATTTTGATGATGGGACTGGGCATCCCAGTTACCAGCCATTTTTCTCGTGAATGATGAGCGGAGTCCACTCATCTTGAGAATAACCCACCTAGCATGGAAGATACTGACAGCCCCAAGTCGCTACATGAGCAATTCGGGCATACAAAACAGAATATTATTTGAAGGATTAGAGTTTGGCACATGCAAATTTACTTGGAACGGCAGGTAAATACCGCATATAGGTAGGTATGGTGGACACTCATGGAAGAAACTTGGTTCAAGGGATTTGGATGCACAAGCAGTATTCCCGCTTAGTACAGATATTTTGACTAACAAAGGATTCTAAAAAGCAAGCACCATATGTTGGAGGATCTATACCAATATAACTTCTATACAAATATACCCAAGCATAACTCATTACGTTGTCTTCCTTGTCCAATTTCAACAAATTTGCGCAGGTTTGAAAATAATTAATGGGTCTCACAATCATAGAAGATGTCTAAGATAGTATATTTATATGTGAAATCTCTCTTCCTTCAATATTCTTTCATGAATTGTTCAAATGACCAATACAATGCTGGGTAACCTTCAATAAATTTACAACCTCTACTTCTTAGATGTGAAGTAATTACTCCCCATGGGATAAGAAAATGAAACATATATAATTTCAGATTTATGACATTCAACTCATTCAACCATTTACTCATAGGATATAAGTGAAGCACATGAGTAAATGACAAACTACTCCAAAAAGATATAAGTGAAGATCAATGAGTAGTTAAATAATTATGTAGCTATGTGAAGACTCTCTAAAATTTAATTTCAGATCTTGGTATTTTATTCAAACAGCAAGCAAAACAAAAAACAAAATGGCGCTCCAAGCAAAACACATATCATGTGGTGAATAAAAATATAGCTCCAAGTAAAGTTACCAATGAACGAAGACGAAAGAGGGGATGCCATATGGGGCATCCCCAAGCTTAGGCTCTTGATTGTCCTTGAATATTACCTTGGGGTGCCTTGGGCATCCCCAAGCTTAGGCTCTTGCCACTCCTTATTCCATAATTCATCGAATCTTTACCCAAAACTTGAAAACTTCACAACAGAAAACTCGTAAGCTCCGTTAGTATAAGAAAATAAAACCACCAGTTAGGTACTGTTGTGAACTCATTCTAAATTCATATTGGTGTAATAGCTACTGTACTCCAACTTTTCTATGGTTCGTACCCTCTGATACTACTCATAGATTCATCAAAATAAGCAAACAACACTTAGAAAACAGAATATGTCAAAAACAGAACAGTCTGTAGTAATCTGTATCAAACGAATACTACTGTAACTCCAAAAATCCTACCAAATTAGGAATATCTAAGTAATTTGTGTACCAATCCAGGGAAAAAATAATCAGATCAAAATCACGTTTCTGTGAAGTATCAAAACTAATGTACTGGGTGAAAAAGTTTCTGATTTTCAGCAGGATCAACACAACTATCACCGTAAGCTATCCTAAAGGTCTTACTTGGCACTTTATTGAAACAAAAGCTATAAAACATGATTACTACAGTAGCATAATCATGTGGACACACAAAAACAGTATGGGTAAATATTTGGTTGTCTCCGAACAAGCACTTTTCTTTAATGCCTTTCTAGCTAGGCATGATGATGACAATGATGCTCACATAAAAGATAAGAATTGAAACATAATGGGAGCATCATGAAGCATATGACTAGCACATTTAAGCCTAACCCACTTCCTATGCATAGGGATTGTGTGAGCAAACAACTTATGTGAACAATAATCAACTAGCATAGGAAGGTAAAACAAGCATAGCTTCAAGATTTCCAACACATAGAGAGGAAACTTTATATTATTGCAATTCCTACAAGCATATATTACTCCCTCATAATAATTTTCAGTAGCATCATGAATGAATTCAACAATATAACCAGCACCTAAAGCATTTTTTCATGATCTACTTGCATAGAAAATTTACTACTCTCCACATAAGCAAAATTCTTCTCATTCGGAATAGTGGGAGTATCATAAGAGACTTGAATACTATAAATTGCTTCCACATTAGAAGAGAATGTTCAGAAAAAGGGTAATCATAATCATGACAAGTTTTACAATTATAATCATCACTACTTTTTATAGCATAAGTTTCATCACAATATTCATCATAAGTAGCAACTTTGTTATCATAATCGATTGAAACCTCTTCCAAGATAGTGGAATCAACACTAAATAAAGTCATGACCTCTCCAAATCCACTTTCATATTCATAACAATAAGATTCAACATCCTCCAAAATAGTGGGATCATTACTTCCTAAAGTTGACACTCTTCCAAACCCACTTTCATCAATATAATCATCATACGTAGGAGGCATGCTATCATTATAACAACTTTGTGTATCAAAACTTGGGAGGCTAGAAATATCATCTTCGTTAAACATAGAATCCCCAAGCTTGGGACAAACATTAATTGCAGCAAATATATTCTCAAATATGTCATCCAGATCAAACATAGCTTCCCCAAGCTTGGGCCTTTTCATATCATAAGCATAATCACTCTCAATCATTAATAGTATGGATAGCACCAATAGTATAGCAATTATCATCATCACAATGAGTAGTAGGAGCAACATCATTTGGGAGGGATACCTTTTTACCTTTGCTTCTCCGTTTTTTATTTTTCTTCTTGACATCATGTGTGGGTTTAACCTCCTTCTTTGAGCTCCTTATTAATGACATTGGCTCAATAGAAAGATCCTCCTCGTTACCTGATTCATCATAAGAAATAATAGGAGGATATTGGGAAGTCTCTTCCCTTTCATTAGTGCTCTCTTCATCTTCTATTTGCTTTCTTTTCTTTATGTAGTTGGCAATATAAGGATTTTGAATGCAGTTCACCGCATGATACATATAAATCTTCTCTAGATCAAAATCAAGAAATCTATCAAGATTAAATTTTGGAATACCCTCAGTTATACGTTTCATTTCTTCATACCCCAAAAGAAGACTAAGCTCTTTATGATGCTCAAGGGTAATCAAGTTATCACAATTCTTGGACACGATTCGGTCATGAAACAATTTGCATTGGAGATTTAAATGACCATGTTCATTGTAAAGTTCACAAGGATCGTGAAAAATATTGAATTTTTCAGCACAAATGTCCAGCCTTTCTTGCAACAATTTAGTTTCTAAATGCTTATGCCTCTTGCAATATCTATCTTCTCTATTTGGTGTGTACTTGCAAACCCAATGTACTCCACAAAAATCAACATGCTTATAAGATATATTTTCATAATGACTAGTGCAATCATCATTAGTACTATGGATATTCAAGGAGTTCATACTAACAACATTGCAATCGTGCTCATCATTCAAAGATTTAGTACCAAACATTTTATAGACGTCTTCTTCTAGCACTTGAGCACAATTTTCCTTTTCATCATACTTACGAAAGATATTAAAAAGATGAAGCATATGAGACAAACGCAATTCCATTTTTTGTAATTTTCTTTTATAAACTAAACTAGTGATAAAACAAGAAACTAAAATATTTGATTACAAGATCTAAAGATATACCTTCAAGCACTCACCTCCCCGGCAAGGGCACCAGAAAAGAGCTTGATGTCTACTATGCAACCTTCTTCTTGTAGACGTTGTTGGGCCTCCAAGTGCAGAGATTTGTAGGACAGTAGCAAATTTCCTTCAAGTGGATGACCTAAGGTTTATCAATCCGTGGGAGGTGTAGGATGAAGATGGTATCTCTCAAACAACCCTGCAACCAAATAACAAAGAATCTCTTGTGTCCCCAACACACCCAATACAATGGCAAATTGTATAGGTGCACTAGTTCGGCGAAGAGATGGTGATACAAGTGCAATATGGATGGTCGATATAGGTTTTTTGTAATCTGAAAATATAAAAACAGCAAGGTAATAATGATAAAAGTGAGCACAAACGGTATTGCAATGCTAGGAAACAAGGCCTAAGGTTCATACTTTCACTAGTGCAAGTTCTCTCAACAATAATAACATAATTAGATCATACAACAATCCCTTAACATGCAACAAAGAGTCACTCCAAAGTCACTAATAGCGGAGAACAAACGAAGAGATTATTGTAGGGTACGAAACCACCTCAAAGTTATCCTTTCTGATCGATCTATTCAAGAGTCCGTAGTAAAATAACACGAAGCTATTCTTTCCGTTCGATCTATCCTAGAGTTCGAACTAGAATAACACCTTAAGACACAAATCAACCAAAACCCTAATGTCACCTAGATACTCCAATGTCACCTCAAGTATCTGTGGGTATGATTATATGATATGCATGACACAATCTCAGATTCATCTATTCAACCAACACAAAGTACTTCAAAGAGTGCCCCAAAGTTTCTACCGGAGAGTGAAGAAGAAAACATGTTCCAACCCCTATGCATAAGTTCATTGAACCCGCAAGTTGATCACCAAAACATACATCAAGTAGATCACGTGAATATCCCATTGTCACCACAGATAGGCACGGCAAGACATACATCAAGTGTTCTCAAATCCTTAAAGACTCAATCCGACAATACAACTTCAAGGGGAGAACTCAATTCATCACAAGAGAGTAGAGGGGGAGAAACATCATAAGATCCAACTATAATAGCAAAGCTCGCGATACATCAAGATCGTATCACCACAAGAACACGAGAGAGAGAGAGAGAGAGAGAGAGATCAAACACATAGCTACTTGTACATACCCTCAGCCCCAAGGGTGAACTACTCCCTCCTCATCATGGAGAGCGCCGGGATGATGAAGATGGCCACTGGTGATGGATTCCCCCTCCGACAGGGTGCCGGAACGGGCTCCTGAGAGGTTTTTGGTGGCTACAGAGGCTTGCGGTGGTGGAACTCCCGATCTATTGTTGTCCTTGATGTTTTTAAGGTATATGGACATATATAGGCGAAAGAAGTTGGTCAGGGGAGCCATGAGGGGCCCACGAGGGTGGGGGCGCGCCCAGGGGGAGGGCGCTCTTCCCTGCCTCGTTGCCACCTCGAAGCTTCCCTTACGTGCACTCCAAGTCCCCCGGATTGCTTCCGTTCCAAAAGTAACTTTCCCGAAGGTTTCATTCCGTTTGGACTCTGTTTGTTATTCCTTTTCTTCAAAACACTAAAATAGGCAAGAAAACAACAATTTGGGCCTCCGGTTAATAGGTTAGTCCCAAAAATAATATAAATGTGTATAATAAAGCCTATAAACATCCAAAACAGATAATAATATAGCACGAATGCTTCATAAATTATAGATACATTGGAGACGTATCAATCAGCGCCTTTGCATACACTATACAAAAAAATGACTTATCTCATGAAAGTGAGGTATGTAATCTATAAGCATTAATAGTGCAAAACTCTGAAGGTAGTAACAAGTTTCATCGTTGGTATACTGGCTGGGCAACAACATTAGAATGCCTAGATGAAAATCTTTAATACATCCACAATCAACAACTAACCCTCAAATAATCCAGTGACATTAAATGGCATTGCTTAAATTTACCGGTGGCTTTATACTGAGTGCGGCATTAGTTAAATGTGGCATCACTTTAGCAGAACCATTGCTTGACTTTACCGGTGGCGTTATACTACGACCACAAAAGTGGCAGTAAGAGCATGGGAGTCCCATTCGGACAGTGGGCGCACCAGTACGATGTACCTCCACGGACGCATAGAGTGGTGAGGGAGGGATGGTTTCCCAGAGCAACAATATCCAGGCAACATATGTGGATTACGTCCCATTTTTTTCCTCTTTAGCCACCTTTTTCCTATGTGAGGACAACAAACCGATCGACCTGGTCATTCTCTATTGCGTTGTCATGCCTTTCTACCCTTTTTGAACCAAGAGACACGAGACTCGTTCCTTAGCTACTAATTTATCCCTTTTCAACCTAGATGCGGGTTCGATACCTAGTCTCTTCGACACTACTTTCTCCCTTCATTTCCTTATTCCACCCAGACATGGATTAGTCTGCATGAAGTAGGGTTTCCTTTAATAGTGCAAATTAAGGTTTTCGTCTGTGTGACCAGCAGAGTAGAGGATAGCAAATTGGGGAGATGGTGGAGTGGAAAAAGATCCACATGCAACAACATGGCAGATGGGGCAATAGAACAAGGGTATGGTTCGAAAAGAGGTAGCATACCTAAGGGTCGGCGGGAACTGGCTTCGCTCATGGTCGTCGTCCTCCGCACGCACTACGGCAGCGAGCTTGGGGTCAGAGGCCATCCCACGCGAGTGCCAAGTCTGAGAGGACGGCCTTGTTGTCGGTGCGTGACCTCGCTCGCCAACGACGAGTGTGTGCACGTCCTTTTTTAGATCTGGAGAGAGGGTGATAGTGTGAGAAGCAAGTGTGCAACCCTTAGCAAGCAAGCGCTGAAGCTCCAGCCTATATATCTTATTTGATACTAGTACTAGAGGTGGAGTAGTGGTAGAGTTGTTTATATTTTCTCTTCATACAATACCAGTTAGTCGTACTTCAAAACTGACCACATTCCATTAAAAAAATAAAGTCAAGAAATAATGCGGCACCTTGGGCCAGCGCGGCAAGATCGCATTTTGCACGAGAAATGACACACCATGTTTCGTTCACATGTGGTCCCATTCCAAGATGTCAGTGAGATGACAACGAGTCCTTTTGTACAATTTCTGAACGGACGCCTATGTAGGCCGGGGCGCCTCTTCCTGTATGGTAGCCATCCACCGCCTCTTCGCCTTTCCCTCCATTTGCCTTCACCCTCCATTTGGAGCTGCTGTCGCACGCTCTTCCTCCCTCCATTTTCCTTCACCCTTCCTTCTGCCATTATTCGATCGTCATCTCCATGGAGGGAACATGCCGGAAACGACCCCGTTATTCTTGCCCCGATCTGAAAGATGACGTGGTGGAGGAACTCATTGATCACCTCGGCTAGCATGGCGGGTTCCTTCAAGACCATTCTCGACTCAACAAATAACATCATTACAAAGAACCCCAAGGGTCCATGAGCGGTTTGATCTCCCCTATCTTCTTCGCCATGACCCTGCTCACTGGCGCGCGGACGACTGAAGCCTCGCCTTGTGCAAGTTGATGTTGCTTGATAATGATACGTGTGATGTTAAGATGCCATTGCTTAAGGGTAAGGCCTGGGCAGGCACAAATAAAGATTGGGTTGTTTATATTAGGTACATCTGCGAGCGGGACCTTGTGAATGTGTACACTCGTCACCGGGTTCCACTTCCAAAAACTCAGAGTGCCCTAAGGTTGAGCACACAGATGATCAACGTACGTTCAAATACGATCATGGTGGCTGTCGTCTATGGAAGATAGCAATTCGTCGAGTTCCCAACCGCTCTTGGGATTACACGAACTATGTTGTTGCTGCTATCTTCGACAATCTTGTTGCCGTCCTTACTTCCACGCTTTGATGGATATTGCTCAAAAATCAATTTGTGCAATTCAATACAAGTGTCTTGTGTTTGCTGCCACCACTCATGGCACTGTTTTTGCATGGAATCCTTATGGTTTCGATACATTTGTCTTCCACCGTAATTAGAATTGTTTCATCCACATGCATGCAAGTTAGTATCCCCGTACTAATTAACCTTCTTGTGTTTCCAAGGTCCTGTGAACATTCCACCACCTATACTTGAAAATTTTTATAACCAAGGGGGAGATGACGAAGGTGAAGATCATGAGCAGGACCTACATACTCAGTGGTGCCTGGCAATTTATTCCGATTGATCACCTCTTCTTGTCTGTATACAATGCACTGCTAATGTTACTAAGGAAGCAGGTGTTGTCTCCCATGGTCGCACTCTCCGAACCTATTCCAACATCCGTTGCAGGGTATTCGGGATGGATACTAGTGTGCTAGTGCTAGCACCTTCTCCCTGGTTCAATATTGATAGTCTTGGAGAAAACTCTCTCTTCCTTAGACTAAACTATCCAATGATGGTGAAAGGCGATCCAGCTGCTGTTGGCACAACGTTACTACCATTTATGAGAAGTAACTGTCTCCATACATTGGATGTTGCTATGGTTCCCTACCCTGGCTATCACAATATGTGTCTTGATATAGGCCGCTTCAGCCTGGATGATGAGTCTTGCATTGGTCTCGATATTGACAACAGGTGGCCCTTCCTAGAGGCTTACTTATGGTTCAAAGCAAGTGTTTCCAACATCGAGGATTGGTTGAGCTGAAGTTCATTTCATTGCTTGTTATTTTTTGTGTGATAAAAACTTTAGTATTTACTAGAATGTTTTGTTGGAAATAATCTATAATCCAACATGTATCCTCATTGTCGTTGTGTGTTGATGACTTGTTGTATGTAATGAATGGTACATTTGCATATGCATGTGATAAACTCAATTTATGAATGGTTTTCGAGTCACTTCTTGGAGTGTGAGTACTGTAATAGTATAGCCAACATTCGGGTATATGAAGTTGCCACATCACATAGAGCCAGCCTAATAGTGGAGTATGCTAGTACAATAGTTAGTCCTAGTAGTAGTATACCATCAACTAGAGCTAGGTGTCGCACGGAGGCCGAGAAATATGGTGATAGCGTTAGGTGGGCTTGTACATTTGATGTAGGCATTGGGCATGTCCTGATTCCTACTCCTCTGGTCTAAATGTGGAGAAGATTTGGTCAAGTTCTTCCTCCTTTTGCCGACACAAGGAACATCCAGCATCCAGGTTGTGTCATGCAAGAAAATGGAGTGCTAGTTGAAAGTAGGAGTACGTGTTGTGCATCTTGGGTTAAACTGTAAATAGAATCTTACTCTTGAGCAACTCCAAAAGCGGCCACCGAAGATCTTTATTGGATTTGTTTTTCATCACCAGCACATCAAGGTGAAAGATGTGCAGGTTCAGTGCGTCATCCTGCGTTCACTGACATGTGGGACCAGTGAGCCAATTGATGATGGGAACACTCTATGCGTCTGCTGGCTGGCTGAGAAAAGAGAGAGGAGGGCTGAGCACGGACTCCAGGAAATTTCAAGACAATGTGAGTACTAGTACTAGTGGTGTACCATATGGCGTAGTGGTGTTCGCTCTACGTAACCAGCACCTCGACTAATAGTGGGGTGGCATGGGCCATAACTAGCATTCACGTCTAGCAGTACTGCACACGCCATTGTCACGCCCAATATGCGATACTATCCTAAAGAGACTCGAAGGTTCCACCAAGGATAGAACCTTATATTGATACACTTTTGCAGGGTGGATATCATTACATCAATATTACATCATAGATGGGCATACATACAAAAGGCATACAATGCCACACGAATACAACATCATCTTACATAAGAGCACCATCCGACTACGGATGAAACACAAACAGAAACCCAAACGACATCCACCCTGCTAGCCCAGGCTACCGACCAGGAACTTATCCCTTGATCGAAGAAGAAGTAGAAGGAGAACTACAAAACAAGTAAACATCGCTCTCGCGTCATGATCATCGCATAACCTGTACGTGCAACTATTGTTGTAGTAAACTATGAGCCACGAGGACTCAGCAGTCCCATTACCATGGGTATCAAGACTAGAAAAGCTTAACGGGTAAGGAAGGGGTAAAGAGGTGAGGTTGCAGCAGCGACTAAGCATGATATGGTGGCTAACATACGCAAATAAGAGCGAGAAGAGAAGCAACGGAACGGTCGTGAAGCTAGCAATGATCACGAGGTGATCCTGAACTCCTACTTTCGTCAAACATAACTCAAAACCGTGTTCACTTCCCGGACTCCGCCGAAAAGCGACCATCATGGCTACACACACGGTTGATGTGTTTTAATTCGTATCTGGTGTCAAGTTATCTACAACCAAACATTAACAAATTCCCATCTGCCACATAACCGCGGGCACGACTCTCGAAAGTTTATACCCTGTAGGGGTGTCCGAACTTATCCCATCACAAGCTCTCACGGTCAACGAAGGATATTCCTTCTCCCAGGAAGACCCGATCAGTCACGGAATCCCGGTTTACAAGACATCTCGACAATGGTAAAACAAGACCAGCAAAGCCGCCCGATGTGCCGACAAATCCCGATAGGAGCTGCACATATCTCGTTCTCAGGGCAACACCGAATGAGACTAGCTACAAGTAAAACCAGCCTTCAAGTTTCCCCAAGGTGGCCCCGCAGGTAGCTCGGTTCGGACCAGCACTTAGAGAAGCACTAGCCCGGGGGGGCTAAAATAAAGATGACCCTCGGGCTCCGGAAACCCAAGGGAAAAAGGCTAGGTAGGCAAATGGTAAAACCAAGGTTGGGCCTTGCTGGAGGAGTTTTATTCAAAGCGAACTGTCAAGGGGGCCCCATAAATCACCCAACCGTGTAAGGAACGCAAAATCAAGGAACATAACACCGGTATGACGGAAACTAGGGCGGCAAGAGTGGAACAAAACACCAGGCATAAGGCCTAGTCTTCCACCCTTTACCAAGTATATAGATGCATTAATTAAAAATGAGATATTGTGATATCCCAACATAAGCCTGTCCATCATGGAGCAATCTTCAACTTCACCTGCAACTAACAACGCTATAAGAGGGGCTGAGCAAAGCGGTAACATAGCCAAGCAATGGTTTGCTAGGAAGGGTGAAAAAGGTTAGAGGCTGACATGGAAAATTGGGAGGCTTGATCAACAAGAGATAGGTAGAGCAGCATAGCAATAGAACGAAGCAACTAGCATAGCAATGATAGTAATGAGATCCAAGGTGATGGTCATCCTGAAATCCCGCTAGGAAGAAGAACGAGTCCATGAAGAAGATGAATGGGAGTAGTCGACCGAATCCTCACAATCGCAACATTACCGGAACTAAGAAGCAACACCAGAAACAAACAAACAACATGGTAGACACACAAGCATAATCATGGCATGATGCACAAACAAGTATGATGCATGTCCGGTTTAATGAGGTATGGCATGGCAAAGTGCAACAAACAATACTACAGGTTAAGTGGAGCTCAATATGCAATGAGTTGCATATTGATGAAACACCACAAGCAGTTATTTAGTTCTCTCCCGTTTATGTACCCAACAATATTAAATGTTGTTAAACATGGCAAGGTGTGAAGCATAAGAAAACTACCTATCTAGGCAAGTTTAAATGAGGCCGGAACAACAAACAACAATTTCCGAAAAATCCTGATATGCATATTTCGAATTTGGTACTGTTCTGCCCTAAAACATATTATATTGTTGTTACTCAGGAAAATAAAGTCCACCGTGTTAAACTAGGCATTTTCCACCCCATTTACATATAAAGTTTACTTAAAACCGAGCTACAGTTATTTAGTTATGAAATAAAGCATTTTAACATGACATTATGCAAAACAAATGCAAACAGTAGTTTAAACATGTTTAACATGGATGAAAGTGGCCAAATATGAAACTAGATGAAATTCTAAGCTGTAAATGCATGGCTGTGGAGTTATTAAATGCATGAACATGAGGGTGCAATCTGTAAATATGCAGTTTCTGGATAATTGGACAAATTCGCAGAACGGGAAAAAAACATGACATGGGCCGAATCTGCATTTGGGCCAACAGTGGAAGGGGGCGGAGCGGTGGCTCACCATGGGCCATGGCCCAGCCGGGAATGCAGGCTGGGCTGCGGTTGCTGGAGATGGGGCAGAGGAGGCCTTGCGCGGGCGACGTGGCGATCGTCCACGTTGGCGTGGGACCAAGTCAACGAGGGGCGCGCCTCGTTAGTCTTTGATGCAGAGGAAGCAGGGGCGCGGTTGTACGTTTGGTTGGAGCGGCTGAGTATTTAAACTCGAGGACATGCAGTCCCGGACACCCAGTCACTGAGCCGCAACTCAGGACACCCAGTCCTCACCGTATTCTCCTTGAACTAAGACCACGCAGGCCTCGTCCAATCACTCGTGGTAAGTCTTTAGGTGACTTCCAAACCTTCACAGACTTGGTCACTCGGCGATCCACAATTCCTCTTGGATGCTCTAGACCTTGACTCCTAACCGTATGGAAGAAGCACAGTCTTCAAAGGTAACAAGCGTCGGATCCACGCAGGATCAATTTCTTCAGTGATGCTCAATCACTTTGGGTTTGTGGGGGTTTGGTTTTGGGATTTTCCTCACTTGATGATTTTCGCTCAAAGTCCTCGGATGATGGGTTGCTCTCAAATGACAAGTGTCAAGTTCTCTTGGAGCAGCCAACCAACTAGTGGTTGTAGGGGGCGGCTATTTATAGCCTAGGGAGCAGCCCGACATGATAAGACATAAATGCCCTTCAATGATATGACCGTTAGGTGGATAAGATATTTTGGGACAGCCGGCGCGCAGCACAGCAATGGTCGGAAATTTGACTCTCAAATTCCTCAGGGCTATCATGTTCCTCACTGTGTAGGTAATTCGCACTGGCGAATTCCTCACTCCTCAGTTAGAGGAAAGTCCTCAGTGAACAGAAGAACTACGTCTCCGTCACTGAAGAAAATGACTGAACTGTATGAGATTTCCAATGGCTTCACTCGAAGGGATTGGTAGGTGTAGGATTTTGAGTTGAGCATCACATGGAAATTTTTCCTTAGTATTTCCTCGACCCGCTTTAACAGTACGGTGTTTCCTATGACTCAAGAAAGAGAAAATGAAACTACGAAAACAAAAGTCTTCACGCTTCATGTTCCTCAAGTGAATACCAAGTCTTCAAGGTCACACCAATTTCTTCACTTTCAAAGTCTTCAGAAAGTCTTCAGAATATCAAAGTCTTCAGTCGAAGAACTTCATTTTTAGGGGTCGACTTTCTCTGTAAATATCAAACTCCTCATAGACTTATAGACCTGTGTACACTCATAAACGCATCAGTCCCTTAACCTATAAGTCTTCAATACACCAAAATCACTAAGGGGCACTAGATGCACTTACACTGGGGCGGGCCACCGCCCTCCGTCCTTCCTTGCCGTAGGCATGACCGCTACACGTGCACTCTCCCAGGGCGGGTCGACCGAGCTGATGCATCCAATGGAGCTGATGGCCCTCGAGCACCTCCACCTCACCGCCCTGCCACCCAGGTGGTTGCACCACAATAGCGGGGACGTAGTGCTGCCGTCGCTGGCTCCATCATAAGCCGAGCGACGGCGTGATCGACTTCGTCATCATCTATGCCAAGCATGTCCTCGGAGGCCATGGCGTGGGCTTAGCTGTTGCTGAGGTTTCCACCAATGGCCGAGCAGATGGACGAATGGCGTGCCACCATCCAAAGTCTGCTCGGTTTCACCGAAGCCGAGGGCTCACGACGAGTTGCCCCGCCGCGACCTCCCCAAGCAAGGACAACTACCCATGCTGCTGCCTGTACAGAGGGAGCCATCCCCACGGTGCAGTCCCCACCCCGTCAGTCGGCACGGGGGCGACCAAACCAAGACCCCAATGACGCCTCGATGGCCTCTTCTGGTCCTCAAGCACATCCAGGCCAACGACAAACCCTGGAAAATAGGCGAAGAGGAGACGTGTGCGTCGTCGAGCGATGCCACGACAACCTCCTCCAAGCCGACGGGCGCGATGGCCCTGACACCGACGAGCCCACTCTCGATGCTGACGGGCCCCTGCCCTTCAAAATTGGCTGCCCCGCCTTCACCCGTGAGCTACGACAAGTCTGTTGGCTGTCCGTTTGCACGTTAAAGCCAGAGATACCTTAGAAGTATGATGAGAGGCTGAACCCGGCAGAGTTCCTGAGCATCTACACCATCGCTGTTCCAGCTGCCGGGGGAAGAGATGAGAAGGTGTTCACCAACTAATTCCCTTTGGCCCTCAAGTACAACGTGAGGCCTTGGCTGATGCACCTACCGGAGAACTCTATTTCGTCATCGGCAGACCTGTGCCACGAGTTCATCGGCGCTTTCACCGGTGGCCACCAGGAGCTGGGCCGTCCCAATGATCTGTAGCTTCTCCAGCAGAAGGAAGGAGAAACCCTCCATAAGTATTTACAGAGATTCAACAAAGTTCATAGAAATATTCCAAATATCCATCCAACAGCCGTGATAACTGCCTTCCAGTCCAATGTGCACAATCGCCAGATCCGTTCTAAGATGAACGTGCGGTTGCCCAAGACTATGAAGGAGCTGTACACCCTGGTGGATAAGTGTGTGCAAATGGAGGAAGGGAGGAAGTTGCCTGGAGAGGAAGATTGCATTGATGTTGATTCAGAGGATGATGATGAGTCCACCAGTCAAAAGAAGGCTAAGAAGTGTAGTAAGAAGTGAAGGGATAAAGCAGTGTTGCTGTTGAAGGGTCAGGCACCCCAAGTACCGGCAAGATCGCCAATGCTGAGGCCCCCGACAAGAAGGTTGTTGTGTGCACCGAATGCCGAGAAGCTACGGCTGCCGAGAAAGCCGGGAAGGGCGATGGGCCGTACTGCAAGATCCACCGGACCAAAGGCCACGACCTTCACGAGTGCTATCAGGTTGAGCAGTTGGTCAAGAGACAGAGAGCAGAATATGAGAAGTGTGATAAGGAAAAGAGTCAGAATGTCGCTGGCGGTAAGGGCCGAGGCAATGGAGAAAATCACCCTGGCAAGCCCTTTTGGAACAAAGGAAAACCTGCCAATGGCCAGGAGAAGGAAGTCTGTGATGATGAGAGTGATAAAGGGGATGAAGAGGAGACCAGTGAGCAAGAGTTTCAGAAGGCCTCGGATGCCCTGTGCGTTGACGGGGGTGCATCTTTGCACACCTCACACTGCCAACTCAAGCGGTGGGCACGAGAAATCAATGCCGTGGAACCAGCGTCAGAGGCCCGAAAACCGCTCAATTGGTCCCATACGCCTATCATCTTTGACGAAGAGGACCATCCTAGCCGTACCATTGTGGTAGGATGCCTGCCTTTGTTGGTTTCTCCAACAATTTGCAATGTCAAGGTCACAAAGATGTTGGTGGACGGTGGTCCAGACTGAATCTAATCTCCCCGGCAGTTATCAGGAAGCTTCAGATAGCAGAAGAAGAACTAGAGGTTACATGCACGTTTCAAGGAGTCAACCCCGGTTGGAGTCGTCCTAAAGGGAAGATTAAGTTGCCAGTAACATTTGGGGGAGATCTTAACTACCAGACTAAGAAGATTGTATTTGACATGGTTGATCTCCCCCTGCCGTACAATTGGATCCTTGGACGCCCGACCTTGGCTAAATTCACGGCGGCATCCCACTATGCCTACAACACCCTGAAGATGTCTGGGCCACTAGGAGTCCTCACCGTCTCGTAAAATGAGAAAGATGCTATCATTTGTGTGGACAAGATGTACTGGGACGCGGTCGTGGTAGAGGCAGCGACAGCAACAGTTCCCGCCAAGGAAAACAAAGGGAAGAAACATGATTGTAGGACCTCCGGCAAAGAGTCCGGGAAGCGTGCCCCCTTCGAGTGCAAGACACCCGTTGACGACATGCCGGGGTGTTCCAACAGCAAGAGATCCAAGGTTGCTGCTCCATAAGTGAAAAAGGTCCCGGCAGGGCTGGCTGGCATTGATGTTACTTTCACCATCAGCGCCACCCTCGATGACAAATAGGAAAGCGCGCTCGTTGCCTTCCTGCGGGCGAATATCGATGTGTTTGCTTGGCAACCATATGATATCCTCGGTGTTCCCAGGGAGGTAACTGAGCACCACCTTGCTGTCTGCCCACATGCCAGACCTATTAAGCAGAAAGTTCGGAAGCAGGCCTTAGAGAGGCAGCAGTTTATTGCATAAGAAATCAAGAAGCTTGAGGCAGCAAGTTTGTTCAGAGGAGTGCTACATCCCACTTCGCTAGCGAACCCAGTGGTGGTTTGGAAGGCGAACGGGAAGTGGAGGCTGTGCATTGACTTCACATACCTTAACAAGGCTTGCCCAAAGGACCTGTTCCCCTTGCCGCGTATCGATCAGATAGTGGATTCCACTTCAGATTGTGATTTGCTCTCATTTATGGATGCCTATTCTGGGTACCACTAGATCTTCATGTCCAAAGAAGACGAGGAGAAGACATCATTCATCACTCCATGCGGTACGTACTGCTTTATCTACATGCCATTCAGATTAAAGAGTGCCGGGTCCACTTTTGCAAGGGCAATCCAGATTGGTTTTGAACCTCAGCTGCACAGAAACATTGATGCTTATATGGATGACAATGTGGTCAAGACAAAGGACAGATCAACTCTCATTCAGGATTTGGAGGAGACGTTTGCAAATTTACGCAAGATCAACTTGAAGCTAAACCCAGAGAAGTGTGTGTTTGGCATCCCCTCTAGCAAGATGCTTGGATACTTTGTCTCCCACAGGGGGATCGAAGCCAATCCCGACAAGATCAAGGCCATTGAGTAGATCCAAGCACCAAGGACAACAAATAAGTGAGGCGCCTGACGGGATGTGTTGCCGCGCTAAGCAGATTCATCTCTAGGTCTACCAAGCGTGCCGTGCCGTTCTTCAAGATTTTGAAGAAGGCAGGCCCCATGAAGTGGACCCCTGAAGCAGATGCGGCTTTGCAAGAGTTGAAGACCTACCTGTCTTCTGTGCCTACCCTGGTTGCACCCAAACATTGTTGCTATACTTAGCAGCAATCAACCAAGTGGTCAGTGCCGCCTTTGTAGCACTGCGAGAATTGGATGAGAAGGAGAATGAGCAGAGGCTGGCAGGGCCTGATAAGGATCATAACAGCAGCAAGCACGACAATGATGGCAACCCCAAGGATGCGGCAAGGAAGAAAGTGGTGCAACGCCCAGTATACTTCGTCAGCTCCTTGTTATAGGGGGCTAGGTCGAGGTACTCTGGCGTGCAAAAGTTGATCTTTGGCCTCATCATGGCCTCCAAGAAACCGCACCACTACTTCTAAGCCCATGAGATCACGGTTGTTACTCGTTTCCCGTTGCAATGGATACTCCGAAACCCAGAGGCTACCGGCATAATAGTGGAGTGGGCTTTGGAGCTATCCAGCTTTGGTTTAAGGTTTGAGAGCACATCAATTGTCCAGAGTAGGGCGTTGGCAGAGTTTATTGCAGAATGGACGCCAACCACTTATGAGGAAATGACAGAGACAGTTGTCCCTGACAAGGAACCCCCTAAGAATGGATTATGTATTTCGATGGTGCCTTTTCCCTGCAAGGTGCGGGGGCTGGTGTGCTTCTTGTCGCCCCCTCTGGGGAGCACTTGAAGTACGTCGTCCAGATGCATTTTGCATGAGAAGAGGCAACCAACAATACAACAGAGTATGAAGGGATCCTTCTCGGGCTTAGAATTGCAGCAGAATTGGGAATTAAGAAGCTGGTCATTCGAGGAGGTTCATAGCAGGTAGTGAGGCAAGTCAACAAGGATCATCAAAGTCCATTGATGGAGACATACAACGATGAAGTGAGAAGATTGGAGGAGCACTTTGACGGATTACAAACAGAGCATGTACCCCGTGCGGAAAACAACATAGCTGATCATCTATAAAAGTGTGCTGCGCAGAAGCTTCCTATGGAACCAGGGACTTCTATTCTCCATCTTACTCAACACTTCGTATCCCCAGCAACAATGGTCCGGAAGTGGAGAAAGTTGTACACGGGAAAGCCTCTCCTGGTAGAGCTATCTGCTCCCGGCAGAGACCCTGCCGGAAACAACTCCTCGCAGCCTGCCGGACCACCCCCTCCAGCCGGGTCCATGAACCCTGCGCACGAGGATGGTTCTCCCGCAGCAGAGGTGGTTCCGCTTGTCCTCGTTGCCGAGCCAAACTTGGGCAAGGCACATTGTCCGCTTCCTCCATACCGGAGAGCTTCCTGGTGATAAAGATGAAGCTGAAAGAGTAGCCTAGAGGGCTAGTATGTATCAGTTTGTCGATGACACTCTATACAAAAGGAGGCCCAATGGTGTGAAATTGAAGTGTGTCAGCCGGGAAGAAGGAAAGGAACTGCTGGCTGAGTTACACAAAGGAATGTGCGGCTCCCACATTGGATCAAGGGCATTAGTTGGAAAGCATTCCGACAAGGATTCTATTGGCCCACAATCCTCCAGATGCGGTCGAGCTAGTCACTAAGTGTGAAGCCCGTCAGTTCCATTCCAAGAAAACCCACCTGCCTGCCCAAGCGCTTCAGACAATCCCTCTATCATGGCAATTTTCGGTCTGGGGGCTCGATATCCTCGGCCCCTTCCCCCGACCAATCTGGGGCTTTAAATTCTTGTTTATTGCCATCGACAAGTTTACAAAGTGGCTGAAAGTGACTGCCATGAGAAAGGTGACTGCTCATTCAGCTATCAAGTTCTTGAAAGATCTGGTGTGTAGTTTTGGAGTTCCGGCAAGGATCATCACTGATAATGGCACCCAGTTCACGAGCCGCGCCTTCATGCAATATGTTCATTCCCTCGGATGCAAGATCATATTCGCCTGTGTGGCACACCCCTGGAGCAATGGACAAGCTGAGAGGGCGAATGCTGAAGTGCTACGCGGACTCAAGACAAGAACCTTTGATACGCTGCAGAAGCATGGACGGTGGTGGATCGAGGAGCTGCCGGTAGTTCTCTGGTCCCTCAGAACGACACCAAACCGAGCTACCGGGCAGACTCCCTTCTTCCTGGTCTACGGGGCAGAAGTAGTTACCCCCACGGAACTCATTTACGGGTCGCCTCGAGTTCTTGCTTATGATGAAATCATGCAAGATCAGCACCAGCGTGACGACGCTACACTACTCGAGGAGAACCATCTCCGGGCTACTACGCATGCTACACGCTATCAGCAAGCCTGCGTCGTTATCATAGCCCCAAGGTTCAGGCCCGGTGTTTAGAGGAAGGTGACATTGTCCTTAGGCGCGTTCAGTCCGCCAAGGGTACACACAAGTTGTCACCGAAGTGGGAAGGCCCTTACCGGGTAGTACGAGTCACCAGACCCGGCGTAGTCCGTCTCGAGACCGGAGATGGCACTCTGTGCAAAACTCATTGAATATTGAGCATATCCGCAAGTTCTACCCGTAAGGCGCGAGGCTGCCGGGCCCTTCCCGGCAGCCACCCATTTGTACAGGCCTTGCCTCAGTTGCATGTAACCCCTTGTACAAAGCCTGGGCGATGACCCCGTGCAAGAGAAAATAAAGAAGCGCTATAGGGGCCCCCCAACCTAGATTGCATGCATGCATGAGCATTCCAGATCATTGCATAAGCATTTTCATGAGCATCTGCATATGCATATAGATAGGATCACATCCTGCATTCATTCTCATCTGCATGATGCTGCAGGTTCTTACTATGGACTTGGCTTCGACAAGGGAGTGAGAACATTGCCCGGTACTGCGATCCCAGCAAGCCAAATAGACAAGTTCTACCTCTTGTCCATTCGTGTTCTGTAAGCTATAACTTGTGCATTAGAAAGCCTCACCACTCCTTCTAGGCTTAGGTGCTCCCATTCCTGACCTAAACGCTACTTCAGTCAGGGTGGTCGTAGTTGTCTTTGATAAAAGGAAGTTGGCGGGGGGCTGGCCCCTCTGTCTGTAACCCGGCAGATGAGGTTCTCTGGCAGACAAAAAGGGGGCTCAGCAGGATAGCCTGCCGGGACAAACTCGTTTATTTACACTAAAGAGGCATCTCACCTCTGCATGGACGTATACATGCACGAGTTCCCGGCAAGGTTCATATTTTTCATTAATATGCAAATACAAGTACAAGCATTACAGAACACAAACATGGACATGAGAGATTACATTATTTGAATTAAAATTTGGCAAATACTTACAGATTCAAGATTGAAAAAAGATACGGGCCCTGTAAACTCCTCTCCCTGTTCCTTCTCCTCCCAGGATGCATGGAGAGAAGAAAGGGACCGGGAGCAGCACCCAAGCCGGAGTCCACCCCGATCTCGTCGAGGCCTACCGGACACAAGGCCTGACAAGATTGTGAGTGGCGAAGCTGTGAAGGAGGGAGACGGCCCGGCGGTGCCCATGGTCACCACCGCCAGGGCCCACCAGAAGCCCATGCTCGAGCGACAGTGGAGTCATCCACCAAAGCTCAGCTAGAAGACTGCTGGAGGAGGCGAAGGCACCAAGAGAACAACCCCCTCCCCGGCGGCCATGAGGCCAGTGATGACGGTGCCGGGGAGGAAGGGAGGAATGATAAGACGAGGCGGCAGGACGTTAGGACGAGACGAATGCGTGATGCAGTCATGCTCTGTCCTGATGACCTGCCTCCCACATTCTCCGTCTTCCCTGGCTTCATCTTCATCAACACCTCGCCAGGGAAGTGCCCGCCTTGCGGTCCGGCAACCCCTCCAGAGAAACGACGAACGGCCAAAGAGGCCGAGGGGCGAGAGGTGCAACGCTCCCCTCCTTGGCAGGCAGGAAGGCGCGCCCCTCGTCGACATCAACCCCGGTTCCAAGGAGAGGGGCCATACTGTGATTTCCAATGATCCCGAGCCCCTCATCTTGGACTTGGACCAAGCTCACTCACCAAGCACCAACACCCTTGCTCGGCATTATCAACCCGAAGCTAAAGCCTATAGGCCAGGCCCAGGCTCCCCTTTCTAGCATATTCAAGATGGAGCAAGACAGAAGAGGAGGAGGATGCAGTTGGATGCCTCCCCTCCTCCCCCGCTCTTCCTTTTATAGGCGGACGAGGGACTGGGGGCTGGATCCACAATGAGCGACCACCGCCCTCCTCCACCAGTTCAAGGAAGTCGGGCCCTCGCCATTATGCTCTCCCGCGCCATGCGCCTCCGTTACCTACCCCACACGATGCATGCGGCATACGTGGCTAAGGATAAGGGTGTTGTGGGAAGAGTGAATTGGCCCCACCACTATTGGCCCGTGCGTTAAGGTCATTCACGGGCCATTACTGGATTGGCCCCACCACTATTGGCTTTGCGCGACACGCGGGGAAATATGAAACTGGCCCAAAATCAAGACTAATGAAGAAGCAAAGAAGGTCTCAAGAGACTAGCCCCTTCAAGATGCACTGCCTGTGCACTTGTTAGGCCCTACCCTGATGATGCTCGGCAACACATTCAGGGCAGGCCCAGGGGCTTCTATTGGTGCAACAGAACCAAGGCCTATTGCCCTGACTATGCATAGGCACAAGATCAAAATTGAAGCACCAAGACGAGCGGAACAAGAGACCAAGGGATTCAAAGCATCAACAACAATCAGAAGGATCCAAGGCAAAGGCAGAGGAGCCAGATATTGTTAAGAGAAAAGCCTCCCTTGCGGGGCAGGTGAGCCCGACAAGGGGCAAGGCCATCCCAGAAGGAGGTGACCAAGGCATACCGGTCGGGCCTGCTGGGACTCGCGGAGACCAGATTACCTCACTGACTACTCCTCTACGACCCACGTCATCGATCAGTGCTGTGTGAAGCCGTGGAGTGATTAAGTGGCAGCCATTTGCCACATGGCGGCCACTTCCTACCAGGGAAACCCACAGATGATACCTGTCTAGTGATGTGTCAAGCAAGCAGGCGTGGAGCTGGCAAATTAGCCCGACAATCCCTGCCGGGCAACCAACGACGTGACACTAAGCAGTGCATTAAATGCGTACTGTCAGCCTGCAGAGTTAAGTATGATAGAACTATTTGCTATCATATCAGTGTCTAATGACTAAATTGCCACTATGGTGACCCCTTAACCTATAAAAGGAGGCCCATGGCAACCGTAGAAAAGGTTCGGTTCGCGAGATTGGAAAGCTAGACCAGTCGCACCCCCGCACGCGCGTAGTCGCTACCGCCCCGAAGCAACCCATGCCGGGCAAGTGTACTACGTGCCACCACCACCTTTCCACCATCAATCCACCAAAGGAGTTGGGTTTTACGCCTCACGGCGGCCCGAACCTGGGTAAAATTGCCCGTGTGATCTCTGCCATGTTGTCTTACGTTGGTCTGCTCTTTGTGCAACACGACTCCCCCCTGTCGAACCAGCAAGGGGCCGTCCTGGTCCCATAGGTGTTCGTGGTTTCCCGTAACAAGCTCCTCATGGTGAAGTGACAAGACCCTGCGCCGGAGATGACACCTAAGTGTAGGCGTCGTGTTCGGCATACCAAAGTCAGCCTCACCGTGTGCAGTCACTATCATCATGGCTGTAGTGCTAGCCTGCTTACAACTAGTCGTGTTCGACATAATTTCCCATGCGTTGCCACGAGTATCTCTATTCTTTTCTTATATGAGTAAGATGCTCGTGCATTGCACGGAACACCAAGAGTGTGGGTGGACGGCGCCGGCAGCAGCCATCACACCAGATTTTTCATGGCCTTCTACATGTGGTGGGGAAGAGATAAGGTTGATTGTGAGAGACAAGGTGTTGTTTGTAAATAGGTAACAAGTACGGGCATCTTATTGCAAAACTATAGCAGTTTGCTTTGTATGCGTCAGATATAGATCCGACGGTTATTGGTGAAAGATGGGAGCCACACCATCATCACATTATAAGAAATCTGAGGTGGTGATTATGGTGTGCCTGCAATCCTGCAATATAGGCCGTTATATCTGACGAATAGGAAGAAACTATGGCAAAAAGACACCCAGACCCCTCCCCACATTTGCAAATAAGGCCTTCTCTCGTTCAACCTTATCTCCCACAAGATAAACTACTCATACAAATGCATCTTGATGTTTCGTGCAACGCACGGGTATCTTGTTAGTAGAGAAAAAAACTGAGTAGGTGATGATGGTGTGCCTGCCATCCTGGAATATAGACCGTCCAATCTATATCTGATGGATAGAAAGAAAACTATGGCAATTTTGCAAAAAGTTACCCGCACCCCTCTCCACATTTGTAGATAAGGCCTTCCCTCGTTCATCTTTGTCTCCCACAAGATAAACAACTTGTATAAATGCATCTTGATGTTCCATGCAACGCATGGGCCTCCTGCTATTAATAATAAATATTGTACTCGAGTAATGGGTATATCGTTGTGCACCTATGCATGCGAACATTTATCGTAACATAGTACCTCGTGCTGGATAGTCGTAATATTACAAGTTTCAAACTGATATAACAAATGCTAGGAGTAATGTTACACCTACGAAGAGGGAATATGCAGCATTATCGTACAAACTAAGATCCACCGCCTGACAAGTTACTAATGGGCAAATGAATTTTGGAGTATCTGGTGACTTGATGTTTCAAAAACAAATTCAGCTTCTGCAGAGACTCTATCATTTAGGCTTAGACGCTTTCAGTGATCAGCACGCCATTCATTGTTGCGCCAGAGAACGCTAAACCTCATTACCTTGAGCACTCTTGCCTCCAGAACAACAAACCTGGCCAATTTGATCTCATATGTGCTGCCTCAGTAGTCGATCAAATCAATTTCTATAAGATGGATATCAAGGCATTCAATGAGATTATTATAGTGCAACACATTTTTCACTTTTAGGTCTTTTTTATCTGCAAAAGAAAGAACATATTAGAGCAGCTGGTTGTAAAACATTGTCGTGTCATCAAGAGGTACCAATATCATTCACTCATACGATAGGGTTGGCTATAGGGTTGGCTATAAGGCGAGTTATATTTTTTCACTATCTCTCTTTCTATTTCCTCTCATTTACCTAGGATCACGTGAAGAGCTTGGGAATTTGTTGCCTTCCACTATGTGGCCAATGCCATATTTCTCAAAAGTATGCCACATAAATACACATCGATGTCAAATCAAAAGATTTTGGCACAACTCTAGCAATGTGAGAGAGTTGGCATCACTGTGCACACAAACCCACATGTATAAACAAATCAATCAAACCAACTACACCAGCCTCTCCCTCTCCCAAACAAGTGTTTTTTATTGCCTCAGTACTCTCCCTCTCCCACGCAAGTGTTTTTTCATTGCGTGAGTTAATTTGGCACCGGAGCAAAGTAGGTGATCCAGATTGGGGCACCAAGTGAGCATTGGAGGGCATCGATGCCAAATGCATCAGAAGTGAATTTGGCACGTGTTTTGGCCTACACAGTGGAGGGACGTTATAGCCCACTTTTGTACTACCTTGTATTTAGTGTAAAATTTTGACCATAGATTTAGCTAAGAAAATGCCAATGCATGTCACCAAAAATTATACCATTTCATATTATGTTCAAATACGAATGCAACTATATAATTTTTAGTGACATGCATTAACATTTTGTCAGTTAAATCAATGGTCAAAATTTTGATACTACAAAATACGAAGAGTAAACCAGGACGGAGGTAGTACTTGTTCTTAGGCTAACAATAGAGTTACTAGTCTAAGTTACTTGCCACTATGACTAGCCTAGGCTACTAGTACAACAAAAAAACGATGCAGGTGGTCACGTGAGAAAAAAATACTAAAAACATTTCCTTCGGTGCAGTGTGTAGATGCAGTTTTGAACACTACACTTGTCATCGTAATTAGGGAAAATGACAAAAAAATTGAGCTACATTGTGATTACCGTTTACTAATAGGAAAGAAGTTTCACCTAGATGGGTAGCTTCTAAGTGCACAGAAAGCATGTAAGGAATCCAACAACTTGATCCAGATTGGGGCCGATATATTTTATTGCCAAGATCTTCACTGTGCGCACAGACTGGGTCAAGCTTGTGGGAGTCATTTTCTGGATGACAGTTGTAAATACATCAAGAAGAAATTTAAAAATGTGAATTTCAAGAAGACGGAGAAGAAGATGAGTGTTGTACCTGAACGATTACGGATCCAATAAAGAGTTCGGAGAATTTGGCAGATGAGTACCTCAACGCTATCAATTTCAGCGTGTCAGTGACCCTGATTTTTCTTGGACCTTCTAGATCAGATACAAGCAATCTCTCAAGGAAAGGCACATTCTCAGTGACCACAACATGGAACAGCTGGAGTAATCTCTTTCCAATTGATGTCTTGTTGTGGGGCCAGCAAGACACATAAATCCATCGATGATTCCTCGAGGCGATGTGGAGGCTAATGAAACCGCGGATCTGCCAAAGACGAAGGTACTCGAGCGCAGTACAGTTGCGGAGCAGGTGCTCCATAGCCTTCTTCGAGATGCCAACGTCGAACAGGTCGAGCTGCTTGAGTTGAGGGAGAAGAAAGGCGGGGGCGACATTAATCCGGGGAAAATAGCAGGAGTTGAAGCTAGCACATCGCAACATTGACATGAGGAGGAACGCGGATGGAGGCAGAGAGCGACATCGTCCAGCTTCAAACCTGAGCTCCTCAAGATGATCTAGGGTTGGGGATAAGAACCACTCGTTGAACTTTGCTTGGACCTTGCAGTTGGTACTGAACATGCAGATGTCAAGGCATCTGGTTGGCCCAGGGTGCGATGAAAGGATCTTGGAGACTGCGGCCATGCGTTTGCAATCCCTGTCGTAGAGGCAGCTGTCAACGGAGAGGTTGAGAGGGACACGACGCCAGAGGGTGTGCCACCACCGAGAGAGCAGGGTGGTCCGCACGGCAGATTTGGGGAGGAGGAGGCCGATGATGACAAGCAGCATGTCGTAAGGGAGGCTGTTGATGAAGTCCGGGCTCACCGGATGCGGTTTTGGCTTGAGCCACCTCTGCTTGTTGGCTGCTTCATCGTCCATCTCAGCCGGCGGCGACGCCGGTGTACACGTGTGCTTGCGTGTATTGTGTGATGGGTGTGCGCGAGTGCGTCCTTGTGTGCATGCCATCGTGCAGTGGTGAAGTGTGCGCGAGTGCGTCCTTCACGCGGAAGAAGTGTGCCCTCAATTTACTAGCATGCAGGGTGCTACCACGAGTGGTTTAAACTTTTTTTACTTCACCGCATGTTAGATGGGCCTCTAGTTTACTTATTTTCACCCACTGCCACATGGTCCAGCACACAAAGATAGAGAACACAAGCTGACAAGGCAGAATGTGGATTGGTTGACTGGTCAACTAAACAATATATGGAGCTATACACTGACACAGTGACCGTATAATCCCTCGGTAAAGAGAGATCGTGTGAGAGTGGAGGCCCGTGAGAGATAGTAGCTAGAGAGAGAGAAAGAGCTACTCCCTCAATGTAGTGCTTGTTGCGTCTTGGATATGGGGGTACCCAGACTTGCCTGCCTGCAGCCCACTGCGTGGCTCCATCGACGGCCTGGTACGGCCCAGATTTAGCATCAACAACTCAAGACCCTCGCCAGTGGCCAAGCCTCACGAGGCGGGCGACACCAAGACCTCCAAGGGGATCGGCCTCCTCAGGCTGGCTCTCGAGGAGCAGAGACCTCTATGCAAAGTGCACCGCACGAGGCTCAGTTGACGTGAGCCATGACGATCAAGGCCAGGCGGGTGCCAGGCAGGTGCCAGCGGGCGTAGAGTACCAGTTCCCTCTTTGGTGCAAGGGACGCAAGCAGCAGGCGCAGAGTCCCGAGGAATCAGCCAAAGGTTTCCATTCTGGTGCAACAAGACCAAGACCGCGAGGACGAAGGTCATCGCCGAGCCCACCACAGCGTCATGACAAGAGGCTTTTGTAGGCGAAGACCACTTTAGTCAGGATAGGATGTACTTCTTGTCCCCCTTAAAATCTGGCCGTTGTGGGATCCCTTCCTACCAACATTTGGAAGAGGACCAAGGCCACTATAAATAGGACTTAGCCACCACCATAGAAGGGGAGACCAACCCGAACGGAGCAAAGCCATTCCTCCTCCACCAGCTCACTTGAGCTCAAGAACACTTCACCTCCTGAAGCTTTTCATCCACGTTACTAGTTCATCCTCAGCCCCTCAAGGCAATCCACCACAAAGCTGGAGTAGGGTATTACACCGCATGGTGGCCCGAACCGGGATAAACTGATGTGTCTCTCTGTTCCTTTGAGCCCGACGCGCTAGGCCGTGAGGATCGCGAGTAGGCAGGCTGGGTAGGTTGAGATCTCCGCACGCACCATAGAGTTCGAACATATCAAGGGTTTGCGGAACCCGAAATCCGATAGTGCCTATATTTTTATAAAAGTCAAACTTTTCAAACTTTGACCAAGTTTATAAAGAAATTACTTATATCTACAATACCAAAGATAAATGATAGTATGAAGTAAGTACATGTTGTGATGAATCTAATGATTGTTCCAGATGTAAATGTTTTTCCTGGTCACAATTTTCTGAGGTTTGACTTTTCAAAACATCCATATGTTTATGGACGTGAGAGAGTACCTAACTAGAGAGAGAAAGAGAGAGAGAGAGAGAGAGAGAGAGTGGAATAGAAAGAGTGAGTGAAAAAAGTTTGTGTGTGTGTGTGTGCGTGTGTGAAAGATACATGGACAACACACGATAAAGTAGAGAAAAAGCGTGTGTGTCTTATGCAAACATATCACACATGTATCTTTGACAACGGAAGCGAGGTGGGGAGATAGTGTGTGGTTGTTTGCAACCGAGAGAGAAAGATTCCTAGCATGTGGCCAAGAGAGGTCTGACAAACAAGGGAGAGAGGTCGAGAGAGACGTATGGAGAAAATGCAGGCATGGGAGGAGAGTGTGTGTGTTTGTGACAAAGAGATCACCTGGAGATCATGATGGGACTACGTGGGTGGGAGATTGAGTGACAAGGTGTGTGCATGATAGAAGATACTGATAACCCACAAGTGTAGGGGATCGCAACAGCTTTCGATGGTAAAGTATTCAACCCAAATTTATTGATTCGACACAAGGGGAGACAAAGAATATTCTTGAGTATTAGCAGTTGAGTTGTCAATTTAACCACACCTGGATAACTTAGTATCTGCAGCAAAGTATTTAGTAGAAAAAGTGGTATGATAATAAAGGTAACGATAGCAAAAGTAAAGATAAATGTTTTGGGTTTTTGTAGTAGTTGTAACAGTAGCAACGGAAAAGTAAATAAGCGAAGAACAATATGTGAAAAGCTCGTAGGCAATGGATCAGTGATGGATAATTATGCCGGATGCGATTCCTCATGTAATAGCTATAACATAGGGTGACACAGAACTAGCTCCAGTTCATCAATGTAATGTAGGCATGTATTCCGTAAATAGTAATACGTGCTTATGGAAAAGAACTTGCATGACATCTTTTGTCCTACCCTCCCATGGAAGCGGGGTCCTAGCGGAAACTAAGGGATATTAAGGCCTCCTTTTAATAGAGAAGCGGAACAAAGCATTAGCACATAGTGAATACATGAACTCCTCAAACTACAGTCATCACCGATAAGTATCCCGATTATTGTCACTTCGGGGTTGCCAGATAATAACACATAATAGGTGACAATAGACTTGCAAGATAGGATCAAGAACACGCATATATTCATGAAAACATAATAGGTTCAGATCTGAAATCATGGCACTCGGGCCCTAGTGACAAGCATTAAGCATAGCAAAGTCATAGCAACATCAATCTCAGAACATAGTGGATACTAGGGATCAAACCCTAACTAAACTAACTTGATTACATGGTAAATCTCAACCAACCCATCACCGTCCAGCAAGCCTATGATGGAATTACTCACGCACGGCGGTGAGCATCATGAAATTGGTTATTGAGGATGGTTGATGATGAGGACGGTGATGAACCCCCCTCTCCGGAGCCCCGAACGGACTCCAGATCCGCCCTCCCGAGAGAGATTAGGGCTTGGTTGCGGCTCCGTGTCGTAAAACGCGATGAAGCTTTCTCTTTGATTTTTTTCTCCCCGGACGTGAATATATGGAGTTGGAGTTGAGGTCGGTGGAGGTCCAGGGGGCCCACGAGATAGGAGGGCGCGCCCTAGGGGGGTGCCCCCTGTCTCGGGACAGCCTATGGGCCCCCTGGTGTATATCTTTCGCCCAGAAATTCTTATTAATTCCAAAAAGTACCTCTGTGGATTTTTAGGACATTCCGAGAACTTTTCTTTTCTACACATAAAACAACATCATGGCAGTTCTGCTGAAAACATCGTCAGTCCGGGTTAGTTTCATTCAAATCATGCAAGTTAGAGTCCAAAACAAGGGCAAAAGTGTTTGGAAAAGTAGATACGTTGGAGACGTATCAACTCTCCCAAGCTTAAACCTTTGCTTGTCCTCAAGCAATTCAGTTGATAAACTGAAAGTGATAAAGAAAAACTTTTACAAACTCTGTTTGCTCTTGTTT
This sequence comes from Triticum timopheevii, assembly GCA_963921465.1. NCBI lineage: Eukaryota > Viridiplantae > Streptophyta > Magnoliopsida > Poales > Poaceae > Triticum > Triticum timopheevii. The sequence goes on along the minus strand of OY997266.1, from coordinate 335,268,765 downwards.
TTGTAACATGAAAAGCCAACATTCAAGTTTCAGCAAATATTATGAACTTACCATACTCACAATAACACTTAGGTCTCACAATTACTCATATCAATAGCATAATCAGCTAGCGAGCCGTAATAATAAAACTCGGATGACAACACTTTCTCAAAATAATCATAACATGATATAACAAAATGGTATCTCGCTAGCCCTTTCTGAGACCGCAAAACATAAATGCAGAGCACCTTTAAAGATCAAGGACTGACTAAACATTGCAATTCATGGTAAAAGAGATCTAGTCAAGTCATACCCAATATAAACAAATAGTAATGAATGCAAATGATAGTGTGCTCTCTAGCGGGTGCTTTTAATAAGAAGGGTGATGACTCAACATAAAAGTAAATAGATAGGCCCTCCGCAGAGGGAAACAGGGATTTGTAGAGGTGCCAGAGCTCGATTTTAAAATAGAGATTGAATAACATTTTGAGCGGCATACTTTCACTGTCAACGCAACAACTATGAGATAGTTGTATCTTCCATACTAAATGCATTACAGGCAGTTCCCAAATAGAATGGTAAAGGTTTATAGTTCCCAACCACCAACAAGCATCAATCCATGGCTTGCTCGAAACAACGAGTGCCTCCAACATACAACAGCCCTGGGGGAGTTTTGTTTTAATTATTTTGATTTGCTTTGATCTTTTTGGATCATGGGACTGGGCATCCCGGTTACCAGCCCTTCCTCGTGAATGAGGAGTGGAGTCCACTCCTCTTGAGAATAACCCACCTAGCATGGAAGATATAGGCAGCCCTAGTTGTAACATGAGCTGCTCGAGCATACAAAACAGAATTACATTTGAAGGTTTGGAGTTTGGCAGGTAAATACCGCATATAGGAAGGTATAGTGGACTCATATGGAACAACTTTGGGGTTTAAGGAGTTTGGATGCACAAGCAGTATTCCCGCTTAGTACAGGTGAAGGCTACAAAAGACTGGGAAGCGACCAACTAAGAGAGCGACAATAGTCATAAACATGCATTAAAATTAATTCACACCGAATAAAAGCATGAGTAGGATATAATCCACCTTGAACATAAATATCATGAAGGCTATGTTTATTTGATTGAACTACATGCGTGAACATTTGCCAAGTCGAGTCACTCAATTCATTCAAAGGAGGATACCGTCCCATCATATCACATCATAATCATTCTAATAGCATGTTGGCACGCAAGGTAAACCATTATAACTCATAGCTAATCAAGCATGGCACAAGCAACTATAATCTCTAAATGTCATTGCAAATATGTTTAGTTCATAATAGCTAACTCGGAAACGATGAACTCATCATATTTACAAAAACAAGAGAGGTCGAGTTCATACCAGCTTTTCTCATCTCAATAAGTCCATCATATATCGTCATTATTGCCTTTCACTTGCACGACCGAACGATGCGTATAATAATAAGGGTGCACGTGCATTGGACTAAGCTGGAATCTGCAAGCATTCAACTCAAGAGAGAAGACAGGGTAATATGGGCTCTAAGTTAAATAAACAATCATGCAAAGAAGAGCCACTAAGTATTTTCAATATAGTCTTCTCGACCCCCAAAAGAAAGAAAAGAAAATAAAACTATTTACATGGGCGAGCTCCCAACAAGTAAGAAGAAGAACTAGAAATCTTTTTGGGTTTTCATTTTAGTTTCTACTACAAGCAAGTAAATTAAACTAACTAATTTTTTTGGTTTTTCTTAAGATTTATCAAACACACAAGAAGAAAACTAGAAAAAGAAAATTAAACTAACATGGATAATACAATGAAAGAGTATGAGCACCGACGACTAGTCTGTGAACATGAATGTAAAGTCGGTGAGAAATACGTACTCCCCCAAGCTTAGGCTTTTGGCCTAAGTTGGTCGAGTACCAAGGACCGCCTGGCTGATATCCATAAGTGAAACTAGGGTTGTACTGAGATGCAGAGGCAACCGCTTCCTGAGCAGCAGCGTGCTGGCAAGCTGCCTCCATTCCCCTCTCGTATTCAGCTGCTTCTTCCCTGGTGACAACATATCTTCCTTTTGCCTGATAATCAAAAAGGTAGGGAGCAGGAAGTGTAACAGGGACGACGTTGTGTCTGTCATAGATTAGTCGATAATGGAGGAATTGTTCATTCCTCTCAAGAAAATGATGATTAAACATAGCTTCTTTATCCAAATAAACAGGAGGTAAAATCATATCCCCCTCTCGTGGGGCTATATTAAGAAAATTAGCCACACGGGTTGCATAAATTCCTCCAAATAAATCTCCCTTTCTGCCATTATTCTGCAACCTACGTGCAACTATTGCCCCCAAGTTATAACCTTTATAACCTGAAACAGCACTCTTGAGGACACACAGATCAGGGACACACATGTGACATGCTTCGTCTTTACCGTTAATGCATCTACCAATAAAGAGAGCAAAATAATGTATAGCAGGAAAATGAATGCCCCCTATGGTAGCTTGTGATATGTCCCTAGATTCTCCCACAGTAATACTAGCAAGAAAATCTCTAAATTGAGATTTGCGAGGATCATTAATATTACCCGACTGCGGGAGTTTGCAAGCAGTTGTGAAATCCTCTAAATCCATGGTATAAGATGTATCATAAATATCAAACATGACACTAGGAGAATTACGCGCACAGATATATTGGAACCTCCGCACAAAGGAATCAGTCAATTGATAGTACTGGGGACACTTATCTTGTAAGAAGTCCTCCAGCTGGGCATTACACACATACGCGTCAAATTCCTCCTTGAAGCCTGCTTCGACCATAAAATCATCGGATGACCACTCACAAGCTCGTACATTTGCGTCCCTTGGCAATTCAACATCTTGCTCACGTATAGCAATCCTTGGCCCTTTCTTTGCCGAGGAACCACCTTGGTACATTCTTCTAAGCATAATTATTTTTCTGAAAATTTCTGAAATTTTAGTAACTTCAAAATAAAAGTGAATAAAACTAAACAAGATTGATAGCAACTACTCCTACAAGCACCTAGAGCCTATATCATGCATTGGAATTACTTGGGACCTCAAAAATTTAACATGCAAGCTCAAGAACATGTTCACCTATGCAGCAAAAATTTGCAATGAATAAAGCACTAGAACAAAAACTAATTGGACCAATGGAGGAGTCACATTCCAAGCAACAATCTCCCAAAGCAGTTTTGTGAATGGAGCTTTGAGCTAAGAAATGGAAAATCGTAGCAAAACGAGCTAGAACTCGTGCTTGAGCTGGATGGGGATTTTTTGTGTAGAAGATGAAGTGTGTGGGTGGTGGCATAAGTGGAGGGGGGCAACCAGGGGCCCACGAGACAGGGGGCGCACCCTATAGGGGGGCGCCCTCCACTCTCGTGGCCTGGTGCTTGCCCCTCCTGCAGTGATTTCAGTGCCTAAAATCCTTAAATATTCCAGAAAAAATCATACTAAATTTGCAGGGCATTTGGAGCACTTTTATTTTCGGAATATTTTTTTAATGCACGGATAATTCAGAAAACAGACAGATAATACTAGTTTTGCTTTATTTACTCTAAATAACAGAAAGTACAAAGAGGGTACAGAAGGCTGTGCCTTCTAGTTTCATCCATCTCGTGATCTTCAAAATGAATCCACTAACAAGGTTGATCAAGTCTTGTTAACAAACTCATTCCGAATAACACGGAATCGGAGAAATTTTGAATAACACTAAGTTACCTCAACGGGGATATGAAAATCCCCAACAATAAGAATATCATACTTTTTCTTGACAGTAGGGAGAGGAAATTCAAAACCTCCAATAATAATAGTTGGAACTTGTCCAATAGAATTGATGCTATGAACTTGAGATTGTTTCCTCGGAAAGTGTACCGTATTCTCATTACCATTAACATGAAAAGTGACATTGCCTTTGTTGCAATCAATAACAGCCCATGCAGTATTAAGAAAAGGTCTACCAAGGATAATCGACATACTATCGTCCTCGGGAATATCAAGAATAACAAAGTCCGTTAGGATAGTGACATTTGCAACCACAACAGGCACATCCTCACAAATACTGATAGGTATAGCAGTTGATTTATCGGCCATTTGCTAAGATATTTTAGTAGGTGTCAACTTATTCAATTCAAGTCTACGATATAAAGAGAGAGGCATAACACTAACACCGGCTCCAAGATCACATAAAGCAGTTCTGACATAATTTCTTTTAATGGAACAAGGTATAGTTGGTACACCCGGATCTCCAAGTTTCTTTGGTATTCCACCCTTAAAAGTATAATTAGCAAGCATGGTGGAAATTTCAGCTTCCGGTATCTTTCTTTTGTTTGTAATGATATCCTTCATATACTTAGCATAAGGATTTACATTCAGCATATCAGTTAAGCGCATACATAAGAAAATAGGTCTAATCATTTCAGCAAAGCGCTCAAAATCCTCATCATCCTTTGACTTGGATGGTTTAGGAGGAAAGGGCATGGGTTTCTGAACCCATGGTTCTCTTTCTTTATCGTGCTTCCTAGCAACAAAATCTCTCTTATCATAACGTTGATTCTTTGATTGTGGGTTATCAAGTCAACAGCAGGTTCAATCTCTACATCATTGTTTTTGCTAGGTTGAGCATCAACATGAACATTATCATTAACATTATCACTAGGTTCATGTTCATCACCTGATTGAGTTTCAGCATCAGAGATAGAAATATCATTGGGATTCTCAGGTGTCTACAGTAGGTTCACTAGAAGCATGCAAATTTTTATCGTTTTTCTTTTTCTTCTTTTTAGAAGAACTAGGTGCCTCTAAATTATTTCTCTGAGAATGTTGCTCGATTCTCTTAGGGTGGCCTTCAGGATACAAAGGTTCCTGAGTCATTCTACCAGTTCTAGTAGCCACTCTAACAACAAAGTCATTTTTATTATTTAATTCATCAAGCAAATCATTTTGAGCTTTAAGTACTTTCTCAGCTTGAGTAGCAACCATAGAAGCATATTTGCTAACGAGGTGAAGTTCATCTTTAACTCTAGCCAGATTATCGCTTACGTGTCCTATCTCGAAAGCATTATTCTTTAACTCTCTACCAACATAAGCATTAAAACTTTCTTGTCTAGCCATAAAGTTATCAAATTCATCTAAGCAAGGGCTATGAAATTTAGTAGATGGGATTTCAACTTTATCATATCTATAGAGAGAATTTACCTTTACTACCTATGTCGGGTTATCAAGACAATGTGATTCTTCAGGCAGTATATTAAGACCATGTATTTCTTCAATAGGAGGTTAAATTCTTAACATCTTTAGCTTTAATACCTTTTTCTTTCATTGATTTCTTTGCCTCTTGCATATCTTCAAGACTGAGAAATAAAACACCTCTCTTCTTCGGAGTGGGTTTAGGAATAGGCTCAGGAGTTGGCTCAATTGGTTCAGGAATTACTTCAGGAATTGGCTCAGGAAGAGTCCAATTATTTTCATTAGTCAACATATTATTCAATAGTAATTTAGCTTTGTCGACTGTTCTTTCCCTGAAAACACAACCAGCACAACTATCCAATTAGTCCTTGGAAACATCGGTTAGTCCATTATAAAAAATATCAAGTATTTCATTTTTCTTAAGAGGATGATCAGGAAAAGCATTAAGTAACCGGAGAAGCCTCCCCAAGCTTGTGGGAGACTCTCTTCTTTGATTTGCACAAAATTATATATTTCCCGCAAGGTAGCTTGTTTCTTATGAGCAGGGAAATATTTAGCAGAGAAGTAATAAATCATATCCTGGGGACTACGCACACAACCAGGAGCAAGAGAATTATACCAAGTCTTAGCATCACCCTTTAATGAGAACAGAAATATCTTAAGGATATAAAAATAGCGAGACTTCTCATCATTAGTAAATAGGGTGGCTATATCATTCAACTTGGTAAGATGTGCCACAACAGTGTTAGATTCAAGGCCATAAAAAGGATCAGATTCAACTAAAGTAATAATTTCAGGATCAACAGAGAATTCATAATCCTTATCAGTAACACAGATAGGTGAAGTAGCAAAAGTAGGATCGGGTTTCATTCTAGCATTAAGAGACTACTGCTTCCATTTAGCTAATAATTTCTTAAGATCATATCTATCATTGCAAGCAAAGATTTCCCTAGCAGCTTCTTCATTCATAACATAACCCTTAGGAACAACAGGTAATACATAATCATTGGGAGAACCTTCATCATCACTATCATCAATAATAGGTTCTTCAGTAATTTCATTCCCCCTAACTCTAGCAAGTTATTCATCAAGAAATTCACCTAATGGAAAAGTAGTATCAAGCACAGAAGTAGTTTCATCATGCATAGCAGAAGTGGCATCATCAATAACATGCGACATATCAGAGTTCATAGCAGTAGCAGGTTTAGGTGTCGCAAGCTTACTAATAACGGAAGGAGAATCTAGTGCAGAGATAGATGGCAGTTCCTTACCTCCCCTCGTAGTTGAGGGCAAAATAGTAGTTCGATCGTCTTTCAAGTTCTTCCTAATGATCAAAAGATATAAATCCCAAGTGACTCAGAGAATAGAGCTATGCTCCCCGGCAATGGCGCCAGAAATTAGTCTTGATAACCCACAAGTGTAGGGGATCGCAACAGCTTTCGAGGGTAAAGTATTCAACCCAAATTTATTGATTTGACACAAGGGGAGCCAAAGAATATTCTTGAGTATTAGCAGTTGAGTTGTCAATTCAACCACACCTGGATAACTTAGTATCTGCAGCAAAGTATTCAGTAGCAAAAGTGGTATGATAATAAAGGTAACGGTAGCAAAACTAAAGATAAATGTTTTTGGGTTTTTGTAGTAGTTGTAACAGTAGCAACGGAAAAGTAAATAAGCGAAGAACAATATGTGAAAAGCTCGTAGGCAATGGATTAGTGATGGATAATCATGCCGGATGCGATTCCTCATGTAATAGCTATAACATAGGGTGAAACAGAACTAGCTCCAGTTCATCAATGTAATGTAGGCATGTATTCCGTAAATAGTCATACATGCTTATGGAAAAGAACTTGCATGACATCTTTTGTCCTACCCTCCCATGGAAGCGGGGTCCTAGCGGAAACTAAGGGATATTAAGGCCTCCTTTTAATAGAGAACCGGAACAAAGCATTAGCACATAGTGAATACATGAACTCCTCAAACTACGGTCATCACCGAGAAGTATCCCGATTATTGTCACTTCGGGGTTGCCAGATAATAAACATAATAGGTGGCAATAGACTTGCAAGATAGGATCAAGAACACACATATATTCATGAAAACATAATAGGTTCAGATCTGAAATCATGGCACTCGGGCCCTAGTGACAAGCATTAAGCATAGCAAAGTCATAGCAACATCAATCTCAGAACATAGTGGATACTAGGGATCAAACCCTAACAAAATTAACTTGATTACATGGTAAATCTCATCCAACCCATCACCGTCCAGCAAGCCTACGATGGAATTACTCACGCACGGCAGTGAGCATCATGAAATTAGTGATGGAGGATGGTTGATGATGACAACGGTGACGAATTCCCCTCTCTGGAGCCCCAAACGGACTCCAGATCAGCCCTCCCGAGAGAGATTAGGGCTTGGCGGCGGCTCCATGTCGTAAAACGCGATGAAACTTTCTCTTTGATTTTTTTCTCCCCGGACGTGAATATATGGAGTTGGAGTTGAGGTCGGTGGAGGTCCAGGGGCCCATAAGATAGGAGGGCGCACCCTAGGGGGGGCCTATCTCGTGGACAGCCTGTGGGCCCCCTGGTGTATATCTTTCACCCAGAAATTCTTATTAATTCCAAAAAGTGCCTCCGTGGATTTTCAGGACATTTCGAGAACTTTTCTTTTCTACACATAAAACAACATCATGGCAGTTCTGCTGAAAACAGCGTCAGTCCGGGTTAGTTTCATTCAAATCATGCAAGTTAGAGTCCAAAACAAGGGCAAAAGTGTTTGGAAAAGTAGATACGTTGGAAACATATCAGATACCACGAGAGATATCGAGATAGACATATGGATGGAAGGAGTCAATACGTGTGTTAATGATGGATAGTGATAGATAGTCATACTTAGGGGGAGTGCGTGTGCCTATGATGGAGTGAGGGATTGTGGTACTTAGTGGGGGTGCGTGTCACATAGAGTGAGAACAAGGGCGGAGAGTGTTGGTCTATGTAGCGCAAGTGAGATATGTGCTTGTGTGAACCAGGGAGATATAAATTTTGAGAGAGATAGAGGAGCCCCAATATGGCTGAGTGGTGGGTCAGATAGCTGAGAGGGGGAAAGAGATCCATCCATTCGATAATGCAGTGCATACAATTTTTTTAGAAGTCAAACTTTGGAAACTTTGACCAGGTTTACGTAAATATTATTTATATCTACAATACCAAATATACGTCATACAAAACTACACCTCATGATGAATCTAACGATATATGTTTTCCGTTCTAGATGTAAATATTTTTCTCCACGTACCTGGTCAAACTTTGTGATGTTTGACTTTCAATAGATCTATATGCTGTGGACTGAAGAGAGTACCTAAGTCGAGAGAGATCAAGTGCGTGCGAAGGGGAATGAGTGAGTGTGCAAAAAGAGTGTGTGTGTGAAAGAGAAAGGGACAACAAACGATAAAATAGAGAGAGAGAGCGTTTGTTCATTTCTTATGCAAACATATCACGCATGCATCTCTGAGATAGAAAAGCAAGGTGAGGAGATACACGAAGATAGCTAGTGCGTGATTGTTTGGAATGGAGAGAGACACCCCTATAGCACATGTCCAATAGAGGTCTGGCCAACAAGGGACAGAGGTCGAGAGGGTTGCATGGAGAAGATGGACACATGGGGAGGGAGAGAGGGTGTGTTTGTGATAGAGAGATCCCCTCGAGATCGTGAGGGGACTATATGAGTTGGAGATTGAGGGACGAGGTGTGGGTGCGATAGAAAGATGCCCCGAGAGAAATCGGGATAGACCAAGTGAGGAAAAGAGACAATGCATATGTTTGTGATGGAGACTAAGAATTAGTCATATACATAGGGGGACTGCGTGTTCCTACAATTGGGTGAGAGACAATCATACTTAGCTAGGTGTGAGATTGTGTGTGTGTGCGTGTGAGATGGAGATATAACAAGGGAGAGAGAGAGTTTTAGATGGGTCTATCGAGTGCGAGTGAGATATGCATGTGTATGTGTAACCCGGGGAGATGGATAGTTTGAGAGAGAGAGGGAAGAGCTCCAAGACGGCAGAGTGGTGCGTGAGAGAGTTACGGGCAACGATCTAAGGAATTTGTGTGCGTACAATGAGTGCACCCTAGATATTTAGCTTCGACTAGAGAATCATACATTGTGTGCTAGAGAGACCTATACATGGAGTGTGCATGCGAACTAGAAAGACCCCCCCCCCCACACACACACGAAGACAGAGAGAGAGAGAGAGAGAGAGGAGAGAGAGAGGGACCGACAAGGTTTGTATTTGGATGCGTGTGATATGATTGAAGATTGTCGGCGAGAGAGAGAGAGAGAGAGAATAGGAGTCCAGGAGAGGGGGAGGTCGCGTTTATGCATCAAAGACTGATATAAACCATGTTTCGATATAAATTTGCATTCAAACACTTGAATTGGAGAACATATTGTCTACAATCCACACATGAACAGAGATATGTGTATCAAACAAGTTCATTAATTTGACTTTCAACATGTTCATGGAGTACCAGAATACAACATGCTACTCAATTATGGTCTTCCATTTTGGATTTAGTTCACTATTTTGACCTGGTGAACGGTCTATTTCATTGAATCAAGATATTTCATTTTGGGTTTGATTCCCGTTTTTGAGTGGGTCAATTATTTGTCCTATAGTAAATCGTTAGCAACGAGCATGTAAAAACACATTAGTCCCAAGCATCATCTCACCATCTAAAAAAGAAGGGGCAAGCTAATATTTTCAAATTTGATTCGAATCGACTTTTTTTTGAAATGGAACACTCTGATTCCATACTTAAACTATCTCAACCAAATTGTTGGGCATTCGAATCGACTTGGTAAGGTAGACATGGATGCTCATTCTCCCAAAATTTGAACGAACTGCTAAATACCCTCTGCTCGGTGGAATTCACCCGAGCAAATAAATGGGAGACGCGAAATTAGTGGCCTACATGGGACACACATCAATTGGCCCATTGTAGATCAAGGATAGGTTCGTAACTTCATCCAAGCGCGCCTTCTCCTCGACTGAAATGACATGTGCTGAATAATTCATAAACCATGTGCGGCAAAACACCCCCAGCCACAAAACCACAGCCCCTCCTCCATGGCGCCCCCCACCGCACCAAACTCACCGCCGCCCTCCTCTCCAATGCTGGAGACGCTGTGCATTTGCCGTCGTGCACTGGGCCATGTGCCTCTTACTTCGTGCTGCTGGAGCTGCCTCGACGACAACCAAGTGAACTGTACAGGAGCTGATTCACCCCCGCCGTAGTTCACAGCGTCGGAGCGGCTCCAACTTTGGATACGTCTAGGGCCCCGACGCTGCTTCCCCTTAGTTGTCGACCACTGTGACATATCTTCTTTCCTATTGCCGGGAGCCACCGCAACCGCGCCGGCCTCACCGACTCAGTAGCTGGAGCTGCCTACTTCATCGGGCCGCAAGATAGGCCGTACACTCATCCTAAATCACTTTATTTAGGCGCCAGTCATCTGAATTTTTATTCTGGGCCAATTGATTCCCAATGGGAGCAGCACCCCTTGAGGTGGTGGAGCTCCTAGGCTGCTGGTTGGATGGTGTCTATCGTAAGGGTGCGGGGGCGCAAGTTCACCGCGGAAGCAGCGCTTAGGTGGCTTTCTTAGAGTTGCTTGGGTTGAAGGTACTGCCACCGCCGGATCTGGATGACAGCAAGTCTTTGTGGATTGCTCGGGGCGGCACAACCACGGCAGTGCGGTGGGGCGAGGAGCGGGGTTTTGGTCGGATCTCTCACGGCCTAGGACGGCATAGGCAGGCTGCTCTGCTGGTGGCCGCTGGCTCTTCGGGGAAGATTCTGAACAGTGTTAGCCGGGAAGCACAAGACGGCCATCAAACCATCCGGCGTAGATCGGACAGTACCAAAATAACATAAAATCGTGGGACCCCAATTTAGTTTTCAGACATGTTATCACTCTCGTACCTTACTGTTGATCTCTTAGGGTATTTCTTCAGATCAGAGATATGTTCCATTCTTAACATTATGCGTTTTCTACATCTTCAGCCACACCATCTTCCTTCTCACCGCAGCTGCTCAAACAAGGGAAGCATACACCAGAAGGGAGCTATAGTGCCAACTCAACAGTTCCCTACATCGAATGTGTGTGCCCGACACGGACATCCACAAAAACTGCAGGGCCATCAACAAGTCAGCACATGATGCTCACTCCTATGGATGGCGGCCAGATAGGTTGTACCCTCATCTTACTTGTGTGCAACATTTATGGCTTTGTTATTCATTTAAGCATGGAAAATAGATTATCACATTTCACTGTGTATTCATGCTGATCTCTTAAGAGTCTTGTTCAGGAGTTAACACTATTCTGTAGTTCAGATAAGAGACTTGTTCTTTAGGTAATGATGTTCCATAGTTATCGTCCATCGGCCAATGCTATCCCACAGGCTGGTGATTATAGTATTATACCACTTCTAGTATTACCTATGTTGTGCTTTAATACTTTTATGTGCCATCTAGTTAATCTCGAGTACAAACAATACATATTCTATAGCTTTCATCTGTGTTCTTCCTTTAGTTTTTGAGACATGTTGCTGCTAGTGAAGCCTAGTCCTACTATTTATGTCGTCTCCTACAGGCACTCATTACATAAATCTAAATACTAGTTGTCTTCCATGCATGTCAGATATAATTGCACACACTGATATATCCAAAAGAACCTCGCGGAGCAATGTAACAACCAACAAACTTGACGTCAATGATACCCAATATGATGGAACATGTAAAGGTAGTTCTTCAAAAGACTTGAAGAAAGATGTTGAATCCTATTCACCCCACATGGTCCTTGCTCTAACATGGCCCGTGATATGGGTACATCATGCATATAATGTCCTGGAGTGCATCTACTCTGTTGCAATGCCATGTCCTTAGCCTACTGATCATGCATGTAAATATGTCACGCCTTCCTGTTTTCAGTACCTATTCCATTCATGACAACATGTTTTCAAATTCAAGTACTATCATTCTACTCTGTCGCAATGCCATCTGCTTAGTTTGAACATCATGCTTCTGAATATCTTATGCATTGTTATTCATCAGTATGTACTTCATCTGTCTACCATACCATGTTTTTTACATTGAAGTGATGGTCCAGTTGTCTGTTGCAATATCATCTTAGTTTCCCAATCATACACGCATATGTTGCCTTAGTTTTTCTCTGTATGTATTCTGCTATCATACAATTTTACATTCAACTAGTTTTTTACTCTATTGTCATGGCGTATCCCTAGCTCTTACAACATACTCCCTCCGTCCGGATTACATGTCGCAGAAATGGATAAAAATGGATGTATTTAGAACTGAAATATGCCTAGACACATCCATTTATTTCCGGATGGAGGGAATACTTGTCAATATGTCATGCCTTTCTATTCTTCAGTACCTATTCCATCTCTCTGTCGTAGCATGTTTTATAATTGAAGCACCATTATTCTATATAAGGCATGCAAGGGGAGGATGGCTATGTTAGAATCTTAAGGGTTATAAACACGGTCTTTGCAAAAGATCCAAACGTCAGGAGATAGTAAACCAACTCCAGTGTTCACGGATACTGCTTCAGCATAGAGAAACCCAACTCCTACTGATAATAAGCGGATTCAAGTGGCCAAAGAACTAGTCCGCTCTAGTCTAGCAAAAATATGTCAACTCCATTCTAAAAAGTGTGTGCATATCCTCACATCATGAAATTTTATAGCATTCATATCATATTTTCTACATGTTTCTTACCCATCTCTCTTTTAGAAAATAAGCTTAAAGGATATAAGACTTTCTAAACCGGGATCGTGTTCGAGGAAGGTATCTTGCGGTAATTCTCTGTGCTCCAATGCTAATGTAAGTACCTGTTGTATATCCCTAAATTTTACATCAGCATGTATTTTGTTAATCGGTGTGAATCCAACCTTTATCTGATCTAAATTTACTTGTAACAAATGTATATTAAAGGCAACAATGTTGATTTTTGTAAGGAAAACTGCCTGGTAGTTTTGCATACTTAGCTGCATGAGTGTACTATCTCATATCATGCACATTACTAAATTGTAGTGCTGTTCTGGTTGCCCAATCATGCATTGTGCCAATGTTGCTTTCCTATTACCTTACCTGGATGATGATAGTTGTGCCATATTGTGTTAATCTGGTGTCGGCTGGTGTGGTGTGGTTGCCCAAACATTCGTTGTGTCAATGTTGCTTTCCTATTCTCTGACATGGCCAATGATAGCAATGCTAGTGTGTTAATTTGGTGCAGGCTGCTGAATATAAGAAGACAAACTCTGAAAACAACATGGAAACACCATTGTTTCTTTCCAATAAATCTAGGCCAGGTAATATGGCAATAACTCTTGATTAATCTTTTGGTTCCCCTCCTAATATATGTTATGATGCAGTGGTCGAGAAACTCTCCACTATCAATAATACAAGCCTGCCAAAATCGCCATCTGAATCTGTTCAGTTTCCTCTGTCTTGAATCCAGCGGAAAAAATGTATGTTTGTGAACCAATTATTGGCTGAAGCAATGATGGAAACCATGGAGGAATCAGAGGTGCACATTCTTGCATAACAACAACTGATCAATGTTTTCAGAGACGGTATAGCAAAGAAGGAAGAACTTGTGAGGTTGTAGATTGTGAGGTTGTAGATTGTTAAGTTTTGTTCATTTATTTGCACTGGCATCAATCTTTGATTGCCCAGTGGATGTAATTTCCTGTAATATATGCTGGATGTGCAACATGTTTCCTTGTATGTCGTACGTTTGCTTAGCGTGCCTCACATTCCAGCTTCACTAGGAAGCCAAAAAAGTAGTGAAATTATTAGTTAGCATGAACAGTCGTGGGCCCTATATGAAGGAAGAGACCCACTTTCCTTAATGGGCTTCCCTAATGGGTGCGCAGGGGACAAAATTATCATAGGCCTTTGATTGATCGATTTTGGTCCTGTCCTAGCTAGATCGGAATCGACGTTATCTAATTGGTCCTATAGACATGTTCTAACTTTAGTGGGCCCATTAAATTAATGGGCTGTAACCAGTCCGAAAACTCTATTGGTCCGCTATTATTGAAACAAGTCAATGGTTAATGCTCGGCCCTGTTACCTCCCGAGTCGTTAGCAGACTAATATCAAAGCGGGCAATATGTGGGCCCATTCGATTTCACGGGCCGTTAATAGGCCGATACTAAGGTCGGGCTATATATGGCCCAACTGTACTTTGGGCCTTTAGTAGGCCGAAAGAGACAACACTCTCGTACTGGACCATGAAGAGCATGGGCCGCTAAGAGGCCGAAAGTCAGGTCAGACTGTATATGGCCCAACTGTGTTGTGGGCCTTTAGTAGGCCAAAAGAGAAACCGCGCTGGTATTGGACCATGAAGAGCATGGGCCGTTAAGAGGCCAAAACTCGGGTCCGACTGCAAATGGCCCAACTCATTTATGGGACGTTAAAGGCTGAAAGACACACCCGGCTAGAAATTGGCCCAATACTTAAATGGGTCGCTAAAAGGTTGAAAGACGAACATCCTGAAAATTGGTCCATCCCTTGAATGGGATGTTAATAGGGAAACCACATCCGGCCAATATTTAGCCCAAATATATAGCGGGCTGTTAATGGGCTCGAACTGACGATGGGCTGCAATGGTGTCAAGTAGTTAACAGGCCGAATTGGCACATCTCATATGGGTCGTGGGCTTAAATGGACCAGACACAAGTCGGCCCTATATGGGCCAGCCTGGTAATTTTGACTGGGCCGTCCTCTTTCACCTAAATGGTCCACTGTTGGGACTTGCCACGTGCCAACGTATCATAGGTGCCTCCTGTACAATGAGTGGATGACATCTGCCCCAATGTTGATCCGACACGTGGATCCTCCGGCGAATGAGAATTTTACACGTGGAAAATCCCCATTGGTCGGGGCTGTTAACGGGTTATAGGATCCAGACCGGAACCCCATAACTTAACGGCGACCTGTTACGGTGGATGCCACATGTCGGTTACCCTTAACAAAAACACTTCCATGACGCACCATTTATCATCATGGAAGTGGACACTTCTGTGATGATAATTTTGGTATTGTCATGGAACACTTCTACGACAACACAGGTATGACTATCTTGATTCTGTCATAAAATCATCATGGATGTACATGCATGATGGAAAATGTGACCTGCTGTGACAAACACGTATCATCACGGAAGTGTATGTTTTTTGTAGTGGAGAAGGCTGAAGCCGACAAGGCACAAGAAGAGGCTGCGTAGAGGATAGCGGCGGCTGATGCCAAGTTAAATAAATGCAAGGTAGGCCTTGACACTCATGAAGAAGAACTTGCCGCTCGTGAAGAGGCACGTGCCGCCAAGCTTCACTACAAGGATGAATAGGTCCAAGCCCTCCTTGCGCAGCAGTCCTAGGAACTCGAGCGAAATCACATAGAGGCAATCAAAGCTCAAGCTGCAGACCATGCCAGCAAGATTTAAGAGGTCGTCGATGCTGCCGAAGCCGTAGAGACTGCCAAGAATGAACTGGAGGGCAGGGTGAGGAAACTTGAGGAAGAGCTTGCCATCAACAACAAGGAAGTCTTTGCGCTCAAAGCAGATAAAGAGAAAACGCTCACACCTTGGCGGAGCTGCAATCCTCAATATCCACTAAGAACCAAGAACTCACCAAGGCCAAAGACATCATTGACGATCACAAGGTGAAGTTGATGTTGGGAACGTTGCAGAAAAACAAAAAAATTTCCTACGGTTTCACCAAGATCCATCTATGAGTTCATCTAGCAATGAGTCATTAGATGCATCTACGTACCTTGTAGATCGCGAGCGGAAGCGTTCAAAGAATGGGGATGATGTAGTCGAACACGACGTGATTCGAATCACCGGAGAACCTAGCACCGAACGGACGGCACCTCCGCGTTCAACACACGTACGGAACAGCCACGTCTCCTCCTTATTGATCCAGCAAGGGAGGGAGGAGAGGTTGAGGGAGATGGCACCAGCAGCAGCACGACGGCGTGGTGTTGATGGAGCTGCAGTACTCCGGCAGAGCTTCGCTAAGCGCTATGGAGGAGGAGGAGGTGTCGGAGAGGGAGAAGGAGGCAACCAAAGGCCAAGGTATGAAGTCCCTCCTTTCCCCCACTATATATAGGAGGGCCAAGGGGGGTTGGCCGGCCCTAGGAGATCCAATCTCCTAGGGGGGGTGCGGCCAAGGGGGGGTTTCCCTACCCCCCAAGGCACCTAGAGGTGCCTTCCACCACTTGGACTCTTCCCTCAAGTGGAACCCTACGCGCATGGGCTTTCTGGGCTGGTGCCCTTGGCCCATGCAGGCCAAGGCGCACCCCTTACAGCCCATGTGGCCCCCCGGGGCAGGTGGCCCCACCCGGTGGGCCCCCAGGACCCCTCCGGTGGTCCCGGTACAATACCGATAACCCCGAAACTTGTCCCGATGGCCGAAACAGGACTTTCCATATATAAATCTTTACCTTCGGACCATTCCGGAACTCCTCGTGACGTCTGGGATCTCATCCGGGACTCCGAACAACATTCGGGTTACTGCATATACATATCCCTACAACCCTAGCGTAACCGAACCTTAAGTGTGTAGACCCTACGGGTTCGGGAGACATGTAGACATGACCGAGATCGCTCTCCGGTCAATAACCAACAGCGGGATCTGGATACCCATGTTGGCTCCCACATGCTCCACGATGATCTCATCGGATGAACCACGATGTCGAGGATTTAATCAACCCCATATGCAATTCCCTTTGTCAATCGATATGTTACTTGCCCGAGATTCGATCGTCGGTATCCCAATACCTCGTTCAATCTCGTTACCGGCAAGTCACTTTACTCGTACCGTAATGCATGATCCCGTGACCAGACACTTGGTCAGTTTGCGCTCATCATGATTATGCATTACCGAGTGGGCCCAGTGATATCTCTCCGTCATACGGAGTGACAAATCCCAGTCTCGATCCGTGTCAACCCAACAGACACTTTCGGAGATACCTGTAATGCACCTTTATAGTCACCCAGTTACGTTGTGACGTTTGATACACCCAAAGCACTCCTACGGTATCCGGGAGTTACACGATCTCATGGTCAAAGGAAAAGATACTTGACATTAGAAAAGCTCTAGCAAACGAACTACATGATCTCACGCTATGCTTAAGATTGGGTCTTGTCCATCACATCATTATCCTAATGATGTGATCCCGTTATCAATGACATCCAATGTCCATAGCCAGGAAACCATGACTATCTATTGATCAACGAGCTAGTCAACTAGAGGCTTACTAGGGACATGTTGGTGTCTGTTATTCACACATGTATTACGATTTCCGGATAATACAATTATAGCATGAATAAAGACAATTATCATGAACAAAGAAATATAATAATAATGCTTTTATTATTGCCTCTAGGGCATATTTCCAATAGTCTCCCACTTGCACTAGAGTCAATAATCTAGTTACATTGTGATGAATCGAACACCCATGGAATTCTGGTGTTGATCATGTTTTGCTCTAGGGAGAGGTTTAGTCAGCGGATCCGCTACATTCAGGTCCGTATGTACTTTACAAATCTCTATGTCTCCATTTTGAACATTTTCACGAATGGAGTTGAAGCGACGCTTGATGTGCCTTGTCTTCTTGTGAAACCTGGGCTCCTTGGCAAGTGCAATAGCTCCAATGTTGTCACAGAAGAGCTTGATCGGCCCCGACGCATTGGGTATGACTCCTAGGTCGGTGATGAACTCCTTCACTCATATTGCTTCATGTGCTGCCTCCGAGGCTGCCATGTACTCCGCTTCACATGTAGATCCCGCCACGACACTCTGCTTGCAACTGCATCAGCTTACTGCCCCACCATTCAAAATATACACGTATCTGGTCTGTGACTTAGAGTCATCCAAATCTATGTCGAAGCTAGCGTCGACGTAACCCTTTACGACGAGCTCTTCGTCACCTCCATAAACGAGAAACATTTCCTTAGTCCTTTTCAGGTACTTTAGGATATTCTTGACTGCTGTCCAGTGTTCCTTGCCAGGATTACTTTGGTACCTTCCTACCAAACTTACGGCAAGGTTTACATCAGGTCTGGTACACAGCATGGCATACATAATAGAACCTATGGCTGAGGCATAGGGGATGACACTCATCTCTTCTATATCTTCTGCCGTGGTCGGACATTGAGCTGAGCTCAATTTCACACCTTGCAAAACAGGCAAGAACCCTTTCTTGGACTGATCCATTTTGAACTTCTTCAAAATCTTATCAAGATATGTGCTTTGTGAAAGACCTATGAGGCGTCTCGATCTATCCCTATAGATCTTGATGCCTAATATATAAGCAGCTTCTCCAAGGTCCTTCATTGAAAAACTCTTATTCAAGTAGGCCTTAATGCTGTCCAAAAGTTCTATATCATTTCCCATCAAAAGTATGTCATCTACATATAGTATGAGAAATGCTATAGAGCTCCCACTCACTTTCTTGTAAACACAGGCTTCTCCATAAGTCTGTGAGAACCCAAACGCTTTGATCATCTCATCAAAACGAATGTTCCAACTCCGAGATGCTTGCACCAGCCCATAAATCGAGCGTTGGAGCTTGCACACCTTGTCAGCATTCTTAGGATCGACAAAACCTTCCGGCTGCATCATATACAATTCTTCCTTAAGGAAACCATTAAGGAATGCCGTTTTGACGTCCATTTGCCAAATTTCATAATCATAAAATGCGGCAATTGCTAACATGATTCGGACGGACTTCAGCTTCGCTACCGGTGAGAAAGTCTCATCGTAGTCAACCCCTTGAACTTGTCGATAACACTTAGCGACAAGCCGAGCTTTATAGATGGTCACATTACCATCCGCGTCTGTCTTCTTCTTAAAGATCCATTTATTTTCTATGGCTCGTCGTTCTACGGGCAAGTCAGTCAAAGTCCATACTTCGTTTTCATACATGGATCCTATCTCGGATTTCATGGCTTCTAGCCATTTGTCGGAATCCGGGCCCACCATCGCTTCTCTATAGTTCGAAGGTTCACTGTTGTCTAATAACATGATTTCCAAGACAGGGTTGCCGTACCACTCTGGTGCGGAACGTGTCCTTGTGGACCTTCGAATTTCAGTAGGAGCTTGATCAGAAGTATCTTGATCATCATCATTAACTTCCTCTCTAGTCGGTGCAGGCACCTTAGGAACATTTTCTTGAGTTGCGCCATTTTCCGGTTCAAGAGGTAATACTTCATCAAGCTCTACTTTCCTCCCACTTACTTCTTTCGAGAGAAACTCTTTCTCCAGAAAGGACCCATTCTTGGCAACAAAGATCTTGCCTTCGGATCTGAGGTAGAAGATATACCCAACAGTTTCTTTAGGGTATCCTATGAAGACGCTTTTTTCTGATTTGGATTCGAGCTTTTCAGGTTGAAGTTTCCCGACATAAGCATCGCATCCCCAAACTTTTAGAAACGACAGCTTAGGTTTCTTCCCAAACCACAATTCATACGGTGTCGTCTCAACGGATTTCGACGGTGCCCTATTTAAAGTGAATGCGGCAGTCTCTAAAGCATAGCCCCAAAAAGATAGTGGTAAATCGGCAAGAGACATCATAGATCGCACCATATCTAATAGAGTGCGATTACGACATTCGGACACACCATTACGCTGAGGTGTTCCAGGCGGCGTGAGTTGTGAAACTATTCCACATTTTCTTAAGTGTGTACCAAACTCGTGACTCAAGTATTCTCCTCCACGATCTGATTGTAGAAACTTGATTTTCCTGTCACGTTGATTCTCAACTTCACTCTGAAATTCCTTGAACTTTTCAAAGGTCTCAGACTTGTGTTTCATTAAGTAGACATACCCATATCTACTCAAGTCATCAGTGAGGGTGAGAACATAACGATAGCCACCGCGAGCCTCAACACTCATTGGACCGCACACATCAGTATGTATGATTTCCAATAAGTTGGTTGCTCGCTCCATTGTTCCTGAGAATGGAGTCTTGGTCATTTTACCCATGAGGCATGGTTCGCACGTGTCAAATGATTCGTAATCAAGAGACTCTAAAAGTCCATCAGCATGGAGCTTCTTCATGCGTTTGACACCTATGTGACCAAGGCGGCAGTGCCACAAGTATGTGGGACTATCACTATCAATCTTACATCTTTTGGTACTTACACTATGAATATGTGTAGCATTACGCTCGAGATTCATAAAGAATAAACCATTCACCATCGGAGCATGACCATAAAACATATCTCTCATATAAATAGAACAACCATTATTCTCGGATTTAAATGAGTAGCCATCTCGAATTAAACGAGATCCTGATACAATGTTCATGCTCAAACTTGGCACTAAATAACAATTATTGAGGTTCAAAACTAATCCCGTAGGTAAATGTAGAGGTAGCGTGCCGACGGCGATCACATCGACCTTGGAACCATTCCCGACGCGCATCGTCACCTCGTCCTTCGCCAGTCTCCGTTTATTCCGCAGCTCCTGCTGTGTGTTACAAATATGAGCAACGGCACCGGTATCAAATACCCAGGAGTCACTACGATTACTGGTAAGGTACACATCAATTACATGTATATCAAATATACCTTTGGTTTTGCCAGCCTTCTTGTCCGCTAAGTATTTAGGGCAGTTCCGCTTCCAGTGACCACTTTCCTTGCAATAAAAGCACTCAGTCTCGGGCTTGGGTCCATTCTTTGGCTTCTTCCTGGCAGCTTGCTTGCCGGGCGCGGCAACTACCTTGCCGTCCTTCTTGAAGTTCTTTTTACCCTTGCCCTTCTCGAACTTAGTGGTTTTATTGACCATCAACACTTGATGTTCCTTCTTGACTTCTACCTCTACTGATTTCAGCATAGCAAATACTTCAGGAATGGTATTTTCCATCCCCTGCATATTGAAGTTCATCACAAAGCTCTTGTAGCTTGGTGGAAGCGACTGGAGGATTCTGTCAATGACCGCATCATCCGGGAGATTAACTCCCAGCTGAGTCAAGCGGTTATGTAACCCAGACATAGTGAGTATGTGCTCACTGACAGAACTATTTTCCTCCATCTTACAGCTGAAGAATTTGTCGGAGACTTCATATCTCTCGACCCGGGCATGAGCTTGGAAAACCATTTTCAGCTCTTCGAACATCTCATATGCTCCATGTCTCTCAAAACGCTTTTGGAGCCCCGGCTCTAGGCTGTAAAGCATGCCGCACTGAACGAGGGAGTAGTCATCGGTACGTGCCTGCCAAGCGTTCATAACGTCTTGTTCTGCAGGGAGAACAGGTGTGTCACCTAGCAGTGCTTGTAGGACATAATCTTTCTTGGCAGCTATGAGGATGATCGTCAGGTTCCGGACCCAGTCCGTATAGTTGCTGCCATCGTCTTTCAGCTTAGTTTTCTCTAGGAACGCGTTGAAGTTGAGGACTACGTTGGCCATTTGATCTACAAGACATATTGTAAAATATTTAGACTAAGTTCATGATAATTAAGTTCATCTAATCAAATTATAATGAACTCCCACTCAGATTTGACATCCCTTTGGTCATCTAAGTGTTACACGATCCGAGTCGACTAGGCCGTGTCCGATCATCACGTGAGACGGACTAGTCATCGTCGGTGAACATTCTCATGTTGATCGTATCTTCCATACGACTGGTGTTCGACCTTTCAGTCTCCGTGTTCCGAGGCCATGTCTGTACATGCTAGGCTCGTCAAGTTAACCCTAAGTGTTTTCGCTGTGTAAAACTGTCTTACACCCGTTGTATGTGAACGTAAGAATCTATCACACCCGATCATCACGTGGTGCTTTGAAACGACGAACTGTAGCAACGGTGCACAGTTAGGGGAGAACACTTCTTGAAATTTTGTAAGGGATCATCTTATTTACTACCGTTGTCCTAAGTAAACAAGATGCATAAAACATAATAAACATCACATGCAATTATATAAAGTAGTGACATGATATGGCCAATATCATATAGCTCCTTTGATCTTCATCTTCGGGGCTCCATGATCATCTTGTCACCGGCATGACACCATGATCTCCATCATCGTGTCTTCATGAAGTTGTCACGCCAACGACTACTTCTACTTCTATGACTAACGCATTTAGTAATAAAGTAAAGTAGTTTACATGGCGTTCTTCAATGACACGCAGGTCATACAAAAAATAAAGACAACTCCTATGGCTCCTGCCGGTTGTCATACTCATCGACATGCAAGTCGTGATTCCTATTACAATAGCATGAACATCTCATACATGACATATAGATCATTCATCATTCATCACAACTTTGGCCATATCATATCACAAAGCACTTGCTGCAAAAACAAGTTAGACGTCCTCTAATTGTTGTTGCATGTTTTATGTGGCTGAAGTAGGGTTCTAGCAAGAATGTTTTCTTACCTACGTGAAACCACAACGTGATTTGTCAACTTCTATTTACCCTTCATAAGGACCCTTTTCATCGAATCCGCTTCAACTAAAGTAGGAGAGACAGACACCCGCCAGCCACCTTATGCAACTTGTGCATGTTAGTCAGTGGAACCGGTCTCACGTAAGCATACGTGTAAGGTTGGTCCGGGCCGCTTCATCCCACAATACCACTGAAGCAAGATAAGACTAGTAGCGGCAAGAAAGTTGACAAATCTACGCCCACAACAAATTGTGTTCTACTCGTGCAAGAAAAACTATGCATAGACCTAGCTCATGATGCCACTGTTGGGAACGTTGCAGAAAAACAAAAAAATTTCCTACGGTTTCACCAAGATCCATCTATGAGTTCATCTAGCAAAGAGTCATTAGATGCATCTACGTACCTTGTAGATCGCGAGTGGAAGCGTTCAAAGAATGGGGATGATGTAGTCGAACACGACGTGATTCGAATCACCGGAGATCCTAGCACCGAACGGACGGCACCTCCGCATTCAACACACGTACGGAACAGCCACGTCTCCTCCTTCTTGATCCAGCAAGGGAGGGAGGAGAGGTTGAGGGAGATGGCACCAGCAGCAGCACGACGGCGTGGTGTTGATGGAGCTGCAGTACTCCGGCAGAGCTTCGCTAAGCGCTATGGAGGAGGAGGAAGTGTCGGAGAGGGAGAAGGAGGCAACCAAAGGCCAAGGTATGAAGTCCCTCCTTTCCCCCACTATATATAGGAGGGCCAAGGGGGGTTGGCCGGCCCTAGGAGATCCAATCTCCTAGGGGGGTGCGGCCAAGGGGGGGTTTCCCTCCCCCCCCCCCCCCCAAGGCACCTAGAGGTGCCTTCCACCACTTGGACGCTTCCCTCAAGTGGAACCCTAGGCGCATGGGCTTTCGGGGCTGGTGCCCTTGGCCCATGCAGGCCAAGGTGCACCCCTTACAGCCCATGTGCCCCCTTAGGGCAGGTGGCCCCACCCGGTGGGCCCCCGGGACCCCTCCGGTGGTCCCGGTACAATACCGATAACCCCGAAACTTGTCCCGATGGCCGAAACAGGACTTTCCATATATAAATCTTTACCTCCAGACCATTCCGGAACTCCTCATGACGTCCGGGATCTCATCCGGGACTCCGAACAACATTCGGCTTACTGCATATACATATCCCTACAACCCTAGCGTAACCGAACCTTAAGTGTGTAGACCCTACGGGTTCGGGAGACATGTAGACATGAACGAGATCGTTCTCCGGTCAATAACCAACAGAGGGATCTGGATACCCATGTTGGCTCCCACATGCTCCACGATGATCTCATCGGATGAACCACGATGTCGAGGATTTAATCAACCCCGTATGCAATTCCCTTTGTCAATCGATATGTTACTTGCCCGAGATTCGATCGTCGGTATCCCAATACCTCGTTCAATCTCGTTACCGGCAAGTCACTTTACTCGTACCGTAATGCATGATCCCGTGACCAGACACTTGGTCACTTTGAGCTCATCATGATGATGCATTACCGAGTGGGCCCAGTGATATCTCTCCGTCATATGGAGTGACAAATCCCAGTCTCGATCCGTGTCAACCCAACAGACACTTTCGGAGATACCTGTAATGCACCTTTATAGTCACCCAGTTACGTTGTGACGTTTGATACACCCAAAGCACTCCTACGGTATCCGGGAGTTACACGATCTCATGGTCAAAGGAAAAGATACTTGACATTAGAAAAGCTCTAGCAAACGAACTACACGATCTCACGCTATGCTTAAGATTGGGTCTTGTCCATCACATCATTATCCTAATGATGTGATCCCGTTATCAATGACATCCAATGTCCATAGCCAGGAAACCATGACTATCTATTGATCAACGAGCTAGTCAACTAGAGGCTTACTAGGGACATGTTGGTGTCTGTTATTCACACATGTATTACGATTTCCGGATAATACAATTATAGCATGAATAAAGACAATTATCATGAACAAAGAAATATAATAATAATGCTTTTATTATTGCCTCTAGGGCATATTTCCAACAGTTGACTACCTTGGAAAAGTTTCTTGAGGGTGCCCAAAGAACAGGAGAAGACCTTGTCGAAGGACCTCAAGAACGAGAGGGCATTGCTTAAGAGCACCGTCGACTCCTTCAACGAGCTCAAGGGATCCTACAAACTTTGGAATGATCGTCTCGTGGTAGCTGCGAGGTACCTCACTACACGATTATCCGCCATGGGCTTGCCAGAATGTCACTTATCCACCAATGAAAGGGATGACACTAGCGCCAGGCTCACTTTATTCTTCAAGAGTCTTGTTAAGGCACTGGAGAAGCAACAGGAGACTCAAGCCGCATATCTTGCTATTGAATCCCATAATCTTTTTCAGGACGTCCTCTTCAAGGTGCTCGTCAAAGTGGTATACCGGAACCCTGGTATCGACATATCCAAGGCCTTCAAGAGCTTGCCCAAGGGTGTGGACAGCAAGGCTGCCGAAGAGCTTGTTGCACCATTTGCCAAAACATCAGCGGAATCCCCAGGACTGAAGGCCAGCATAGGAACTAGCTCCCTGCACTTTCTTGCCGCCAATGCAGTCCACGTAAAAGAGAAGACTATCTTAAGTTAGAAATGCGATTGGTAGTTGATGTAATATAAATTGTTGTCTGATGAATGGATGTGTGCCATATTCCTTGTCGTATTCTGTCTTTGCATGTTTTTTGTACCCTACACTTGCCAAAAACTTGCTGATGCGCACACTCTTGCCGCGAGCGCTTGAGTAATGGATCCTTAGCAGCCCGCCGGAATTGCTGCTGCCGGCAAGGTCACACTTAACAGCCACACCACGACTACTTAAGTTGTCGAGTGAGCTCAAAACAGAGTAAGAGCACGACTGGTCACAACATGGTTCCTTAGCGTGAAGACTTCTCATACAGAGGCCAAAACCGTTCAAGGAAGAATTGCAACTACAACAAACAATTTGTTTCAAAGTTCTTCAACTTAGCTTTTTCTTCGTTATACTTCTTGTCATAAAATGATAACTTGTATGTCAATTGTGGTATCCATACCGTCACTCCCCCAGGGAAACTTGCACGCGAGGAACCCTTCTGTCCTTTGAAAAAAAAAGAGAAAAGAGGATGCTGGAAACCTTGACAGTTTGTTAAGCATCTTGTACAAGGCAAAAATGTAACATGACCCTGCATACAGCATGTACAAACATATATGTACTTCACAAAGGGCTATGAAACACTTATATTTATTTCACTACACACAGGGTCTGCGCCTGACTTTTACAAAGGATTACATGTCTTGCTGACAAACATGTACAAAAGGGGTCTAGTGACTTGTGCTACCCGGTAAGTGCCTTGCCACTTTGGTGTCAACTTGTTTGATCCCTTTGCGGATTGGATCAGACGAAGAACAAGGCCATCTTCCTAAATGCTTCTAGCATGCACTTTGTGGTTATGGAGCGACGCAAATCTTGTTGGTAGTATGCACCACACACAGCAGCCCGGAGACAATCTTCCTCGAGGATCATGGCATCATCTTGCCACATTTGCTCTTGCTCAACTTCGTCAAAAGCTTGCACGCGAGGTGACTCGTATGTGAGTTTCGTGGGAAGCACCACTTCTGCAACATAGACTAGGGAGAAGGGTGTTTGGCCGATGGCTCGATTTGGTGTCATCCCGAGTGACCAAAGAACCGCCGGTAGCTCATCAATCCAATGGCTTCCACATTTGTGCAGCCTTTCAAATGTTGTTGTCTTGAGTCCTCACAACACTTCAGCATTTGCCCTCTCCACCAGGTTGTTGCTTTTTTGGTGAGCAACTGATGCAAAACAGATTTTGCTACCAAGGTCATCACAACATTGCATGAAGGCGCGACTCTTGAACTACGTGCCGTTGTTGGTGATCACCCGACTGGGCACACCAAAACGATAAACTAATCCTTTGAAGAACTTGGCGGCCGACTGTGATGTTACCTTTCTCATTGGATCTACCTCAGGCCACTTTGTGAACTTGTCGATTGCTACATACAAGAACTAAAGACCCCGATGGCACAGGGGAAGGGCCCGAGGATGTCGAGCTCGCAGACCAAGAAGGGCAAGGAGAGAGGAACCGTCTGAAGAGCTTGAGCTGGGTGATGAATGTTCTTGGCATGAAACTGGCATGCTTCGCATCTTGTCACCATAGCCACTGCATGTATCTCTGCCACCAGCTTCTATCCATATTCACGGTAGATGCACTTCAATTTCACCCCATTTGGCCTCTTTCTATATAGAATGTTATCAACAAATTGATACATACTTGATTGGCGGGCTACTTTCTCAGCTTCTTCTTGTTCATCAGGAAGTTGACATGTCTGAAGGTAATGGACTATTTGTTGTGCCTATGCCGGAGCCTGTGGCTCGACGACAAGGACTAATAGCATATCTTCCACTACGAGAGTGCTTGTCTTGACGACAAGGACCTCAGGTCCTGCCGGAGCTTGATGCTCATCGGCAAGCGTTGAGTTGCTTCCAGCAACCTCGTTTCCGGCAGCTGTGGGAGCTCTACCAAAAAGTACTCGCCAGAATTAAACTTTCTTCTCTAGTTTGGCCTCGTCGATGGTGTAACTATGTGTTGATTCGGAAGGAGTATAAAGGTACCTGGTTCCACAGGTAATTTCTCGGTGGCACGCTTCGACAGGTCGTCGGCAATGCTATTCTTGGCTCGAGGAACATGCTCTGCCTGGAGACCACCAAAATGCTCTTCCAAATTCTTCACTTCATCCACATATGCCTCCATCAATGGGCTCTGGTAATCCTAGTTCACTTGCTTTCACCACTAACTGTGAGTCACCTCTGATGATCAACTTTCTGATACCAAGGTCAATTGTGATGCAGAGTCCAACAAGAAATCCTTTGTACTCAACAGTGTTGTTGGTGGCCTACTCCTGGGAAAACTTCATTTGAACCACATATTCGAGATGCTCTTCGATGGGTGCGACAAGTAGCACTCCGGCATTAGCACCCTGGAGCAAGAAAGCACGGTCAAAGTAGATGATCCAATCTTGGTGGGCTTCCTTGACGGGGAGCGAGGTCTCTGGTATTTCTTCGTTTGGAGTTGGTGTCCATTATTCAATGAGCTCTGTCAAGGCTATCGACATTCTGGGATCGGGGATACCCAGAATTTCCTGCCTGCGGCCCAGCGCATGGGCTCATAGACGGACCGATAACCCGTTAACAGCCCCGACCAATGGGGATTTTCCACGTGTAAAATCATCACTGGCTGGAGGAAACACGTGTCAGCTCACCGTTGGGACAGATGTAATCCACTCATTGGACCAAAGGCGCCTATGATATGTCGACACATGGCACGGCCCAACAGAGGCCCATTCCCGTGAAAAGGCTGGCCCATTTGACTTGGTCAAAAGGTGGCTGACCGGCCCACGGAAAGCCTGTTAATGGCATGTTTGCATATAGCCCATTTACAGCCTGCTAACCCAGGGCCCGTTACGACCTATCCGAATTAGGCCCAGTAGGGTCATTTGGGCCGTGCAATACGATTCCATCCCATTTTAACTTCCGGCCCATGTATGGCCCATGACGTCTTTCGGCCCATATGAGGCCCTTTGTAACTCTTGGCCCACTAATGGCCCGTGGTGAAACTGGCTCGTAATGAACAGTGTATCACTTTACACCCATTAACGGCCCGTTATTCCATTGGGCCGTTTCCAGCCCATGCTATCTTTTGGCCTTCTCAGGGCCCATTTATTCTTGGGCTCATTTCCAGCATTCGGTTACTTACGACCCATTACTGTAATTTTCTGCTTGTGGGACAAATTCAGCTCGTGGTTACAGTCGGCCCGTTTGTGGCCCGTTAATACGTTGGGCCGTTTTCATAGCGCCATCAAATATGGCCGATTAACGACGACCCGTTATGGTCGGCCCATGAACGGACGATTACAACTCTAGCCTGTTTACGGCCATAATGCGATCTGTTATTGACCCATGTTTGGCCAATCGATCATACGACCCGTAGAAGGCCCACTGATGATACGACCCGTAGAAGGCCCATTGTGTCTATGTCCCGTAGAAGACCCAAAGTTTCCACGCCCCGTAGAAGGACCATTATTTCTACGGCCCTTAGAAGGCCCATTGTTTCTACGGCCCATAGGAGGCCCAGTGTCACTATAGTAAATATGTAGCCCATGGTTATTGTGTCCTAGTTTTAGAAAATAGGTTATTGCGGCCACTAGCAAACCGTGGAAAAAGAACTGCACTGACTACAAGCAAACAAATAAACAAGACAACAAGGAAATAAATAAAAAACAACTTACACTAGGCTATCACGACTATTACACATATTACATCCATTGGGAATCAAAGTTCGCCACCAGTGCAAATGTAGGGAACGAAGCAACATATAAACGCCGCAGCAAAACAAGTCCAGAACTGAAACCACTTCAGAAGATCTCAAGAAACAATATCCCAGGTACCCATAATGCTGGCAAGATGCTTAGCAAGCTTATTAACTTTCTCTTGTTTGGCGCTTAAATTCTCCAGCGCTTGTTGTTGCACCAGAAAGTATGCATCTGAATTCTGCAGGGACTTCCTCAGTCCTTTAGCTTCCTGTTGCAGCACATCTGATCGATGTCTTTCAACTTGAAGTTGAGACTCAAGAAGACGAACTATTTCAGGCAGCGAGTTTGAAGAGCTTGTGCCAGCAGTAGTGGCCAGTAACTCGAACACTACATGAAGACAGGACTTTTGGGTTCTCTCACTGTCATCAAGATAGTTCTTATCAGCTTTCTTGGAGACCAACATGGATGTCTCACTATCTTGAACCTTATCTGCATTACTTCCTTTACCATTGCATAACGGGGTACTGTTCTCCAATATTTTGTCCGCATTCTAAAAGAGAAACAAGCAGACACATCACAGGTTTACCATGTTGTATATGAAACTTATTTTGGTAAATCAGTTCAGTAGTAAAGTGGACAGGATAATAACATGAAATAAACATATATCTATGTACCATGGTCACTTTATGGTCTATATCATTCTAGATTTTGTTGCCAAATCAAGATAGAGACACAGTTCAAATAATATTTGTTCAAGACAAAGCAGAATAGACAGAATATAAGTGTGGGAAACTATAGAGCAATAACAACACTTGCAATGTGCATGACATGAGAACATAACTGTTTATTCAATTGAAACTAAAATCAACATAGAGCAAGTTAGAACAGCAAACCAGTTAAAGAAACAGGTTTAAAACATACCTGTTGCAGCATTGGATTTTTAGTTCCATCCTTCAAATTTGAAAATAGTTGGTATGAGTAAATACAATGATGCAAGAGCAAAGGAGTATGAACCATAGTGACAAAACCTGACCTGAGAACAATTCTTCTTCTCCTTTAAGTGGTGAGTTGGGATTCAGAATGGTGGTCCTCGTGCTTTGAGAACTGCAGATCCCTTACTAACTGCTTGTGTTTGGGTGCGCTGTGGTGGAGACGGTGTTCTGTCAACTGGAACTGGGTTACTATCTGTTGGGGTTGAGGTTAGAAGGGGTGTAGCTAGTTCTCTGTCCAACTAAATAGGGGTACAATCTATGAGAGTCCGGGTTATGTGTGGTGGGGCTGGTTCTTGGGCTAGTACAACCGTGATTCTATATGCATACACTGGTAGCACTATCTTTTCTGAAGACCGTGTTGTTACTCCCTTAGATACTGCCATCACCCTCTCCAATTCAAATGGCTGATAAACAAGAAAAGTAATTGAATGTACATACATTGTATGATAGATAGGTGCAATGGATAGTGGGGAATAAAAGAGGGCATGAAATAATTCACATTTATGTTGTCTAACCAAACATGATAGCATGACACAATTTCACATATATGATGGCTAACTAAACAGGATAGCATGACACAATTTCACATTATGATGGCTAACTAAAAAAGATGGAAAGACATAGTTCAAAATATGATGACTATGTAAACAGGATGAGATGATATAACTATATAATGTGTTTATTAAATAGGTTGGCATGCCATATTTCACAAACATGCCACCTATGGAAACATGATAGCATGATATAATTCACGGATAGAATGACATAATTCAAAATATGATGACTGTAAACACTAAACAGGATGAGATGATATAACTATATGATGCCTTTATTAAACAGGTTGCCATGCCATAATTCAGATAGATGCTGTGTATGTAAACATGATGGCATGATATAATTCAAATATATGATTTATATAGTAAGCAAGTAAGCAGATGGCAATCCATATATGATGTAAAAACTAAGCAATGCAAGACAACATGCATGACATGGGTAATATAACCCTGCCTAGTTTGAGCATAGACCTACGGGGGGAAATAGGACTGGTCATCAGTCTCTAAATCCTCCTCTGAGGAGCTCTCTGTAACCAGCAAGATGTCTGCTTCAGCAGGTAGCATTGTCTACTTTCAATACCTTGTTTTCACTCCAGATACTTCCATCACCGCTTCAAATGGCTGATGCACAAGAAGAGTAGTTGAATATAAAAACGTTGTCGCCAAATGGAACACGTAATACAAAAAAAATTATAGCATGATATAATTCACATACATGATGATTGGCTAAACAGCATGGCATTGCTTAATTCACATATATAACGCCTTTGCAACAAGATAGCATTGCATAATTCACATATGTAATGTCTTGCAACAAGATGGCAATGCATAATTCACATATATGGTAATTAGACACTAAACAGGTGGCATTCACACAAAGCATGTCTAATCTAATGCAAGACACCATACGCACGATATGAGCAACATAACCCTGCCAAGTTAGAGCATACACCTCAGGGGGGGAATAGGATTGGTCATCTCTCTCTGAATCCTGCCCTGAGGAGCTATCCGTAACCAGCAAGATATGCGATTCGTCAGATAGCATAGTCTGCTCCAAAGACAAATGTAATACGTAACAAAAAAAGGATGGCCTGATATAATTCACATATAAGATGACTGGCTAAGCACGAAGGCATTGCAAAATTCACATATACGATGCCTGGATAAACAAGATGGAGTTGCATAATTCACATAAACAATGAATAAACTAAACAGATGACATTCAGACAAAGCATGTCTAAACTAAGTAGATGACATATTTGATGTATAAAGTAAGCAATGAAAGGCACCATATGCATGATATAATCAACATTAGCATGCCAAGTTAGATCGAAGACCTCAGGGGGTAAATAGGAGTGGTCTTCTCCTTCTGAATCCCCCTCAGAACAGATATCTTCCTCTCGATTACAATCCGAAATGGGTGGACGGGGGGCTGCCTTTGCGCCTACCATGGAGCGATGTCTGCATGAAATTTTATTGCCATGCAAGGCTCGTCTCTTTTGCTCTACATGTTCAGTTCCATTATTAAAAAACTGACATGCATAGGAATAAAACATAGTGAGATTATGTAAGGAGTGCATGTAGAAATCTAGAGTGATGGTAGCAACCTGTGGATAGACCCAAAACCAATGATAGCTGGCAGATAATGGGTTCAGTTAAAAAATACAGATAATGGCTTCTTTACTGTTTGTTTCCCACCCAACATGAAACTCATAGTAGACACCAGAGATTAACCAGATAGTAGATATATGCTATTGATTGCGGCCCCAATATGTACCCCACAACCATTTAAAAACTCAAGTTTGACCATTAGTTTGGAGCTGACTTAGAGCCTAATCGGTGAACAAGACGATAAAGTAGCATGTAATATTAAGAGATGCATAACGTAAGCAGACACGAAAGAGTGCGACCTCTCTTGCGGACCCGTATAGTCCTCGAGGTCATCTGCTCGGTTGATGATGGTAATGCAGTTGTCATGGCTGCCAGCGGCGGGGAAGAAGATCTGAGGCGGCAAAAGACAGTTTGGAGGCCGGATCCCTGCTGTGCTGGACCCTTATGTCGTTGGAGCAACTAAGATGGGGTGGACGACGGTGCAACAGCAGGAGGACAAACCATGCAAGGTTTTCTTTGACAACTATCTATAAGAGAAGTAATTCTGTAAGGACTCTTTTGAATTGGAGGATTCTAACAATGCAGGGATAGGAAATACACAGCAATAGGATAGGAATGCACGTGCAAAACAGAGAATTTAAAAACACGGGATTTTTGCAAATCTGGGTGTTTGGTTCACAAGAATTGGAAGATCAGATGATGCAAAGAAGCATGGTGAGATTAAATCAAACCACAAGAAAATGTACGGTTATAATGCTATTATGCTACTATCTCTTAGTCTTGTGCTTCATGAATAGGAATTTGAAAAGGAGGACAAGTGGTGTCGTGGGAAACGAACACCTATGGGGCAGGGCCCCTTTTCGGTCCGGCAGGGAGCGGAGGGCGCACGAAGAGCAGATCGAGGCGGAGCACGTGAGCGATTTTACCCAGCTTCGGAGCTCTCCGGAGAGATAATACTCCTACTGCTGCTTTGTGGTTGTATTATGTTCTTGCTCAAGAGCGTGGGAGTATTCTGGTTTTCGAATGAGTCGAACCCCCCCTACGTTGCGCGTGGGCCTCCTTTTATAGGTACAAGGGGTCACCGACAGGTGGCAATGCAGGCAAGGGTACAAATGTAAAAAAGGGGTGGTTGGTACAACTGCTATCTACAGTGCATCCTACCTAACTCTGATGGCAGGGGACAAGAGCATTTAATGCCCGTCCGCGTCGCCTAAACAGTGCAGAAAAGCGACCGTTAGGGGCGCCACCGCTTGCCATGATGGCCTTCTCGTCATCTCCACTTGCCACCTCGCACCGCTTGGCTGCACAGCTTCCCGCCACGTGCGTCTGGAATGGTCTCAGGGCGACACGTCGACGGGTGCGCTGGAGCGTGGGCACAGAGTGGTGGCTTCGTCGCGGCAAGCGTCTTGCCGCGGTCGTTGTCTTGTCACGCCCGAAAGCTTGTAGCTCGTCGGGTCTTGCCGGGACGCGCGGCGCGTCGCGGCAAGTTCTTTGAAGTGCCTTGGTTGGCCTTCCCGGCAAGCTCCTCTTGCCGGGGCCTTGTCCTTCCTGGCAAGCTCCTCTTGCCGGAGTCTTGTCTTCTCAGTTAAAACACTTTGTTCTTGAATGGCATCAATAGGAACTACGGAGGATCTTGGCGTACACCCAGCAAGCCTTGCCGCGGGACGCTGCAACTGCTCGTGCACAAGTTCGGGATACTAAGGTACCCCTACTTTAGTACACCGACAGGAGCCCCCGGGCCTGGGCCACACACGGTGCCGAGCGCTGTTGGGCCAGGCCCAAAACAGGGCACGGGCACGCGCGGCCTGGGTCCACACCATATCTAACTCCGTATCCACCGCGCCCTCCCGTAACGGCACGCGTCAAACGCGGCATCGTGGGAGAGATCGTGGGTGATTCTTTATTCGGAAAAAGCGTAACGTTTGCCTCCTCCTCTTTATAAGCAGGGGAAACAGGGCCCGTTCCCCCACCTTCGCCACTTGCAGTTGCTTCCTCAGAAATCTCCTCCGCTCCCCTCCGCTTCCCAAAGCCAAAAAGGAGCAGCGCTCCGCCGCCCGTCGCCGCCGTCGCCGCCAACGCCCCCGCTCTCCCCCACCGCCTCCGCCATGGCTCTGAAGACCGGGAAGGGTGCGAAGTCGGCCGAGGCGCTGCGGCTTGAGGCGCTGCGCAAGGAGCGAGCACTTTTCCCCCCCGAGCTCTCTGCAAAGGAGCTGCAGGAGTGGTTCTATCTCTTCTGGTCGACGGAGACGCGGGCGCATCCGCGTACGCAGGTACTCTCCGCCGAAGCTTCTACCTCGAAATGGTGTCCAAAAGGATACCCCTTCTTCCCATTGTTCTTCTATTGCGGGCTCTGCCCGCCCTTTTCCGATTTCTTCTGTGACATCATGAATACCTACGGGTTTCATCTCCTTGACTTCACCCCCAACGCCGTTCTGACCATGGCGGTTTTCGCACATCTCTGCGAGAACTTCGTCGGAATCCACCCAAATGTTGCCCTTTTTCGCCACTACTTCATGCCCCGGGCCGAGAAAGGAGAGCCCTTAGCTGGCGGGATCGCCTGGATCTCGAGAGTGGGCATGAAGGAGGTCTATCTGGAGGGGGAGCTCCGTAGCAAATGGGAGGAGTGGAGAGCGGAGTGGTGTTGGATTGTTGATGAGAACCTGCATCCATTCACCAACTTGCGCCAAGCCCGAGTAGTGTGCGGCGGCGATTGGAGCGCCCTGGCGGCGGATGATGCTAGATTGAAGATCGCCACCACCCGGATCTTGCGGCTCAGGCTTGCCGGGCTCACTATAGGGGCTGTTGGCGCGGACTTTCTTCACCGCCGCATCGCCCCTCTGCAGGAGAGGGGGAGACCCGCCTAGTTGTTCGGGGGTCCGGCGAATATCATGAGGCTGCGCCCAGGCCTCAATTTTAACTTCACTGTTTTGGAGTTGGATGGGACGCTCAAGGAACTGTTCAAGCACGACCCCAACCATCCCGAGTGGTTCAGGCTGCCGCAGGGCATCGTCCCATTGTGCAACAACTCCCAGCTCGATCGCATCCGCGCAATGATGCCGGAGTGCGACTCGCATGGGATTATCCCAACCTGGCAGGAGCCCGCCGACGACGTCGTGCAGCAATTCTTCGACGACTTGGTGGAGGTGGCGATCCGCACCGACGAGCAGAGGAGCCTCACCCGCGATACCACCGACGACGAGATGCGGCGCATTGCCACCAGGGTGGAAGAGGCGGCGGCGGCCGCCGCCACGGGCGAGTTCGGGTTTACTGTGGAGGAGGCAGAGGCAGCCGAGGCGGCAAGCCTTGCCGACCGAGAGGAGTTTGTCGGGGAGGTCGCTGGCGAGGGAGAGCCCGAAGCCGAATCGAGCGAGCCCGCCGGGGGCGCAAGTGGCTAGCCCTCTTCAAGCAACTTGCCGCAAGCGGAGCCCTCAGTGCAGCGCCCAGCTCAACCAAGAAGGCGCCTCCACAGGACCGGAGACACAGCAGGGCGGCAGATGGGCCAACAGCCGCCGCGCCGCGGGACACGCTCCACCGCGACAAGCACCGTTGCCGCGGGAGCATCTCACGCCGCGCCGGCAACTGGAGTGGGGTCTTCCCGGGCCACCTCTTCTGATCCTGCCGCAGCTCCCGCCAAGCGTCCAAGGGAGCCTACCCCTCTTCCTCGTCGCGCTGAGAGAGTACCGGACTTTGAACTCTCCGCGCTCAGCTCCAACGAGGAGGAAGAAGAGGAGGAGGAGTAAGACTTTCTTTCTGTCATACTTATATTTCTTCGATTCTTGCTGTTTCTTGTCTTATATCTGATCTGCTTTCTTCTGAACCTTGTTCCTTTCCAGGACTCTAGCCCAGAGAGCGGCAAAGAGGGACAAGGTCCCTATGGTTGTCATCGAGGACGATCCTGCTGTGACAGTAGAGGACGCGTCCGAGACCACCTTGTCGGACCCGGCAACCTCTCCCCGAAGCAGCCCCCAGCGCAGCCCCCAGCGTAAGTTCACAATTTCCTTCCCGCCGTCAGGCGCGCATGGGTGTTCTTTCCTTGTTGATATCCTGATTGTTGATTTGCTCGTGTAGGAGCAGAACAGGCCCACCAGGAACAGCCAGAAGTCGCCCCTGAGGTGCTATCTGCTTCCACTACGCCGCCAAGGGATGACTCACCGGCAAGGGAGCGCTCTCCGGCAAGGGACGGGACCAGTGATCCCCCGGGGGTGGAGCCCATGATTACAGAGCCCAGCACAGGTAACCCTTCTTGTCAGAAAACTTCCCTTGGTTCTTCTTCTTCTGATCTTCTTTTTTGGATATTTTCTTGACTTTTTCTACCTCTTCCTATCTTCAGATCCTCCCTCCTCGGAGCCGATGGAGACCGATGCCACCGGCGGGGAGAACGTGCACGGCAATACTAACGATGCCGCTGCTACTGAAGAAGAGGCCGGCGCTGACGATCCCGCCGACGAAGAGGCCGCCAAAGCTGCTGGCAGAGGCACTGGAGAGGGGTCCGGCGATTGTACTGACGACCCGGGGGCCGCAGGAGCGCAAGGTGCTACGCCGACCGCCGATCCCTCTGCCGCAACGCCAGGCTCCGAAGAGCCCCAGCCCGGCGCCTACTTGAAGGCCGGCGACGGTGTCATCATCAAGCTCCCCTGGGCGTCAAGCTCCAGGGCGCCGGTCGAGGGAGAGGCTTTTGACGGAGAAGTGCTCGCCTCCGCTGGGCTGACAGTGGTTAACACGCCAAGCAGCAGCAGTGGCGAGTCTGAGGAGGAGCAGCTGCTCCGGAAGCTGGTGTCACTCTACCGCGCCCGACAAGCAAAACTGGAGTCCCGGGAAGCGCTTGTCGCGCAGGCGGGAGTGGACATTGAGAAGCATGCGGAGGAGCTCCAGAGCCGCAACCAAGAGGCCCTCTGGTCCATTGCAGAGGAGAGGGCATAGCTTGTCGAGGCGCGGAAGGCCTTCCTCCTTGAGAAGGCTGAAGCTGAGGAGCAGCAGCGGCTTGCCGCCAAGGAGATGTCCATGCGAGAAGGCAAGCTGACACAGAGGAAGGTCAACTTGGACAACTATGAGGAGGAGCTCGCTGCACGTGAGGAGACACTTGGCAGGGCTCTCAAGGAAGCGAAAGATGCCGCAGCAGCTGCTGAGGCTGCCAAGAAGGAGCTGGAGGTGAAGGTGGCAGAGCTAGAAGCCACCCTCAAGGCAAAGAATGAAGAGCTTGCCGCGCTCCAACGCGAGCGCGAGAAGGACGCCCTTGCCCATGGTGAGCTGCAGGGTCGTCTCTCTGAGAAGGGCAGGGAGCTGAACGCCACCAAGGACGCCAATGCCGATCTCGAGATGAAGCTGGCTACGCTGACTGAGACGTTGGACGGCGCCAAGAAGCGGGAGGAGGACTTGAAGCAGGAGCTCAAGGCCAATGAGGCGCTGCTGACGAGGGCCGCCGAGACCCAGAACACCTTCAGGGATACCGTGGAGCTCTGGACGGAGGGCCTTGTCAACATCGCCACAGTTATTGACGAGGAGCTGACGCAGCTGGAGCTGGAGGGCTTCGGGTACTCCTCCGACGAAAACCTCCAGCCCAGCGCCAAGCTCACTCTGTTCTTCAAGGGCATGGCGACGGCTCTCCAGCAACTCCGGGAAAGGATCCCAAGGCAGCTGGCTGATGAGTCACGCGCAATCTGCGCCAGAGTCCTGGAGAAGGTGTTGGTGAAGGTGCTCTTCCGCAATCCGGGCCTCAACCTCACCAACGTCCTCAAGAAGCTGCCGGCGGGTGCTGATCTTGAAGAGCTCAGGGCCCTTGTCGCACCCATTGTAGACAAGGTGAATGAAGTCAGGAGGGTCGATGGTGATCGTGTAGACTAGGCCGCCTTTTTCCTCCTTTTCTTGCTGCTGCTGATCATGTTGCGAGAACCATTTATTAGAGCTGCGATAAGTTCTTTTTGTAATATAACTTTATCTTGGGCAGTATTTGCTATGTTATTTCCTTTACTTGATTCCTTCCTTTGTATGTTTTTACCCTACGCTTTTAGGGAACTTGCCGGCGCAGGCACCCTTGCCGCGAGCGCTGAGTGCGGAACATTAGCAACCTGCTGGCGGTGCTGCTTCCGACAAGAAACCTTGTCGCAACTAGTCGCAGCACACTTAAGTTGTTGAGCAGACTCGGAACAAAGTAAGGGCACAACTAGCTACGAGTTGGTTCCTCCGCGCACAGGTTTTCCATACAAAGCACGGTCATTCAAGGAAGATAACTTAAAAAAAATTTAGAACTGATTGTGCTCAAACTTTGGCAACTTAGCTTTTCTGTCGTCTGCGTCCCGGCAAGGCTATAATTCTTTGAACGACGCCTGGTCCACACCATTATCTTCTCCCCCCCCCCCCGGTGAACTTGTGGGCGAAGGAACCTTCTTTTTGAGAAAAAGAAAGAAGAGAAAATATAGATATGGAGCCTTAAGGCTCGTTATTGCTTACCGGGGGCAAGTGCTGCACAAAGTGTCAGATAATGCATGCAAAAAAGAAAAAAGGCATGAAATTTGACAAGATGTGCGAAGCACATGAGCTTTATTTATGCACGGGATCTGCGCCCGGCTTTGTACAAAGGGTTACATGCAACAGCGGCAAGGCTTGTACAAAAGGTGGTTGCCGGAACAGGTTTCGGCAACCGCGCCTTATGGGTAAAACTTACGAAGATGCTCAATGTTCCAGGAGTTGCTCACCGGAAAGCCATCTTCGGTCTCAAGGCGGACAGCGCCAGGCCTAGTGACTCGCTTCACCCGATAAGGGCCTTCCCACTTTGGCGTCAACTTGTTGGAATTCTTGGCGGATTGAACGCGCCGAAGAACAAGGTCGCCTTCCTTGAGACTTCTGGCATTGACTTTGCGGCTATGGTAGCGGCGCAAAGCTTGCTGATATCGAGCAGCTCGTACAATAGCCTGAAGACGATCTTCCTCAAGGAGCAGCACGTCATCTTGTCGCAGCTGCTCTTGCTCAAGCTCATCATAAGCGAGCACTCGAGGTGATCCGTATACGAGTTCCGTGGGGAGAGCTGCCTCTGCTCCATAGACTAGAGCGAAAGGTGTCTGGCCAGTGGCTCGATTTGGCGTCGTCCTGATCGACCAAAGAACCACTGGCAGCTCCTCGATCCAATTCCTTCCGCACTTGTGCAGCCTGTCTAAAGTCCTGGTCTTGAGCCCGCGCAGCACTTCAGTGTTTGCCCTCTCCACTTGACCATTGCTTCTCGGGTGAGCAACAGAAGCGAAGCAGATCTTGGCGCCAAGATCTTGGACGTACTGCATGAAGGTGCGGCTCGTGAATTGTGTTCCATTGTTGGTGATAATCCTGTTAGGGACTCCGAAACGGCAAACAATCGACCTGAAGAACTTGACTGCTGACTGTGCTGTCACCTTCCTCACTACTTCCACTTCCGGCCACTTTGTGAACTTGTCGATTGCCACATACAAGTACTCAAAGCCCCCGACAGCTCGGGGAAAAGGGCCGAGGATGTCGAGCCCCCAGACCGAAAATGGCCAGGATAAAGGGATCGTCTGGAGAGCTTGAGCTGGTTGATGTATCTGCTTGGAATGGAACTGGCACACTTCACACTTGGTTACTTGTGCAGTTGCATCCTGGAGGGCTGTTGGCCAAAAGAAACCTTGTCGGAATGCCTTGTCGGCAAGTGCTCTTGCGCCAATGTGGTGACCAGATATGCCTCCATGTATCTCCGCCAACAGCTTCTGTCCATCTTCCCGGGGAATGCACTTCAATTTCACTCCATTGAATCTCCTTCTGTACAGTATGTCGTCGACAAACTGGTACATACTTGATTGCCGGGCTACTCTCTCCGCTTCTTCTTGCTCTTCGGGAAGTTCTCCTATTTGAAGGAAACGGACAATCTGCTTTGCCCATGCCGGAGCTTGTGGCTCTACAACAAGGACTAAAGGCACAAATGCTGCTACGGGAACATCTGCTTCTACGGCAAGAACCTGTGGTTCAGCCGGAGCTTGATGTTCCCCGGCAAGCTTGCCGGAGCAAAACTTGTTGGGAGTGTCTGCTTCAACGAAACAAACCTTAGGGCTTGTCGGAGCAGACTGCTCCTCAGCACCCTTGGTGTTGATCTTGGGGACTTTCTTGGCGGCGGCTCCGGGGAGCTCAGCCGGAAAGTAGTCACCGGAAATCAACTTTCTCTTCTTGCTCTGTCCAGTTGATGGTATCACAGATGGTTGAGTCAGCCTGAGCACAAAGATCCCTGGTTCCACAGGTAACTTTAATGCAGCGCATTTTGACAGGCCATCGGCAACATCGTTCTGGGCTCTTGGAACATGTTCCATCTGTAAGCCGTCAAAATGCTCTTCCAGCTTTCTCACTTCATCAATGTAAGCTTCCATCAATGGACTCTGATAATCTTTGTTCACTTGGCGGACGACAAGCTGCGAGTCACCCCTGACAATAAGCTTCTTGATCCCCAGATCTGCCGCGATCCTAAGTCCGGCAAGCAAACCTTCATACTCTACAGTATTGTTTGTTGCTTGCTCCTTGGGAAAGTGCATCTGGACGACGTACTTGAGGTGCTCTCCGGTGGGTGCAACAAGTAACACGCCCGCACCGGCGCCTTGCAGCGAGAAGGCACCATCAAAGTACATGATCCATTCTTTGCTTGCTTCCTTGACGGGGATGCTCGTCTCTGGAGTTTCTTCATCAGGTGTTGGCGTCCATTCTGCTACGAATTCTGCCAATGCTCGGCTCTGGATAGTTGAAGTACTCTCAAACTTGAGGCCAAAGCTTGACAATTCCAGTGCCCACTCGACAATCCTGCCTATTGCTTCTGGATTCTGCGGCATCCTCTTTAACGGAAAGCGAGTGACAACTGTGATCTCATGTGCTTGAAAGTAATGGCGCAGCTTTCTCGAGGCCATGAGAAGGCCAAAAAGCAATTTCTGTACACCAGAGTACCTTGATCTAGCCCCCTGCAGAAGGGAACTGACAAAGTAGATTGGGCGCTGCACCATTTTCTTCTGCTTCTCGTCTTGTGGCTGCACAAATCCATCCTCGTCGGGACCAGAGCTTGTCGGGGAAGCCCCCTGCTTGTCGCTGGATGCACTTGCCATGGCCGCTGGCTCATCATCCGCCTCCCTTTCCGCTACTAACGCAGCACTAACCACTTGATTGGTTGCCGCTAGATATAGCAGCAACTTCTCTTGTGGTTTAGGTGCGACAAGTATTGGAGTGGAGGACAGGTATCTCTTCAAGTCCTGCAGCGCAGCCTCCGCTTCTGGAGTCCATTTCATTGGACCTGCCTTTTTCAATATTTTGAAAAATGGCAGGGCGCGCTCAGCAGACTTAGAGATGAACCTGCTGAGAGCAGCTACGCAGCCGGCAAGCCTTCGCACATCCTTGACGCGCTTCGGTGCTTCGATCTGCTCAATGGCCTTGATCTTGTCGGGATTAGCCTCAATCCCTCACTGAGACACAAAGAACCCGAGAAGCTTGCCGGAAGGGACTCCAAACACACACTTCTTGGGGTTGAGCTTGAGATTGATCTTGCGCAGATTTGCAAAGGTCTCGTCCAAATCTTGAATCAGAGTTGCTCTGTCTTTGCTCTTGACCACTATATCATCCATGTAAGCCTCTACATTTCTGTGCAACTGTGGCTCAAAAGCTTCGTGAACTACCCTTGCAAATGTTTAACCAGCATTCTTTAGTCCGAAAGGCATCCGTACAAAGCAGTACGTGCCACATGGAGTAATGAATGCGGTTTTCTCCTCATCCTCTTCTGCCATGAAGATCTGATGATATCCTGAATATGCATCAAGAAATGAAAGAAAATCACATCCTGCCGTGGAGTCGACAATCTGGTCAATGCGCGGCAAGGGAAATGGATCCTTGGGACAAGCTTTATTAACATCAGTGAAGTCTATACAAAGCCTCCATTTTCCATTCGCCTTGCGCATGACTACAGGATTGGCCAGCCACGTTGGATGGAGCACTCCTCTGACCAGGCCTGCTGCTTCCAACTTCTTGATCTCTTCTGCAATGAATTCTTGGCGCTCCACTGCTTGTTTTCTGACTTTCTGCTTGACGGGCCGCGTGTGAGGACAGACGGCAAGGTGGTGCTCAATTACTTTAGTGGGAACACCGGGGATGTCAGATGGTTGCCATGCAAACACATCAACATTCGCCCGCAGGAAAGCAATGAGCGCGCTTTCCTATTTAGGATCAAGCGTGGCACTGATGGTGAAGGTACCACCAGTGCCGTCCTCCTTGGCGGCCACTTTCTTGGTCTCTGGCGGAGCTGCCTTCGCCTTCTTACACTTGCCGGTGGAGCTCGATGGTGCGTCCTCGACGGTAGCGCAACACTCCGAAGAGGTGCGCTTGCCGGAGTGGGCATCAGAGTTCTTGCCGGACTTAGTCTTCTTCTTCCTCCCGGGAGCTTCAGCGGCAAGTGGTTTGCGTTCGGCTGCGGCTGCTGCTTCCCGGTAGATCTTGTCGGTACAGATAAGGGCATCTTTCTTGTCGCCAGGGACAGAGATGACACTTATCGGACCTGGGATCTTGAGCATGTTGTATGCATAATGAGATGCTGCCATGAACTTGGCGAGCGCTGGACGGCCGAGTATCCCATTGTAGGGCAATGGGAAATCAGCAACGTCAAAAGTAACTTTCTCTGTCCTAAAGTTTAGCTCGCTGCCAAATGTCACTGGCAATGTGATCTTCCCCTTCGGCTTGCTCCTTCCCGGATTGATTCCCTGGAATGTACCGGTCTCTTCGAGCTCGTTGTCGGGGATTTGGAGCTTTTGGAGTACCTTGGAGGAGATCAGATTCAAGCCGGCCCCGCCGTCAACTAGCATCTTTGTGACCTTGAGGTTGTGGATAGTTGGCGAAACCAACATCGGCAAGCACCCGACCGCAGTGATGCAATCAGGGTGGTCCTCAATGTCAAAGATGATAGGCGTGCTGGACCACCTTAGGGGCTTGCATGACTCAACTGATGGTTCTGCTGCATTAACTTCCCGCACCCACTGCTTAAGCTGGCGATGCGAAGTATGCAGAGAAGCACCACCGTCAATGCACAGAACCTCTGTTGCTTTCTGAAACTCCTGCTCGTTGGCCTCGTCATCATCCATGTCCTCATCTTCGTCTTCATCTTCATCCTTGTCGCGGCCGCGGGGAGGCCTGTCTCCTTGCCGCTGCTTGGCCTTGCCGCGGCGTCCTCCCTGGCCGGGACGCTTCTTGCCGGATCCGCCAGTACCTTCTTGGGCTTTCTCTTTGTCGCGTCGCTCGTACTCAGCCTTTTGCAGCTCAATGAGCTGCTCAACTTTCTTGCAACTTTGGAGGTCATGGCCCTTGGTACGGTGAATCTTGCAGTACTGCTTGTCGGAGCCGCCCTGCTTGTCGGCGGCCGCCACAGGTTCTGCTTCCTTGGCGCCACCTCCGTTGCCGGACTGCTCGACAGCTGCCACATCTTTGCCTTTCCTTCTTCTGTTGTTCCGCCGCCGGTTTTTCTTTACCGGGGCAGCATCCTCACTGTCAGACCCTCCCGCTCCTGTTTCTCTCCGGGGAGTTTTCTTCCTTCTTCAGCATGTGCACACTTGTCAGCCAGGGCGTAGAGCTCACTGACGTCTCTTATCTTGCACATCGCCATCTCCTCCCGCATCCTGCGGTTACGCACGTTCTGATG
Organism: Triticum timopheevii; assembly: GCA_963921465.1. NCBI lineage: Eukaryota > Viridiplantae > Streptophyta > Magnoliopsida > Poales > Poaceae > Triticum > Triticum timopheevii. Next base: position 335,224,958 of record OY997266.1, on the reverse strand, counting down.
GAACGCGCTGATGACCGCGGCAGGGTGGACATCTGGGATGTTGCGCTGCACTTGGCTGAATCTTTGTATGTACTTGCGCAGGGGTTCTCCTTCCTTCTGGGCGAGCAGATGAAGATCGCTCTCTTGGCCATGAGGCTTGTGGCCGCCTGTAAAGGCGCCGACAAACTGATTGCACAGATCCGCCCATGAGGAGATGGAGTTGTCCGGCAAGTGCATGAGCCAGGATCTGACATTGGGCTTGAGCACTAGTGGGAAATAGTTGGCAAGGATCTTATCGTCGCGCCCCCCGACAGCTTCCACCGCAATGGTGTAGATGCTGAGGAACTCCGACGGATGCAACCTGCCATCATACTTCTCCGGTACATCTGGCTTGAAGCTCTTTGTGCTGGGCCACTGGACTTGCCGCAGCTCACGAGTAAACGCAGGGCAACCTACCGCGTACGGCAAGTCGCCTGGTTCCCCTGGCGCATGCATGTCAACAGCGGGCCCAGCGCGCTGGTCTGATTGATGTCGCGCTTCTCTTCGACGCTCGATGCAGGTACGAGCGTCTTCATGTTGTCGTTCTTGAAGAACTTGGCGTTGATCGCGACGAGCTCGTGGATCTGATGATGCCGTGGAATCGGTTTCGTGGTTGATCCGGCGAGTCGGCGATCTTGGCCTTCGGGCGGGGAGTGCACGGTGGTTGCACGTCCACCGGTCTTGTCGCCATCGGCTCGCGTCCGACAATCTTGCCGCGGCTGCGATGTAGCTGGCTGCCGTGGAGTGTCGCCGTTGGCGAAGCCGATGAGGCTCTGTATGGTGGCCCTCCAATCGTCAATCTTGTCTGCCGTTGGAGGGTAGTCCAGGAGCAGTTGAGCTCGGGCCAACGCTTCTTCGGCAGTCTTCGGTGGCGGTGGTGAACGGTGCGAGGAGCGGGATATGCTCGGACTTCCAACTGGGTTGGAAGGAGCAGTACCCCGTCCAGGCGACCGTACTTTGCTCGTGCCGGCATGCTGGCGTGCATGCTGGTCTTCAATGCCCCGAGATCCACCAGCTTGGCCTTGTTCTAATGCGAGTACGGTGCCGCGAGCACCATGAAGCTGTCGATCCCGCGCCTCCTGAGATGGGCGCGGTGCGTGTACGGACGCCGAAGTTTGCGGGGCCTTGTCCTTGGATCTGGTAATGACGTGAGCTCCCTCGTCGGCGCCCGCTCCTCCGCCGGCGTCCACCCCACTGCCCGTTTGCTCCTGTGGCGGCGGGATCGACGTGGACGGAGCAGCCACCTCCGAAGCCTTCTTCTTCAGTGGCATGTCGATGAAGATGATGATGAACTGGCTCGCGTGAACGCCGGATCAGGTTCACACAACCTCGACGCCCCCTACCTAGCGCACCAAAGATGTCGTGGGAAACGAACACCTATGGGGCAGGGCCCCTTTTCGGTCCGGCAGGGAGCGGAGGGCGCACGAAGAGCAGATTGAGGCGGAGCACGCGAGCGATTTTACCCAGCTTCGGAGCTCTCCGGAGAGATAATACTCCTACTGCTGCTTTGTGGTTGTATTATGTTCTTGCTCGAGAGCATGGGAGTGTTCTGGTTTTCGAATGAGTCGAACCCCCCATGTTGCGCGTGGGCCTCCTTTTATAGGTACAAGAGGTCACCGACAGGTGGCAACCCAGGCAAGGGTACAAATGTAAAAAAGGGGTGGTTGGTACAACTGCTATCTGTAGTGCATCCTACCTAACTCTGATGGTAGGGGACAAGAGCATTTAATGCCCGTCCGCGTCGCCTAAACGGTGCAGAAAAGCGACCATTAGGGGCGCCACCGCTTGCCACGATGGCCTTCTCGTCATCTCCACTTACCACCTCGCACCGCTTGGCTGCACAGCTTCCCGCCACGTGCGTCTGGAATGGTCTCAGGGCGACACGTCGACGGGTGCGCTGGAGCGTGGGCACAGAGTGGTGGCTTCGCCGCGGCAAGCGTCTTGCCGCGGTCGTTGTCTTGTCGCGCTCGAAAGCTTGTCGCTCGTCGAGTCTTGCCGGGACGCGCGGCGCGTCGCGGCAAGTTCTTTGAAGTGCCTCGGTTGGCCTTCCCGGCAAGCTCCTCTTGCCGGGGCCTTGTCCTTCCCGGCAAGCTCCTCTTGCCGGAGTCTTGTCTTCTCAGTTAAAACACTTTGTTCTTGAATGGCATCAATAGGAACTACGGAGGATCTTGGCGTACACCCGGCAAGCCTTGCCGCGGGACGCTGCAACTGCCCGTGCACAAGTTCGGGATACTAAGGTACCCCTACTTTAGTACACCCACAAGTGAATATTAAAATTCCTACGGTTTCTCTTTCAAGGACACACTAAAGGAACAAATCCTACAGTTTTCCTTTGCTCCATTCCTTTGATCCAAATGCATGAATAGTAGTACCATAGGAAACTTTCCAATTCCTATGTTTTTCCTTCACTTTTCCTTTCAAGCACTGGCGATTCTAGTAGGCAGGCTTGAGCAAGGAAAATCCCACACTCAAAAATTGTTTTTGTGCTACTTCTACCACTTTGGACCCAGGCCAGTGCCCAACTAGCTCAACTCCCAGGCCCATCGACAAATGCACAGCTCAAACGCGCAGAGATAAATAATGATGGCGTTCAAGAGAGTCCATCATGGCTAGCTAAGTTGTCTGGTACCTTACTGCTTGCCATATAGTAGGAGAAACTATTCGTATTTCACGTTACTACGTGTGCTCAGTGGACAATATATATAACATGTAGAGTAAAAAAGAGATGCAACAAGTGTACAACCTCTTTGGCGAAGCCATGTCGATCTCAGCGTGATTGGGTTGGTCGGTGAGGATGATCCGGCTGACTTGGCTGTCGGAGGAGGGGAAGAAGATCCTCGGCATCTAGAGATGGAGCCGGGGGTACTGCTCCGCTGTGATGGAGGGTTTCATCGTTGGAGTAGCTCCGGTGAGTTGTACGACCCCGAGGCTGAAGCAGGACAGGGGAGACAATGTTAACCTGAGTGGAATTCTAATAGCATCTCCAATAGATGACGTAAAATACATAACCACAAAGTGCTAGATATAAAATACATCAGCCGCTATTTGTGAACTTAACTGACGAAACTGAATTTAACAGTCGAAACTGAACTTAACTGTCGAAACTGAATTTTGCTGTCGAAACTGAATTTTACTGTCGAAATTGAATGCACTAGTAGCAAAAAAGCAGCAGTAGCAGCGCGTGCAAGAGCCGGGGCAGCTGGTTGTGTAGCAGTATCAGGTGAGGCTGCACGTCAGTTGACTGACTTTTTCATCTCTGGTCAGTCGATTTTCTGGCCGTTGGATACGAAATCAAGGGCCTCTAGTTCATATTCAACCTCCACCCCCCTGAGCCGCCAGCCACCACCGGCCAAACAGCTGCCCCCCGCCGCCCGCGGCTGGCGATGCACCGCCCCGCCCGCCCCAAAACCACTCCCCACCACCGGTCCACCGCTGCCCCGGCCATCCCTCTAGGCCCCCCATGACGAGCTTGTTCTCGGGTGATCCCCACGCCACCGCCCCACCACCGCCAGTGACCACCGCCCCCACCCTGAACCCTAAGATAGATAGTGGGGTACCTCTCTGGCGAGCCCCCCTCCCTGCTGTGGCTGGTTCTTCCTTAACTATGGCGAGCCCCCCTCCCCGCTGTGGCTGGTTCTTCCTTAACTCCGGCGAGACCCCATCCTGAAAATCGGCTGACCCAAAATTCGATTCACTCGACTGAAGTGTAGCTAAATCGGAGTAGCATCGCAAGCAAGAGCAAGAGCGAGAGCAGCAGCGGGAGCAAGAGCAAGAGCAATAGCAAGAGCAGACCAGGCAGGGGACCAAGAGCAAGAGCAGAGTAGCAGCGCGAGCGAGAGCTAAAGCAGCAGCACCTCCTACTGATGTGGACGTTGCTGCCGAGGGAGCAACGTCGTGGAGGAAGTGGCCGGTGACGCCGTCGTGGATTTGAGCCGCGCCATGTCGTCTCGGGACTGAGCGCCGGCAGCACCGTGAGATCGAATCAAGAAGAAAATGTGGCGATTAGTATACAACCTCTTTGGTGGCGCTGATTAGGCTGCAGCTTCATCCGAGGAAACGGTGATGATGCTGCTCTTCCGGTGGTGCCGGTGAAGACAGCGGTGTGGGAATGGAGGTGGCACGAAAGACAAGGGGAACATCGGGGAAGCTCCTTGGAGGTGCAGGACGGGGTGGCTGAAACGGCGGGATGACGAGATCGACGACGGATCCTCATCCGGTACGGTGGATGAGGGACGTCGAGGTGTTGCTGTGGACGATGTCGTCGGGGAAGAGGCTCCGGCTGGGTGGCTGATGCGGAGCATCCCATGATCAACCCCATGTACATGCCTACATCTCCCACGACACCCCTTGGACCTATGACAAGAGCTCAAGTAAAGGCTATCGAAGATAAGGTGAACTCGCTCCTCTCCGAACTCCCACTCCCTACTTATGAGACATGGCTACTACCTCATGCAGAGACCCTATGTGTAATCATGTGTTTGGAGGAGAGCCACGGATCAGCTACAAACAATGGACAAGACGGCGAGGACACCAAATTCAACGGACAAGAAGAAGGGCCGCTCGAAATCCCCAGTCCTCGAACGACCGACGCCAACCGAACGTCCGATGCCTGGAGGCTCCAAACAAGAAACCAAGTCCCAACCCTCGCACGCTACAGTGGCCGAACGATCGACGCCGACCGGACGTTCGACACCTCCCAGCGACCAGACACCCAAGCCTCTCTGGACGACCCGCACCACAGTACCCAAGCCAAAACATTGGAAGAACAGAGACTTCCGGGCGACCGGATAACCGGACAACCTACCCCGACTGGACGACCGACAATTCCTAGCTAGAGCTAAAACATCGGATGCCCGACCGGCACCGGACGTTCGGACCCTCGTGATCCTTCGGACGACTAGTGACCATCGGACGTCCGATGCCTGTGCGTCCGCCTGTGTGTTGGGCCGAAGCCACTTACCCTTTCGTCCACTTAGACTATAAATAGACCTCACCCACCTCCTAGCTAGGGTTAGCATTGTGATAGCTCATATTTTGAGATAGAGCCTTGCTCATTCATCCGGATCTAGTCCATCGCGAGGGACTGACACCTCTTTGGAGAAGATCCTCGTTGGATTCAAGACCTCCTTTCGGAGAAGACCCTCTTCAAGACCTCCTCTCGGAGAAGAACCGGTTACCCTATGTATCATCGTTTGTTGGATTCAGATCTTGTATCACTTTGTGTCTCGATGACCTAGGGCATGTGTGACTTTATTCTTGTTGGTTGAGTGTTCTCTCGTGTTATTCCCTCGTTCCCCTCTCGTGTTCTTCGTGTTCTTGGTAGGATTCCCCTCCAAACGTGAAAGATCGGCCTCTAGGGTTTTACCCTACATCATCTTGGTATTATGAGCCACGTTGATCACGTTTTTGGAGCCCTGCCCTTTGTTTTCTACCTTGATTTTGTTGATTTCGTCCTAAATCCGAAAATCCCCACCAAAAATATCCCCAATTTTTTTGATGATTGATAAAGTTTTGTTGGATTTGCTCCATGGATTTTCTTTGCCATGTGTGGATCTAGCTTTTCCCCATCTTCTCCACCATTTCCATCCACAAAATCGCTCGGATTTGACCTCTCCACCATCCTCCACCACGAAAACGAGCTGTCCATCCCGTGCCCTAAATCGCCCAGGCACCGGACGTCCGACCGACACCGGACGTCCGACCACTTCCGATCGTCCGACGATTCCTGACGAAACTGAATATTTTCATTTCGGTTATCCCCCGTTCCATCGCCACTTCCGCATACGCACTTGCATACCACCACCGCTTTCCGCAACCACCATCGCTTACCCATTTCGCACTCCGACAAGTTTTGACGCAATTTGGTCTTTGAGAATTTGAGTGTTGATTCCCGTGTCCTATTGTGTTTCGGCTATATAGGTACGATTCAACATCAACATCACCATCGCTCATCATCGCCAAAGACGGTAACCTCGACGACATCTTTGTCATTTCCATGCCATTGCATTGATAACCATAGCCTTACTTTTGCATTGCTTACCCATCGAGACTATCCATTGAGTATTGCCGGCAATGTGACTTGTGCACATTAGTAATCATACTCCATAGCATACATACCATATCATAGTGGTGCGTATCTTGGTATCTTATTTTGCATCACAAAGTTGTCATCGCATACACAATTTCTATCTTGGTTCATGAAGTTTTGCATAAGAAAAGAGCTCAAAAAAGAAGGAGCCAAACAAGCTTTTAAGCAAAGAGCTTATAAGCAAAAACCATAGCATCATACTACATTAAGATTGTCATATCCGATCATATTGGATCATATAACCGAAATACCATACATATAGCATACTTGGGATAGAGGTCGTTGCATTTTTGCTTCGTAGGTTGTGCACAAGCTCCGTATCCGCCTATTGTGCAATCGTGCTAGTGTCTCTCTAGTATTGTGCAACAAGAGCATTTTCGTGGACTCCACATTTTGGCTCATTTTTGAGTTGCACAATCCCACTTATCCATTTGCGTGCGTGTTTCCGTGTACCATCTTCCTATTGGTCTATGTGTTGCATTTGCAAATTTCTGAATCTTTTCCAACATTATTGACGCTCACTAACAACTGCATCAAATTTTGTGCCACCATCCTAACCGAGCTCCACCATAAGCTTTTACTTGTGTAGGTGTGAGAACCGACAAGAATTGGTACCAATTGTGCTATTTCATTGTCCACACTTGAGTGATCATTTATCCATCTTCAACATCGGTCAAGGTACATTTGGTATAAGTTCTTCTCTTTCTCTCACTCGCATTTTTGCTTGGAATGATGGATAGGCCAAGTTCTTCTACCAACCCACTCTTCATCGAGCAAGATGATGACATGTCATCATACGTCACCAAGAGCCACCTTTTTGGTGCGCAACGAGCTTTGCATCAAGAGAAACAAGCAATGAGCGACCGCATCGACAATCTCGCGACCAACTTGCGACTATCCAAGCAACAAACAAGAGACTACTTCGACAACAAGCTCGAAGCTCACAAACAAGAGAACGATGCAAGAATGGACGATATTCGCGCTTTGTTGGTGAACCGCCACTCTTCCACTTCTTCATCCTCAAGACGGAGCCGCTCGAGTCGACACACCAACGACACCTTCTCTGGCTCTAGTACACCGACATCAAACACTTTACGTCAAGCCGCGTGTCAAGACCGTCAAGCATCTCGCAATCTTCTACATGACAATCATCCACAAGAGCAAGTCGACGAGCAAGCACATCGACATCGTCAACACCAAGTTCCTTTTGCACAAGCTCAAGAATGACAATGTCAATGTCACCAAGAAGAAGAGCAAGTGCAAAAACATTAAGATGAACAAGACGCCGAGGCTCAACGTCTTCAACAACAACAACGTGAGGCACAAGCTCTTGAGGCGCAACGTGCCCTTCAAGAATCAAGTCAAGCCATTACCAAACACAACCGCGATAAGCGCAACCAAGAGGAAGCACTTCAAGAAGAAATCCAAGAGCGGCACTACCAACCAAGAGTGCAACGTCAAGTTCCTCAAGCTCCTCCACAAGCTCGACAAGCTCCTCCACAACCTCAAGTTCAACAAGAGCAAGATGACTATGGACATCCTCCACACCAAGGGAAACATGAGGTTGATAATCCTCCATGTCAAGGGCATCATCATCACCCTCGACCCCAACACAATGAAGAGCAACACTACGGCAAACTAAAGTTCACCATGCCCAAGTTCAATGGAAGCAATGATCCCAAAGAGTACCTATCATGGGCATTGAAGGTCGACAAAATCTTTCGTTTGCACAACTATGAGGAAGAGAAGAAGATCGCTATGGCATCCCTTGAGTTCCAAGATTATGTGCTTATATGGTGGGAACAAGTCCTTGAGCGCCAAGAAGCAAGAAGTGAACCACCAATCATCACTTGGGCTCAAATGAAAGATGTCATGCGAGCATGTTTTGTGCCCACCTACTACAACCGCGATCTCTTCAAGAAGCTCCAACTACTCAAGCAAGGAACAAAGAGTGTTGAAGAATACTACAAGGAAATGGAGATAGCCACGATAACAGACAATGTCACGGAAGACGATGAGCAAACTATGGCACGTTTCTTGAATGGCCTCAATCATCCCATCAAGAAGATTGCCGACTTCCAACCCTACTCCAACGTCATTGAGCTCGTGCATCAAGCTACCAAAGCGGAACATCAAGTGCAAGATGACTTCAAGTATGCCAAGTACGCGTCCAAGACCCACGGCTTCTCCAACAACCAAGCTTCAACAACTCCAACACCTTCTACCTCAACCAAGCCATCTACAAGCAACGACGACAAGTCGAGTTACAAGAAAACTTCGACAAACTCAAGTCCTCCTCCTCTTTCTACAAGCAACTTCAAGCCGCGTGCTTCAGCATCTACTCCAATCGATGAGACCATCAAGACAAGCTCCTTCAAGTGTTTCACTTGCGCCGGTCGAGGCCACAAGTCCTTTCAATGTACAAACAAGCGCACCATGATCCTCAACCACGACGGAACCTATGAATCCATGAGTGAAGAGGAAATGGAAGCCCTTGAGAAAGTGGCCATACACCAGCGCCTGAACGAAGATGAAGATGATCAAGTATTTTGTGATGAGGATTCGAGCCCCGCTCTCATTGGCTCCAAGGTCTTGACTCTTCAACATCAACAAGACGAAGGCCAAAGATGCCACATCTTCCACACAAGGGCTAGCATCAATGGAAGGTCCATCAAGGTCATCATCGATGGAGGTAGTTGTCACAACTTGGCAAGTGAAGAACTATGCTCCAAGCTACAATTGGTCAAGATGAAGCACCCGCACCCATAGAAGGTCCAATGGCTAAGCGATTCCGGCACTATACGAGTTGAGCATACGGTCCAAGTATCCTTCAAAATTGGAGCATATGAAGACACTTTGGAGTGTGATGTCGTCCCGATGTCCGTTTGCCACCTCCTTCTTGGTCGACCATGGCAATTTGACCAGGGCGTCATCCACAATGGGCGTACCAATCACTATAGCTTCAAGATGAAAGGGAAGGAATATGTGCTATGACCTATGTCTCCTAGTCAAGTGATCGCCGACAAGCAAGCCACCCATCGTGGAGAAAAGAGTGAGAGAGTGATCCACCCAAAAGAGAGTGAGAGCCACAAGACAAAACTGAGTGCCTCCATGATGAGCGACAAGAAAAACTTCTTCCTATTTGCCACCAAAAGTGAGATGAGAGAAGTGTGTGAGAACCCATCGAATATTATGCACTTTGTCCTTGTGTACAAGGACGAGGCACCAACAACAAACACCTCTCACAATCTACCTTTAGTGTTGTCTTCTCTTTTGCAGGAATTCCAAGATGTTTTCCCCGATGAGCTACCTTCGGGTCTACCTCCACTACGAGGCATTGAGCATCGAATTGACCTCATCCTCAGAGCACCTCTACCTAACAAAGCTCCCTACCATGTCAACCCCGAAGAAACTAAGGAGATCCAACGGCAAGTACAACAACTCATCGACAACGGACATGTACGTGAAAGCTTAAGCCCTTGTGCCATTCCGGTTATACTTGTGCCCAAGCAAGATGGTAGTTTTCGCCTCAGATTGTAGACCCATTAATGCTATCACCATTCGTTATAGGCATCCCATTCACTACTAGGGAAAACCTTATACACAGAACTTTAGCAGTAGCGTGGGTCAAAGAAGCACGCTGGTGCTAAATAGCAGCAGCGCGCCTGCCGAAACCGCGCTGCAGATAATGTCGTAGCAGTAGCGCGTCTCGCTGAATACACGTTGCTACTAAAATTCTCACGGCTTAGCCGATATGGTACACATAGTAGTAGTGATCTACATGGAACCGCGCTACTGCTACTTTCTTTGTAGCAGCGCATTTTGCTCTAAACTCGCTACTACTAAAGGATATAAAATTAAATGAAAAACAAATAGAAAGGTAATTGAAAATGAAAGAAATAGAAGAAGGTGAAAGGAAAAAAATAAAATGTGAAGAAAAATAAATGAAAAAGGGAAAAGGAGAAAGTAGTAGCAGTAGCGCGTATCCCAGAATGCGTTGTAGCTAATGTAGCAGCAGCGCGCTTTCGGGATCGCGCTACTGCTACTTCTGACTTAACCACCGCGTTCGTCCTTCCCCACGTCCACTTCCCCCAAATCGAACTCCTCCGCTCTCGCAGCCGCCGTCGCCCGTCGGTCGCCGCGCGCTCTCCGCACACCCTCTACGCCGCCCCTGCCCCCGACCTCAACGCCGCCTCGGACGCCGCCCCCGACCTCAACACCGCCCCGGACGCCGCCCCAAGCCCGACCTCGACGCCGCCTGCCCCTCTCTCGCCGCAAGCACCCGATCGAGGTGAGCACGCCTGCTCCTCCCCCTCCCCTACCTCTGCCTAGATAGGGTTCTTCAAATTTTAGTTGCATCAAATAGTTAGGGTTCATCTATGGGTGGAAATGAATTGGATACAGATGCGGCTGGGATTTTTCTTAGGTGATGTTTTCTTAGATGATGAATAAACACTAGTGTAATGCATAATAAAACGAGTAAAATTTGACCTTCTTCTATTTAGTTAGTAAGAACTAGTTAGTAAGAACTAGTTAGTAAGAAGGTGATTTTTTAGTTAAAGCAATTTTTCCTGCCTCGACGTGGACGATGCCTATCCCGCATCCTCGTCGTCGAGTCGGCAGAGGACGACACCTGCTTGACCAGATCGGCCATGTCCGGGACTGGGCTCCGTCGAGGTGGTACTGGGAGGCGCTACCTACCGGGGGGCGCAGGTTGGTGAGGAGCCAGCCTGTCGTTGACCCGAACCTTATTTGGTGGTGGTCGCGTGGGCCAGTGACGATCCAGAGGCTCGAGGACTCCGCGGAGGTGGTGCGTCACCGTGTCAGTGAGGAGGACGCGCACGTCCGTCGCTACTTGTTTGCGTTGGAGCACAGACCGTTCTCCAATACCTGGCAGGTTCTCCGGGGATCTCACTGGAGCTATGATCCCGTGATGGTGCCTTCTCTATGGGTTTCCACCGCCCGCGCCGATACCCGTCGTGTGCTAGAGTTTTAGTTGCATTAGTGATGTTATATGTATGACACTATTCGTGATGTATTAGTGATAATATTCGACGATGTACTGACGCTTGAGATGATTTACTTTTGCTTATTGAATGCATGCTAATTTGAGTCCTATAAGATATTTTGAAATGTATATCTTGTGTTGCTCAATATCCAAGTGGCCGGTCATGTTTGCAGGTTACACCTTCGAGTGGCCTATGTTTTGCCGGAGTGTTGATTCATTTCCGTTCCGACAAATTTCAGGCGCTCGATATGTCCTATTTTAGCAAAGGTCATGCCGGATTTTTCCGTGAATTTTGGCATGACTTGTGCTAGAATATGTAGGAAATATTGAGTGCCCCGGATTTGTGTGTTGAGTATCTTGGTAGTTGTCTTCGATCGATTTTCAATTAATGTTTTAACTATGAACATAGGAAATGTGTGACGACGAGAAGGATTTCGGTATTTGCAAATACTGCGAAGACGAGCGCGGCCTGTGCGACGGAATCTTCCTAGATGATGATAGGCGCTTCAACATCAAGCTGGACGAGAACTTCGAAGTGGATACAGTAAGTCACAACGACAAGTCTTTTTTCATAATTAAGCATGACATCTGCTTCATTTGCTTCAACTTATATTTTTTTTACTATTCTACTAGCGTATCCCCTGCCATGCAAGAGTTTTTGTATTGGATAAGATAGGTTTCAGTCATAGTATGGAGGAAATGAAAGTTTACTTGAAGACCGAGCATGGTTATATTTTCCATGCAAAGTTATACAATTCAGACGACTACACCTATTTTGGATGCAAAACATGGCGAGCACTATGCAAGACTTATGCATTTGAGCCTGATATGGTTATCACCTTTGATATTCGTCCGGAAGATGATATTGAAGGTAATACCGACATCTGGGTCGATGTGCAAATGCCTCCAGTTATACCATTATGTAAGTTTCTCAACCATATTTATGTCTTTGATATTGTTTATTCAAAAATAGTTGACAACTAATTTGTATTGTCAGCTTATTTCCGTGCAAGCAAACATGTCCAGCGCTTGGTAGACAGGACCGTATACTGTCCTGGGGCTGAACTCAACTGCGAGGAGCTCAGTCATTATGTTTCATGGCTTGAGGATCTTGATACTGTCAAGACAAATTTTCTTCCTGCATTTAGAAATGTTAGTACTAAAAATGTGCGACCAATAGTGTTCGTAATGAACTACAGTCACATCTATTTAGGAAGGATGGTAAGATTTTTACTATTTGTCATCGGTGCATCTTTTCCATACATTATTTTTGAAGCTAAACTTCATTGCTAAGTATGTTACCATACGATGTTCTTCAACAGGGACTCCCGATGAATGTTGTGCCTTATGGGATCGAGACTAAAGGTACCATGAGTATTATCAGCTTACGGCCAAGATATCCTACAGATTACTTTAGTGCATTCAAGATTAGCGACGGATGCTTAATAGTGCAAGACTGGACCAAATATGTGATGGGGGAGCGCAGAGAAGTACTAGGGGGCAGCAAACAGATGCGCTACCCATGATTAGGAGACAGGTTCATCTGCATGCTCCAGTTTGATCAAGGAGGAGAGCTATATATGTTTTATGTTATTTTACCTAAGAGAGAGCAGCAGGAGTGATTAGCTAGCTAGAAATGAGTTTGAGGATGATGATGTGCTACACTATTACTATGATGATAAAATAGCTAGTGTTGGTGGTAATGACAATGATGATTATTATTAGCTAGTGTTAGTGCTGATTAAATAAATACTGTTGGTGGTAATGACTATGATGATGATTAAATAGCTTGTGCTGGCGGATTAGATTCAAGTGGAGGCAACATGTGGTGCACATTGAAAGTACTACTAGTCCAAACTAGATCAAGTTTGGATTAGTAGTATACTTTTGACATGCACCACATATTGCCTCCACTTGAACCTAATCCACCTTCATTTAATACACTGTTATGGACATAATGATGTAAACCTCATAACAGCTGGTATTGTACCAATATTTTTATGATGGCGCATAAATACACTAAAAATAAAAAATAAAAATAAAAAATACTAGTAGCGATGGAAAGAAAACACGCTGCAAGTAGATACCTTAGCAGTAGCGTGGTACTGAACAAACGCTGCAGCTATTTGTCCTAGCAGTAGCGCGTGCTGGCACGCGTTACTGTTAAGCAAAAGCTGTAGCGCCTTATTAGTAGCGCGGCCACCCGCGCTACTAGTGGGCACAAAACATGCGCTACTGCTAGGGTTTTCCCTAGTAGTGATTCCTCGCCTAGATGATATGCTAGATGAACTTAGCGGTGCCACCATTTTCTCAAAAATTGATCTTAAAAGTGGCTACTGTCAAATCCGCATACAAGAAGGTGATGAATGGAAAACCGCTTTCAAAACAAAATTTGGCTTGTACGGGTGGTTGGTTATGCTTATGGTTTTATCGGAAGCTCCCGACACTTTCATGCATCTTATGCATTTTGTGCTTCGTCCTTACATTGGAGTGTTTGTTGTGGTCTACTTCGATGACATACTTGTTTTTAGCAAATCCATGAAAGATGATCTAAATCATGTTAGGGCTATTTTGCAAACTCTTCGCAAGGAACTTCTCTACGCCAACATGAAAAAATGCACGTTTGGTGTTGACAAACTTGTTTTCTTGGGTTTCGTTGTTTCCTCAAAGGGTGTCCATGTTGATGACTCTAAAATCGAAGCAATTAAAACTTGGCCCCAACCCACTAATTTGCAACAAGTGCGTAGCTTTCTTGGCCTTGCGGGTTTCTATCGTCGCTTTGTGAAATATTTTAGCACTATCGCCGCACCTTTGCATGCCTTGAGTAAGAAACATGCTCCTTTTGTTTGGGGACCTTTGCAATCTACCGCTTTTGATGAGCTCAAATCTTTGCTTACTCATGCTTCGATTCTTGCTTTACCCAACTTTGACAAAACTTTTGAGGTTCATTGCAATGCAACCGGTAATGGCATTGGTGGAGCTTTGATGCAAGAAAAACGAGCTATTGCATATTTTAGTGAAAAACTCTCTGGTGCTCAACTTAACTATCCCATCCATGACAAAGAATTGTATGCTTTAATACGTGTGGTACATGTTTGGGAACATTATCTTAGACCGCATGAGTTTGTCATACATACCGATCATGAAATGCTTAAGTACTTAAAAGGACAAACTAAGTTGAACAAGCGTCATGCCAAATGGAGCGAATTCATCGAGTCATTTCCTTATGTCATCAAGTACATCAAGGGTAAGGAAAACATAGTGGCGGATGTCCTTTCCCGCATATGCACGCTTGTAACTAAACATGAATTGAATGTTATTGGCTTTGAGCACATAAAATACTTGTATGCGAATGATCCTACCTTTGCTACTCCTTATGCTAAGTGTTTGATGCATACTTCTTGGGAACGATACTATATCAAAGATGGTTATCTTATAAGAGCTAACAAACTATGCATTCCCAAGTCTTCTCTTCGTTTGTTACTTTTGCAAGAGGCTCATGGAGGTGGACTCATGGGACACTTTGGACGTGACAAGACTTTTGCAACGCTTTCCAAGAACTACTTTTCTCCCAAGATATTCCGTGACGTCTCATGCTTCACCAACCGTTGTTCTACATGTCACAAAGCTAAGTCTAAAGCTCAATCCCATGGTCTTTACATGCCTCTTCCTATTCCTTATCAACCTTGGGATGACATTAGTATGGATTTTGTACTTGGTTTGCCTAGGACCCAAAATGGAAAGGATTCCGTGTTTGTTGTTGTGGACCGATTCTCTAAAATGGCTCATTTTATCCCATGCAACAAGATAGACGACACTTCACATATTGTTAGTATCTTTTGTAGGGAAATCTTGCACCTACATGGAGTGCCCAAGTCGATCGTCTCGAACCGCGACGTCAAGTTCTTGAGTTACTTTTGGAGAACTCTATGCGCCAAGCTCAGAATCAAGCTATTGTTCTCTTCGGCATACCATCCCCAAAGCGACGGCCAAACAGAGGTGACAAACCATACACTTTCCACTCTACTTCGCGTGTTGATCAAGAGGAACATCAACGAGTGGGAGGAGTGCCTAGCCATCACCGAGTACGCCTACAACCGCGCAAGACATTTGACTACCGGCAAGTCCCCCTTCAAGGTCGTCTACGGCTTCAACCCGTTGTCCCCATTAGACATTCTACCTCTTCCACTACAAAAGCGCACCAACATGGACACGAGTGCACGAGCAAGCTACCTCAAGAAGATGCATGAAGATACAAGGAACACCATCGGGCACCAAGTACAATGACTCGCGACCAAGCTCAACGTCAAAAAGCAACCCATGTTATTCAACATTGGAGATCTCATGTGGCTACACCTTCGCAAGGACCACTTCCCCAATGAACGCAAGTCCAAACTTCTACCACGAGCCGATGGACCCTTCAAGGTACTAGCACGCTACAACAACAACGCTTACAAGATTGACCTCCCACAAGACAAGTACAACATGAGCAACATCTTCAACGTCAAAGAGCTCTTGCCATACCATGGTGATGAAGCTTTCGATCCGAGGTCGGATCTTTCCCAATGGGGGGGGGGGGGGGGCGGGGAGATGATGCGAAGCATCCCACGATCATCCCCATGGACATGCCTACATCTCCCACGACACCACTTGGACCTATGACAAGTGCTCGAGCAAAGGCTATCGAAGATAAGGTGAACTTGCTCCTCTCTGAAGTCCCACTCCCTACTTATGAGACATGGCTACTACCTCATGTGGAGACCCTATGTGTGATCAGGTGTTTGGAGGAGAGCCACGGGTCAGCTACACACAATGGACAAGACGGCGAGGACACCAAGTTCAACGGACAAGTAGAAGGGCCGATCGAAACCCCCAGTCCTCGGACCACCGACGCCGACCGGACGTCCGACGCCTAGAGGCTCAAACGACCAGCCAATCCTAGCCCTCGCACGCTATAGTGGGAGAACAACCACGCTGACCGGACGTCCGACACCTCCCAGCGACCGGACGCCCGAGCCTCTCCGGACGACCGACACCACCACACCCGAGCCAAAACATCGGAAGAACGAAGACTTCCGGATGACCGGACGACCGGATGACCGACCCTGACCGGACGACCGACAATTCCTATCCAGAGCCGAAACATCGGACGCCCGACCGGCACTGGACGTTCGGACCCTTGTGAGCCTTCGGATGACCGGTGATCGTCGGACGTCCGACGCCTGTGCGTCCACCCATGTGTTGGGCTGAAGCCACTTACCCTTTCATCCACTTAGACTATAAGTAGACCTCACCCACCTCCTAGCTAGGGTTAGCATTGTGATAGCTCATATTTTGAGTTAGAGCCTTGCTCATCCATCCAGATCTACTCCATCACGAGGGACCGACACCTCTTCGTAGAAGTTCCTCGTTGGATTCAAGACCTCCTTTCGGAGAAGACCCTCTTCAAGACCTCCTCTCGGAGAAGAACTGGTTACCCTATGTATCGTCCTTTGTTGGATTCAAATCTTGTTTCACTTTGTGTCTCGATGATCTAGCGCATGTGTGAATTTATTCTTGTTGGTTGAGTGTTCTCTCGTGTTTTTCCCTCGTTCCCCTCTCGTTATCTTCGTGTTCTTGGTAGGATTCCCCTCCAAACGTGAAAGATCGGCCTCTAGGGTTTTACCCTACATTAGTGGCGGACGGAGGATGGTGTGGGGCTTCGCGGGTTTTCGTGGCCTCGGTGTACGAACGGGTGGGCGGATGGGATGGGAGTGGGGAACAATGGCTTAGGGACGCGCTTGTCCGAAATGTGGGGTAAGTTACAAAAGTACCCCCACCGATTTGAACTAGGCGGTTCTTTCGGTTCAGGGGTATCATGGGCATTTCGCGTGTCGGGCTTTCACAGGATGTGGGAGTTTTCGCGGGCGTTGTTATTTTGGAATAAAAATTCGCGGGTTGAGATGGAGGGAGTTGTTGGAGCACAACGAGACAAAGATATATCTTAAATATTTCGGGGTAACAAGGCGCGGATTGAAATTTCCAGACAAGCCTAACATGTACTGTACCAAATCAATTCGCACTTCCGTCGATGAAAAAACAAAAAGAAATCAATTTGCAACACACAAGAGAGTCTAGTCCCGTGTAATGTACCAAATCAATTTGCACTACAAATGTCATTCAAAACTTTGAATTCATGTTATGTTCAATTAAAATATTTCGCTACATGTATAATGCATGCAACCTGCTACTCAAATGAACGTTTTAGTGCATTCCAAATGTATATACTACCGCTTCAATATGAACTAAATTTGAATTCATTTCTGTATTTGAATAAGATCTACAATAATGATTGTTGTAAAGTCAAACCATTTGAATTCATCTCTCTATTTTAGTAAGATCTGCAATCATCATTATTGTCAAGTTAAACCATCGTTTGTGTATTATCTTCACAGCACACCACATGATTACTCTCGAGTTAGATATGAACTATGTGTACTATATGAACTCGAACTCGATTTTTTGAATCCACTTTATGTTGATTTCAAATCACAGTACATTTCAAGCTCTAGCTAGATCTTCATAATCTAAACATGTCTCATATGTATAATGTGTTTATCACATAATGTATGGTGCCCCGCCCCCTATGCCTACAAGTATTTAGATGTGAGTTGCAAACACCACACATTACCATAGATTCAAATAAAATGTGAGATTATTCGATATATAGTATTGTTTAGATTGTTCAATATTTAGTTGTAAGCTGCAAATGCCACACATTATCACAAATTCAAATAAAATGTGAGATTGTTTGATGCATAGTATGGTTTAGATTGTTCGACATTTAGCTGTGAGTTGCAAATGCCATGCATTATCACATTATGGTATAACATGTGCAAAACCACATTACGCATATCACCGCTATATTCATGCATGCATATGTTTATAACACTATGATCTCCTATTCAAATATATGAATCCACTTTCATATCAAATTATGATCTTTGTTAGTCTCTTACACCCACACAATCCTCTAACCTTTGTAGCTAGCACTGATTTTCTCTCGTGCATGCACACTCCCTCCTCGCCCTCCCCCTCCTTGAGCATTCTATCCATCGCGCACATTCATTTTTTTTCTTTAGGTCATTCTCCCACAGTATCCACAACTCCTTTTCGACACACACTGATCGATAAACCTCTCTAGCGATGTTTGCCTACAACATACACATGCACCTTCCATCTCCTCCTTTCTGTGTCCATGCCTCGTGTCTCTCATACAGTCCCACACACGTGTAAACTCTCGCCCCTCTTTTCATCGATCTCACAACCACACACTCCTCCCCCTATCTAGCTAGTAGCTCGGCCTCTCACACCACCTCCTAGCTCCATTCTCTCTGTCTATCCATCTCGCTGGGCCTTATTTGCCTCTAACAAATGGATGTACACCGACCGATCTCCCGCTATACATATAGCTAGCTAGGTCCTTATAACTCATTTTTTCCCATGCGTCGATCGATCTACCTCATTAGTTATGTCTCTCCCTTCCTCCGACAAACAACAATTGATCTACCGATCTAGTTAGGTTTGCTTACCAAACACATGGTTCCCCTTCATCATCCATGCATGCGTCCCGACAGATCTATCACGCACAGGCACACACAGAAACACATCCCCACTCTTATTGATAATATTGCAGTTCTACCCTTAGTTTTTCTAGTAGGCCTCTCCCACCATCTTCAAGAAGCAGCTCCATCACCCATCCAACACTCTACCCCTCTCCCTCCCTCTCTCTCTATCCCATCCTATTTTCCGTCCTTCAGTTTTGTATGGATGTCGACCGATCTCCCTCAAGACATAGCTGTGTCTCTCCTTCTCAACACATAGACGAGTCGTTCTACCTCTCTAGTTAGGCATCTGCCTCCCCCCACACACACCAATAGATCGAGCGCTCTAATCATGTCTCCCTCCCAAACACAAACTTGCCCTGTGCCCTCTGATGTTCCGGTAGGTCAGTCACCCTATATCATTGACTTGCACACACACAATTTCAATGGCTCTCTTCATTGATCTCGCACCCACCACTTGATCCTCTCTTCAACTCTATCAGTATCTATGACCCCTCCCTCTCTTCTCGTGGATCGCCCGGCCCTCTATATATGATATGGATAGGCCTCCAATTCACACGCATTGCCTGCAAAAATGTGTTTGAGATGTCATCAACACATATTCCCACAAATACATTCATGAAATCACACCCCCCCAAACAAAATACACTCATGAACGCACACGCCATCTGTCTAGGTTTGTATCTCTCTCACACACACCCACATAGGTGGGGGACGTGCATGAAGAGAAGAGGTGCATGCACGGCGCACGTACTCCCGTCTCTTTCCCAACCACACGCGCGCGGGTACACGATGGAGCTCATTTCTATACGAAAAGGCAGCCCACGTGGTAATTTGACATGTGTACTGGTTGTCCACTTGATGGAGGATCGTCTACCACAGGTGAACAAACAAATTGCGACTTGACACCTTATGTTAAAAAGAGGCAAATCATGTGGGGCCTACCTTAGAGGCAAGGCTCTATGCACTGGAGTACTTTTGACGTGTCCCGTCAACTCGCAGAACGAGAAGCTTTCTTAGTACGCCATCTCCCCCGCCCACAGGCACGGTGGCTCGCAGGATGAGGTGAAGCTTTCTTACTAGTACGCCTTACGCCCGCTCCCTCGCCCACGCACGCGGTGGCTCGCAGGACAAGGAGAAAATTTTACTACTCCCTCTGTTTACTCCTCGTCCCTACCTTGGTTAGAGAGATAATCATATTGTTTGGAATATATGTCCTTTAGTACCCCCTCCAATTACTTATACAAGGCCACTATAAAAAAAATATGCATATAGACGTATACAAACATATTTTAGAGTGTAGACTCACTCATTTTGCTCCGTATGTAGTCCATATTGAAACGGACGTAATAGTACGCACTCTCCCTCGCCCCTCGACCCTCGCCCATGTGGTGGACATGCAACAATTCATTCTGTCTCATATAGCCAGAACGATATATACTGCAGTACCATTATTGCTCGACTTCCCCAAGTGGCGAAGAGCCAATCGCAAGGTTGATATTTTGGAGATGCGAAGCACAAGGTTTATAGGAGAATGAGTAGTAGGTGCCGCGTCATTTATAAAAAAAATCTTAAGCGGCACGTACGCAATATAAATATGTTCATATGGAGAGAAAAGGAAACCGCTCCACTATATACATAGGCAGGACGAGCCTACACGGTTGCTTGCTGGGGTTGCTCTCTTGACACTCTCTCACACAAAATGACTGTGGACTCATCTCTAACATCCCGGTAGATCACGTCTGCCGGGGGAAGGGGTGATGCTTAGTTTAGATGCGGTCGCCGTCGCCGACGGCAAAAACCCATTGTCGGCACGTCCCGATCAGGGGTCCCCACTGTTCTCTCTCACAAAGCCGGTGAGGTTTCCTTCATCCCTTACTAACTTCTGCGACATGGGCAGTTGCCGCCTCCCGCCGCCCTCTTCTAGGTTGAGCTACGACCGACATCCCTTAGGTACAACTCCCTTTACAGCCGGCTTGCACCACTGCTCCAGCTGCCCACATCACTCCATGTGGATATTTCTCTACTTCTTTGCCCCGCACATACCTCTACTTGCTTCTACATACTGTATTTGTGAAGAGTTTATGTCTCATCAACTAGTCCCAGTAATCTTATTCTAGTCACGCTTCTTCAATTTCTTTGCCATAGGGATGCTCATCTCGATTTTGGTGAAACTACACAAAATGATCTGATGGTCAAAGGGTTGCAAACTTCATTTCTTTGGAAGCTCCAGCGTTGCCAGCAAATTAAAGCCTGGTTAGGGTTTACGGTTCAAGGGCTAGGGACTGCATGGATCATTTTTTTCTTTAGCTGTCTCTGTTCCAAAATAAGTGTCAACTTTAGTAGTAGTACAACTTTGTACTAAAGTTTGCATAAAGTCGAGACACTTATTTTGGAACGGAGGGAGTACATACTAGCTATGATCTGTCAATCATTGAGATGCAATAGCATGCATGTTAGTCTCCTTTGTATTTGAGGATATGCTGCAACGGGAAACCTTGGATGCAATATACATGGAACACAAGCTAGAAGCTTCATAACATTGTACAAATTTATCTCGCTGATAAATTGCAGCACCTACTATACTAGTACTATGTAACGAGTTAGGTGTCGCACGGTGTCCAGAAAATATGGTGATAGTGTGAGGTGGGCCATGTGTAGGATCGAAAGTATGTCTAGAAGGGGGGGGGGTGATTAGACTACTAGACCAAATAAAATCTAGCCTTTTCCCAATTTTAGTTCTTGGCAGATTTTAGCAACTTAGCACAAGTCAAGCAATCATCCTACACATGCAATTCTAAGAGTATAGCAGTGGAATGTAAAACAATTGCATATGAAGGTAAAGGGAGGAGTTTGAGGAAGCAAACGCAATGTTGACACAGAGATTTTTTATCCGTGGTTCCGATAGGTGGTGCTATCGTACATCCATGTTGATGGAGACTTCAACCCACGAAGGGTAACGGTTGCGCAAGTCCACGGAGGGCTCCACCCACGAAGGGTCCACGAAGAAGTAACCTTGTCTATCCCACCATGGCTGTCGCCCACGAAGGACTTGCCTCACTCGGGTAGATCTTCACGAAGTAGGCGATCTCCTTGCCCTTACAAACTCCTTGGTTCAACTCCATAATCTTGACGGAGGCTCCCAAGTGACACCTAGCCAATCTAGGAGATACCACTCTCCAAGAGGTAACAAATGGTGTGTTTATGATGAACTCCTTGCTCTTGTGCTTCAAATGATAGTCTCCCCAACACTCAACTCTCTCTCATAGGATTTGGATTTGGTGGAAAGAAGATTTGAGTGGAGAGCAACTTGGGGAAGGCTACAGATCAAGATATATGTGGTTGGAATGGAATATCTTGACCTCAACACAAGTGTAGGTGGTTCTCTCTCAGAAAATGTATGTTGGAAGTGTAGGCATGTTTTGATGGCTCTCTCCACGAATGAAGAGAGGGTGGAGGGGTATATATAGCCTCCACACAAAATCTAACCGTTACACACAATTTACCAAACTCGGTGGGACCAAATCGTTAAACTCGGTCAGACCGATTTAGTTCATAATGTGACCGTTAGGCTTTTCGGTGGGACCGACATGTCAACTCGGTGGGACCGATATCGTTAGGGTTAGGGCGTAACGTAATCTCAGTGAGACCGATTACACAAACTCAGTGAGACCGATTTTGGTAATTGACAAACAGGAGTTGGTCAGGCAAACTCGGTGGGACCAATTCACTCATCTCGGTTGGACCGAAGCATTATGAAAGGGAAACAGAGAGTTTGCATTGCAATCTCGGTGGGACCGATCGCTCATCTCAGTTTGATCGAAACGTTACGAAGGGAAACAGAGAGATTACAATCCCATCTCGGTGAGACCGAGATCCCTATCGGTGAGACCGAAAAGACTAGGGTTTCTGGCAGTGGCTATGTCAACTGAACTCGGTGGCGCCTGATAGAAAGTTTCGGTGGGGCCGAGTTTGACTTTTGGTTTGGAACATATGTGGATGTGAGAAAGTTGTTGCATATCAGTAAGCACTTTGAGCAAGAAACTCATTAAGCAACACCTCACCCCCTCTTGATAGTATTGGCTTTTCCTATGGACTCAATGTGATCTTGGATCACTAAAATGAAAAATGTAGAGTCTTGTGCTTTGAGCTTGAGCCAATCCTTTTGTCCTTAGCATTTTGAGGGGTCCATGTTTCTCATCCATGCCATGCCAAACATTGAGCTTTCCTGAAATATTTATCTTGAAATAGCATTAGCTCAATGAGCTATATGTTGTTAGGAATTACCAAAACCACCCAGGGATAGTTGCACTTTCAATCTCCCCCTTTTTGGTAATTGATGAAAACATATAGATCAAAGCTTCGACAAATGATAATAAGATTGAAAAACATCGTCGCTTTGAGAAGTATGTGATAAGAAAGAGCTCCCCCTAAATTTGTGCATTATTTAAAATTTGCTTTGGACCGCAAATGCACAATGTGTTAGGATCATGGGTCACTGAGGGAGTCCTGGACTAGGGGGTGTTCGGACAGCCGGACTATCATCGTCAGCCGGACTTCAAGACTATGAAGATACAAGATTGAAGAATTCGTCCCGTGTCCGGATGGGACTTTCCTTGGCGTGGAAGGCGAGCTTGGCAATACGGATATGTAGATCTCCTACCATTGTAACCGACTCTGTGTAACCCTAGCCCTCCCCGGTGTCTATATATACCGGAGGGTTTTAGTCCGTAGGACACAACAACCATTACAACAATCATACCATAGGCTAGCTTCTAGGGTTTAGCCTCCTTGATCTCGTGTTAGATCCACTCTTGTACTACCCATATCATCAATATCAATCGAGCAGGAGTAGGGTTTTACCTCCATCGAGAGGGCCCGAACTTGGGTAAAAACATCGTGTCCCTTGTCTCCTGTTACCATCCGCCTAGACGCATAGTTCGGGACCCCCTACCCGAGATCCGCCGGTTTTGACACCGACATTGGTGCTTTCATTGAGAGTTCCTCTGTGTCGTCACCGATAGGCTTGATGGCTTCTTCAATCAACAACAACGCAGTCTAGGGTGAGACTTTTCTCCCGGGACAGATCTTCGTATTCGGCGGCTTCGCACTGCGGGCCAATTCACTTGGCCATCTGGAGCAGATCGAAAGCTACGCCCCTGGCCATCAGGTCAGGTTTGGAAGCCTAAACTTCATGGCCGACATCCATGGAGACTTGATCTTCGACGGATTCGAGCCACAGCCGAGCGTGCCGCGCTGTCATGATGGGCATGATTTAGCTCTGCCGCCGGACAGTGCCCTGGTGGCCGCACCTGAGTCCGCTCTAACCCATAGTTCGGAGCAGACCGCGTAGATCGAGGACAGGTGGTTGGACACCGCCTCGGGGGCTGTGACTTCTACGGCGATGGAGCCGAATACCGACCTTGTCCCTTATAAAGCTTGTGACTCCGAGGCGCCGGACTCCTTGCCGGACTCCGAACCTCCTGCGCCCCAGCCAATCGAATCCGATTGGGCGCCGATCATGGAGTTCACCACCGCGGACATCTTTCGACACTCACCCTTTGGCGACATCCCAAATTCTCTAAAGCATCTCTCGCTATCAGGAGAGCCCTGGCCGGACTGCGGCCAGAATGGTTGGGATGTGGACAACGAAGAGATTCAAAGCCCACCCACCACCCACTTTGTAGCCACTGTCGACGATCTAACCGACATGCTAGACTACGACTCCGAAGACATCAACGGTATGGATGACGATGCCGGAGACGATCAAGAACCAGCGCTTACCGAGCACTGGAAGGCCACTCCAACCCATGACGTATATATGGTGGACACCGCAAAAGGAAGCGATAACGAGGAACAACGGGGCACGGCAAAGGTTAATCCCGCCGACAAACAACCAAAACGGCGACGCAGACGCCGCCCTAAGTCCCGCCTCGACAAAAACAGCATTCCTAACGACCTAGCAATAAGGCAGGGCAAACCAGTGGACGACGAACATGCAACCAAGCAACCGTCCGAGCAGGACGAATCGGATAATCAATCCATGCCTGGCGAAATCAACAGTCCAGACGACCTCACGCCAGGCACACAACCGGAGCATAAGAACCTTCACAAAAGACTCGTCGCCACTGCAAGAAGTCTGAAGAAGGAAAAACGGAAGCTCAAAACAGCGGAAGACATACTCAGAATGAGGTGGAGCAAAGTACTCAAGACCGCGGACAAATATGGCAATGGCCACCAAATAAAGAGCTACCCAAAGCGCAAGCTGCTGCTTGAATTCGACGAGGAGGCCATAGAGCCCCCACAGTCAAAAAGCAAAGAGGCCGCCTGGCCGGATAGACGACCAGATGACAGGCCAAAAGCGACAAGCGGCGCCGCACACAAGACGACACATGACCCTCATAAAACAGATGGCCCGGTCAGGTCCATTTATGGGCCAAAAAAGAGGGCCCCAGAAAGCAACACAACACGCCCCATGTTCAAAGATAACGGCACGCCTAAATACAGGGGAGCCGCACACCCACTATGTTTCACCGATGAGGTGCTGGATCATGAATTTCCGGCGGGATTCAAACCCGTAAACATAGAGGCATACGACAGAACAACAGACCCTGGAGTCTGGATTGAGGATTACATACTACACATACACATGGCTAGAGGAGATGATCTCCACGCCATAAAATATCTATCCCTCAAGCTCAAAGGGCCAGCTCGGCATTGGCTCAAAAGCCTCCCAGAAAACACTGTTGGAAGTTGGGAAGAGCTCGAGGACGCGTTTAGAGCAAATTTTCAAGGGACTTACGTCCGCCCTCCGGATGCAGACGATCTAAGTCATATAACTCAACAGCCCGGAGAGTCAGCGCGCAAATTCTGGAACAGGTTCCTCACCAAAAAGAACCAAATAGTCGAATGTCCGGACGCCGAAGCCTTAGCAGCTTTTAAATATAATGTCCGAGACAAATGGCTCGCCAGACACCTCGGCCAAGAGAAGCCGAGAACAATGGCCGCGCTAACAAGCCTCATGACCCGCTTTTGCGCGGGGAAGACAGCTGGCTAGCAAGATGCAGCACCAGCGACCCGAGTACATCCGAGATCAGGGATGGAAACGGAAAATCACGGCACAGAAAGGATCAGCGCTGGAATAAAGAAAAAAGCCCAAAGAACATGGCGGTCAACGCCGGATTCAAAAGCTCGCAGCCGAACAACAAAACACTGCCTCTTAAGGACAACAGTGATGAGCTATCAAACTTAAACAAAATTTTGGATCGGATATGTCAAATCCACAGTACTCCAGGAAGGCCTGCAAACCACACCCACCGAGATTGTTGGGTTTTCAAACAATCCGGCCGACTCAACGCCAAACACAAGGGGCTCGATGCGCCAAGAGAAGATGATGACGAACCCCACCAGCAGAGCGCCGGAAAACAAATGACTTTCCCACAAGAAGTCAAAACAGTAAACTCACTTCATGTGATAGTGCAGAACAAGAGTGCGGCACCAGCCAAAGAACGTGTCGCACGGTCCATCCTAGCGGAACACCAAGATTGGATGTTAAAACCAATTACTTTCGACCACCTGGACTATTCCAGAAGCATTCGAAACGCAGGATGGACTGCTCTGATATTGGATCCTATAATCGACGGACTACAATTTACACAAGTCCTGATGGACAGCGGCAGCGATTTAAACCTGCTATATCCGAACACAATCCGCGAGTTGGGGATAGACCTTACTAAAATTCGACATAGCCGCACTTCCTTTAAAGGAGTGACGCCAGGCCCTTACGCCAAGTGCACAGGCTCCTTATTACTAGAAGTTGTGTTTGGGTCACCTGACAACTTCCGACGCGAAAATCTAATCTTTCATGTCGCCCCATTCAAAAGTAGCTATCAAGCACTATTGGGACGTGAAGCTTTTGTCCGCTTTAACGCAATACCACATTACGCGTCTCTTACACTTAAAATGCCCGGTCCACGCGGCATCATTTTATTAAAAGGTCGTTCAAAGACCCCAGACACGGCTAGACGAGTCCAGCATAAATAAGCTAGGGGCTCCCTAGCCGCACACCCCTCAACAAGGGGCTGTGCGTACAAGCAATAATGAGCTAATATAGGCTCAGCTTTATTCATTCATTAATATTTCAATTTTTTATGCACTTTTCGCACGATTTCCTTTCAAACTAAGTTCCTCTCTTTTTACAGATGAACAACGTGCACACCCGTCCAGGATAACGGCACAACGGAGACACAGGCGCAGACGTGCAGTAGGGACCCGTTGCAAGGATTCTTTTCAGATTAAGACCCTGCGTAAACCTTTTTTACTGTCTCTTGTTGCTATAATCCCCTGGTTTCTCATTATAACCATAGAGGAGACTGACGTTTTGGCATCGGCCGTGTCAGAGGACCTTGCCCGTACTTGGACACTAGGGGCTTAGGGCATTGTTCTGCTCGTTATTATAAAGACCGAACACCTTAGGGCGTGTTCGGCGTCTCGAGTTAGGCCTTATATACATCAGCTCCGAATCATGTCTTTGGTCAAATGTTGGGTTTGCCCGGCTCCTGTGTTTTGCTGCCTTATGTTCCGTATCATCGGCTAATGCGGCACCAGGAGAACTACTGCGATTGTGCCCCAGTTCGGCTGGGCAAGCACCTCAGTAAAGAAAGCCGAAAACTGACTGTCATGATACAGCGAGAGACTGGTCAACCACTCGATCGACCACCGGAATGTTTAGAATTCCTCCGCTTTGACGAAGGACCGTTTCCCGGTCAGGCACATACGCGCCCCGAATTCAGAGAGCGCGGTGCCCCCAGGGGCTATATCGTAGCCCCACCCTCGAACTCCCATGGCTAAGTGAAAGTGATAAAGCATTATAGTCCGGTTTCCTCGTTTGCTACGCAACCACCTCCTTCACAGGACCGAGACGTCGGATTAAGTGTGAAAATGCGCCATTTTTGCGAACACCCCCGCACCTTGTGCGTGGGGGCTGAAGCCGACGACTGCCATCTTTCAAGTTATACACACGTATACATAAACGGCCACACAGGAGATATTTCAATACTTGAACGCACAAGTACAAAAAGCGCCTACATCATAAACATCGTTTTACAAAATAAAACATTCATTTGAACGTGACATTTTTTGAGCACTGCGACTCTATTACACGAGCACCACGCAGAACTTCCCCAAAATAGTGCTCGGCGGGTAACCGGCTCTCGTCCGAACCCTGGGCCGCAATAGCGGTGGCATCCATCTCTGTCCAATGTGTCTTCACACGGGAGAGGGCCATCCGTGCACCCTCTATGCAGGCCGACTGCTTCATCGCCTTGATATGCGGCACCGCCCCAAGAAATTGCTGCAATAAGCCAAAATAGCTCTTCGGCTTAGGCCTATCCGGCCAGACATGAGTCACGATATCTGTCATGGCAAGCCCGGACAACCTATTCTGCTCAGCCCACTCAGCCAACCGGTCGGTCAGCGGAAGTGAACGCTCCGGACTATGGAATTGAGACCAAAACTGCTCTTCCCTCTTGTGATCCTTCTGGCTTCGGAAGTGCACAACGGCATCCGCCGCACTCGCTACTAAGTCCATATAAGGATCCTCCGGACCCCACAGCTGGCCAAGCTGAGCATACTTGGGATCCATAAACTTTCGGCGAAGCAGAAAGGGCTTGCCAGCCACAATATCTTCGGCCTGGCGCAGCTCCTCCTTTATAGCCCGCATTGCAGAATGGGCATCCTTGGCTTCGGCAGTGGCCTTTCCCAGGTCTTCTCGCTCCGCTAGGCGCTCCTTTTCAAGAACCTCCTTGCGGTCGGTAGCATCTTTTAACTTTACAGCCATTTTGGCCATCTCCTCCCTGCTTCGGCAGTGTGCAGCCCTTTCGGCTTTTAACTCCTCAGCCGCCTTCGAGGCAGCCGCATCACTCCTTCTAGCTTGCTCCTTGGCTTGAGCAAGTTCTGCCCGAAGGCTCTCCACAGCAGCGGCACCATCTGCGTCAAGCACACATATTGTAAGAGGTGGGCTTCAGCTCCCTTACTAGGTGACCACGGAGAAAAAACTTACCTTGCGACTCGTCAAGTCGCTTGTTGACTAGCGCGATATCCACATCCGCTTTAGTTCAACCACTCTATCAGTCCGGCTGGCCCCCGGACTATCCGCCACCTACATAGGAAAGGTGAAAGTTAACACCTGCGATTTTTGATCCTCGGCACGCTGTCGCTTTCGACAACCTACCGAGTCTCAGGGGCTACTATCTATACAGGGTGCACTTTATGTGCAAAACTGTCAAAAGGGTGTGTCATTTTTACGTACCTCAAACCCCGCCAGCAAACTCCTGACGGCATTATGCAATCCGCTTTCGGCGGACGAAATCCTTCCAATCACCATACTCATCAATGCATGGTGATCTTCTGAGATGGACGCCCTCTCAAGCAGATCCTTCAGCTCCCCCGGCCGAACACTAGTCGGCGCCGAACTCATCGGCTCTGCCGGGCTCAGGGACATCCTCCGTGATGACACTTCAGGCTCGTCCGCCCTATCCGACGGTGCAGCGGACGGAGGCGTCTCGCTCTCCACCATCTTCGGACGAAGGTCCCCCGAAGACGGGCTCATCTGAGAAGGTCGGAGATCCGAACTACAAGGTAAAAACTTTAGTTATCTTCAGAAGCACAAATAGGATGTCCCTTATTACCAAACTCCCTTTTTTCTACTTACGGCTCGCTGGAGGGCTGTTTCTTTAGGGGAGACTGTGCGACCGGGGCCTCCCCGGACGCAGGACCCTCCGGTGAAGATTTCTTCCCCCGCTTAGGGGCTTTGGCCTCTGGGTCTTCGGAGGCGTTCCTCTTCTCCCCTTGGAGGGAGGGAGTCTCGATCCCCCCTTTTTCAAGAGCCTCCTTGGGCGAGGCGGTAGCTCCTCTATTTTCCCCTTCGCCTTCTTCTGAAGGCGCAACCTCCAGCATCCTGACCAGCACGGGATCCGGCGCGGTCTCTGGGAGGGGGGCCGGACACCGTATCAGCTTGGCTTGCACTATCCACTCCTGTTAAAGGACGATGGGTTAAAAGGCGAATTGTAGAAAGGCAAACAAACGGTATGCCCGAACACAGAGCTACTTACCTGAGTATCCGGGCGATTGCAGCTTAGGCCGGCGTCCTCGGTCAATTCCGGACACACCTCCTGCGATCCGAAGAACAATTTGTACATCTCCATGGGTGTCGTACCCATGAAGTGTTGGAGAATCCGTGGTCCCTCCGGATTAAACTCCCATAGCCGGAGAGGGCGGCGTTTGCAGGGCAGGAGACGCCTAATCAGCATGACCTGCATCACCACGACCAGATCGATCTCCCTCGCTTGGAGGTCTTGAATCTGGCCCTGCAATAGGGCACGTCCTTTGACGGCCCCCAGTTGAGCCCTTGGTTGACCCACGACATCAATCGTCATGGAGGTCCCGAGCAGAATACGGGCAGCGGCTTCTGCCTGCTGCCCCTGGGAGCGGTAATATAGAACCACTCCTGTTGCCACAAGCCGAGCTCCTCTTGGAAGGAGCCCTCAGGCCACGGGGCATCGGCCCTCCTGCTTACGGCCGCCCCGCCGCACTCTGCTTGACGCCCCTCGATCATCTTCGGCTCCACCTTGAAGGTCTTCAGCCACAGGCCGAAGTGAGGGATGATGCGGAGGAAGGCTTCGCAGATGACAATGAATGAAGAAATATGGAGGATGGACTCCGGAGCCAGGTCGAGGAATTCCAACCCATAGTAAAACATGAGCCCTCTCACAAAAGGATCCGTCGGGAAGCCTAAACCCCAACGGAGGTGGGATACAAAAACGACGTACTCGCCGGGCTCGGGGGTGGGGATGGCCTGCCCTTTGGCCGGCAACCTGTGCGAAATCTCGTAAGACAGGTACTTGGCCTCTCGCAGCTTTAGCACGTCCTCCTCCGTCATCCACCGGCCCTGAAGGTCAGAGCCGGACATTGTTGAAGGTCCGAAGCGCTCGAATCTTGGGCTCTGGGTGTTGGAACTTGGGGCAAGGAGAAGATTCGATGGAGGATTGAAGAAAAGAAACGAGCCTTGGTCCCATTATAAAGAGGGAGAATACCAAGAGCCATCTCCGTGACCGTTCGGGACTCGCCTTCGATAGAGGGGGCGTGGTGACGGGCGCGGTTGGGTTACCCACGTCCGTATTGATGGGAATCCCGGAATAAGGGGAACACGATCTCTGCTTCGACAAGACGTGCCAAGGAAACCGCTTTGCTAAACGCGCTGAGGTGGTATAATAAAAAACGATTCAAGTAAAGACTTGGTGGTGGTGTGACGTCATGCCACAAAATACGTCAGCGGATTGAACTTGTGTACATATTATTCTCTCTACGGTGGAATGTGGAAATTATTTTGCAAAGCCGGACACTATCCTGGTGTTCACAATCTTCTATGAATTATTTGGAGGAGGAACCCGCCTTGCAATGCCGAACATTATGCGTGCCGGACTCATCGTCATTGAAGCCTGGTTCAGGGGCTACTGAGGGAGTCCTGGACTAGGGGGTGTCCGGACAGCCGGACTATCATCGTCAGCCGGACTCCAAGACTATGAAGATACAAGATTGAAGACTTCGTCCCATGTCCGGATGGGACTTTCCTTGGCGTGGAAGGCGAGCTTGGCAATACGGATATGTAGATCTCCTACCATTGTAACCGACTCTGTGTAACCCTAGCCCTCCCCAGTGTCTATATAAACCAGAGGGTTTTAGTCCGTAGGACACAACAACCATTACAACAATCATACCATAGGCTAGCTTCTAGGGTTTAGCCTCCTTGATCTCGTGGTAGATCCACTCTTGTACTACCCATATCATCAATATCAATCGAGCAGGAGTAGGGTTTTACCTCCATCGAGAGGGCCCGAACCTCGGTAAAAACATCGTGTCCCTTGTCTCCTGTTACCATCCGCCTAGACGCACAGTTCGGGACCCCCTACCCGAGATCCGCCGGTTTTGACACCGACAGTCACTCTTCCATGTCACATACATCTTGGTGGAGTGCTCAAAATGATAGAAGTTAAAAGCATGCACTCATCACCAAGCAAGTGAATGATGATATAAGGATATAAGAGATAATATCATCCAACAAGCATTAAGGGTAGCATATGATCAAACACATGATCGGACAAGTAAACAAGTATCTCACAAGCACACAATCAAGAAGTTCAACCAAAAACAAGAGAGATAAAAAGCAACACTCTCTCTTGAAGCCTATGATCTATACATTTTCTCCCCCTTTGGCAACAAGTTACCAAAAAAGTTCAAAAAATACATAGTGCTAAACGACTCTCATGCTTGGTCTTCGGGAGGTGGTGTAGAGATGGCTCCAAGGACGAAAGCTTATGTTGATGTAGCTGGAGCTGGTGGAGTGGCTGCTAGAGGTGGCACTGGAGCTGTAGCAGCTGGTGCTGATACTGTAGCTCTAGTATCTGTGACTGGCACTGCAGCAGATCTCTGTCCTCTAGGCACTCTTGAGAAAGCATCTGTATTAGACTTGCCCTTCTTCTCCTATGCTTCCTCCTGAAGCTGCTCAACTGCAGTTTGGATCTCAGTTACCTTGACATCAAGATCATAGAATTTCTGCTCATCCTCTCCAAACTCTCTTGGTTTTGAGTCAGGGTGGCCAAGCCCTTCTCAATCCTCAAAGTGGATTGGATCAGATATCCAAGCTGGTCTTGCTTTCTCTTCAAGAACACTAGAGATGCCTCTTCAGCAGTTGGCATCTTTGCAGCTTTCTCTGCCCTTGCCTTCTCTCTCTTCTCATGTGCTTGAGCTGATGATGGTTCATTCTCATTCATGACAACAGTGTTGTCTTCAAATTCAGGGTAGATGGTAAGGTGCTCCTTATCCAAAATATATTTGCCTATTCCCATCTTGGAGTTGATGAGCTCCTGAATTTGTGGGGCATACCCACAAGATCTCTTCTGGTCAGCTATTGTCCTTTTGATTGTCTCCACAATCAGACTCATGACTTTAAACTTTTGAGGCACATCAAACGAATGTAGCAAATTGATAGCATGTCCTCTGATCATCTTGTGATCACCTGACTTGGGTAGCAATGTGTGCCTTAGGATCCAGTTGATGGTAGGAAAACCAAACAACAAGAAGTGGACAGATCCAAACTTATGAGTCTCCGAAGCATCATCTGGGATCTCTCTATACATGTGTGCCATAGTGTTATGGTCTTTCTTCTTCTCAGCATAAACATCCAAGTCATCTTCATTTTCTTCTGAGGCATTGATCAACTAAGCCCATTCTTCCTCAGAGGATTGGTACCTAGTACCTTCTGACATCCAGATGATCTTCCCATCTGGGTAGAAGTGGGAAGTGGAGTAAAACTGCATGATTATCTCATCATTCCACTTGGTGAGCTTCTGGGCAACAAATGTATCAACTCCACATGCTTTGTAGCTGTCATATACACCTGGATAGTGCTCTTCATTCCCTTTCATGTACTCCCAGTCAACCCATCTCATGTCACAGACAATAGGCTTCTTGTCAAGCAAAAGTCTTATTGTTCCTAAGTGTGAAACCTGTAGTCAACAACAGTTCTTATCTTGACAACATATGGATCAGACTGTCTCCATAATCTTAGTCCTGAATCCTTCCTGATTTTCATGTTTTCTGCTACAGGATGTGCATCATTGTGGTCAGGGATCTTGGGCTTCAGTTTTCTCAAAACAAGTGAATCATCATCTTCTTCTTCAACTTCAGGCACTAGGGCCTTTTTCTTCTCCTCAGCTGGAATATTTCTGGTGTTCCTCTTGGGTTTAGGCTTTTGAGCTGGAGCAGCAGACTTGGGAGCAGCTTTGAGCTTAGATGGAGCAGCCCCTGATGTGATTGCATCTCCCATGAGCTTCTGAGCTTTGGGTGCTAGTGCAGCATCCTCTTGTTCTTCTTATTCTGAATCTCTCATCATGGAGGGCTTGCCAAGAACTTTGGCAGTAGTGGTTCTTGCCCTATTCTTCTTCTAACCATCACCTGCTGCTTCACCATCATCTGATTCAATGGTGAACTTCATAGTTTCACATGTGGCAACTTTCTTTGACTTGTAAGCTTCAACAGTTGAGGCTCTGGCTTTTGACATTGGAACTCTTCTTGCTAGAGCCTTTGTTTCATTCCTGGCTTAGTTGCAACAGCTGTGCCATACTCCTTTTTCAACACCTTTTTCCTTGAAGTGGCCTCATCCTCATCTTCAGAATCTGAGGTTTTCTTCTTCCTTGTCCTGGTGGCTGCCTTTGGCAAGTTACTAGGTGTGCTCCTGCTGCCCTCATCATAGCTGCTGGAGGGATTAGTGCCCTCACTCAACTGAACATGTTCCTCTGACTTGTTCTGACTATCACTTTGATCAGACATCTTCAGGCAAACTATTAGCAGACCCTGTGAATAGGTTGTAGATGAGGTAGAGTAGATGAGCATCACAAAGTACAGAGGTTTTGAAAAACAATTGAGTCAAAAAGCTTATTTTTAGTTCTCTACAGAAGTGATCTCGGAGCTACCAAATTGACACACTCGGTGATACCGAAGCAACACTTGGAACCAAAACTAGTGAACTCGGTAGGGCCGAGTCACAGTTCGGTGGCACCGAGATTGCTAGGGTTTCATAGAATCTTGAACTCGGTCACACCGATTTGCATGTTTCGGCCAGACCGAAAAGTGCATGCGCAATGGCCAAGGTCGAATCGGTGAGACCAATTTCTACAGTTTTGTCGGTCCAAGATGAGTTCTGCGGAGAGCTAACCCTAAAATTTTCGAATCAATCTAGACCTAACAAAGTTTTAGCAGGATGGATCGATCTCAATCGTGGCAAGAAACATGGAATTGTCCTTGTTCTAGGAATTGGAGTGAAAAAGACAGCACAAGGGGTCAAACACTTACCCTAGAGCGGCGAGTGTTCACTACGGCGGCAATGGCAGAGCAGATTGTCATTGGCGGTGGCGGAGACCAGCGGCGGGAAGTCTCTGGCGGTGAGAAGATGATCTGGAGACCCAAAGAGGCAGAGCAGGTTACGCGCGGGTGAAGGGTTTCGGAAAATTTTCCAAAATTTGACCCGTCAGTATATATAACCTGACCCTGTCGGTGTGACCGAGTGGAACAACTCAGTGGCACCGAGATGCAAAACTGCAAGCAGTTATTGCAACTCGGTGTGACTGAAAGGTTCTAATCGGTTGCACCGAGATTGAAAACCTAGATCAACTTAGTGATCTCGGTATGACCAAAAAGGATGAATCGGTCAAACTAAAATGCACAAAGAGGTTTTGGAAGTTTAAGTCTATGACGAATCGGGTACTCCGAGTGCTCCTCACACAGAGTGGTTCGAATCTGACTTGATCAAAATTTGTGATGTAGCATGAATAGAGTTTGAGATGAAGAAAGCATAGATAGCTAGAGGGAGTTCTTAGGCATTCTTGTCCATCCATTTGGCAAAAGAGAAAAAGCCAAACAATCCAAGCAGAAAATGTATGTCCTCGAATGAGTAA
This sequence comes from Triticum timopheevii, assembly GCA_963921465.1. Classification (NCBI taxonomy): domain Eukaryota; kingdom Viridiplantae; phylum Streptophyta; class Magnoliopsida; order Poales; family Poaceae; genus Triticum; species Triticum timopheevii. The sequence goes on along the minus strand of OY997266.1, from coordinate 335,189,729 downwards.
AATATGCATCCAACATGCTCACACAATAAAATGACAAATGAAATATGTGACAAAGCATGCACAAACACTCTAGCATCTATCAAGCAATTGGCGATGACTAGGTCATCTATATATGAGTATATTGACTTAGGAGTCAAATGAGAGCATTTGATCATAGGTCATACTCATCGTTTAAGCACTAGTGTGGATACCACTTCTACATAAAGCATTGTTGTGTTCACACCATTAGAGTTGCTTTAGCTCATTTCTTAGAGTAAAGCTCCCCCTAGATGTGATATCCCCCCTAAGAGGGATGAACTAACCTTGGGTTTTGTCTATAATGACTTCATGTAGGTGTTGAAGATGTTGATGCTCAATGTTGATGTAGATCATTCGGAGCAATCCATTGGAGCGAGTTGCACTTTCAATACCTACATGGGTTAGTCCCACAAGGAACAAGCAAAGATATCCATAGACATAGATTGATGTATACACAACGTGTTGTCCATGAAAGCATTATGTTACCTTGTTCCTCGTCTTACCAACAAGAGGGTTTGTGACTCCTTGGACTAGTGCAAGATATGGAAGTTGTTTGCACTTGTCCTTGCCAAAATGATAAGAGTGAAGTATGTTGGCGGAGTCACCCTCAAGAACTCTCTAGTTCTTCTTCTTAGGGATCCACACCATCTTGATGGGAATCCTTGGAGTTGTAGTCGTACTTGATGAAGTAGAACTTGATGTAGTCTTGGGAACCCACTTGACCAAGGCCTTAGGAGCTTCTTCAAATGCATCAATCTCCTCTTGAAGCTTGTCCTTGCCTTTTTGATTGTGGTCTTGTGGTAGAAGATCATCTTGATCTTGTGTTCCTTTGAAAGAAGTAGGATTGTACTTCTCTTGTTGCGGAACAAACTTTGTCTTGGGGTATTGATCTCCTCGAATTGCTTACTTCCGGCAAGGCTCTTGTAAACACCTTTCTCGATAATTCCCTTCAATAAGCTATTTTCTTGCTCAAGTGTAACTTGGCTAAGAGAATCATTAGTGGAATCAAGAGAACTACTAGAAGCACCAACATTGGATTTAGCATGATTGTTGTTACTACTCTATGAAGAATCTTTCTTGTTCTTGTTGTTAGATTTAACTTGTGGCATATAAGTATACAAGAGTAAATGCTTGGCAATGTAAGAAGAACTTTTCTTGAGAAGATCATCATTGATTGCCTTTAAAAACTCATGCTCTTGCACAAGGTTGAGCTTTTCAAATCATAGTTTCTCATGAGTCTTTAAAAGTTCTCGATGATCTTCCAAGGTAGTTTCATGAGCTAACTTAAGAGTGTTTAGTTCTTTAGTTAAACGCTCAATCTCCTTCTTATCATCGTCATTCGTTTTATCTTAATTAGCATGATTAATATCAAATTCATCATAGTTTTCATAACTAGAGTTGTCAACAAGTAAATCATCATCTCCTAGCAAATCATCTTCATCACTATTGAAATCAACATATTCGGGGTGTGTTACCTTTGGACCTTTAGCCATGAGGCATCTCCCAATTCCTTCATTTGGCGAGTCAAATATGTCGTGGGAGTTGGTTGTCACAAGTGCTAGTCCGACAACACCTTCATCTTGAGTATATTCGGAGTCCGAGTGATAACTTCTTTCGGAGTGATTGTCGGAGTCGGAGCCGGATACCCATTCACCAACATGAGCTTGATGTTTTCTTTTTGTGTAGCTCCTTGATGACTTATCCTTTCTTTTCGAATCCTTCCTTCTCCGAGAGGGTCTTCGTTCATAGCGATCATCTCTACTCCTTCTTTCTCTTGATGGTGATTCTTCTATTCTACTACTTCTTTTTGGAGAATCTTCTCTTCTTTTGTAGGGAGCCGTACACTCATTGGAATAGTGTCCGGGTCTTCCACAATTGTAGCAATTACGCTCACAACTAGAAGATCTTTTGTCATTGTAGGACACTGACTTGGAACTTCTTTCCTTGCTTCTACTCTTGTAGAACTTGTTGAAGTTCTTCACCATTTGGCTCAATTCTTCATTGAAGGTTTGTTTGTCACTTGATGATGTGGGAGCTTCACATGAGGCTTTGTAAGCACCACTTGACTTTTTGTGGAGCTCTTCCTTATCCTTGAGTGACATCTCATGAGCAACAATTCTCCAATGACTTCCGTTGGCTTGAGATCTTTGTAATTGGATCAATGTGCACACGGTATCATATTTTCCATCCAAGGCTCTTAGGATCTTCTCGGTGATGAATCTATCGGCCATCTCTTCACTTCCTAAGCCGGAAATCTCATTTGTGATGAGAGCAAGCCTAGAGTACATTTCAGCGACGCCTTCACCATCCTTCATTTTGAACTTGTCAAGTTGACTTCGAAGCACATCCAATTAGGATTCCTTGACAGAGTCGGTACCTTCATGCATATCAATCAAAGTATCCCAAATTTCCTTTGCATTCTCAAGACGGCTGATTTTGTTGAATTCTTCGGGGCACAATCCGTTGAAGAGAATATCACAAGCTTGAGCATTGTATTGCAGCATCTTCAACTCTTCCTCGGTAGCTTCACGGTTCAGTTCTCTCCCATCAAAGAATTCACCTTGCAAGCCAATACACACAATAGCCCAAATGGCGGGGTTATGTCAAAGAATATGCATTTTCTTCTTATCCTTCCAACTAGCAAAATTTGTACCATCAAAGTAAGGAACTCTATGGTGGTAATTTCCCTTGCTAGACGCCATACTCTCCTAGGTTGTAAAACCAAGGCTATGACCACCAAAATCTATGAAAATCAAAGAAAATGGAGACCAAAGCTCTGATACCACGTGTAGGATCGAAAGTATGTCTAGAGGGGCGGTGATTAGACTACTTGACCAAATAAAATCTAGCCTTTTCCCAATTTTAGTTCTTGGCAGATTTTAGCAACTAAGCACAAGTCAAGCAATCATCCTACACATGCAATTCTAAGAGTATAGCAGGGAATGTAAAACAATTGCATATGAAGGTAAAGGGAGGAGTTTGAGGAAGCAAACGCAATGTTGACATGGAGATTTTTTATCCGTGGTTCTGATAGGTAGTGCTATCGTACATCCACGTTGATGGAGACTTCAATCCATGAAGGGTAACGGTTGTGCAAGTCCACGGAGGGCTCCACCAACGAAGGATCCACGAAGAAGCAACCTTGTCTATCCCACCATGGTCGTCGCCCACGAAGGACTTTCCTCACTCGGGTAGATCTTCAGAAGTAGGCGATCTCCTTCCCTTACAAACTCCTTGGTTCAATTCCACAATCTTGACGGAGGGTCGCAAGTGACACCTACCCAATCTAGGAGACACCACTCTCCAAGAGGTAACAAATGGTGTGTCGATGATGAACTGCTTGCTCTTGTGCTTCAAATGATAGTCTCCCCAACACTCAACTCTCTCTCACAGGATTTGGATTTGGTGGAAAGAAGATTTGAGTGGAGAGAAACTTGGGGAAGGCTAGAGATCAAGATTTATGTGGTTGGAATGGAATATCTTGACGTCAACACAAGTGTAGGTGGTTCTCTCTCAGAAAGTTTATGTTGGAAGTGTAGGCATGTTCTGATGGCTCTCTCCATGAATGAAGAGTGGGTGGAGGGGTATATATAGCCTCCACACAAAATCTAACTGTTACACACAATTTACCAAACTCGGTGGGACCGAATCATGAAACTCGGTCAGACCAATTTAGTTCATAATGTGACTGTTAGGCATTTCGGTGGGACCGACATGTCAACTCGGTGGGACTGATATCATTAGGGTTAGGGCATAACATAATCTCGGTGAGACCGATTACACAAACTCGGTGAGACCGATTTTGGTAATAGACAAACAAAGAGTTGGTCACGCAAACTCGGTGGGACCAATTCGCTCATCTCGGTTGGACCAAAACGTTACGAAAGGGAAACAGAGAGTTTGCATTGCAATCTCGGTGGGACCGATTTCTCATCTCGGTTTGACCGAAACGTTACGAAGGGAAACAGAGAGATTACAATCCCATCTCGGTGAGACCGAGATCCCTATCGGTGAGACCGAAAAGACTAGGGTTTCTGGCAGTGGCTATATCAACTGAACTCGGTGGCGCCGGATAGAAAGTTTTGGTGGGGCCGAGTTTTACTTTTGGTTTCGGACATATGTGGATGTGAGAAAGATGTTGAGGGTTTTTGGAGCATATCACTAAGCACTTTGAGCAAGAAACTCATTAAGCAACACCTCACCCCCTCTTGATAGTATTGGCTTTTCCTATGGACTCAATGTGATCTTGGATGACTAAAATGAAAAATGTAGAGTCTTGTGCTTTGAGCTTGAGCCAATCCTTTTGTCCTTAGCATTTTGAGGGTCCACGTTTCTCATCCATGCCATGCCAAACATTGAGCTTTCCTGAAATATTTATCTTGAAATAGCATTAGCTCAATGAGCTATATGTTGTTAGGAATTACCAAAACCACCCAGGGATAGTTGCACTTTCACAATGTAATCACTGATCCTGCGTGTTTTAACTGCCCTTGCACTCCTCCGCTGTAAGAATGGAGAAAATTGTAATCTAGTAGTACCTCCTTTCGCCGAAAGCGTGGGACATCCAACAGTCCTACCACCTCAGTAATAATGACCAATGAGCCGTGAAATCTCATAGACCCAACAGTAAGTTGGATGGACTAAGCAACCATCACTCTGGAATCCGCTTCTCCCTTCAACGCAGGCGCCAGTGAGAGGTCGCGTCTGCTCTACCCGGGCATGAATGCGGCACCGATTCTTTGGAGCGGTGCTGACCGTTTCGGGCCGGAAGCGCGCACGGGTGATGGAGGTGCTTTGGGTGGGCCATGCTGGTCAGGAGCAGGCGTGGCAGTTGTCCGCCTGTCCCGACCGGACGCCCGGAAACGAGAGTATGCACCTATTTTTCCATACAGGGATATTAAGGGGCTGTTTGGTTCTTGCCTGTGTGATCCTTGCCAATCGGTTTTATTTCGACTTCGATTTTAGTTGAATTGCACAAATGGAGCCAATGTGTTTAAGGCAAACTGTTGCATTATTGGGCCTAGTTGGTCTTTCCACTTTGTAGAAAGAAGCAGTCACTATTTGCATTACATTACACAAGGAATGATCGAGAAGCTTTACAGAGTATTAGTAGACGCTGGTGACATGACTAGTCTGTTGAGAGCATTGGCAACTCAACAACACGTGGAGTGCAAAATTCACTCCAGAATTAAAAGGTATGACCAAGTCAGATGCCAACGCAGCTGTAATAAACAAAGTCAGTATCGGCCTTCATCCACATGTTCAAGGGAAAGAACTCTGTCCAGCAGAATACTACCTTCAAGAAGGGTAAGAAGAAAGACAAAAAGAGAGACGGTTGCTTTACTTGTGGTTCAGAGGAACACTAGGCAAACAAGTGCCCAAACAAGTACAAGAAGCCAGGACATGACTCCAAGTCTGTCAATGTACTCTAAGCAACAATGATGGGGCATCTGGGTATGGTAATCTATTTAACGTACTTTTAGTTTGTCAGTCCACCGATTGGTGGGTTGACACTGGGGCCAATATTCATGTGTCTGCTGATGTGTCTTTGTTTTCTTGCAGCATATAAATATGAAATCGACAGGGATGCTCATCTTGATTTTAGTGGAACTGCAAATTTTTTTGAGATGGTTCGTGTCCTCCATAATACTTCATCATGCACAATACATCAAATGGTTCTCTAATCATTCGTCTTCACCTTGAGCCACCGGACTATCAGCAGACAAATTGATGAAAAACCCTGCCCATTCCACAATCATAGGCATTAGATATTTTGAATGGAAAAAGCTTGTCAAATTTTAATCATTGATGTTAGCAAGAAGACATTAGTTTAATATATTGGAATTTCAAAACCTTGCAAAAGTTTTTCATTGATGTTAGCCAGAAGACATGCATTTGATATTTTTGAGTGGGACGCCCTTCACTGTGAGCAGTGTCCATAATTTTTTCCTATTCCTGTATTCAGTTTACAAGTAAATAGTTAGTCTACTGAGATGCATAGTCGCATGAATGTTGACTTATGTAAGGTATTTTAAGAGTTTGTTCTGATTGTTGTCTATGTAATGCCAGGCCTTGTGTGTTTGATTGCAAAGTTGAGCTCGGAATGTTGTGGCATGCAACATCAAGACTTGTTCATCGTGCCTCCTAAGAATAATGCTTCGTATTGTTTTGCATGTTGATCTAATGCTAGTGATTTGCATGTTAGGAAGATCATCCTCTTTTGTTGTTTCTGTGCTTAAGAAGTTCATCGTCTTATGTTTCATTCATAGCCTATATGACAAGTCTGGTAGGTTAGAGGTGAAACCATATGATCTTCTGACCAACTCATCATCTTAGGCCGTGATTGAATCGTCGTTTTCCAACCAAAACCACTTGTAAAACCGACGCTTGTAAATAAAAGCAGATGGTCTCAGGCGAAGTGCTTGGTTGGTTGATTTCGACTAGTAGAATATACATTGGTCTATCCAATTACACGCGTAACCCGCCAGTTTTACTTACAGACCTCGGTCCCTCGGTTTCATTACGCCTGTATTTTACGCGTTGTTTCCGATGATTTAATTTACACTTGTATCTTAATACAAGTGTGAAATAAACCAGAGCTCCCAAGCGCGTCCTTACCGTTTCATGCCGTCTCAGTCTCTCGAAGGTGCTCATAGGTGTCCGATGATCCTGGCTTCTTGAATGAGCAGCTGGCGCTGTATCAGACCATCCGTAGGGCCCGCGAGGCCCTCTCCGTCATCCTTCGAGTTGTTGCACTCGCCGTGGCGCCAAGCATTGTCAACATGGTCAACGAACAAGAGGATTCAAGAGATGACTTTATTTTGACTGGATGACAGTAGGGACCCACTAGGGCCATAGCCATACGTACGCAAGTGCCTCCTTATTATGTACAACTATATTTTTTTTTCTTCCTCCTGGTTTCCTGACATCACGGTCCCACACCATTGTCAACCTATGTAGTCAATAAATGAGAGAATTGCACAAGGAGCGACCGACAGCTGGGAACAAGCAGCTCGAGCAGTATTTGTGTCTTTGAGGTGTGAGCACTGCAGAGTTTTTCTTGAGCGATGTTTTCGTTGTTGTTCAGAGGAGAGCAGGGCATTAACTGGGCGATCTGTGGCCCGTCTAGCCCAGGCCAGATATCCGGCCCAGATATTAAATTTTTTCAAGCTGAAAATGGCTAGCCCAACTATACTTTTTTTGAGGAATACCCAGGCAAGGTCAACTTGTTATTCTCTGCCCCGCTGGGCTGTAAATCTTTCTTAGGAGGGATGCATTAGGGTTAACAGGAAAATGGGCTTTGAGAAATAATAAATGGGATGTAATTATAAAAGTTGGGCAGTAACTATTAAAAAATGCACCAAAAATGTAATTATTTTATAAAATATTACTTTTGGATTTTGAAAATTTTAATTTCATTAATTGTTGAGCGTGCAATGTTTCGTTGGATTTTTACGTAATACAAATTTATATTGAAATTGTATTTAATTTGACTAGAAATTTTAGGATAAAAATATTTCGGATCCCATCAAAATGTGGGCAATTTTATTGAATTCTGTTTTGAACGGTTGGTTGAAATTATTAATCGTTGTCCTAGCTAGAAAATAGGCTGTACTTTTAACAAACTGTAAATGGGCTGTAGTAAATTCCATTAGAATTCAAAAATGGGTTGTACATTCTTACAAATCACAAATGGGCTACAAGTTCTCTGCCACACACTTGTGGGCCTACTAAGTTGATGCATCCCCTTAAAAATTAAGTTGACGCGTACGCAAGGCTTTGTCAACTTATAGTCAGCACACGGTTCTAGCAGCAGTGGCCGTTGGATGTCCATCCAATGGATGTCGTGCTTCTTCAATCTCGAATATTCTAGCTTCAGCCACCAAAAAAATGATTTCTCCCCCTGACATCTGGGACGCACCATTTCGGAGGCTGACCTATGGGCCTACTAAGTTGACACGTACCAAGGGCTTTATCAACTTAGTCAATATAAACGATTCTAGCTACAGTGACCGTACGATGTCCATCCAACGACCGTTGTGCTTCTTCAACCTCTGGTCTTCTTGCTCCAGCCGCCCAAAGCAGCGCCGGTCGTGCCGCCTGCTCTTGCCTCCCATGGCCTCCTGTGCTACCGCGGAGGCTCCATCGCCCCTACTACTCCCACCGCTGGCCAGGCCATCCCTCTACTCACCCACAGCCCCTGTTATTCTGCCGCGACTGCAGCCTCACACCAAAGCCGAACCAATGAACCCTCGTACTCCTCTCCGCGTGGGCATCCACTGCCTCGTCTTCCCCGGCTACGCGTCATCCCCTTCCCAGGCCTCGGCGTCGTCCACCACCCTGGTGCTCTCGGCACGGCGTGGTCAACGTGGTCAAGGAACGACTTCCATCGGACGTGGACTATACATGGAGAGGCCGACAGCTGGGTCCATGGCCGCACACAAGGAAATGCCTCCTTATTACACGCAAAATAATGATTCCTCCACTTGACATCTGGGACCCACCGGAAGGGCCTCTGTATTTGGCGAAAAAATGTTCCCCCGCTGATAGGTCGGACCCACCAGCTACATCTTCGCATGCAAGGAAGTGCCTCCTTATTACGCACAAAAAATGAGTACTCCCTGCTAGCTGGGACCTAGCATAGTGGGAGGCTGACTTGTGGGCCTACTAAGTTGACAGGGACGGAGGGCTTTATCAAATTAGTCAATATGAACGATTCTAGCTCCAGTGACCATACGATGTCCATCCAACGGCCGTAGTGCTTCTTCAACCTCTGGTCTTCTTGCTCCAGCTGCCCAAACTAGCGCCGATCGTGCCGCCTGCTCTTAAATCCCGTGGCCGACTGTACTGCCGCACATGCATCACCGCCCCCTACTACTCCCACCGCTGGCCAGGCCATCCCTCCACTCACCCACACCCCCTGTTATTCTGCGGCGACGACAGCCTCACGCCGAAGCCGAACCAGTGAACCCTCGTACTCCTCTCTGCATGGGCATCAACTACCGCGTCTTCCCCGGCTCCGCGCCGTCCCCTTCCTTGGCCTCGCCGTCATCCACCGCCTTAGTGCTCGCGGCGCGGCGTGGTTAACATGGTCAAGGAACGACTTCCATCGGAAGAGTACTGTACGTGGAGAGGCTGACAGCTAGGTCCACGACCGCAGCAAGGAAGTGCGTCCTTATTACGCGGAAAATAATGATTCCTCCACTTGACAGCAGGGTCCCACCGGACGGGCCACCGTATTTCGCAAAAAAATATGTTTCCCCCCTGTCTGCTAGGACCCACTAGCTATATCTTCGGACACAAGGTAGTGCGTGACAGTTGGGACCCACCGGGTCGAAGCGTACATAGCGTTGTCATTCTGGTCGCGAACGTGTACGTATATACTAGTTGATGTAGAGGCGCGCATGTGTCGTAGTAGAGGCGCACATGTGTCATAGTAGAGGCGCGCACGTAGCATGTACACGTACGTACAGGGGCCAGGGTGCAAGAAAGTAAATACGGCCACATACGTACATACGGGCGGGGTCTCGAACGCCTACTCGCGCATATGTATGGCAAGGGCTCGTGTACATGGGAGTTGCTGTATACGTGATCACGCTAATTGTTTTCCTCTCGTCCCTAGCGGCTGGAACCCTAGCCGCCGCCAGGGGGGCCGATCTTCCAATGCCGCTCTCCGGCGGCTCCTCTCCACCGGCGACCTCAGTCGTTGGTGGTGAGGGGGGGCGCCGGATCCACGCGTGTGGGTTGTTTTTACTCTCTTAGTCTAGGTTTTTAGGTTGTTCATCATCTTTGCTTCGGCGGCGACGATGACAACACTGAATAAAGATTCTCCGGATCCTTCCCTGACGAGGCCATCGGTCCTATGGTTGGGGATGGATTTGGAAACCAGTCTGTTCAAGCAAGGATGGTGTGGCGGCGGCGGCATCCTCGTGGCGGACCTGTGTCCTCAGGCTCCGCTGTTGCGACAGCGTTTGCTCCAGCATTGGCGCGGAGCTTGGGGGGTAGTCCAGAAGCAGATGCAGATTGTGGTCTGCATCGACGACATCTGGAAGACGGGGCATGTGCTAGGCTCGTGGTTCATGGATGGCAAATATGGTTTCCTCCTTCGGCGTTTTAGTCGTGGTGGGGTGCTAGATCTGGAATTCGATGGCATGTCCGGGGTGTTGCCCCAGTCTGATTCGTTCAACGGTAAGGGCTTCACTTTTGGTGAGCCACCTTGGAGGTCCGTAAAGCTGCAAATTTAGCGATGGAGCCGTGTCGAGCTCGGGTGAGAAGGTGATTCGTCATTGTTTTTCGGTGGCTACTATGGTGGTACCGGAGGCAGGTGACGGGCGTTGGTGTCAAGCTCAGAGATGTTCTGCTATCTTTTCAGTTTTGTCATGTCGGTCTTTACGTGACTTGTACTTTGTTCTTTATGATATGAATGAGACACGTACTACCATGCAAAAAAAGGGCTCGTGTACATGGCTGGGTCGGAACAGAGAAACTGCGTCGTCGTCGTGTTCATGGGGAGCCAACCGGCTGGGTCGGAACGGAATGTGTCGCCGTGTTCATCGGGAGCCAACCGGCTTGGATAGAACAGCTGATGGAAACGAGGTCTGGCGTACCGCAGAATGGAGGAAACGGCCTTGTGTTCGATTGGCCATGGTCGAAACGGGATCCTGTTCATCGGGAGGGGCCTGGCATACCACAAAACGGAGGAAACGGACTTCTGTTGAACCTCCTACGGCCGAAACGGGATCCTGTTGATTGGGAGGGATGTGGTGTACCGCAAAACGGAGGAAACAGATGTGTGTTGGAGCGCTACAGTCGAAATGGGGGTCCTGTTCATCGGGAGGGGTGTGGCGTACCGCAAAACGGTACTCCACAGGATACTGTTCATCTCCACCGTCGACCTCCTCCAGCCTCCATGGGCTACTGTTCATCCACCATCGACCTCCTCCAGCCTCCACCTACGACTGTTCATCCACGAGCTCCTGTTCGTCCCGCCTCCACCGTGCGATCCTCCACCGGCTACTGTTCAACCAGCCCTCTCCATGGGGTCTTGTTCAACCACCCCTCCATGGGCTACTGTTCATCCAACCCTCCACCGGCTACTGTTCAACCAGCCCTCCACGGGGTCCTGTTCATCCAGCCCTCCATGGGGTCCTGTTCATCCACCCCCAACCGACTCGATCGGGGTCCTGTTCATCCAGCGGGAACAGCCTCTACTACAACGGGGTCCTGTTCATCCAACCCCCCATTGGGAACTGTTCATCCACCCCCCACAATGCTCACTGTTCATCCAGAGGCAGCATCGATCGGCTTCAGTTAGCAGCAGTAGCAAAGGAATCGCTTGATCGGGTTCGGTTAAAAGCCATCGATTGATCACTCGGGTTCAGTAACGCGTAGCCTGTAGTGCAATCGCTCGGGTTCAGTAGGTGAATGCCCCGCTCGGGTTCAGTTAGAGCCCAACGCATCGCACCCACGCGAGTGCATGTACGAGAGAAACGCCCAAACCTCCATGCATCGCTCAGCCCCGACCACCCACCGTAACCGGGAACACCCGGATATTGTCCTTGCCCTCACTTCAACCATGGTTTTTTCCGTCATGGGAGGCCCAAAGAATGTCATGCAGCTGCGTCTCTGGCCCACCCAGGATGAAAAGCCCATTTTTTGTCATGATTTTTTGTCATAGAAGTAGGTGCCCACCACATCTATGATCATACCGGGTTTTTTCACAATTATCGTCATAGAAGTGTGATAAGCATGACAGAAAAAATTTCGTTCGACCCAAAATGTCACGGATGTGTCTTTTTTTGTAGTGTGTGGAATCCCTTCTTGCTTAAGCTATGAGGGAAGAGGACCAAGGCCACTATAAAGAAGGACTAGCCATCACCGTAGAGGGGGATAGGATCCATTCCATCCTCACCACTCGAGCCCTCGCGAGGTCACTCATCCACTGTACTAGTTCATCCACCACCTCCTGGTGAGGCCAATCCACCACAAAGTAGGAGTAGGGTTTCACACCGCAAGGTGGCCGGAACTTGGGTAAATCGCCGTGTTCGTTCCTTCCTCACGATCCTGCGTACTTGGCGATATCAGGCCATGGGTATGGCGAGCTAGCATCATTGTGAAGCGAGGTCCTTCGCTCACTCCCCAGAGTTCGAACCTTCTTGGGTCTACGGAGCCCTGAATCCGACAAAGGCTCTGCTTTGGATTGTTGATGTACTTTCAAACTTCAAATCAAAAGTTGACAGCTCCAATGCCCACTCCACTATCCTGCCGGTGGCTTCTGGATTTCTCAAGATGCGCTGGAATGGAAAGCGAGTGACGACGGTGATATGATGTGCTTGGAAGTAATGGTGCAGCTTCCTTGAGGCCATGAGGAGGCCGAAGAGCAAATTTTGCACACCAGAGTACCTTGACCTAGCCCCCTGGAGGAGGTAACTAGCAAAGTAAACTAGGCATTTCATCATCTTCTTCTTCCTCGCATCTTGTTGTTCTGACTCATTTGTCTACGCTGAACTTGGGTTGTCGGCACCTGAGCTTGTCGGAAAAGATTTTGGATTGTTGTCTTGAGGCTCTGCAGTTGCTATCTCTTTGTCTTATGCTTCCCTCTCGGCCAGTAGTGTGGTGCTAACCACTTGATTGGTCGCTACTAAGTATAGCAACAACGACTCTCGTGGTATTGGTGCAACTAGTACTGGTGGAGAGGAGAGGTAATCCTTCAAATCTTGGAGCACAGCCCTGATAACCGACAAGTATAGGGGATCGCTTGTACCCTTTTTTGATAAATAAGAGTGCCGAACCCAACGAGTATCTAAAAGTTGAACAAATATTCCCTCAAGTTCTATCAACCACTGATACAACTCTACGCACACTTAACGTTTGCTTTACCTAGAACAAGAATAAAACTAGATGTACTTTGTAGATATGAAGGGATACGTTTGCAAGATAATAAAGAACATGAAAATAAAAGTTAGGTGCTGCTTAGATAAAGAAACGATTAACTTAGTATAACGAGTGTGAATTAGTAGTGGTAGGATTTCCGGAATTGTCCCTTAGCAATTGACTACGTTAGTAGACCGATAGCAAGTTTTTCTATGGGAGAGGCCACTACTAGCATGTCATCCCTTACTTGGAACTCTATGCACTTATGATTGGAACTATTAGTAAGCATCCGCAACTACAAATGTTCATTAAGGTAAACCCAACCATAGCATTAAGATATATATTGGCCCCCCTCCTATCCCGTATGCATCAATTTCTATGGTAGGAAGAAGCTTCTGTCACCCTTGCCCTCCAATGCATAGTCCTATCAACATACAACTAACCCTAGGGTGTGATCCACATGTGCGCTCATATGATGGGCACCAAAGGACAACAACATAACCACAAGAAAATTAAATAAATCATAGCAATTCACCAATTACCAATAGGACAAAAAAATCTACTCAGGCATCATAGGATGGCAACATATCGTTGGGTTATAATATGAAGCATAAAGCACCATGTTCAAGTAGAGGGTACAACGGGTTGTGGGAGAGTGGACCGTTGAATATATATGGGGGAAGGTGATGAAGATGTTGGTGGAGATGACGGAGTTGTTGGAGTAGATCGCCGTCACATGATGATTGCCCCGGCGGTGTTCCGACACCACCAGGAGAGAGATGAACAGAAGCCCCCTCCTTCTTCCTCTTCCTTGGCCTCCCCCTAGATGGGAGGAGAGCTCCCCGTCTGGTCTATGGTTGCTATGGCGGCGGAGGGGCAGGAGCCCCTCCTAGATTCAGTCTATCCCTTTGTTCTCTTCTGTTTCACGTTCCCCTTTTCTGGATGAAAATTGTTTCTTATAATCCTGGAGATCCGTAACTCCGATTGCGCTGAGATTTTAACATGATTTTTTCCAGATATAAGCTTCCTTGCACCCGAAGAAGAGCAGAAACTACCTTCTGAGGTGGCCACCACCCACCACCACGCGCCTGGGGGCTGGGGTGCGCCCTGGCGTACTGTGGGGGATATGGGCCTACTTTTGCGTTTATTCCACCCCCAAAAATCACATATATTCCAAAATAATTCTCCGTAAATTTTTATCGCGTTTGGACTTCATTTGATAAGGATATTCTGCAGAACAAAAAACATGCAACAAACTGGAACTAACCTTGGGCACTGGATCAATATTTTAGTCCAATAAATCATATAAAATGTTGCAAAAAATTATAGATACAACGGAGACGTATCAAGCCCCTCCTTCAAGGGTCCATTGCATTGGACCTGCCTTTTCAGGATTTTGAAAAACAGCAAGGCGTGCTCAACTGACTTGAGATGAACCTGCTTAGAGCCGCGACGCAATCAACAAGACGCCTCACATCCTTGACGTGCTTTGGTGCCTCCAACTACTCAATAGCCTTGATCTTGTCGGGGATTGGCTTCAACTCGACAACTGAGATACAAAGAACCCAAGAAGCTTGCCGGACGAAATGCCAAACACACGCTTATCAGGGTTGAGTTCAAGTTGATCTTGCGCAAGTTTGTAAATGTCTTTTCTAAGTCTTGGAGATATGAATCCTTGTTCTTGGTTTTGACCACTTTATCATCCATATACGCTTCCACATTTCTGTGTAGCTGAGAACCAAAACCAATTTGCACAGCCCTTTAATCACCCCGGCACTCTTTAATACGAAAGGCATGCGTACAAAACAGTACGTACCACATGGAGTAATGAATGTCGTCTTCTCCTCATCTTTCTTGGCCATGAAGATATGATGATAACCAGAGCAGGTCGCAGCCTATGGTGGAGTCCACAATCTGATCAATCCACGACAAAGGGAAGGGATTGATACGTCTCCAATGTATCTATAATTTTTGACTGTTCCATGCTATTATATTATCTATCTTGGATGTTTGTTTTATATGGATTTATATGATATTTTATATCATTTTTGGGACTAACCTATTAACCTACTGCCTAGCGCCAGTTGCTATTTTTTTCCTTGTTTTTTACTTTTACTGAAAATCAATACCAAACGGAGTCCAAACAGAATGAAACTTTTACGATGATTTTTCTTGGATGACAAGACACCTAGGAAGCTTCGAGAGGAGGCTAGAAGAACCACAAGGAGGCCACAAGCCCTAGGGGCACGCCCCAGGGGGCGCCCCTAGGCTTGTGGGCCCCTCGCAGATCTCCTAACCCTAACTCCAGATCTATAAATTCTCAAATATCCCCCTACGTCAGAGGGCACACCAAAAAACTTTTCCGCCACTGCAAGCTTCTGTTCTCGTGAGATCCCAACTTGGGGCCTTTTCCGGCACTTCACCGGGGGTCGATCATGGAGGGCCTCTACACCAACCTTGCTGCCCTTCCGATGATGTGTGAGAACTTTACCACAGACCTACGGGTCTATAACTAGTAGCTAGATGGCTTCTTCTCTCTCTTTGATCTTCAATACAATGTTCTCCTCGATGTTCTTGGAGATCTATTCGATGTAATCTTCTTTTGCGGTGCGTTTGTTGAGATCTGATGAATTGTGGATTTATGATCAGATTATCTATGAATATTATTTGAGTCCACTCTGAACCCTTTTATGCATAATTTACATAGCTTTGTATTTCTCTCTAATCTATCGATTTGGTTTGGCCAACTTGATTGGTTTTTTTGCTATGGGAGAGGTGCTATGTGATGGGTTCAATCTTGCGGTGTCCTCAGCCAATAACAGTAGGGGTAGCGTGGCACGTATTGTATTATTTCCATTAAGAATAAAAATATGGGGTTTTACCATATTGATTGGACCTATCCCTCTACATCATGTCATCTTGCTTAAGGCGTTACTCTGTTCTTATGAACTTAATACTCTAGATGCAGGCAGGAGTCGGTCGATGTGTGGAGTAATAGTAGTAGATGCAGAATCGTTTCGGTCTACTTGTCACGGATGTGATGCCTATATTCATGATTGCCTTAGATATCGTCATAACTTTGTGCTTTTCTATCAATTGCTCAACAGTAATTTGTTTACCCACTGTATGCTTCCTTCGAGAGGGAAGCCTCTAGTGAAACCTATGCCCCCTGGATCTATTTTCCATCCTATATTTTCATACCTGTAAAACCAAAAACCCAAAAATACCTTGCTAGAATTTATTTATATTTACTCTTTTTTTCCTTTTACTTATCTTCTATACCTATCTCTATTAGATCTCACACTTGCAAGTGACCGTGAAGGGACAGACAACCCCTTTTTCGCGTTGTGTGCAAGTGTTTGTTAGTTTGTGCAGGTGCATATATTGGGGACTTGCTTGTACCTCCTACTAGATTCATACCTTGGTTCTTAACTGAGGGAAATACTTATCTCTACTTTGCTGCATCACCATTTCCTCTTCAAGGGAAAAATCAACGCAAGCTCAAGAAGTAGCAGGAAGAATATTTGGCGCCGTTGGCGGGGAGGTTCTACATCAAGCCTACCCAATACCTATCATAAACTCTCATCTCTTGCACTTACATTATTTTCCATTTGCCCCTCATTTCCTCTCCCCCACTTCTAAAATGTTTTCAGAAAAACACAAAAATATTCACCTTTTTATTCGCCCTTCTTTCGTTCATCTTTTATTTTGCTTTTGTTTGCTTGTGTGCTAGATTGCTTGCTTTGCTTTCATGTCTAGTCCTTCTATCATAGTTAGTACCCCAGACAATGAGGTTCTCAATTTTGAACAAAGGGGGGGGGGATTTAAAAGATGCTTGGTATAGAATTTGCAATGCTCAGAATAGGTCTACACGTAAAATCTACTACTGTTCTTCTCGGAAATTTTTATGTGGGTGTTACTACTTGGTATAGATATGTGTCAAATACCATTATCGGGGGTAATTTCTTGGGTAGTCACCCTATGGATGCTTATAATTCTATGATAAATCTAGTGGGATCGCCACCACTCATGGTTAATGAAACAACTTGAACTTTGGAACATGTGATGCAAAGGCTTGATCTTATCGAGAATAAAGTTTCTACCGTAGAGCTTATTGAAAATTTGGATAAAAACATTCACAATCACATTACTCAAATTGGATCAAAGGTAGGAATCACTCTAAAATACCTAAAAGAAAAAGAACCTATAGTTAACGAGAAAATAGAGCAAGGTTCTACTAGAATCGATAAGTTAGAGGATATTATTACCAAATTGGGTTCCGCCTTTGCTGCTGTTAAGACTACTCCTAAATTTCCTCCTACTAAAGCTACTAAGTTTATTTATGTTCCTAGAAGGTGAATCATCTAGTAAAGGAAACGATGATCTTAAAATGATAAGCCCTAGCGTTGTCAATATTATTAAGGAACCAACTGCTACACACGAATTTCTTGACTTTCTACCTAGGAGTGTGACCATCGATAAACCTAATGAACCACCTAGGGAGTATAGATGTGCAATTGAAGAATTAAATACCAAAGATGACAATACCTAGATCTATGCAATATGACTAGCTAGGGGGTGTTAAACAATAGCGCTAGTTGGGAGGCAACCCAATTTTATTTTGTGTTTTTTGTATTTGCTTATGTTCTTGAATAAATACACAATATTACTTCCATACTAATTGTTTTTAGTGTTTTAATTAGTGTTTGAGCCAAGTAAGACCTTTGGGATGTTCTATGGTGATAGTTGATTTGATTCTGCTGAAAGATTGAAACTTTTATGTCCAGTAGCATAATTGTTAAAATTCACAAGGTTTATATACACATTGATAAATTTCTAACTTTTTTACACAAGGTTTATATAAAAATTGACTAGGTTGTCCTAATATTTTTCAGAATTTTTGGAGTTACAGAAGTATACGAAATTTCCATATTACTATAGATTGTTTTATTTTTGATAGATTATGTTTTCTTTGTGTTGTTTGCTTATTTTGATGAATCTATGGGTAGTATCGGGGACCATGGAGAAGTTGGAATGAAATAGATATAACACCAATATAAATTTAGAATGAGTTCACAACAGGACCTGAAGTGGTGATTTGTTTTATTATACCAACGAATCTTGCGAGTTTTATATTGAGTTTTGTGTTGTGAAGTTTTCAGTTTTGGGTAAAGTTTTGATGGACCATGGAATAAGGAGTGGCAAAAGTTAAGCTTGGGGATGCCCAAGGCACGCCAAGGTAATATTCAAAAAACAACCAAGCACATAAGCTTGGGGAGGATGGCATTCCCTCTTTTGTCTTCAATCCATCAGTAAAATTACTTGAGGCTATGTTTTAATTCACCACATGATATGTGTTTTGCTTGGAGCATCTTTGTCGGTGCAACAAACCATGGGTCTGTTGCCCTGACTGTGCATAGGCGTAGGATCAAGATTGAAGCACCAACCCAAGACAGGGTACGAGAAACCAAGAGATTCGAAAAACCAACCAGCAAATCAGAGGGACCAAGACCAAGCCCGAAGAGCGAGATGTCATCAAGAGAGAAGCCTCCCTTGCCGGGCAGGCGAGCCCGGCAAGGGGCGAGGCCACCCCTAGAAGAAGATGACCAAGGCGTCCCAGCAAGGCCTGCTGGGGCTTGTGGAGGCTGAAACACCTCACCAAGCACTCCACCACGACTCACGTCGTTGATCAGTGTTGTGTCAAGCCGCAGAGAGATTAGGTGGCAGCCATTCGCCACATGGCAGCCCCTTTCTACCAGAAAAGCCACAGACGACACCCGTCCTATGACGTGTGAGACGAGCAGGCGTCGAACTGGCAAGATAGTCTGGCAAGCCTTGCCAGGCAACCAACGACGTGACGTTAAGTAGCACACTAAATGCACCCTATCAGCCTACTTAGTTAGGTATGATAGCACTATTTGCTATCTTATCAGTGTCTAATGACTGATTTGCCACCGTGGTGACCCCTTAAACTATAAAAGGAGGCCCATGGCAATGGTAGAAGGGGTTCGTGAGGTGGGAAAGTTGGAGAACTCACACCCCCATATGCGCGTAGTCGCTGTCGCCCTGGGGCAACCCTTGCCGGGCAAGCGTACTACGCTCCACCACCACATTCCCATCATTTATCCACCAAAGCAGGAGTAGGGTTTTACGCCTCGCGGTAGACTGAACCTGGGTAAAACTGCCCATGTGATCTCTGTCGTGCCGCCCCACGTTGGTCTGCTCTTTGTGCAACACGACGTCCCCCTGCCGAACCAGCAAGGGGCCATCCTGGTCCCATAGGTAGTCGTGGTTTCCCGCGACATCTTTGGCGCGCCTTGTAGGGGGATGCGCTTGCGCGGACCTGAAAACTTGAGCAGCGCATCACCTTCATCACCATCTGCATCTTCGACGGCGCCACCGACCATGGTGCCCAAGGAGAAGCCAACTTCTTCAGCTCATCCATCCACCTCGAAGGTTCCACCACCCGTGGCCTCCAACGCCGTAGGGGGCGCGGAGTCGCGCGAGGACGCGGATGCTGTTGGGGATGTGGTCAGAGCAGGTGGAACCGCCACCACTTCCCCCGTGGCCGACTCAGGAGCAGGAGGCGCCGGAGGAGAGCAGCACCAGCAACATCTCGACGGCCACACTCCGCTCGCTGATGGGCACAGCCGCAGTGATGGCGCTCGGTCTGGGGCGAACCACCAACCTCCGGCAGCCCCTACCACGAGTGCGACCGTTACGCGTGCGCTTTCCCCCGGACGGGTCGAGCAAGCTGCTGTGCACAACGGAGCCGATAGACCTTGAGCGCCTCTGCTTCACCACCCTCCCATCTAGGTGGTTGCACCACAACAGCGGGGGCACAGTGCTGCTGCCGCTAGCTCTGTCAGGAGCCAAGTGATGGCGCAATCGACTTCATCATCGTCTATGCCAAGCACAGCCTCGGAGGCCATGGCACGGGCTAGCTGCTGCTGAGGTTTCCACCGGCGGCCGAGCAGATGAACGAATGGTGTGCCGCCATCCATAGTCTGCTCAGTTTCACCAAAGCCAAGGGCTCACGACGAGCTTACCCGCCACGGCCTCCCCAAGCGATGGTGACGGCTCATGCTGCTGCACGTACGGAGGGATCCGTCCCCAAGGTGCAGTCCTCGCCACGGCAGCCATCTCGAGCGCGACCAAATCAAGACCCCAAAGACGTATCGATGGCCTCCTCTGACCCTCCAGCATGTCCAGGCCAACGACGTACCCCGGAGTATAGGTGGAGAGGAGACGTGTGTGTCGTCGAGCAGCGCCACGACGACCTCCTCCGGACCAACGGGTGCGACGGCCCCAATGTCGGCGAGCCCACGCTCAATATTGGCGAGCCCCTACCTTTCAAGGTTGGCTGCCCCGCCTTCACCCGTGAGCTGCGGCAAGTCCGCTGGTGTCCGTTCGCACGTTCAAGCTAGAGATACCTGAGAAGTATGAAGGGAGGCTAAACCTGGTAGAGTTCCTGAGCATCTACACCATCGATGTTCAAGATGCCGGGGGAAGAGATGAGAAGGTGTTCGCCAATTACTTACCTTTGGCCCTCAAGTCCAACGTGAGGTCTTGACTGATGCACCTGATGGAGAACTCCATTTCGTCATGGGCGGACCTGTGCCACGAGTTCATCGATGACTTCACCGGTGGCCACCACGAGCCGGGCCATCCCAGCGACCCGCAGCTTCTCCAACAAAAGGAAGGAGAAACCCTCCGTAAGTATTTACAGAGATTCAGAAAAGTTCATAGAAATGTTCCAAATATCCATCTAGTAGCTGTGATAGCTGCCTTCCAGTCCAATGTGCGCAACTGCCTGATTCATTCTAAGATGAATGTGCGGTTTCCCAAGACTGTGAAGGAGCTGTACACTCTAGTGGATAAGTGTGCTCGGATGGAGGAGGGAAGGAAGTTACCCGGAGAGGAAGATTGTGTTAGTGTTGATTCAGAGGATGATGATGAATCGACCAATTAGGAGAAGAGCAAGAAGCACAGTAAGAAGCGAAGGGATAATGCAGTGATTACTGTTGAAGGATCAGGCACGCCAAGTACCGGCAAGATCGCCAAGGCTGAGGTCCCCGACAAGGAGGCTGCCGGGAGGCTGCAGCTGTCGAGACGGCCGGGAAGGGTGATGGGCCATACTGCAAGATCCATCAGACCAAGGTCCACGACCTCCAAGAGTGCTATCATCTTGAACAGTTAGTCAAGAGGCAGAGAGCAGAGTATGAGAAGCATGATAAGCAAAAGGGTCAGAATATTGCTGGCGGTAAGGGCCGAGGTGGTGAATTAAATCGCCCCGGCAAGCCCTTTCGGAACCAAGGAAAACCCACCAGGGATCGAGAGAAAGAAGCATGTGATGATGAGAGTGATAGAGGGTGAGGGAGTCCTGGATTAGGGGGTATCCGGACAGCCGGACTGTGTACAACATCCGAACTATTGAAGCGTGAAGATACAAGACTCAAGACTTCGGCCCGTGTCCGGATGGGACCCTCCTTTGCGTGGAAGGCAAGCTTGGCGATCCGGATATTATATTTCCTTCCTTGTAACCGACTCCATGTAAACCCTAGCCCTCTCCGGTGTCTATATAAACCGGAGAGGTTGGTCCTTAGAAGGCCGATCACAATTACAATCATACCATCATATGCTAGCTCTTAGGGTTTGGCCTCTACGATCTCGTGGTAGATCTACTCTTGTACTACCCATATCATCAATATTAATCTAGTAGGAAGTAGGGTTTTACCTCCATCGAGAGGGCCCGAACCTGTGTAAACATCTGTGTCCCTTGCTTCCTGTTACCATCAGCCTTGACGCATAGATCGGGACCCCCTACCCGAGATCCGCCGGTTTTGACACCGACATTGGTGCTTTCATTGAGAGTTCCTCTGTGTCGTCGCGGTCAGGCTCGATGGCTCCTTCAATTGTCAGCAATGACGCAGTCCAGGGCGAGACTTTCTTCCCCGGACAGATCTTCGTGTTCGGCGGCTTCGCACTGCGGGCCAATTCGCTTGGCCATCCGGAGCAGATCGACAGCTACGCCCCTGGCTATAAAAATTGGGTTTGGAAACTTGAACTACACGGCGAATATCCGCGGAGATTTGATCTTCGACGGATTCGGGCCAGTGCCAGGAGCACCGGACTGTCACGACGAGCATGGCCTGAACCTGCTGTCGGATAACACTCGGGATATCACCCCTGAAGTAGCTCTGGACTCAAATCCGGAGCGGACTGCATTGCCTGGGGACGGAGGGATGGACCCCGCCCCGCAGGCTGTTCCCTCGTCGGCGGTAGAGCCGAACGCAGGCCTCCTTTCTGAGGAAGCCTGTGACTCGAGACCCCCGGATTCATATCCGAATGTAGGTTCCAGTCCGCGCATTCCCGAGCTCGCCGAGCCTGGTTGGGCTCCGATAATGGAGTTCACCGCGATGGACGTCTTTCAGCCCTCGCCCTTTGGCGACATGATGAACTTATTGAAGTCTCTCTCTTTGTCAGGAGACTCTGGGCCGAACTATGTCCGGCTCGAGTGGGAAGCAGATGATGACGGAATTCGTTGCCCACCCACCACCCACTTCACTGCCACGGTCGATGATTTAACCGACGTGCTTGACTTCGATTCCGAAGACATCGACGGTATGGACGATGATGCAAGAGAATTACAGGAGCCACCGCTCATAGGGCGGTGGACAGCCACCTCCTCATACGATATATATATGGTGGAGACTCCAAAGGAAACCAATGGCGACGAGGCAACAGAGGACAACCCCTCAAGGAGAAAGACAAAGCCCATGCTTCGTCGGCGCCGCTCCAAGCCCCGCCACATCAACACCAAACCCAAAGACGCAAGCAACCCGGATGGTGCCGAAGAGGAATACAGTCCTGATCAACCTACCTTCAAGCTGGCCGGACTGGTCACAATGGGATACTTGGAGAAGGACAACTATACACCCCCCTCCGACGACGAGGTGAGCCTCGGCAATGACGAATTCGGCGTACCTGAAGATCCAATGGAACAAGTTCGCTTCAAGCGAAGGCTCATGGCCACGGCAAGGAGCCTGCAAAAGAGGCAAGAGCAGCTTAAAGCTGACCAAGACTTGCTAACGGATAGGTGGACCAAGGAACTGGCCACTGAAAGGCACGAACTCAACAGCCCCAATAAAGAGCATACATGACACAACTGGCTACCTCAACCCAAGCAGGAGAACCCAAGGCGCACACCCCGACATCCTCACATCATTACGGTCCAAGACAGTAAGAAGGATACGCGAAGAGACACCCTCAAGCCTCGGTGCAATGGCAACAAACGTCAAGTCAAGGAAACTGGCGCCAGGTCCAGCAAATACCAGTTCGGTCAACAGACAAGGAGCAGCTCAAGCCTATTCGGCCCGAGCCACAGGCTCGACCAACCATGCGAAATTCATGGAACTCCTAGAAGGACAGCAAAACACACCAATAGAGAATGCCAAATCCCCAAAACAAGGCAGTTGGTCGCAGGCCGGAAACAATGAGGAGAGGCGTCTAGTCAATAGAACCCCCCCCCCCAAGAGCATAAAAATGCGGCCGATCGCCCATAATCACATCAACCACAGCAAGTCAATTGCAGTACCTCCAGACCTAGTAGTCCGGAGGCTCCATAAAGCCCACACGGGTATCAAGCCATGAATAACATCTCCTAAAAGATGTAAGGCACCTTCCCACCATGCGGGAATTTACCATAGACTAATGGGACAAACCATGTTGACTAGATTCCACGTGGTAAATCACTCAGGCCAGCTATCCGGACACCCATTGCGGAGTCCGCACTACCTCACGGTGTAACGGCTGGGCACACAGGGGCCCGATTAGGGACCCTGGGACCAACAACAAGAGGACACCCAACTGCCTTCAAGCATTTGCATTTACAAACTAACCATTGACGCAGAACAGGATTGGCGGCGTGGAATCAGCCCAGACAAACTATGGCAGGAACATGCAGGTAGAAGGCAGTTCGGATTCGCTCTTGATCCACTCACAACCCCCTCCAGTCCAGCCACCACAGGTTCCGCCAAATAACACCTCTTTTTTATACATCACACTCATATACATGGACACATCATCCTACTACAATGCGCGGACTTAGAAAATACTCACCAGCCGTCGCTTATCGTCGATGTACCTTTGCCGAAAATGACACGCACGCTTCGCGTTAGCCTGGTTACACCAGGGGCTTCACAGTACGGCAATAAAGTCCGACCACCTTTTTCGGCCGCTCGGCACCCCGAACTTATAGCAATATATGCATCAGCTCCGAATCATGTCTTGGGTCATTGGTTGGGTTTGCCCGGCTCCCATGTTTTGGTACCTTATGTTCCGTTCTGTCGGCTAAGGTAGCGATGGGAGAACTACTGCGATTGTGTCCCGGTTCACCCGGACGAGCACCTCAGTAGAGAAAGCCGAAAACCGACCGTCATGATGAAGCGAGAGCTGGTCAGCTGTTCGAGAGGTTATAAAATCCTTAAAGATTTATTCCGCACAACGCAATTATAAATGCTGAGTGCGACGGATCGGTCTTCTGATCAGGCGCCAATAGTGCCCCTAGTTCGGCCTTCCGAACACTAGGGGCTGCGCCGACCATAGTTGAATTCCTATGGCTAAGTGAGAGTGATAAAGCCTTATAGTCCGATTGCCTGGTTCACGGAAAGAGACACCTCCTTAAAAGGACCCAACTATGGGATAAAGAGCGTTCAGATATATCCCGAACACCCCGTATTCTTTTCACGAGGGGGCAAAAGCCCACGAATGGCCAACTCTCAGGATTTGCATACAATAAACAGCCGCACAGGAACAACATATGTTCAAACAAAACATGCAATATATAATAAACATGCCATTATCCCATATTACAAAAAGCGGCACAAATACCCTCGGGGAAATATAATGTCTTTAGCACACTTGTCCGCCGCAAGGCGGGCCCCTTTCAGTACACTTTCATAGTAAAGCTCGGGCTTGCGGTGCTCCTTACCCTCCGGCGGCCCCTCAGTCATCAGCTTCTCCGCGTCAAGCCTCCCCCAATGCACTTTTGCACGGGCAAACGCCATGCGCGTGCCTTCTATACAGACTGATCGCTTGATAGCATCAAGCCAAGGACAGGCGCCCACAATCCGCTTGACGAGTCTGAAGTAACTGCTTGGAATTGGCTCCGCAGGCCACAGCCAGACAACTAAATTCTTCATGGCTAGTTCGGCCGCCTGGTGCAGTTCGACCAGTTGTTTCAGCTCCTCGATAAATGGCACCGGATAGTTTGACGCCAGATACTGCGACCAGAAATCCCTCTCCGCAGACTTCTTCTCCTCTGTGCGGTAGAATTGGGCGGCATCTGATATGCTGCGAGGAAGATCCGCAAAAGCCCCTGGAAAAATAAGAATTCAGCTTGCCGCTTAGGATTCTTCCCATTATCACATATAAAGAGCTAAGAATACAGAAGGCCTTACCAGCCGCAACTTTCTGGGCCTCCTGAACGTCCCGCGCAGCACCTCGGGCTTCTTCCCGAGCACCTTCCGCGGCCTCGAGAGCTTGGGCGAGTTCAGATTCTTTCCCTTTTAGACTCTCCTCCAAGCCCTCGCTTTTCTTCACAGCTTCCTGGAGCTCTCGCTCAGCTGCGATAACCCTGGCCTCGGGTTTTTCACAAAGCGCCTGTTCGGCCTCAGCCTTCTTGTTGGCATCAGCCAGAGCTTTCTTTAGTGCCTCGTATTCGGCACCCGCTCCTAGAGCATACAATACAAATATTTTTCATTATGCACAACTATTCGTTTGTGCCAACTTCAAGACAAATGTTTTCAACATACCTTGCTCGCCTTCCAGTTGCTTCTTTACAAGGCCAAGTTCTTCCTCTGCCCGTGCAAGGTTACACTTCAGTTTGGACACTTCCACATTATAAGCGACCTTCCTCTCGGCAGAAGCCTGTTTTCACATAAAGGGGTATACGTCATTCACATAAGCTCCTGCGAAAGCGGATGATTTGATCCCCTGCCCAGCTCCATCTTCTCCTCCGGACAGCGTATCAGGGGCTACTACTCCTATTATGACAATTTCTCAAAGGTTTCTTAGGAAAGATACCTCAAAGGCCTTTATAAGACCAAAGCAGGACTCGTTCAGCCCGCTCTCGGCGGACTGAATCTTCTCAACCACCGTGCCCATGAGAGTGCGGTGCTCATCAACGATAGATGCGTTCTTCAACGCTATCAATAGACCGCGGGGCAGCTCTGCTCGAACAGAGGATGCCGGCGGGGTAGGCAGGCCCCCCACCATCGAAGGTGGCTGTCCACTCGACTTTGGAACCTTAGAGGTCCCAGGGGCCTTATCCGCCCCGACGTGTCTGGCAACGGGGATATGTCCCCGCTAGTCCGGGTCCTGTCGGGACGACACCACGGTGTTGCGCCTGGACTTTGGGAAAGGGGCCCGCGGAGGCGTCTCGCTCGCCAAGGCGTCTAAGCCCAGCGAATCCTCTGACGAGGACTGTCCGGCGCGAGGCCTCGCCGGGCTATGCAAAATGCGGCAACAGTTAAAGCCGATAAACCCGAAAACAACCCCGGACGCATACGTGAGTTCAGATTCTGTATAATTACGACTTCCCCAGGGGCTGGGCCCTGGGATCCCACTCCGGGCTGCTGTCGGCAGATGTGGTGGATGTCTCTGGGAGGGAACCTTTCCCCCTCTTGGGCGATTCGGCCTCCAGGGACGGGGAAGCTGCACGCTTCCTCCCACCTCCAGCGTGAGGCTCGTCTTCCTCTGCTTCCTCCTCTTCGTCCTCTGAAGAAGGAGCGTCACTTGAGTCTCCGGATTTTGTGTCTGAAGCCTCGCGGCAACGGAGGCCACTCCGGGTCTTCTTGACCTTCTTGGAGGCCTCCTTCTTTGGCGCCTTGTAAGGCGCGAGGACCAGCATCTTCGATAGAAGGGGTCCGACCGGTTCCTCCGGCAACGGGGCCGGGCAATGTATCTGCTCCACTTTCTTTATCCATCCCTGAGGTTGCGATGAAACACGATTAGGATGTCTCCCTCATGACATGCTAGCTGAAGCATGAATAGACAGAGCATGGTTGTGACTTGCCGAGCTTGGAGAATGGGATGATTGATACCCACGGTCCTCGGCGGGGCCTGGCCACAAATTGCCGGACTTGAAGATCACCTTCCAGATATCCTTGTGGGAGGAATCATAAAGCTCTCGAAGGGTTTGGTGCTCGGCGGGGTCAAACTCCCACAGAGTACAAGCTCGGCGCTGACAGGGGAGAACCAAGCGAACTAGCATCACCTGGACTACGTCGACGAGTTTGACGTCCCTATCAACCACACCCTGAATGCGCGTCTGGAGCAGTGACAGCTCATCGGACGAGAACCAGTTCGGGCCCTTCTCGGGCTAGGATGTGAGCCGCAGTGGAGCTCCGGATCTGAACTCTGGAGCTGCCGCCCACTTTTTGCCGCGTGGTTCGGTGATATAGAACCACTGCTGCTGCCACTCCTTGACGGAGTCGTTGAAATCGCCTTTCGGCCAAACAGCCTTGGGCATCTTGCTTACCATGGTGCTGCCGCACTTGGCGTGTTTGCCACTCACCACCTTGGGCTTCACATTGAAGATCTTCAGCCATAGGCCGAAGTGAGGTGGGATCCGAAGAAAAGCCTTGCACACGACGATGAACGTCGAGATATTGAGGAAGGAGTTGGGGGAAAGATCATGAAAATCGATCCCGTATTAATACATGACTCCCCGAACGAACGGGTGAAGGGGAAACCCGAGCCCACGGACGAAATGGGGAAGGAACACGACTCTCTCGTGAGATTCCAGAGTGTGGACGACCTGTCCCGTTGGTGGAAGACGGTGGCCGATTTTCTGGGCCAGATACCCGGCTCCCCAGAGCTTCTTGATGTCCTTCTCCTGGACAGTCGAGGCCATCCATCTGCCTCCTGCTCCGGATCCCGACATCTTTGGAAACCCTCTCTTCAATGGAGAAGAAGAGTGCTTGGGCGTTAGGGCTCGAACAACGGGGAATGAGCTAGCGGGAGGAGAAGGCGTGGGTAAAAGAGAATGAAACCTGACCTCTTTATAGAGGCGGTAAATGCTTTTTGCGCCTCCCCACTTGCCTGGTGGAACCCGTATGCCTCCCACTCACTGCGATTAGCGGCGCAGTTAGATTACCCATACCCGTATTGATGAGAATCCCGTGATATGGGGACACGATCTCTGCTTTGACAAGACGTGTCACAAAGACCGCCTCGCAGTATGCGCTGTAGCTGGTTGTTGGAAAATGGTTCGAATAATGATCCTACTGTAATAACATGTCACATCATCAAAAAAAGTTGTCAGTAGATTGCATTTGTGAAATATCATTCTCTCTACGGCGGTGTGTAAAGATTATTTTGTGGATCCGGACACGATTCAAGTGTTCGATGACTACTTTGGAGTATTCGGATAAGGAACCCGCCTTGCAATGCCGAGGACAATACTACGTGCCGGACTCATCGTCATTGAAGCCTGGTTCAGGGGCTACTGAGGGAGTCCTGGATTAGGGGGTATCCGGACAGCCGGACTATGTACAACGTCCGGACTATTGAAGCCTGAAGATACAAGACTCAAGACTTTGACCCGTGTCCGGATGGGACTCTCCTTTGCGTGGAAGGCAAGCTTGGAGATCCGGATATTATATTTCCTTCCTTGTAACCGACTCCATGTAAACCCTAGCCCTCTCCGGTGTCTATATAAACCGGAGAGGTTGGTCCTTAGAAGGCCGATCACAATTACAATCATACCACCATAGGCTAGCTCTTAGGGTTTGGCCTCTACGATCTCGTGGTAGATCTACTCTTGTACTACCCATATCATCAATATTAATCAAGCAGGAAGTAGGCTTTTACCTCCATCGAGAGGGCTCGAACCTGTGTAAACATATGTGTCCCTTGCTTCCTGTTACCATCAGCCTTGACGCACAGATCGGGACCCCCTACCCGAGATCCGCCGGTTTTGACACCGACACAGGGGATGAAGAGGAAACCGGTGAGCAAGAGTTCCAGAAGGCCACTGACTGCCTGTGCATTGACGGGGGTGCATCTCTGCACACCTCTCACCGCCAGCTCAAGCGGAGGGCACGAGAAGTCAATGCCGTGGAACCAGCGCCAGAGGCCCGGAAACCACTCAAATGGTCTCATACACCCATCATCTTCGACGAAGAGGATCATCCTAGCCGTACCATTGCGGTAGGGTGCCTGCCATTGTTGGTTTCTCCAACAATTCGCAACCTTAAGGTCACAAAGATGCTGGTGGACATTGGGGCCGGACTGAATCTGATTTCCCCAGCAGTTATCAGCAAGCTTCATATAGCAGAGGAAAAGCTAGAGGTTATCGGCACGTTTCAAGGAGTTAATCCCAGTAGGAGTCATCCTAAGGGGAAGATCACATTGCCGATAACGTTTGGGGGAGAGCTGAACTACTGGACTGAGAAGATTGTGTTTGACGTGGTTGATCTCCCCCTGCCGTACAATGGGATTCTTGGACGTCCGGCTCTGGCTAAATTCATGGTGTCATCCCACTATGCCTACAACACCCTAAAGATGCATGTGCCACTAGGAGTTATCACCATCCCATCAGATGAGAAGGATGCCATCGTTTGTGTGGACAAGATGTACCAGGATGCGGTCGCGGCAGAGGAAGCGGCGGCAGCAGTTCCCACCAAGGAAAGTAAAGGAAAGAAGAAGGATTGTAGGACCTCCAGCAAAGAGTCCGGGAAGCATGCCCCCACCAAGTGCACGACACCCGTTGACGACGTGTCGGAGTGTTCCAATAGCAAGAGGTCCAAGGTTGTGCTCCACAAGTGAAAAAGGTCCCGGCAGGGCTAGTTGGCATTGATGGTACTTTCACTATTAGCGCCACCCTCAATGACAAATAGGAAAGCGCGCTCGTTGCCTTCCTGTGGGCGAATATTGATGTGTTTGCCTGGCAACCATCAGATATCCTTGGTGTTCCCAGGGAGGTAATTGAGCACCACCTTGTTGTCTGCCCACACGCCAGACCTGTCAAACAGAAAGTCCAGAAGTAGGCCTTGGAGAGGCAGCAGTTTATTGCAGAAGAGATCAAGAAGCTTGAGGCAGCTGGTTTGGTTAGAGGAGTGCTACATCCCACTTGGCTAGCAAACCCAGTGGTGGTCTGAAAGGCAAATGGGAAGTGGAGGCTATGCATTGATTTCATAGATCTCAAAAAGTCTTGCCCGAAGGACCCATTTCCCTTGCCTTATATTGATCAGATTGTGGATTCCACTTCAGGCTATGATTTTCTCTCAATTTTGGATACCTATTGTGGGTATCACTAGATCTTCATGTCCAAATAAGATGAGGAGAAGACGTTGTTCATCACTCCATTTGGTACGTACTACTTTGTCTGCATGCCATTTGGACTAAAAAGTGCCGGGTCCAGCTTTGCAAGGGCAGTCCAGATTGGTTTTGAACCTCAGTTGCACACAAAGACTGAAGCTTATATGATGACATTGTGGTCAAAACCAAGGACAGAGCAACTCTTATCCAAGATTTAGAGGAGACATTTGCAAATCTACGCAAGATCAACTTGAAGCTCAACCCAGAGAAGTGTGTGTTTGGCATCCCCTCCGGCAAGCTGCTTGGGTACTTTGTGTCCCACAGGGGGATCGAAGCTAATCCCGACAAGATCGAGGTCACTGAGCAGATCCAAGCGCCAAGGACAGTTAAAGATGTGAGGCGCCAGAGGGGATGTGTTGCCACACTAAGCAGATTCATCTCCAAGTCGGCCGAGCGTGCCCTGCCGTTCTTCAAAAATTTGAAGAAGGCAGGTCCTATGAAGTGGACACCGGAAGCAGATGTAGCCTTGCAAGAGTTGAAGGCCTACCTGTACTCTATGCCTACCTTGGTTGCTCCCAAACCACAGGATCCACTACTGTTATACTTGGCGGCAACCAACCAAGTGGTCAGTGCAGCCTTGGTAGCACAACGAGAAGTGAATGAGGAAGAGAGTGAGCAGAGACTGGCAGAGTCAGTTAAGGATCAGGACAACAGTGAGCACGGCAATAAGGGCAACTATAAGGACGTGGCGAGGAAGAAAGGGGTGCAGCGCCCAGTGTACTTCGTCATCTCCTTGTTACAGGGGGCTAGATCGAGGTACTCTGGCGTGCAAAAGTTGATTTTTGGTCTCATCATGGCCTCAAGGAAACTGCGCCACTACTTCCAAGCCCATGAGATCATGGTTGTCACTCGTTTCCCGTTGCAACGGATACTCCGAAACCCCGAGGCCACCGGCATAATAGTGGAGTGGGCTTTGGATCTATCCAGCTTTGGTTTGAAGTTTGAGAGCACATCAACTATCCAGAGCAGGGCATTGGCAGAGTTTATTGCAGAATGGACGCCAACCCCTGATGAGGAAGTGACTAAGACAGTTATCCCCGGCAAGGAATCCCCCCAAGAATGGATTATGCATTTTGATGGTGCTTTTTACTTGCAAGGTGCAGGGGTTGGCATGCTTCTTGTTGCCCCCTCTGGGGTGCACTTGCAGTACGTCGTCCAAATGCATTTTGCCCGGGAAGAAGCAACCAACAATACATCAGAGTATGAAGGGCTCCTTGCCGGGCTCAGGATTGCAACGGAATTGGGAATTAAGAAGCTGATCATTCAAGGAGATTCACAGCTGGTGGTGAGACAAGTTAACAAGGATTATCAAAGTCCATTGATGGAGGCATACGTCGAGGAAGTGAGAAGATTGGAGGAGCACTTTGACGGATTGCAAATAGAGCACGTACCCCATGCGAAAAATAGCATAGCTGATCATCTGTCAAAGTGTGCTGTGCAGAAGCTTCCCGTGGAACCATGAAATTTTGTTCTCCGTCCTTCTCAGCCCTCCGTATCCCCAGCAAGAATGGCCCGGAAAAGGAGAAAGTTGGACACCGGTAAGCCTCTCCCAGTAGAGTCATCCGCTCCCGGCACAGACCCTACTGGAAACAACTCCTTGCAGCCAGCCGGACCGCCCCCTCCAGCCGGGCCCATGGACCCCGCGTACGAGGCTGGTGCTCCCCCAGCAAAGGATGTGCCGCTAGTCCTCGTTGCCGAGCCCCAGGCTCCAACTTGGGCAAGGCACATTGTCCACTTCCTCCAAACCGAAGAGCTTCCCAGCGATCAAGACGAGGCTAAAAAAGTAGCCCGGAGGGCGAGTATGTATCAGTTTGTCGATGACACTCTGTACAGAAGGAGGCCCAATGGTGTGAAAATTAAGTGCCTCTGCCAGGAAGAAGGAAATGAACTTCTGGCCGAGATACACAAAGGAATGTGCGGCTCCCACATTGGACAAGGGCATTAGTTGGGAAAGCATTCTGGCAACGATTCTATTGTCCCACACCCCTCCAAGATGCGGTCGAGCTAGTCACTAAGTCTGAAGCCTGCCAGTTCCATTCCAAGAAAACCCACCTGCCTGCCCAAGCGCTTCAGACAATCCCTCTATCATGTCCATTTTCGTTCTGGGGGCTTGATATCCTCGACCCCTTCCCCCGAGCAATCGAGGGCTTTAAATTCTTGTTCGTTGCCATCGAAAAGTTTACAAAGTGGCCGGAAGTGACTGCCGTGAGAAAGGTGATTGCCCAGTCAGCTATCAAGTTCTTGGAAGATTTGGTGTGTCGTTTTGGAGTTCCGGCAAGGATCAACACCGACAACAGCACCCAGTTCACGAACCACGCCTTCATGCAATATGTTCATGCCCTCGGATGCAAGATCTCATTCGCCTCTATGGCACATCCCCGGAGCAATGGACAAGCTGAGAGGGCGAATGCTGAAGTGCTGCATGGACTTAAGATAAGAACCTTTGATACGCTGCAGAAGCACAATAGGCGGTGGATTGAGGAGCTGTTGGTGGTTCTCTGGTCCCTCAGAATGACACCAAACCGAGCTACCGGGCAGACTCCCTTCTCCCTTGTCTATGGGGTAGAAGTAGTTATCCCCAAGGAACTCATTTATTGGTCGCCTCAAGTGCTTGCCTATGATGAAATCATGCAAGACCAGCACCGGCGTGACGACGCTGCTCTACTCGAGGAGAACCATCTCCAAGCTGCTACACGTGTTGCACGATATCAGCAAGCCCTGCGTCGCTATCATAGCCGCAGGGTTCATGCCCGGTGTTTTGAGTAAGGTGGCATTGTCCTTAGGTGCGTTCTGTCCACCAAGGGTACACACAAGTTATCACCTAAGTGGGAAGGCCCTTACCGGGTAGTACGTGTCACCAGACCTGGCGTAGTCCATCTAGAGACGGGAGATGGCACTCAGTTGCAAAAATCATGGAATATTGAGCATCTCTGCAAGTTCTACCTGTAAGGCGTGAGGCTGTCGGGCCATGCCCGTCAGCCACCCATTTTGTATAGGCCTTGCCTTAGTTGCACGTAACCCCTTGTACAAATCCGGGGCGGTGACCCCGTGCAAGAGAAAATAAAGAAGCGTTATAGGGGGGGGGGGCAACCTAGACTGCATGCATGCATGCATGAGCATTCCAGATCACTGCATAAGCATTTCATGAGCATAAGCATATGCATATAGATAGGATCGCATCCTGCATTCATTATCATATGCAAGAAGTTGCAGGTTCTTGCCGCGAACTTGGCTTCGACAAGGAGTTGAGAAGATTGCCTCTTGTCCATTCGTGTTCTGTAAGGTATAACTTATGCATTAGAAAACCTCGCCACTCTTTTTAAACTTAGGTGCTCCCATCCATGACTCGAACGTTGCTTCGATTAGAATGGTCGCAGTGGCCTTCGGTAAAAAGAAGTTGGCGGGGGGCTGGTCCCTTTGTTTGTAACCCGGAAGATTTTGCTCTCCGGCAGTCAAAAAGGGTACCGAGAAGATAGCCTGCAGGGAAAACTCGTTTATTCACACTAAAGAGGCATCTCACCTCTGCATGGACATATACATGCACGGGTTCCCAGCAAGGTTTATCTTTTTCTTTAACATGCTGATACAAGTACAAGCATTATAGAACACAAACATGAACTCGAGACATTACATTATTTGAATTTAAATTTGGCAAGTGCCTACAAGTTTAAGATTGAAAAAAGATAAGTTCCCCATAATGCCTTTGCCCCTGTCCATCTCCTACAGGACAATGTCGAAGAGGTAGGAGGCGGGCACAGCTGGAGTCCGGCGCCTCCCCAGGATCAGGACGGCGCCGCTCCCCAGCGAGGAGGAAGAAATCGGAGGGAAGACGCGGATGGTGATGCTGTCGGAGGATCTGGTGGAGGGGCACGGAGTCACTGGCAAACTCAACTCGTCGGAACGGTCGCCCCGTTCTTGACGCGTCGTGAGTTGCCCCGCCATCCGCATCAGTACCACCCGAAGACCTCAGATCATCAGCCACGCCGAACGCCATGCTCTTTGGCTTAACCCACAGAGAGCATGGTCATCCCCAATGGCCCTGATGTCCGAAATCACGGCATGTTCCGAAGACGTGTACGAAGACGATAAGCGCTCCTCCGCAAAGGATGATGCCCGGACGATCCAAATCCGCCCTCACCAATGGCAAACCTCCCCCAAGGCTCTCCCTCGGCATCACGTAGGAACGAAGAATGGGAAGTGACCGACTACCATGCCCCACACCCGCCGCGAGCCTTGGCATGGTGTCGTTCGCATCCCCTCCCACCAGAATCAAGGCTACGGGCGGCTCGACCACAAGCACACCGGAGTCGCCACCTCCGGTGTTACTGCCGGGCCGCTCGAATATCACCACGACCACGAAAAGTTCTAAGCTAAAGCCAAGGGGCCAGCCCCGGGCTCTCACTACAAGAAATATGTCAACTTGTGACCTTGACTATTGGTCACTGAAAGGTCATTGTTTTTCATTTGCGACCTTTTTATGACCAAAAACAGAAGGTCAAAAGCTGGCGGTCGTAAACTCAAATTAACGACCTTCTCTGGGAAAAGGTCGTAGACGTTTACGACCAAAACAGAAGGTCGTTGAACCCATCACCTTTTGTTTTGGTCACTGGCTGTCTGCCCAAGCCACGTCAGATCCAACGTGGCAATCTAACGTGGCAAAATTACGACCAATTGAAAAGGTCGTTACTTAGAATCAGCCTGATCCGTTTCGGTGCTTTAGATGGGCCGAGCCCATTAATTTAGCCTTTCTATTTTTTTCCTGTCAATTTTTGGTCGACTTCATGGGCCAAGCCCAAAGTTGCAGCCTTTTTATTTTTGGGCCATGGCCCTTTTTCTCACCAGTTTCATTTTTCATTTTCTGTATAAAATGGGTCAATCAAATAGGTTCCTCGTTGTTAGGTTCTGGTAATTGGGTCCTAGCTGTCAGAGTCATATTCTTCATATTGCAATTTAGAAGTAAATAAATAACTAGTATTTATATTGGTACAGACCACATAATACTTCAAATAATATCATTCTGGTTGTACAAATAGCACATGATACAAGCTCTTAACATATACTTTACAAGCATCTAGAAGTGTAATAATAGTTACAAGTATGGCAATCACAGTTACAAGCTCCAAAAGTGTAATACGAGATGGCTATTCACAGTCTTTCCATGCCTAGATCCTCTTTTCTAATCACCCGTGTATTTGGTTCATGCACATGTTTGGAACCATGTGATTCTTCAAAAGAAGATGAACAGGAGCATATAATACAGAGTACTAGTATGAAACAAGGGGAAAGAATGAATTTACAGCAAGGAAATCGAAACAAGGACAAGAATAATTCTTTGCCACTAGAAGATTAGAAGCAGCAAAACAAGGGCTCAATGGCCGTGGACACACACAGAGCATGATCTCGAAATAGAGCACAACAGAGGTGTGGTTGCTCGCTTAGCAGCTATGTTGAAATGGAAGAAGAGCGACCGGAGGGGGGCGTTCGGAGTGGAAACATAATCTGGTGTGGCTGTCTTGCACCTGCACATGTTAGGAAGTGCACGCATCAGGGAACCAAACCAAGTATAGACATGGCACACTAAAAGAATATAAACTCCATCCTTCCACCTTGTTTCAACCAGCTCAATTTAAGCAAATGATCTAGTAGCAAAGCATAAAAAAGGAAGAAGCACATGCAGGAATGTTTACAACATCTCAGTTGATGACTTCAAATAGGAATAATGTATACAAGAATATTACAAAAATATGAGAAACTATCATAGTACAGAAATGGTATCACGGATATATATAGCTAACTCAATGACAGATTGAAATGTTTTACTCAACGTGTGGAACTCAAAGAACTTTTCTGGTTAGTCACGAGCATCGTGCATTTTAACTTCAATAACTGCAGAAATTAGATAGTATGAAGGCAATATTCTAAAGATAAAACAGATGAAGCTGACAACATAATATAACCAAAAGTCAATTCTATCTACTCATATTTTGTGTGTTCAAGTAGGTACCGATGGAAGGGTGTACCTGCATGTAGGGCGTGAGGAAGAAGAGCTAGAGTGCCCACCTAAACTAGAGCTGCAGTAACCATGCAGGAAAGCACCACCCAATACTTGGGCGTGCCAAAAAGAAGACCATGTCCTCAACAACACTCATGTGCACCGGCATTAACAAGAGGCGCCAAAACTGAGAAATGAGAACAAAAATTACATCAAATAGAAGTCTAAAAAATAAGTATGTTGCATTGCATAGCTAAAGAAACCATATAATGCCAAAACATACATTTGCAAAAATGGAGCTAGTTTCTCTCTAGGATTACTAGTCAGCTCACACTATATACATCACATTTGTTAATCTTATATAACAGACAATGGAGCTAGGTTCTCTCCAGGATTATAGCATTTGTACAGTAATCCTGTAATATGATACTATCTTTGCTTAGTGAGTTACAGATCGCACCATAATATCCATAAAGTCACAATATACTATAATTGTTGAATGACTCATGGTAGAGCTTGCATTGTTAAAATGCAATGAACCAGGATTTTACTTACACATATGGTTAAAGAAACAAACTTAAGGAATTAGTTAGAATCTCATATCACCCATGATCCACTGATTTTGACTGGTATTATATCTTACAAATCAAACTTAAGAAGTTCATTTCCAGCCCAACTATAATCTCAGGCCAACTAATATAAGATGCAGGGAGCAGAGAGCTCACCATGGCTGTCATGTAGTCCACATGGAAGAGGCAGCATGCATGCCCGTCCAAGCAGGATCAACAACACTAGCGGACGGGTCTGGGGTTGTCGCCGCTCCTCCTTGTGGATGCCGAGGTCGGAGACACCGGATCCGTGTGGGCATCCACCTCCCATCCTTGAAATTAAAACTTTAAACTAAAATTAAAAGGCTCCATTTCCAATTAAAGCCCTAAACTGAAAACAGAGGTAGCCGGCGTGAGAAATTGTCTTTGCAATTTACCACAAATTTTGCGAAATTATGCAAGAACGTGTGCAATGAATGTTCAAGTGTTTGTTCACACTTGATAGATTAACTTTATCTCAAGTTTACTACTGTGACATAAACCAAAGCTATACCAAGATTTCAGAAAATCATGTCAGAACTCCTGTGCACTAGGAGAAAACATGTACTGTGCATAAAGTTATTTCTGAATCCTAAATTGAGCCATCATATGTGAGAATTCAATTTTATCAATCTCTGAACTCTAGTCTAGTATGATTCCTGAAAAGGGATATGAATCAGCAAAAGAAATCAAGGGCCAGCAGAGCATCACCAATGGAGCAGAAGGGAGGGGATTAGGGGTTACCTGCCCTGACGTGATACCGACGCCAGTGGTGGAGGCTGCAGGTCCCGGTTGCTGGCGCAGATGAAGGCAGGAGGAGAGCGACCCTTGGTGTTGTCGGCCGACAGAGGTGAAGGAGACGCGGCGCCGGTGACCCACTGTGGTGGCTACGGTTGGAACCGCCTAGAAGAGAGGTGCTCTGTCCTCCTCCATTCGTGCCCGTCCTCCTCGTCCTCCGTGCCTATGTGGAACAACCACCATTAGTCGCTTGCAAGCACCATGTGCCTTGGTTGGCCATGAAGCCCTTGTCCTCTGCTGCACGGATGAAACCCAAAGCATCAATACAGCTACACTGGCACATAGTACAGACATGGTATCACAGACATTTTCTAATTGACTAGCACCCAAATATATATACATGTGCAAATGTTGTTTGATGATTTGTATCTACACAATGTTGTGTGGAAATTGTTATTGCTGTAGATGAATCCTCTATATTATTGTATATATACTCACTAAGTTACAGTAGTTGTGGTGAAGTGTGTAGGTTATTTTAGAAGATGCCACGTGCAAATTCTTATCTCTGTAGGTGATTCTCAATAATTATAACAAAGAAAGGTTAGTAAGAGTTGGTATCCATCTCCAATATATCTGCTGCATTTTCATAAAAATGGTGTATCCTATATGCATAAATAATAGTATTACAAATGCTGCAGAGAAACATACTGCAATGGAACAATGTTGATTACTCACACATTACGAACCAGGGCATTTAATTTTGCAGGGCAAAGAGCACATCATTGTACAGAGTTGTGCCAAGTTTCAGGTTACAAATAAGATGATTCACCCAAACTGAACGGAATTAACTTTCAGGTTATAGAGCTGCATTGGTTTCAGTTAATAAAAGGACCCATTATATGCCACAATAACACTAGGACTATGCGCTGCACAAAAACTAAATTAATTACTCGCATATTATGCACCAAGGCATTTAGCAAACACAATTAGTGGAAACCAATGTTGACTTCCACAGTAGGATTCATCACAAGCAACTAAGCCGATTGGATTTTCAAGCACTGTATCACACAACTAGGACACAAGCGAGTGTTCAATTTCAAACAGGTGCAGACAGACATATATACAGGAGAAAATGAAATCCCGGCCCTTGGCAAAGCTGGGGTGAGGATACACGCAAGAGCTTGGCTAACCTGAGTATTGTTCCTGACGCTCATCAGGAGCAGGGACAGGGGGCCGGTGCTGAACTCCTCCTCCTCCTTCACCTGCCACCGCAAACAAAACCATGTCCGTCACTAGTTAGACAACCATACACAAGCGCTAGCTAAGACGTGAAGGCCTGGCACCCAGAGATAATATTAAAGAGGAAATTGCGAGCACGGGATGCTTACATTGGCAGCTGCTTCTTCCGCCATCGGCACTATGCAAAGCCGGGGACTTGCGGACGAGAAAGAAACCAAATCAGCAGCAACCCTAACTCTCTCTTAGAGACCCGCGCAGCAAGAACCACGTGACTGGACAAACTGTGACTACCCGCGCGGGGAGGGGGGAGGGGGGAGGTGGATCCTCCTCGAGGAGCTTGGCCTTGGTGTGGCAGATCTCAGTGTTGAGCATGCGCTGTCGATGGTCGGAGAGGCGGCTGCCCGAACAAATCAATGAGAAGGGTCAGAGGTCGTGGCCGCATGAGGCAAATCGCCAGTAAAATGACTCAGTTGCGGGAGGAGACAAACTGGATCTGGCCGCCGTCTCGCTCGCACGGCCTGGATCCATCCACCGCGTCGTGGTCGGAGTGGAGAATATGACGCGGTCGGCGCGGTCCATGAAGGCGAGGAGGAGCGGCTTGAGATGGGAGGGGAGGGGAGGTCGTGTCGGGCTCGGCCGCTGTAGGTGGCGGCGGCAGTCCAATGGAGGGAGAGGGGAGAGGGGTTAGGGTTTGGGCTGCGGATCGTGGGAGGAGGAGTGGTGTGCGGGGGAGAGGGGGAGAGGGGAAGGAGTGGTGTGCGGTGGGTGAGTGGTGGCATTCGGCCACTAACAGGTGGGCCCGCAAGGAATTAGGCCCACATGTTAGTGTCCTCAACGACATGTGGTGTAGGTGAGGGGAGCTGCTTTCGGGTGGGCGTGGATGGGGAGAGGATGACGGTTGTGGGCCGTTGGATCTGGCAATATCCGACGGTCACTAATGCTTGATCCGCGTGACATGCCCATAGACCAATCAGAAAAAATGCACGCTTTGATGATGTTATGACCATCTAAAATGGTCGTAATCAAATTTCCATTTTCTGAGTGCCCGAAATGGTTTTTTTTTTGTGAAGGACCTACCATATAATTGTTGCAAAATTGTACCTAATCAATTTTATCAAATACTAGGCCATATTTAATGCACAATTGACAAAATGATTGGGTGTCAAAAGTTTTGATCCACCTCTAGTGAAAAAGACAAATTCACGTGGATTCAGCAGGAAGTCGGTCAAATTTGAACTGCAGCTGCCTCATAGATTGCTCTTTATTGTTTCAAAAAATCATTTCTAGGTACATAAGTATCTATTTAATCAGAGAAACATCAAAAGTTTTCCAAAATTCAACCACTAGCTAGGAATGGTCAAGCCCGCCGTTTCGACTGCATTTTGAAACGGGCATAAAAAATTCAAAAAAAATAAAAAAATGGAAAACCTTCGCATTGTATCATTATATGTGACCAAGTTACCAGCAAAAATTATAAACTTGTAATACGGCGATTATTTTAAATAAGTGTTCTCAGAAACGAGCTATCAAGTGTGAAGATTCATGACTTTCAACCCAAATGATCAATCTTATGGCCACATTCATGGCATAGTTTGTTCAAATGATCTCATATTGTGCACAAGACTGCATATTGGAATGACAAACAATGTTGCTTAAGGGAGTTTTCATTTTCGTTGGACAAAAAATTCATTTTCCATTATTTGAGTGCCAAAATGAGTTTTTTTTGTGAAGGACCTACCATATATTTGTTGGAAAACTGTACCAAGTCAATTTTCTAAAATACTAGGACATATTTAATGCACAATTGACCAAATGGTTGGGTGTAAAAAGTTTTTATCCACCTCTCGTGAAAAAGAAAAATTTCCGCCGATTTAGTTGGAAGCGGGTCAAATTTGAACTGTAGCTACCTCGTAGTTTGCTCTTTATTTTTTCCAAAAATCATTTCTAGGTACATAAGTATCTATTTAATCATAAAAACATCAAAAAAAATTCCAAGATTCAACCACTAGCTAGGAACGATCATGCCCGCCGTTTTGACCGCATTTTGAAACGGGCATAAAAAATTCAAAAAAATCAAAAAATTGGAAAATCTTTGCATCGCGTCATTATATGTGACCAAGTTACCAGGAAAAATTATACACTTGTAATACGGAAATTATTTTAAAAAAGTGTTCTCGGAAACGAGCTATCAAGTGTGAAGATTCTTGGCTTTCAAGCCAAATGATCAATCTTATGGCCACATTCATGACATAGTTTGTTCAAATGATCTCATATTGTGCACAAGGGTGCATATTGGAATGACAAACAATGTTGCCTAAGGAAGTTTTCATTTTCTTTGGACGAAAAATCATTTTCCATTTTTCGAGTGCCCAAAATAATTTTTTTGTGAAGGACCTACCAAATATTTGTTGCAAAATTGTACCAAATAAACTTTCTAAAATACTAGGACATATTTGATGCACAATTGACCAAATGGTTGGGTTTCAAAAGCTTTTATCCACCTCTCATGAAAAAGACAAATTTCTGCCGATTCAGTTGGAAGCGGGTCAAATTTGAACTGTAGCT
This sequence comes from Triticum timopheevii, assembly GCA_963921465.1. NCBI lineage: Eukaryota > Viridiplantae > Streptophyta > Magnoliopsida > Poales > Poaceae > Triticum > Triticum timopheevii. The sequence continues at coordinate 335,148,332 of OY997266.1, read as the reverse complement.
ACCTCATAGTTTGCTCTTTATTTTTTCCAAATATCATTTCTAGGTACATAAGTATCTATTCAATCAGAGAAACACCAAAAAAAATTCAAGATTCAACCACTAGCTAGGAACGGTTATTCTCGCTGTTTTGACCGCATTTTGAAACGGGCATAAAAAATTCAAAAAAATTTGGAAAACCTTCGCATTGTGTCATTATATGTGACCAAGTTTCCATGAAAAATAATAAACTTGTAATACGGAAATTATTTTAAAAAAGTGTTCTCAGAAATGAGCTATCATGCGTGAAGATTCATGGCTTTCAAGCCAAATGATCAATCTTATGGCCACATTCATGTCATAGTTTGTTCAAATGATCTCATATTGTGCACAAGGGTGCATCTTGGAATTACAAACAATGTTGCCTAAGGGAGTTTTCATTAAATTCATTTTCCATTTTCCGAGTGCCTGAAATGAGTTTTTTGTGAAGGACCTACCATATATTTGTTGCAAAAATTGGACCAAATCAATTTTATAAAATACTAGGACATATTTAATGCACAATTGACAAAATGGTTGGGTGTCAAAAGTTTTGATCCACCTCTGGTGAAAAAGACAAATTCCCGCCGATTCAGTAGAAAGCGGGTCAAATTTGAACTGCAACTGCCTCATAGTTTGCTATTTATTTTTTCCAAAAATAATTCGTAGTTACATAAGTACCTATTTAATTAGAAATACATGGTTTGGTGGCGATACATTGAGGTTTGGACGGTGGCCGAGGGCCCCAACTCTAGAGCGCGTAAACTCGCATGCCCACCGCGAGGTCACCGCGTGACCGTGGCATTGCCATGTGTTCTGGGCGGCCTAGGCATGTCTAGTGGGTTGGGCACTCCCCAGGTAGGTGCTAGGAATAAAATCACAACATAAGATTCTCACGGGGAGACCGATCGATGCTCAAACATGAATAATCAGCCAAGTGTTTTATTAGCGGTATGGGAAATGCACATATGGCTAATGGGTGTGAGTTTTGGCTGAGGATGATCAGTTACTAAGAAGACCATCTTCACAAATTTGCAGCTCAAAAGGAGGAGCCTAGGTGGTACTTGCTTTGCAAAGTACCACACTGGACATAAATACGAATGTTGAAGCTGGGCTCGAAATAATGAATGGATTGAGCTGGCATTTGGTGGAGGATGGTTATTTGGGCATAGGAAAGCACTGTAGAAAATGGATACTATTTGGACATGCCAAAGTGGTACTTCCTTCACAAAGTGTTTTTCTGAATAGAATAGGAAAATGAACATTTTTGAATTATTTTTGAACTAGGCAAGGAAGGTTTTTTACATATTTGACGAAGATAAGATCCCAAGAATTTATGAGATTTTTTTGGGAACTTTGGGAATGACAGAAATATAGGTTGCTTCACAACCTAGGGCAAAAACTGCCACATGGACATGACACATAGGCAAAACTGATGAGGTGGCGCCTAGTCATAGCAACCCACCACAATTTACAAGGTTATGACCATCTATATTTGTCATGATCAGCTAGAAATAAGGCAGTGGACCAGTGCTATCTGCTTTATGACCATTTCGTGTAAGGAAATTATGACCTTTCTGACCAAAATGGTCGTTATAGTTTAGGGTTTGGAGCCCCCCGAACAGCTTTTGACCAATTGGTCTGAAATGGTCATAGATCTATGACCAATTCTTCCAGGGTCACTGACAGAAGGTCACTAGTTGACATATTTCTTGTAGTGTCTCCCTTCCAGCATATCAAAGACGGAGCAAGGCAGAGGAGAAGAAGAGTGCAGATGAATGCCTCCACCTCTCCCCCGCTCTTCCTTTTATAGGCAAGCAGGGGGCTGGGGGCTGGTTCCGCAACGGGTAACCACCGCCCTCCTCCACCAACTCAAGGAAGTCGGGCCCTCGCCATTATGCTCTCCCACACCACGTGCCTCCGTTACCTGCCCCGCGTGATGCATGTAGCATACGTGGCTGAGGATAAGGGCATGGTGGGAAGAGTGAATTGGTCGTTTCTAACCCTTGCGTTAAAGTCATTCACGGGCCATTACTGGAGCGACCCCACCACTATTGGCTTTACACGATGATAATACCCAAGTGCAGGGAATCATCGTAGCAATTCCCAAAGGTGGAAGTGATAAGTATGGAGTGTCGAACCCACAAGGAGCTAAAGGTAAGATCAACATTCTCTCAAGTCCTATCTGCCACTGATACGACTCTACGTACACCGAAGGTTTGCTTCCAACTAGAAATGAGAAATAAAACTATGTTGTGGGTATGAAGAGGATAGCTTTGCATGATATAGGAGAGCTAAAATATAAAAGTAGGTGTTGTTATCATAGAGTTAGAATATATTACTAAATATTATAAATAGCGAGTGTGGAATAATGATGGGTTGGTGTGCGAAAATATCCTAGGCAATTGTTAACAAGACCGGTAATCACTATTGCAATTTCATATGAGGGAGAGGCATAAGCTAACATACTTTCTCTTCTTGGATCATATGCACTTATGATTGGAACTCTAGCAAGCGTCTGCAACTACTAAAGATCATTAAGGTAAAACCCAACCATAGCCTTAACATATCAAGTCCCCTTTATCCCATACGCAACAACCCCCTTACTCGGGTTTATGCTTCTGTCACTCAAGCAACCCAGTACAAGTGAATCATGAACGTACTGCAACACCCTACAACGGGAATCCCTCACGCTTGCGTGATATGGAGGGCACAATAGGACAACACCAAAATAAAACATACAACTCATACAAATCTAGGTCATCAATCAACCCAAAGACAACGGATATCTACTCAAAATATCATAGGATGGCAACACATCATTGGATCATAATCTGTGGCATAAAGCACCATGTTCAAGTAGGGATTACAGCGGGGTGCGGGAGAGTGAACCGCATAAAATAGATGAGGATGGTGACGATGATGGTGATGTTGATGAAGACGAACACCGCGACGATGATTCCCCTCCCAATGGCACTCCGGTGCCACCGAGAGAGAGGAGAAGAGGTTCTCCCCCTTGTGCTTCCTCCTCCATGTCCTCCCCCTGGATGGGGAGAGGTTCTCCCTCTGGATCTTGGCCTTCATGGCGATGATGGCCCGTCTGGGATCCTTCTCCATGGCCTCCGATGATGATGGCCCCCTCCGGATGGGTTCCAGAGAGGGCCTAGATTGATTTATCGTTGTTACAGAGGCTTGCGGTGGCGAAACTTCCGATCTAGGTTATGTTCTGGAGGTTTGGGTATTTATAGGAGAGTTTGGCGTCGAGAACAAGTCAGGGGGGCCCACGGAAAGTACATGAGGCATAGCGGCACGACCCAGGGGGGTGGGCACTCCCTCCACCCTCGTGGCGCCCATGGGCCTCCCCTCCGGTAAATCTTCGTTCCAGTATTTTTTATATTTTCCATAAAAAATCTCCGTTGATTTTCAGCGCATTCCGAGAACTTTTATTTCTGCACAAAAACAACACCACGGTAGTTCTGCTGAAAACAGCGTTAGTCCGGGTATGTTCTAATCAAATCATACCAAAATCATATAAAACTATTGTAAACATGGCATGAACATTTCATAAATTATAACACACGACGCGCGGGGAAACTGAAAACTGGCCCGAAATCAAGACTAATGAAGAAGCAAAGGAGAGACCAGCCTCTTCAACAACTTTGCCTGTGCACTTATTAGGCCTTACCCTGAAGACGCTCGGCAGCGCGTTCGGGGCAGGCCCAGGGGATTCTATTGGTGCAACAAACCCTGGGTCTGTTGCCCTAACTGTGCAGAGGCGCAGGATCAAGATTGAAGCACCAACACAAGACAGGGTACGAGAAACCAAGAGATTCGAAAAACCAACCAGCAAATCAGAGGGACCAAGACCAAGCCAGAAGAGCGAGACGTCATCAAGAGAGAAGCCTCCCTTGCCGGGAAGGCAAACCTAGCAAGGGGCGAGGCCACCCCCAGACGAATATGACCAATGCATCCCGGCAGGTCCTGCTGGGGCTTGCGGAGGCTGAAAAACCTCACCAAGCACTCCACCACGACTCACATTGTCGATTAGTGCAGTGTCAAGCCGCAGAGAGATTAGGTGGCAGCCATTCACCACATGGCCGCCCCTTTCTACCAGAAAACCCACAGACGACACCTGTCCTATGACGTGTCAGACAAGGAGGCGCCGAGCTGGCAAGATAGCCCGGCAAGCCTTGCCGGGTAACCAATGACTTGACGTTAAGCCGCGCATTAAATGTGCCCTGTCATCCTGTAGAGTTAGGTATGATAGCACTATTTGCTATCTTATCAGTGTCTAATGACTGATTTGCCACTATGGTGACCCCTTAACCTATAAAAGGAGGCCCATGGCAACGGTAGAAGGGGTTCACGAGGTGGAAAAGTTGGAGAACTCACACCCCCATATGCGTTTAGTCGTTGTCGCCCTTAGGCAACCCTTGTCGGGCAAGTGTACTATGCTCCACCACCACAATCCCATCATCAATCCACCAAAGCAGGAGTAGGGTTTTATGCCTCGCGGCAGCCCGAACATGGGTAAAATTGCCCGTGTGATCTCTGTCGTGCTGCCCCACATTGGTTTTCTCTTTGTGCAACGTGACGTCCCCCTGCTGAACCAGCAAGGGGCCATCCTGGTCCCATAGGTGGCCGTGGTTTCCCGCGAAAGTCTTATAGTATATGAGTCTTTTCTTTTTAGTTTGACACAATCATCCTTGCTGTATACACGTTTTGAGATGGACACGCATTAATCCTGAATTTATTAGAATACTCTATGGGCTTCACTTATATCTTTTCATCTAGGCAGTTGCTCTAGTGCTTCACTTATATCTTTTTAGAGCATGGAGGTGGTTTTATTTTGTAGAAATTGATGAACTCTCATGCTTCGCTTATATTTTTTTGAGAGTCTTGAAAATAGTATGTCAATTTTCTTAGGTTATGAATTTGGTCCTAATATGATGGGCATCCAAGAGGGATATAATGAAAACTTTTATAGAGAGCATTGAATATATGAGAAGTTTGATTCCTTGCATTTGTTTTGAGATATAAAGATGGTGATATTAGAGTCATGCTAGTGAGTAATTTTGGATTAGTAGATATACTTCTGTTAAGGTTTATGATTCCCGAAGCATGCATGTATGGTCTATCGTTATGTGATGAAGTTGGAGCATGATTTGATTGTCTTCCTTATGAGTGGCGGTCGGGGACAAGCGATGGTCTTTTTCTACCAATCTATCCCCCTAGGAGCATGCGTATTAGTACTTCGCTTCGATGGCCAATAAATTTTTGCAATAAGTATGTGAGTTCTTTATGACTAATGTTGAGTCCATGGATTATACGCACTCTCACCCTTCAACCATTTCTAGCCACTCTAGTACCGCACAACTTTCATCGGTGCATTAAACCCACCATATACCCTTCCTCGAAACAGCCACCATACCTACCTATTATGGCATTTCCATAGCCATTCCGGATATATTGCCATGCAACTTCCACCGTTCCAGTTATTATGACACATACCATCATTATCATATTGCTTTGCATGATATGTAGTTGGCATAGTATTTGTGGCTTGGCCATTGTTCATATTTTTTATACATGTCACCCTAGATCATTGCACATCCCGGTACACTGCAGGAGGCATTCATATAGAGTCATATCTTTGTGCTAGTATCTAGTTGTAACTCTTGAGTTGCAAGTAAATAAAAGTGTGATGATCATCATTATTAGAGCATTGTCCCATGTGAGGAAAGGATGATGGAGGCTATGATTCCCCCACAAGTTGTGATGAGACTTCGTACTTATAATAAAAATAGGCAAAAGAGCCCAAATAAAAAAAATAAAAAAAGAGGCCAGCCCAGAAGAAAGAAAAGGAAAAAAATAAAAGAGAGAGAGAAAGAGAGAAGGGACAATGTCACTATCCCTTTTCCACACTTGTGCTTCAAAATGGCACCGTGTTCTTCATGATAGAGAGTCTCCTATTTTGTCACTTTCATATACCAGTGGGAGTTTTTCATTATAGAACTTGGCTTGTATGTTCCAATGATGGGTTTCCTCAAATTGCCCTAGGTATTCATGAGCAAGCAATTTGGATGCACACCCACTTAGTTTTCTTTTGAGCTTTCATACACTTATAGCTCTAGTGCATCCATTGCATGGCAATTCCTACTCACTTGCATCAATATAAATTGATGGGCATCTCCGTAGCCCATTAATTTGCCTGGTTGATGTGAGACTTTCTCCCTTTTGTTTTCTCCTCACAACCTCCACCATACTCTATTCCACCTATAATGCTATATCCATGGCTCACGCTCATGTATTGTGTGAAAGTTGAAAAAGGTTGAGAACATTAAAAGTATGAAACAATTCCTTGGCTCGTCATCGGGGTTGTGCATGATAAATACTTTGTGTGATGAAGATAGAGCATGACAAGACTATATGATTTTGTAGGGTTAACTTTCTTTAGCCATGATATTTTGAATAGACATGATTGCTTTATTAGTATGTGTCGGTCCTAAATCCAGCATATCTCATAGTAGGGGTCCTAAGCTAGGCGTTGGAGCGATGGTAACACGGACACAGGATTTTACCCAGGTTCGGGCTCTCTCGAAGAGATAATACCCTACGTCCTGCTTTTGATTGTATTCATATGGGGTGTAGTATAGAGTACGTGCATCTACCACGAGATTGCTCTAATGAATTTGAATTCCTCTATTGACTAGCCTGGCCTCGGTTTATATAATGCATCGGGGCCCAAGGGTTTAGGAGAGTCCTCGGCTTGGGCGCCAAGTCTTGTGGAGTCCTCCTTATATTCGTCATGGGCTGCCCGAAGTGGCCCATTAGTGAACCTCCATGGGGGTCCTCGGCCCGACCCATATGTCGGGACATGACGTGGTGAGTACCCCCTAGTCCAGGACACCATCAGTAGCCCTGTGAACCGGTCTTCAAGTTGGGGACGCTCCTCGATCCTTCCGAAATGTTCTTCATCTTCAGTCGTTAGTATTGCAAACTGGCTCAAAAATTCATCCCATCTTCGATCTTGAGGATTGCCAAACTAAATCCAAAGAGTTCGCCCGTCGGGTATCCAAGGAGCCCTTTAGGTCTTCGGCCTTTATCAATGCCTTATTATTTTTTACGCCACACCTCAAGTTTGAAGTGTTTCCCGTGCAACGGTTTCCTCTTGCGTCCGAGCTACAACACCAAACTGCATCCGGTATGTCTTTTTGCAGCTGATCTCCAATGCCAGACAGCATCCAAGCTCCAATGCTGGACTGTATCCAAGCTCCAATGTCGGACTGTATCTGAGGTGTCTTTTTGCAGCCGAGCTCCAACGCTGAGCTGCATCCGAGGTGTCATAGATCATCTTGGTTCAAAAAAGTTGAAAGAGTTCAGCCGAGCTTAATGCCAGAAATGCCCTCTATGGAGCCAGCCACTTGTATCTGAGCTTTATGCCGGACTGCATCCGAGGTGGTGCACTACCTCGGGCGTGGGCTGATTTTTTGTAGATACATTTTCCTTGATTGGTGCAATTTATTCTCTGCCGACATATACAACCAGTATCCCTCAAGGTGTGTATCGGTTTAAAACCTGAGATACACCTGAAGGAAAGCATCCTAGTAGCTCCTGAGACTCAGGTCAATATGGGAAATCATCCTGAGGGTCAATTCCTAGCTCGGCAGCATACGTAAGAATGGAAATGCAGTGTGCATAGTCCCCAAGACTCGGGTAGGGTGCGGCCGACCAATCTGGGGATCGTAATCTCCTCTGAAACTGTTTTGCACTTTCTAAATTGTCTGCATTGAGTCATCAATGCAGTAGCCCCCGAGCCACTTCTCGGGTGGAAACACCAGATCAGAGGATTTATATAACCCATTAATGGCTTTAAAGTGATAAGCGCGAAGCCTGGTAGCCCCTGAGCCTTAATGTGGGCATGGGTGGCCGAATTAAGGATCGATGTCCGCTTGATAGAAAATGTTGTTGTGTTTAACACCGACTGCTCAGAAAGAGAATAAATATCTCTTAAAGGAGCTAGAGCTAGCGAAAGCCGAGCTCGCCAAGGTCGGCCCCAAGGGGCTTAATAGATAGGAAATTGATGACAATAGGGAATTATGAGAGCATCATGTTAGCTTCTCGGTTGTCTCAGTGAGATTGTGCCCTTGACTCTTTAAAAGATGGGTTGTAATAAATTGACTTTACTTGCAATTTATGTGTAATGATTCTATGTATCCAAGTACTCTACATCATTAGTGCTCGGATACGCACTATACAAAACTTTGTTAACCGAGCATCAGCTTCAAACCTCCTCATCCAGTAGCCCGGGAGTGTTTGTCCTACTTTATAAAGCCTTTATAAGGGCAAAGATTTACGGCAAACAAGGCAATCTGGCCATATGGTTTTATAAACAAAGGTACGCAGAGAGATATGTTATATTACTATTTAACGTAAGAAACATCTTCTGGGAAAAATAGTTCCTTTATTAGTTCTTTTTCCCAGGTTATCATGTTGACCATAATCATGAAACCTCACCTATGATCAATGTCAGAGGAAAATATTGAGGATTTAGTTTGGGGAAAGTTCCCGATCTCTGTGGTCTTAATGAACCTAAATTTTCACTTCCGTCATTGCCGACCAACTATATTCTTAAGATAGCTAGCTTTCGGCTTCACCTAGTCTGAGGTACTAACCCGAATGACCCGGTGGTAACAATCACAGAGGTGCTCCCTTTACTTCCTAGCCGAACAATCGGAAACGTAGGGGGTAAGCACAGGAGCCAGGTAACCCAGCTTTGCCAAAATCTTAAGTCAAATTGAAGAATATTTATGGCTTTATAACGATGATTACGGAAGGCAACACTTGTATATTATATACAAACACTTCATGTTATATGTTTATTTTGACTCTGTTGTGACCGTTTATCATGTGAAAGTGACCATCTCAGCTTCTACCCCTTTGTAGATGCCATGCAAGGTGTTTCCGCAGTAACGAAACAACCATTAGCCGATGTCTCGGTGCCCTGAGGCAGTTGCATTAGCTAAAACAGGGCAATCAGATATGCGGGTTTTATAACTTTGACTTAGCCATAGGAGCTTAAAGTTGGGAGGCCAGTTACTAGCCCCCCGTTAGTGTTCGGCGTCAGCCGAGGTCAAGCAATTAACACTTCAGCCAATTTTATGGAAGGCCCATCATTTAACACGGGGTAACCTCTATCGATCTATAATTTGACACAGTCATCGGTTCGCTGACCAGTTTACGCCCATTGTGACAGTCAGTTTTCGGCTTTCTGCACTGAGGCACTTAACCATTCGAGCTAGAAGCACAATCGCAGTGGTTCTCCCTTAGCCGAACAAATCAGAACGTAGGAGACAAGCATGGGAGCCGGGCAACCCAATTATTGACCGAAGACACAATTTGAAACTGATGCATATGAAGCAATATCCGAGAATGTTTTGCCGAGGACTCCTCAGAGTACCTTGGCTTTTGGTGGGTTCAGCTCTAGTTGCAGCCCCCCGTTGATATTACCAATGCCTTAAAGGCATCCGACGTTGTACTGTGAGAGTTATACTGAAGACACACAGTATCCCCCGAGACTCAAATTGGGTGCGGCCGACCAACCTGAGGATAAAATCTCCTCGGGAACTAGTCCGGATGTCATGTGCGTTTCGCGAACACCGAGGTGTAGGTCGGCAGGAAAGATGCCGAGCTACGGGTTGGAAAAGATCCCGAGCTGAATTATTATGCAGGGCACCTCGGCCATGAGGATTTCCCGCTTCATGAAAGAAAAACATACAAATAGCTTAAAAGTGCCATAAGCTCGAAAAGTCATAAACTTGTGTAAAAGCTTGACGTCCAAACTAAATTAAGTTTTCTGGTGCCAATCCGAAAATTGGTTTTAAAATAAATTTTTCCCTCCGTCGTGCTTTAACATAACACATCTGATCTCTAAACTTCAAGCAGGCTTGCCTTCGGCTTCAAGCCCGATATCCCAAAGGTGGAGAGCTTCTCAAAGGCCAATTTAGCAAACTAAACTCGAGCAGCTTTAGAGAGAAACCAGGCTATCCGACTATTGACCATACACTCGAGTTGGAAAAGGAGTGTTAGATAAAGACTTCGCAATGACTTAGAAGAAAAAACTATTATAAAATGGCTCATATAAATTTAAGAGCCCCCAGTTAACCCAGACAATGAAAGTTGTTTTTAGCAGACATCGTTCGTGACAAACATCTTTTCTTTTAACACAAATATAATGCTTGGTCGAACCAAACAGAAATTTATTTTTTTTAAAAGTTGAGCATGAAAGCGACTTGGCTGGTTAATGTGCTCGGTGTAAATGATGCGGGTCGAGGTACCAGCCCCGAGCTAGTCCCGAGGTGCCCGATAGAAGATCTTGACACTCTTAAGTGGTGATGTAGCTCGGCCGATGTGGCGAGGCAAAGCCCCCAGGCCAGCCGAGGTGACAGAGTGGGTCGGTGGCGTGATGCTGAAGTCCCTAGAGTATGTTGATGAAGCGATAACAAAGTTCCTAGTCCAGCCGAGCTTGCTGTAATGGGTCGGCAGGGCGACGCTGAAGCCCCCATATCAGCCGATGTATCGAAACAGGTCGGCATGGTGGACGCTGACTTGATGAAGCGATGCCGTGGCAGTGCCGACACAGGGTAGTGCGCCAAGCTGGTGACACAACTTGGCGATGCGGGCGGGACAACGACATCGGCATGCCGAGATGACGACGTGGCCTATTAAAGCTGATTACCTACGCACAAAAAATAGTGCAAGCCTAAAATATAATAATAGTAATATATTTAAAAAAATAATTTAAGCGAATTAAATAATTAGAGAAATATAGCCTGGGAGCCGAGGTCTATTTGCAGATGCAATGTTTGTAAGACTGCGGACGAAGGCGCACAGACGAAACGTCGGTTAATGCAAAGCTAGTTTGCACTGTTCATAAATTAGACTTAGCCGTGTGTGTATCGCGGCGATCTGTACTGATAGTATTCATCAATGCGTGGAGTAGTATTTATCAACTAAGTCTTGCTGCAAAATTGATCATTGATTGTCATTAGCACTTTGGCATACGTAAGCAGCAGAAAATTCTACTATAAGTGGACGATAGCGACCACCCATGCGCAGAAAAGGAAAAAAGCATATAGTAAGGAAAAATACAAAAGAGGAGAAATCTCCCTGGGTGGCCAGCCATTTTCATGGAGCATCCTCGGTTGTGTATGTCCTTGGCATGTCCTTGGCACTCCTCGGGACCGGGGCTGTGTAGGAGCCAATGCCCGATTGATCTCGGATGCGCTCATTGCTTCGTTCGAACACCGCCATTTGTTGATCCCTGGGCTTCAATAAAATGCCCGATGCTACAATAGGACTGTGCCTCCCTAGCAAATTCTTTGAAAGTTGATCTCAACTTAATCTGTGAACAAAGTTTGCAAGACAGCAATGAAAAATTCTAAAAAAAACTTATGCGGATCAGCTCTAATTGAAGAAATATCACCTGATTATCTCATCGATCCTTGATGATCACCCAGTAGGCTCTCAATGAAAGCAACAACGTTGGTCCTAAATTCGGCATATCTCATAGTAGGGGTCCTAACCTAGGCGTCTTGGAGCGATGGCAACACTAACACGGGATTTTACCCAGGTTCGAGCTCTCTCGAAAAGATAATACCCTACGACCTGCTTTTGATTGTATTCAGATGGGGTGTAGTTCAGAGTACATGTATCTACCACGCGAATGTTCTAATGAATATGAATTCCTCTATTGACTAGCCTAGCCTCGGTTTATATAATGCACCGGGGGCCTAGGGTTTAGGAGAGTCCCGGTGACCCACAAGTATATGGGGTCAATTATAGCCTTTTCGATAAGTAAGAGTGTCGAACCCAACGAGGAGCAGAAGGAAATGACAAGTGGTTTTTAGCAAGGTAATGTATGCAAGTCCTAGAATTGTGCTATACAAACGGTTTTAAACCCCTTTCCGCAACGGCATTTGGAACCGTCGCCAAGTGAGTGTGGGTAATAGGGGGTCCTTCCCACACGACACAGAAACCGTCGGGGATATGGAGCCATGATCCAGAGCCCTTGCAAAACGTAACCGTGTGCGATGCAGGACACACTAAATTCTTTCGCACGTGTACGATCGGTGATTAATGTTTCTAATGACACAGTGAAACCAAACAGTGTGTCGTAATGAACCATTTGGGAAATAGTATGTAAGGCACACGGGCCAACATATGAACTGTGTGTGATATGTGCCCTATCACACACGAGTTTTCTGCGGAACCCGTCTGCCATGCAAGACTCCATCACACACGTTCTCCCAACATTTACTGTTTGTGATAATGTTCTATCAGAAACGGTCCAGGAGCCCCTTTGCGCACATACAAGTGCTGCAGACCGTTTTTGATTTGTTGTGTATCACCGACGGTTGCGGCTAGAGTGACGTGTGCTTTTCATTTGGGATCCCACATGTTTCCTGAAAAAAAATGACGATTGGGATTGTATTTTACATTGGGCACGGTTTATTCCGAGTCCTCATGTGCGATAACTTGATATCACAAATGGTTTCGGAGAGCCTAGGCACACATAGTAGCGCTGCAAATTGTTTGCGATATGTTGTGTATCACCGACGGTTCCACTATGATTGACATATGCTTTCCGATGTGGATCACACACACTCATTTAGTTGAACCATGTGTGGAGCAATTGCGAGGTTAATACAAAAATATCCCATTTTGAATCGGCATGCAAAAAGCAAATTCGCCACAATATTCAATTGAACAAATAAACAAAAATATCCCATTTTGAATCGGCATGCATAAAGAAAATTGGCCACAATATTCAATTGAACAAATAAACAAAAATATCCCATTTTCAATCGGCACACAAAAAGCAAATTCGCCACAATATTCAATTGAACAAATAGTGTCCACAGGAAGACTATTCATCAGATTTTGCAACAATTGCAATTGAACATATGGTAGCTAAATTCCAATGATTTGTGCACACATATATCCATTACATAATTAATCATAGTGTACGAAATACGAATACCTCATCAGATGGAAAACAATGGATCCATGCGTATATGTTTAGCGGCTAACTCTTACTCAATGTTTCAGGAGAAGGCATGTTGAAATCTTCATTATCACCAGTGGGATTGATGTTGTGATTCAGGAAGAAGTCGCTGATAAATCTCCGAACCATCAACAATTCACTAGCCGGGAGCGGTTCAGGGGTCCTCAGTCCTAAGATGAGCTACAGTATTTTTAAGATTAGAATGTGCCAGATGAGTGGAGTAGAAGATATTAATTAAGATAGACTTACTAATACTAATTCGCAAGGATCATCACAACTATCAACAGATTTGCAGATGGAGAACATGTGTCTGCAAACATAGTATCCACAAAGGTTGGAACCTGCTTCTTGCTGAGGACACTGATTTTTTTGTACATAACTAGTCATGTATTTGTCCTGTTAGGAACAACCTAACCGGTGTTAGATGTATTATTTTTTCTTTGGACAAAATAGAAAGAGGTTTATTTAGAAGCTTGAACATTTGACTAGTGTAAGAAAAGGTATTTGCAAACTGTTGGTTAAATTTTCGGAAAATAACGGATTTTGGTGTGTTACCGGAGAAACGATCTCGTGCTACAGAGGTAGTTCCCTCTTGAATAGGTTCCCTGGTTTAGTTTTCCACAATGCGAGCACACTGCAAATGAAGATGAATTTTGACAACATCAATTATTGAACCAGATATGAATGCAAATTAATTTCAACATCATAGAATTCAATACCTATCCATGAATTGCTGAAGATGCGTCAGATCCTCAGCGTTTGTTGACTCTCTGAGAGAATCGATGTAGTAAACTGTGTTCTTGTTTGGAACAATGAATACCAATATCCAGTGACCGCTACATATTAAGAAAGCCATGAACTTACAAATTATGTCGAAATCTGAAAGACAATCAGTGTATGCATGGTTGTTTACTTGACTCACCTTTCACGATATGGCCAGAGAAATGATTCTGCATGGGACGTGTTTTCGAAGATACGAACGACCGTGTTAACGGCCCAGTCCTGTTCGTCGTTACCATGTAATGTTGTGCCATTTGCTAATGCAGGATCTATGAAATACACGCTCTCCCTTTTTCTTCTCTGCGCGTTTAATCCCCTGAGAGGAATAAAATGCAGTTAGTTGTTTATCATTTACAGCCTTGTATGGAGAAGTTGATCAGAGTTTGTCAAGTACTTACAAAATCAGGCATCTAACAAGAGTGGGATCGAGCTCGTTGAAGTTGAATAAGAGATGTAAGTCCTCGAAACTCACATGAACCAACATTGTGTCGGAAATGATCTCTGTAGAAGTGGACTAGCAAACCATGATGACCTGGTGACATTTGATCCATGCAATATTCATGTAACTTGCGGCAACTGGAGCTACACTCATCAAAGTATTCGCCAACAAGAAATGGATGGCCATGGACATAATTGCGTGCTTCAAGTACGGCTGCTTTACTTTTAGAAAGCGCCAATTCTACTTCTTCATCAGCCATGGCGTCAGAAATAATATTACTCCCAGATAAGTGCTTTAAGCAAGAGGCAATTGTTCTCTTTCCTCTTCACTCTCCCGCCACACTTCTTCGTGGGTGTAGCCTTTTTGGCCACTTCCTTCTTGGTACTTGAAGCATTCCTGGCAGAACGTCTGGTTGGCTGCAAGGTAGACTGCCGAGCAGACGGTGAAGCTTCAACGGACTGCTTAGTGATATGTCTCCAACATATCTACTTTTCCAAACACTTTTGCCCTTGTTTTGGACTCTAACTTGCATGATTTGATTGGAACTAACCCGGACTGACGCTGTTTTCAGTAGAATTGCCATGGTGTTATTTTTGTGCAGAAATAAAAGTTCTCGAAATAACCTGAAACTTTACGGAGATTAGTTTTGGAATTTATAAAAAATACTGGCGAAAGAAACAAGACCAGGGGGCCCACACCCTATCCATGAGGGTGGGGCGCGCCTACCCCCTGGGCGCGCCCCCTGCCTCGTGGGCCCCCTGATGCTCCACCGACCTCAACTCCAACTCCATATATTCACGTTCAGGGAGAAAAAAATTAGAGAAAAGGATTCATCGCGTCGCCAAGCCCTAATCTCTCTCGGGAGGGCTGATCTGGAGTCCGTTCGGGGCTCCGGAGAGGGTAATCCGTCGCCGTCGTCATCATCAACCATCCTCCATCACCAATTTCATGATGCTCACCGCCGTGCGTGAGTAATTCCATGGTAGGCTTGCTGGATGATGATGGGTTGGATGAGATTTAGCATGTAATCGAGTTAGTATTGTTAGGGTTTGATCCCTAGTATCCATTATGTTCTAAGATTGATGTTGCTATGACTTTGCTATGCTGAATGCTTGTCACTAGGGCCCAAGTGCCATGATTTCAGATCTGAACCTATTATGTTTTCATAAATATATGTGAGTTCTTGATCCTATTTTGCAAGTCAATAGTCACCTACTATGTGTTATGATCCGGCAACCCCGAAGTGACAATAATCGGGACCACTCCCGGTGATGAGCATAGTTTGAGGAGTTCATGTATTCACTAAGTGTTAATGCTTTGGTCCGGTACTCTATTAAAGGGAGGCCTTAATATCCCTTAGTTTCCAATAAGACCCTGCTGCCACGGGAGGGTAGGACAAAAGATGTCATGCAAGTTCTTTTCCATAAGCACGTATGACTATATTCGGTATACATGCCTACATTACATTGATGAACTGGAGGTAGTTCTGTGTCACCCTATGTTATAACTATTGCATGAGGAATCGCATCCGACATAATTATCCATCATCGATCCAATGCCTACGAGCTTTTTCCATATTGATCTTTGCTTAGTTACTTTACCGTTGCCACTGTTACAATTACTACAAAACTTCTACTATTACCTTTGCGACTGTTACTGTTACTTCCATATTACTTTGCTACTAAATACCTTGCTACAGATATTAAGTTTTCCAGGTGTGGTTGAATTCACAACTCAACTGCTAATACTTGAGAATATTCTTTGGCTCCCCTTGTGTCGAATCAATAAATTTGGGTTGAATACTCTACCCTCAAAAACTGTTGCGATCCCCTATACTTGTGGGTTATCACTTAGCAGACGGTTTATCTTTGCCGGACCGCTGAGCTGGCGGTGCTACTATGGCGGACTACTGGGCTGTAGGAGTAGAGGCATCAGACTGCTGACCATGCGTTGAAGCTAAGTCCAGTTTCTGCGCAGGTGGTTCCAACTTGTCGGTGTGTTGAGGAGGCCGTGCAACGCGTTGGTTTGCTGAGCAGGAAGTGCTGACGCATTGGTATGCTGATCACACGACTGCAGACCGACGGACAGATGAGCAGTCGGCTCTGGACCTACAGACTGCTTAGCAGGCGGTTCCGAAGCATCAGACTGCTTAGCAGTCCATTCCACCAGGTTGGTCTGTTGAGCATCACTACAAAAAAAGACACATCTGTGACATTTTGGGCTGAACAAATTTTTTTTCTGTCATACATATGACACTTCTAAGACGATAATTGTGACAGAACCCGGTATCATCATAGATGTGGTGGGCTCCTACTTCTATGACAAAAAATCATGACAGAAAATGGGCTTTTCGTCCTGGGCGGGCCGGAGACACAGCTGCATGACATTCTTTGGGCCGTCCATGACGAAAAAACCATGGTAGAAGCGAGGGGGAGGAAAATTTTGGGGAGTTACCAGTTACGGTGGGAGGTCGGGGGCCGACCGATGCGCGTTTCTCTCGTACACGTGCGAGGCGTTGGCTCTAACTGAACCCGAGCAAGGCGTTGGGCTCTAACTGAACCTGAGTGATTGCACTGCAAGCTACGCATTACTGAACCCGAGCGATTGATCGATGGCTGTTAACTGAACCCGATGGAGCGATTCCTTTGCTACTACTGCTAACTGAAGCCGATCGATTGGATGAACAGTGAGTGTTGCGGGGGGGGGGGGGGGGGGGTTGGATGAACAGTGAGCGGTGGCGCTGCCTCTGGATGAACAGGACCCCGTGGTGTGGAGGGCTGGATGAACAGTAGACAGTGGAGGGTGGCCGTGGAGGGGTGGTTGAACAGGACCCCGTGGTGTGGAGGGCTGGATGAAATGTAGACGGTGGAGGGGTGCCCGTGGAGGGGTGGTTGAACAGTAGCCGGTGGAGTAGCACGCGGTGGAGGCTAGATGAACAGGAGCCCGTGGAGGCTGGAGGAGGTCAACGGTAGCCCGTGGAGGCTGGAGGAGGTCGACGGTGGAGATGAACAGTATCCCGTGGAGTCCCGTTTTGCGGTACGCCACACCCCTCCCTATGAACAGGACCCCCGTTTCGACCGTAGCTCTCGAACACAAGTCCATTTTGTCCGTTTTGCGGTACGCCACACCCCTCCCGATCAACAGGACCCCCGTTTCGACCGTAGGAGGTCCGTTTCGTCCGTTTTGCGGTACGCCACACCCCTCCCGATCAACAGGACCCCCGTTTCGATTGTAGGAGGTCCGCTTCCTCCGTTTTGCGGTACGCCACACCCCTCCCGATCAACAGGACCCCGTTCCGAACATGGCCGGTCGAACACAAGGCCGTTTCCTCCGTTCTGCGGTACGCCAGGCCTCGTTTCCATCGCCTGTTCCGTCCAAGCCGGTTGGCTCCCACGCATTCCGTTGCTTCCTGATGAACACGATGCATTCCGTTGCTTCCCCATGAACACGAGGCATTCCGTTGCCTCCCCATGAA
Organism: Triticum timopheevii; assembly: GCA_963921465.1. Lineage (NCBI taxonomy): Eukaryota > Viridiplantae > Streptophyta > Magnoliopsida > Poales > Poaceae > Triticum > Triticum timopheevii. Next base: position 335,130,557 of record OY997266.1, on the reverse strand, counting down.
CACGACGCATTCCGTTGCCTCCCCATGAACACGACGACGACGTTGTTTCTCCGTTCCGACCCAGCCATGTACGTATGCGTGAGTAGGCGTTCGAGACCCTGCCCATATGTACGTACGTGGCCGTATTTTCTTTCTTGCACCCTCGCCGTTGTACGTACGTGTACATGCTACGTGCGCGCCTCTACATCGACACGTGCGCGCCTCTACTACGACATGTGCGCGCCTCTACATCGACCAGTATGTACGTACACGTTCGCGACCAGAATGACATGCTACGTATGCTTCGAGCAAGTGGGTCCCAACTGTCAGGCACTTCCTTGCCTGCGAAGATGTAGCTGGTGGGTCCCAGCAGTCAGGGGGCGAGTCGTTTTTTTTCGGATGCACTTCCTTGCGTGCGAAGATGTAGCTGGTGGGTCCCAGCAGTTAGGGGGGTGAATCGGTTTTTTTTGCCCGGACGCCGCTTCCTTGCGTGCGAAGGTGTAGCTGGTGGGTCCCAGCAGTCAGGAGGGAAACATTTTTTTGCGAAATACGGTAGCCCGTTCTGTGGGTCCCTGCTGTCAGGTGGAGGAATTAATAAGGAGGCACTTCCTTGCTGCGGCCGTGGACCCAGCTGGCCTCTCGACGTACAGTCCACGTCCGATGGAAGTCGTTCCTTGACCACGTTGACCACGCCACGCCGAGAGCACCAGGGCGGTGGACAACAACGAGGCCTAGGAAGGGGATGACGCAGAGCCGGTGAAGACGCGGCAGTGGATGCCCACGCGAAGAGGAGTATGAGTATTCACTCGTTCGGTTGCGACGTGAGGCTGCCGTCGCCGCAGGGCCTGGCCTAAGGTGGGAATAGTAGGGGGCGGTGAGGCCTCCGTGGCAGCACAACCGGCCACGGGAGGCAGGAGCAGGCGGCATGACCGGCGCTGCTTTGGGCGGCTGGAGGAAGAAGACCAGAGGTTGAAGAAGCACTACGGCCGTTGGATGGACATCGTACGGTCACTGGAGCTAGACTCGTTCGTATTGACTAAGTTGACAAAGCCCTCCGTCCCCATCAACTTAGTAGGCCCACAAGTCAGCTTCCCACCAAGGTGAGTCCCAGCTAGCAGGGGAGTATTCATTTTTTTGTGCGTAATAAAGAGGCACTTCCGGTGGGTCCGAGTTGACAGCGGCGGCAACGTTTTTTCGCGAAATACGGTGGCCCGTCTGGTGGGTACCAGCAGTCAGCGGGGAAACGTTTTTTTCATGAAATAAGGTGGACCGTCCGATGGGTCCCTGCTGTCAGGTGGAGGAATAATTATTTTGCGCATAATAAGGAGGCACTTCCTTGCGGCCGTCGTCGACCCAGCTATCAGCCTCTCCACGTACAGTACTCTTCCGATGGAAGTCGGTCGTTGACCACGTTGACCACGCCGCACCGAGAGCACCAGGGCGGTGGACGACGGCGACGCCTAGGAAGGGTCCCAAAATTCTAAATTTTGGAATGTTATATTAAATAGATAGATTTGATTGATTGTTTGATTGTTGTGTGATTAATTGAGTGATTTGAAACTTTATGAAAGTTAAATGAGAGGGAATAAAAGGACTTTCCCAAACTTTCGTTTTCTTTTCTGATCTTCGTGAATTCAAATTCTTTTCACCACAAAACCCTGGAGAGAAGATGACATGACTTCTTCCATTTATTTAAATGACAAGGGGTGTTGAAAATATTTGAATTTCATTTGAAATTATTTCCAATTCATAAACTTCAAGCAACTCAATGATTTTCATGAGAGAATATAAAATGACTTCTTCAAGATATATGAAATATGAGTTGGGAGTTTCAAAGAATTAAATTCAAAGTTCTTTTGAATTTATTTTTCATTTTTGAGTTATTTGAGTTTTATTCAAATTATTTTTCTCCAAAAATAAAATATACTGAAAATGGGGTAACATGATTCCCTACATCATAAAATTGTGGAGAAATTAATTTGAAGTCATTTTGGTATTTTTAAAATTATTTTAGTTGGATTTTATTAGAGCAGGAGCACTGTTTGAATTATTAGAATTTGTGTGAATTTTATTTAATGTTAAATTAATGTCCATGCTGTAGAAAATCTTTTTCTGCAAATTTTGATATATTATATGCCTATATAATATATTTATTTTATTTGGTTTTATTATTTTTATTTTGCCTAGATAATGTTTAAAAAAAATCCCTCCTCCGACTGGGCCGGCCCAGCTCCCAGCCAGGCCGCGGCCCAGCCCGCGTCGCGCCGCCACCGACCTCGACGTCCGTGCCCCAACCGGACTCCTCCGCCGCCTCTCCTCCTGCCCCCTCGCCCACGCCATGCCCTCGCCCCTCCTCATAAAAGGCGCCGCCCCGGGCCCCGCCTCTCTTTTCGTCGCCGCCGCCCTCGCATCTCGCCACCGCCGCTGCCAGATCCGCCGCCGCCTCCGACGAGCTCCGCCGCCCTGCACCGCGCGCCGTCGCCGCTGCAGCTGCCCGCGCCACGCCACCACCACCGCGCCGCCGCCCCGGCCAGAACCGACCCGCCGCCGACGCCCCGCTCGCCGGAGCCGTCCGCCGCCGTTCGCCGGACTCGCTAACCGCCGCCGCCGGTTTTTGGTAGAAAACCGCCCCGAACCGGTATACACCGATTTAACCACCGATTTTCTCTTCGGTTTTTCTTTTAAACGGTTTATTTTTTTAGATTAACTTATTCTGCGAGCGTTCATTAGATAGGGTTCGGTAGCGAACGATTTTCGTTCGTTAGCGATCGGTAACGAACGTTCACTATTTAGTCTTTTTCTTTTATTTTAGTTTTTCGGCCAGGGACCCGTCTGTGATGAATTTTATTTATAGATTAGTCCCTAGTTTTCAAACCCTCACAACTTTTTACTCGTTTGTCCAAATCCAACGAAACCAACGCCTACTTCTTCGTTATGATCTCCTCTATCCAGATAAACAACTTGAACTTGTTTTTGAAAATTTTAAAATTTTAATTAGATCAGATTTGAATTTGAACTTCATTTGATCATTTGAGCAATAGTAAAATTTTAAAATGTTAGGATTTTAATTTATGTTGCAAGAGTTATTCACTTGGTTTTGATGGTTTCCAAGTTGTTCTCTTCGTTCTTTCCGATCTTTTGAGTGATTGCTTATGTGTGATTACTATTGCTTGCTCATGATAGATTGACCGGAGTGTGACGAATAGAACTATCAGGAGTTGAGTGCGAATCATCTTCATCAACATTGCAGGCAAGTAACACTTGATCATATTTTTCTACTACCCAGTTTTTATGCATTAGATCAATCCTCACACATTGCATGTTTAGGATCAAACTAAATTGTGGGGATGGGAAGTAGATTGAGGTAGTACCTATTACCTGTTGTACTTATGAAACCTTTGGGAGTTACTTCTACGTTTGCTTATTATGCCATGCTATGCTAGTAGACGTGGATTGGGTGAGTGAATATCCATGACAGATGTGAGATTGTTAATTAATGGTTTATCTAAGGTGGCAACTTAAATACACATCTGGGTGGATTGAGGCACCTGGGGTTACCAGGACTTGCCTGTTTTTTTGGAAATCCCGGGGGTACCGTGTGACTTTCCTATGGACCGCCACCCAGGCTCAAAGGGATCATAAGATAATTCATACTAGTAACTTACGTGTGCAGCCACAAGCCATTATGGGCTCTGGCATAGTTGACTAAGTCGTGCGAACTCTTATAGTGGTGGACTAGCAGATGTAGGGGATGTAGGTGTACCGGTCCACCCATCGTAAGGTGCTAGCGCTTCTGAAAGACTGTGTCTCGGTCATCCGTTTCTCAAACACCATGTAGTGCGAGAAACCAAATGGAGGCGGCCGAGTCTTGTGGGGAAAAGTGCGCAAACCTCTGCAGAGTGTACAAACTAATCATGATTAGCCGTGTCCCCGGTTATGGACATCTTGAGTATCTAGTACTTGAATATTCTGTTGTATCTCAACATGTTACTCTAATTTAATATTGATGGGTTTGTTAATGAGTACTTTTTAATTGGGATTGAGGATGCTGTCAACCATTCTCAATGTTTAACAACCACCATGATAGTTAAATAAATTTATTCCTTTGCAGCAGGGAAAAATTGGCTTTACGCAAAAACTTTAACCATAGAGCTCTTCCACCAGCCATATATGCATGTAGTATAGCTTATTCTTTCATTACTCTCTATGTGTTACATTGCCAGCATATTCCATGTGCTGATCCGTTTTCGGGCTGCAACGTTTCATGTTGCAGACTTTTCAGATGACGAGTAAGTGATACGTTAGGGTTACGATTTCCTATACTCAACTTTGCCGTTGGTGTTGATGGGAATCCACAACCTTGTTGCTTCCGCTATTTTGGATTGAGGTAATGGTATTTACGTTACTTTATACATGTGATTTACCTCTGTTATAAATCCTCGAGTACTGTGTGTGTCAGCATACCGATCCAGGGATGACACGTAAGCACAGAGACTTGACTGTCTGAGGTCGGGTCGCTACAGCCGGGGAAGATGCAGCAGTGGAAGCCCGCGTGGAGAGGAGTACGAGGGTTCACTGGTTCGGCTGCGGTGTGAGGCTCCCGTCGCTACAGAATAACAGGGGGTGTGGGTGAGTGGAGGGATGGCCTGGCCTGCGGTGGGAGTAGCACGGGGGCGGTGAGGCCTTCGCTGCAGCACAGCCGGCCACGGGAGGCAGGAGCAGGCGGCACGATCGGCGCTGCTTTGGGCGGCTGGACCAAGAAGACCAGAGGTTGAAGAAGCACTACGGCCGTTGGATGGACATCGTACTGTCACTGAAGCTAGAATCGTTTATATTGACTAAGTTGACAAAGCCCTTGGTACGCTCCAAGTTAGTAGGCCCATAGGTCAGCCTCCGAAACGGTGCGCCCCAGATGTCAGGGGGAGGAATCATTTGTTGGGCGGCCGAAGCTAAAAATATCCGAGATTGAAGAAGAAGCACGGCATCCGTTGGATAGACATCCAACGGCCACTGCTGCTAGAACCGTGTGTTGACTATAATAAGTTGACAAAGCCTTGCGTACACGTCAACTTATTTTTTAGGGGACGCGTCACTTAGTAGGCCCACAAGTGTGTGGCAGAGAACTTATAGCCCACTTGCGTTTTGTAAGAATGTACAACCCATTTTTGAATTCTAATGGAATTTACAACAACCTGTTTACAATTTGTTAAAAGTACAGCCCATTTTCTAGCTAGGACAATAATTAATAATTTCAACCAACCGTTGAAGACAGAATTCAATAAAATTTCCCACATTTTGATGGGATCCGAAATATTTTTATCCCAAAATTTCTAGTCAGATTAAATATAAATATGTATTACGTAAAAATCCAATGAAACATTGCATGTGCAACAATGAAAATTTAAGATTTTCAAAATCCATAAATAATATTTTATAAACTAATTTAGTGTTTGGTGCATTTTTTTATAGTTACTGCCCAGTTTTTATAATTTCATCCCATTTATTATTTTTAAAGTCCATTTTCCTGTTAAGCCTAATGCATCCCTCCTAGGAAAGATTTGCAGCCTAGCGGGGCGGAGAATAACAAGTTGACCTTGCCTGGGTATTCCTCAAAAAGATGTATAGCTGGGCTAGCCATTTTGATCTTGAAAAAAGTAGTATGTGGGCTGGATATCTGGCTTGGGCTAGATGGGCCACAACCCGCCCAGTTAATACCCTGCTCACCTCTGAACCACAACGAAATCATCGCCAAGAAAACTCTGTAGTGCTCACGCCTCAAAAACACAAATACTGCTCGAGCTGCTTGGTCCCAGCTGTCAGCCGCACCTGGTGCAATTCTCTCGTTTATATTGACTACATAGGTTGACAATGGTGTGGGACCGTGATGTCAGGAAACCAGGAGAAATCAAAAAAATATATAGTTGTACATAATAAGGAGGCACTTGTGTACGTACGGCTATGGCCCTAGTGGGTCCCTAGTGTCATCCAGTCAAAATAAAGTCATCTCCTGAATCCTCGTGTTCGTTGACCATGTTAACAATGCTCAGCGCCACGGCGAGTGCAACAACTCAAAGGACAACGGAGAGGGCCTCGCGGGCCCTACGGAGATCTGATACAGCACCCGCTGCTTATTCAGGAAGCCAGGATCATCGAACACCTATGAGCACCTTCGAGAAACTGAGACGGCATGAAACGGTAAGGCCGCGCTTGGGAGCTCTGGTTTATTTCAAACTTGTATTAACATACAAGTGTAATTTACTCGTCATTGGAAGGCCCGAGGTCTGTAAGTAAAACCGGCGGGTTACGCGTGTAATTTGAGAGACCAGTGTATATTTTACGAGCACTGCTATATGGACGACATTACCAGACGATACATGCATGACGTGCGTATCATGCCATCCATGGGCAAGGCTGAAATAGTAGCTAACGGCTGGATTAGCAATCTTCCGAGTGTCGTTCAGCGTTTTTATCGTGTGTGAAGTACTTCTGATATTTTACTAGTCAAAATCGACCAACCAAGTGCCTTCACCCGAGACCATCTGCTTTAATTTACAAGCGTCAGTTTTAGAAGCGGTTTTGGTTGGAAAACGACGATCCAATCACGGCCTAATATCATGAGTTGGTCGGATGATCATATGGTTTCACATCTAAGCTACCCAACATGTCGTATAGGCTATGAATGAAACATCAGACGATGAACTTCTTACGCACGGAAACAACAGAAGAGGATGATCTTCTTAACAAGCAAATCACTGGCATTAGATCGACATGCAAAACAATACGAAGAATTATTCTCAGGAGGCAGAGTGAACAGCTCGTGATGCCGCATGCCACAACATTCCAAGCTCAACTTTGCAATCAAACACAAGGCCTGGCATTACATAGACAATATTAAGAACAAACTCTTAACACATGAATATCTCAGCAGAGTGACTATTTACTTCTAAACTGAACACATGAATAGTAAAAAACACTCAACGCTGCTCACAGCAAGTGCGTCCCACTCAAAAATATCAAATGCATGTCTTCTGGCTAACATCAATGAGCAAATTTTGACAAGGTTTTCCAATTCCAATATATTAAACTAATGTCTTCTTGCTAACATCAATGATTAAACTATGACAAGCTTTTCCCATTCAAAATATGTAATGCCTATGATCGTGTCCTGTCGTAGCTTCTTGTACTTGTTTGGGCACTTTTTGCCCAGGGCACTCCATGTGTTGTTAAATTGCCAATGGTCTCTGCAGATTAGTCATGTCACCGGTGTCTAATAATACTCTGTAAAGCTTCTCGGTCATTCCTTCTGTAATGTACCGCAACCAGTGACTGCTTCTTTTTGCAAAGTGGAACGACCAACTGGACCCAGTAACGCAGCAGTTTTCCTTGGACACATTGGCTCCTTTTGTGCAGTTCAACTAAAATCGAAGTCAGAATAAAACCGAGCTTTAATTTTGATATCCCTGTAAGCAACAATAGGTATAAGGGAAACAATTACTGAGGAATAACGGTTGATGACTTGTCTTAATGGGAAAGAAAGCAGGAGAGTAGCAATTCTCCATCAGTGTGATTCATTCATATTGACTGAGACATTATCTTAACAATGCCTTGTTTCAACATGTATAAATAACGACAAAGCAAAAAAGTACCATTCCTAAAACAATGCAACTGATTCATTTTTAAAGAGACATTATCTTAACAATACCTTGGTTAAACATGTAGAAAGAACTACAAAGAAGGATAGTACCATTCCTAACAAGTGTTGCAGTTTTGAACTAAGATTCAGTAGTTAACTAATTCTGAGAGTGGCATTGCTTAATTTTACCAGCGGCATTAGATTAATGAAAAGCATAAACAGTTCCAGGGGAGAGTGAGTGAAACAACAATATGTGCTTCCATCTACTTATAAAGGGGGTGATGCAGAGTTTGTTGTAACAAAGCAACAAGCATCATGTCTGGGTTGGTCCCATTTTTTCACTACTTAATGGAAAAAGACAGCAATACAATAGCTTCAGTTCAACATTGTGGAAAAGACAGCAATACAATAATAGTACCAATACAAGTAGCACAACATCTCAAAGCACACTGCACAATCATGTGGGTGAAGGCCTGTACTGACCTTTCATGAGAACACCAGGATAAAATACGAATATGCTAACACGAATAGGAAATCTAATCTCCTTTTGTGCAGTTGCACTGAAATCAAGCAAAGTGTTTCACGTAGAGAAGCAAAATGTCGCAATAGCAACAAGTTGAATAGATATCATGTGGTCGATCTCCTTTTGTGCAGTTCCACCAAAATTAAGCAAAGTCACCGATGTGACATTCAAGTTGAACTGCACAAAACACTCTTAAAACATAAGTGTTTCGAGTAGCGAAGCAAAATGTCGCAATAGCAACAAGTTGAATCAATACCCCTGTTTTAACAGAGGCAAAAAAGGAAACAATTACTTGCCGATAAAGGAGGATGAAAAAAACGGTGACAGAAAGAAGCATCTAACTTATCTTGGATGGAAGACAAAGTAGGATAGTAGCATTTCTAAAACAGTTGCATTGATTCATATTAACAGAGACACTCTCTTGAAACAACATTCATTAAAAAATGTAATTTACTTTTAACAGTGGCATTGCTTCAATTTTCCAGCAGCATTCTTAGATTAACAACAGCAAAATAGCTTTATGGGACATGCTAGCACCATGTGCGTCCACACGTATAAATGGGTGATGCAGAGTATGTAGCCAAGCAGCATATCTGTGTTGGTCCCATATTTGTTCTCTTTGAACTTTTTTCCTATGTGAGGGCAGCAAATCTAGTCCTGCACAAACTACCCCCCCCCCAGTTTCTTTCCGTTTTCAACAAAGAGATCGGTTCCTTACAGATGTGTGTACTGGGTTACCCCATTTTTCCCTTTTCGACCAACAAAATGGCTGGATAGCCAGTCTATACTACTTTTCCTCCCTCCTTTCCTCATTGAACCACGTCCTAGATTCATGCTCCGCCCCACCGCACCTTTCTTTCCTCTTTGAACCAAGACCTAGATTCGACTACAGATTGAAAAAGATCCACATGCAGCTAGAGCAACGACGGTTTCAAAGAAACTTATACCTTAGGGTCATCGGGATGTGGCAAGGCGTGCGGCGGGAGGCCGGATCTACCCACACTACGTACGACAGTGAGGAAGAAGGGGTCGGTGGCCCTCCCGCACAGGCACTGGGTGAAAGAGAACAGCGCAGCCGGTAGTGGATTGCCTTCCTCGCAGAAGGCGATAGAGTTAACGCTACACCTCCTCCCCTTCCCGGTGCGACGAGATACGGACGCCTCCTTCACCAGCTGTGAGGGGGGGGGGCAGAGAGACAAGAGGCCAACACAGTCTTGTTTAGATCTGGTGAAGAGACGGTGAGAGACTGTGAATATAGCAAACCCTAGCAAATGAACGCTAAGCCTCCAACATGTAACATATATGTATTGCGGCGAGCGTGTGGAGAGTGCAAACCCTAGCGAACAAGCACTGAGGCTCCCGCTTATATATATACTAATGTATTACGGACTGAGCTCCGGTGCCTTCACTCCATCTGCTTTTGGCTGTATGATAGGTGAGCCAGCCACATTTTGGGCCCACCTGTCATAAACCCAAAGGCAGGTGCACTAAGTCAATGAAGCTGCGTCCATATAGTACTCTCGTGTGTATACGACTAATATATAGTGGAGTGGTTTTCTTATTCTCTCCATAACAATCGTTTTAAATTGTGTAAGTATGAAACGAAACTCTTTGTTTAATGTAAAGTGAAGAAAACTAATACTACTTCCGATGAACTAACGATCCACGCCCACGCGTCCTGGTCGCACTTCATGTCCTTCACGTGTGGTACACTACCCTCCCTTAAGTGAACAACCACACATGCGCCAAATTATCGGAAACGTGTGAGAGTGTGTACAAATAAAGAATTTTAATTTCAATTATCGGAAAGGTTTGAGAGTATTACAAAGTTTGACTTCAGTCAAATCTAATATGTGGAGTAAATAAAAATGGAGGGCTACTTTTTGGGGAACATAGAAGAAATTCAAAATTTTCTACGCATCACCAAGATCAATCTATGGAGTAATCTAGCAATGAGGGGAAGGAGAGTGCATCTACATACCCTTGTAGATCGCTAAGCGGAAGCGTTCAAGTGAACGGGGTTGATGGAGTCGTACTCGTCGTGATCCAAATCACAGATGATCCTAGTGCCGAACGGACGGCACCTTCGCGTTCAACACACATTTAGCCCGGTGATGTCTCCCATGCCTTGATCCAGCAAGGAGAGAGGGAGAGGTTGGGGAAGACTCTGTCCAGCAGCAGCATGACGGCGTGGTGGTGAAGGAGGAGCGTGGCAATCCTGCAGGGCTTCGCCAAGCACCGCGGGAGAGGAGGAGGACTTGGGACAGGGGAAGGGATGCGCCAGAACTTGGGTGCGGCTGCCCTCCCACCCCCCACATATATATGGGGCAAGGGCGAGGGGGGCCGACCCCCTCAGATCCAATATGAGGAGGGGGCGACGGCCAGGGGGGTTGCCTTGCCCCCCAAGGCAAGTGGGGCGCCCCCTTTTAGGGTTCCCCCAAACCCTAGGCGCCTTGGGCCCTGGTGAGGGGGCGCACCTGCCCACCTGGGGCTGGTCCCCTCCCACACTTGGCCCACGCAGCCCTCTGGGGCTGGTGGCCCCACCTGGTGGACCCTCGGGACCCTCCCGGTGGTCCCGGTACGTTACCGATAGCACTCGTTCAGTGACCAAAGCAGGACTTCCCATATATATATCTTTACCTCCGGACCATTCCGGAACTCCTCGTGACGTCCGAGATCTCATCCGGGACACCGAACAACATTTGGTAACCATGTACATCTATTCCCTATAACCCTAGCGTCATCAAACCTTATGTGTGTAGACCCTACGGGTTCGGGAGACACGTAGACATGACCGAGACAACTCTCCGGCCAATAACCAACAGCGGGATCTGGATACCCATGTTGGCTCCCACATGTTCCACGATGTCAAGGATTCAATCAATCCCGTATTCAATTCCCATTGTCTACCGGTATAGTACTTGCCCGAGATTCGATCGTCGGTATCCCGATACCTTGTTCAATCTCGTTACCGGCAAGTCTCTTTACTCGTTCCGTAACACATCATCCCGTGATCAACCCCCTGGTCACATTGTGCACATTATGATGATGTCCTACCGAGTGGGCCCAGAGATAGCTCACCATCACACGGAGTGACAAATCCCAGTCTCGATTCGTGCCAACCCAACAGACACTTTCGGAGATACCCGTAGTGTACCCTTATAGCCACCCAGTTACGTTGTGACGTTTGGTACACCCAAAGCATTCCTACGGTATCCGGGAGTTGCACAATCTCATGGTCTAAGGAAATGATACTTGACATTAGAAAAGCTTTAGCATACGAACTACACGATCTTTGTGCTAGGTTTAGGATTGGGTCTTGTCCATCACATCATTCTCCTAATGATGTGATCCCGTTATCAACGACATCCAATGTCCATGGTTAGGAAACCATAACCATCTATTGATCAACGAGCTAGTCAACTAGAGGCTTACTAGGGACATGGTGTTGTCTATGTATCCACACATGTATCTGAGTTTCCTATCAATACAATTATAGCATGGATAATAAACGATTATCATGAACAAGGAAATATAATAATAATAACTAATTTATTATTGCCTCTAGGGCATATTTCCAACACTACTATGTCCATTTGGGTTTTTAGTCCACACCATTTTTTAAATCAAAGTTAATAGCTGGACAAATAAAATTACAGGGGAGCTGGATACAAAGTTGTGAGAAGGCTTAGAAATCAATACAAAACTTATGCTCTTAGTACCAACATCAATCCTTCTTCAAGGAAACATTTGGTTCATAGTCAATTGTGTGATAAAATTGCACCAACGTGAAAGACGACTGCGTCTCCAACGCAACCAAGGTGAACTGACGAAGGATATCATCTTTGTGCGTAACAAGCAAAGAGCACCGATGGAAGACTGCTTGTTTTTCATTAAAAATCGATCAGCTTCACCAGCCGACGCAACCATGAGGCGCAACCATGAGCATCGATACGTCATCATGGTGATGCATCATCCATTTGGCATCAAGTTTGGGTGAGGCACCTATGAAGTTCGACAAATCCTCACTGTGGTCTGTTTCTTATCAGTAATCCAGCTCGAGGAAGGAAGAACCACGTGGCAGAGGATAGTGAGGCGGAACAACAATGGCCATCCAATTTTGTGCAATTCCACTAAAATTGAGGAAGACATGCCCGGGTATGGAGACACAAATCGTTGTTTCCAAAAATATAAAAAAGGGTTAATGAAAAGTACACCAACAAACAGAAGCGTCATAATTATATCTTGATGGGAACTAAACCAGGATACCCGAGAAAAAAGCATTTCTTCATTTAACCAGTGATAGTACTACCACCATATGGACAATGACCGCACAACCAGCATGTACTTTTTGTCGAAACAATATGTATACCTCCACCGAGGCATAAATCAGGACAACTTTTCGAGTGACATTTCCTCTATAATAGTACTAGCAGGTGATGTTGGACCAGCTGACGAACCCTAGCTACTATGCATGGGGAGCTGGCGAGTAGTCGCATAAAAGAAAACCCGCACGCAACAACATGGGGAGCTGGACCAGTACAAGAAGTTATACCTCAGGTGGGCGAGATGTTGTTTAGGCGGGCGGGCTGGATCTGCCCACACGATGGCAGCGAACAAGGGCGCGGAGGATCTTTGTCCGCGCCAGCACCAACTCCGAGAGGACGGTGCGCATCGGCTCCCTCCGTCGCCGACGGCGACAACGTCAACGCTGCACCTCCTCACCTCCCGCAGCGGATGGGATTCAGCCGGATCTGTGACCATCGGTGAGGAGAGAGATAGAGTGGACACTGTCAACTTGTTTTGATATGGAGAGGGTGAGAGAGCGAGACGCGAAAAACTCTATCAAACAAGAGGCTATAATGGAGTAAAAAAAATCTCTCCATAGCAGTGGTTTTAAATAGAATACGCACGTTCCCGGAAAAAAGAAATGAAAACTGGCGGACAATTTTTTAAGGGTCTGTCTAGGACACATCTAGATGTGACATAGTTATGTCACATCTAAGTTGATGTCCACTCTGTTTGTGGTCTACTTTTTTGTCCTAGTTTTCTTTGTTTCTTGTTGCTAATTATATACTTGTGGGAGCTTAGATGTGATATCCTTAAATAACATCTAGATGTGAATTAGACAAACTGATTTTCTAACGTACCAAGAAAGAAAACTCGATCAAAAACACGCCCCCGCTTCCAGGTCGTGAGAGTCGTCGCGCACACACACATAGACATAGACATGCATATCCGTGTTTACGTAAAATTCCATTTCCATCTCCATATCCAATCATATTTGTCCAACTGGCACATTATTTACGTTGTTAATTATATACGCAGCAATATTAACGTACAACATCTCTTGTTTGCGCACGTCCAGACCGCTGCCAGGGCCGGTCCTGACCAACCTGAACCCTCTTCATCACCTGCGCGTGCTTCCCGCCCGAAATGGTCAGTGCCGCATTCATGCCCGGCCAGAGCGGACGCGGCCTCTCACTGGCACCGGCATTGAAGCGGCGCGCCGGCCGAGAGAGCGTCGCCCGCGCCGCTTCCGGGTGCACGCTGCTGCTCCGCGTTCAAAGGTCGCAATAGCCAGCTACAACATGCATGTAAAAAGTTCTTGGGAGTTCGTGCTACAGCTAGCTGTCCTCCCCCAACTCGTCAATCTCTTCCAGTAGGACTAGTAGTACTCCATAGCGCGATCCATCGACAAGCAGGCGGGAAAGTTATCATATACTCGGTTTGTGGTGAGTGGCATGCCGAGCGACCGTGTGGGGTCGAGCCGTGGAGGAGGGTGAGACACGAACACGACAGACATGATTTAAACGTTGGTTTTGCTCGATGGCGCGATCCAACAAAATGAAATGTTGGTTTCTCTCTGTTTCCATATTTTCTCCGGAAAAATGGAAACTTTCCACTCCATTTTCATTCCTATTCCAAGGTTGCCCCGTTAAAACATTCCATCAAATACAAAGGAAAACTAACACGCATCTCAATGATTCACAGATCATAGCCAATATTTACTTCACAACTAAAGAAAAAAGTTGTGAGAGCATGTACGAAAGAAAAACTACTGATGGGGTCACTACGACTTAAACCCTAAACCCTAAACATGATTTAATTCCCTGGACAGGTAGAACCTGTCGAAGGAAAGACGGCTAGCACCCTTGAATCATACGATGCTTTTGTGCAGTTCCACTAAAATCGACTTGAGCATCCCTGATGGCAAAAGATATTGAAGAAGTGTGATTAGAATAATAGTACTGGCACTAGTTCATGTGACATAAACTCATCACAAGTAGAATCCGGTAGAAGTAGAGAAAGATTGACATGGAGATGGAGCTATGTTAGTGGAGCAAGCCGTCTCCAAAAGGAAGATGGACTACCTGGGACGTCGGGTTGTAGCTAGAAGGGCGGTTGGGACGCGACATCGGCCCATACCACGGTGACCCCCGATTGGGACGCAACGATTGTGGGTTTTCTCCCTCGCCGATGTCGACCGCGTCTACGCAGAACATTGTTCCCTTCCCCCAGCTGCGGGATCAGGCCCGTCGTTCTATGCTTGTGAAGAGAGCAACCTTAGCAAGCAGGCTTGTAGCTTAGGCTCCTGCTACTGTATATATAGTGTTTTTCTTTTTCTCTCCATATCAACCATTTTATATTGCGTACGTGTCATTCAAGAGTGAAATGATGGTTGCTTACTGTGTGATTTGACTGCTCCTTAGTGGCCCCTACACGTACTCCCCCTACGTGTATGCAACAGTTACACGTACACATGGACGCAAAAACGCGCACGAGGCCCTAATGCATGCATGTCCGAGCACACGACGGAACACACACGGTCACGCTATGTGCTCAACCTACACGTGCATGCACACACATACTCAGTCAGGGTGAGCTAGTGACCGTATAAGCACCGGAAAATATATATATTGAGCGCAATGAGCGTATTATGAAATCCACTGACCATATTTTTACAAATATACAGTGATAGACAGTGTATTTATGTCGTTTGAAATTAATCCATATTAACCGGAGAGGAGGCAGTATGGACTAGCATTACTTGCACGCGGTGGCTCGCAGGACAAGGAGAAACTTTTAACTAATGCAAGCTCTCCCTCGCTCAGGCGGTGGACGTGCAATAGTTAATTCGGTGTCAGATTGCCAGAAGCATACACTATACTACTAGTGCTACTATTGTTCGACTTCCCGAATAGGCGAACAGCCAAGCGCAAAGTTTACTAGTACTAGTACTACTAATATAGTCTATAAAGGTACGTACTATACTAGTACAAGGAACCAGATGGAGGAGCTTCTACACTCTTATTATAATTTTAAAATGTGATAAAGCAATCTTCAACACATTTGGTTCTCTTCGAGGGTTCTCGCATGTGATAATGGAAGTTGATTGCATGGAACACTCGCCACAATTCTCGCTTAATTCTGGCTCATATCCTGTTACAAATAGTAGCGCTCGGTAATATTTCCTCTTTTTTTGGTTATTCAACATGTAAATAGGTCAGCAAACCTTGCGTCTTATCTTCGTGCGAACCGTGGTTGCTGCACTTTGAATGTGGCCGAGAGCTGGCTTGATGAAATACCTCGCTTCCTACTTCTTTTTTTGCGGGGTACCTCGCTTCCTAGTGACCAGTGTCTTGGCTGACCGTCCTAAGGATGCTTATATATGAATAAAGCTCTCTCATTTACCCGCAAAAAATATTAAGCCATATTAACCGGAAAGGAGGTAGTATGGACTAGCACTACTTTTTGGTGTGTCCCGTCAACTCGCAGAACGGGGAGAAGCTTGCAGGACAAGGTGAAGCTCGCTTACGCCTTTTGACTAATGCAACCTACCCTCGGTGGACATGCATCAGTCCATTCGGTGTCAGATTGTCAGATGCATACACTGTAGTACCCAACATGCGGAGTACCATCATTGTTCGACTTCACGAAGAGGCGAAGAGCCAAGCGCAGTAGTACAAGTAGTACTACTACTAGAACCGCATGGTGGAGCGTCTGTACTCTTATTTTTTTATCTGTGATAAAGTACACGTTTATTCCGGAGAAGGGCGAAAAACGGCAGCCCAACATGTATTGAATGATATCGATCAACCAACCATGCTTGAATATATCTTGGCCTCTATGCGAACCCGTCTGTGTGTTCTCGCTCCTCGTCTCTCTCAAGGAACGGCGGGTTGGCCCTTTGCCGTCAATTGAGATCGGTTTGCTCACACTCCTATCCCACATGTCAGTGATATGCCAAGAGGAGGTGTGTTGACCGACTGGCCATACGCGTACTTGGTTTTGAACCTTCATACTACCCCTCCCTCCGTCACAGTTTACAGGGCGCACTTCATTATGATGCATTTCTCTCAATGCATTTCCACCACCAAAGAGACTTTAGACGCGTTTGGTTTAATGCTCAATTAATTAGGGCGTGGTAACCGCAATCAAGTCCACAATTTTCTCTCCATGTACTCTGTACTACTCCCTCCATTCCTTGATATAAGGTGTATAGATTTTTGAAAAAAAATCCAAAATATAGGGTGTATTGTGTTGCAACACTCGTTTGGATAATTGTTTTAGGATTTGATTACATTTCCTTATATCATGCAAGCTCCTCTATTTTCTCATGTCAATTAGTCAGGTGTAAACTTGCCCAGAACTTGTGAAATTTTGCCTTCACGTGCGTTCTTTAATTTTCGTGCCAAAAACTATACACTCTACATTTAGGAACGGAGGGAGTACTACGGAGTGGAGTAAATGCATGCATGTGTGTACCCGGGGTGGAAGCACTGCATGCATGTGTGTACGCATTATTCCCTCTAGTAATAGACGTCGTGCTATAACTACCAATGCTATTTTTCAGGCCGATCGCTAGTCGCCTTGGTCCCACAGATCTTTTCTCTTTTTTCTGAAGCGTGCTGTATAAACAGTGATGGATGGAGTAGTATGAGCGGATTCAAAGAAGAGCGTATTGATGGTTGCTTCTTCAGAGCAACTTATAGTGGGAAAGGTGGGGCTTACGGTTTGACTGCTCATTACTCACTATTACTGCGGCGCAACGACCGGGCTGAGTCTCCCATGCGGTTGTGCACTACCCCCTCGGTTCTTAAATATACTCCGGAGTATATTTGTCTTTCTAGAGATTTCAACGAGTGACTAATCAAATATTTTTATTTTTAGAGATTTCAAATGGACTGGCACATACGGATGTATATACATATTTTAGAGTGTAGATTCTTTCATTTTGCTCCGTATGTAGTCACTTGTTGAAATCTCTAGAAAGAAAAATAGAATATTTAGGAACGGAGGGAGTACACATACGAAGCAAAATGAGTGAATCTACACTCTAAAATATGCCTGTTTGAAATTTGTAAAAACACAAATATTTAGGAACGAAGGAGTATAATTTTGTGCATGGCACATGGACCCAGATGATGAAGAGGCTTTTGGCAATGCTATCAAGCTTCCATCATTTGTTTACATAATTGACGTACTATACAAATAATTTTCCAGTGAGACATGAAATTGTACAATGGTGTGAGCTTTCAGCTTCTGTTTCGCGTGTCTTGCCGTCGATGCTCTTTCGGAAACAATAAAAAACTAACTTCCTTGCTAATGCATGTCAATTATTAGCAGATCAGAGCTAATAATTACATCACAACTGAAGACAGAGTGGTGAGAAGGTGTTAAATTAAAATTGAGCCATGCTTTCATTGGCAGCAACGTCCCCCCAGCTCTGTCTAAATCGACAAGGCATGTTGGGAAAAAAAGTAGTTGTCTAGAGCATGCAACATTCCGATCATTTTGTGCAGTTCCACTAAAATAGAGCTGAGCGTCCCTGTTCCAAAGATATTAAGTGTGATTACCATAATAGAGGACTGCTGATGAAACAATAAACACATAAATAGAAGCCGGTCACCTTTGCAGTCTCTCTTAAGACTAACTAGTTGGAGAAGATTAGGCTCGGAGTTGGATGGGGAGGATAGAGAAAAACCAATCTCCCTTTGTGCATTCGCGCTAAAATGTAGAGACATTGCCCATGTGACATTTTAGTACAACTGCACAATACACTCTTAAGAAAAAAGTGATTTGTGCAATTCACCAAAAGGTCACAATAGCAATGAGGTGAAATGGATAACCCTGTTTGCAAAAAAGAGGTAGAAAGGAAACAATTACTGGCCAATAACAGTTGATGGCCCTAAGGGAAGATAACAACACGGTTGTGTTTGTCTAAAACGGTGTGAGGACGAGAATGCAATATGGAAAGTACACTGGACGAGCTACATTTTGGGCAAAGAACTATGGAAGATCCACATGCAGCGACGTGGGAAGATGGGCAGTGGAGCAAGGCCGGAGGGGATACCTGGAGGTCGTCGGGATGTAACTAGGTGAGCGGCGGCGGGCGGAATCTGCGAGCAGGTGGCGTAGGCCCTGCCGCGCCAGAGCTTGGTCAGAGAGAACGCCGTGTACCGCAGATCGGGACGTGCTGCCTCGGCGCCGTCGAACGGAGAAACGATGCACTTCCTCCCTTTCCCCCAGCGGACGAGATGCGGCCGGATCAGTGACCAACGGTGAGAGAGAGAGAGGCCACCGCACTCCCTTTCCCCCGGCGGACGGGATGCGGCCGGATTAGTGACCAACGGTGAGAGAGAGAGAGAGAGGCCATCGCAGCCTTGTGTGAGATACTCTGAAGAGCGACAAACCAGGCACGCCCGCTCCATTGTATATAGTGAGCGGACTACCTTTTTCTCCATAAAAATCATTTTATATTCTGTGTACGTGCCATTGAGTGCTATAACTTTATTTAAAAATAATGCGGCAATGCGTCAAGTCGAACTTTGTTTTGTGCAGGCGTGGTACACGACCTCCCTAGGTAAACAACTGATACAGGCGTTCAAATTAGCATGTGGGCTGCCATTTCGTAAAGAAATGAGCTCCACCGTGTACCCGCGCGGGTGTGGTTGGGCACGAAGCGTGAGTACATGCATGGTGCACCTATTCTCTTCTTGTATACGTACACCACCTACGTGGGGTTGTGTGAGAGAGATACAAACCTAGGGAGATATAGTGTGTGGGTTCTTGAGAGCTTTTTGGGGGGGGGGGTCAATCAAAAAATGTAACATATGCAATGTGTGTGAAATAGAGTCCTGGATATAACATATATATAGAGGGGGCGATCCACGAGAAGAGAGTGGAGGTATCACCGGCTTGAGGTGTCCATAGAATTGAAAAGAGGGATGATGTGTGTGTGTGTGTGTGCGCGCGCGATCGATAAAGAGTGCCATCGAATTTGTGTGTGCCCACGTCAAAGATATAGAGTGGCTGGCCTACTGGAACGTGAGAGGGGACTTGTGCAGTTTGTCTCTGTGGCATGGATACCTACCTGCAGCACTCGACTATCAGTGTGTGGTGGGGGAAGAGGGAGGCCCAATTAACTATAGAGGTACAATGGCAGGTATATGTATGGAGGAGGAGAGAGGCCTACCTCATGTATTAAAGAGATCGATCTGCCTCATGTATTAAGGGAGATCGATCGGCATCCATGCATATGTGCAGGAGAGGAATAAGGTTGGGAGAGAGACAGAGCTAGAGTGTTGGAGGGGGTGGTAGTGGAGTTGCTTCTAACAAATGGTGGGATAGGCTTGCTAGACAAACGGAGGGCATGCCCGCAATATCAATAAGAGAGGAGATGGCTGCTTGTTGTCTGTGCACGTGCGTGTGAGAGACGTGTCAGGAGGCATGCACGAATGATGAGGGGGGACGATGTGGCTGTGGTAAGCAGACATAACTACATAGGAAGATCAATCACCCTTTGTTAGAGAAAGGAGAGACATAACTTGTGAGGTACGTCGATCGATTGGGGGGTAGTTAAAGTCGATCCAGGTATATGTTGGGAGATCGATCGGTATACATGCATGTGTGTGTTAGAAGCAAACGAGGCACGAGGAGAAGGATAGAGGTAGAGGGATGCATGTAGGAGGTGGTGCGAGAGGCATACTATATCGAGCGGGGAGGAGTGTGCGAGTACGAGAACGACGAAAAGAGTGGTGGGAGTGAGGCATGGACGATGACAAGAGAAGAGGGGAAGCTTGTGTTTGTGCTAGGCACACCTGGCTAGAGAGGCATATCGATCAATGTGTGCCGTAAAGAAGGAGCTGGGGGGCCTACACACACTGTGGGTGAATGACCTAAAGTGCAAAGACGAATTTGCGCGATGGAGCTAGAGAATGCTGAGGGAGGGTGAGAGGGATGCGGGCGTGTGCATGCACATGAGAAAGTTAGCACTAGCTACAAAGATAAGAGGGTTGTGTGGGTGTAAAATACGAATAGAGATCATATATACTTCATTATAAAAAGCGAATTCGGATATTCGAAGAATTTATCATAGTGTTTTAAACCGACGCATGTGTGAATATATATAACGGTGATACACATGGTGTGTTTATGAACATGTTATACTACATTTCATATATTTTATCTCTACTCTTATAAAAAATGGAGTTGTTGATGATGGTGTGCCTACCATCCTGCATTATAGGTCGTTCGATTTATATCTGGCGGATAGCAAGGAAACTATGATGGTTGAAGTTGGCAACAATCATGATTGTAGATTCTTATTGAAATAGAGAAACGGATTCAAAGTTAGTTCGAATTGCAGCGGTAGTATAGACATTTGGAATGCACTAAAATGTTGGTATGAGTAGGTTACATGCATTATACAGCAAGTGAAAAAAATTAATCAAACATAACATGGATTCATACTCCCTCCTTCCATCTATATAGGGCATAATGAGATTTTTAAGACCGTCTTTGACTATTGGCAAAATTAATAGTACATGACATGCACAATGTGAAAATTATATCATTGAAAGAACATTTCACAGACGAAGTTAACGGTGTGCTTTGTGTAAGTTGCATGTCATATATCATTGCTCTAATATTTGGTCAAAGTTAGCATCAAAAAACGCATTAGGCCCTATATAGATGGAAGGAGGGAGTAGCTTTGAATAGAATTTGTATAGTAAAACGGGGCAAGACTCTCTCTTTGTGTGGTGTGAATAGTTTTATTTTTTTTTCTTTTTGGTTGAGGGAAGTGCGAATTGATTTGGTACGTACAAGTACAATATTACTACACGTTAGGCTTGTCCCTAAAATTCAACCCGCGTCTTGTTATATCCCGAAATTTCAGATATCATGCTCCCAAAACTGGTGCCGTCACAACCCGCGCCTTGCTATCCCGAAATTACAACACGCGTGAAAACTCCCTCCAGCTGCCAAATCCCGACACACGAAATCCCCCTTCTAACCCTGAGCCGAAAGGGCCGCTAGTTCAAATCGGTGGGGGGGTACTTTTGTAACACACCCTACATTTTGGACAAGCGCGTCCCTAAGTCATGCTTCACCCCCTCCCATCTCCCCCTTTTCGCCATTCGAAATCCCAGGCCGCCATAACCTCTCCGCTCCAGCCGCGAAACCCCACTCTCCTCTGTTCGCCACGTCACCGCTGCCCAGCCGGAGCCTCTTCCCCGATGACGTCGTCCACCGCAATAGCTCGACGTCCCTCGTCCACCTCCCCGGATGAGGATCTATCATCCATCTCGCCGTCCCGCCGGTTCAGCCGCCCCGTCCTCCACCTCCAAGGAGCTGCTCCAACGATCACCTAATCTATCACGGCTGCTCCATCCCCACAGCGCCGCCTTAACCTGCTCCACCGGAACCGCAGCATCCTCACCGACTCCTCGGACGAAGCCGAGGCCTACTCGGTGCCACCAAAGAGGTTGTACACTCATCGCATCGCACCTTCTCCTTAACTCGACCTCCCGGCACCGACGGTACTCCATCCCGCACCCCCATGGAGCATCTACCTTGAAGCCGGCACCGCGGGCGACATCTCCATGGCGGCTCTCCCCCAGTGCGAGGCCCCTTCGGCGGCGGCGGCCATACCAGCCGGATCTGTTGCTGCTACTCCGGCTCTCGCTCGCTCGCTCGCGCTGCTGCTGCTGCTCCAGCTCTCGCTCGATCGCTCGCTCGCTCGGCTGCTGCTGCTGCTCTCCCCCTCGCTCGTGCTGCTGCTCTGCTCCGATTAAGCCACACTTCAGTCGACTGAATCGACTTTTGGGTCAGTCGATTTTCAGGGGTTGGGGGGGGGGGGCTCGCCGGAGTTAAGGAAGAACCACCCACAGCGGGGACGGGGGCTCGCCGGAGAGGTACCCCACTATCTATCTTAGGGTTCAGGGTGGGGAGGGGGGCTAGAGGGCTGGCCGGGGCGGCGATGGTGAGTTGTTTCGGGGCGGTGAGGCGGCGCTGGGACCGGCGGTTCGGCCGGTGGTGGCTGGCGGCTCAGGGGAGTGCAGGTTGAAGATGGACTTCAGGCCCTACCTAAACTACATGTCAAGTGCCTCTCTGCTACCATTGCGTTCAGTTTCGACAGTAGCATTCAGATTCCACAGTAAATTTCAGTTTCGACAGTTAAGTTCAGAGTCAACAGTTTTTACCTCATCTGTTGTAGTCAGGTGGTTTTTGGTGATGTTAATTTTACATCCATTTTACATCGTCTATTGGAGATGCTATTAGAATCCCACTTGAGATTGACAATGTCTGTCTTGTGCTGCTTCAGCCTTGACGTCTTACGGCTCACCGGAGCTGCACCAACGACAGAACGATCCATCACAACAGAGCAGTGCCCTGGACACCGTCTACAGATTCCTCAGATCTTCCTCCACACCTCCGACAGCCACCTCTGCCTCAACTGCTTCAGCGACCAACCGAATGATGATGAGGTCGACACGGCTACGGCAAAGAGGTTGTACACTTGTTGCATCACTTATTACTATACATTCACGTCGATCCATTATGGCTATTTTGGTTCAACGAAAAAACGTCGATCCACTAGTTGTTACCATCACTCTAAATTTCTGCATGCTCTCCTTACATAATCCCACCCTATTTTTTTCGTATGCATGTTAGATATTGTACACAGTCATGCTGAACATGTAGAGAAAAAGAGAAGAGTTTTGCGCGGCAATACAATGTCATGCAGACATCGCTCCATGGTGGGTTCAATGGCAAACCCTCCCCACCCCTCTCCAGATTGTAATCTAGAGGAAGATATCTATTCTGAGGCATATTCAAATGCTGCTGACCACTCCTATTTACCCCCCAAGGTGTTTGCTCTACCTTGGCATGATGATGTTAGTCATATCATGCATATGTTGCCTTGCAGTGCCTACTTTTGACATCATATATGTCATCTGCTTAGTTTAGACATGTTCTGTAATGCCACTTGTTTAGTTTCTATATCATATACGGGAATTATGTAGTCTCATGTCTTTTAGCCAGCCATAATATATGTGAAATGTGCAATGCCATCCTGTTTAACCAGGCATCATATATTTGAATGATATCTTGCCCATCCTTTTCTTCATTACATTTCCATTTGTCGACAATGTTTGTACATTAAACTACTCTTCCTGTGAATCAGCCATTTGGGTGGGAGATGGAAAAATCTGGAGTGAAAACAAGGCCTTCAGAGCAGATATCTTGTTGGGTCCCGATAACTCCTCAGAGATGGATTCAGAGACAGATGACCAGCCCTATTCCCCCACTGAGGTGTATGCTCTAACATGGCATGGTTATACTGATCATATCATGCATACGGTGTCTTGCATTGCATAGTTTAGACATCATATACACAATATTCAACACCATGTTCTTAATTCAGACATCGTATCGAATGCCCTCTGTTTAGCATATAAATCACATATGTGAATTAAATGATGCGATCCTGATTACTTAGATAAATGTAGGTGAATTATGTCATGCGATCCTGTTTAGTTATTCATCATATCTTTGAATTATGTTATGCTATGCTATCCAGTATAGATAGACATCATATATGTGAAATTATGTCATGCTATCCGTTTTAGTTAAACAATATACATGTCAACTATTTCATGCCCTCTTTTTTCCACACTATCTATTGCATCTGTCTCTCATACAATGTCTGTACATTCAACTATGTTTCCTATTTATCAGCCATTTGAATTGGAGTGGGTGATGCCAGTATCTAACAGAATAAAAACATGGTCTTCAAATAAAACAATGCTACCTCTTGGTGGAGATAGCACCCCGGTTGTACATGCACAAGAACCAGCCCTACCACACATAACCCAAACTGTCGCAGATTGTACCCCTACTGCAATGGACAGAGAACCAGCTTCACCCAATCTAACCCTAACCCCAGCCGATAGTAACCCAGTTCCTGTTGACACAACACCATCTCCACCACAGAGCTCCCAAACAAGAGCAGTTAGTAAGGCAGCTCCAGTGCCCAAAGGGCCAGTACTATCATGGTGTAGAACCTTGAAGTATGTCTAGAGGGGGGTGATTAGACTACTTGACCAATTAAAAACTTAACCTTTTCCCAATTTTAGAGTTTGGCAGATTTTAGCTATCTTATGACAAGTCAAGCAATCATCACACAATTCAAGCAAGCATGCAAAGAGTATATAGGTAGCGGAAATTAAAGCATGCAACTTGCAAGAAAGTAAAGGGAAGGGTTTGGAGGATTCAAACGCAATTGGAGACACGGATGTTTTTGGCGTGGTTTCGATAGGTGGTGCTATCGTACATCCACGTTGATGGAGACTTCAACCCACGAAGGGTAACGGTTGCGCGAGTCCACGGAGGGCTCCACCCACGAAGGGTCCACGAATAAGCAACCTTGTCTATCCCACCATGGCCGTCGCCCCTGAAGGACTTGCCTCACTAGTGGTAGATCTTCACGAAGTAGGCGATCTCCTTGCCCTTACAAACTCCTTGGTTCAACTCCACAATCTTGTCGGTGGCTCCCAAGTGACACCTAGCCAATCTAGGAGACACCACTCTCCAAGAAGTAACAAATGGTGCGTTGATGATGAACTCCTTGCTCTTGTGCTTCAAATGGTAGTCTCCCAAACACTCAACTCTCTCTCATAGGTTTTGGATCTGGCGGAAAGAATATTTGAGTGGAAAGCAACTTGGGGAAGGCTAGAGATCAAGATTCATATGGTAGGAATGGAATATCTTGGCCTCAACACATGAGTAGGTGGTTCTCTCTCAGAAATGGTAAGTTCGAAGTGTAGGTTTGCTCTGATGGCTCTCTCCACGAATGAAGAGGAGGTGGAGGGATATATATAGCCTCCACACAAAATCTAACCGTTACACACAATTTACCAAACTCGGTGGGACCGATTCAACAGACTCGGTCGGACCGATTTAGCAAACCTAGTGACCGTTAGTGATTTTCGGTGGGACTGACATGCAACTTGGTGAGACTGATTTGGTTAGGGTTAGGGCATAACATAATCTCGGTAAGACCGATTACACAAACTTGGTGAGACCGATTTTGGTAATAAGCTTTCCAGAGAGTTGGTCAGGTAAACTAGGTGGGACCGATTTGCTCTTTTTGGTGAAACCGAAATGTTACAAAAGGGAAACCGTGAGTTTGCATTGCAATCTAGGTGGGATCGATCTCTCACTTCGGTTAGACCGAAACGTTACGAAGGGAAACAGAGAGATTACAATCCCATCTCGGTGAGACCGAGATCCCTATCGGTAAGACCGATTTGCTTAGGGTTTGTGGCAGTGGCTATGACTTTTAAAATCGGTGGCGCTGGATAGGAAGAATCGGTGTGACCAATTTTGGCTTTGGGTTTAGGTCATTTGTGGATGTGAGAAAGTAGCCGAGGGTTTTAGAGCATATCACTAAGCACATGAAGCAAGAGGCTCATTAAGCAACACCTCATCCCTCCTTGATAGTATTGGCTTTTCCTATAGACTCAATGTGATCTTGGATCACTAAAACAGAAAATGAATAGTCTTGAGCTTTTGAGCTTGAGCCAATCCTTTGTCCTTAGTATTTTGAGGGATCCACTTTCATCATCCATGCCATCCAATCATTGAGCTTTCCTGAAATAATAGTCTTGGAATAGCATTAGCTCAATGAGCTATATGTTGTTATGAATTACCAAAACCACCTAGGGATAGTTGCGCTTTCAATCTCCCCCTTTTTGCTAACTGATGACAACATATAGATCAAAGCTTCGACAAATGATAATAAGATTTAACAACATCGTCGCTTTGAGAAGTATGTGATAAGCAAGAGCTCCCCCTAAATTTGTGCATAGTTTAAGATTTGCTTTGGACTGCAAATGCACAATGAATTAGGCTTATGGGTTACTCTTCCATGTCACATACATCTTGGTGGAGCGCTCAAAATAATAAAGATTGAATACATGCACTCATCACCAAGCAAAGTGAATGATCACATAGGATAGATAAGATAATATCATCAAACATGCATAAGTGTAGCTTATGATCAAACACATGATCATCAATGTCTCACAAGCATAGTATCTCAAGCAATCAAAAGCAAACAATTTTAACCACCAAATCAAAATAAGAGAGAACAAAAGCAACACTCTCTCTCTCGAAGCCTATGATCTATACATTTTCTCCCCCTTTGGCAACAAGTTACCAAAAAGTTCATAGAAAATGCATAGTGCTAGATCGACTCTTCAGGTGGTGGTGTCCGGATAACTCCGAGAACGAAGGCTTCAGTTGAAGTAGAGGGTGCTGGAGTTGATGCTGGAGCTGGTTGCACTGGAGCAGTAGGGGCTGTAGCTGGTGCTGAAGATGTTGCTCTGGTGCCTGTCACAGGCACTGCAACTGACCTCTGGGCTCTAGGCACTCTGGCAAACACATTAGTGGTACTCTTGCCCTGCCTCTCCAGCATGTCATCCTGCAGCTGCTCCACAACGGACTGAATCTCAGTTACTTTGACATCAAGATCATGAAATTTGAGTTCCATGATTCTTTCCAAGCTATCCTGATTCTGAGTGAGGGTGGCCAATTCTTTCTCAATCCTCAGAGTTGATGCTATTAAGTAACCAAGCTGCTCCTGCTTGTTCTTCAAGAAATACTCAGATGCCTCCTCTTGAATTGGCATCTTGGCAGCCTTCTCCTTCCTTGCCTTCCCCTTCTCTTGAGCATGTACTGATGATGGATCATTCTCATTCATGACAACCTGATTGTCCTCAAAGTCTGGATAAAGTGGAAAATGTTCCTTATCCAATTGATATTTCCCTATGCCCATATTTGAGTTAATCAACTCCTGAATCTGAGGGGCATATCCACAGCTCCTGGTCTGATCTGCTGCAGTCCTCTTAATGGTTTCAATCATAAGGCTCATGACTTTAAATTTTTGTGGCACATCAAATAAATGAAACATGTTGATTGCATGCCCTCTGATCATGTTGTGGTTACCAGACTTAGGCAACAGAGTGTGCCTTAGGATCCAATTGATAGTTGGCATTCCTGACAGAAGGAAGTGGACTGATCCAAACTTATGTGTCTCAACAGCTTTATCTGGGATCTCCTTGTACATGTGTGCCATGGAATTGTGGTCCATCTCCTTCTTGGCATAAATATCAGGTCATCTTCACTTTCCTTTGGGGCATTGATCAGACTTGCCCATTCCTCAACAGTTGACTGGTACCTGGTGCCTTCTGACATCCAAACTATCCTCCCATCTGGATAAAAGTGTGTTGTGGAGTAGAATTGCATGATAAGTTCATCATTCCAGTTGGTGAGCTTTTGCCCAACAAAATCAGCAACTCCACAAGCAACAAAGCTTTCTTGCACTCCAGGATAGTGCTCTTCATTGTCCTTTATGTAGGTCCAGTCGACCCACCTCATATCACAAACTATGGGCTTCTTATCCAACAAGATAGTCTCATAGAAGTCCTGTTGTTCCTTTGTATGGAACCTGTAATCAACAGCAGTTCTTTTCCTTGAGGCATATGGATCTTCCATCCTCCATATCCTCAACCCTGAGTCCTTCCTGATCCTCATGTCCTCAGCCACAGGATGGGCATCATTGTGGTCTGGTATCTTGGGCTTGAGCTTCCTTAGGACCTGTCCTTCTTCATCTTCCTCATCAGCAACATTTGGCACTGGGCCTTGTTCTTCTCAGTAGTTGGAATACTCCTAGTATTCCTCTTTGGTGCAAGCTTGGCCTTGGGGGCAACTTAGGGTGCTTCCTTGGGCTTAGATGTTGTAGCCCCTGATCTAATAGCATCACCCATAAGCTTGGGTGCCTTGGGTGCTGGTGCAGCAACCTCTTCTTCCTCTTCAGAGTCTCTTCTCATTGAGGGCTTTCCAAGAACCAGGGCAGTTGTGGTTCTTGCTCTCTTCTTCTTCTTATCCTGAGTAGCTTCATCCTCTGATTCAATGGTAAACTTCATTGTTTCTCCAGTGGGAACTTTCTTGGGTTTGGAAGATGTGACTTTCTTTGCAGGTGCCTCTTTGGGTTCAGTTTGTTCTGGCACTTGAGTGGACCTTCTGACCTTGGGCATAGGTGTCCTCTTGGTAGGAACCTTCTTATTGAGGCCAGGCATTGTATTCTTTGCTGAGCCATATTCCTTTTTTAGCACTACTTTCTTGGAAGTAGCCTCATCTTCAGCTGCCACATAGTCCTCATCCTCTGAGTCTGAGGTTCTCTTCCTCCTTTGCCTGGTAGCAGCCTTAGGCAGGTTGCTAGGAGTGCTTCTGCTTCCTTCATCTGAAGTGCTTGAGGGACTAGTGCCCTTACTCATGTCAATCTGCTCTTCTGACCTGTTCTGACTGTCACTCTGGTCTGACATGCTTCAAACACTGACTGTTGACCCTGTGAAGAGTTATAGATGAGGTAGAATGGATGAGCATCACAAAATGCAGAGATTTTTGCAAAAGAATGATTCAAAAGTTCAGTTTTAGTTTTCCACAGAAAGCATTTCGGATCAGCCGATTTTCAAACTCGGTGATACCGAAGCAGTTTTGGAACCTAAACTGATGAACTCAGTTCGACCGAGTCACAGTTCGGTGGCACCGATACTGCTAGGGTTTCACAAAGTCCTAAAATCGGTCGCATCGATTAGCAATTCTTGGTCAGACCGAGAGTTACTAGTGCAATGGCATAAGCCAAATTGGTGGGACCGAGTTTTTCAACTCGGTTGGTCCGAGATGGTCTCGGCATAAACCTAACCCTAAAATTTCGAATCTCATCTACTCCACGGATTGCATTGACTGGATAGGAGTGTTTCAATCGTGGCAAGAATCTATAAGAACACAATGTGCTAGGAGTCGGACGAGGATAGCACAGTGATCGAGTCCATACCCTAGCTTGGTGATGAACTCGCTACGGCGGCAATAGCGGGGTTGTAATCCGTTGACGGCGGCGGAGACCAGCGACAGGAGGTGGCTGGCGACGAGGAGACGATCCGGAGACCTGGGATGGCAGAGCGAGCTATTGTGCGGGCGAAGGGGTTCGGAGGAATTTCCAAATTTTTGCCCGTGATTATATATAGCCCGACCCTATCGGTGTGACCGAGTGGAACAACTTGGTGGCACCGAGATGCATAACTGTGTACAGTTACAGCAACTTGGTGTGACCGAAAAGTTCAAATCGGTTACACCAAGATGGAAAACTTAGATCAACTTAATGATCTCGGTATGACCGAAATGGAGGAATCGGTCAGACCGAGAATCACAAAGAAGTTTTGGAAGTTTAAGTCTATGACGAATCGGGAACTCCGAGTGCTCCTCACACAGAGTGGTTCGAATCTGACTTGATCAAATTTTGTGATGTAGCATGAATAGAGTTTGAGACGAGAAAAGCATAGATAGCTAGAGAAGGTTCTTAGGCATTCTTGTCCATCCGCTTGGCAAAAAGAAAAGAAGCCAAACAATCAAATCAACAAGTGGATGTCCTTGAATGAGCAAAATATGCACCAACATGCTCACACAATAAGATGGAAAATGAAATATGTGGCAAAACATGCACAACCAATTCTAGCATCTATCAACCAATTGGCGATGACTAGGTCATCTATATATGAGTATGTTGACTTAGGAGTCAAATGAAAAACATTTGATCATAGGTCATACTCATCGTTTAAGCTCAAGTGGGGTTACCACTTTTACATAATGCATTGATGTGTTCACACCATTAGAGTTGCTTTGACTCAATTCTTAGAGCTAAGCTCCCCCTAGATGTGAGATCCCCCTTTATAGGGACGAACTAACCTTGGGTTTTGTCGATGATGACTTCATGTAGGTGTTGAAGATGTGGATGCTCAATGTTGATGTGGATCATTTGGAGCAATCCTTTGGAGTGAGTTGCACTTTCAATACCTACACGGGTTAGTCCCACAAGGAACAAACAAGAATATCCATAGACATAGAGTGAAGCACACACAAGATGATGTCGATGAAATCATTAGGTTACCTTATCCAACATGAGGGTTTGTGACTCCTTGAACTAGTGCAAGATGTGGAAGTTGATTGCACTTGCTCTTGCCATAATGATATGAGTGAAGAATGTTGGTGGAGTCACCCTCAAGAACTCTCTAGTTCTTCTTCTTCGGGATCCACATCATCTTGATGGGAATCCTTGGAGTTGTAGTTGTACTTGATGAAGTAGAACTTGACGTAGTCTTGGGAACCCACTTGAACGAGGCCTTAGGTGCTTCTTCAAATGCATCAATCTCTTCTTGAAGCTTGTCCTTGCCTTTGTTCTTGTGGTCTTGTGGTGGAAGATCATCTTGGGCTTGTGTTCCCTTGAAGGAAGTAGGATCATACTTCTCTTGTTGAGGAACAAACTTTGTCTTGGGGTATTGATCTTCTTCCCACTCAACTCCATTGGCATTGAAAAATCGTTAAAAACCAACACCTTGATTCTTCCGGTGCCTTCCTTGCTTGCATACAATTTCCTCGAATTGCTTACTCCTGGCAAGGCTCTTGTAAACACCTTTCTCTATAATTCCCTTCAATAAGCTATTTTCTTGCTCAAGTGTAACTTGGCTAAGAGAATCATTAGTGGAATCAAGAGAACTACTAGAAGCAACAATATTGGATTTGACATTATTATTGTTACTACTAGAGGAAGTATATTTCTTGTACTTGTTACGAGACTTGACTTGAGGCATGTAAGTAGATAAGAGTAAATGCTTGGCAATGTAAGAAGAACTTTTCTTACGGAGATCATTATTGATTACTTTTAAGAACTCATGCTCTTGCTCAAGGTTGAGCTTTTCAAAGCGTAACTTCTCATGAGCCCTAAAAGTTCTCGATGATCCACGAAGATAGTTTCATGAGCCAACTTAAGAGTGTTTAGTTCTTTAGTTAGAAGCTCAATCTTCTCCTTATCATTGTTATTCGTTTTATCTTGATTAGCATGATTAATTGACGTTTCATCATAGTATTCGTCACTAGAGTTGTCAACAAGTAAATCATCATCCACAAGCAAGTCATCTTCATCACTATTGAAATCAACATACTCAGGATGTGTTACCTTTGGACCTTTGGCCATGAAGCATCTTCCAATTCCTTCATTTGGTGAATCAAATATGTCGTAGGAGTTGGTCGACACAAGTGCTAGACTGGCAACACCTTCATCTTGAGTATATTCGGAGTCGGAGTGATAGCTTCTCTCGGAGTGATTGTCGGAGTCGGAGCCGGATACCCATTCACCAACATGAGCTTGATGTCTTTGTTTTGTGTAGCTCCTTGATGACTTGTCCTTCCTCTCCGAATCCTTGCTTCTCCGTGAGGGTCTTCATTCATAATGATCATCTCTACTCCTCCTCTCTCTTGGTGGTGATTCTTCTCTATTGCTTCTTCTTCTTGGAGAATCTTCTCTTCTTTTGTAGGGTGTCGTACACTCATTGGAATAGTGTCCGGGTCTCCCACAATTGTAGCAATTGTGCTCTCGACTTGAAGATCTTTTGTCATGGTAAGACCTTGACTTGGAGCTTCTTTCTTTGCTTCTACTCTTGTAGAATTTGTTGAAGTTCTTCACCATTAAGCTCAATTTTTCATTGAAGGTTTGTTTCTCACTTGATGATGTGGGGGCTTCACTTGAGTCTTTGTAAGCACCAATTGACTTGTTGTGAAGTTCCTCCTTATCCTTGAGTGACATCTCATGAGCAACAATTCTTCCAATGACTTCCATTGGCTTGAGATTTTTGTAGTTTGGCATCATTTGGATCAATGTGCACACGGTATCATACTTTCCATCCAGTGCCCTTAGTATCTTCTTGATGATGAATTTGTCGGTCATCTCGTCACTCCCTAAGCCGGCAATCTCATTTGTGATCAGAGCAAGCCTAGAGTACATTTCAGCGACACCTTCACCATCCTTCATTTTGAACTTGTCAAGCTGACTTTGGAGCACATCCAACTTTGATTCCTTGACGGATTCGGTACCTTCATGCATATCAATCAAAGTATCCCAAATTTCCTTTGCATTCTCAAGACGGCTGATTTTGTTGAGTTCTTCGGGGCACAATCCGTTGAAGATGATATCACAAGCTTGAGCATTGTATTGCAGCATCTTCAATTCTTCTGCATTAGCTTCACGGTTCGGCTCTCTCCCATCAAAGAATTCACCTTGCAAGCCAATACAAATAATTGCCCAAACGGCGGGGTTATGTCCAAGAATATGCATTTTCATCTTATGCTTCCAACTAGCAAAATTAGTACCATCAAAGTAAGGACCTCTACGGTGATAATTTCCCACTCTAGACGCCATACTCTCCTAGGTTGTGAAACTAAGGCTATGACCACCAAAAGCTATGGAAATCAAAGCAAATGGAGACCAAAGCTCTGATACCACTTGTAGGACCTTGAAGTATGTCTAGAGGGGGGGTGATTAGACTACTTGACCAATTAAAAACTTAACCTTTTCCCAATTTTAGAGTTTGGCAGATTTTAGCTATCTTAGGACAAGTCAAGCAATGATCACACAATTCAAGCAAGCATGCAAAGAGTATATAGGCAGCGGAAATTAAAGCATGCAACTTGCAAGAAAGTAAAGGGAAGGGTTTGGAGGATTCAAACGCAGTTGGAGACACGGATGTTTTTGGCGTGGTTCCGATAGGTGGTGCTATCGTACATCCACGTTGATGGAGACTTCAACCCACGAAGGGTAACGGTTGCGCAAGTCCACGGAGGGCTCCACCCACGAAGGGTCCACGAAGAAGCCACCTTGTCTATCCCACCATGGCCGTCACCCACGAACTACTTGCCTCACTAGCGGTAGATCTTCACGAAGTAGGCGATCTCCTTGCCCTTACAAACTCCTTGGTTCAACTCCACAATCTTGTCGGAGGCTCCCAAGTGACACCTAGCCAATCTAGGAGACACCACTCTCCAAGAAGTAACAAATGGTGCGTTGATGATGAACTCCTTGCTCTTGTGCTTCAAATGATAGTCTCCCCAACACTCAACTCTCTCTCATAGGTTTTGGATCTGGTGGAAAGAAGATTTGATTGGAAAGCAACTTGGGGAAGGCTAGAGATCAAGATTCATATGGTAGGAATGGAATATCTTGGCCTCAACACATGAGTAGGTGGTTCTCTCTCAGAAATGGTAAGTTGGAAGTGTAGGTTTGTTCTGATGGCTCTCTCTACGAATGAAGAGGAGGTGGAGGGGTATATATAGCCTCCACACAAAATCTAACTGTTACACACAATTTACCAAACTCGGTGGGACCGATTCAACAGACTCGGTCGGACCGATTTAGCAAACCTAGTGACCGTTAGTGATTTTCGGTGGGACTGACATGCAACTCGGTGAGACCGATTCGGTTGGGGTTAGGGCATAACGTAATCTCGGTAAGGCCGATTACACAAACTCGGTGAGACCGATTTTGGTAATAAGCTTTCGAGAGAGTTGGTCAGTTAAACTCGGTGGGACCAATTTGCTCTTTTCGGTGAAACCAAAATGTTAGAAAAGGAAACTAGTGAGTTTACATTGCAATCTCGGTGGGACCGATCGCTCACTTTGGTTAGGCCGAAACATTATGAAGGGAAACAGAGAGATTACAATACCATCTCGGTGAGACCGAGATCCCTATAGTTAAGACCGATTTGCTTAGGGTTTGTGGCAGTGGCTATGACTTTTGAAATCGGTGGCGCCGGATAGGAAGAATCGGTGTGACCGATTTTGGCTTTGGGTTTAGGTCATTTGTGGATCTGAGAAAGTAGCTGATGGTTTTGGAGCATATCACTAAGCACATGAAGCAAGAGGCTCATTAAGCAACACCTCATCCCTCCTTGATAGTATTGGCTTTTCCTATAGACTCAATGTGATCTTGGATCACTAAAATATAAAATGAAGAGTCTTGAGCTTTTGAGCTTGAGCCCATCCTTTGTCCTTAGTATTTTGAGGGATCCACTTTCATCATCCATGCCATGCCAATCATTGAGCTTTCCTGAAATAATAGTCTTGGAATAGCATTAGCTCAATGAGCTATATGTTGTTATGAATTACCAAAACCACCTAGGGATAGTTGCACTTTTACATGGCGAACCCCAACTCCACCAGTTAGTACGCCTATTCTTGTGGGGGAAGCACAACCAGCCAGTCATAGTTTAGCATCTATCGCATTTGATGTTGTTAAATCGTATGTGCGTACCTTTCCATCTTGGAAATATTATACTCAAGATGAAGGAAAATGCCAGTTGCAGGTGTTTGTCCAGGAGTTATGTGTAAGTAATGTTATTCATGGCAATTACTTTGCTTCATCCCATACATCCTACCTCCATGATGGTTATAATACATCAAATTTTCCCATTTTTCTCTATAGAGAAGGACCGATTTGGAAACTCGGGATGAGGTAACCTGTGCTAATACCTCTGCTATCTTCAAGAATACTTGGTGGCAGTATCGGAATTACCTGAAGAAAACGTACTTCACCGGCAAAGAAACTCATCAAATTCCCTTACGTTCTCCTGAGACACATTTACTGGACGATGACTGGGAATGCCTTGTTCTGTACTGGTCCCGAACCAGGAATGTGGTAAGGTCTATGAGCTCATTTTCTATTTTTAACTATTTTATTCTTGCATCTTACTGTACTCTGTTCATGTAGAACAAGTGCCTAAACCTGAAGAACAACTGTTCTAATTTAAGATTCCATTGCTATCATAGTTCAAAAAAGCGCTAGGCGTTAATTGTGCATTTTGCCACCGCCTTGCGCTTTACTGACCAAAGCGCATGCTTATGCGCAGGTATGCACAGATTATGCGTAGTTATGCGCAATGCGTTTTGCCAACGCCTAGAGCCTAGGCGCGCTTAAGCGCTCGCTTAGGCGCGCCTTTTTTAACTATAATTGCTTTGCTCTTGTATCACTGTATTTACTCATACAAACTTATTTTTAAATTGAAGGATCCAATCGAAACTCCAATGGCACAGCAGGTATGTTCACGCATGTTTCTTTAACAGGTTTGCTCTTATCAATAGCTCTGTTGATTTCAATTTCAATTGTGTATACAGTTGACTTTCATATAATGCACATTACTAGCATCACAACAGAGCCAATACTGTTGTTGTACCCATCTGAAATCTTGTTGTGCCGTGTAGTTTCCCACACTTTGTATTCTTTCACTGCTGCTTTGTCTCTATTTTGATTTGGCAAGACAATGCAGTGACCATAGGACATAGATATATGTTTGTTTGATGCTTTTATTATGTACTAGTACTTGGCAATAGAAGATTTGGTAGTTTAATCCTGTCCACCTTACTAATGAACTGGTTCACCGAAATGAGTTTCATATACTAGTACATGCTAAACTTGTTATGTGTCTGCTTGTTTCTTCTTTTAGAATGCTGACAGAATATTGGGGAGGAGTGCCTTATTAAGCAATGGTAAAGGAAGTAATGCAAATAAGGTTCAGGATAGTGACACATCCTTGTTGGTATCCACAAAGCTGATAAAATAGCTAAGGAAGACTATCTTGAAGACAGCGAGACAACCCCAAAGTCCTGTCTTGGTTTAGTGTTCGACTTACTGGCCACTACCGCATGCACAAGCTATTCAAACTCACTGTCTGAATCAGTTCAGTTTCTTGAGTCTCAACTACAAGCTGAAAGACATCGATCAGATGTGCTGCGACAAGAAGCGGAAGGACTGTGGAAGTCCCTGGAGCATTCAGATGCATACTTTCTGGTGCAATAGCAAGCGTTGGAGGATTTTAGCGCCAAACAGGACAAAGCTAATCAGCTTGCTAAGCTTATTGCCAGCATGGTGGATACCCAGGATAACGTTTCTTGAGCTCTTCTAAAGTTGTTTCAGTTATGCTCTTGTTTTGCTGCTGCGTTTATTTGCACTGATGGCCAATTTTGACGGCCAGTGTATGTAATATGCTGCTTTGTTCCCTATATTTGCACTGGTGGCGAACTTTGATGCCCAGTGGATGTAATATGTGTAATAGCGGTAATAGGCTAGCCTTAATTGCTTGCTTATTTATTTCCTATTACTATACTTCATATACTCTCCATTGAAATTTCTCAGTCTAGTTTTATTTTGTAATTTCATTTTTTGTGTATAGTTATTTTTCATCTTTATTAATTTGTGTTATTTTTTAATGTTTTTCAGTATGAGTTTGTGAAGTGGCCTTTCAAGAGGAAGAGAGGCGAGGAAGGTGAGCCTAGCAACAAATTTGAAAAGATGGCGAAAAAGCGCTTCAACACCACGATTAGGTGCTCTTTGAAGGAGGTCGCTCTTTGTGTTGCGTTGTTGAAGGAACGTCACTTGAATGTTCTTCATACTGCTGATCTTGGTCATATCAAAGACTTCAAGATCAAATCCAACATTAATCGTCGTCTTGCTTGTTTTCTGATGTATAATATTGATACTAGGACCATGATCCTTGATCTTGGTGGAAACAAAGTTTTGGAGATCAATGCAGATGTCATTGAGAAGCTTTTTGCACTGCCTAATGGTGACGACTCTCCTCCAAGGCCTTCAGAGGATTATGGTGCTTCCTTGGTGAAGTTAAAGGATGAGCTTAGGATTCCAAGAAATAAAGAATAAAAACTGATGAGCTTCGGAATATTCTCTCGCAGCTTGTCGATGATCCTCTTAGGGATGGCCTTGCTCTGAAGGTGCTTGGTCTGATTTTGTACAACAAGTTTTTCTACCCAGGGTATTCTCTGCGTGTGAAGAAGGAGGCGACAATTGTTGAAGACTTTGACATTGTCAAGTTGAAAAACATGCAGATTTGTCAGCTGATTGTTGACGAGCTGAGACTTGCTATTGAAGCCTGGCAGAAAGCAGGTGCAGACTGGAGAGCTCTTCCTGGTTGTGTTATTGCGCCTATTCTAGCTTATTTGGACTGTCTGGACCACCGCTCCATTGACTGTAAAGATAAGAGGCACCCCCGTGCCATCTACATGGATCCTAGGAAGCTTATGAAACTTGCCAATTTGGATATCTTGAAGAAAGGTGGCACGGACCCTAGATCTTGGATCTTTGGCAAGTTGCCGGCGAGTTCTTTAGTACCATCCTTTGTAGTGCAATTCTTTTAGTTGTAAGTATTATACTTTTTGGTGCTATCCTATTTTCTTAATTAGTAATTAATCTTATGTGAAGTTTGGAGGTAGGTGTTGGGGTAAGAGGTTAGGGGGTGTTGGGGGGGGGGGGGTCTCCCCCATATTTGGTTAACAAAACTAGAATATATAAATACTGTCACCACATCCCACTCACACAAATTATTATGTATGCATCTGTTTGTACTGCTTTGCATACATTGTTTGTACTGCTTTAGTGTTCATCTCAGCACACTCACACAAAGTTATTATGTTTGCATCTGTTTGTACTGCTTTGCATATATTGTTTGTACTACTTTAGTGTTCATCTCAGCACTTATTGTTCATTTAGTATCGCTTTGTACTTCTTTTTTATATTTGTTAGGTTATTATACTTTTTATATTATTTAACTTTTGTCTATTAGTGTATTATTTTGTTGTATAACATTTTTGTACTCTCTTTTTGCAGTGGAAGGGGCGCAGCGACATTATCTATTTTGATGAAAGCGCTGAAGTGACTGGTACCAATTATTGTGTGTATCCCAAAAAGAGGAAGTTTGAACCGTCCTCAGGAATTGTTCATGCTAGTAGGCGTAAGTTTGCGGGAAGGAGTAGTCCTGCAGGTGTTAGGAGTGGGTACTTTGTTTCATTCCACTTTCCAAGAGCTTGATACTGCAAGAGCAAAGGCAGTTCAGTTGTCACTTCATCTGCCTAGTACCAGCACCCGTCTGCGCAGCACTGCTGGAGTTTTGCCCCTGAGCTTGCATTTAATGAAGATGCTCACAAGATTGTGTTGGATGTTGAGGCTGTCAATCTTGATCATTTGTAGAAATCTTTATCCCAGATCCAGGATGGTTTGTAATGTACAGGACCATACAAGATGGTCGCTGCAAGCCTTTTGAAGAGCACGCACAAAAGTATCTCACGGAGATTGCTAAGGGAGATGCTGGTGTTGCTGCTGCCGGAGTGCATACATGTGCTGGTGGGGAAGGGGAACACAATGATTCTACTATTCCTCATGTAGATAAGGTGAGATATCTTTTGTACAAGTATGTTTCTACTTTTCTATGATTTCATAATTCTGTGTGTTTTTGTTAGGTGAGTACTGATGGGCCAACATTATCTAAATTTTGTGCCCCTGAGCATCATGTGGCATCCAGTGTTTCGACGCCAGAAGATCATCATGAAGAGACAGATGTACAACTTACTGGTGATGTTGGAGTTGCAAAGAAACCAGAAGCTAGTGTTGCTGAAGCTTCTCATGAAGATCCAGTTGAAGTTGCCGCCGGTCATAGTGATTCTAGTACATTCACAGCCGCTCTTGAGAAGACATCTGCTACTGTTGATGCTGGCATTGAGCGCGAAGCTGTTCCTGTATCGGATGCACACGAGATCCCATCTGTTGCTGTGCTGGATCTTGTAGCTAAAGTTGTGCCATCTTCTGCAGGCAAAGACATAGGCAAGAACAAATAATGTCCACACCCATCTCTAAGCTTTAAACCTTTTGCTATTGTGATGATCTTTCAGTGTGTGATGTATGTTTATGGGAAGTGAGTTTCTTTTGTGAAAAAAATGTACAATATGTGTTTCAGGAAACATTTGTGATACTTGTAATATGTTTGTATCGGTGTAATCGATGTTGTGCTTTTGTGTCCTGATGCCTTTGTGCTTTACACTGTGTATGTATGTTGTACTGCCTTTCCCTTTGTTGAAGGTATATGTGTACTGCTTTTAGTGTTGTACTTCTTGTTAGCTACAGTAGCTCAACTGACTGGCACATCTTGATTTCAGAACTGCATTTGCAGTTGTTTCTATACTGTTTTAGTTCTGCACTGCTTTATATCTGTACTTCTTGTGTATCTACAATAGCTACACTTTTCATTGTGTCATGAGGTTCTGTACTTCTCCTAAAGTAGTTTATGTACTTCCTCTACCTGTATATTCTGCACTTCTCTTAATGTACTTCTTTTTCTGCAGGTGCTGATTATTTTGACGATTTGATACAAGATGAGGTTAACATTCCAGATTCTGTTGAAAGGTTTTACAATGCAGTTACTTCTATTGAAGAAAAGGACAAGATTGCGTATGTTTTGTATTCTTATTTCCTTTGTTCTATATTTTTTCATGCTTTTATAATTTTGTTATTTGACCTATGTCCTTCTGATTATTATGTGGTACATAATATTTTTCAGTGGAGAAGTTATGTTTGAGAATAACTAGTGCAAAGCTACCGTATTGGATATTTCTAAAGCGTTTCGCCCCGATGGCATGCTTGGCACAAAAGTAGCGTCTGTTGGGATCTACATTTTATCAGAGAGGTATAAAGAATCTGAAAAGTTGGTTGTGCCTTACTGGATCACTGTAAGTTTGTTTCTTATATTTTAATCTTTTGGCTATCTTTTTTTGCTTGCTACTTCATTTTTGTGAGCATACCTTTTGTTTATGCTTGCTTTATTTAATATTTTTGTGCAGTCGAAGTTGTATCGTGGAGATATATCTTCTCCCGTGATTAAATGGTTTTCAAAGAGAGTCGGAGTCGAGCGTATTGACCAGAAGGATTTTGTTTTTGTGTTTTTACTGACTTTTTGTTATTTTGCTTGTGCTTTATCTTGTTTCGCAGATTGTGTTCCCAACGTTAGATCCTCCTCCCAAAAGGCATCCAGCTGAGTCAGCTCATATTGGTCACTAGGTCACCATCAGCATAGACATGAAAAGATGGTGTTTCCACTATATTGATTCTCTGTACAACAAGGATGACCAGGATGGGTGGACTATTTTCCTGAAAATGGTGAAGAATGTTAAGATTCTCTGGAGGGCTGTTAGCAATAAAATGGATATCCATCTAAAACCTGATAATATCGACAGTTTTGAGACCAGATATATGAGCACAGAGAAACAAGAAGATGGGTGAGACATGCGCACATTTTTTCTTATCACACACTTCTTTTTTCTAGATGGATAACACTTTTTTTGAGTTCATTCACATTAGTGTTTTTTCCTTTTGTTGTGTATGAAGGTGTTCTTGTCGGTTTTTCATGTTGCCGACTGTTCAGTCATGGGATGGTAAAGAACTTATGAACTTTGCACATGCTGACATTGCCAACATGAAGAAGGCCATGCTTTTAGTTGGGCTATGTCTGGTCATTTCAATATTGATTTTAACAAGTTGTTCGGCTATCATCCAGGTTAGTATTTACTAGTTTTGTGTTTTGTTCTGATCATCCTGTTATATAAAATTCTTACATGCACTTCCAGTTGCATCATTATTGTACTTCTTGTAGCTGTGATATAGCCATCATAGGAGCAGTGTTATCTGTACATCTTTTTGCTACTTTTGTTATGCAAGTTTTGTGCTAGATCACTCTCTTTTATGGTTTCACATGTCTCTCATGATATTTTGTACCTCATTTTTATATTTTAAACAAGTTTGTACTATTGTGAATTCAGTACAAACTAGTACCTTGCTTTTGGTTAAACAAGTTTGTACTGAATTCTGATAGTGATTCTAGTACTTTTCAAAGTTTTATTATTGAACTTCTTGGTTTTGTATTTTTGTACTTCCCTAATTTCAACCTTTGTACTGCCATGTATTGCTTAAACATGTACTGCCTTCATTAGCTTCTTTAAATTTTTAGATGTAATCATTTTAATAACTTATGTTAATTTAGTTCTTTTATCTTCATTTTTGCCAATTGCAGAACAACTATTGCTAGGTTCATTCACGGTGTTGATGACACTAGTTTTGAGGTTGAGACAACTTTCACCGGTGAAGATTTCGTAAGGAATTTTGCTCAATATGGGCAGATCAAAGGCGAGATGATGGACTTTGTCATTTCTAGCTTTAATTCTGATGCAACCATGAGTCATGTTTTTGCTTCTGGGAAGCGTGTACTTTTGAGCTCGTACTTCGTTGCGGTAATGTTTTTGATTCTATTAGCAAGTTTCTCTTATTTCATGTGTATGTTATCTTTCTTTTTGTATTTTGATGTGTACCCTGTGCTTTCTGATCTTAAAGCACTTTTTCTTTTATGTGCAGTATGTTCTTGGACTGGATAATTTGACGAACACCAAGAAATTTGATCTCGAGGAAGCAGTTAGGTCATTCCACAATTTGGTGAAGCCTTCACAAAATCTTTTGTTGGCAGACTTGGTTAGTATAGTTTGTTAAAATTTTCATTTAGGTGTTAGCATGTTCTTTTTTCTGCTTGTTTTTGCAGTGTACACAGTTGTTTGATCTGTATATGTAACTACTTCTTACACATCTGGTTGTTATTTTTAAAAACAAATCTTGCTCCCCAACTGTAAACCTATTGGTACTTCAACTACTTTCCACGATTCGCTGTACGTTTTGAACAAATACCGTAAGACATTTGATGTCCTGGAGTCATTAAATTGGCCGCCAAGAAGCAGCACTCAAATAACAAAGAGCGAGTTCCACAAACGTGATGTAAAAGAAATTCTGAGTTTATGCTACTTTACTTTTATGTTTATAATATTTTCTTGTTCCATTTTGATATTTTAGTAAACGGTTTCTTATACTTCAAGGATTGAGTTCACCTCTGTTTTTACAGGGCAAAAGGTTTGATGTTGTTATGCAAGCTGTTTATGGCAAAGAAGCGTGCAAGAAGAACAATGTACCATGCTGGAGCGAGGTTGCAGATAAACCCAACTACTTGATGCCTGCTCAATAGGAAGTTAATGAGTGTGGTATCTATTGCCTCAAGTTTGTGTGCACGTTTGATGGGGATGGATGCGTCGAGCATATCAAGAACTACGATGTTTGTCCCTGGAGACTACCCAGTTTTTGTTTTATGAAGCGAAAAATATTTTCTTCATATTTGTTTTTTTGCCGCTCATTGTGCTGACATTTTTATTTTTTGTCGCAGGACCGTTCTGAGGACTAGAAGGCTGAGTACATGTTCAAAGTTCTTTTCCATGAGGATAAGAAGGTGCCTCTTGAGGACCTTCCGGAGGAAATCCAGTGCCTCTCCCCTACTTCTACGTTGTCAACACAGGGTGAAGAACTACTGCTAATGTTAACTCAGCTCCTAGCTGAATGATTTGATGACGCACAATATGTAGTGCGACTAGGATATGTGTTAGACAATGTGTTCTTTTTGTAATCTGGATGATCTGTCGTGTGAAGAACTACTTTTTTTGTGGGAATATTGTCGCCTTATCAGTATGCAAAACATCTCTGCTAAATGATGTGTATTTATTGTGAATTATGCCAAAACATTTGGCATCAATTTTAAAATTTATTGAAAATATATTCTTGTACTTCCACTATTGCTTATTGTACTTCCTACAGTTGTATTTACTGTACTTCTATTTCAACATAGATTTTTTACTCAAAATGTATTCTTTATAGCATCATTTTTGTCCTACAAGCATTTTTTACTGAATAATTCATTTTGTTAAATATAATAGAATATTTTACTTGTTATGGAAGGGGGGGGTCGGGTAGGGGGGAGACCCCCCTTACACTGTCTTGTACCGAGTGAACTTGTACCCCCATCTGTGTTAGCGCGAGGCCGAGCTGGGTGGGCCTGCGGTGAGCGCTAGCGAGGCGCAGGCCCACCCGGTGAGGCCGAGGTAGGAATGCGTCGTAGCAGGCGACGACGCGGCGTGCCGCGACATCGCATGTGGAGGCGAGTCCGTCACACCAGAGCCTCACCATCTATCTTAGGGGTGTGTGTGGGGGAGGTGGGTGTGGTTAGGCACCATTTTATATACGTTTCAAAAAGGAAGTCAAACAGAAATGATACAGAAACATTTTTACTATATGCAAAGTCGAGACGTATAGTCACTGGTGTAGTACCTTGATTTTTTAAAGTACTTTATTTTTCAAAATTATAGAACTGATGTCATAATAGAATATGCACTTCCCTTAGTGTTACGTTTGTACTTCTTTATCTATGTATTTTGTACTTCTTTGGAACTTGTTGTTTGTTAAAATAATACTTGCAAAGTCTATATATATATATGTATTTACAATGTCAATGTATTTGTTTATATATACTTGCAAAGTTTGTTAAATATATGGTTTTTATAGAATCAGATCAATTTTCAATGTCAATGTATTTGCTTATATATTAGTCATGACTCACATTAGCACATTACCATATAACTTTTTACAGGAATATAACAAGTAAATTGTACTCATGCATCCAAATCAGCATATTTTTAAGTCTGAAATTGGTTGGCATAGTAGTTGTAGCACAGTAGCTGTAGTATATATCATCTATGTTCTGAGAGTAACATACAACCCATGCAGCAATATGACAAGTTATTATATTATACAAGCTAATCAACATTTCTTTAATCTAGAGCTACTCCTTGTTGGTGTTTGTTTTGGCGCTTGATTATTGCTATTGTATCTTGCTTTTTTGGGGGTGGGGGAGGTGGTGTTCGTTCTTCCTCTTCTTCGGTGTCCTCTTCATCAATATCATTGTCTTCATCATCATCCTCTTCTTCTCCTTCCTGTTCATTGTCTTCATATTCTTCTTCTTCTTCTTCTTCTTCTTCTTCTTCTTCTTCTTCTTCTTCTTCTTCTTCTTCTTCTTCTTCTTCTTCTTCTTCTTCTTCTTCTTCTTCTTCTTCTTCTTCTTCTTCTTCTTCTTCTTCTTCTTCTTCTTCTTCATCATCATCATCATCATCATCATCATCATCATCTTTTGTAGTGGACATATTATTGTTCTTCTTAGATTTCTGATTTATTTTCTTTGCTATCTCCAAAGCAGCTTTGATCACTAGACAGCTTAGAATGTTGTGCCCTGACCCAATTTGCTTGCATCCCTGGCATATCCTTTTACTTTTTTTATTCAGTTGTTTCTTTTCATCTTTGGGAAATTTTTTTGGACATGACCTAGCATTGTGCCCTGACCCAATCTCGCCGCACATACCACATTTCCTCTTCCCTATTTCAGTTTTCTCATATATTTTTAGGGCTGCTTCTTCCAGCTTCATTTTCTTTCCAGCCACCGATGGTCTCGATTCAGCTGTGTTCTTATACCTGCTGCCCTTAGTTTTTGATATTGGTGGAGATAAGATAACCTTAGTTACAGATTGAGCATTGCATCCAATACTAGGCATGTCATCATCGTTATGCGATGTTCTTGGCATCTCTGTTGATAAGTCAGGCTCAAACTGGTTTATATCTG
The DNA here is from genome assembly GCA_963921465.1 of Triticum timopheevii. NCBI lineage: Eukaryota > Viridiplantae > Streptophyta > Magnoliopsida > Poales > Poaceae > Triticum > Triticum timopheevii. The sequence continues at coordinate 335,085,874 of OY997266.1, read as the reverse complement.
GTGGAGTGCATGCATCACCATCATCATGATCAGCTTCTATTGATGAACCCACTGCTTCAACCCTGTTTAACACTTCTAGTAGGCCAGCTTTTGCAGTTACGTGCTGGTCATCTGACTTGCCTCATGTTATCACAACTTTCAAAGCTATTTGGAGAAGTTCATTTTGTTGATGCAGGAACGAAGACCCGTTAAATGATTCAGTCTTGTAGTCTCTCCTGTCAAATGTTTCCCTTGCCTTCGCTCTCGTAGTGTACCTCTTTAGGATGTATATATCTGGCACACTTTTCACTCTCAGGTGCTCGAGCATTGCAATTATGTGCACGCAGAACAGACCTAGGAGCAGGTAGTTTTTGTGCATGAAAAAACAATTAGTTTTCATCATGAAAAAACCAAACATAGTAAATTCACTTTTTATATATTTTGGAATTGGACGTGTAAAAATTATTTGTGTTCTCTATCTATATTTACCTGTATGCTCAAACAGCATGCACTCGTAGCTATATTCCTCGGTCTCAGTGTTCGCAACAACTTTGAACTCATGGTTTGACCATGAGAACGTATCTGTTGGCTCATGGTAGGTCACAAGATAATTATGTTCATCAACTGTAGGATCCTGGCTTGTTTTTATGCGGAAGAGTGTGCTATTTTTAAGTTTCCTCCTGAACTCGGTGAATACAGCTTTTGTATAGTGCTCACTGAACTGCTTCTCAAAACCGTAATGAGTTCTTGTGTTTGGTTCCGTCTGCAAAATGTTTAAGCAAGTGTGTCAGTATGGTTGTATGGAAATATCAAGTGCAAGAAGTTGTTGTACTTCTGTAAACTATAACAACTGTACTTCTCCCCTGTATTATTTTTGTACCTCCCCGAAAACTGTAATCTACCACTTCTTTTTACAAAGACAAAAGAAATTTGAATTGATAGCTTACCATTGATGCCAATGTCTATGCATTTTCAACTTGCCGCCTTGAAAATATGCAGTTGTTTACTTGCTCAGCAAATCGGTGAAGGTTTTGGTCATGTTTGACAAATCCTTCCTTGAGTATGTAGTTCATACTTTCGCTTCGTTGACTCGAAGTCATCCTTGCAGAGAAAACCTCTTTGAAGTAAGCGATATCTATTCCTTCCTGTCTGCCCACATGTGCAGAATCATGTGATCATCATGAAGCTTGTATTTATAAACTAGCTGGTGCCAAGCTGTCTCAATTTCAGTTGGCATCAGGGGTCAATTTATGATTGCCTCAAACTCAGCCTTCAAAGTGTTGTGCAAATATGCGAGGCGTACTTGTTTGTTATATGCCATCAGCAAAATTTGTGTAGGGACCTGGTGAAAAGTTGTTTTATCGTAGGGGTCATTGTTGTGGAATTATCACGTCAGATGTCCTAGTGAGAGGACTTAGTCGTGGAGCCATCGCAACGAGATTAGCTTAAAGGGGTTAAACCGGACAAAGGACATGGGGAGTTTATACTGGTTCGGCCCCTTGCGGTGAAGGTAAAAGCCTACGATCCAGTTGTGGTGGAATTGATGGGGTCTCGATGAGCAGGGAGCGAATCCGCTTTATCTATCTCTCGAGTTGTTGTTTCTTGTCCCTGAACCGCTGTCGGGTCGTCCCTTTATATAGACAGGTTAACGCCCGGCGGTTTACAGAATCCCGAGGCCAGCTCATACATGTGTCCGGCTCGGTTTATACGTTTTCCTATCTTATAGCACAAGTTACATATCTCATGGCGGTTTATGTCTATGGGCCCTAATCCACCCTTGGGCTCTTGGCCTCTAAGTCTCCGTAGTAAAGCACCATACTCCTTGTCTTCATGGGCTTCAATACGGATGATTACTTGTGAGCACAGCCTGGCCCCTCCTAGGCGGTTTATACTGAGTAGTTATATCCTCAACATTAGGCCCCAGATTGATTTGAACCTGTTCATGTCAATCTTCAATACTTAGAAAAACTTGAGCATCTTTGTATGAATATGGTAAACCGCCATGACGCCGTGACATCATCTTCCAAGATTGTAATAAATCGCCATGATGTCACCTGCTTATAAAAACCTGTAAATACCTCCATTTTATTAATAAACCTCCGAAAACCAAGGCGACAACTGTGTCACACATCCATTTTTGGGTTCCTTGATTCCCGCGCCTATCACTTATCCCTTCGCCTTATAAATAGAACCAAGGGTCATTCTTTCTTTCCCCTTCCTGCCCTTTCGCCTCGCCGTCTTCCTTGCGTTGCCTCAGCGCTCGAGCACAGCCGCCATCGTCGATCTTCGCCTCTGCACTAACAACGGCCGCTGCATCAACCTGATCTAACCAGAGAAATGCGGCGCCTCTCCGTTAGTCCTTCAATCTCTGTAAGTTTTCCTTCCTTCCACCTCAGATCTACCACTAGGGTTTCGGTGTTCTTGATGCTCTTTACTTGAACTTTGCTATCACATGGATCCTTTGATAAATGCGACCTTTTTCCTGTGCGGCCATAGCTAGAACCCATTTTTCTTCATCCTAGCATCTCTTTTATCAGTAAACAGATCCCATCTGGCCTTTAGTTGTTCCGCTGGCACCACTTAGGGCTTCTGAATTTTTCTCCTTTTTAAGACTGCGGTAGATCTAAAATTATAATACCAACTTGTAAAACCTGTTTGTGCAATACTTAGGAATTTTGTCAGATCTATAACTCCCACACCATTGTAGGCGGTTTAACCATTAGAAGATGATAACCCGCCAGGTACCATTAGCCCCCTCTTAAACCGCCAACTCAACCTCAATGTAAATAACCCGGTTTATCATGTATATATGCTTCAATTTCTTCTTCCTCTGTCCTTAGGCCGGTTTATCTGCATTAGTCATGAATATTTAAATCGTCAGTGATCCTTTTTTTCCAGCTTTCCATTGAAATGGCCAAAACGTTCTATGCTTGCAATTGGGTTCCTTCCCGGGTTACTGAAGAACAGTTAAATGGGCTTGTTTCCACTGGCGTTTTAGCTAAGAAGGAAGTCATAAATTGGAGAGTTCCCGGTCCATAAAATCCTCCTGAGCCCAAGGATGGAGAGGTAGTTGATTTTGCTGAACATCTGGGTCGCGGGTTTAGCTCGCCCGGTTCAAAGTTCTTTTGTGATGTTCTTGCCAGCTTCCAGATCCGCCCTCAAGATATTGGGCCTAACTATGTATCCAATATTTGCAATTTCCAAGATTTTTGTGAGGCTTACCTACAAGAAGAACCCACTGTTGAACTGTTTAGAGATTACTTCTATTTGAACCGCCGCACCGAGTTCACAGATGGGCCTAACACTAAGTTGGGCGGGGTCTCAATCTAGAAGAGAAAGGATATCAGCTTCCCTCATGCCAAGCATCATAGTCATCTGAAGGACTGGAATCAAACTTGGTTTGACTTCCGTGATACATCTCCACCTGAAGAGAGTCCTCTTCCGGGTTACCGTGCACACCGGCTTACCAGAGAACATCCAGTTCCTCAGTGACTGACTACCAAGGAACGAACAAAATATGCCCCTCAGTTATCAAAACTCAAGGCTTTTGTTGCAAACGGTCTAACTGGCGCCAACTTCATTCGGTGATGGGTCTCTTGGAGCATTATGCCCTTAAGCCGGCGCCCCGGTTTAATGTGTGAATACACGGGGGATTTGAATGACCCTCAGCATCGTATTGACATCCAGCTCACCGATGACGAGGTCACTGAATCTATCAAGAAGATGCTTGATGATCGGTGGCGGTATGCGGCAAAGTAGGGCTTAGTCCCTTCTGTACTTCCAATAAACCACCAGCTGTAAGAATTGCCTCATTTTTGTCTTAATCCGTCCCCTCTTAAAAATTCCTTTATAATTCGTTGTCCATCTATGCAGGGTGATGATCCGTTCTGGAAAAAGAAATCACAAGATAAACCAGCGAAGCCGCAAGATAAACCGGTAAGAGCACCTCGTGTTAAGACCAGGGTTACAAAGAAGCCCGCAAAGAAAAAAAACTGCCGAAGCCTCTGACTTGCCCAATGATGAAGAGCTTGATGACCCGGAATTAGAGGTAGAACTTGACTCTCTTGGTTCTTTTTTCATACACCTCATTGACAATGATTATTATTAGGATGATGCGAAAGGTAGCCACGCTGGTGATGCAGAGGTAATTGTTCTATCCTCCGACTCAAATCATGTGCCAGTACCAAAACTCCGTCGAGCAGTCCGAAAAGTAAAACATTCACACCCTCTTGCTTATTTGAATCCGCACTTTTCTTTGAAGACACAGCAGCATGAAGCCCGCCGCACAACCCGGCACAGTGGTCAAGTGGTTACCTCCTCCGGTTTACCATATTCTCCGGTCCGCAAACGCCGTCAAGAGGTCTCTTGTTCTTCTAATACACTTTATACCAAGGCGGGTTACTTCCGATATCCTCTTAATCCGTCTGATTCGAATTATCAGGGAACCTCCCATTCATCCTCCGGCGAGTCATCAGCCACACAGATGCCTCCACTCAAGACCGTTCCTGGGTAAGCATACTATACTTAATTTTTTATGCCTTCCACTGGTTTATTGTACTAACCTCTGCATTTGTTCTTTTTATTGCCAAACCCAGACTTAGCAAGAAAGCCAAGATGACTACACCAACTGATGATAATCCGGCCACTGAACCGGAGAAGACCTCAGAGGCTCTTGATCAGAATGCTGACATTACTCTGGATGATCCGGTACCTCAGGGTCAGGATACTTTTGTTGAACCGACAGAAATGAATCCAACGAGCTAGTCTGCTGATCTGTCGAGCCCAGCTGCTGATCCACCAAGCCCAGCAAGAACATCTGCTAAACCGCCAAGCCCAGACATGACTATTGATGGCAGCATAGATGATGTTGTGATTACCGGCTTTGGCCATACTGCTCCTGGCAACCCTGTCGCTTTATCAAAGCATAGTGCCAAAGAAGAATTTTCTGCTGTGGACAAGGGCAAGTGGAAAACAGATTTGACAAGCTATGCTCACCTCAATGCTCAGGACATTCACTCTGGATATTTAAACCGTCTGTATACAAGCCGCAACTATGAAGCTTGTTTAGTAGGTCTAATGAAAGAGCGATATGAGGTAAATATCCATTCCTTTGCACAAGTTCTTTTTCCTTATAGCCTTCTTCAATTATCAACTCCAGTAGCCCCCAAGGGTCGGTTCATCAATGTGAATGTGAACCGGGATTTGTAGTAGAATGATATTGAATTTTGCTTGTGTAGCCCCCAAGGGCCAGTTTATACCTTTAGGATGAACTCGCACCTTTCCTGTCATGTAGTATCCGGTTTATTGATAAAAACTCGATAACCTTGAATTGATCCGGTATGCATTAGCCCCCAAGTGCCAAGTATATAACTTGTTATGTGCTTGGGACTTATAATATCAGTTGAGAAAAAGCAATCCGCATTAGCCCCCAAGTGCCAAGTGTATAACTTGTTATGTGCTTGGGACTTTCAAAAAAGTATTACCAACTTATTAACTATCTTTTGCAGGATGACTTGACCAAAAAAGATTCTCAAATCACCGACCTCCAAGAAAGCATCAAGTCCTAGCAAGCCGAAACTTCCAAGGCCAAATAAGAGCTGAAGGGTGCTTTAACAGCCATGGAACAATTGAAGGATGGCTTCAAAGGCGAACGAGCAGATTGGGAAGCTGAAAAAGCAACTTTGCTAAAGTGGGCGGAGGATGCTGAAGCGGCCTTTAAACCGGTGACAGAAGAACTGACTGGCTTAAAGCGGCAAATCAACGCTATGACCTTTGTTGTTTTTGGTAAGTACCCTCTTCCTGGGTTGTACTTAGACATCCTTAAAATCTGCCTGTTTACCAACAATCTTGTAACCATTGCAGGTAGCCGTGTTGCTCATCTTGGTTCAGACATTCGCAAAAAATTGAAGGATGCCTCTACACTGATAGAGCAGTTATATACCGGCGCTCAACGGGTCATATGCATAGCTTCATATAATAAACCGCCCCCAACTTTGATCAAAGATACTTTGGCAAAGTTATCCATGATGCCTGCCCAACTCGAAGAGGTAAAGAGATCAGCTGCAAGAGTCGGTGCTCTATCTGCATTGACTCGGGCCAAGGCCTGGATAGCTGATCTTGATCCAGAGGATATTGGAAACGGCTATCCCAACCAAAAAGAAGATGGGTCGGATTTTGACAATGATGCCCTCAGGGCTTTGACAAAGGAAATGCGTCCACTTGCGAGTAAGCTGGCTGAGGAGACTGATTTGTCTTTCCACCGGTCGATTTATGACACAGACAACAAATGGATTGATGCGTCAGTTTATGAAGCGCAAAATCTTATCCCGCCAATCCGTAAGCATACTTATGCCCCTGATGTTGAACCGTCCGATCTTAAAAGTGATGAAGCTATCTTCCGAGCTTTATCTGGGATTGACTGGGCAACCATTGACTTCCAGCCACTAGGTGGGGACGCGGAGAGTGAACTGGCGCAGGATGATCCGCAACCTTCACATCAATCGGAGGAAGAATCATAATCCGGAGGCCGGTTTAATTTTTCATGCCGAGATATCAGCGATAAACAATTATTCTTTTGGGCGCCTGCTGCCTTGTACTAGGCTAGTTTTAAACACTTGGTCTGCTATGCCATCGTGCATAGCCACTTTGCCTGATACTTTTAATCTGTCTTGATAGTGCTATGTCGACTTATGCTCATTAGCAGTTTTATGCAATCCTGTTTCTGCATATGATAAACTTAAAATTGCCCTCGCGGTTTACCGCTGGACGGGTTATGATACCCAATATAAATCCATGGTTTATAACCAAGGCTGTAATAATCAAAAATGATAAAATATGAACTATATCATACCTGTGACATGGAATCACACTGTTGATTATATCAACTTTATTGTAGAAAGGGTGATAACTCCAATTTTTGAGTGTTGATAACTCCCACCATGTTGTGCTGGTTTTTGATGAAACCATGTCGGGTTATAATAAACACTGGATGATCATGCTGGCGACATATAGTCAAAGCCAGACCGGTTTAACAAATACCGAATTAAAATTGATATTGTACTGACAAATTATAGTTGAAAGCCAAGCCGGGTTAATTGACACCAGTCATCATATAAGTTTGCACTTGGCAACTTTTAAAAAACAGTCCGGGTTAGCAAGTACCGGATTGAATACAAACCTCATCGAAATGAACATCAAAAAAGAAAGATTTGCAAACAAAATATGTAAAAAAGACGAGGCTTTTCGTGGGCTGCCAGGCCACTGAGTTAACCATTTGACAAAGCCTTTTAAGATGGACCTCACATTAACCAATCGTCATTTTAACTTTGACAAGTTCAGGGTCTATATAAGATTGACTTGTCAAACGTTCGACGGGTCATACCAGGATTACCTGGGCGGAGTGACTTACTTGATGAAGGCAGGTTAACCTGGGGTTTTAGGTGAATACACCTGGCTTCCAAGCCTGGCTTTTGTAGCCTATTGCAAGGTGTGGATTCTTTGTTCTTGTAGAAGCAAAGATCCCCCAGGCAACGTTTTGAGCTATGCTCAGTAAGCGCCTACGTTTGAGTTATGCTTTGCAATAAACTCTCTTTGGCTCTTTATGATGTTGGGTATTAAGCCCCCAAGCCTATATCTGAGCTTTGCTCTTTTTTTCTTTGTGGCTTTATAAGTCGGATCAATGGAGAATCAGAACTCCGCTTTACAAGCAGAAGCCCTCATGTAACCAAGAAGATATATAAGACGAAACGGCAGAGGCCCCGCTTTAGCAAGGATGCCGGTTTATTTATTGATCATAATATGTACATTGTCAAAAATATATACATGATAGGAGCCTATGGCTCAGGTATAGTAAGGCCGAAGATGAGCAATATTCCACGGCCGGCGGGTCTCCTCCTTGACTTGCGTGAGTCTTTGTGCTCTCGAACATCGATGAGGTAGTATGACCCGTTTTTCAGATTGTTGCTGACCATAAAGGGACCCTCCCAAGGTGGGGATAACTTGTGCATGTCGGTCTGATCTTGGATAAGCCAGAGCACTAAGTCGCCTTCTTCAAAAGCTCTGGTTTTAACCCGGCGGCTGTGATAACGCCGCAGGTCTTGCTGATAAATCGCTGAATGAGCTGCCACAATATTCCGTTTTTCATCTAACAAGTCCAATGCATCTTGGCGTGCTCTTTCATTGTCCGCTTCAACATAAGCTGCCACTCGAGGCAAGTCGTGGCGAATATCACTTAGGAGAACTGCTTCTGCTCCATAAACCATGAAGAAGGGTGTATAACCCGTAGATCTATTAGGGGTGGTATTAATGCTCCATAATATGGAAGGCAACTCTTCTACCCAACAACCCGGCGTCCTCTGCAAAGGGACCATAAGCCGGGGCTTGATACCCTTCAGGATTTCTTGATTAGCTCTCTCCGCTTGACCATTAGACTGGGGGTGAGCCACTGATGATACATCAAGCCGGATTCGCTCACGTTGATAGAACTCTTCCATAGTACCCTTGGAGAGATTCGTGCCATTATCTGTTATAATGCTGTGGAAAACCAAAGCGGAAAATCACCTTTTTCATGAATTGAACCGTCGTGGCCGCATCACACTTGCTTACTAGCTCTACCTCCACCCACTTGGTGAATTTATCAACCGCCACTAGAAGGTGGGTCTTCTTATCCTTGGACCTCTTAAAAGGCTCAACCATATCCAGCCCCCAAGTTGCAAACGGCCAGGTGATTGGAATCATCCTCAATTCCTGGGCCGGAACATGAGCTCGGCGTGAAAACTTCTGACAGCCATCACACATCCTGACCAGATCCTCCGCATCAGCATGAGCTGTTAACCAGTAAAAACCGTGTCGGAAAGCCTTAGCCACCAAGGATTTTGAACCGGCATGATGACCATAATCTCCTTCATGGATTTCACGCAAGATCTCACAGCCTTCTTCAGGAGAAACGCAACGCTGAAACGCCCCTGAGACACTGCAATGATGTAACTCACCATTGACAATAGTCATGGACTTGGACCGCCTGATTATCTATCTGGCCAGAACTTCGTCCTCGGGTAAGTTGCCCTGGGTCATATACGCCAGGTATGACACTGTCCAATCAGGGATAGCATGAAGAACCGCCACCAATTGAGCCTCCAGGTCGGGAACAGCCAGATCCTTCTTCGTTGGTATCTTGACCGACAGATTATGCAAAACGTCAAGAAAAACATTGGGCGGCACCGGTTCATGCTGGGATCCGAGCCGGCTTAAAGCGTCCGTCGCTTCATTCTTGCACCGATCAATGTGCTCGACCTGGTAACCCTTGAAGTGACTGGCAATGATATCCACCTCACGTCGATAAGCCGCCATGAGTGGATCCTTAGAGTCCCACATACCAGACACTTGCTAATCCACTAAATCGGAGTCGCCAAAGCAACGTACCTGAATTAAGTTCATCTCATTAGCCATCTCTAGACCATGGAGCAAGGCCTCATACTCAGCTGCATTGTTAGTACAGGGAAACATTAAGCGGAGAACATAACAAAATTTGTCACCTCGAGGGGAAGTAATAACCACTCCAGCCCCTGAGCCTTCCAATTGTCTGGATCCATCGAAGTGAATAGTCTAGTATGTGTTATCCGGTTTATCCTCCGGTGCCTCTAACTCTGTCCAGTCATTGATGAAATTCACGAGTGCTTGGGACTTGATAGCAATGTGAGGCATATATTTTAACCCATGAGGTCCAAGCTCAATAGCCCACTTAGCAACCCGGCTAGTCACCTCCCTGTTCTGAATGATATCTCCCAATGGAGCGGAACTGACCACAGTAATGGGATGGCCCTGAAAGTATTGCTTAAGCTTCTGGCTCGCCATAAAAACTGCATATGCCAGCTTCTTCCAATGTGGGTATCTCTGTTTTGATTCGATAAGCACTTCGTTAATGTAATAAACCGGCCGCTGAACCGGATACTCCTTACCTGCCTCCTTGCGCTCCACCACAATGGCCACACTGACAGCCCGGGCATTAGCTGCCACATATAACAGCAATGGTTCCTGATCAATGGGGGCAGCAAGAACAGGCGGTTCAGCTAACTGCTTCTTCAGATCCTCAAACGCCGCATTAGCAGCATCACTCCAGACAAAGTTGTCTGTTTTCTTCATCATTTGATATAGAGGGATGGCCTTCTCTCCCAACTGGCTGATAAACCGGCTTAGCGCCGCAATACGGCCCGCCAAACGTTGAACATCATTGATGCATGCTGGTTTAGCCAGGGACGTAATAGCCTTGATCTTTTCCGGATTAGCTTCAATGCCCCTGTTAGACACCAGAAAACCCAAGAGCTTGCCTGCCAGTACACCAAAAACACACTTGGCCGGATTAAGCATCATCTTATAAACCCTCAGATTATTAAAAGTTTCCTTCAAATTAGCTATTAGCGTTTCTGCTTTCCTGGACTTCACCATGATATCATCCACATAGGCATGAACATTGCGCCCAATCTGATTATGAAGGCAATTCTGCACACATCGCTGATAAGTCGCCTGGGTGCTCTTGAGCCCAAAAGGCATAGATACATAGCAGAAGGCTCCAAAGGGAGTTATAAAAGCTGTCTTTTCCTGGTCCTTAACTGCCATTTTAATCTGATGATAACCCGAATAAGCATCCAGAAAACTCAAACGCTCACAACCCCCGTAGCATCAATGATTTGATCAATACGAGGGAAAGCAAAGGGATCAGCTGGACAAGCCTTGTTCAAATCTATGTAATCCACACACATACGCCAGGTGCCGTTCTTTTTGAGTAGCAGCACCGGGTTAGCCAACCACTCAGGATGAAAAACCTCCACAATAAACCCTACTGCCAAGAGCCGGGCTACCTCCTCACCAATGGCCTTGCGTCTCTCTTCATTGAAGTGGCGGAGAAACTGCTTGACCGGTTTAAACTTGGGATCGATATTCAGAGTGTGCTCAGCGAGTTCCCTCCGTACACCTGGCATGTCAAAATGTTTCCATGCAAAGATGTCCCGGTTCTCACGGATGAACTCGATGAGCGCGCTTTCCTATTTCGGATCCAAGTTAGTGTTGATGCTAAACTTCTTGGATGAATCGCCAGGAACAAAATCAACTAGCTTAGTCTCATCAGCCGATTTAAACTTCAAAGCCGGATTGTGTTCTGTAGTTGGTTTTTTCAGAGATGTCATATCTGTCGGATCAACATTGTCCTTATAGAATTTCAAATCCTCTGTTGCACAAACCGACTTAGCGTAAGCCGCCTTACCTTCCTCACATTCCAAAGCAACCTTTCGGCTTCCATGTACTGTGATGGTCCCCTTATGACCCGGCATCTTGAGCTGCAAATAAACATAACACGGCCTCACCATGAACTTAGCATAAGCCGGCCATCCGAACAGGGCATGGTATGGACTCCATATTTTCACCACTTCAAAAGTCAATGTCTCAGACCTTGAATCATGATCATCTCCAAAAGCAACCTCTAGAGCTATCTTACCAACCGGATAAGCTGACTTGCTAAGCACCACACCGTGAAAAATGGTGTTTGACGGTTTAAGATTCTTATCTGTCAACCCCATGCGATGGAAGGTTTCATAATACAAGATGTTGATGCTGCTTCCTCCATCCATGAGCACCTTGGTGAACTTATAACCTCCAACCTGAGGTGCCACCACCAAAGCTAGGTGACCCGGATTATCAACCCGGGGTGGATGATCCTCTCGACTCCACACAATAGGCTGTTCAGACCAGCGCAAAAAACGGGGTACCACCAGTTCAACAGAGTTCACTTCCCTCTTGTGAAGTTTCTGATCAAGCTTGCACAGGCTAGTGGTGAAGACATGATACCGCCCACCATTTAACTAATTCGGGTGACTCTAATAACCTGACTGTTGCTGTTGCTGATTTCCCTGTTGATTGTAACCACCTTGGTTGCCTTGATTGCCTTGATTACCATGACCGCCCCGATTACCCTGAAATCCTCAACCGGAGTTACCTCCGCCGTAACCCGGCCCTTGTGACCCGGATCCTGAACCGCCGGACGGTCCATGGTCATACCGAAAAAGATCCGAGTTTTTGAACTCCCTCATAATAAAACAGTCCTTCCAGAGGTGCGTGGCTGGCTTCTCTCGCGTCCCGTGCCTCGGGCAAGGCTGATTTCATAGGCGCTCAAGATTAACACCTCATCCTCCACTCCGCGGGGGTGGTCTACCGTTTCGACGCTGGCCATTGTCCTGTGCATTGGTGTTAGCCACAAAATCGGAATTACTGTCCACTTTACGCTTACCGTTATTCCCAAGGCCCGCCTGGCTATGTTGTTGCCCTTTCGCACCGCCATTCTTCTTTCCCTTCCCCGGCTTCTCATCCTCAGACTCGGGATCCTTGGTACTATCAGAATCGGCATACTTAACCAAAGCTGCCATGAGTGTTCCCATGTCATTGCAGTGACGCTTGAGTCGTCCCAACTTCAAATTCAGCGGCTTAAACAGGCAATTGCCCTCCAATGTTATGACTGCTGAATTGCCATTGATGCGGTCCGATGAATGCAAGATCTCTGAAACCCGGCGTACCCAATGGGTTGTCGACTCACCTTCTTCTTGGACACAGGCGGCAAAATCCACAAGTGACATGGGTTGCTTGCACGTGTCCTTGAAGTTTCTTATAAATCGGGCCTTTAACTCGGCCTATGACCCAATGGAGTTAACCGGCAAGCTTTTCAGCCAAGTTTGAGCCGTTCCATCCAACATCATGGTGAAGTATTTCGTGCAAGCCGCTTCATCCACATCCAGCATCTCCATTGCCATCTCATAACTTTCAACCCATGACTCGGGGGGTAAATCAGCAGTGTAATTGGGCACCTTACGCGGCCCTTTGAAATCCTTGGGCAGCCGCACATTGCGTAGAGCCGGGGTGAGGCACGGCACCCCCCAAGAGCTGAAAGCAAGACCTCGTTCCACTGACGTCATTGGACGAACTGGAGTAAACTAATGGTTAGCGTGCTGTGCCGCCAACTCAGCTTCTCGACGCGCTCTACCGTTATCCACCATGTCCTAATCATTTGCACCACCGCGCGCCGGATTAGGCCCTCGAGGGGCGTCATGGTTCCGCGCACTGCTTGACACAGCCGGTTCATCAATGTGCCTACTGTAACTCTTGCTCGGATGAGGGGTTGAATGAATTCTGTCCCGGCTATACAAATAGGCATGCTGCTGCACAATAGAGGTTTGAAGAAGATCCCTTGCCCGCCACATCTCAACCGCCGCTGGAGATTCGCCCTCCATTGGAATAGCTGCCAACCGCGACGCCGCAACGATCATGTTCTCCAAATGGGTGGAGAAGTGACCCGGTGGCGTCGGCATGTACTGCGGCGGGTCATGGGTCCGGCGAAGTGGGTGTGTCGGCGTTCTGGGAACGGAGGTCCCCAGACTTGCCTGCCTGCGGCCTACGGCGTGGCTCGAGTGGTGGCCCAGTACGGCCCATCTTCATCAGCGCAAGACTCAAGACCCTCGCGAGGGGCCAAGCCTCGTGGGGCGGACGACACGAGGCTTCCTCGGGAGCGGCCTCGCCAGGCAGACTCGTGAGGAGGCGGAGAGATCAAGGCAGGGTACCTCGCGAGGTACTCGTGACGCAAGCCATGACGATTGAGACCAGGTGGGCGCCGGCCTGCGCAGTGTCCTTGTTTCCTCTTTGGTGCAAAGGGGGCAAGCATAGGCGTGGAGTACCGAGGCATCAGGCAAAGGTTGCCATTTCAGTACAACGAGACCAAGACCAGCAGAGCGGCAGGATGGAGGTCACTGTGGAGCCCAAGACGGCGTCATCACCAATGCCTTTGGCAGACGAAGACCAACTTTAGTTAGGATTACCTGTACTAGATGTTCCCCTTCAAAATGGCCGTTGTTGGCGCCCTTCCCGCTCAATATTTGGGAAGAGGACCAGGGCCTCTACATATAGAGATAGCCACCATAGTAGGAGGGCATCTCATCTGGAGGGCATCTGATCGAGTCCTCATTAGATCCATAGGCGATCGAGCTCACCCAAGTAGTTCATCACACCAGCTCAAGAACACCTCTCGCGAGGCTGTTCTTCCATTTGTACTGTTCATCATCAGCCCCTGAGGCAATCCACCACACCACACCACACACTGGAGTAGGGTATTACACCGCAATGGTGGACCGAACCAGTATAAATCTTGTGTCCCACGTGTTGTTCATCGTTTTTGCTTAGATTCTCGCGAGGCGATTGGACGTGGATCGGTAGGGGGTAGATCTTCGTGCGCACCCCAGAGTTCGAACCCTTAAGGGTCTGCTGGAACCCGACATCCGACATTTTGCGTGCCAGGTAGGGGTGTGCCGGAATCTTCCTTCTTCCGTCCTGCGTTCTGCCGCTTCACCGCCTCCATGTCTGGCGACCCGACAGCCAACTCCGATCGCTGGGCGGCATGGCCTGCCCATGACGTGCCGCCTGCCAAAGGCGACTTCAACCCCGCACCTCAGGCAACCCGCGTTCTGCAGAGCGCTACGGGGCACAGGCAACGCAGTCAGGGGTCGCCTGCCCTCAATCCTCAGCAGGTACGATCGGCAGCGAGGGCCTCAAGCCATGCTGCGGCCACGGCACCGCACACCTGACGGGAGCAGGCAAACATGAAGGCCGCGCTCACAGTGGCGCGAGAGCTGCTGCGGTGCAGACTGCAAGAAAGCGGCCATGATGTGCTGCTGGAACGTGTCGCCGAGCTCCTGGATGCCGTTGCTTCAGGGGCGCCCCCGTTCTGCGTCCAGCTTCCACCCCAGGCCCCGGGCGGATCACGAGGCGGGCCAATCCGTGCCCATCTGCCCCCAGGCGCACCTCAAGGCTTCATCAACACCAGCCCGGCCATCAGCGCCAGGCGACAAGCTGCGCCGGCATCACCCCTGGTAAGCGAGGGCATGCGCGTCACTGCCTACGGACCTAGCGGGCCGCCGCCCTACCGTCCCCAAGATGGAGCTTTAAGTCGAACTGCATGGCGTGCGGAGCACTATGGCGAGGCCTTTGGGGTGGTGACCCCGGAGGCCTACGTACCCCACATGGTGGATCGAGAGTACGCACTGGAGGAAGACCACGGCTCGTTCCTCGGGCCATGCTGGGAGGAGGAGGCGCCAGAAGCCGAGCTCTTTCAGGAGCCTCACGGAAGCCTTGACAACCGTGCCGGCGACAGCAACTATCGGGTACCGCTAATTCCTCAGGAGCAAGCTTATGCTAACCATGGGTCGCAGGAGGTTCAGGTCACTATAGTGGATGGTTACCCCAGTGTGTCAACCTCCCTCCCCTCAGGAGGAGGGCACTGGGGGCACCAGGAGAGGGGCCGGGAGCCATGCTCCTCCCCACGGCATGCAGAGCATGGCGTTCTTCGAAGGTAGGCCCTCTGCCGGGGAGGTGCCATAGGGCCTGCCCCCGGTAGAGGACCCGTGGTCGTCGGGGGAACCCCTGGCGTCCCCTTTTCCCCATTGGCGTCGTCCTGGTTTCCGGTCACCGTCGATGGTGGTCAAGGGTGGCGCAAGGCGGGGCCCTCGTCTGGCGATACGAAGCAAGGCCAGTACCTGTGAAGAAGGCCCAGTGCCTGTGAAGCTCGCCGCCCGTGACACTCTCACGTAATAATGAGTTGGGGCTATACATGCCCCGGAGTCTCCGGAGAGACGCCCTCGGGCCTCGGGGGCTCCCGCCCACGCCCAGTGGCAGCACTTAGCTCTGCGCTGGTGAGAAGACTCGAAGACTAGACTAGGTGCCGGACGCGGCCTTTTGCTTTTTGCTTCCTTTCGTGCAAACAAGCTTTCTCGTTCCGGATCTAAGTTGAAGTCGAATTTGTGTTTGCGTATGCGGGGAGGGGTGTCGTGTCTTATTCGTGTGCTTTCTTGTGCTCCAATTTTTGTTCGAATTGGAATTCACACTAGCTGCCTCCCTCTCGCGAGCCCCTCGCAAGTAGGGCAGGGCCCAGCATGTGCGCCTGCTGTCCCACGGCCGGCGTTCTCTCCAGCCAGGGTCTCGCCGAATGGTTAAACGGGACCCTCATGAGGTCCTCGGATGGACGTTGAGAGCCTACTCAAGACCCGTCAAGACAAGGTGAAACCACGACAACCTGCTCATCACGAAAATCGTGGGATCATGCAGACACCCATCCAGCGCCGATCTTGGCAACTCATAAGCAATAATCTTTTTATATGAGGGGCTTCCCCTTCCAAAACGCACTCACAACCTTTAGGGCCATGCCCAAGTCTCTTCCTGCGCAGGACAAAACAGCAGGGGGAAGCGCGGGATCAATCGGACATGTCGCTCACCGCATCCCCCAGGGCATCCCCGAAGGCGTCGCTGGCACCGCCATCGTCGCCGCCAGCCTCTTCATCGCCGTTGTGGGCACTATCTTCACCACCGTTCACCATGTCGCCTTCATCAGCAGCAACGATCACCCCATCGTCATCAGAGGTGAAGGCTCGGACGAGTGCATCTACATTGTCCTCCACCCACAGCGCTAGGTCGCCTCGGACGGCCTCAGGCACCGGGGCGATGGCGGCATCAAAGTCAAAGAGGGGTCGATGTTCTGGAGATAGCTGAAGACGCGGGAGATTGCCCGCGCAAGCAGGCCGTGGCTTCGTTCCTCCACCAGCTGGCAAGACCTCTCAGAGTGGTTCTCTAGATGCGTCACCACGTCAGTGAAGAACCGGAGATTGCCGGCGTAGTTGGTCACATGCAGCTCCTCAGCGACGGCCTCACAGATGTTGCCCAAGGCCGCGTTGGCCCTTTCCCCGAGTGTCCGGAGCATGGGGCCATGCATGTGTTCCAGCATCTGCCGCTGGCGGATCTCGTCCGCATTCTGCTGCGCAACGGCCTCGGCATCATCAACCCGCCGTTGAAGAAGAAGCAGTTCGGTGCGAGAGGAGGCCACCTCAGCCTGCGCCGAGCTTAGCGCGACGGCGGTGGCGTCAGCTCGCTGTGTGGCTTCAGTCAGCCTGGTCCTGAGAGCAGCAGTCCTGCCTGCGGCTTCAGCCTTGATCAGCTCCAGCGACTCTCCATACTCGTGCTCAAGAACAGCGCGAGCCTCTGCCACAAACCGATCGATCTCCTCCTGGATCCGGGCCTTCCACGCGCCGACATCGTCCTCCACCTGGGTGACCTGGCGCTCCCTCGTCTCCAATCGCTCAAGATCAAGGTTGCGGTCGGCAGCCTCCAATGTCAGCGCTTCCTCGCGCTTCCGGAGCTCTTCCTCTTCAGTGGGCCCCCCTTTCAGTGACGCAAGGGCGGCCCGGGGCAACTCCGCCTGCTGCTCCAGGGAGTTGCACCAGTCTTGGAGCTCCCATGCGCGCTCTTCCACAACTTCACATCGCCGATCTGCCTCTTGGGCCTCCTCGATGGCTCGGGAGCAGGCCTCCCGAGAGGCCACCAGAGATGCCTCGGCCTTGGCATTGTCGAGATTGCGCTGATGGCGCGCGAGACCGACAGCCGCCTTCAGCTTGCGCCGCTCCTCGATCAGTCGTAGGCCTTCAGCTTCAAGACGCGCGTCCGCGCCTGCAAGCTCTGCACCAAGCTGGCTCACTGCGTCTGTTGCCTTCCGGAGGAACTCTCGTCGGGCAGCGCTTCGCTCCCACGCACGCTTGAGCACGTCTTCAACGTCATCCTCCGCCATCGACGCTGGCGGAGGACCCTGGAGTGGTTCGCCCCTTCTCGGCAGGGGGCTGGGGGCTGGCGCCCCCACGAACGCCGGGCGGGCCCCGCAAGGGACCCGCCAGGCGCTGATCCACCCCCCGATGAGGAACCAAAGATCGACTTCAACCACTCACCGCCTATGATCAGCGGAGGAGCCCGGGGCAGGTTGGTCGAGTCCAGGGGAGCGATGCGCCCATAGGTTCAAGGTGCACCACAGGCCGGCCTACCTCTCCAGCCGAGCTTGCGCCGAGGGTGGCACGTGGACTCAGGGCGATCAAGGTCGGTGGTGGAGGAGAAGCCTGAGGAAGTGGCTCCTCGGCTGGCTCTGTGGGCTCATCAGGAGGGATCCTAAAAGGCCACGGTCAGCAAAGGGAGCAGCAAGCAAGGAACTATAAGAAGGAGGGACTTACTCATCCATGGCGAAGTACTTCCTGTGCTTCAATGGGTGCAACGGGCGATCGTCACCACCGGAAGCCTCCTTCCTCTTGTGAAGGGCCTCGAAATCTATGCGGAACCGGCCCAAGCTCACGACGTGAGGGCCGGCGCGCGGCATAGAAGCTGAGGCGTCAGGACGGCCTACATCAAGGGCACCATCCTGGGAGGAGCGATCAGGTGCCACCTCTTGGTGGCCTACCGAGGCCTCGGGGGCTTCAGTCTCAGGAGTCGCCAGTCGCGCTCCCTCATCAGCCACCACCTCGAGGGGGCTCCGTAAGCTCCGGAGGATGATGCCTCGGGAGCCCCACGCGACATCAGCACCTCGACATCAGGCCCCCCAGCTCCTGCCAATGCTTGCCTCCCAGCATCAACTCCTGAGGCAAGGTCGGCGCGGGCGGCTGGGGGAAGGACCACAACAACCGGGTTCTCGCGTGGCCCCGCGAGGCCAGCCGGGCACAGCCCCCATTCGTCTAAGCGGGGCATCTGCCTCATGAACTCGACCCTGTTTGTAGAAAGATACAACAGGGCGCCAACATGACGGACGCTGCCAGGATAGGGGTCGCCAGTCAGGACCTGCAGCAGCTTCTTCAGCGTCTCGGGCGCGAGATCCCCTTCCAAGAGCCTTATACGGTCCTGGCGACCGGAGTAATCCCACATTGGGCGGGAATGGCACTGGAGTGGAGTGATGCGACGCTGGAGGAACACCTTCACCACCTGGGGCGCCGTCACCCCGAGCTTCCTCAACCTCTCGAAGCGATGCCAGGTGAAAGCAAGCTAGGGGCTCGTAAGATCCTCGTTACCCCAACCAGGATTGGGAATATCAGGCAGCATTTGGTGCGTGAGCAAGGTGCTAGGCACCCCAACGTCCACATACAGCCACCGCTCCCGGAACCCGCTCGCAGAAGGTGGGAGGCCAAAATCGACCCCCAAGGCGGCCGTCTCCGGCACGGCCTGGAAGCTGACACATCCCGAACACCGGGAAGGGTCAGACAAGCGCAGAGAGAAGAAGTGGCGCAGAAGGGCAACAGAAGGAGGAATCCCCACCATGGCCTCGCAGACGAAGGCAAAGACAGCAAGCAGAGTAATGGATTGGGGGCCAAGATGCATCATGTGGATCTGGTAATGGGAAAGCACCACATTGAAGAAAGCGGAAAAGGGGGGAACCAGGCCCGCCCACAAGGCGTCGGCAAAGAATCGGACCTCCATGACTATCATGTCGAAGGAGGCATGGGACGCGGGCCAGACCATCGTCTTCCCGCACTCATTGAAGCTGGAGGCAAGCGCAGAGCAGACCTTCTCCAGGGCTTCTAGATTGAGTATGAGTGACTTGTCGACGGCGAGAGCAGCCACCGGAGGCGTGCTGGGCGAAGGCGCAGGTTTCTTCCCCTTATCCTTTTTCGTTGGCACCATGGCAATAGAAAGGGGGGAAGAACTCAAGATGGATTGGAGGCAGAATCAGAGGCTTGAGGAGGAAAAGAGAACAAGAAGCGCGCAGGCAGCAAAGGGAGGATAACTATGTACAAGCCTCGTGGCCGCCTAGCCAGGCCATAATGAGGGAGCGTGGGGAAGCAGAGGCGCCCACGTCCAATCAACCGCCACGTGGCGCCCAAGGCCGCAGGCTGATGGGGCCCGCGGCAATCCGCACTTGCCCCTTCGCTTCTCCGCTAAGCCAAGTCCGAGCGCTCCATGGGCTCGGGGGCTACTGTCGATGTTTTGGGAACGGGGGTCCCCAGACTTGCCTGCCTGCGGCCTGCGGCGTGGCTCGAGTGGTGGCCCAGTACGGCCCATCTTTATCGACACAAGACTCAAGACCCTCGCGAGGGGCCAAGCCTCGCGGGGTGGACGACACGAGGCTTCCTCAAGAGTGGCCTCGCTAGGAAGACTTTCGAGAAGGCGGAGAGATCAAGGCAGGGTACCTCGCGAGGTACTCGTGACGCAAACCATGACGATCGAGACCAGGCGGGAGCCAGGCGGGTGCCGGCCTGCGCAGTGTCCTTGTTTCCTCTTTGGTACAAAGGGGGCAAGCACAGGCGTGGAGTACCGAGGCATCAGACAAAGGTTGCCATTTCAGTGCCACGAGACCAAGACCAGCAGAGCGGCAGGATGGAGGTCACCGTGGAGCCCAAGACGGCGTCATCACTAGTGCCTTTGGCAGCCGAAGACCAACTTTAGTTAGGATAACCTGTACTAGATGTTCCCCTTCAAAATGGCCGTTGTTGGCACCCTTCCCGCTCAATATTTGGGAAGAGGACTAGAGCCTCTATATATAGAGATAGCCACCATAGTAGGAGGGCATCTCATCTGGAGGGAATCTGATCGAGTCCTCATTAGATCCTTAGGCGATCGAGCTCACCCAAGTAGTTCATCGCACCAGCTCAAGAACACCTCTCGCGAGGCTGTTCTTCCCTTTGAACTGTTCATCATCCGCCCCTGAGGCAATCCACCACACCACACACTGCAGTGGGTATTACACTACAATGGTGGCCCAAACCAGTATAAATCTTGTGTCCCTCGTGTTGTTCATCGTTTTAGCTTAGATTCTCGTGAGGCGATCGGACGTGGATCGGTAGGGGAAGATCTTCGTGCGCACCCTAGAGTTCAAACCTTAAGGGTCTGCCGGAACCCGACATCCGGCAGGGTCCGTCACTCGTGGCTGATCTGGCACTCCTGTCCCAGGTGTTTCGGTCCGGTTTACCACTGCTGGATTACTGGGTCGCGCTCCTGGCATGTTAAAGAGATTCATTGCTTCATAAACCGGCAGCAGACGATACCGATGCCTCCTCCTCAACACGTCGTTCGAAGCGTTCTGATCCAGCATGAGCCGGTAATTCTCTGCCTGAATCCACTGTGAATGGGCATCTAAAGCGGCCCGCTCATCAGCCATCCTGGTTTCCTCAGCCGCCAAGTCCTCCTTAGCCTGAGTTATCTGATCTCGCAGCTTTATGACCTCTGCGTTGTGCTGATCTTGAGTCTCCGAGGTAACCTCTGTGCTCAATAGTATCGTCCAGGAGTCCAATAAACCGGATAGAACTTGAGCCGGCCGGCGCGCGGGGACTCCAATAAACCGGAAATCATTGCTGCTGGAGTTGAAGATTGCAACGTGGGCTGTGTACCGGCCATGAAGATCGCAACCCAGTTCGGCGGTTCAAGAGGGTCCGGAATACTGTCGCCATCGGAACAGTCCCCAAACCGGCCATCTTGTAGTTGGTATAGTTACTCGGTCTCACCGGTGGAGGATTCGCCATCAGAATAAACGGTCGTCTCACCATCGGACACCGGTTCAGACTCCGCACCAAGGATGAATCCTACGAACGGACGCTTCATGGCAGGCTGAACCCGGGCAGGGCTTGCACGCTGAGCCGTCTCGACGAGGTTGGTGCAGATGTCCGGCTCAGGGCCCGGTTCGTCGATTTTGCTGATGAAGACGTGAATTCCTCCAAAGAGGACCCGGTACCCATACTCGAATGAGCCGGCATCGGGGCCCCAGCCTGCATCGTCAATGTAGAGCTTTCCGCGACGACTCTTGGTCATCCGGCCAACTGCATAACCCGTGAGTCCTTCAAAGCTGCCCTTCAAGAACTCGAAACCATCGTGCAATAGCCCCACGGTGGGCGCCAACTGTCGTGGAATTATCACGTCAGATGTCCTAGTGAGAGGACTTAGTCATGGAGCCATCGCAACGAGATTAGCTTAAAGGGGTTAAACTAGATAAAGGACATGGGGAGTTTATACTGGTTCGGCCCCTTGCGGTGAAGGTAAAAGCCTACGATCCAGTTGTGGTGGAATTGATGGGGTCTCGATGAGAAGGGAGCGAATCCGCTTTACCTATCTCTCGAGTTGTTGTTTCTTGTCCATGAACCACCGTCGGGTTGTCCCTTTATATACACAGGTTGACGCCCGGCGGATTACAGAATCCCGAGGCCGGCTCATACATGTGTCAGGATCGGTTTCTACCTTTTCCTATCTTACAGCACAAGTTGCATATCTCATGGTGGTTTATGTCTATGGGCCCTAATCCGCCCTTGGGCTTTGGGCCTCTAAGTCTCCGTAGTAAAGCGCCATACTCCTTGTCTTCATGGGCTTCAAGACGGATGATTACTTGTGAGCATAACCCAGCCCTCCTGGGCGGTTTATACTCAGTAGCTGACCTGGTGAAAACTTGTTTTATCGCCGGGGTCATCGAAGGGCACTGGTCTGATTAGAAAATGTAAGGGGCACGGTTAGGGTTATAAATTTAGAACTTCTAATAATATAATGTTTGTGTTGCTTGTATAGTAAAATTAGTACTTCTTTTTGCATAATGTCCCTAAAATTTTGGTATTTTCAAATTAAAAACTTCTGAATTACTTGCATAGTTATTTCATATAAAAAACTACTTCTAGGTAAACTAACTACAGTGTCAGTCTATATGTCCACGATATATATAAATTGGAATGTGTTATACCTGTTAAAATTATTGTAGGTTGCTTCCCAGTGTTGCATGCCAAGAAGGTTCTGAATAGCCAAGCAAAAGATTCTTCACATTCATCCCTTACAAGGGCACACACGAATATTGATGACTGGAGATGATTGTTTACTCCTACAAATACTCCCAAAGCCATAAGGTACTGATTTGTATTATAAGTGGTGTCAAATGTCATCGCATCACCAAAATCTTGGTACGCGCCCCTGCAGCTTGCATTAGCCCAGAAGATGTTCTTTATGCGACCAAACTCATCAATCTGGAAGTCGAAGAAGAATTCATTATTTACTGCTTTCATCTCAGCAAAGAATCCCAACAGCTTCTTGACGACATCGATGCTATCTTCCTTAGAGTTAAGAAGCTTCTTGCATATTTCAATAATACAAAAGTTTGTACACTGTTTAGTAGCATGTTCTTTCCGAAGCTTTTTTAATGGTCATGAAATCACAACATGAAAAGATAGTGTATATCATTTTTGTTGTTACTTGTTGATTAAATCGCGGCCGTGCAACCCCAAGAACTGACCGCCGCCGAGGGATCCATATAGGATAGACATAATGGTATGGTGCTGAACATTCTGGAACTGGAGGAACTTAACATAATCCAATATAATGGGGTCAAATGACTTGTGGGAATGAAGAAACACAAGCATGGTAGGGCTCTATATTAGTTGGTGGTAGTGCTCAAAATTGATGTCGACAATGACTATTGTATCATCATGCTCATTCCCCTTTAATCGCAGCTTCACCTTGCATCCACATTGCTTTGTCATCTTGTCCCGCGGACGCTCAGATTCAGAAACAGAGCTCGCGCGCTTGCCTTCACGTGTGCAGTACAGGTATCTATTGAAACCACTCTTCTGTCCAATTCTTGTTCCAAAGCCAGCGTGCCTGACATATCTATTGTAGAACACTTTGCCTGCATCGAAGTCCTTGAACACCATACCCATCTTTGGTATAAGGTAATCTGGGAGGTCAGGTTTCTGCAAAATAAATCCAAAATGTACATAAATGTGCCTAAGAAGTGAGTTCCATACAAAACAAACACACATACTTGTATTGCTATGAAAGTACTTTGTTCTACTGCCATGTAACAATATTCTTGTACTGCTTTATGACACCTTCATGTGAAGAAAACCAACACAAAAAATGTTTTTTTGTTCCAATCAACTGCACAGTGCCGGCGTGACAAACGTGCCGACCGTGTGCCAATACAACACTGAGCAGATAGTTGGAACAGCCATTTGGGTGTTGTAGGACCTTGAAGTATGTCTAGAGGGGGGTGATTAGACTACTTAAAGCAATCAAGCAATCATCACACTATTCAAGAAAGCATGCAAAGAGTATATAGGCAGCGGAAATTTAAGCATGCAACTTGCAAGAAAGTAAAGGGAAGGGTTTGGAGGATTCAAACGCAATTGGAGACACGGATGTTTTTGGCGTGGTTCCGATAGGTGGCGCTATCGTACATCCACGTTGATGGAGACTTCAACCCACGAAGGGTAACGGTTGCGCGAGTCCACGGAGGGCTCCACCCTCGAAGGGTCCACGAAGAAGCAACCTTGTCTATCCCACCATGGCTGTCACCCACGAAGGACTTGCGTCACTAGCGGCAGATCTTCACGAACTAGGCGATCTCCTTTCCCTTACAAACTCCTTGGTTCAACTCCACAATCTTGTCGGAGGCTCCCAAGTTACAACTAGCCAATCTAGGAGACACCACTCTCCAAGAAGTAACAAATGGTGCGTTGATGATGAACTCCTTGCTCTTGTGCTTCAAATGATAGTCTCCCCAACACTCAACTCTCTCTCATAGGTTTTGGATCTTGTGGAAAGAAGATTTGAGTGGAAAACAACTTGGGGAAGGCTAGAGATCAAGGTTCATATGGTAGGAATGGAATATCTTGGCCTCAACACATGAGTAGGTGGTTCTCTCTCAGAAATGGTAAGTTGGAAGTGTAGGTTTGTTCTGATGGCTCTCTCCATGAATGAAGAGGAGGTGGAGGGGTATATATAGCCTCCACACAAAATCTAACCGTTACACACAATTTACTAAACTCGGTGGGACTGATTCAACAGACTCGGTCAGACCGATTTAGTAAACCTAGTGACCGTTAGTGATTTTCGGTGGGACTCACATGCATCTCGGTGAGACCGATTCGGTTAGGGTTCGGGCATAACGTAATCTTGGTAAGACCAATTACCCAAACTCGTTGAGACCGATTTGGTAATAAGCTTTCCAGAGAGTTGGTCAGGTAAACTCGGTGGACCGATTTGCTCTTTTCGGTGAGACCGAAATGTTACAAAAGGGAAAAAGAGAGTTTACATTGCAATCTCGGTGGGACCGATTTCTCACTTCGGTTAGACCGAAACGTTACGAAGGGAAACAGAGAGATTACAACCCCATCTCGGTGAGACCGAGATCCCTATCGGTAAGACCGATTTGCTTAGGGTTTTTGGCAGTGGCTATGACTTTTGAAATCGGCGGCGCCGGATAGGGAGAATCGGTGTGACCGATTTTGGCTTTGTGTTTAGGTCATTTGTGGATGTGGGAAAGTAGCTGAGGGTTTTGGAGCATATCACTAAGCACATGAAGCAAGAAGCTCATTAAGCAACACCTCATCCCTCCTTAATAGTATTGGCTTTTCCTATAGACTCAATGTGATCTTGGATCACTAAAATATAAAATGAAGAGTCTTGAGCTTTTGAGCTTGAGCCAATCCTTATGTTGAGGGATCCACTTTCATCATCCATGCCATGCCATTCATTGAGCTTTCCTGAAATAATAATCTTGGAATAGCATTAGCTCAATGAGCTATATGTTGTTATGAATTACCAAAACCACCTTGGGATAGTTGCACTTTCAATCTCCCCCTTTTTGGTAATTGATGACAACATATAGATCAAAGCTTCGACAAATGATAATAAGATTGAATAACATCGTCGCTTTGAGAAGTATGTGATAAGCAGGAGCTCCCCCTAAATTTGTGCATGGTTTAAGATTTGCTTTGGACTACAAATGCACAATGAATTAGGCTCATGGGTTACTCTCACATGTCACATACGTCTTGGTGGAGCGCTCAAAATGATAAAGATTGAATACATGCACTCATCACCAAGCAAAGTGAATGATCACATAGAATAGATAAGATAATATCAAACATGCATAAGTGTAGCTTATGATCAAACACATGATCATCAATGTCTCACAAGCATAGTATCTCAGGCAACCAAAAGCAAACAAGTTTAACCACCAAATAAAGCAAGAGAGAACAAAAGCAACACACTCTCTCTCGAAGCCTATGATCTATACATTTTTCTCCCCCTTTGGCAACAAGTTACCAAAAAGTTCATAGAAAATGCATAGTGCTAGATCGACTCTCAGGCTTGATCTTCAGGTGGTGGTTTTCCGGATAACTCCAAGAACGAAGGCTTCAGTTGAAGTAGAGGGTGCTGGAGTGGATGCTGGAGCTGGTTGCACTGGAGCTGAAGGGGTTGTAGCTGGTGCTGAAGATGTTGCTCTAGTGTCTGTCACAGGCACTGCAACTGACCTCTGGGCTCTGGGTACTCTGGCAAACACATTTGTGGTAGTTTTGCCCTGCCTCTCCTGCATATCATCCTGCAGCTGCTCCACAACTGACTGTATCTCAGTTACTTTGACATCAAGGTCATGGAATTTGAGTTCCATGTTTCTCTCCAGGCTCTCCTGATTCTGAGTGAGGGTGGCCAGTCCCTTCTCAATCCTCACTGTTGATGCTATCAAGTAACCAAGCTGCTCCTGCTTGTTCTTCAAGAAATATTCAGATGCCTCCTCTTGAGTTGGCATCCTGGCAGCCTTCTCCTTCTTTGCCTTCTCCTTCTTCTCTTGAGCTTGAACTGAAGTTGATCATTCTCATTCATGACAACCTCATTGTCCTCAAAGTCTGGATAAAGTGGAAAGTGTTCCTTATCCAATTGATATTTCCCTGTGCCCATCTTTGAGTTTATCAACTCCTGAATCTGAGGTGCATATCCACAGCTCCTCTTCTGATCTGCTGCAGTCCTCTTAATGGTTTGAATCATCAGGCGCATGACTTTAAACTTCTGTGACACATCAAACACATGCAACATGTTGATGGCATGCCCTCTGATCATGTTATGGTCACCAGACTTGGGCAACAAAGTATGCCTCAGAATCCAATTGATAGTGGGCAGCCCTGACAGCAGAAAGTGGACTGATCCAAACTTGTGTGTCTCAACTGCCTTGTCTGGGATCTCCTTGTACATGTGGGCCATGGAATTGTGATCCATCTTCTTCTTTGCATAGATATCCAGGTCATCCTCATTTTCCTTAGGGGCATTTATCAGACTTGCCCATTCTTCAACAGTTGACTGGTACCTTGTATCTTCAGACATCCAAACAATTCTTCCATCTGGGTAAAAGTGTGCTGTGGAGTAGAATTGCATGATAAGCTCATCATTCCAATGGGTGAACTTTTATCCAACAAAATCAGCAACTCCACAAGCAACAAAGCTGTCTTGCACTCCAGGATAGTGCTCTTCATTGTCCTTGATGTAGGTCCAGTCGACCCACCTCATGTCACAAACTATGGGCTTCTTGTCCAACAGAATTGTCTCTTAGAAGTCCTGCTGTTCCTTTGTATGGAACCTGTAGTCAACAGCAGTTCTTCTCCTTGATGCATATGGATCTTCCATCCTCCACAGCCTCAGCCCTGAATCCTTTCCGATCCTCATCTCCTCAGCCACAGGATGGGCATCATTGTGGTCTGGTATCTTGGGCTTGAGCTTCCTTAGGACCTGTCCTTCTTCATCTTCTTCTTCAGCAACATTTGGCACTGGGGCCTTGTTCTTCTCAGCAGCTGGAATACTCCTAGTATTCCTCTTTGGTACTTGCTTGGCCTTGGAGGCAGCTTTGCGTGCTTCCTTGGACTTAGATGTTGCAGCCCCTGATCTTATAGCATCACCCATAAGCTTAGGTGCCTTAGGTGCTGGTGCAGCAACCTCTTCCTCTTCTTCAGAGTCTCTTCTCATAAAGGGCTTTCCAAGAACCTGGGCAGTTGTGGTTCTTGCTCCCTTCTTTTTCTTGTCCTGAGCACCTTCATCCTCTGATTCAAGGGCAAACTTCATTGTCTCTCCAGTGGGGACTTTCTGAGATTTGGAAGATGTGACTTTCTTTGCAGGTGCCTCTTTGGGTTCTGTCTGTGCTGGCACTTGAGTGGACTTTCTGGCCTTGGGCATTGGTGTCCTCTTGGCAGGAACTTTCTTTTTTAGTCCTGGCTTTGTGCTATGTGCAGAGCTATATTCCTTCTTGAGCACTACTTTCTTGGAAGTAGCCTCATCTTCTTCAGCTTTATAGTCCTCATCCCCTGAGTCTGAGGTTCTCTTCCTCCTTTGCCTGGTAGCAGCCTTGGGCAGGTTGCTAGGAGTGTTTTTGCTCCCTTCATCTGTAGAGCTTGAGGGACTAGTGCCCTTGCTCATGTCAATCTGCTCTTCTAACCTTTTCTGGCTGTCACTCTGGTCTGACATGCTGCTAACACTGACTGCTGACCCTGTGAAGAGTTATAGATGAGATAGAGTGGATGAGCATCACAAAATGCAGAGATTTTTGCAAAAGAATGATTCAAAAATTCAGTTTTAGTTTTCCACAGAAAGCATTTCGGATCAACCGATTTTCAAACTCGGTGATACCGAAGCAGTTTTGGAACCTAAACTGATGATCTCGGTTGGACCGAGTCACAGTTCAGTGGCACCGAGACTGCTAGTGTTTCACAGAATCCTAAAATCGGTGGCACCGATTAGTAATTCTCGGTCAGACCGAGAGTCACTAGTGCAATTGCATAAGCCAAATCGGTGAGACCGAGTTTTTCAACTCGGTGGGTCCGAGATAGTTTCGGTGGAAACCTAACCCTAAAAATTTGAATCTCATCTAATCTACGGACTACTTTGGCTGGATAGAAGTGTTTCAATTGTGGCAAGAATCAATAAGAATACAATGTGCTAGGAATCAGACGAGGATAGCACAAAGATTGAGTCCATACCCTAGCTTGGCGGTGGACTCGCTACGGCGGCAACGGCGGGGGCGAAATCCGTTGACGGCGGTGGAGACCAGCTACTGGAGGCTGCTGGCGACGAGGAGACGATTCGGAGACCTTCGATGGCAGAGCGAGCTATTGCGCGGGCGAAGGGTTTCGGAGAAATTTCCAAAATTTTCCCCGTGACTATATATAGCCCGACCCTGTCGGTGTGACCGAGTGGAACAACTCGGTGGCACTGAGATGCATAACTGTGTACAGTTACAGCAAATCGGTGTGACCGAAAAGTTCAAATTGGTTGCACCGAGATTGAAAACTTAGATCAACTTAATGATCTCGGTAGGACCGAAATGGAGGAATCGGTCAGACCGAGAGTCACAAAGTGGTTTTGGAAGTTTAAGTCTATGACAAATCGAGGACTCCGAGTGCTCCTCACAGAGAGTGGTTCGAATCTTACTTGATCAAATTTTGTGATGTAGCATGAATAGAGTTTGATATGAGGAAAGCATAGATAGCTAGATAAAGTTCTTAGGCATTCTTGTCCATCCACTTGGCAAAAAGAAAAAAACCCAAACAATCAAAACAACAAGTGGATGTCCTTGAATGAGTAAAATATGCACCAACATGCTCACACAATAAGATGTCAAATTAAATATGTGGCAAAGCATGCACAACCAATTCTAGCATCTATTAAACAATTGGCGATGACTAGGAAATCTATATATGAGTATATTGACTTAGGAGTCAAATGAGAACATTTGATCACAGGTCATACTCATCGTTTAAGCTCAAGTGGGGTTACCACTTTTACATAATGCATTGATGTGTTCACACCATTAGAGTTGCTTTGACTCAATTCTTAGAATTAAGCCCCCCTAGATGTGAGATCCCCCCTTAGAGGGATAAACTAACCTTGGGTTTTGTCGATGATGACTTCATATAGGTGTTGAAGATTTGGATGCTCAATGTTGATGTAGATCATTTGGAGCAATCCTTTGGAGTGAGTTGCACTTTCAACTTACCTACATGGGTTAGTCCCACAAGGAACAAACAAGAATATCCATAGACATAGAGTGATGCACAAACAAGATGATGTCCATGAAATCACTAGGTTATCTTGTCCCTTGCCTTACCAACATGAGGGTTTGTGACTCCTTGAACTAGTGCAAGATGTGGAAGTTGATTGCACTTGTTCTTGCCATAATGATATGATTGAAGAATGTTGGCGGAGTCACCCTCAAGAACTCTCTAGTTCTTCTTCTTCGGGATCCACATCATCTTGATGGGAATCCTTGGAGTTGTAGTTGTACTTGATGAAGTAGAACTAGACGTAGTCTTGGGAACCCACTTGAACGAGGCTTTAGGTGCTTCTTCAAATGCATCAATCTCTTCTTGAAGCTTCTCCTTGCATTTGTTCTTGTGGTCTTGTGGTGGAAGATCATCTTGAGCTTGTGTTCCCTTGAAGGAAGTAGGATCATACTTCTCTTGTTGTGGAACAAACTTCGTCTTGGGGTATTGATTTTTTTCCACTCAACTCCATTAGCATTGAACTTTCGTTCAAAACCAACACCTTGATTCTTCCGGTGCCTTCCTTGCTTGCGTACAATTTCCTCGAATTGCTTACTCCCGACAAGGCTCTTGTAAACACCTTTCTCTATAATTCCCTTCAATAAGCTATTTTCTTGCTCAAGTGTAACTTGGCTAAGAGAATCATTAGTGGAATCAAGAGAACTACTAGAAGCAACAATATTGGATTTGACATTATTATTGTTACTACTAAAGGAAGTATCTTTCTTGTACTTGTTACTAGACTTGACTTGAGGCATGTAAGTAGATAAGAGTAAACGCTTGGCAATGTAGGAAGAACTTTTCTTACGGAGATCATCATTGATTGCTTTTAAGAACTCATGCTCTTGCTCAAGATTGAGATTTTCAAAGCGTAACTTCTCATGAGCCCTTAAAAGTTCTCGATGATCTTCGAAGATAGTTTCATGAGCCAACTTAAGAGTGTTTAGTTCTTTAGTTAGAAGCTCAATCTTCTCATTATCATTGTCATTCGTTTTATCTTGATTAGAATGATTAATTGACGTTTCATCATAGTATTCATCACTAGAGTTGTCAACAAGTAAATCATCATCCACAAGCAAGTCATATTTATCACTATTGAAATCAACATACTCAGGATGTGTTACCTTTGGACCTTTGGCCATGAAGCATCTTCCAATTCCTTCGTTTGGTGAATCAAATATGTCGTAGGAGTTGGTTGACACAAGTGCTAGACCGGCAACACCTTCATCTTGAGTATATTCGGAGTCGGAGTGATAGCTTCTCTCGGAGTGATTGTCAGAGTCGGAGCCGGATACCCATTCACCAAGATGAGCTTGATGTCTTCATTTTGTGTAGCTCCTTGATGACTTGTCCTTCCTTTCCGAATCCTTGCTTCTCCGTGAGGGTCTTCGTTCATAACGGTCATCTCTAATCCTCCTCTCTCTTGGTGGTGATTCTTCTCTTTTGCTTCTTCTTCTTGGAGAATCTTCTCTTCTTTTGTAGGGTGCCTTACACTCATTGGAATAGTGTCCGTGTCTCCCACAATTGTAGCAATTGCGCTCTCGACTAGAAGATCTTTTGTCATTGTAAGACCTTGACTTGGAGCTTCTTTCTTTGCTTCTACTCTTGTAGAATTTGTTGAAGTTCTTCACCACTAAGCTCAATTCTTCATTGAAGGTTTGTTTCTCACTTGATGATGTGGGGGCTTCACTTGAGGCTTTGTAAGCACCACTTGACTTGTTGTGAAGTTCCTCCTTATCCTTGAGTGACATCTCATGAGCAACAATTCTTCCAATGACTTCCGTTGGCTTGAGATCTTCGTAGCTTGGCATCATTTGGATCAATGTGCACACGGTATCATACTTTCCATCCAATGCTCTTAGGATCTTCTTGATGATGAATTTGTCGGTCATCTCTTCACTCCCTAAGCCGGCAATCTCATTTGTGATAAGAGCAAGCCTAGAGTACATTTCAGCGACACCTTCACCATCCTTCATTTTGAACTTGTCAAGCTGACTTTGGAGCACATGCAACTTGGATTCCTTAACGGATTCGGTACCTTCATGCATATCAATCAAAGTATCCCAAATTTCCTTTGCATTCTCAAGACGGCTGATTTTGTTGAATTCTTCGGGGCACAATCCGTTGAAGATGATATCACAAGCTTGAGCGTTGTATTGCAGCATCTTCAATTCTTCCGCATTAGCTTCATGGTTCGGTTCTCTCCCATCAAAGAATTCACCTTGCAAACCAATAAAAATAATTGCCCAAACGGCGGGGTTATGTCCAAGAATATGCATTTTCACATTATGCTTCCAACTAGCAAAATTAGTACCATCAAAGTAAGGACCTCTACGGTGATAATTTCCTCGCTAGACGCCATACTCTCCTAGGTTGTGAAACCAAGGCTATGACCACCAAAAGCTATGGAAATCAAAGCAAATGGAGACCAAAGCTCTGATACCACTTGTAGGACCTTGAAGTATGTCTAGAGGGGGGGTGATTAGACTACTTGACCAATAAAAACTTAACCTTTTCCCAATTTTAGAGTTTGGCAGATTTTAGCTACTTTGGGACAAGTCAAGCAATCATCACACTATTCAAGCAAGCATGCAAAGAGTATATAGGCAGCGGAAATTAAAGCATGCAACTTGCAAGAAAGTAAAGGGAAGGGTTTGGAGGATTCAAACGCAATTGGAGACACGGATGTTTTTGGCGTGTTTCCGATAGGTGGTGCTATCGTACATCCACGTTGATAGAGACTTCAACCCACGAAGGGTAACGGCTGCACGAGTCCACGGAGGGCTCCACCCTCGAAGGGTCCACGAAGAAGCAACCTTGTCTATCCCACCATGGCCGTCGCCCACGAAGGACTTGCCTCACTAGCAGTAGATCTTCACGAAGTAGGCGATCTCCTTGCCCTTACAAACTCCTTGGTTCAACTCCACAATCTTGTCGGAGGCTCCCAAGTGACACCTAGCCAATCTAGGAGACACCACTCTCAAAGAAGTAGCAAATGGTGCGTTGATGATGAACTCCTTGCTCTTGTGCTTCAAATGATAGTCTCCCCGACACTTAATTCTCTGTCTCATAGGTTTTGGATCTGGTTGAAAGAAGATTTGAGTGGAAAGCAACTTGGGGAAGGCTAGAGATCAAGATTCATATGGTAGGAATGGAATATCTTGGCCTCAACACATGAGTAGGTGGTTCTCTCTCAGAAATGGTAAGTTGGAAGTGTAGGTTTGTTCTGATGGCTCTCTCCACGAATGAAGAGGAGGTGGAGGGGTATATATAGCCTCCACACAAAATCTAACTGTTACACACAATTTACTAAACTCGGTGGGACCGATTCAACAGACTCGGTTGGACCTATTTAGTAAACCTAGTGACCGTTAGTGATTTTCGGTGGGACTGACATGCATCTCGGTGAGACCGATTCGGTTAGGGTTCGGGCATAATGTAATCTCGGTAAGACCTATTACACAAACTCGGTGAGACCGATTTGGTAATAAGCTTTCCAAAGAGTTGGTCTGGTAAACTCGGTGGGACCGATTTGCTCTTTTCAGTGAGACCGAAATGTTACAAAAGGGAAACAGAGAGTTTACATTGCAATCTCGGTGGGACCGATCGCTCACTTCGGTTAGACCGAAACGTTACAAAGGGAAACAGAGAGATTACAACCCCATCTCGGTGAGACCGAGATCCCTATCGGTAAGACCGATTTGCTTAGGGTTTGTGGCAGTGGCTATGACTTTTGGAATCGGTGGCGCCGGATAGGAAGAATCGGTGTGACCGATTTTGGCTCTGGGTTTAGGCCATTTTGTGGATGTGGGAAAGTAGTTGAGGGTTTTGGAGCATATCACTAAGCACATGAAGCAAGAGGCTCATTAAGCAACACCTCATCCCTCCTTGATAGTATTGGCTTTTTCTATAGACTCAATGTGATCTTGGATCACTAAAATATAAAATGAAGAGTCTTGAGCTTTTGAGCTTGAGCCAATCCTTTGTCCTTAGTATTTTGAGGGATCCACTTTCATCATCCATGCCATGCCATTCATTGAGCTTTCCTGAAATAATAATCTTGGAATAGCATTAGCTCAATGAGCTATATGTTGTTATGAATTACCAAAACCACCTAGGGATAGTTGCACTTTCAGGTGTGTTCCCGCTCTATGTGTGGTTTTAATGGTCTTATTAGACAAAGAAAAACTGTACAGATGCAATCATTTATTACTTGTTCATAGTACTTCTTTTCATTTTATATGAGTTACTACATATACAAGTAAAAAGGTATGACTGTCCAACTACATTTGTACTGCTTTGTAAACAAGAGGTAGTTTGACTATGAAAATGTACTAATAACATCTGTTTATTATACTCACATGGATATACTTTCGATTCTCCTCTGGAGTTATGCAGTCATCAGGTTGTATCGGACAAGGAGGCGTAACCACTGATTTGTGCAGCAGCGGGTCATGTTTGGGGTGCATCGGCAATTTCTTTGACGTATTGTTGTGCACTGGTTGTTGCTTTGAAGTCGATGAAGGTGGACGTGGAGGCAGCGTATGATCACCCACACCTGGCTACTTATGACTCAGAGGATGCAAACCTGCTACTCCAGGAACAATTTTAGGGCGGCGATTTGTGGTGTTTCCAGCTGTGTGGCAAGCCGCAGGTACTTTATGCATGTTGAGCATACTTGTATCAGCATGCGCAGAACCGACATCCACATATGGTGGATGTAAAGCCCCAAACTCAGGAATTTTTGTTCAGCTACTCTGCATGCCTAAAACCTCACGCTCAATACGCACAATACGTGGTGGCACTTGTGGCCCAACATATTTACTTGTATGGCCAGCTTTCGGCAATATTGATGATCCAGAGAAAACGAAACTGCTCAGAGGTTGTGGCGACGGCTCCATGCTGCTAGGATCAGGTGAATATCCAGTGACATAAAAATTTCGCGGACCATTATGCACCGCAGAGGCACTGCATTCATGACAAGTGGAGAAGCATCCAATGGCAAACCATAATCATCAGCCTAAAAGTGGTCAGAAAAATGATGAGGAATTGTCAGATTTTCTCATGGCTGTACTGTTTCTGTACCTTAGATGTACTTCTTTGAAATCAAAACCTAAACTTCTTTTTTTGATAACTATGAGCATGAATATAGTGACACAAAACCAGATTTGTAAATTTGTACTTCTTCTCACAGATAATTTTGTACTACTTTAAAAAATGTAATAGGTATTCAGAATCCAAAATCCAAATGTATTAAGTGTAGTATTGTAGTACAGTTATTATAATAGAATCACAATTAGTAACGATATATAGCAATGGGTTGTAAACATTTTTCTTTTGATTGAGGACCTCACCTCAGTTCCAACATAGGGATCAACGTTTTAATGTGTAACAACATGTGCAATTGCAGTTGAGTCAGCTGCTCGATTTGGCAAATGAGTCAAACTTTGCTTAAATCTTGGAGACGTTATCGTATTCTTCATTTCATTGGCATTTTTTCTTGACCAAGTAGGCACTTTTGCTGCACGGGGTGGCATGATGTCTCGCACTAAACGACAAAACGACAAACTAATTGTCAGAGCTCATCTAAATTGACACAATGAAGTTTCTCGAAATTGATATTTATAGTTTTCACCTGTAGTGATTTTCTGTGTTGCTCTGCACTGCTGCTTCAAGATATTCTGTACTGCTACTCTTCACTACAGAGAACCTTTTTGCACTTCCCTAAGCTTGCTAATCCACAGCTCCAAGTAGCAGCTGCAAACGATGAGTACCAAATTAGCATAAAGGACACCCTGTACTGCTACTTCAAACTACTCGGTACTTCTCTCAGTGTAACTATGGTACTGCCTCCCTAGCAGGAATAATTCTCAGCAGGTACTTCCTCACTTGCATGATGTACTTCTCTGTACTTCTACCTAAATATTGTATGTACTTCCCATTACCGCTACCTTTGTACTTCCCATAATTCTCCCCTCAGCAGGTCAAAATTTCATTCAATCTCCTCGCCGCCCGCCGGAGTAAAAAGAATGCAACAGAATGCCATGATGAAGAGAAGTACAATTTTACCTGGCACCTCTCACTACAGAAGGAGCTCGTGCTTGTGCTCGATGTTGGAACCCGTAATAACCATGCAGCCGTAGAAGGTGGTTAACTGGGGGCGTCGCGGCCGGTCGAGATCTCGTCGATCTTGCGCCGCTCGCTGCTCTGCCCTCGCCGCCAGAGGGGAACCAGGGGCAGCCTTACCGGGGGAAGAAGGTGGTTAACCGGGGAGGGAGGTGTGCGGCAGGGTGGGATGGCTCACCGGGGGAGGGAGAGGTGAATGGCGGGGGTCGGATGGCTCGCCGGGAAGGGAGAGGTGCGTGGCGGGGTGGGATGGATCACCGGGGAGGGAGGTTCTCGCGGCGGGGGTGGGATGGTTCGCCTGGGACGGAGAGGTGCGCGCGGCGGGGTGGGATGGTTTGCCGGGAGGGAGAGGATGGGATCGGGGGTGGCGAGGTGGCGGCGGGATCGGGGGATCTGTTTTCGGGATCTGGGCAGGTGTTGCCTGGTCGTGTTGGTCTCCGATTCAAAACTACCTTATATAGGGGCTTGCCTATTGTAGAATATCATTCTACAATCAGTTGTAGAATAGACCCACCCTATTATGATAACACCCTTAAGAGTCTTATTTTGCACATCACTTTCTCATTCTGCTAACACTAACGCAGACGAGTTGTGCGCAGATGAAAATCAAAACCCCGTGAGCCCACCGCACCCACCAACCACCCACCTTCTTCCCCTGCACCATACCTCTGGCCGTCCCCGCCGTTGTGGATCTCGCCCACGTCCCACGTCCCTACCTCCCACCCACCCTAGCCGCCGCCTCCCCATGTCGCGCCCCACTTCCCTCCCCACCTTCTCCGAAGCGGAGACCCCTACCCTCCCCACCTTCTCCGCGGCGCCACCCACCACCTTCTCCGTCTGCATCCCACGGCACCACCTTCTACGCCAGCCGCCACCCTTCTCTTTCTCCCTCGCCATCAGCGGTAATGGTGGGATCCGGCCGCCCCTCGGCCCCCAACGCGGCCTCAGCCACCGGATCCAGCCGCCACGACCATTGGTGCGGCCATAAACGACGAATCCGGCCGCCGCTGACCCTCAGTGTGGAATCCGTCTGCTCGCGTAGCCGGGCGCCGGATCCGGCGAAATCCACACCGGTGCCTCTGCCCCACGCCACCATGGCCCTGGTCGTCCTCTCCCTCTCCGGCAGGGAGGCCCCATCGAGCAACTCCCCCGCTTGCCACCGGGAGGAGGCCGGTCAGGAGGCATGCACTAGCACCCCTCCGTTGCCTGCGGTAGATCCGACGAGCAAACCAACCTACCTCTCCTCCCCTTCAGAGAGGGAGAGGACGACCAGGGCTCCATGGTGCGGGATCCCAATCCCCCCAGCGAGCTGTCCTACCTCTCCTCCCCTCCGGCGATCTCTCCTTCATGCAGTTTGGCCGCCGGACTTGAAGTGCGTCGGGGCGAGCAGACGACTCCCGCCCCCACCCCCATGCA
Source organism: Triticum timopheevii (assembly GCA_963921465.1). Taxonomy (NCBI): domain Eukaryota; kingdom Viridiplantae; phylum Streptophyta; class Magnoliopsida; order Poales; family Poaceae; genus Triticum; species Triticum timopheevii. The sequence continues at coordinate 335,048,696 of OY997266.1, read as the reverse complement.
GTTCCCGTGGTGTGGTACGGAGCACGTGTGCGCGGGTGCGCAGATCTGGCAAGGTCAAAAGACCTACCTCTTGCTCGTCCCATGGCCGATCCAAGGTGCTCCACTGCTCCCTGCCGACGCACAGGAAAACAACGGGAGCGATGGGTGAGCACGGTCTCGTGGTTCACTTTTTTTGTTCTTTTCAGTTGAAAATCTTCAATGCCTGATGATGCTGTAATTTACTTTTCCTCAAGGTGCTCACCGCCAACGTACTGGAGTTTGCTATGCGTTGTTCTTCTGGTTGAATTTGCAGGTTTTTTCCAATTATTTTTTAAAAGGAAATTGGTTCCTTTTCCTGAGGTGTGCAGTTTACTTGTGCATATTTCCATATAATTTTTGCACTTAGCCCTGCAATGCACTCGAAGCGGTCCGCTCCAGCCGTGCCCGCAGTTTAGATGGAGCTTGATGAGGTTCACATTCAAATGCACTGCTCGACAACAGTTAAGCAGCTCATCCCATGCAGCTCGGTTTGCATAGGCGTGTGGTTTGGTATATCGCCCCATGCAGCTCGGGTGTGGAGGCATACAGTTTGTGCATGTTTTTTTACTGCAAGTTGTGCATCCTGCGGTTTGATGTGTAAAGGTGTTGACCATGCAGTACTCGGATGAACGCGTGTCTCGTGCAGTTCGGCAAAGGTGTGAGTACAGCTCGGCACGTAATTTCTGTGGGGTTGCATTTTTCTTCTGAATTTGTTGTGCCATGCGATGTGTGGTTGCTGGATGTACTTCTTTTCAAAGTACATTGGTTGTGTCTAGATGTTCGTTTCATCTTTCTCAAGCTGTTCATTTTGATGAAAGAAAAAAGAATAGAAAAAGAAACTAATGCAGTGCACTAGCCTCTACTCTGGATTTCATCTTTCACAAGTTGTTCATTTTGATGAAAGAAAAAAGTTAGAAAAAGAAACTAATGCAGTGCACTAGCCTCTACTCTAGAGCCCAGTCGCGTTAACCCAAAGAAGAAGAAAAAGGACAAACTAGAAGAATGCAGTGCACTTGGCTCGTCACTACAGTCCCCAAAACATGTTAATGAAAAGCACTGTCCACAAAATAGGGGTTACATGAAGAAGTCAGCAGTAACTCATGCGATTCACAGAGTGAAAAGAAGAAGTTAGAATAATGACAACAAAAGTAATGTGGCTCAATTCTTATGGTGTTTGAGGTTCACTTACGCTCGATGTGAAGCGCACTTCACTTCTTTGTCTAAGAAAAATTTACGTCCGACAAAAGAAATATTGAAGTTCACTTGACTATCCGATGCAGTGCGGTTTCCAATATGAAGCGGTGCACTTTTCTGTCCGATGCAGTTCACTCGTTGATTTAGGTGTCGTGAAAAACAGAGTGTCCGCATTTCGGTAAAATCGAGACTACTCTTAAGTCGTGAGGAATTAGAGAGACCGTTCTACATGAAATAGTTGCGTCTCGTCAATATCTTTCCAACGGTGTATCATTTGAATCATTTCGATCAGCGGTTTGTAAAAAATTTGCAAAAAACAATCGCTGCATCTCGTCGTCAGCCGCACGATTTTAAAAATTAACTAAAACCCTTAAGGAATCTCAAAAACATTTTAACATATGAAAGTTGCGCCTCGTCCGTAGCTTTCCAACGGCGTATCATACGCCTCATTTTGACAAACGGTTAGAAAACTGGAGGGAAAATAGAATAGAAAATTTTAAAACATTTGAAAAACAGAATTCCGCGATTTAGTAAATTTGAAACTGCTCTTAAACCGTAACGAATAGAGAAAAATAATAGATATGAAAAAGATGCGCCTCGACGATATCTTTCCAACGATGTATCATTTGCTTCGTTTTGACGAGCGGTTTAAAAGAAATCGCGAAAAAACGCTTGCTGCCACTCATCTTGGGCCGCACCATTTTCAAAACTGCTCTTAAACCGTGTGGAACCTCGAAAAGTGTTCAACATGTCGAAGTTGTGCCTAATCCATAGCTTTTCAACGGTATATTACACACCTCATTCCGATAAACGGTTAAAAAACTAGAGCGAAAACTGTACCAAAAATATAATATGTGCAGTTTTTTCCGACGAGAAGTTCACTTGTGTGAGTACTGCAGCACGCTTGATTTAAAAAATGACTTGCACTTGCGTTGAGTGTGCAGTGCGGAAGTGTTATCAGAATAGTTATTCTGCTAATATTAGCAGAATAGACCGGTTGTATATACGTACATACATACATACATACATATATATATATATATATATATATATATATATATATATATATATATATAGACACACACAGATATAAATACATGATACTACCTAGCTAGTCTATGATGTACTAGCTAGCTCTACCTCACTAATGCATAGTATCATAGAGTAGTATCATCTAGTACTTTATTTATTATCATGCATGACACATAGTAGCATAGCATTTATTATGACACGGTTTCATGATATGATACTTAACCCTCTCTTTCTTCATTTAATTCTGTGACAGCTCATCAAAATTGCCTAGTTGGCATGATACTAGCTATGATATCCCATTACGACTAGCCTAGCAAAGAAGGTGTACAGATCATTTGTGCGTCGCTTTGCGAGTTTTCATCCGTTTGTTCGAGAAGTGGGGAGAAGTTTCAAACATTTCGGCCGCGAGGTGCGGCCACTGGCGTAGGCCTAGTTGGTATTTTAATTACAGGAAATTTAGATGGAGTCCGGACATCATCAAAATCGCTGTGTGCCCGTGGCGTGCTATCATGACCCCATGGAAAAAAATTTGGTAAAGTTTGGCAGAAGTTTTGATGATCGCTCCTTCCAAACCGGAGCATCTCACATGAAGGATCATGGTTTCCCAAAGGAGATGTGTCAATTCAAACTCTTGTGGCCGGTGACTTCATCATTTGGCCTCATAAATATTTCCATGGTACGCAGTCACCATTATACCACGGCTTTTATTTTCTGGCGCATTTCGGGTATCGTTAGCTATATTTAAGACATTTTTTGAGTTTAACGTGCATTTTGTGCATAAAAATAAAATTACAACCGGAACTGCATGTGCCGTCGAAAGGGATGAGGATCGCCATTCGATCTGGCAGCATCCAACGGTGAAGACGTGTGATCCGTGGGGTTTGGATTCTGGCCAATCAGAATGCACGACTCAGATCGTGGGCGCGGTTTTGTCGGCACACGTCTTTCATCAACGAACCATGTGCAATTCGCAAACCAGATTGCATCCATATATTTCACACATACTGTAGTGAGATCAATTGAGTGTGCTACCTCTATGATATAATAATAATAATAATAATAATAATAATAATAATAATAATAATAATAATAATAATAATAATAATAATAATAATAATAATAATAACGACGAGGACAACAACAACAACAACAACAACAAAAAACAGTTCATATTCATTGCCTGACCTAACAGCATATCAAGGTCAACATATTAATGGTTCTTACATCAACAGAAAACCGGGAATAACTCACAAATTCAGTACACGCGACAGTTCTAAATTGAACGAATTAAGTTGCAGGGTAGGCATAAAGACTAGTACCCTCGGCTGGGATCATTACGTTGACCCCGAATGAACTTGGGTTTTCTGATAATTTTACGCTTCTCTATTACAAGGTTGCGTGATCCCTTGGCTGGCAACTCATCAAATTCATCGTACTCGTCCTCATCGGCAACATCATCGACACCTAGTACCCTCGTCTTCCCATGCATCACTACATGGCAATTCTTATGCAAAGGGTCTTCAGCAAAGAAAATCTGTGTAGCATCGCTGGCAAGAATGAACGTGTCTGCGTGATATGCCATCGTTGTCCTGTTAACACAGGTCCTCATGTAATCATCAACCTTTACTTGACCAAGAGGGATCCATGAGCACCTGAATAATGCCACCTTAACTTTCACATAGTCAAGCTCCCAAATTTCTTTGACGGTTCCATAGTATACCCTTTTATCAGCTTCATCTACAGTCATGCATTCTATTCGAACAGAGCTATTATGATATGAGGTCTTCTCATCACATTCTTCAGTGTAGAACGTGTATCCATTTATGCCATATGCTTGGTATGTCAACATCGTAGGTGATGGCTTTTGTGCCAACCACGTAGCAATGTCATCGATGGATCCTTGTGCCAAATGCTTCTTCAGCCATTCGGCATAGTTCTTAGTGTGCTCCTTCATCTCCACATCTGATGAAGGAACCATTGTTAAGAAGATTTGGCATATCTCCGCCAAGTGTTCTTCGGCGTAAGCGCTAAGAACTGGGCTATTAAGCAGTACCATCAAATGGGCTTTCTCTGCCAATCCTCTGGGTGCAGCCATTTGTGTGCCAGCAAGGACCGGCTTACCTTTCAGCCTTCCCTCGTGGCGAGAGAGGGGCAAACCTATAGGTAATTGTTTCATGTATTCCGTGCAAAACTTAACCACCTCCTCTGCGGTATAACCTTGTAGGATGCTTGCCTCTGGATGGTTTCGGTTCCGACAAAAGCGCTTCAGTATTCCCATGAACCGCTCAAAGGGATACAAGTTGCGAAGAAACATAGGACCACAACACTTTATCTCGTCGACAAGGTGCATAGTGAGATGGACCATGACATGAAAGAATGATGGTGGGAAAAACATCTCTAGGTTGCACAATATTCTTGCAATATCATCTTGCATATGATCCAGCTCTTCAGGATCTACAACTTTCTTCCATAGTTGGTTGAAAAAATCATAGAGCTCAGTGACTCTGTTCCTTATATCTTTGTCCAACAGATTCCTGATGGCCACCGGGAGGATTTGTGTCAACATTACGTGGCAATCATGTGATTTCATGTGCCCCAACTTCATTTTACCTGAGATCACATCCACGAGACTTTTGAGTAGGAAGAGGGTGTCTTAACTGACAACAAATAGGTGAAGAACTGTGTTGCTTCTTTTGTACTAAAATTGTAACTCTGGCGAGCTTTGATGAATTCGTCATCATCTTCTACTTCACTCTTGCCTTTTGATTGATCAGCAAGCATATCGAGCCGTGAACTCTCACCATCCTTTCTTTTACCTTTAATCTTGAGCAGAGTACCAAGGATGCTTTCACATACATTCTTCTCTACGTGCATGACATCGATGCAGTGACGTGCACGTAGAATCTCCCAGTAAGCTACTTTCTAGAACATCGATTTCTTCTTAAATACTTGACCCTTGGGTGTTTGTTTCACCGTCAAAGCGTGATTCTTGCTAAGCACAACATTAATTTATTTAGCCATGTTGTGTACCACCTCCCCATCATAGGGTCTTGGGCCCACTTCTACCTCTGCCGTACAATCAAATTCATCTTTCATCTTTCGGTATGGGTGATTTTTTTGTAAGAACCTACGATGACGCAAATACACGGTTTTGCACGAGTTGGGAAGTCTTCTGCTAGATGTCCTATACATGCATGTGACACACCCTACATCTCCCTTTGTTTTCTGCCCGATGTGTTGCCTAATGCCGGCATATCTTGAATGGTGTGCACCAGCATTGCATGTAGATCAAAAATCTCCTTTTTGTAAGCATCATAACATTTTACAGCAGGTGCATCTATCCACACTGTCAGCAGTTCTTCTACCAGTAGTTGAAAGTAAATGTCTATGTCATTTCCAGGTTGCTTCGGGCCTTGGATAATCATTGACATCATAATGTATTTTTTCTTCATACACAACCAAGGAGCTAGGTTATATATGCATAGAAGCACCGGCCATGTGCTGTGATTGGTGCTCATATCGCCAAAAGGATTCATCCCGTCAGTACACTCCCCGAGCCTTATACTTCTAGGATCCTTGGCAAAGTCTTCAAACTTGTTGTCGATTAATTCCCACTGAGCCCCCATCTTTCGGGTGCCTCGTATACTTATCCGCAATTCGCTCATCATGATGCCATCGCAACCTCTTTCCCTCTCTAGGGTTTGCAAACAAATGCCTCAACCTTGGAGTTAAAGGCAAGTACCAAACAACCTTGAACGGGATTCCTGTCTTGATCTCGTTGTTCAATTTGTACTTGTCCTTTGCTCTCCTACGCTTGTATCGTGCATGTTTGCATTCGGGACATGCACGCAAATCTTTGTACTCATCACTGTACAATATACAATCATTCACACAAGTGTGTATCTTCTGTACTTCAAGTTTCAATGGGCAAACAATTTTCTTCGCTTCATTCATGCTTTTGGGGAGCACATTATCTTCCGGAAGAATTTCTTTGAGAAGACCTAACATCTCTATGAAGCCCTTGTTTGATAGACCGTTTTCTACTTTAAATCTGAGAAGCACCAGGGTGGCACTCAACCTGGAATATTTATTTTTGCAACCTAGATACAATTCTTTCTTGGAGTCTGCATCAATGTTTGGCAGATCCTTGTAACCAATCATATTCTTTTCTGGGCCCTCGAAATCTGCAATCATAGCAGTAAAATCTGGCATATCAAGATCGCCGTCATCTACGTCGACGTCTTGGATTTCCGGTGGGCGTTTCGGCTTTCCGGTGTTCCATTGGTAGCTTGACGCCTCTGCCCTAATGTTAGATTCAACATGCATGTGACACTGATCAGGGTTTGGCATCTCGCAGCCCTGGGTATCTTCATCCATGACCTCCTCTTCACCGTGTCTGGTCCAACGTGTATATCCATCCATGAATCCCCGAGAGACTAAGTGCCACTGGACATCTGCAACTACACATGACTCTGTATTTGCACAATCAGCACATGGACACAGGATGTAATCCGCATCACCAATTCTCCTCTTTGTACTTTCAGCCAAATTCATGAACTCTGTCACGCCACTGATTAAATCTGTGGTTTTCGGATTCTTCATCCATTTAGATCGTTCCATCTGCACCACACGAATGGTAATAAAAAACAAAACAACAACATTAATACACGGATTAACTGTTGCCTAATTATGCGTGCATAAATCACAAGGCTTTATTTTCATTATTACTGAGGGCACTCCATATTGTTATCTAGACGTACAATGACAAAAATTAATGGCCTGTCAATTTACACACAGAGTACTGGTACAACACTACCCTTTGGAATTGGTTACCTTAATTAAGCCACTCACGAAAAGAATACCTTAATTAAGTAGCCGCGCGGCGACCTCCAGCCAGCAGATAGAGAAGCACGATGCGGTGGCACGCCAAGACAACAGGGTCGAGGAACAAAGCTTAGCGCGGCTGCCACCTGAAGTTTGACCTCCACTATCCTGCCATCGACCGCGATGGATGTGCCCGAATCACACCGCCGCCGTCCTCGACGGTTGAGCTCCTCCTATCTCCCGCCGCAGACCGAGGATTGACCTCCTATGATTCCGCCGCCGCCCACCGATGGAGGATTGACCTCTTCTCCGGTAGCCCTTGCTTAGGCCGTCGCCGCCATCTCTAGATGCATACCAGCTATTTTTTTATGGATATCCGCAGAGCGGCTATTTACACGGTATCACTGTAACTCAATTATATGTACACGGTAATACATCAGATATGGTTATGTAACGGCAACCGTGTGTCATGTACATTGTCTTCTCACACAGTTTGGTGCGCAAATCATGTGTGACGTTGTAATACCTGACACAAATGACATATATAAACAGTGTGCCGTATACTCCAACATATAGTGCCATAAGTAGTTCCTGACCGTTAGCTTATCCCCACAGTTTCCCCATTTCCCCCAAAGCCCTACATAGCCTCCAAATTCCCTCGCGTGGAGCTGACATTGGGGTAATGCAGGCAAGTGGTGCTGATGGTTTCGGTGCGGCTGCTCCTGCTCGTATCGCCGCCGAGCACTTGCCTAAGGTCATTAGAAGGCAGGTGTACTACGGATCCGAATCGTCTTGTCAGGTTCCAATCTATCTCAATCTTTTTTAGCATGTCCAAAGTAGCTCATTGCTGAATCCGTCCTAAATTGACCCTCCCCCCCCCAGGAAAGCGATCTGCGCCGGATCCGGAGCATGACTCCAGACTCCCGTAACACGAGTTCGACTCCGAATTTTGCGCCACCGAGAAGTACCAAAAGCTGACGTGTAAAGCGGTTTCTCAGTTGCCCCTTAGAGGTTAGTGCTATGTTCATCATTTTACTTGAGTTAATGCCACCGCTCATCTTTAATATTGGCAGGGATATGAGACTTGTGCCTTTATTAATTGGCTAGATGAAGAATGGAATGGCAGGGCTCGGAGTGTTATCACCAAGCTCGCACAAGATAACATTAGGCTGAAGAAGAAACTGGTTGATCTGGAATGTATAATCAGTACGATGAAGCAAGAACGAATCAATCACAGGAAAAAGATGAAAGCAAGAGACAAGAAGGAACTAGCATGAGTAGTTGTGGTTGTCGCAGTAGCCATGTTCTATGTTGTAACATTTCCAACATCACCCTACAGTGATCTCCTCTTAATCATGACAAGTCATCATCATTGCAATGCTTGATCACAGTGGTGAAACATCTCATTTAAAAATTCTTATCTGAATTCAAATTCGAATGCAAGTGGAATTTGAAGTTGCTCAAATATTGCTGCAAAATGTTCATCATTTAGCAAATATTCCAAAAACAAATGTTGTTAAGGAAAACAACAATACCATCTACTACAAAATGGTTCTAAGATTTTAAATAGTGCCGAAACAGCATTATTACTACCATTTCCATTATTGAAAATTCCAAATCGAATCAAAACTTGTCCAAACTTTTTATGGCAGAGCACAATATTCCATAGTATTTGTTTTGGCCAGTGGCATATTTTTGCAAGGTCAATTGTGGCTAAAAACAAAAAAACAAAAAAACAGAAGTTGCCAAAAAAAGAGAGAAGGAAAGAGGTGTGGGAGAGCCCCTGGCCTCCCCCTGGGCCTGGGCCCACCTAGCCTGCCCATGCCGCTGAGTGTGATAAGACCAAGTCTCCCCCTCGGCCTCATCAGCACCCAGGATCTTTTTCTCCCTGCTTGCTCCTTCCCCTCTCCCTCGCGCGCTCGCTCCTCCCGAGCGGCACTATCGCGTGCGGCGGTCGATCCCGCGGCCACCTGGCCCCTCCGGCCTCGCCGGCCTGTCCTGGAGCTCCAGCGCCGTCGTCCTCTTCATCTGGTGCCACTAGACCGTGTTGGGGGCCACTAGAGCGCCCGCCTCGACTCCTTCTTCCTCCTCTGCTTCGTCGTCGCCGTGCTGCATCGCCACCGCGGCCACAACCACTGCCTCACCTCACTACCGTGCCCAACGTCTTCGCCACCGTCTTCCATGTTGCATCACGCCTTCCATTGGAGCCGAGGAACCCAGCAGTGCCAAGCCCCTTCGTTTGCATCTCCAGCCGCCGCTGATCCCCTCTGACTCTGGCAACCGGTCTGCTGCTACTAAGCTGACCACAGGCCACCATGAGCCACTCACTAAGCTCCTCCCTCCCTCCATCCCTCTCCTTGCGCCATGTACATCACCGTAGTTATCTCGCCTCCATGCTATGTTCTGTCCGCCGCCTGGCCTCGTCGTCGGCGTGGCCAGGGTGACCATATGGTCCCGTGCGTGGCACCGTTGCACTCCCCGCATTGAGTAGATGCTGTAGCCACCTCGAACTGCTTGTTTTCCATGCCGGAGCTCCGATCCCAACAAAGACCAAACTCCGGTGTCCGCCTCGCCGCTCGCCATTGACGTTACCGACCACCGCAACCTCTGCTACCACCCTAGATCGCTTCACCGTCGTCTGGTCGTTCGAACGAGCCTAGCCAGGCTCCTCCCCGTGCCCTGTGGACGAATCCCGACCACCTCCTGTGCCACTTCGCCGCTGGAGAGGTTGCTGGCGTCGCCTTGGCCGCCGTGCTGATCTGGCACTGGTGGGCCCTGCCCCTGAGTCACTAACTGCAGGCCCCGCGGGCCCCCTTTGACCTATTGACTTGGGTCAACGCTGACTGGGCGACCCTGTGCCTATGACATGCGGGCCCACTCTATTAAACTATTGAAAATAAATAGATAATTAGGTAATTAATTAATTTTGTTAATTAAATGGCTAAGCACCCACAGACAGTAGGCCCCACACGATTATTAGTCTAATTAGATTAAACTAACCCCATTGTTAGTACACTGTCAATGACATGTGGGTCCCACTGAACCCACTTGTCTGGTTTGACTGGTCAACCAACCAGTTGACCTGCTGATGTCACCTCTACATCATGTTGATGTCACACAACCAATGTTTTGGATAATGTTGATTTAAATAAATAAAAATAATTTCAAAAAATGTATAAATCCTTTAAAATCAGTAGAAATTAAACAGTAGCTCAGATCGAGAAACTTTGTACATTAAAGTTGCTCAGAACGACGAGACAAATCTGATCGTGTTGTCTGTTTTCATGTCGGAACCCTCTATGTAGGGGAACCCGTAACTTTTAGTCCGTTTCCGGTAGATGAATAGTGCCTATACACTGGTTATTAAATTCAACTTTAATCCTAAAGTAACTAAATGACTCAGACATATCTTTAGACAACCCTGCACTACACGTTAGCATAGCATACTCTGTGTTGCATAGGATTACTGTGTATTTATCTGTTTCTTCCCCCTCATCTCTTCGGTAGACCCCGAGATTGATGTTGTCCCTGTGATCGACTACGTCCCCGACGACACCACTGACGACCCTGCATTTGCCGCTGAGCAACCAGGCAAGCACCCCCCCTTTTGAACATTCCGATATCACCGATTCTCTTCTCTCTTATGCTTGCATTAGAAATTACTGCTGCTACCGCTTTACCTATTCTGATGCATAGCCTGATCTCGTACCCTGCTATTGTTACATACCTATTTATCCTAAACTGCTTAGTATAGGCTAGTTAGAGACCCATCAGAGACCTCATGTTGACCCAACTGCCCCGCTAGATTATGAGAAGACCCGATCAACGGGATTGAAGACCAGGCCCCGGCACCGCACCACACTCACCTTAGTTGTACGACACCGCAACGTTACTATCGAGTGGCGAGGGTGATACCTCATCAGCACTTCTGATGTTAACCATGTTGGTTAGTTCATCGGTTATGGTTATCGAGGGTCATTCCTACTTATGCACTCCCGATAACGACACTATCGTGTAACTCCACAAGAGTTGACCTCGAGGGTGATTCCTCCTTCATTCACCTTGACGATAACATCAGGTGGAATTCCATCGAGGATGATTCCTCAGGGGTCCCATTGGTGTTAGACACACGGTTACTATGGTTACTCTGACATTACACTGAACCATGTTACTAAACATGGGTCGGCCCAGAGAGGTACCCGTGCGAGCTTAATTGCGAGTTATGTGGAGTTGGGTTGACCTGGAAGGTGCCCGTGAGATAACTACATGGCGTGGTCGGGCATTCTTAGCCCTTACCGCAAGTCCTCGAGATGGGGCGATGGGGTCACATCGATCGTGAGTCTCTGCTCGTTACCGCGCGCTCCTAATCCACTATGATTTGGATATTTGATCCGAGGGGCCTCTGGCCTGATAACACTAACAATCACGTGGGCATAGTATGGGCGTTATGCGTCGTATGCATCGGCCAAAGCTTAATAGACATCAGCAACTGAGCGGCGTGCACTGGTTGGACTGCGTAAGCACCTGCCTTTTTAAAGAGGTAGCTTGTATTGTTTTAATTTGTGTCTAGAGTTGTGTTGTGATATCTTCTCGTGAGTCACAAATCTTGATCGTGCACATTTGCGTGTATGATTAGTGTACGATTGAATCAGGGGCGTCACAAGTTGGTATCAGAGCCGACTGCCTATAGGTAGCCCCCTTTCCAACTCCTTGGCCGAAGTTGAGTCTAGTCACTACAAAACTTTTACTAACATGGTTGTGTGTCTTATGGGCCCACGTCGCCATTGGGTGGTAATAGGATCTTTTACTCCTCGTCTATACTCTGGGACTCTAATCTCTCTTCTATTCGGGTTAAATGATTTTGCAAACTCTAACATTAGGTTCTTGTAAACACTTCCTCCTGGAGAGCCGCTCATTCCAAATGATCGCCTGCTTCACCAGAAGATTCTGAAGATACTTGTCGATGTTTTTCCGAGACCCTTGTGCACATCGCTTTTGCAATTCCTTTCCATCGATAAACCCCTATGGATGACCACATACACTTTTCATTCATACAATCATTCCCTTGTATTACAAGATACCCCGAAATCCTCTATATTGTCCCGAGAATATTTTGTGCCTACTGACTTGCAGTTCTTTGCCACATGAATACCCCTACGGATAATTCCTCGCACTTACCGAGTATCAATCATACCCAGTTGTTCATGTGTTTCACAAAAGTCTTCAAATACTATTCAATCTTCCAAAAATCTTCAGCAGCCTATTGCTCTTGAAATTCTTCCTTGCTTGCATTATGGTTCATCCCATAAGTCTACTAATCTTATTGGCATCCTTTGTCACTATAATTTTGAGTACGTTGATTCAACTTGTGCGAGAATGCACACAATCATCAGTTGATACTTATAAACTATTTTCTGGCTCAGACGTCTTTCTGAACCTGAGTTGGTTATCGACCAATCAGATTGCCATCGGTTGTACCCCTAAGTCTATTCAACCTATCCATCCTTTATCAGAGCTTTTTTCTGATCCCTTGATTTGGAAATCATCATTACTTTTCATTCAAGCTTGAATTAGTCAGTTGTTTCTATAATCTGATCTCCTTGCATTCTTTCTTCTCCTGATTGAGTACCAATGCTCACATCAGATCCCTTGTGGACCACCAGATCCTTTGTTGGATTTTATCCAGTAGTGTACTTCATAGTTAATCACCTTGTGAGTTCTTTCCCAGATACATAATATCTCTAGTAAATTGTATACTCTATTTTGGCCAACCATGTTTTGCTTCGAGCTTGTGTTATTTACTCTTGTAGTTTGAGGTACATGTTTCTAAGATGCCCCGATGGGTTGAACCTATGCCTTCCCTAATCCATGTGAACCCGAGAGTTTTCACGAGACATACTCTTCTGGTGTTTTGCCAGATATAATTTCAACACTACAACTTCATCGAAAGAGAGAAGTGAAAGGAAGGTTATGCACTGAAGAAGTGGGAGTTGACCTTGAACTTTGTGTTCATGCCCATGGACCCGATGTGAACTTATCATGGAAGCTTCTTGTGAAAATGATAATCTCCTTGTTATAAGTTCATTTGGTATCTATGTTTGGTCCTTCGCAACCATGGTTCTAACCATGATGGTGCCCCTTTGATTCCATTTCTTGGACAAGTTAAAGCACTTGTCTTCTACAGATCAATGCATCTCCACAACCTCTATTTTAATCTTCCTTCAAGTATTACCCTCCGGTATCTTGAGAATAACAAAAAAAATAGGATGTTTCCTATGAGTCTTCATTTAATATTGCCTCCACCGATTTCAGATTTCCCCGGGTTCTGAGTTATTAGTCACTCGAGAACGCCGGTAAGTGAATCAATTCTGCACTCTGATTCACTAAGTCTAAGTAATTTTCATTGCTTATGAGTGTAATCCTTCAAGTCTTTCCTAGACTGATTGGCGATATCATTATCATGCTAAATTTTAACTGTGCTTCCTGGTCGTTCTCCCGGAGCACAATTTTTTACGATGAGCTAAGCCTACGTCAATCTTCCTCGTCATATCATTTCTACTTGAACAACAAGCTTGATTTTAATTTTTTGCCGTACCCATGGTTCCAATAACCTTTCGCTTCATCATTCCTTTAACTTGAAGTCATCGCCAATCGATTACATCTTCCTGAAATCTCTCGACAATTGTGTCGTGATCATCATCAACATTCTGTAATCTACCAGGATGTCAATCGACTTCATGATGAGAAATACCAGCCTTGACCCTCGATGATTTGTATTATCATTGACCACATGCTTGCCTTCCCCCCAACACAAACTTGTTCATATAATTTTGGAAATACATCCTTTTTGACATGTCGATGGATTGCAGTTGAACCCATCGACCACATCCTCATCTTCCCTTGTTGAAATTGTATGACTTATTTTATAAGTTGTTCCGATGGATCCTTTGTGTATCCAAAGACTGACCTTTACCTAATGACCATGTCAATACTTGCCCGAAACATGACCGTGGTTCTCCGAACATCATTAAGAACATTGGAGGCGCAATGCTAAAGGTTTCATGATCACTTATCCAAATACTTTTGTACGGGGTAACGGCATGAATTTCCTTTCCCCTTACCTAAATGGTAATCTACTTACTATGTTTTCATGGATACCGTCCTCTACTTGTTCTTGGAAAAGATATACTCTTGATACTTGGGTTTAAACACATTTTCCTTTCTATTGGTCTGATTAATATACTAATCATATTTTCCTTTCCATTCTTTTGTTTAACCTTTCTTGTGATCTATATAGATATGAGCAGTAATATTTCCCTGCTTATATAGACACCTCGGTGTGCAACTCTGTCAGTGAGACCTTGTTACTATTGTTGATGACATTCCGATAACCACCAATGGATGAGAACTTTGCCTATAGGTCCGCCTCGTTTCTACGAGCAGGAAAATGGTTCTCTTCGCCCCTCGCCCTTGGTACCAACAGTGATGCCAACATAATTGACAGGCTATCCTCTGACCTTCCTTGCCATCCTGACCATGCAAAATGTCAGCGCCCTTCCCACTTTAACCCACATGGTGGGCCCATAACCCACAGTTCCACAAGATCGAAACCTGACTCTACATCCTTGATTCTGAAGTACCCTTTGCACTTGCCTTCGTATGTAATTCATGGGCCACCGTCCTAGAGATGATCTATTCTGGTATCAGACGCAATACTTATTTCGTTGCTCTGAACCCCTTCACACTCTATTCGGGAATCGAATAGTTGTTTACCCGTTCAAAACTTTTGTACCATCTTATAAGGCTCTTGATGTGTTTCATGTAATCAAATCGAGAGATACTTCTGTTACACTCCCTAAATTGTCCATCAGATAATTAACCCTATAATGGTCAGTTCTCCCGAAGTTACTATTTTCTTTCCCACTTAAATCTTGGGACGAGATTTCTTGTAGTGGAGGAGATTTGTAACATCCCCAGCATCACCGTACAGTGATCTCCTCTTAATCATGACAAGTCATTATCATTGCAATGCTTGATCACAGTGGTGAAACATCTTATTTCAAAGTCCTTATCTGAATTCAAATTCAAATGCAAGTGGAATTTGAAGTTGCTCAAATATTGCTGCAAAAATGTTCATCATTTAGCAAATATTCCAAAAACAAATGTTGTTAAGGAAAACAACATCACCATCTACTACAAAATGGTTCTAAGCATTTTAAACAGTGCCAAAAAAACATTATTACTGCCATTTCCATTATTGAAAATTCCAAATGGAATCAGAACTTGTCGAAACTTTTTATGGCAGAGCACAATATTCCATAGTATTTGTTTTGGCCAGTGGCATATTTTTGCAAGGTCAATTGTGGCTAAAAACAAAAAAACAAAAAACAAAAACTACTGAAAAAGAGAGAAGGAAAGAGGTGTGGGAGAGCCCCTGGCCTCATCCTAGGCCTCGGCCCACCTAGCCTGCACACGCCGCTGAGGGGGATAAGACCAAGTCTCCCCCTCGGCCTCGTCAGCACCCAGGATCTTTTCCATCCCTCCTCGCTCGTTCCCCTCTCCCTCACGCGCTCGCTCCTCCCGAGCACCACTATCGCCGTGCGGCGGTCGATCCCGCGGCCAGCGGGCTCCTCTGGCCTCGTCGGCCTGTCCTGGAGCTCCAGCGTCGTCGTCCTCTTCGTTTGGTGCCACTGGACCGCACTGGGGGCCACCGGAGCACCCGCCTCGACTCTTTCTTCCTCCTCTCCTTCGTTGTCGCCGTGCTGCATCGCCACCACGGCCACCGTCACCGCCTCGCCTCGCCACTGTGCCCAATGTAATCACCACCGTCTTCCACGTCGCCTGACGCCTTTCGTTGGAGCCAAGGGACCCTGAAGCGCCAAGCCCCTTCGTTTGCATCTCCGGCTGCCACCGATCCCCTCTGACTCCGGAATCGGTCTGCTGCTACTAAGCTGACCATAGGCCACCATGAGCCGCTCGGTGAGCTCCTCCCTCCCTCCATCCCTCTCCTTGTGCCGTGTACATTGTCGTAGTTAGCTCGCCTCCGCACTATGTTCTGTCCGCCTCATGGCTCATCGCTGGTGTGGCCACGGTGACCATATGGTCCCGTGTGTGCCACCGTTGCACTCCCCGCATCGAGTAGATGCCGTAGCCACCTCGCGCTACTTGTTTTCCATGCAGTAGCTCCGATTCCGACAACGACCGAACTCCGGCGTCCGCCTCGCCGCTCGCCGTTGATGCTACCAACCACCGCAACCTCTGCCGCCACCCTAGATCGCTTCGCCGTCGTCTGCTCGTTCGAACGAGCCTAGCCACGCTCTTGCCCATGCCCTGTGGACGAATCCCGACCGCCTCCCGTGCCGCTCCGCCACTGGAGAGGAAGCCGGCATCGCTCTGGCCGCCGTGCTGACCTGGAACTGGTTGGCCCCGCCCCCGAGTCACTGACCGCGGTTCCTGCGGCCCCCCTTTGACCTGTTGACTTGGTTCAACGCTGACTGGGCAGCCCTGTGTCTATGACATGCGGGCCCCACTCCATTGAACTGTTTAAAATAAATAGATAATTAGGTAATTAATTAATTTAGTTAATTAAATAGCTAAGCACCCACTGACAGTAGGCCCCACATGATTATTAGTCTAATTAGATCAAACTAACCCCATTGTTAGTACACTATCAATGACAATGGGTCCCACTAGACCCAGCTGTCTGGTTTGACTGGTCAACCGACAAGTTGACCTGCTGATGTCACCTCTACATCATGCTGATGTCACACAACCACTGTTTTGGATGATGTTGATTTAAATAAATAAAAATAATTTTAGAAAATATTTAAATCCTTTAAAATCAGTAGAAATTAAACCGTAGCTCAGATCAAAAAACTTTGTACATGAATGTTGCTCAGAACGACGAGACGAATCTGATCGTGTCATCTATTTTCATGTCGGAACCCTCAACGTAGGTGAACCCATAACTTTTAGTCCATTTCCGGTAGATGAATAGTGCCTGTACACCGGTTATTAAATTCAACTTTAATCCTAAAGTAACTAAATGACTTAGACATATCTTTAGGCAACCCTGCACTACACGTTAGCATAGCATACTTTGTGTTGCATATGATTACTGTGTATTTATCTGTTTCTTCCCTCCTCTTCTCTCCGGTAGACCCCGAGACTGATGCTGTCCCTGTGATCGACTATGTCATCGACGACACCACTGACGACCCTGCTTTGCCGCTGAGCAACCAGGCAAGCACCCCCCTTTTTGAACATTCCGATATCGCCTATTCTCTTCTCTCTTATGGTTGCATTAGAAATTGTTGCTGCTACTGCTTTAGCTATTATGATGCATAGCCTGATCTTGTACCCTGCTATTGTTACATACTTGTTTATCCTAAACTGCTTAGTATAGGCTAGTTAGAGACCCATCAGAGACCCCATGTTGACCCAACTGCTCTGCTGGATTATCAGAAGACCCAATCAATGGGATTGAAGACCAGTCCCCGGCACCGCACCACACTCCCCTTAGTTGTACGACACCCCTGCCTTACTATTGAGTGCCAAGGGTGATACCTCATCATCACTTCTGATGTTAACCTTGTAGGTTAGTTCATCGGTTATGGTCATCCAGGATGATTCCTCCTTCTCCACTCCCGATAATGAAACTGTCGTGCAACTCCACAAGAGTGGACCTCGAGGGTGATTCCTCCTTCATTCACCTTGATGATAACTTCAGGTGGAATTCCATCGAGGGTGATTCCTCAGGGTTCCCCTTGGTGTTAGACACACGGTTACTATGGTTACTATGATTTTACATTGAACCATGTTACTAAAGATGGGTCGGCCCTGAGGGGTGCCCGTGCGAGCTTAATTGTGAGTGATGCGGAGTCGGGTTGACCTGGAAGGTCCCCGCGAGATAACTTCATGGCGTGTCTGGGCATTCTTAGCCCTTGTCGCAAGTCCTCGAGATGGGGCGACGGGGTCACATCGATCGTGAGTCTCTGCTTGTTATCGCGTGCTCCTAATCCACTACGATTTGGATATTTGATCCGAGGGGCCTCTAGCATGATAACACTAACCATCACGTGGGCATAGTATGGGTGTTCTACGTCATATGCATCAGCCGAAGCTTAATAGACGTCAGTGACTGACCGGCGTACGCCGGGTTGGACTGCGTAAGCACCTGCCTTTTTACGAGGTAGCTAGGTCTACTCATCGGCCGCCCACACAACGTGCAGGAATTCCCGGGGCGACGGCCCAAGACCCCTGGGGGCATAGGTTTAGACCAGCGTGCTGACCTCTCTATTAAGCCTAGGTCGGGTTGCGACGTATCATTTGGCCGAGGCCGGGCATGACCCAGGAAATTGTGTCCGACCGGAGTTAATCGAGCATGGTGGGTAAGTTGGTGCACCCCTGCAGGGAAGAAAACATCTATTGATAGTTGTCCTAAGGTAACGGACACTTGGAGTTGTATCCCGATCGATACAACTAGAACTAGATACTTGAGATGTGAAATGGATAGTATGGCTCTGGGATTGCTTTCTTGCAGGGAGTCGAGGAAGAATCTCTGGGCGAGGTTGATGAGACTTCTACTACTTTACTTTATGCCACTCTTCTCTCTTATGTTGTTGCAAGATGCTTGAAGCTGCTTGAAGATGCTAGTCTTCGATAGGACTAGGCTCTCCCCTCTATTCTGGCATTTCTGCAGCCCAGTCCACATATACAGCCTTCCTTTGATAATGTTGCATATGTAGTGTAGATCCTTGCTTAATGAGTACTTTGGATGAGTAGTTGATACGTCTCCAACGTATCTATAATTTTTGATTGTTCCATGCTATTATATTACCCGTTTTGGATGTTTATGGGCTTTACTTTACACTTTTATATCATTTTTGGGACTAACCTACTAACCGGAGGCCCAGCCCGAATTGTTGTTTTTTTTGCCTATTTCAGTGTTTTGAAGAAAAGGAATATCAAACGGAGTCCAAACGGGATGAAACCTTCAGGAGAGGTCTTTTTGGAACAAATGAAAATCTGGAGACTTGGAGTGGAAGTCAAGGAACAAGCAAGGCGGCCACGAGGGTGCCTGGCACGCCCCCTACAGGTGGGCGCGCCCCCCACCCTCGTGGGCCCCTCAAGCATCCACCGACCTACTTCTTCCTTTGATATATACCCACGTACCCTGAGAACATCAAAACAAACCACGAAAACCTAATTCCACAGCCGCAACCTTCTGTATCCGCGAGATCCCATCTTGGAGCCTTCGCCGGCGCTCCGCCAGAGGCGGAATCGACCACGGAGGGCCTCTACATCATCTCCAAGGCCCTTCCGATGAGTTGTGAGTAGTTTACCACAGACCTTCGGGTCCATAGTTATTAGCTAGATGGCTTCTTCTCTCTCTCTTTGAATATCAGTACGAAGTTCTCCTCGATCTTCTTGGAGATATTTTTGATGTAACTCTTTTTGCTGTGTGTTTGTCGAGATCCGATGAATTGTGGGTTTATGATCAAGTTTATCTATGAGAAATATTTGAATCTCCTCTGAATTATTTTATGTGTGATTAAGTTATCTTTGCAAGTCTCTTCGAATTATCAGTTTGGTTTGGCCTACTAGATTGATCTTTCTTGCAACGGGAGAAGTGCTTAGCTTTGGGTTCAATCTTGCGGTGTCCTTTCCCAGTGACAGCAGGGGCAGCAGGGCACATATTGTATTGTTTCCATCGAGGATAAAAAGATGGGGTTTATATCATATTGCATGAGTTTATCCCTCTACATCATGTCATCTTTCTTAATGTGTTACTCTGTTCTTTATGAACTTAATACTCTAGATGCATGCTCGATAGCGGTCAATGTGTGGAGTAATAGTAGTATATGCTGGCAGGAGGCGATCTACTTGTCACGGTCGTGATGCCTATATACTTGATCATGCCTAGATAATCTCATAATTATTTGCTTTTCAATCAATTGCTCGACAGTAATTTGTTCACCCACCGTAATACTTATGCTATCTTGAGAGAAGCCACTAGTGAAACCTATGGCCCCTGGGTCTATCTTTTATCATATAAGTTTACCATCTACTTTTATTTGCATCTTTACTTTTCCAATCTATATCATAAAAATACCAAAAATATGTATCTTATCATATTATCTCTATCAGATCTCACTTTCACAAGTGGCTGTGAAGGGATTGACAACCCCTTTATTGCATTTGTTGCGAGGTTCTTGTTTGTTTGTGTAGGTGCGTGGGACTTTTGAGGAGCCTCCTACTGGATTGATACCTTGGTTCTCAAAAACTGAGGGAAATACTTACGCTACTTTGCTACATCACCCTTTCCTCTTCAAGGAAAACCAACGCAGGCTCAAAACGTAGCAAGAAGGATTTCTGGCGCCGTTGCCGGGGAGGTCTTTGCTCAAGTCAAGACATACCAAGTACCCATCACAAACTCATCTCCCTCGCATTACATTATTTGCCATTTGCCTCTCATTTTCCTCTACCCCACTTCACCTTTTCCTTTTCTTTGCCTTCTTCCCGTATGTCTTTTTGTTTGTGTTTCCACATTCCATCTATTTGCTTGCTAAAAATCTATTGATATGGATCCACTTAAAGTGTTCTACTTGGATCATCTTTGATTCTTATGCGCTCGTGCTGAAACCCCAACTAGCCTAGTTGATGGGAAATCTTTAGATGAGCATGCTCATTTTGTCCGTCACCGTTTGTCTGAAAAGGGGAGACTCTTATGGGATCAAATAAATAGATTGTTGTGTTATGCTTGGAATCTTTGTGAAATTTATGATTTTACTTGTTGCTGTAAGAACCCTAAAAAACACCTTCCCTACCTATGTGAGTTTAATGACAATGAAATCTTATCTTCTTATGCTAAGGGTGTTTATAGTTACTATGATATCGAACAAATTGAAGAATTTATTGCTTTTAAGGGTGCTTATGAAGTTGCTTCTTTGATTGAAAGTATGATATTACTCTCTATGAATCTAAATTTTTTGACATACTTAAGTATTGCTATGAAAACTATGCTCATAATGTCTATGTCAAAGAGTTTTTTGAGAGAATGACCGTTGCTTTGGAAGAAAATAATGATATGCATGAATCTATAGATAATGATGATTCCGATGATTTGATTGAAATATCCCTTGATGAACATGATGCTTGCTATTCTTGTGGCCATGATGCCAATATTTATGAAGATGAATTTGCTATAGTTCCTTATGTTAAACATGAGATCATTGCTATTGCACCCATACTTGGTATTTCCTTCGATAAAAAGCATGATTGCATCGCACACAGTTTCTTGAAGGGTCTCTGATCGTAGTGTCGCGCTAGCAGCATCTTGCAGTAGTGGCAAGATCATTTGTAACGAGCAAGTAATGGTAGTAGTAACAAAAGTGCAGCAAGGTAGCCCAATCTTTTTGAGGCAAAGGACAGGCCAAAGCGGTCTCTTATGATAAGCAAAGTGTTCTTGAGGGGACACGGGAACTTCATCTAGTCTCTTTCATCATGTTGGCTTAATTTGTGTTCGGTACTTTGATAATTTGATATGTGGGTGGACCGGTGCTTAGGTGTTGTTATTACTTGAACAAACCTCCTACTTATGATTAACCCTCTCGCAAGCATCCGCAACTATGAGAAAACTATTAAGAATAAATTCTAACCATAGCCTTAAACTTTTGGATCCAATCGGTTCCTTACAGAGTAGCGCATAAACTAGAGTTTAAGCTTTTGTCACTCTCACAACCCACCATCTAATAACAACACCACAATGCATGCCCTCAGGCCCAAATATGATGAAGTGTCATGTAGTTGACGTTCACATGACACCACTAAGAGAATGACAACATATCATCAAAATATCGAACACATATCAAGTTCACATGATTACTTGCAACATGATTTCTCCGTGACCTCGAGAAGGAAAGTAACTACTCACAAATGATAACCATGCTCAAGATCAGAGGGGTATTAAATAGCATAATGGATATGAACATATAATCTTCCACCAAATAAACCATATAGTAATCAACTACAAGATGTAATCAACACTACTAGTCACCCACAAGCACCCATCTATAGTTTTGGTACAAAGATTGAACACAAGAGATGAACTAGGGTTTTGAGAGGAGTTGGTGCTACTGAATATGTTGATGAAGATAGCCCTCCCCAAGATGGGAGAGTTGTTGGTGATGATGATGACGATGATTTCCCCCTCCGGGAGGGAAGTTCCCCCGGCGGAATCGCTCCACCAGAGGGCAAAAGTGCTCCTGCCCAAGTTCCTCCTCGAGGCGGCGGCGCTTCGTCCCGAAAGTCCTCCCCCTATTTTTCTAGGTCAAAATGACTTATATACCAGAAGAGGGGCACCGGAGGTGGGCCGAGGAGGGCAGCATCCACCAGGGCGCGCCTGGGCCTCCTAGCATGCCCAGGTGGGTTGTGCCCACCTGGTGGCCCCCCTCTGGTACTTATTTGCTCCAATAATTCTTAAATATTCCATAAAAAATCCTCGTGGAGTTTCAGCTCATTTGGAGTTGTGCAGAATAGGTAGCTTGATGTAGCTTTTTCAGGTTCAGATTTCCAGCTGCCATAATTCTCCCCCTTTGTACATACCTTGCATATTATGAGAGAAAAGGCATTAGAATTACACCAAAAAGCATTATTATACAATAGAACAACATAAATAACAGTAGGAAAACATGATGCAAAATGGACGTATCAACTCCCCCAAGCTTAGACCTCGCTTGTCCTCAAGTGAAAACTGAAATCGAAAAACTTGTCCACATGCTTAGAGAGATAGGTGTCGATAAAAAACAAAAATACGGAAATAGCAGCATCATGTAACTTATTATAACGGCAACAAACTTTAACATAAGGCTTTTATTATAGAACTTTTATCATAGACTTCTCATGAACAAGTGACAATTCATCACAACATCGAAGTATAAAGCATAAACTCTATTGGAAACCAACAAACTATGTTCTCAGACAACTTTGCAACTACAATTCATCATCTTTTTAGCAAGGGTCAAGTATCGGAGCCTTTAGGAAAGTCCACATACTCAACCATCATTTAGTCTTCTATAATTGCTAACACTAGCCGCGTACACATGAGTCAAACGTTTCAACCAAACACATAGAAAGATAGGGGCTTATAGTTTCACCGCCGAACACACTCACCTCAAGGGTGATGTCAACAATAATAACTCATGCTACCCATATTCAACTGGATATAAGTGCCTAGATCTTTCCTCACCACATGATGCTTGCCAAAGGAGAAAAATAAAAGGAATAGAGAGAAAAACTTTGACTCTTGCATGAAAGTAAATATATGAAAGTAAAAGATAGGCCCTTTGCAGAGGGAAGCAGAGGTTGCCATGCACTTTTTGCTTGTATGCTCAACCCCATAGTGCAAGAGAACGTCACGTTATATTGCCCCTTGTGATGGGAACCTTTATTATGAAGTCTGTGGCTTTTATTCTTCACCATCACAAGTTCGTACAACGCTCAATTTTCCCTTACACTAAATGATCTCACACTTTTAGAAACAATTTTTATTGCCCTTTTTGCACCAATGACAACTTACTTGAAGGATCTTACTCAATCCATAGGTAGGTATGGTGGACTCTCAAACAAGATTTGGGTTTAAGGGTTTTGGTGCACAAGTAGCATCTCTACTTAGTGCGGAGTTTTTGCCTAGCAAAGATAGGGGCAAGCACCACATGTTGAGGGATCTATGACAATATAACTTCTATGTGAATATGAACAAACATAAATCATTAAGTTGTCTTCCTTGTCCAACGTCAACCATTTTGGCATATAATATTTTGATGGGTGCTCACAATCATAACAGATTTCCAAGATAGTATATTTATATGTGAATCTTCTCTTCCCTTATTAATTCTTTCATGGGTTGCATCATTGACCAATGCTATGTTTGTCAATCTACACTAAAATTTTCTACTTATACTTTTCCTTGTGTAATGTCAACACTTACCATAAGATTAGCAAATGATATTTTTCTTTTATTTCCTTTCTTTTTATTGCAACAACAAAGTAAAGAAGTCAAAACTCAAACTAAACTTTACTATAAATCTCGCACACGATTACAGAGATTGATCACTAAGCAAACTATTCAAAATAAAGGATCGAACTAAACTTTTATTCGTCTAATAACAAAAGATAACCATGGATCAAACTAAGAAAGTAAATGCAAAAGATAGTGGGGATGATACGATACCGGGACACCACCCCCAAGCTTGGCGAAGGCCAAGGGGAGTGCCCATACCCGATACTTATTTTTCTTTTGGTGGTGAAGAAGAAGGTGGTGATGATGAAGTAGAAGGTTTCTTGTCCGCCGGTTTCCTTAGCTTACGCTTGAGGACGAAATTCTCATCTTTCTGTTCACGAATCTCCCACTCAAGCTCCAACACCTTTTTGCATAAGTCTTGCTTATTTTCCTGCAAGAGATGAAAAGGGATAAACTGGATCTGAGGCCTCTTTGCTTTGTTGGGGAGACTTGACATCTTAAATTAAACGTGCATGTCCCTAGGTTGGGGCAATGGAACTTCATCCTCCTCTGAGCTCGTCTACTCCTCCTTCTTCTTAGGATCATGGTCTTCTTCTTCCTCCGAAGTCCAGCCATAGAGCTCCACATCCCCATAGACCTTGGAGTTTGCGATATAATCTGCAACATAGCTCTCACCCACCGAGTCTTGGGATGACATAATTCCAGATCTGACAGGAAAACAGAGAGAAAAGAAAACAGGAGATTTCTTCGCGCTACGGAGGTCAACAGGTTTGGGAGGTATATAAAGATTTTTTATCTTGGGGAACAAGCAGAACGGAAGAAAAACGGAGTCCGGAAAGTACCCAAGGTGGGCAAAACCCACCTGGGTGCACCTAGCATGCCTGGCGCGCCCTGGTGTATCATGCCCACCAGGGTCACTTTCCTGGAAGTTTCTTATTTTCTTAATTTTCTAAATATTCCAAAACAGACAAAAGATATTTTTTTTTGGATTTTTCGGAGTCCGTTTACTTACCGTATCACGTACCTCCCTTTTTTCATGATTCTAGAGTGTTCCGAAAGGTTTCCTTTATGTAATCTTCCGGTGTCAAAGTTTGGATAATATTGCTTTCAACATTAATGGGTGCACCTGAGATATAGTGTTTTATTTGTTGCCCATTGACAACCTTCAGGTTAGTACCTTCAGCATTATTTATTTTGATAGCTCCGGATCGATAGACCTCCTCGAAGACATAGGGTCCTTCCGATTTGGAAAGGAGTTTTCCTGCAAAGAATCTGAAATGAGAGTTGTACAAAAGAACACATTCTCCAACTTTGAACTCACGCTTTTGGATTCTTTTGTCATGCCATCTTTTAACTTTTTCTTTGAATAACTTTGCATTTTTATAAGCCTGGGTTCTCCATTCATCTAATGAGCTAATATCAAATAACCTCTTTTCACCAGCAAGTTTGAAGTCATAATTGAGTTCTTTAATTGCCCAAAATGCTTTATGTTCTAACTCAAGAGGCAAATGACAAGCTTTTCCATAAACCATTTCATATGGAGACATACCCATAGGATTTTTATAAGCTATTCTATAAGCCCAAAGTGCATCATATAATATCTTAGACCAATTCTTCCGGGACCTATTAACAGTCTTTTGTAGGATTAGTTTTATTTCTATATTGCTAAGTTCAACTTGACCACTAGACTGAGGATGATAAGGTGATGCAATTCTATGGTTAACATCATACTTAGCAAGCATTTTACGGAAAGCACCATGAATAAAGTGTGAACCACCATCAGTCATTAAATATCTAGGGACTCCAAACCTTGGGAAAATAACTTCCTTAAGCATTTTAATAGAGGTGTTGTGATCATCACTACTGGTAGGAATAGCTTCTATCCACTTAGTAACATAATCAACAGCAACCAAAATATGTGTATACCCATTAGAGGAAGGAAAAGGTCCCATGAAACCAAATCCCCAAACATCAAATGGTTCAATAGCAAGTGAATAATTCATAGGCATCTCTTGACGCTTACCGATATTACCTATTCTTTGACATTCATCACAAGACGAGACAAACTTATGGGCATCTTTGAAGAGAGTAGGCCAATAAAAAGCATATTGCAATACCTTATTAGCGGTTCTGTCTCCCGCCTGATGTCCTCCATAAGCTTTAGAGTTACATTTCCGAAGGATTTGTTCCTTTGATATCTTTAGGACATGGCATTTTCTCAATTGCATCAACATTGGCTTTGTCCACCTCAATGCCTCTTGCATAAATTTTATGGCCCAAAACAATACCTTCATTAATCATAAAGTGGCACTTCTCCCAATTCAAGACAAGATTTGTTTGTTCACATCTCTACAAAACTCGATAAAGATTGCTTAAAAAATCATCAAAAGACTTCCCATAAACAGAAAAATCATCCATGAAAACCTCAACAATCTTTTCACAAAAATCAGAGAATATAGCAATCATACATCTTTGAAAGGTAGCAGGTGCATTACATAGACCAAAATGCATACGTCTATAAGCAAAAGTTCCAAAAGGACAAGTAAAAGTGGTATTTTCTTGATCAGGTTGTAAAATAGGTATTTGTGGAAAACCAGAATATCCATCAAGAAAGCAAAAATGTGTGTGCTTAGATAATCTTTCTAACATTTGATCAATAAAAGGCAGAGGGTAATGATCTTTTCTAGTTGCTTTGTTTAATTTTCTATAATCAATTACCATCCTATAGCATGTGACAATTCTTTGTGGAATGAACTCATTCTTATCATTAGGAACAACAGTAATACCTCCCTTCTTAGGGACACAATGAACAGGACTTACCCTTTTACTATCAGCTAGAGGATAGACTATACCTGCTTCCAGATGTTAAAATATTTTCGTTCTTACCACTTCTTTCATCTTCGGATTTAACCAATGTTGGTGATCAACAACGGGTTTAGCATCAGGTTCCATATTAATCTTGTGCTGACATAGAGTGGGACTAATGCCCTTAAGATCATCAAGAGTATATCCAATAGCAGCCCTGTGCTTTCTTAGAACTTTCAATAATCTTTCTTCTTCTTCATGTTCTTAAAGGTTAGCACTAATAATAATAGGATATATATTTTTCTCATCAAGATAAACATATTTCAAAGTGTCAGGCAATTGTTTTAAATCAAAGACAGGATCACCCTTAGGTGGAGGAGGACCTCCTAGAGTTTCAATAGGCAAATTGTGTTTAAGAAGAGGTTGTTGTTCGAAAAAGATTCTATCTGTTTAATTTCTTTCATGCATATGCATATCATTTTCATGATCTAGCAAATATTTTTCCAAAGGATCAGTAGGAGGCACAACAATAGAAGCAAGACCAATAATTTCATCCTTACTAGACAAATCTTTCTTATGAGGCTGTCTACTAAACTTAGAGAAATTAAATTCATGTGATTCATCACCAAAGCTAACACCGACAGTTTGTTTCTCACAATCTATTTTGGCATTAACGGTGTTCAAGAAAGGTCTACCAAAAATAATGGGACAAAAGTCATCTTGTGGGGAGCTAAGGAAAAGAAAATCAGTAGGGTATTTTATTTTCCCACACAAGACTTCAACATCTTGAAGAATCCCAATTGGTGATATAGTATCTCCATTAGCAAGTTTAATAGTGACATCTATGCCTTCTATTTCCGCAGGTGCTATTTCATCCTTAATTTCTTGATATAAGGAAAAAGGAATAGCACTCACACTAGCACCTAGGTCACATAACCCATGATAACAATGATCTCCTATCTTAGCTGAGACAACAGGCATGCCAACAACTGATCTATGCTTATCTTTTGCTTCAGCTTTGGCAATTCTAGAAGCTTCATCATAGAAGTAAATAACATGCCCATCAATATTATTGACTAAGAGATCTTTAACCATAGCAACACTAGGTTCAACTCTGAATTTTTCAGATGGTTTAGGTGTTCTAACATAACTTTTGTTAACCACAGTTGAAGCTTTAGCATGTTCCTTCATCCTAACAGGGAAAGGTGGATTTTCAATATAAGCAGTGGGAACAACTGGATCGACATTGTAAATTATAGTTTCTTCTTTAGCTTTCACCGGTTCTTTAACTTCTTCTTTAATAGGTGGGTGATATTTAAACCAATTCTCCTTAGGGAATCAACATGAGTAGCAAAATGTTCACAAAAGGAAGCTACTATCTCAGAGTCAAGTCCATATTTAGTGCTAAACTTTTGAAAAGCATCGGTATTCATAAAAGATTTAACACAATCAAACTTAGGTTCAATACTTGATTCTTTACCTTCATCGAGTTCCCAATCTTCAGAGTTGCTGTCACACCCAATATGCGATCCTATCCAAAAGGAACTCGAAGGTCCCACCAAGGATAGACCCGCATATTGAAACGCTTTTGCAAGGTGGATATCATTACATCAACATTACATAATAGGTAGGGATACATACATAAGGCAAACAATGCCACATGGATACATCAATACATCATACATAAGAGCACCATCCGACTACGGATGAAACACAAACAGAAGCTCAAACGACATCCACCCTGCTAGCCCAGGCTGCCGACCTGGAACCTATCCCCTGATCGAGGAAGAAGCAGAAGAAGAACTCCAAAACAAGCAAGCATCGCTCTCACGTCAGGATCATCGCATAACCTGTACCTGCAACTGTTGTTGTAGTAATCTGTGAGCCACGAGGACTCAGCAATCCCATTACCATGGGTATCAAGACTAGCAAAGCTTAATGGGAAAGGAAGGGGTAAAGTGGTGAGGTTGCAGCAGCGACTAAGCAAGTATGGTGGCTAACATACGCAAATGAGAGCGAGAAGAGAAACAAAGGAACGGTCGTGAAGCTAGTAATGATCAAGAGGTGATCCTGAACTCCTACTTACGTCAAACATAACCCAGAAACCGTGTTCACTCCCCGGACTCCGCCGAGAAGAGACCATCACGGCTACACACGCGGTTGATGCGTTTTAATTCGGATCTGGTGTCAAGTTATCTACAACCGGACATTAACAAATTCCCATCTGCCACATAACCGCGGGCACGGCTTCCGAAAGATAATACCCTGCAGGGGTGTCCCAACTTAGCCCATAATAAGCTCTCACAATCAACGAAGGATATTCCTTCTCCCAGGAAGACCCGATCAGTCTCGGAATCCTGGTTTACAAGACATTTCGACAATGGTAAAACAAGACCAGCAAAGCCGCCTGATGCACCGACAATCCCGATAGGAGCTGCACATATCTCGTTCTCAGGGCAACACCGGATAAGTCAAGCTACGAGTAAAACCAGACGTCGAGTTGCCCCGAGGTGGCCCCGCAGGTTGCTCGGTTTGGACCAACAGTTAGACAAGCACTGGCCCGGGGGGCTAAAATAAAGATGACCCTTGGGTTGGCCGACCCAAGGGAAGGGTATAGGTGGTGGTGAGGCAAATGGTAAAACCAAGGTTGGGCCTTGCTGGACAAGTTTTATTCAAAGCGAACTGTCAAGGGGGTCCCATAAATCACCCGACCGCGTAAGGAACGCAAAATCCGGGAACATAACAGCGGTATGACGGAAACTAAGACGGCAAGAGTGGAACAAAACACCAGGAATAAGGCCGAGCCTTCCACCCTTTACCAAGTATATAGATGCATTAAATAAATAAGAGATATTGTGATATCCCAACATAATCCTGTTCACCATGGAGCAATCTTCAACTTCACCTGCAACTAACAACGCTATAAGAGGGGCTGAGCAAAGCAGTAACATAGCCAAACAACGGTTTGCTGGGAAGGGTATCAAAGGTTAGAGGTTCATGGCAATTTGGGAGGCTTGATGAGCAAAAGATAGGTAACGCAACATAGCGATAGAACGAAGCAACTAGCATAGCAATGATAGTAGTGAGATCCAGGGTAGCGGTCATCTTGCCTGAAATCCGGCTAGGAAGAAGAACAAGTCCATGAAGAAGATGAAGCCACGAAGACGAACCACACGTAGACGACCGAATCCTCACGATCGCAATGAAACGGGAACTATCGAGAAGAAGCACACAACATAGTAAACACACCACACATGAACAAGGCATGATGCTCAACCAAGTATGATGAATGACAATGCTACATGAAGCTACTCATGGCAAGAGATGATGCAAACAAGAACAACACATCAAGGCAAGTTTAAATGAGGCCGGAAACAACATATAACAATTCCGGTAAGTCCTCATATGTAAATTTCGAAATTGGTCCAGATCTGAATAAACATTATGTTCAAGTTGTTAAATAGCAAGTTAAAATGCACCAAGAAGATCTACACGAGATTCTAGTAAAGTTAGATATAAAGTTCATTAGATTCGGAGCTACGGCCTAGAAGATATGAGCAAAACAAGTTAACCATGGCATTGATGCAAAATGCATACAAACATCAAGCAAACACCTCAAAGCAAGGATGCAACATGATAATATGAAACTACATGCAATTCTAAGCAAGTTTCATATAGAGCACACTCAAAACGGAGCAACGGTTCAACACATACACTCTATACAAGTCATAGCAACAATCTGTCCATAACAGCAACTAGGCACCTTACAAGCATCAAAACAACAAGCTAAAGCACCCCAACATAAGAACAAAAGGCATGAGCATGATATACAGGTAAAGCACAACAAAACATGAACACAGAGCTATCTCCAGAAACAACTAGAACATGCTCAAAAGGACATGGAAAGATTGCAAATAATAACAGTTTTAGACTTTGCAGAAATAACATCAGGTTGCAATGTTTAGAGCTATCAAACGACATGTTACAGGAACTTAACATGGCAAACAAAGGCATAGCATGATACTACTAAATGCATCGAACAAGAGTCCCTTACTGACGATGAGCCAAAAGGGCACAGAAAATATGATGGCACCCATGTAAACATGGCAAATGTGATGACAGATTCATACATGGCAGGAACGACAATAAGTAGGCATGTTGGTGAGCTTGAACCACTCACCACAGAGCAATGAATGGCATGGCAAGGCAACCAACAGTAATAATGCATGTTTGAGAATCTAAGCATGGCAAGAAGAAGTGCATAGGGTACGTGGATCACTAGCAAAACACATGGCCAAAACTAACTTCATGTTCACAGACTGACATCAACATTATTTAGCAAGTTCGGAGCAAGATAAAAACAGTCTACAGCAGTCTATAATTGCAACCAAGGGCATGAATGGATAGAGCATGACTGTATAACAAAAATCATCCTTAGTGAACATCTCCAGATTATGCATAGAACGACTTGTAGCAGCAGGTTTACATAGCAACAAAATATAACAGAATCAGTCAAGAAAACAGCAACAGCAAGTACCCCACTTAACAAGCTTGATGCACTCACTACACAAGCCACAAAAATACATGGATGGCACCACTGGAAATATGGCATGGCATAGATCAAAACACATATAGACATCAAGCTCATAGGATGCACACATCAAACATGGCAAAAATGACAAATGAGCAAGTTATAACAGTTTCAGCAGATCAACATCAACATGCACTCTTCCAACAGCATTTTGGGCATCAAGACGAGCTCAAATGAAAATGATGCAATGGAATGAAATGAAGTACTCGTCGAGACGAACAATTTGACATATTACACGCACGAAACGGAGCAGTATGCAGCAAGTTATGATGCGATGAACATGGCATGATAATGTCAAAATACAGGGATTTGGGGGAATTTCGGGGTCAACCTCAGATCTGCACGGTTTTCGAGGTTCGCCGGGGTTCGCCGGAGTAGATGCCGGAGAGGACGGGGAAGACGCCGGGGAGGCGCGGGAGGTGGCTGGGGAGGTCGGGGACGGCGCAGGCGGCCGAAGGGCACGGGAGCCTCCCGGCCGGCAACGGCGGGGCGCGGCGTCCAGGGCGGCTCGGGCGGTCGGGCGCCGGCGCGGGGCGCGGCCCGGGTCGGCCCGGGGGCGGGCCGGCGATGGGCCCCACGGGCCCGGCGGCGCGGAGGAGAGAGAGAGCCGGCGGGGTGACGTGTCGGCGTCCAATTGGACGGGGGCGACGGGCAGACATGTCCGGGCGGCGGGGAAGAAACGTCCGGCACGCGGAGGAGGAAGAGGCTAGGGTTTGGACCCGAAATTTCGGAGGGGGAGGTCTAAAATAGGTAGAGGGAGCTAGGAGAGTCCAAATGAGGAGCGGTTTTCGGCCACGCGATCGTGATCGAATGGCCGAGAGCATGGAGGGGGTTTGGATGGGTTATTGGGCCACTTTGGAAGGGGTGTTGGGCTGCACACAAAAAAGGCTTTTGCGGTTACCCGGTTAACCGTTGGAGTATCAAACGACCTCCAAATGGCACGAAACTTGACAGGCGGTCTACCGGTGCTATACCAAGGCCGCTTGACAAACCTCGGTCCATTCCGAGACCGTTTAATACCCGCACATGAAAAGAGGCAAAAGGGGGCGCCGGGGGACATAGGAGTGCCGGATTGCAAAACGGACAACGGGGAAAATGCTCGAATGCAAGAGATGAACATGTATGCAAATGCGACGCACATGATGACATGATATGAAATGCATATGATGACATGGCAAAGTGCAACACGCAAGCAAATGACATGGCAACGGTGGCGAATAACTGGCAGACACCTGGCGCAACGAATCCGGGGCGTTATAGTTCTAAATTATAATTTCTCTTGAGAGCTCATGATTGGGGCATGAATATAACATTGACTTAAGCCTCCCCCACATTATAGCGATACTTTTCCTTCACAAGGCCAAAAATTATATATATATATATATATATATATATATATATATATATATATATATATATATAATTCCGATCACGATGAACTAGATGCATAGGACAAATTTTTTGATGAAATTCCAATTTCAACCGATTCCAGTTCCAAGATCCAATATCATCGCATAGCCTATACCATGTCAATGCTTTTCCCCTCAAAGATAAATGGAAAACCATCTTCTTAGCTTCATCTTCGGGTAAACCTGCAAGCTTAAACAATCCACAAATTTCATCCACATATATCAAGTGCATATCAGGATGTTCAGTTCCATCTCCTGCATAAGGATTACCTAGCAGTTGTTCTAACATACCCGAAGGAATTTCGTATTCAATATTTTCAGTAGGTGCAATACGTTGAGGGGAAACTAATTGTGGTTCCGGTCGAGGTGAAGATACCATGAACAAACCCCTCAAAGGATTGTTTTCGATAGTAGCAAGTGACAATAAATTTCAGCACGTAGTAATAATGCTTCCTTACCAATTTCCACTTACCAAGAGCGCTTCACTCCCCGGCAATGGCGCCAGAAAATGGCCTTGATGACCCACAAGTATATGGGGTCAATTGTAGCCTTTTCGATAAGTAAGAGTGTCAAACCCAACGAGGAGCATAAGGAAATGACAAATGGTTTTCAGCAAGGTAATGTCTGTAAGTGCTCAAATTGTAAGTAGCGGAGTAGTTTGATAGCAAGATAATTTGTAACGAGCAAGTAACGGTAGTAGTAACAAAAATTAAAGCAAGGTAGCACAATCCTTTTGAGGCAAAGGACAGGCCAAAATGGTCTCTTATGATAAGCAAAGTGTTCTTGACGGTACACAGGAACTTCATCTAGTCACTTTCATCATGTTGGCTTAATTCGTGTTCGGTACTTTGATAATTTGATATGTGGGTGGGCCGGTGCTTAGGTGTTGTTCTTACTTGAACAACCTCCTACATATGATTAATCCTATCGCAAGTGTCCGCAACTACGAGAAAAGTATTAAGAATAAATTCTAACCATAGCCTTAAACTTTTGGATCCAATCTGTCCCTTACGGAATACACTACCAGAAAAATACACTTCCGTGATGATACGTGTTTGTCACAGTAGGTCACGTTTTTTCTCATGCATGTACATCCATGAAAAATTTATGACAGAATCAAGATAGTCATACATGTGCTGTCGTAGAAGTGTTCCATGACATTGCCAAAATTATCATCACGGAAGTGTCCACTTCCATGACGATAAATCGCGCGTCACAGAAGTGCTTTCACCAAGTGTGACCGACACGTGGCATCCACCGTAACAGAACGTCGTTAAGCTATCGGGTCGGGTTTTGGATCCGATAACCCGTTAACAGCCCCGACCAATGGGGATTTTCCACGTGTAAAATCATCATTGGCTGGAGGAGACACGTGTCAGGTCCGCGTTGGCACAGGTGTCACTCGTCCAATGGGCGAGACGCGCCTATGATATGTTGACATGTGGACCGGCCCATCAAGTTTAAATGGGCCGACCCAACTAAAGGCCCACAAGATTTTGTGGACCATAATGGGCCGGCCCAGCTAAAGGCCCACGAGATTTTGCGGACCATAATGGGCTGGCCCAGCTAAAGGCCCACAAGATTTTGCGGGCCATAATGGGACGGCCCAGGTAAAGGCCCACAAGATATTGTGTGCCATAATGGGCCGGCCCAGGTAAAGGCCCACAAGATTCTTGCGGATCATAATGGGCCGACCCAGCTGAAGGCCCACGAGATTTTGCCGACATTAATGGGTCTGCCCAGCTGTAGGCCCACAAGATTTTGAGGACCCTAGTAGGCCGGCCCATTAACTGGCTGCCATGTTTTGGGCCAAATGTCTGCCCATATTTGATCCGGTCCATTAATGGCCTGCCATGTTCCGGGCCTAATAATGGCCCATATGAGATCCGGCCCGTTAAAAGCCTACCACGTTTTGGGTCAAATTACGGCCCAGATCAGGTCCGGCCCTTTAAGAGGCTTTGGGCTCAATTATGGCCAATATCAGATTCGGCCCGTCAACTGGACACTATGCTTTTGGGCCCACTTGCTAAAGGCCCACTTAGTAATTCGGCCTGATATTAGTTTCGGTCTGTTAAGGGTCCGTTTAACATTTCGGCCCTATATTAATTCCGGCCTGTTAAAATCCCGTCATATAGTTGGGCCTAACTATGGCCCGGTTTGCATCCGGCCTGCTCGCAGCCGATATATGATTGGGCCTAACAAGGACCGAGACAATTTTGGCCTGTTAAAAGCCCGTGATTTGATTTGCACAATCATGGGCCGGGGTCCATTTCGGGCTGCTGCCAGCCCGTGAGCTGTTCAGCATGTTTCAGGCCCAACCTACATCGTGATTGCATGATGGCCCGATTATGTACCGTAATTTTACGGTTTGGCCGGTTTACTACAAAGACGGGATATATATACAGTAAAATAACTACAACATCGTGAATAAGAAAAAACCTAGACTATACGATAAAGAAATTACGACATATTACATCCACTGGGCATCAAAGCTCGCCACTATGATAATAAAGCACAAGCAGACAGCAGATTACATACACTGGGCATCGAAGATCGCCACCAGTCCAAATAAACACGCCGACAAAATAATATACAAAACCGATAGCACTTCAATAGAGTTCAAGAAAGGTTAGCCCTGCTGGGGAGCTGCAGCGCAAGCAGCTGAGCAAGATGATGAGATTGCGCTTGTTCAACACTTATATCTTCCTCACTCTGAAAGATAAACAAGCAGACAGATGATAGGTTTTTCACATAAAAGTATCAATGCTGACAATTCATCACATTTCTTACTGATGAATAAAGTGACACAGTTTAAAATTGCATTAACAAAATATGGTATTGTTCAGGTCAAGACATGGCAGGAAATGACATTGCGAAGGAGTTGGCAGCTTCACGACACCACTGGATTACAGATCAAGAACTCATAAGTATCAATGGGTAGTGTGCTGTCAATTTATCCCATTTCAGATTGGAAAATAAAGAGACGGTTTAAATAATAGTAGAATGATATGACATTGTTCATAGTTAAGACATTGCAGAATATGACATTGTGCTGTAGTGGGTAGGTTCACCACACCACTGGATTACAGATGAAGAACAGAAGCATACATGCAGTGCAAAATAAGATCACTTGCTCTGTATAGTTTAATTTACATGGTATGAAGAAGGAACTTGGTTGTACAACTGAAAACTTAAATTGGGAAGGACAAACTTTTGTTTATGAACTACATAATAAACTTTAAACATGCAATTTGATGCAAACACCAAAAATAAACAGCTGTTGCAGTCATGCCTAACCAAATATATACAACAAACTTTGAAGGCTTGAGAAGGACAACCTTACATTATTGGTGAAGACAGGCTCTATAAAGGCCTTGTCCATGCTGATGGGGGGGGGGCAATTCAAGAAGTTTACCATAGAATCTTCTTCATAAGCATTGCAGTCATTATAAGTACAGTGATAAAGGACAGCATGTACTTACAAGAACAATGCAGGGCTAAAAAAAATTGGCATTGGATATATTCTACACTAATGTAACCATTCATACAGATCAGATAATTTGGAGCGAACAATTGATAAGAAAGCTATCATGCATACTGCTGTCACATAATGAACCAGGTATGTATGCAAGTACAGTGATATAGGACAACAGGTACTAATGAGAGCAAAGCAGCGGGCAGCATATTTGCGATATCCTGTCGTTCTTTTCAAACCGGAATTCTTCTTCGAGCAGATTTCCTGCAAAAAAGATCCATAAGGCACATGCGGAAAAGTAGAAGTTCAAATTGTCATGTGATTTCATAGACAGTACCTCATCCTGGGAATGAGACCAGTGCATAACAAGGTTTTTCCATTAAATGTCTTCTAAATTTAGCACAGGAGACTTCACTGGAAATTCGTTTATAGACTTTCCATCAAAGTGTGATTTCCTCAGGTAACACCAATACTGCTGCAATGCTTCCTTGAAAAGCACAAGCAAGCTTTGCTCGTCATGACTATCCAGATTGACCCTCGCCTAGTTACAACAATGTAATGTAAATCATTGATGTGTTCAATCAGTAGAAAACAGGAAAATAATAACCATGAATAATACCACATACACGTAAGTTGGACAAGAAGATGTGAAAATGGTGTTTGTCTTCACTATAATCTTCCCATGATGGGAATATATGCATGTAGTCCCTAACAACATTGAAAGCATTGTCTTTTAAACTGGGAATAAATGGAATGGGTTTCCAATCTACAGGAATTGGTTGTCTCTGCAGTTGGGATAGGTATTCGGTCGGTGGACTTGCTGTACTTTTTGCTGGAGTGGGATTTTTCTGTGGTACGGCTGGTGCTATGGCAAATGAAATCGGTAAACCTTTTGCTGGAGTGCAGGTCCTGTGTGGTGGGGCTAGTGGTGTGGCCAGTGAAGTATGGGTACAGTCTGCTGGAGTCGGTCCTACATTTTGTGTCACTGGTTGTACACCCAATATAAGTGGGGTGCTGTCTGATTTCTCCGGCACCACCACGTTTTTCAAGGACTTTGCTGGTGCTCCTTTAGGTTCGGCAATCACCCTCTTCCTTTTTGATGTCTGATGCACAAGAACATCATTTGAGTGGAAAAACATGGTATGATGACAGATGGAATATGTATTGATAATGGATGGGCATGGCATCTCGACATATATGATGAGTAAACTAAGCAGATGGCGGTGCAACAAAGTAGAAGAAATGCAAGACAACATATGCAAGATACCCGCAATCAATAAAACCTTGCCAAATTAGAACAGGCGCCTTGATGGGTGAACAGGAAAGGCCATCTGCCTTTGACTCCTCGAGGTTAGAATAGTCATTAGGATCATATTCTGAACAAGAATCAACAGGTGGGGAGTGTATGAGTTTCATTGCATCCAGAATGGCACTCAATGCCTTGGTGCCAATTTTGTAAGTCATTGCAGTGCTTAGCTTCAAGAGTGCACTGCTGCTAGTGCGACACACAGCAGTTACACAGATCATAGTGTAGATATAACGAGGAAAACCGTAAGCATCAGAGTAAATCAGCAAAGTGGAACTTGTTGGAATATATGTCCTAGTACTGCCGGTACGGCTAGAAAGGCTTCGGATACCAGTTCTCTTCAACTGAAGGTGCGGTACTGTTAATATCAGTGTAACTCTCAAAGGCAACATAGCTCCCCGCATTTCCTTGTTATTCTTATAGGATTCAAGTGGGCAGGTCACTACAAATCCTATTCCTATGTTTACAAAATTCTACGAATCAAAGAGGCTCAAAGTGTCTATCACAACCGACCATATAGACCTCTACACTGCAAATGTCCCTGCTCATCTTCAGTACAAGGAACATATTGTACTACTATCATACTCCCTCCGTTCCAAAATATAAGTCTTGGTAGAGATTTCCACTATGGATCACATACAGATGTATCCAGATACATTTTAGAGTGTAGATTCACTCATTTTGCTCCATATGTAGTCCATGGTGGAATTTATACAAAGACTTGTATTTAGGAATGGAGAGAGTACATATTAAAGAAGAACGAAAGAGGAACATGGTAAAGAAGAGCAAGCAGATTTTGGATATAAAATGTTGGTTGCGCAGTGCCCACACATGATGAACCAGAGCGCATTAAGAATGCAACTCCCAGTTGTCTCTCGACCATTTCAGGCGGTTGGTTGAAGATCCTACGTCTCCTAACCCTTCTTCTTGCTCGTCTCTGATTCTTCCGATACAGAACACCGCATGGGCCGCTGGCCGGACCACCGGCCCCCACCGCCTGTGTTCCTCCGCCACCCCCACCCCCACCCCCGCCCCAACCCCCCACCCGCGTCAAGTTTTCTTCATTCGGCGAGGCCCCACAACCACCCGAGCCCCTTCGTTCGCACCGGCGAACTCCGGCCAGCTCTGAAAAATTGACTGACCCAATTTTGAAATTTAGTCTACTATGATTTAACTAGTGTTGAATATAAAAGGGGAAAACTATAAGCATTGGGAGTATAGTGTTGTGCGTGCCATGGCGGATCTGAAGGTGCAAACCGGACAAAGGCAACTTCGCAACCAAGACAAGAAATTGGAGTAAAGCAGTGGCGATCTATTTTCTTGCTGCGATAAATAAGTTGAGCAGATACGAAAGAGTACCGCCTCTGGTGTGGCGCCATGTATGCATCTGCTGAGAATATGACGATTTTGCGGTAGTGATGGCTGTCAGCGGCGTGGAAGCAGATCTAGGAGGGTAGACGGTGGCAGCATGGCGCGGTGGATGAGACGGTCGTAGGAGCGGCGCCAGCAAGGTGGACGACGGCGGGGATGAAGCGAGAGGACGTGATGCAAGGCTCCCGGTCCGAAGCCGTGGATGAGAGAGGTCGATCTCTTGTAATGGATGGTGGTGTCGGGGTATCAGCTCCGGCATGGTGGAGTTGGACGGCGGTGGATGGGGTGGCGGACGGCGGCGGACGGAGGAGGGTGGGGTGGAGAGGGTGTTTTGGCGCCCACGGAGTACGAATGGGGAAAAGGGAGGTAGAGAGGAAGGGCAGAACCACGTATTCAGGGCGCGCTTGTCTCAAATGCGAGGAAATTTACAAACTTAGCCCCCGTTTCAAATTTCTACTACATCACAGCAATATTAGTCGGTTTGGGACAGGACGGTAATCTCGCATACAACGAATATTTGTCGACGAGAGTTTGTTTTTGGTGCCCACCGTGTATGAATATGAATCGGGGAGGGAGTCGATTTCGGCCGAGGACATACTGTGTTTTGGCGCCCACCGTGTATGAATCCGGGTGAGAGGCGGTTACGTCACATTTGGGTGAAATTACAAACCTACCCCTATCTAAACCTATAGAAATCCAGCAGATAGGCTTTGCGTGGCAGGGATAGGTAGTAGTAATTTCCATCTCGCAGATTTTGGTTTCAGGCGGTTACTGCGACTTTTCCCACTTCGTTCAAATTTTGCACAGTGCACGTTTACCGTGGCAACTCAATTCGAATCCCGTTTGTATTCTATTTTTTTTTGGGCGGGATCCATTTTCAATTGGAATTACATTCTATATACATCATTTTTATATCTATACTTTCAAAAGCACAACAAAGAATTCTGCTCCTTTATATGTATAATATGATTTACAAATACAACGATCTCAAAATCTTAAGGTTGAATTCGAATTTTTTAACCAAATTATGTTCTACTAAAATGTATGGATCGGTAATATCAACATATTAAATAACATAGATGTATGTGAATTCATATGAGTATGCATGTTTGATAGATCAATTTTGGTTCGAGTATGGATTACATGTATCATCATCTCGAATTCAAATATTTGAATCCCTTTTTTGTTCACTCCTTTCACGCCCATCTCTCTCGCATGCATGCTCCTTCAGGTAGCTATCACTCTCTTTTCTCCAGCTCACCCGCACGCTCACTTCATGTTTCTCCTATCCTCGCAAACATGGTCTCTCAACGTCTCCTTGAGAAGTGTCACACTCTCCCTATCATTATACATTACACGGTTTTCATTATCTCTAATGTCTCTACTGTTCTCTGGTATCACTCGGTACCTAAGCTTTCTTTTTCACCGCCACACACACAGTCTCCACTCGTCTTTCACTTTACCTTTCTCTCTATGGGATTTTCTCACACACCCTATATGTCTCTACATATCTCATACCACTAAAATTACTCTCTCTCTCTCTCTATCTATCTATCTATCTATCTATCTATCTCTATCTCTCTCTCTCCCCCGTAGACACAACATTTGTTGCGATCTCCTTTTCGTCTCCATCCCAGACTGACATAATTCATTTGTTTACCGATCAGACAACCCCGACTACAGTCTCCTCTCTCTCTCTCTCTCTCTCTCTCTCACAGACACACACACAACTCCTGCTTCCACTCCCCTTCCCGACTACTATCTCTTTCTCTCACACACAAAACTCTCGCCTTCGCACCCCGACTCATATTTCTTTCACAAACATTTATCGACTAGCTAGCCTCTAGATAGGTTTATACACCCGCACACTCGTGCTTCCACTATCACATACATGTCTCTCTCCCGCTCCTTGTATCTATGTAGATTTTTCTTCCCTTCTTGAGACACGCCCTCTCGATCATGCGCACACACACTATCGCCTCATTTTAAGCTGATACCTATCGCACACACACTCCTTGTGTCTTTGTCACACATGCACTCCGTCCTCCTCCACTCTCCCTCTCTCTCACACACACATGGGCTTTTTGCAACAACTAGCAAGATGCCCATGTGTTGCACGGAACATCAAGATGCATTTGTATGAGTAGTTTATCTCGTGGGGGGAAAGGATGAACGAGGGAAGGCCTTATTTGCAAATGTGGAGAGGGGTGTGGGTATCTTTTTGCAAAACTGTCATCGTTTCCTTCCTATCCGTCAGATATAGATCGGACGGCCTATATTGCAGGATGGAAGGCACACGATCATCACCGACAATGCTTTTTATAAGAGTAGGGATAAAAATTAGAGTTGGTAATGATAGTGGGCCTGCCATCCTGCAATGTAGGTCGTCCGATTTATATCTAAGGGATAGGAAGGAAAATATGGCAATTTACCCGCACTCTTCACCACATTTGCAGATAAGGCCTTCCCTCGTTCATCCTTTTCTCCCACAAGATCTCGATGTTCCATGCAACGCACGGGCATCTTGCTAGTAAGAGTAGAAATTAGACATATACCACTTCTCAAATCTTGAAACCAACAACATTCCTCCCTTATCTCATCAAAACCGCCAAAGGAATATATTTTGAGTGAAACATAACATATTTTTAGTGATATACGTATTTCAAAACTAGACTTTTTTTCTATCAAAATGGTGAATATGTATTAATCTACTTTGATCGTGTGGCAACGCATTGGCACATTGCTAGTAGTTATTATAATTTTTTGGACACCAGACAAACGGTGGAGTACATATACGAAGGGAAGAGGCGCACGCATGCAGTCGGCCTCTCATTGTCTCGCACACATGAGTGTTACGTAAAGGCGACGTTAACAAATAAACCCTAAAACCCTAGGTGCACGATTGCTGCATTCGCGGGTATCGGGTACGTGGTGGAGCACCTTTGTAGGAATAGTTAGCTCGCGTGATAATTTGATCCATAGGAGTTGATGGTCGGGACCACATGTGAACAACTTGGAGCGCAGTGGCTCACCAGTTGCCACAGATCGAGTAGCCACGTTTAAAATATCATTTTTTAGCGGGGTTAAGAGTTCCGATTTTCAATGGCGCGTTATAAGTAGTAAGTAGTTTTTAGAACGATTGGTATGGAGCAAAAATGGAATTCATAGTACTACGTGCCTCCTTGGCATATGGTTGTATGGGTTTATGTTGCGAGATGTTGAACCTGGTAGTTCTAGGGCAAATACTATGGTTTAGATTTAGATGCTGGTTTTCAATAATGAAAATCCGAAGGGGAAACCCTTCTTTGATTAAAAAAAACTACTACCTCCATTCTGGTTTACTAGTCCCCATCGTACTTTGGGTCAAAGTTTGTCCACGAATTTTACTTGTAAAATGTGAATGGAAAACAAGATTTTGTTATACCCAAACAAAAAAGGACTGGAGGGAGTGATTGCTCTGACACGGACGCGACCTCTCATAGCGCAGACATTGAACCAGCGCGTCGGACAAGAGGGCCGCACTCGCTGCAGGCCCGACCGAGCACGCCTCCTCGCTGCGTGCAACCAGCTTAAGACTGCCCCGCCTGCCTTCATTTATTCCGCGTGTGTGCCGGCAACACGTCCTTCCACGATCCGACAGGCATTTTAGAACACACAAAATGACTAAAATATAATTAATTTACGCATGGTCTTGACTTGTTGTGCTCGCACTCGTAGCAGGAACTAGTAAAGGTTTTTCTTTATTTATAACTTTGCTCGCATTTTTTTGGCTTTGAAGTGAATCATGGTTGTGGACATTATGTATGAATGTGCAGATATCTGTGAACATGAGTTTGATGTGGAACTTGAACTTGGAATGTCGGGCTTGCGCGTGAACTATACCATGTCCAATGCTTCGTCTGTTATTGTTTGGAAAGTAATTGCTGTTATTACATGAC
The DNA here is from genome assembly GCA_963921465.1 of Triticum timopheevii. Lineage (NCBI taxonomy): Eukaryota > Viridiplantae > Streptophyta > Magnoliopsida > Poales > Poaceae > Triticum > Triticum timopheevii. The sequence continues at coordinate 335,005,710 of OY997266.1, read as the reverse complement.
CTAAAATTTTTTTTGTGCCACATCAGTAGATGCACGGACATCACAACAGGCATGCTGACTGGATAAACATTTGAACCTAGCTATTATGAAGGAAATTTTGTATTGACAACAGTTTTCGATAGCAGGAGACGCCTAGCCTGATCTGCCTCTGCTAGCTTATTTCTGGCTTCTTCCATCTCTTCTTTGGCTTGGGTGAAGAGAGCATCTGATTGCTATTTTCGCTTCTTCACCAACTCAGCTACATTCTCAAGGGCTGCTGCATGCTTTCTTTCAGCCTTTACAATGCCACGAGGCCACGAACAGCTAACGACTCCACATGGCTTGTGTGTAATCCAGCATCATCTGGGAATTTGCACCTTGTGTCTAATCCAACATCATTAGGGAACTGGCACCTTGTGTGTAATCTAGCCTCATTTTGGAAACATGATCGCAAGGTTGACCATACTTCCCTCCTCGCAGGAACTGCATCCTGACATGACGTTACTTCTTTTTTAGATCAATACTTAGAGCAACCTAGATCCATTTAGTAGAAGCCAGATAAACAAAACTCGGAGAAGTTAATTCAAAAGGAAAAAAATGAAAACAGACTACAAGGTGAGAACACCCACTTCCTACATCAAGCTAAAAACGAAAGCATTAGGATGATTAAGACTCTTCTTATTACACATCGAAGAACACCATGCTTAAGAGAAACAGAAACTACAACATATACACATCGAAGAACACGAGGCTAAATGAAAGTAATTGAAAGGGTGTTACTTACCAAAGCTCATTTTACAGGTTCGGTGCAGCTCCTCTTTAACTTGCCACGCTCCTTGAAGATGTCCCATATATCCCGTGTTTCGTCTTCATTGCTCCTCTGCATGTTCGCACTCGTGGTTTTAAAATCTCAACATGGCAAGAAAAATATACTACTAGTAATACTCGCGCATCTTGTGGGAAACATTAAAGCACTCGTCTGCCATGTTAGAGCATCCCCAACAGAATCGCAACACGCGGCGCTTTAAAAAAGCGTTTACAATTCTGAGATTGAGAAGTAGAGACTAGAGAGGAGAGGATAGTTCTCAGCATAGATAGATAAAAAAAGATAATTCAACTACTCCTTGTCGTCTGACTCCTCCTCGGTGATGTAATCCTCCGACGTCTGACTGTAGGCGTGAAGATACCGATCATCATCGGATTCTCAGGGCGACGCTGCTCCTAGCCTCAGTTGAATTGAGCGTCCACTTTTCACCTATGCTTGTCCTCGCGATAGGCGGCTCACTCCGCCCTCCTCTTATCCCTCTCCGCCCTCCTTTGCGCGTAGAAATCACGCTCGTTGATGATGTCCTGCGGGAAGTGTTGCGCCACAGTGCCATGGCTTCCTCGTCCATCTCGACAATGCCGAGACGGTGCTCCCGCCTCCAGTTGTTGCGACGATCCTCGTCGGTGCTAAGCTGCGGCAGAGGCGCGAGCTCCTGCGCCCGCTCCCGCGTCGGCATGTTGGGGAAGTTCAATGTTCTATGAGGCCACCGGATGCGCCACGCCGCCGCGTCGTACGCGCGGGCGGCCTCGTTGGCGGTGTCGAAATTGCCGAGGCCGAGGCGCATCCCGCGGAATTGGATCTCGGCGGAGAAACCGTCGGAGGGGCACGCGCGAACGTCGCGGTATCCCCAAGTTTCCCGGCGACGCAGCGGCATGGTGGCGCGACAGCGGCGAGGTGAAAAAGAGCGGGGAGAGAGCGGTGGCGAGGCACAGAGTGGGGAGAGAGCGGTGGCAAGGCACAGAGCGGTGGGAGGGCGTTGGTTTTTATAAAGCGCGCCAGACGCCGCGCGCCAAAACTAGCGCACGCCTGGCCGCTCTTTCCGGAGCGCGCGCAATCCTTTCTCGACATCTCTGCTATCTCTACTCTCTTCTCTACTGTTATATTTATTTTATATTTAATATTTAATATTTATCTCTACTTCTCTACTGTCTACTTTCTTTCTCTATACTTTTTTTCTTGCAATATAGGCCGTCTGATTTATATCTGATAGATAGGAAGGAAACAAATGGGAATTTTGCAAAAAGATACCCATACCCCTCTCTAGATTTGCAAATAAGGCCTTCCCTCGTTCATTTTTTTCTCCCACAAGATAAACTACTCATACAAATGCATCTTGATGCGTGCAACGCATGGGCATCTTGCTAGTTCTAAAAACCTTTCCATCATTTGCCACACTACTGGTTGCAGATGAAAAACCTACCCAAGAACAGCGCGATACAGGAGCGACAGACAATTACAAGCTGATATTCTGTTGGACAATGGAGGTTATAACCAATTAATTTTACAGGAACAATAGCACCCAGGAAATTTGAAGGGTAGGTATGAACAAAACTGGAATTGCACATGTACTGCTAAGTGATTCAATACACACATTACCAATCGAGGAGGAGAACGATGGTCGCGGCGGCCTCTGTGAATCATGGTCGGCAACGGGAGTTAGTTCATTGTCCATGACGGTGGTACTTCTACGCTTGGCGTCGGCTTCCAGGAAGCAGATCCGAGACCGTGGAAGACGATGCCGGGGAAGAGGCTCCGTGTACGAGACAATGGTGGACCGGCTCCAGTGCGGCGTACGAGGTCATCGATGAGGCAGATGCGCTGCGGTGGACGAGTGCGCCGATGTAAAGGGGAGGAGCACGAAGGCTGCGGTGCCGTGGAGAAGTATATTTTGCGGTGGGGATAGAAAATGGGGAGTATTCAGGTGTACTACTCTGGGTGCCGGGGTGGGGTTGGCTGGGTAGGGTGAACCTGAAGTTACGAAAACAGCCCCCTACCAAGCGTCATCCGTAGGCCTGTTCCGAAGGCTATGTTGGTAACTTCCCACTACTCGAATCTGGGTCGCGGGAGATTTTCCTGCCGACCTCAAAATTTTGTGACACCGGACTCCCTGTGTGGCGTGTTGAGTGAGTCGGCTAAGCAACTAGCGAGTATTAGTAGTAAACTCTGCATATTAGATTTGACCGAAGTCAAACTTCCTAAAGTTTGACCAAGTTTATAGAAAAATATAAACATTTACCATAACAAATATGTATGATGTGAAAGTACATTCAATAATGAATCTAATGGTATTTATTTGTTATTGTATATGTTAATATTTTTTGTTATAAGCTTTCTGAGAGTTTACAAAACTTGACTTTGACCAATGCTAATACGCGGACTTAAATAAAAACGAAGGAAGTACACATTTGTTTTCTTAGTTTGTAGTGAACTAATCATTTGTTGAAATTGTGAAATAAATATATTAGGCTATTGACATCGAATGTAATGGTCTATACAATTCAATAGTTACAATCATTGCCGAATCCCAAGATGTATACAAGGTCTATAGTACTTCACAACATGCTCAAACTCACATAATCCCAGTCAAATGAGAATCTAAATGCATTTCATAGTTATTACTTTGCAGGATGCAACAAAAACAACCATAACTCTACATCAGCCATTATAGAAGCAACATTTTGACATATCCCAATGTGTGAATGAAACATGCTGAGAGAGCTTTTGAAGATGGAGCAGATAGGGCGGGAAAGATTGTATGTATGTGGACGAGAGAGTAGGAGACAAACCTAGAGAGAGAGAGAGAGAGAGATTGAGTGGGAGAGAGAGATTGAGTGGGAGAGAGAGAGAGAGAGAGAGAGAGAAAGAGAGAGGAAGAAGTTAGGTCTGTGAGAAAGATGGAGACATGTAATATACGTGAGATGCGTGTGCATCCGGATTCTGTATACGTGGAAGGAGAACAGACAACATGTTTGATGAGAGAGCTGGAAAAACATGGACAAGAGGGGAAGCATCTCGTGGGTTGAGGGATTGACAATTTTGTGCGGGGGAGAGAGGGATTGGTAATTTTGTGCAAGAGAGAGAGAGAGAGAGGGTGGGGGGAGGAGTCAGTCAGCCGTCGTCACATCACCCTGCTTCCAAATGACCCCGCATTCTCTAGTGCGGTGTGGTCGCCATCTTCGATCTGCTCGATGCCCTCTTTGAAGATTGAGGTGTTGTGCATGTTGGGGTGCAAAGAAGCACAAGCGAGAGTGGTCGCCGTATAACCTTGGATGGGGATGAATTGTGTGCTCGGGGGAGGGTGTGTGTGTGTGTGTGTGTTGTGCTGCTTGTCTCTCTCTCTCTCTCTCTCTCTCTCTCTCTGTCTATGTGTGTGTGTGTGTGTGTGTGTCAGATATTGAGAGAAAACAAACCTAAGGAGAGAAATGGGTATTCATGAAAAGATTGTGTGGGCCTTGAGGTGGGCAGGGGCCGGGTGAGGGTGTCAAAATGTGCGCGTTGATGCATGTGTTGCATGCGATCCTGCGAGGGACGGACGAATCAAGAGAGATGGTTGTTGTGTTGCGGATGATCCTCTCTCTCTCTCTCTCTCTCACACACACACACACACAAGTAAACTAGAAGACCGTTCTCTCATGTATACACAACGTATCGGCATCTGTCTATGTCTCACTCATGCATGATCATTTGCACATTCACACCTCTCTATGTCTGTATCACACGCACACCGTCTCCACATTGCCCTTCTGCCACAACACACATATGGACACATACACACGTTCTCTCTCAGTAACACACACAAAATCAGTAACTAAAAAACTAGGGCGCACCTAAAACGTCCAAATCCAAATAAACACAAAGTGGAGCTAAATTCAAATATATGGAAATACTGCAGCGTCAAGAACTTTCCCAGGAAAAAAAAGTTGAGTAACATATGAGGATTGTTTTCACACACACAAAAAGGTTCGGTGGATGTCCTTCGAGCGCGACATCGTGATGCACCGTTCGATCGACCGCGCAGCCGCGGTTCACGCGCTTGCACAGGATTCTGTATCGTGGTTGTGGTACTAACTAATAAAAGTGCTGCCTAAGTCTAATGTTTACGTGTACTAGTACGGTTTTCTTTTAAGTTTGACCAACCTTATATGAAACTAAAGTAAGCTCCCACACGCGCACTAATCAATATGTCGCCGCCACCGTTGCGCATGTCGGCGCCCGCCTGCTCTGGCCAACAATTTCTCGCCCATCACCGCTGTGTCGCCGCCATCCCTGTGCCATGAAGCCGAAGGCTCGCCCGCTCACGTCGTCTGCAGTCCCTCCTCGCGGTGCCGCTGCGCTGCCAAGCACGCGAGCAGCTGGTGGAGCCACGTCTATGCAAGAAGCATACGAAGAGGAGGACGAGCGCGTGCTCCAGCATGCCGGCGAGGAGGAACTAGCGTGTCATTGTCGTCTCCACACGCGCGGAGGAGGCGCGCATGGTGGCTGTCACGGCGGAAGTCGGTCGCGCGCGTGTCGAGCCCGCAAACCGGGTGCGAACGCGGAATCTACCTTCGAGACCTTGAATGCCACGTGGATCCTGCAATCTGAAGGAGCAATTTGGGTCAGTTGACTCATATGAGACGTTCGATGCAACATGGATGGCTAGAAGGGCTTCTTCCACCTCTTCTGTCGTCTTCTTCCTTCACTCCATCGAACTTCTTTCACAAATCGACTGACCCAAATTATACTACTAGTACGAACATATTAAGTACAGTAGGAACATGAAGATACGAGGAGTAGTACCAACTGCAAGAAGAATAGTAGTAAGACATAGTACTAGTACTACTGTACGTACTAAAGAGTTCAAATAAAAAGAAAGAACATAAGCGTAGTTCTGCTGGGGCCTCAGCACAACACACCCTTGAAAATAAACTAAGCAACTAGTCCGCTTGACACTGCAGTAGAACCAGCATGAGCGACGACACTGCCACCTACTCGGAGTCCGAGTCCACGTCCTCGACTTCGTCCTCGTCCCTCTTCCTCTTCCTCTTTGCCGATGCTTCTTTGCTTGAACCAGACACTGGGCTCTGCTTCCTCATCCAACCCTTGTAGATATTCAAACAAAGGTAGGCATCCATTGGTGCGTACAGGATGTGATTTTCATCTAATGTCTTCGACTCCCATGCATGATGAAACTCGTGATGAGGTTTCTTCAATTTAGCATACGAAGGATCAATCATGGCTGCTGCCAGGGTCAGCATTGAAGGTTTATAGGAGGACACCAGGCTTGCCTTCTGGAGATCGAAGGGCTGGCCTACAAGAGACCTATACGACATAGGACATCCATGTCATTCTTAAAGTCTACAGTAACGAATTTCACTCTTTTGTCCTTGAGGAAGTTCTTAAAATCCTGGCACTCAACGTCGGCATGGCATATGTGGTAGACCAAGCAAACGTTATGTACGCAAACCTGGATCACGGAGGGCTTCTTCCTCTCTTCGACCTTTAGATCCTTCTCTCATCCCAGGACTGTGGTGTACTGAACATCTAGCCCAGCGACCCACTCATCTGTTGAACTGTTGAACATGCGTAGGAAGCGAGCAAGCCATGCTTTCACCATCATGGATCCACGTGTGTAGATGAAGATGAACTGATCGCCGGTGATGGCTCTAACCTGGTACTCAGTGGCGACCATGGAGATTTGGGAGGCCATGGATTTTGGAGGGGGGTTAGGAGAAGTTGAACTGTTGTACCCCGCAAAAAAAACTGGGAGCGAACTAATGTGAAAGGACGGGATGACTGGGAGTGAACTGTTGTAAGGTAGGAGATGGGGACGAGTAGGGCGTGCGAACAGCATGGGGTTGCTGGCTTGCCCGGTGGATAAACGGCTGCAAGCCCCCAAAGAGTTCTCGAGAACTATGCGGGACCCACTAGATGTCATGTACTAGACCCATATCGTAGGCCTCACGGTATAGCTTTTGCCTGTTTGCACGCCATGCCGGCGCGTGGATGTAACTTCACTTAATTCCGTCAACCGTCGTGCCTCCCACGACCTTTGCCTCCCTCGCGCGGTCGCGCCCTTTGTGACTTCGACCGGCTATAAATGAGCATTTTTTTTGCCTACTCCGCATGCATGATACTCCGTCTGGTCCTTTTTACTCCCGTCCACCGTTTGCAAAGTGTTTGACCAAATTTATACTTTTTTTAAACACCACCTTATATTAATTAACCAGCCACACCAGTACACTCATTCGATACAATATTCACCACACAGGCGGTATGTTATTTACAAGAATACCATCTAATCTATTGTCAAAGCTATACTTAGCGATTAAGTGTGCCACCTTATTGGTCGAACGGCTAATCTTTGACAATTGAAGATTGTTGATCAACTTCGAGATGCTCAACACTTTCATCTTCAGGTCACGCATAGCAGACCTGTCATAGTCCCCCGATGCAAGGGACGCTACCACAAAAGCGCAATCAGTCTCTAAAATTACAGGATTATGAAGAGAAATACCTATGTAGAGACCGACAATGCAAGCCCTAAGCTCCGCTTCCTCCACGCTTTGACAGGCATCAATGAAATCCCATGATCAAATTTATACTAAAAATATCAATATCTACAATACTGATTATAATGAGTATAAGAACTACGTTTTATAATGAGTGTAAAAATATTGATTTGACATTGTGAATGTTGATACTCCCTCCGTCTAGGTGAGTAAGTCATCTTAGGCTATGCACCATGACCAAGGAGGAGGGGAAAATGAGAGACATTAATGTTTATTTGCTAATTAATAGTATTGCATGCAACGAACTAACCACTGCATGTCATGTTTGATAGTCTCAAGTCATTAAAAGCATGCACACCCTCATCTCTTATTGGTTGATATGTAAGGAAACAAGAAACGAGGTAGAAGTTAATGCACCGCGCCTAAGTGTTTTGGGATTATTTGGTTTTCGTAAGATGACTTACACACCTAGACGAAGGGAGTACATTTTTCTATAAGTCCGGTGAAAGTAGAGGTACATTGACTTCAGACAAAACTTAAATGCACAATGCAGACTAGTTCCTCCGTCCAGGTGCATGCCATGTCCTATCTTGTCATCACAACAAGGTTAGCTATTAGAGTACCACTACCTCCCTTCTGGTTTAAAGGGCTCAATTCAAAAATTTCACCTACTCTTAGCAAGATAGTAGAGGCGGTGGAATAGTTTTTGAAGTCTGCAAAAGTACACAACTAATGATGTCGTTCTTCACAAAAAAATGTGTTTACCAATGCATGCATGAACACTAGTTACTCTAACCCCCCCCCCCCCTCTCTTCTTTAATTCTTTGCCACATCAGCATGTTTTCTATTCCCGTGTGCATGATACCAGCTAAGATACCACCATTATGGCCAGCCTTAATCATCACATGCAATAATTTAGTGCACCTTGAAATATGAACATGTGTGGGGCGTGTATGTTTTTAATGACTTGAGACTATACCTAGCCCAGCATGCAAGATGACTTATTATGCACCGTTCCCCATACCTGCAGGAAGCCCGTTCGTCTCCAAATCTTTTCCTCTCCATGTGTGGAAACAATATGCCTGACAAACTCTCCTTCTCCCTCCGGCGGTTCCACCACTCCACCCCATGTGAAAAAATATGCATGCATGACTCTCCTCCCCCCACGCTCGTCCAATCCGTTGTGACCAGCAATATTTCCACCCCTTCCCTCCCCCATAATTTACTCCAACAAATATGCCCACGTAGCTGTTACTTAACTGCAGGTGCATTGGGTCACTGACATATGGGCCCAACAGGGGTCTGGCCTACATGTCAGTGACACAACTGGACTTGCAGTTAAGTCAGTGCAGCTCAGTCCATATCTTACGTAGGTGTGCCATTGCACACTATAAATACTGCGCCTCCCACGACATCGCTATCTCCTCCCCCTCACGTTCATGTTCATCGCTATCTCCTCCCCCTCCCTCTCATGTCGACCACCATGGGATCGCCCCTCCCAAGCCCTAGGAGCCCCTCGCTGCACCGCACGGACGGTCACGCGTCACCGTTCCGTTCCTTGCCGCCACTAGTCGAGGAGGACGCGTCGGTATTCCGCTCCTTGCCGCTACGCGACGCGTTCCCATTACGTTCCTCGCCGCCACTAGTCGAGGAGGACGCGTCGGTGTTCCGCTCCTCGCCACGACGTGACGCGTCGCCGTTCCGTTCCTCGCCGCCACTAGTCGAGGAGGACGCGTCGGCGTTCCGCTCCTCGCTACGCGTCCTCCTCGCCGCGACGCGTCGAGGTGGACGGGTCGGCGTTCCTGTGACAGTCCAATAAATTTCATTTGGTTTTCAACAAAATTCCTTATTTGATATGAAGGAGGCTATTTAAAATCTTTTAAAAAGACTCTCCCTCTCAAATATTTTCTCTTATGATAAAATCTTTTTGGGGTTATCCTCAACCTTGATGGTTGGCTTTGAAGGTTCTTCATTGGTGTTGATTCACCACAAATTTTTGAAAGTTTTTCATTTAAAAAGAAATCCTATGGGCTTTGGATTTATTCCTTTTTATTTCCAACCATCCCCTTTCACCATGTCTCATATTAAATTTTTTCCCCAAAGCACCTCCTTCCACTTTGGGTCAAGCCAAGTAACCAATCCCAGCAAGTTCAACTCATTTTTTATTTTTATTCCATTTATTTTTCCCCAAAAACTAATTCTGTTTTTATTTTTGGACCTAGGTGGTTTACAAAGGAAGTACCAAATCCCTTTTGAGTTTTGTTCTCAAATCAACTTCTCTGGCTAGTCCTTAGCACCCACAACCTAGATCCATCAAGATCCACTCTTCCACAATTCAAATTTCTCAATTTCTCTCACTGCAAGTTTGGACCAGATTCATCATTTTTGGTGAAATTCATATTTTCTCTTCTCCAAAAATTCTACCAAAAATCAGGCAGCCCCCAGGTGCAATGAGTAGCCACCTCACCAAAGATCAACTCCAGATAAATTGCCCACATGCCAAAATCATTTCATCGAACACCTTGCTTACACTGTTACTGTTCAAGTTCAGAAATTCAGTGTTTCAGTCGATAGTCAGTGTCGTTTTCTTCAGAGTCTTGGCATCGATCTCACCAGTGCGCGCTCTGGCGCCTTGCGCACTGCTTCTCCTTCTTATCCAGAACGCCGCATGCTCTCTTGGACGGGCGCAGGTGTCGGTGGCGGCGTGCTTCGCCGACGCCGGCAGCTTCTGTGGTGGCAGAGCCACCCGTGGCGACCAGCGGGAGCCAGCGCCAGCTTTCTGCGCCGTCCAGCACCGCCCAAAGCACCCGGGGCCTCCGCGTGGCCGTCTACTTGCCAGCGCACACCGCAGCACCGTCGCCGTGGCCTGGCGAGCACAGGGCGCGCTCTTTGCCGCCGACGGGCCCGCGAGGCACCATTCCGTTGAAACCGCAGAACAAGCCAAATCAAACCAAGGTTAGCTTCTGGTTGAACCCAATGGATCTCCACGTTGATGCCCAGCCACCTAAACCAACAGTCCGGCCATTGCAACACCGTAATCACCGCTGGAATTATCCCGTTCGCGGGAACCACCTCGGGCCGGCTATAAATAGCCATCCCGAGCTCGCCTTCGACCAGCACTACTCCCTCCACCTCACCAGAGCCCTGCCAAGACACCAGGAGGACCCCGAGGAGGCCTTCTCCTCCATCTCCGGCCGCCCCGTTCCACCTCGGGCTCCAGCTTGATCCACTCAAGTGAGGCCACCCCCGCCTCCCAAACCTCGTCAGTAGCCCTCTTGTGCACCTAGTACTCTAACCCGAGCTTCAATTCCACCTCCGTAGCTCTCCCCGATGAGATCCAGCAAGACCCGAACCACCGTCCGCCGGAGTTGAGGCCGCCGTCGATGAGGTGCTCGCCGACGACCAACTCCACCAGCCACAGGTGCGGAAGAACCCAAGGGACCCGTAGGTACCACCCACTCTTCCTAACTCGCCGTGGATCGCCGCCGGCGACCACCGGAGCCTTCGGGCGCCGGCGCGCTCTGTTTTCTCCCTCCAAATTTCAAACCTGATGAGTGGGCCCCCCTCGTCAGCCTCTCATATCTATTCGAACCGCTTTCTCTAGAAAGCGCTTTCGGGCAAAATATGCTTTCAGTCTGAACGTTTTTATGGCTTTTTCTGTTCAGCCCCCTAGAAAGTTTCCGTTTCATTACAGACAAGTCCCTGGGCTAAAACTTTAATATCTTTTAAACAGAAAACGATTTTTGAGTGATTCTTCTTCTGTCATCTTTATTTTTCTATCTAGTTTTTTATCATATTTATTTGAAAAATATTTGGAGCACTTTTTCTGCACACACGGTATTTACGTTAGAACGTATTTTTCTTTATAACGTAGATACCGGAGGAGGTGACGGAACCGCGAACTTCACCGAGCTAGACTCCGACTACTCCGAACCAGGCAAGCATGTTTGAACCTTTGATATGATGAGTGTTTTGCATGTTTGCTTTGAGTAGCTAGCTTATGGCATGTTCATATATGTGGCAGTAAGTGTTATATTGCAAGCAAAGCTGATGCAAGTGAGCTTCAAAACTCCATATACTTTATGATGTGAGTTTATATGATCATGTGGTGACATGAGAGGTGGTAAGATGGCAGTGTTGAAGCATGCCAGTCTTATGCCAAACCGTTTAACTCCAGGGTCAACGTGAATCAAGTCACGTTACCATCCTTTTCCTTTTGTGCTACCACATGTTTTCTGTAAAGAATATGGTTTAGTAAGTTTCAAACCACTTTCCTCATACACACCAAATAGAGAGGCCGTGATGAGGGTTCCATGGCCCTGGATTAAAGCCAGTCATCCAGTCAGGGGGCATGGGTGTTTCCCGTTGGGACCGAGAGGGAGGCACCCCTTAGAGCGCGCGTATATAAATTTGATCCCATGCTATTCGAGGTTGTAGCCTCCCCATCTCAAAGTTTTCTTGAACGTTGCCTAGGGTGATTCCTGGCATCGTGAGGTGGAAATGGGTGTGTACTGGTTAGATGTGTTTCTACTGAAATACCGTAAACGGAACTAGTCCTTCGTGACTACTGAAATCCGTTGGCTGTGGTTAAATAGTACAAACTCTGCAGAATCAAAATCATTCAAGTAATCATCTCTTGATCAACGACTGTGTTCGACCCATCTTTTTCAGTATCTGTCTCAGTGACAAAACTCTGGTGAACAAACATGAGTGTTTCGCCCGGTTAATGGTTTATTCCTGTGGTTGGACTAACCCGTTTATTATCATGTGCTGAGTATTTCCTATGAGTGATATATCTTCATGAATCTATTGAATATAAATGATGAAACATAAGCCCTTTCTGTGATGTCGCTCAGACGTCCGACTGTGGCATGCTTGTTATTTATTTTCAGTATAAGCCCTTTCTGTGATGTCGCTCAGATGTCCGACTGTGGCACTCTTGTTGTTTATTTTCAATATAAGCCCTTTATGTGATGTCGCTCAGACGTCCGACTGTGGCATCTCTGTTATTTATTTTCATTATAAGCCCTTTTCGAGATGTCGCTCAGACGTCCGACTGTGGCATCGCTGTTATTTACTTTCATTATAAGCCCTTTCCGAGATGTCGCATAGACATCCGACTGTGGCACGCACTGTCTTTTACTTTTCAATATAAGCCCTTTATGTGGTGTCGCCTAGACGCCCGACTGCGGCATGATAATTTATTTATTCCACCTTTTGAGGCGTCGCTTCAGACACTCGATCGGTTTTCAATTATTTTTATTGGGATTTCGGGAGGACTACCGCCTGACTTCCTTTTTATTTTTCATGCCGTGCAAATTTATTATTTGAATGTGCATTGCTAACTTCTCATGGTGCATCGTGTTGCATTTGTTATATCTTATGTCCGAACTGTCTTGCGAGTACATTCAAAGTACTCACCTGGCTTGTTGATTTGGCCAGATGTTGACGAAGGCGATCTCATGGATGAAGAGTACTATAGCGAGTCCGACGCCTAGAGGAGTCCTAGTCAGTCCCACGCGATCCTGGATTTGGTCACTTGTATTATATCCGCTTCCGCTACCCAAATAAATTCATCGAGCCTCACTTCGACGCTCGATGAGCTGCAAGATTAGGAGTCTTGTTACCCACTCCACTGTGACATATCCACCACCACTTTTATATCGAGCCAGTAGTATGCCACCACACCCTTGTGTCATATCCGCCCTTATGTAAAATATTGGCGTGCTTGTAATAAATTGTTGAGCAACCTCAGCTCAACCTTGTATAATATTTAATACTACTAGATTTTTGTATCAAAGATTTGTCTACCAGTAAGGAGGATTTTCCTATACTGGTCCGCATAAAGGTCGGTTGTTCAATAAGCTTTTTATTGAAAAAACCAGTCGTGACAGTTCCCAATCTCGCCAGCACGCGCGTCGGAGGACGCGTCGGCTCCTCACTATGAGGAGAACGCCACGCCGCCCGCCGAGCCCCCCAGCCTTGAGGAGCTTTGGAAAGAAATGGATGTCGCCTTGTGGGAGGCTTTGCCTCTAGCAGAGCGCGCCAAAATAGAGGCGGAGAAAAAGGCCGAGGAAGAGAAGCGCACTGCGGAACGAGCTGCTTGGGAGGCCTATGTCGCGTCCGAGAGAGTCAGGCAATTGGCTCTTTGGCAGAAGGCTCGTGCGAGGGCCGTGAGGGTGGCGGAGGACGCCCGTGCCGACACCCTGAGTGCAGTCGGGCCCAAGCGCCTCATCTACGCTTGGCAGTACATGGACCGGGAGCACGCTTCCAGCGAGTAGGAGTAACTATTGGCGCCAGATCACCACACCGGTGAGATCGCGCTCGCCCGCCGGCAAGCCACCAATCAGCACCTCGCAAGTTGCGAGGCTGAGGAAGAGCCGTTGTGTCGGCGCGCTGGGAAATGGCTGCGCGCCAGGGCACTCGTGGCGCGCCGCAAGCACTCCTGCGAGCGTTGTGGCTTTTAGGAGGAGTATACTTTTTGTTTCGTAAGGTGATCTCATTAGTTTTGGGACGCAAATGATAAATCCCGAACGTTCAGGAATTTTTAGCATCCTTAATTAAGTATGTAAAAGGGAAAGTTTGGAAACCTTGTGTATTCGTACGCATTTTGCAAGTACTTGCATATAGCACAAACTTTACTATATACTATCGCACTACACGTCTCTCTCGATATATGCTTGCAGACTGTGCTACTCCCTCCGTCCAGGTCAATAAGTCATCTTTGGTTGTCCACCGTGACCAAGAAGGAGGGAAGACTTATACACCTAGACGGAGGGAGTACTACTATTACTTATGTACGTGCAAATGCACGTTTTAACATTACGATGCGGTTTTTGTAAAAGTAGAAAAACAACACTAGTCAAGCTTGTGAAACGATTCAATGCAAAACAAATGCAAAAATGCTTGTTTGATTGTTTACTTTTAGCTTCCTTCTCTGTGGTTATTTCTCTATCGTACTTTGTACGGAGTATCTCACTGGTTGGAAAGGCATGCAAATTCCCAAACCGCTTCCTACACCATGTATCGAATTTTTTGCCTAACAAGTTGTGACGTGCAATTGGAATTCCAACTTGAGTACTACTACTAGTAGGAGTACCGGGGGCTAGTTCTTTTAGGCTTCTAGATTAGTAATCCCATAACTACTACCTCTGTCCTGGTTTATTGGTCCCCATTGTAATCTGTGTCATATTTTGATCATAAATTTAATTAATGAAATGTTAGTGCATGTCACATGCACTACTCCATCCGTCTAGGTGAGTAAGTCTTCTTAGGCTATGCACCGTGACCAAGGAGGAGGAGAAAACGAGAAACGTTAATGTTTATTTGCTAATTAATTGTATTGCATGCAATGAACTAACCACTGCATGTCATGTTTGATATCTCAAGTCATTAAAAGCATGCACACTCTTTATCTCTTATTGGTTGATATGTCAAGAAACAAGAAACGAGGTAGAAGTTAATGCACCGCGCCTAAGTGTTTTTGGGATTATTTGGTTTTCGTAAGATGACTTACACACCTAGAGTAACATTTATCAGTTTAATCTTTGGTCAAAATTTAGCACAAATTACAATGGTGAGGAATAAACCAGGACAGAGTAGTAGTTTAGAAGCGCAAATAAATGAGTGAGGCGCCTTATTGTTACTCTCCATTGTGACTAGTCTTATGGGAAAAGCTGGGGAAGCCACAAAAAGAACTGGCCCTAGGAGTAGTAGCTAGGGATCAAGTGTGCGAGATGAACCGGAGGAAGTAAATGCAGCGAGATGAAATGCAAAAAAGATGGAGGGATGTGATGGTTGCTTGTCCATTTATTTTACCAGGCCACTTATTACTGGGAGTGGTTGGGTTTTATGATATGACGGCTTGACTGCCGCGCCACGAGCGGGGTGAGAGGTGAGCCTCCCGTGCAGCGCCGCCCTCTACACTTGTACTACATCGGTCATGGTTTATTAGTCCCCCATTGAACTTGACTGAAGATTTAACTGACAAAATGTTAGTGCATGTCAACAAAAACTATATCGTTGGATTCGTATTTGAATATAGTTTTGAATGATATAATTTTAGGTGCCATGCATCAGCATTTCTCGTAGTATATATAATGTTAGTTCAATTTTTGGTCGTACTAATCTATAGTAGTAAGGTGCCCGTGCGTTGCACCGAAGAGTGAAATGCATTGATCAGGGAGTTGTTTATTTTGACAAAGGATGTGGGGGTCATCTCATGTGTAACGGGTATCGATAGGTTTCTTTGGATATTATTTCATCTCTAGAGCTCACAAACATCCAAGTGAAATAGATAAAAAGGTATCTTTTGCAAACAAAAGTGTTCAACTGTTCAACCTGCATCCAAGACTTGTGAAGAAATAACACTTATTGTGCTTTGCAAGAAATGATCTTTAAGAATTAGTTTTTGAGTATCGATTGTTATACATGTTGGCTACAGATGACATGGCACTTTCTTATAGTTAACAGTTGGCTATACTATTAAGTAATATGAACCATGCCCTTATACACCTAGACGGAGGGATTAAATCAGGATGACTTGCAAGGGGGCAGAGGAGATGTAAGAAATGGTTCATCGCAAGCCTTTCACTAGTACTGTAGTAAAAATTCATACATGGAAGATTCTAGACTAAACCAAAAACAGATACACTTTTATTCATGCGCGATACTCCAATAGAGAAAGATCCTACATGGAAGTCTCCACATGCTTAGACAGCGGATTACATTGAGCAAAGACTAATGATCAACATTTAACTTGATAATGCGTATGTCTAGGTGAACCTCCTTGGAGTCCCCATGCACCGCGTCGGCGGGTAAAGGATGCCATGGGTTTTCCATGTCCACATCGGCAGGATAGTCCCAGCTCCCCAGAGTCCAAGTCCGTTCAATGAGGCCGGTGTCGCCGCCCATGTGAGCCGGAGGGGTAGTAACACTGACCACCCACCCGTACATCGGCCTCATGTCAGTGTCAGCGTTAGCGGCGTTGCCCCTGACGCACACTACAGAGATGGGGCGGCGGCCTGCGCGGGCCTCGCCGGTGCCCACGATCAAGAGGAAGACACTGCCGTCCTCCTCCGAGACTAGCAGGCGGCGGTGGTCCTCCAGCGACTCCGGCATGGTGAATGGGTAGCACGTCTCGTACTTGATGTTCTCCGCCAAGGGCCAGCAGTGACCGCTGCATGCATCCGTGAGGTGATGCACCATGTCCGCTGGCGAGCCCCAAAACGGCATCGGGCACTCATAGCAGTGGACGAAGGGCTCCTTGGAGGCATCGACCAGGCCATCCATGAAACGGGAGTGGCTGTAGGGGATGTTGCGCCAGTTGAATATAGGAGCAAGTTACTACGAGATTTAGTCTGAATAAGCACAAAATAAATCATGACGGCTATAACAGAGATGAAAATAATCAAGTGGACTAGCATAGTAGTAGGATACAGAGTAGACACATGAATTCTACCACGATTTTGAACAGGAAGGACAGAACCACATAAGGTGCAACGGGAGAAGCACCGTTGGTGTTGAGGTTGTCGCCCATGTCATTGAGGAAGAGGTTGCCGAGGTCGGGGAAGAAGTCGTTGTCGGTGAAGTCGTGGATGCCAGGAGTCGCGAGAGTGCGCTCCCCAAATTTAAACAGCGCCCGCCAAATGGAGCGCAGGAGGGAGTGGCTGTAGGGGACGTTGCAGCCGCCGAATGGAGCGCATGAGTAGCACACGAAGCAGTAGATGGTGTCCTTACTAGTACTCCCTAGTCTCTATCTATATATATCTACTCTTATAGAAAACCGAATTGGTGATGATGTGTAACGCCCCTGATACAACTTTCCATATTCGTAACTCCAACTCTTGCCTTTTTCGGAGATGCGATATGTTATTTCCTCCGTGGTTGGGTTTTTGTCTTTTGTTTTGCATTTTGTTCATTTCATGCATCTCATCTCATAGCATCATGCGCATTGCATCTGCATGTTTTCATAAAACTCGTAGCCGTTCGCAGTTGCCCTTTCTCTCTTTGCCTCCGTTGTTTTTTTGTCAGTCCCTTGTCCTCGTTGACCTCTCTCAGACCCCTCGTGTGCGTGTCCGAAACTTACCCGAACCCGAACCGGGCTGTCGTTACCGATGGGTCCGGATCATCCCCAAACATCTTTAAAACATCTGCGTTTATTTCCTGGACTCCCCTAAGCTATTTATTCAGGACCGCCCCATCGTGATCGGAGGATCCAAATCTTTCCCCTTTCATATATATATAGTCAACAACCCTAGTCCAATCCCTAAAACCTAGGCTTCCTGTCCCATCACTCCCATCCCCGCCGCCACTCTCTCGGGATCCATCCAGCCACCCACCTGGTCTTGTCCTCGTTTTCAGCCACAAGCCAACCAGATCTGATCCAGGCCCCATCGATCCCCTCCTCGCTCGAGCCCCGAGCTCCTCCTCGTCCCCGTGCTCGCCCGGAGCCCAGCAGGACGGCCGCCGCCGACCTCCACCTTCGTCCCGCGCCCGTAGCCATGCTCTGGATCAAGAGGAGCTCGATTCTGAGCGCCTTCTGCTCGTCTCCAGCCACTGCCTCGCAAGGCTCCTCGACCCTCTCCCCAGCAGGTGCTCGCCCGGAGCCCCGCTTCCCCGCCTCCGTTCGACCGTCCACGTCGCCAGCAAAAACAGCAGTAGCAGGTCATGCCGCCGGCCTCCTTCCTACCTGGCTACCTCGCCTGGTGCTCAAGCACCACCGCGCCGCCCTACCTTCCCTTCCTTCCTCTCCCTTCTGCTCCTTCTCATATCTCTCTCTCTGTCTGCTCGTGCAGGGAGCCCGACTTGGTGTCTATGGAGTTTTCAGGCAGCCGTAGCCGCCTCAAGCTCATCCTTTGGCCAGATCCGGGCCCTGCCGACCCCACCATCTCGCCTACGTCTGTCGTCCCAGTCCGTTCTGACCGGTCCCCGCCGAGGCCGCCTCGCCGGAGATCCTGCCGCGTCACGCTGCAGCCGTTGACCGCTGTCTGCATCGCCCCTCGCGTCCCTTGCTTGCACGATGCCGTGCGTTGACCGCGCCCTGCCTCTCCGGTCGAAGCCCAGCCGCTGTCAGATGCAGCCCGCTTCGAGCTTCCCCACCGAGCCGGATCATGAGGCCTGGTAAGCACCAGATCCAGTGCCCTCTCCTGTACACAGTTGGGCCAGCCAGTTTCAGCCCGATCATGTTTTTTTCTCGTTCTGCGAATTTGTCTAATTTTCCAGGGAATTACAGATTTGCAGAAAAACCCTCAAACATCATGCATTTAATAACTCACAAATGGTGCATCGGATTAAAATTATTTATGTATGTAAAATGCTTAGAATTTTATCTAGTTTCATAATATGCCACTTTCATCCATGTTTAAAATGTTTAAAATGTTGTTTGTGTAAATTTGCTCAAATGCCATGTTAAAATGATTTATTTCATAACTAAATAACCATAGCTCGGTTTTAAATAAACTTTATATGTAAATGGGGTGGAAAATGCCTAGTTTAACATGGTCCACTTTATTTTCCTGTTTAACAACCTTAAAATATGGTTTAGGGCAGAACAGTACCGAATCTAAAATATGCACATGGGGATTTTCTGGAATTGTTGTTTGTTGTTCCGGCCTCATTTAAACTTGCCTAAATAGTTAGCTTACTTATGTTTCACCTCTTGCCATGTTACAACCTTTAATATTGTTGGGTAGCCTAAACGAGATTAAACTAAATATGTCAATGTGGTGTTTTGTCAATATGCAACTCGTTGTATATTGAGCTCCACTTAACTTGTAGTATTGTTTGTTGCACTTTGCCATGCCATGCCTCATTAAACCGGACATGCATCATACTTGTTTGTGCATCATGCCATGATTATGCTTGTGTGTTTACCATGTTGTTTGCTTCTTTCTGGTTTGCTTCTCTTGTTAGCTTCGGTTACGTTCCGGAGTTGTGAGGATTCGTTTGACTATGTTCATTTGTCTTCTTCAAGGTCTGAGACATTGACTTTTGAAGTGGTAAAAATTTGATTTCCTTCAAATCAGCTATTAGCGTTTCTGCTTTCCTAGGCTACACCACGATATCATCCACATAGGCATGAACATTGCGCCCAATCTGATTATGAAGGCAATTCTGCACACATCGCTGATAAGTCGCCTGGGTGCTCTTGAGCCCAAAAGGCATAGATACATAGCTGAAGGCTCCAAAGGGAGTTATAAAAGCTGTCTTTTCCTGGTCCTTAACTGCCATTTTAATCTGATGATAACCCAAATAAGCATCCAGAAAACTCAAACGCTCACAACCCGCCGTAGCATCAATGATTTGATCAATACGAGGGAGAGCAAAGGGATCAGCTGGACAAGCCTTGTTCAAATCTATGTAATCCACACACATACGCCAGGTGCCGTTCTTTTTTAGTAGCAGTACCGGGTTAGCCAACCACTCAGGATGAAAAACCTCCACAATAAACCCTGCTGCCAAGAGCCGGGCTACCTCCTCACCAATGGCCTTGCGTCTCTCTTCATTGAAGCGGCGGAGAAACTGCTTGACCAGTTTAAACTTGGGATCGATATTCAGAGTGTGCTCAGCGAGTTCCCTCCGTACACCTGGCATGTCAAAAGGTTTCCATGCAAAGATGTCTCGGTTCTCACGGATGAACTCGATGAGCGCGCTTTCCTATTTCGGATCCAAGTTAGCGCTGATGCTAAACTGCTTTGATGAATCGACAGGAACAAAATCAACTAGCTTAGTCTCATCAGCCGATTTAAACTTCAAAGCCGGATCGTGTTCTGTAGTTGGTTTTTTCAGAGATGTCATATCTGTTGGATCAACATTGTCCTTATAGAATTTCAACTCCTCTGTTGCACAAACCGACTCAACGTAAGCCGCCTCACCTTCCTCACATTCCAAAGCAACCTTTTGGCTTCCATGTACTGTGATGGTCCCCTTATGACCCGGCATCTTGAGCTGCAAATAAACATAACACGGCCTCACCATGAACTTAGCATAAGCCGGCCGTTCGAGCAGGGCATGGTACGGACTCCATATTTTCACCACTTCAAAAGTCAATGTCTCAGACCTTGAATCATGATCATCTCCAAAAGCAACCTCTAGAGCTATCTTACCAACCGGATAAGCTGACTTGCTAAGCACCACACCGTGAAAAATGGTGTTTGACGGTTTAAGATTCTTATCTGTCAACCCCATGCGATGGAAGGTTTCATAATACAAGATGTTGATGCTACTTCCTCCATCCATGAGCACCTTGGTGAACTTATAACCTCCAACCTGAGGTGCCACCACCAAAGCTAGGTGACCCGGATTATCAAGCCGGGGTGGATGATCCTCTCGACTCCACACAATAGGCTGTTCAGACCAGCGCAAAAAACGGGGTACCGCCGGTTCAACAGAGTTCACTGCCCTCTTGTGAAGATTCTGATCACGCTTGCATAGGCTAGTGGTGAAGACATGATACCGCCCATCATTTAACTGCTTCGGGTGACTCTGATAACCTGACTGTTGCTGTTGCTGATTTCCCTGTTGATTGTAACCACCTTGGTTGCCCTGATTGCCTTGATTACCATGACCGCCCTGATTACCCTAAAATCCTGAACCGGAGTTACCTCCACCGTGACCCGGCCCTTGTGACCCAGATCCTGAACCGCTGGACGGTCCATGGTCATACCGGAAAAGATCCGAGTTTTTGAACTCCCTCATAATAAAACAGTCCTTCCAGAGGTGCGTGGCTGGCTTCTCTCGCATCCCGTGCCTCGGGCAAGGCTGATTTAATAGGCGCTCAAGATTAACACCTGATCCTCCACTCCGCGGGGGTGGTCTACCATTTCGACGCTGGCCATTGTCCTGTGCATTGGTGTTAGCCACAAAATCGGAATTACTGTCCACTTTACGCTTACCGTTATTCCCAAGGCCCGCCTGGCTATTTTGTTGCCCTTTCGCACCGCCGTTCTTCTTTCCCTTCCCCGGCTTCTCATCCTCAGACTCGGGATCCTTGGTACTATCAGAATCACCATACTTAACCAAAGCTGCCATGAGTGTTCCCATGTCATTGCAGTGACGCTTGAGTCGTCCCAACTTCAACTTCAGCGGCTTAAACCGGCAATTTCCCTCCAATGTTATGACTGCTGAATCGGCATTGATGCGGTCCGATGAATGCAAGCTCTCCGAAACCCGGCGTACCCAATGGGTTGTCGACTCACCTTCTTCTTGGACACAGGCGGCAAAATCCACAAGTGACATGGGTTGCTTGCACGTGTCCTTGAAGTTTCTTATAAATCGGGCCTTTAACTCGGCCTATGACCTAATGGAGTTAACCGGCAAGCTGTCCCTTCCAACATCATGGTGAAGTATTTCGCGCAAGCCGCTTCATCCACATCCAGCATCTCCATTGCCATCTCATAACTTTCAACCCATGACTCGGGGGGTAAATCAACAGTGTAATTGGGCACCTTACACGGCCCTTTGAAATCCTTGGGCAGCCGCACATTGCGTAGAGTCGGGGTGAAGCATGGCACCCCCAAGAGCTGAAAGCAAGACCTCGTTCCACTGACATCATTGGACGAACCGGAGTAAACTGACGGTTAGCGTGCTGTGCCGCCAAATCGGCTTCTCGACGTGCTCTACCGTTATCCACCACGTCCTAATCATTTGCACCACCGCGCGCCGGATTAGGCCCTCGAGGGGCGTCATGGTTCCGCGCACTGCTTGACACAGCCGGTTCATCAATGTGCCTGCTGTAACTCTTGCTCGGATGAGGGGTTGAATGAATTCTATCCCGGCTATACGAATAGGCATGCTGCTGCACAATAGAGGTTTGAAGAAGATCCCTTGCCCGCCGCATCTCAACCACCGCTGGAGACTCACCCTCCATTGGAATAGCTGCCAACCGCGACGCCGCAGCGATCATGTTCTCCAAATGGGTGGAGAAGTGACCTGGTGGTATTGGCATGTACTGCGGCTGGTCATGGGTCCGGTGAAGTGGGTGTGTCGGCGTTATGGGAACGGAGGTCCCCAGACTTGCCTGCCTGCGGCCTGCGGCGTGGCTCGAGTGGTGGCCCAGTACGGCCCATCTTCATCAGCGCAAGACTCAAGACCCTCGCGAGGGGCCAAGCCTCGTGGGGCGGATGACAAGAGGCTTCCTCAGGAGCGGCCTCGCCAGGAAGACTCGCGAGGATGCAGAGAGATCAAAGCAGGGTACCTCTCGATGTACTCGTGACACAAGCCATGACGATCGAGACCTGGCGGGCGCCGACCTGCGCAGTGTCCTTGTTTCCTCTTTGGTGCAAAGGGGGCAAGCATAGGCGTGGAGTACCAAGGCATCAGGCAAAGGTTGCCATTTCAGTGCAACGAGACCAAGACCAGCAAAGCGGCAGGATGGAGGTCACTGTGGAGCCCAAGACGGCGTCATCACCAGTGCCTTTGGCAGCCGAAGACCAACTTTAGTCAGGATAACCTGTACTAGATGTTCCCCTTCAAAATGGCCGTTGTTGGCGCCCTTCCCGCTCAATATTTGGGAAGAGGACCAGGGCCTCTATATATAGAGATAGCCACCATAGTAGGAGGGCATCTCATCTGGAGGGCATCTGATTGAGTCCTCATTAGATCCATAGGCGATCGAGCTCACCCAAGTAGTTCATCGCACCAGCTCAAGAACACCTCTCGCGAGGCTGTTCTTTCGTTTGTACTGTTCATCATCAGCCCCTGAGGCAATCCACCACACCACACACTGGAGTAGGGTATTACACCGCAATGGTGGCCCGAACCAATATAAATCTTGTGTCCCTCGTGTTGTTCATCGTTTTTGCTTAGATTCTCGCGAGGCGATCGGACGTGGATCGGTAGGGGGAAGATCTTCGTGCGCACCCCAGAGTTCGAACCCTTAAGGGTCTGCTGGAACCTGACAACCGACATTTTGCGCGCCAGGTAGGGGTGCGCCAGAATCTTCCTTCTTCCGTCCTACGTTCTGCCGCTTCACCGCCTCCATGTCTGGCGACCCGACGGCCAACTCCGACCGCTGGGCGGCATGGCCTGCCCATGACGTGCCGCATGCCAAATGCGACCTCAACCCCGCACCTCAGGCAACCCGCTTCTGCAAAGCGCTACGGGGCGCGGGCAACGTGGTCAGGCGTCGCCTGCCCTCAATCCGCAGCAGGTACGATCGGCAGCGAGGGCCTCAAGCCATGCTGCAGCCACGGCACCGCACACCCGATGGGAGCAGGCAAACATGAAGGCCGCGCTCACAGTGGCGCGAGAGCTGCTGCAATGCAGACTGCAAGAAAGCGGCCATGATGTGCTGCTGGAACGTGTCACCGAGCTCCTGGATGCCGTTTCTTCAGGGACGCCCCCATTCTGCGTCCAGCTTCCACCCCAGGCCCCGGGCGGATCATGAGGCGGGCCAATCCGTGCCCATGCGCCCCCAGGCGCACCTCAAGGCTTCATCAACACCAGCCCGGCCATCAGCGTCGGGCGACAAGCTGCGCCGGCATCGCCCCTGGTAAGCGAGGGCATGCGCGTCACTGCCTATGGCCCTAGCGGGCCGCCGCCCTACCATCCCCAAGATGGAGCTTCAAGTCGAACTGTATGGCGTGCGGAGCACTATGGCGAGGCCTTTGGGGTGGTGACCCCGGAGGCCTACGTACCCCACATGGTGGATCGAGAGTACGCACTGGAGGAAGACCATGACTCATTCCTCGGGCCAGGCTGGGAGGAGGAGGCGCCAGAATCCAAGCTCTTTCAGGAGCCTCACAGAAGCCTTGACAACCGTTCCGGTGGCAGCAACTATCGGGTACCGCTAACTCCTCAGGAGCAAGCTTATGCTAACCATGGGTCGCAGGAGGTTCAGGTCGCTGCAGCGGATGGTTACCCCAGTGCGTCAACCTCCCTCCCCTTAGGAGGAGGGCACTAGGGGCACCAAGAGAGGGGCCGGGAGCCATGCTCCTCCCCACAGCATGCGGAGCAAGGCGTTCTTTGGAGGTAGGCCCTCTGCCGGGGAGGTGCTATAGGGCCTGCCCCTGGCAGAGGACCCGTGGTCATCGGGGGAACCCCTGGCGTCCCCTTTTCCCCATTGGCGTCGTCCTGGTTTCCGGTCACCGTCGATGGTGGTCAAGGGTGGCGCAAGGCGGGGCCCTCGTCTGGCGATACGAAGCAAGGCCAGTACCTGTGAAGAAGGCCCAGTGCCTGTGAAGCTCGCCGCCCGTGACACTCTCACGTAATAATGAGTTGGGGCTATACACTCCCCGGAGTCTCTGGAGAGCCGCCCTCGGGCCTCGGGGGCTCCTGCCCACGCCCAGTGGCAGCACTTAGCTCCGCGGTGGTGAGAAGACTCGAAGACTAGACTAGGTGTCGAACGCGGCCTTTTGCTTTTTGCTTCCTTTCGTGCGAACAAGCTTTCTCGTTCCGGATCTAAGTTGAAGTCGAATTTGTGTTTGCGTATGCGGGGAGGGGTGTCGTGTCTTATTCGTGTGCTTTCTTGTGCTCTGATTTTTGTTCGAATTGGAATTCACACTAGCTGCCTCCCTCTCGTGAGCCCCTCGCAAGTAGGGCAGGGCCCAGCATGTGCGCCTGCTGTCCCACGGCCGGCGTTCGCTCCAGCCAGGGTCTCGCCGCATGGTTAAACGGGACCCTCATGAGGTCCTTGGATGGACGTTGCGAGCCTACTCGAGACACGCCAAGACAAGGTGAAACCACAACAACCTGCTCATCGCGAAAATCGTGGGATCATGCAGACACCCATCCGGCGCCGATCTTGGCAACTCATAAGCAATAATCTTTTTACATGAGGGGCTTCCCCTCCCAAAACGCACTCACAACCTTTAGGGCCATGCCCAAGTCTCTTCCTGCACAGGACAAAACAGCAGGGGGAAGCACGGGATCAATCGGACATGTCGCTCACCGCATCCCCTAGGGCGTCCCCGGAGGCGTCGCTGGCACCGCCATCATCGCTGCCAGCCTCTTCATCGCCGTTGTGGGCACCGTCTTCACCACCGTTCACCATGTCGCCTTCATCAGCAGCAACAATCACCCCGTTGTCATCAGAGGTGAAGGCCCGGATGAGTGCATCTACATTGTCCTCCACCCACCGCGCTAGGTCGCCTCGGAAGGCCTCAGGCACCGGGGCGATGGCGGCATCAAAGTCAAAGAGGGGGTCGATGTTCTAGAGATAGCTGAAGACGGGGGAGAATGTCCGCGCAAGCAGGCCGTGGCTCCGTTCCTCCACCAGCTGGCAAGACCTCTCAGAGCGGTTCTCTAGATGTGTCACCACGTCAGTGAAGAACCGGAGATTGCCGGCATAGTTGGTCACATGCGGCTCCTCAGCGACGGCCTCACAGATGTTGCCCAAGGCCGTGTTGGCCCTTTCCCCGAGTATCCGGAGCATGGGGCCATGCATGTGTTCCAGCGTCTGCCGCTGGCGGATCTCGTCCGCATTCTGCTGCGCAACGGCCTCGGCATCATCAACCCACCGTTGAAGAAGAAGCAGTTCGGTGCGAGAGGAGGCCACCTCAGCCTGCACCGAGCTTAGCGGGACGGCGGTGGCCTCAGCTTGCTGTGTGGCTTCAGTCAGCCTGGTCCTGAGAGCAGCAGTCTTGCCTGCGGCTTCAGCCTTGATCAGCTCGAGCCACTCTCCATACTCGTGCTCAAGAACAGCACGAGCCTCCGCCATGCAACGGTCGATCTCCTCCTGGATCCGGGCCTCCCACGCGCCGACGTCGTCCTCCGCCTGGGTGACCTGGCGCTCCCTCGTCTCCAGTCGCTCAAGATCAAGGTTGCGCTCGGAAGCCTCCAATGTCAGCGCATCCTCGCGCTTCCGGAGCTCTTCCTCTTCAGTGGGCCCCCCTTTCAGCGACGCAAGGGCAGCCCGGCGCAACTCCGCCTGCTGCTCCAGGGAGTTGCACCAGTCTTGGAGCTCCCACGCGCGCTCTTCCACAGCTTCACGTCGCCGATCCGCCTCCTGGGCCTCCTCGATGGCTCGGGAGCAGGCCTCCCGAGAGGCCACCAGAGATGCCTCGGCCTTGGCATTGTCGAGATTGCGCTGATGGCATGCGAGACCGACAGCCGCCTTCAGCTTGCACCGCTCCTCGATCAGCCGCGGGCCTTCAGCTTCAAGACGCGCGTCCGCGCCTGCAAGCTCTGCACCAAGCTGGCTCACTGCGTCTGTCGCCTTCCGGAGCAACTCTCGTCGGGCAGCGCTTCGCTCCCACGCACGCTTGAGCACGTCTTCAACATCATCCTCCACCATTGATGCTAGCGGAGGACCCTGGAGTGGTTCGCCCCTTCTCGGCAGGGGGCTGGGGGCTGGCGCCCCCACGAACGTCGGGCGGGCCCCACAAGGGACCCAGCCAGGCGCTGATCCACCCCCCGATGAGGAACCGAAGATCGACTTCAACCACTCACCGCCTATGATCAACGGAGGAGCCCGTGGCAAGTTGGTCGAGTCCAGGGGGAGCTCGCGAAGGGGGAGCGATGCGCCCACATGTTCAAGGTGCACCACAGGCCAACCTACCTCTCCGGCCGAGCTTGCGCCGAGGGTGGCACGCGGACTCAGGGCGATCAGGGTCGGTGGTGGAGGAGAAGCCTGAGGAAGTGGCTCCTCGGCTGGCTCTGTGGGCTCGTCAGGAGGGATCCTAAAAGGCCACGGTCAGCAAAGGGAGCGGCAAGCAAGGAACTATAAGAAGGAGGGACTTACTCATCCATGGCGAAGTACTTCATGTGCTTCAATGGGCGGAACAGGCGATCGTCACCACCGGAAGCCTCCTTCCTCTTGTGAAGGGACTCGAAATCTATGCGGAACCGGCCCAAGCACGCGATGTGAGGGCCGGCGCGCGACATAGGAGCCGAAGCGACAGGACGGCCTACATCAAGGGCACCAGCCTGGGAGGAGCGATCAGGTGCCACCTCTTGGTGACCTGCCGAGGCCTCGGGGGCTTCAGTCTCAGGAGTCGCCAGTCGCGCTCCCTCATCAGCCACCACCTCGAGGGGGCTCCGTAAGCTCCGGAGGATGACGCCTCGGGAGCCCCGCGCGACATCAGCACCTCGACATCAGGCCCCCCAGCTCCTGCCAATGCTTGCCTCCCAGCATCAACTCCTGAGGCAAGGTCGGCGCGGGCGGCTGGGGGAAGGACCACAGCAACTGGGTTCTCACGTGGCCCCGCGAGGCCAGCCGGGTGCAGCCCCCATTCGTCGAAGCGGGGCATCTGCCTCATGAACTCGACCCTGTTTGTAGAAAGATACAACATGGCGCCACCATGATGGACGCTGCCAGGAGAGGGGTCGCCAGTCAGGACCTGCAGCACCTTCTTCAGCGTCTCGGGTGCGAGATCCCCTTCCTGGAGCCTTATACGGTCCTGGCGACCGAAGTAAGCCCACATTAGGCGGGAATGGCGCTGGAGTGGAGTGATGCGGCGCCGGAGGAACTCCTTCACCACCTGGGGCGCCGTCACCCCGAGCTTCCTCAACCTCTCGAAGCGATGCCAGGAGAAAGCAAGCTAGGGGCTCGTAAGATCCTCGTGACCCCAACCAGGATTGGGAATATCAGGAAGCATCGCGTGCGCGAGCAAGGGGCTGGGCACCCCAACGTCCACATACAGCCACCGCTCCCGGAACCCGCTCGCAGAAGGTGGGAGGCCAAAATCGACCGCCGAGGCGGCCGTCTCTGGCACGGCCTGGAAGCTCACACATCCCAAACACCGGGAAGGGTCAGACAAGCGCAGAGAGAAGAAGTGGCGCAGAAGGGCAACAGAAGGAGGAATCCCCACCATGGCCTCGCAGACGAAGGCGAAGACAGCAAGCAGAGTAATGGATTGGGGGCCAAGATGCATCATGTGGATCTGGTAATGGGAAAGCACCGCATTGAAGAGAGCGGAAAAGGGGGGAACCAGGCCCGCCCACAAGGTGTCGGCAAAGAATCGGACGTCCATGACTATCATGTCGAAGGAGGCATGGGACGCCGGCCAGACCATCGTCTTCCCGCACTCATTGAAGCTGGAGGCAAGCGTAGAGCAGACCTTCTCCAGGGCTTCCAGATTGAGTATGAGTGACTTGTAGAAGGCGAGAGCAGCCACCGGAGGCACGCTGGGTGAAGGCGCAGGTTTCTTCCCCTTATCCTTTTTCGTTGGCGCCATGGCAATAGAAAGGGGGGAAGAACTCAAGATGGATTGGAGGTGGAAGCAGAGGCTTGAGGAGGAAAAGAGAACAAGAAGCGCACAGGCAGCAAAGGGAGGATAACTATGTACAAGCCTCGTGGCTGCCTAGCCAGGCGCATAATGAGGGAGCGTGGGGAAGCAGAGGCGCCCACGTCCAATCAACCGCCACGTGGCGCCCAAGGACGCGGGCTGATGGGGCCCGCGACGATTCGCACTTGCCCCTTCGCTTCTCCGCTAAGCCAAGTCTGAGCGCTCCTTGGGCCTGGGGGCTACTGTCGACATTTTGGGAACGGGGGACCCCAGACTTGCCTGCCTGCGGCCTGCGGCGTGGCTCGAGTGGTGGCCCAGTACGGCCCATCTTCATCGGTGCAAGACTCAAGACCCTCGCGAGGGGCCAAGCCTCGCGGGGCGGACGACACGAGGCTTCCTCAGGAGTGGCCTCGCTAGGCAGACTCGCGAGGAGGCGGAGAGATCAAGTCAGGGTACCTCGCGAGGTACTCGTGACGCAAACCATGACGATCGAGACCAGGCGGGCGCCGGCCTGCGTAGCGCCGTTGTTTCCTCTTTGGTACAAAGGGGGAAAGCACAGGCGTGGAGTACCGAGGCATCAGGCAAAGGTTGCCATTTCAGTGCAACGAGACCAAGACCAGTAGAGCGGCAGGATGGAGGTCACCGTGGAGCCCAAGACGACGTCATCACCAGTGCCTTTGGCAGCCGAAGACCAACTTTAGTTAGGATAACCTGTACTAGATGTTCCCCTTCAAAATGGCCGTTGTTGGCGCCCTTCCCGCCCAATATTTGGGAAGAGGACCAGAGCCTCTATATATAGAGATAGCCACCATAGTAGGAGGGCATCTCATCTGGAGGGCATCTGATCGAGTCCTCATTAGATCCTTAGGCGATCGATCTCACCCAAGTAGTTCATCGCACCAGCTCAAGAACACCTCTCGCGATGCTGTTCTTCCCTTTGTACTATTCATCATCAGCCCCTGAGGCAATCCACCACACCACACACTAGAGTGGGTATTACACCACAATGGTGGCCCGAACCAGTATAAATCTTGTGTCCCTCGTGTTGTTCATCGTTTTAGCTTAGATTCTCGTGAGGCGATCGGACGTGGATCGGTAGGGGGAAGATCTTCGTGCGCATCCTAGAGTTCGAACCTTAAGGGTCTGCCGGAACCCGACATCCGACAGGGTCCGTCACTCGTGGCTGATCTGGCGCTCCTGTCCCAGGTGCTTCGGTCCGGTTTACCACTGCCGGATTACTAGGTCGCGCTCCTGGCATGTTAAAGAGATTCATTGCTTCATAAACCGGCAGCAGACGATACCGATGCCTCCTCCTCAACACGTCGTTCGAAGCATTCTGATCCAGCATGAGCCGGTAATTCTCTGCCTGAATCCGCTGTGAATGGGCATCTAAAGCGGCCCGCTCATCAGCCATCCTGGTTTCCTCAGCCGCCAAGTCCTCCTTAGCCTGAGTTATCTGATCTCGCAGCTTTATGACCTCTGCATTGTGGTGATCTTGAGTCTCCGGGGTAACCTCTATGGTCAATAGTGTCGTCCAGGCGTCCAATAAACCGGATAGAACTTGAGCCGGCTGGCGCGCGGGGACTCCTATAAACCGGAAATCATTGCTGCTGGAGTTCAAGATTGCAACGTGGGCTGTGTACCAGCCATGAAGATCGCAACCCAGTTCGGCGGTTCAAGGGGGTCCGGAATACTGTCGCCATCGGAACAGCCCCCAAACTGGCCATCTTGCAGTTGGTATAGTGACTCGGTCTCACCGGTGGAGGATTCGCCATCAGAATAAACGGTCGTCTCACCATCGGACACCGGTTCAGACTCCGCACCAAGGATGGATCCTACGAACGCACGCTTCATGGTAGGCTGAACCCGGGCAGGGCTTGCACGCTGAGTCGTCTCGACGAGGTCGGTGCAGATGCCCGGCTCAGGGCCCGGTTCGCCGATCTTGCTGATGAAGACGTGAATTCCTCCAAAGAGGACCCGGTACCCATACTTGATTGAGCCGGCATCGGGGCCCCAGCCTGCGTCGTCAATGTAGAGCTTGCCGCGACGACTCTTGGTCATCCGGCCAACTGCGTATCCCTTGAGTCCTTCAAAGCTGCCCTTCAAGAACTCGAAACCATCGTACGATAGCCCCATGGTGGGCGCCAACTGTCGTGGAATTATCACGTCAGATGTCCAAGTGAGAGGACTTAGTCATGGAGCCATCGCAACAAGATTAGCTTAAAGGGGTTAAACCGGATAAAGGACATGGGGAGTTTATAGTGGTTCGGCCCCTTGCGGTGAAGGTAAAAGCCTACGATCCAGTTGTGGTGGAATTGATGGGGTCTCGATGAGCAGGGAGCGAATCCGCTTTACCTATCTCTCGAGTTGTTGTTTCTTGTCCATGAACCACCGCCGGGTCGTCCCTTTATATACACAGGTTGACGCCCGGCGGATTACAGAATCCCGATGCCGGCTCATACATGTGTCCGTGTAACGCCCCGGATTCATTGCGCCAGGTGTCCGCCTGTTATTCGTCATAGTTGCCTTGTCATTTGCTTGCGTGTTGCACTTTGCCATGTCATCTTCTGCATTTCATATCATGTCATCATGTGCATCTCATTTTGCATACGTGTTCGTCTCTTGCATCCGAGCATTTTCCCTGTTGTCCGTTTTGCAATCCGGCACTCCTATGTCCTCCGGCGTCCCCTTCTTGGCTCTTTTCGTGAACGGCTGTTAAACTTTCTCGGAATGGCCCGAGGTTTGCCAAGCGGCCTCGGTATAGCACCGGTAGACCGCCTGTCAAGTTTCGTGCCATTTGGAGGTCGTTTGATACTCCAACGGTTAACCGGGTAACCGTAAAAGCCCTCTTTGTGTTGCAGCCCAACACCCCTTCAAAGTGGCCCAAAACCCATCCAAACCCCCTCCATGCTCTCGGTCGTTCGATCACGATTGCGTGGCCAAAAACCACTCCTCATTTGGACTCTCCTAGCTCCCAGAATCTATAAATATGCCCTCCCCCCGAAAATTCGCGGATGAAATCCTTCCCGAAACCCTAGCCCCTTCTTCCTCCGCGCGCCAGACACGTCCGCCCAGTGCCGGACGCGTCCGCCGCCGCGCCCCAGACACTGCGGCGCTGCCACGTGGCGCCCCCGCGCCCACATCGCCGCCGGCCCGCCCAGGCCCGAGCGGGGCCCGCCCGAGCCCATCAGGGCCCGAGCGCGCGCCGCCGCCTGCGCCCGCCTCCCGTGCGCGCGCCGCCGCCCGCCGGGAGCGCCGCCGCCGCCTCGCCCTCGCCGCCAACCGCCGACGTCCCTCCCGTGCCGCCGGGCTCCCTCCGCCGCGCCCGAGGCTCCTTGTCCGCGCCGCCCGTCGTCCGCCTCCGCCCCGACGACCCCAGCCGTCCCGTGCCGCCCCGCGCTGCCACCGGTCGACCGGCCTCGTCGCCTGTCCTCCGCAATCGCCGCCCGGAGCTCGCGCCGGCATCGCCGCCCCTCGCCGGCCTCCTCCGTGCCCGCCTCCGCTCGTCGCCTCGCCGACTTCGTCGCCGGAGCTCGCCCGCGCCTCCCCGTGCCTCGCCGGTGTCGTCTCCGGCCGGATCCGGCGAGATCCGGCCCGGAACCGCCGGGTGGATGAGATCCACCACCACAGCCATCCAAACGCCCTCGCCCCGCCCGGATCTCCTCGTCCCGGGTCCTCCTCGTCCCGTTTTCGGAGGGTATACTTTCGTCTAAGTCTCTGTTTTAGCAACATTTTCATGCCCTGTTCAACGCATCATAACTTGTTGCATACTGCTCCGTTTTGCGTGTGTAATATATCAAATTGTCCGCCTCAACGAGTACTTCATTTCTTTCCATTGCATCATGTTCATTTGAGTCCTTGATGCCTGAATCATCATTGCAAAAGTGCTATTTGATGTTAACCTGCTGAAACTGTTATAACTTGATGATTTGTCATTTTTGTTGCATTTGATGTGTGCATCCTATGAGCATGAGTCCTACATGAGTTTTGAACTATGACATGCCATATTTACAGGGGTGCCATCCATGTATTTTTGTGAGTTGTTTAGTGAGTGCATCAAGCTTGTTAAGTAGGGTACTTGCTGTTGCTGTTTTGCTTGTCTGATTCTGTTATATTTTGTTGCTATGTAAACCTGCTGCTACAAGTCATTCTATGCATAATTTGGAGATGTTCACTACGGAAGTTTTGTTATACATGTCATGCTATATCCATTCATGCCCTTGGTTGCATTTATATCCTGCTGTAGATTGTTCTTATCTTGTTCCAAAGTTGCTAAATAATGTTGCTGTCAACCTGTTAACATTAAGTTCAGTTTTGCCATGAGCTTTGCTAGTGATCCATGCGCCCTATGAACTTGTACTTGCTATGCTTAACTTCATAAACATGTCTTCTTACTGTTGGTCACCTTTCCATGCCATGTATTTCTCTGTGGTGAGTGGTTCAAGCTCACCAACATGCCTACTTATTGTTGTTCCTGCCATGTATAAATCTGTCATATCTTTTGCCATGTTTACATGGGTGCCATCATATTTTCTGTGCCCTTTTGGCTCATGGTCAGTAAGGGACTTTTGTTATATGCCATTAGTAGATTCATGCCATGCCTTGGTTTTCCATGATAGCTTCCTGTAACATGTTGTTTGATAGATCTAAACATTGCAACCTGATGATATTTCTGCTAATGTCTGAAACTGTTATTATTTGCAATCTTGCCATGTCATTTTGAGCATGTTCTAGTAGTTTCTAGAGATAGCTCAGTGTTCATGTTTTGTCATGCTTTACCTGTACATCATGCCATGCCTTTTGTTCTTACATTGGGATGATGTAGCATATTGTTTTGATGCTTGCAATATGCCTAGTTGCTGTTTTGGACAGATTGTGGTTATGACGTGTATAGAGTGTATGTGTTGAACCGTTGCTCCGTTTTGAGTGTGCTCTATATGAAACTTGCTTGATTTTGCATGTAGTTCCATATTATCATGTTGCATACTTGTTTTGAGGTGTTTGCTTGTTGTTTGAGAGCCTTTTGCATCAATCCATGCTTATCTTGTTTTGCTCATATCTTCTAGGCCGTAGCTCCGAACTAAATGAACTTTATATGTAACTTGACTAGAATCTCGTATAGATCATCTTGGTGCTCTTTAACTTGCTGTTTAACAACTTCAACTTAATGTTTTTCAGTTCTGGACCAATTTCTAAATTTGCATATGAGGACTTACCGAAATTGTTATATGTTCTTTCCGGCCTCATTTAAACTTGCTTTGATGTGTTGTTCTTATTTGCATCATCTCTTGCCATGAGTAGCCTCATGTAGCTTTGTCATGCATCATGCTTGGTTGTGCATCATGTCTTGTCTATGTGTGGTGTGTTTACTATGTTGTGTGCTTCTTCTCGATAGTTCCCGTTTCGTTGCGATCGTGAGGATGCGTTCATCTACGTGTGGTTCGACTTCGTGGCTTCATCTTCTTCATGGACTCGTTCCTCTTCCTTGCGGGATTTTAGGCAAGATGACCGTCACCTTGGATCTCACTACTATCATTGCTATGCTAGTTGCTTCATTCTATCGCTTTGCTGCGCTACCTATCTTTTGCTCTTCAAGCCTCCCAAATTGCCATGTCAGCCTCTAACCTTTTCACCCTTCCCAGCAAACCGTTGCTTGGCTATGTTACCGCTTTGCTCAGCCCCTCTTATAGCATTGTTAGTTGCAGGTGAAGTTGAAGATTACTCCATGGTGGACAGGATTATGTTGGGATATCACAATATCTCTTATATTATTAATGCATCTATATATTTGGTAAAGGGTGGAAGGCTCGGCCTTATGCCTGGTGTTTTGTTCCACTCTTGCCGCCCTGGTTTCCGTCATACCGGTATTATGTTCCTGGATTTTTGCGTTCCTTACGCGGTCGGGTGATTTATGGGAACCCCTTGACAGTTCGCTTTGAATAAAACTCCTCCAGCAAGGCCCAACCTTGGTTTTACCATTTGCCTCACCACCACTACTTTTCCCTTGGGAGTAATTAACCCAAGGGTCATCTTTATTATAGCCCCCCCGGGCCAATGCTTGTCTAAGTGTTGGTCCAAACTAGAGCACCGTGCGGGACCATCCCTTGGCAACTTGGGTTACGTCGGTACCTGTACGCTTAGCTTATCTGGTGTTGCCCTGAGAACGAGATATGTGCAGCTCCTATCGGGATTGTCGGCGCATCAGGCGATCTTGCTGGTCTTGTTTTACCATTGCCGAAATGTCTTGTAAACCGGGATTCCGAGACTGATCGGGTCTTCCTGGGAGAAGGAATATCCTTCGTTGATCACGAGAGCTTATCATGGGCTAAGTTGGGACACCCTTGCAGGGTATTATCTTTCGAAAGCCGTGCCCGCGGTTATGTGGCAGATGGGAATTTGTTAATGTCTGGTTGTAGATAACTTGACACCAGATCCGATTTAAAACGCATCAACCGTGTGTGTAGCCGTGATGGTCTCTTTTCGGCGGAGTCCGGGAAGTGAACACGGTTTCTGTGTTATGATTGGCATAAGTAGGAGTTAAGGATCACCTCCCGATCATTACTAGTTGACGACCGTTCCATTGCTTCTCTTCTCGCTCTTATTTGCGTATGTTAGCCACCATACTATGCTTAGCCGCTGCTGCAACCTCACCACTTTACCCTTCCTTTCCCATTAAGCATTGCTAGTCTTGATACCCATGGTAATGGGATTGCTGAGTCCTCGTGGCTCACAGATTACTACAACAACAGTTGCAGGTATAGGTTATGCAATGATCATGATGCGAGAGCGATGTTTGCTTGTCTTGGAGTTCTTCTTCTGCTTCTTCTTCGATCAGGGGATAGGTTCCAGGTCGGCAGCCTGGGCTAGCAGGGTGGATGTCGTTTGAGTTTCTGTTTGTGTTCCATCCGTAGTCGGATGTTGATCTCTTGTAAGATGATGTTGTATTCGTGTGGCATTGTATGCCTTATGTATGTATCCCCATCTATTATGTAATGTTGATGTAATGATATCCACCTTGCAAAAGCGTCTTCAAGATGCGCTTCTATCCTTGGTGGGAATTTCGAGTTCCTTTAGGATAGGGTCGCATCTTGGGCGTGACAGTCCGGCTCGGTTTCTACCTTTTCCTATCTTACAACACAAGTTGCATATCTCATGGTGGTTTATGTCTATGGGCCCTAATCCGCCCTTGGGCTCTGGGCCTCTAAGTCTCCGTAGTAAAGCGCCATACTCCTTGTCTTCATGGGCTTCAAGACGGATGATTACTTGTGAGCATAACCCGGCCCTCCTGGGCGGTTTATACTCAGTAGCTGACCTGGTGAAAACTTGTTTTATCGCAGGGGTCATCGAAGGGCACTAGTCTGATTAGAAAATGTAAGGGGCATGGTTAGGGTTATAAATTTAGAACTTCTGATAATATAATGTTTGTATTGCTTGTATAGTAAAATTAGTACTTCTTTTTGCATAATGTCCCTGAACTTTTGGTATTTTCAAATTAAAAACTTCTGAATTACTTGCATAGTTATTTCATATAAAAACTACTTCTAGGTAAACTAACTACAATGTCAGTCTATATGTCCACGATCTATATAAATTGGAATGTGTTATACCTGTTAAAATTATTGTAGGTTGCTTCCCATTGTTGCATGATAAGAAGGTTCTGAATAGCCAAGCAAAAGATTCTTCACATTCATCCCTTACAAGGGCACACACGAATATTGATGACTGGAGATGATTGTTTACTCCTACAAATACTCCCAAAGGCATA
This sequence comes from Triticum timopheevii, assembly GCA_963921465.1. Taxonomy (NCBI): domain Eukaryota; kingdom Viridiplantae; phylum Streptophyta; class Magnoliopsida; order Poales; family Poaceae; genus Triticum; species Triticum timopheevii. Next base: position 334,969,482 of record OY997266.1, on the reverse strand, counting down.
AGGTACTGATTTGTCTTATAAGTGGTGTCAAATGTCATCGCATCACCAAAATCTTGGTACGCGCCCCTGCAGCTTGCATTAGCCCAGAAGATGTTCTTTATGCGACCAAACTCATCAATCTGGAAGTCGAAGAAGAATTCATTATTTACTGGTTTCATCTCAGCAAAGAATCCCAACAACTTCTTGACGTCATCGATGCTATCTTCCTTAGAGTTAAGAAGCTTCTTGCATATTTCAATAATACAAAAGTTTGTACACTATTTAGTAGCATGTTCTTTCCGAAGCTTTTTTAATGGTCATGAAATCACAACCTGAAAAGATAGTGTATATCATTTTTGTTGTTACCTGTTGATTAAATCGTGGCCGTGCAACGCCAAGAATTGACCACCGCCGAGGGTTCCATATAGGATAGACATAATGGTATGGTGCTGAACATTCTGGAACTGGAGGAACTTAACATAATCCAATATAATGGGGTCAAATGACTTGTGGGAATGAAGAAACACAAGCATGGTAGGGCTCTGTATTAGTTGGTGGTTGTGCTCAAAATTGATGTCGACAATGACTGCTGTATCATCATGCTCATTCCCCTTTAATCGCAGCTTCGCCTTGCATCCACATCGCTTTGTCATCTTGTCCTGCTAACGCTCAGATTCAGAAACAGAGCTCGCGTGCTTCCCTTCATGTGTGCAGTACAGGTATCTATTGAAACCACTCTTCTGTCCAATTCTTGTTCCAAAGCCAGCGTGCCTGACATATCTATTGTACAACACTTTGCCTGCATCGAAGTCCTTGAACACCATCCCCATCTTTGGTATAAGGTAATCTGGGAGGTCAGGTTTCTGCAAAATAAATCCAAAATGTACATAAATATGCCTAAGAAGTGAGTTCCATACAAAACAAACACACATACTTGTACTGCTATGAAAGTACTTTGTTGTAGTGCCATGTAACAATATTCTCGTACTGCTTTATGACACCTTCATGTGAAGAAAACCAGCACAAAAAATGTTTTTTTCCCAATCAACTGCACAGTGCCGGCGTGACAAACGTGTCGACCGTGTGCCAATACAACACTGAGCAGATAGTTGGAACAGCCATTTGGGTGTTGTAGGACCTTGTAGTATGTCTAGAGGGGGTGATTAGACTACTTGACCAATAAAAAATTAACCTTTTCCCAATATTAGAGTTTAGCAGATTTTAGCTACTTTAGGACAAGTCAAGCAATCATCACACTATTCAAGCAAGCATGCAAAGAGTATATAGGCAGCGGAAATTAAAGCATGCAACTTGCAAGAAATTAAAGGGAAGGGTTTGGAGGATTCAAACACAATTGGAGACATGGATGTTTTTGGCGTGGTTCCGGTAGGTGGCGCTATCATACATCCACGTTGATGGAGACTTCAACCCACGAAGGGTAACGGTTGCGCGAGTCCACGGAGGGCTCCACCCTCGAAGGGTCCATGAAGAAGCAACCTTGTCTATCCCACCATGGCTGTCACCCACGAAGGACTTGCCTCACTAGCGGTAGATCTTCATGAAGTAGGCGATCTCCTTGCCCTTACAAACTCCTTGGTTCAACTCCACAATCTTGTCGGAGGCTCCCAAGTGACAACTAGCCAATCTAGGAGACACCACTCTCCAAGAAGTAACAAATGGTGCGTTGATGATGAACTCCTTGCTCTTGTTCTTCAAATGATAGTCTCCCCAACACTCAACTCTCATAGGTTTTGGATCTGGTGGAAAGAAGATTTGAGTGGAAAGCAACTTGGGGAAGGCTAGAGATCAAGATTCATATGGTAGGAATGGAATATCTTGGCCTCAACACATGAGTAGGTGGTTCTCTCTCAGAAATGGCAAGTTGGAAGTGTAGGTTTGTTCTGATGGCTCTCTCCACGAATGAAGAGGAGGTGGAGGGGTATATATAGCCTCCACACAAAATCTAACCGTTACACACAATTTACTAAACTCGGTGGGACCGATTCAACAGACTCGGTCGAACCGATTTAGTAAACCTAGTGACCATTAGTGATTTTCAGTGGGACTGACATACATATCGGTGAGACCGATTCGGTTAGGGTTTGGGCATAACGTAAACTCGGTAAGACCAATTACACAAACTCGGTGAGACCGATTTGGTAATAAGCTTTCCAGAGAGTTGGTTAGGTAAACTCGGTGGGACCGATTTGGTCTTTTCGGTGAGACCGAAATGTTACAAAAAGGAAACAGAGACTTTACATTGCAATCTCGGTGGGACCGATCGCTCACTTCGGTTAGACCGAAATGTTACGAAGGGAAACAGAGAGATTACAACCCCATCTCGGTGAGACCGAGATCCCTATCGGTAAGACCGATTTGCTTAGGGTTTGTGGCAGTGGCTATGACTTTTGGAATCGGTGGCGCCGGATAGGAAGAATCGGTGTGACCGATTTTGGCTTTGGGTTTAGGTCATTTGTGGATGTGGGAAAGTAGCTGAGGGTTTTGGAGCACATCACTAAGCACATGAAGCAAGAGGCTCATTAAGCAACACCTCATCCCTCCTTGATAGTATTGGCTTTTCCTATAGACTCAATGTGATCTTGGATCACTAAAATATAAAATGAAGAGTCTTGAGCTTTTGAGCTTGAGCCAATCTATTGTCCTTAGTATTTTGAGGGATCCACTTTCATCATCCATGCCATGCCATTCATTGAGCTTTCCTGAAATAATAATCTTGGAATAGCATTAGCTCAATGAGCTATATGTTGTTATGAATTACCAAAACCACCTAGGGATAGTTGCACTTTAAATCTCCCCCTTTTTGGTAATTGATGACAACATATAGATCAAAGCTTCGACAAATGATAATAAGATTGAATAACATCGTCGCTTTGAGAAGTATGTGATAAGCAAGAGCTCCCCCTAAATTTGTGCATGGTTTAAGATTTGCTTTGGACTGCAAATGCACAATGAATTAGGCTCATGGGTTACTCTTCCATGTCACATACATCTTGGTGGAGTGCTCAAAATGATAAAGATTGAATACATGCACTCATCACCAAGCAAAGTGAATGATCACATAGAATAGATAAGATAATACCAAACATGCATAAGTGTAGCTTATGATCAAACACATGATCATCAATGTCTCACAAGAATAGTTTCTCAGGCAATCAAAAGCAAACAAGTTTAACCACCAAATAAAGCAAGAGAGAACAAAAGCAACACTCTCTCTCGAAGCCTATGATCTATACATTTTTCTCCCCCTTTGGCAACAAGTTACCAAAAAGTTCATAGAAAATGCATAGTGCTAGATCGACTCTCAGGCTTGATCTTCAGGTGGTGGTGTCCGGATAACTCCAAGAACGAAGGCTTCAGTTGAAGTAGAGGGTGCTGGAGTGGATGCTAGAGCTGGTTGCACTGGAGCTAAAGGGGCTGTAGCTGGTGCTGAAGATGTTGCTCTAGTGTCTGTCACAGGCACTGCAACTGACCTCTGGGCTCTGGGCACTCTGGCAAACACATTTGTGGTAGTTTTGCCCTGCCTCTCCTGCATATCATCCTACAGCTGCTCCACAACTGACTGTATCTCAGTTACTTTGACATCAAGGTCATGGAATTTGAGTTCCACGATTCTCTCCAGGATCTCCTGATTCTGAGTGAGGGTGGCCAGTCCCTTCTCAATCCTCGGTGTTGATGCTATCAAGTAACCAAGCTGCTCCTGCTTGTTCTTCAAGAAATATTCAGATGCCTCCTCTTGAGTTGGCATCCTGGCAGCCTTCTCCTTTTTTGCCTTCTCCTTCTTCTCTTGAGCTTGAACTGATGTTGGATCATTCTCATTCATGACAATCTCATTGTCCTCAAAGTCTGGATAAAGTGGAAAGTGTTCCTTTTCCAATTGATATTTCCCTGTGCCCATCTTTGAGTTTATCAACTCCTAAATCTGAGGTGCATATCCACATCTCCTCTTCTGATCTGCTGTAGTCCTCTCAATGGTTTCAATTATCAGGCGCATGACTTTGAACTTCTGTGGCACATCAAACACATGCAACATGTTTATGGCATGCCCTCTGATCATGTTATGGTCACCAGACTTGGGCAACAAAGTATGCCTCAGAATCCAATTGATAGTGGGCAGCCCTGACAGCAGAAAGTGGACCGATCCAAACTTGTGTGTCCCAACTGCCTTGTCTGGTATCTCCTTGTACATGTGGGCCATGGAATTGTGATCCATCTTCTTCTTTGCATAGATATCCAGGTCATCCTCATTTTCCTTAGGGGCATTTATCAGACTTGCCCATTCTTCAACAGTTGACTGGTACCTTGTGCCTTCAGACATCCAAACAATTCTTCCATCTGGGTAAAAGTGTGCTGTGGAGTAGAATTGCATGATAAGCTCATCATTCCAATGGGTGAACTTTTGTCCAACAAAATCAGCAACTCCACAAGGAACAAAGCTGTCTGGCACTCCAGGATAGTGCTCTTCATTGTCCTTGATGTAGGTCGAGTCGACCCACCTCATGTCACAAACTATGGGCTTCTTGTCCAACATAATTGTCTCTTAGAAGTCCTGTTGTTCCTTTGTATGGAACCTGTAGTCAACAGCAGTTCTTCTCCTTGATGCATATGGATCTTCCATCCTCCACAGCCTTAGCCCTGAATCCTTCCTGATCCTCATGTCCTCAGCCACAGGATGGGCATCATTGTGGTCTGGTATCTTAGGCTTGAGCTTCCTTAGGACCTGCCCTTCTTCATCTTCTTCTTCAGCAACATTTGGCACTGGGGCCTTGTTCTTCTCAGCAGCTGGAATACTCCTAGTATTCCTCTTTGGTACTTGCTTGGCCTTGGAGGCAGCTTTGCGTGCTTCCTTAGGCTTAGATGTTACAACCCCTAATCTTATAGCATCACCCATAAGCTTAGGTGCCTTAGGTGCTGGTGCAGCAACCTCTTCCTCTTCTTCAGAGTCTCTTCTCATAGAGGGCTTTCCAAGAACCTGGGCAGTTGTGGTTCTTGCTCTCTTCTTTTTCTTGTCCTGAGCACCTTCATCCTCTGATTCAAGGGTAAACTTCATTGTCTCTCCAGTGGGGACTTTCTGAGATTTGGAAGATGTGACTTTCTTTGCAGATGCCTCTTTGGGTTCTATCTGTGCTGGCACTCAAGTGGACTTTCTGGCCTTGGGCATTGGTGTCCTCTTGGCAGGAACTTTCTTTTTCAGTCCTGGCTTTGTGCTATATGCAGAGCCATATTCCTTCTTAAGCACTACTTTCTTGGAAGTAGCCTCATCTTCTTCAGCTTTATAGTCCTCATCCTCTGAGTCTGAGGTTCTCTTCCTCCTTTGCCTGGTAGCAGCCTTGGGCAGGTTGCTAGGAGTGCTTCTGCTCCCATCATCTGTAGAGCTTGAGGGACTAGTGCCCTTGCTCATGTCAATCTGCTCTTTTGACCTGTTCTGGCTGTCACTCTGGTTTGACATGCTGCTAACACTGACTGCTGACCCTGTGAAGAGTTATAGATGAGATAGAGTGGATGAGCATCACAAAATGCAGAGATTTTTGCAAAAGAATGATTCAAAAATTCAGTTTTAGTTTTCCACAGAAAGCATTTCGGATCAACCGATTTTCAAACTCGGTGATACCGTAGCAGTTTTGGAACCTAAACTGATGATCTCGGTTGGACCGAGTCACAGTTTGGTGGCACCGAGACTGCTAGGGTTTCACAGAATCCTAAAATCGGTCACACCGATTAGTAATTCTCGGTCAGACCGAGAGTCACTAGTGCAATGGCATAAGCCAAATCGGTGAGACCGAGTTTTTCAACTCGGTGGGTCCGAGATGGTTTCGGCGGAAACCTAACCCTAAAAATTTGAATCTCATCTAATCTACGGACTACTTTGGCTGGATAGAAGTGTTTCAGTCGTGGCAAGAATCAATAAGAATACAATGTGCTAGGAATCAGACGAGGATAGCACAAAGATTGAGTCCATACCCTAGCTTGGCGGTGGACTCTCTACGGCGGCAACGGCGGGGGAGAAATCCGTTGACGGCGGCGGAGACCAGCTATTGGAGGCTGCTGGCGACGAGGAGACGATCCGGAGACCTTCGATGGCAGAGCGAGCTATTGCGCGGGCGAAGGGTTTCGGAGAAATTTCCAAAATTTTGCCCGTGACTATATATAGCCCGACCCTGTCGGTGTGACCGAGTGGAACAACTTGGTGGCACCGAGATACATAACTGTGTACAATTACAGCAAATCGGTGTGACCAAAAAGTTCAAATCGGTTGCACCGAGATTGAAAACTTAGATCAACTTAATGATCTCGGTAGGACCGAAATGGAGGAATCGGTCAGACTGAGAGTCACAAAGAGGTTTTGGAAGTTTAAGTCTATGACGAATCGAGGACTCCGAGTGCTCCTCACACAGAGTGGTTCGAATCGGACTTGATCAAATTTTGTGATGTAGCATGAATAAAGTTTGAGATGAGGAAAGCATAGATAGCTAGAGAAAGTTCTTAGGCACTCTTGTCCATCCACTTGGCAAAAAGAAAAGAACCCAAACAATCAAAACAACAAGTGGATGTCCTTGAATGATTAAAATATGCACCAACATGCTCACACAATAAGATGTCAAATGAAATATGCGGCAAAGCATGCACAACCAATTCTAGCATCTATCAAACAATTGGCGATGACTAGGTCATCTATATATGAGTATATTGACTTAGGAGTCAAATGAGAACATTTGATCATAGGTCATACTCATTGTTTAAGCTCAAGTGGGGTTACCACTTTTACATAATGCATTGATGTGTTCACACCATTAGAGTTGCTTTGACTCAATTCTTGGAATTAAGCTCCCCCTAGATGTGAGATCCCCCCTTAGAGGGATAAACTAACCTTGGGTTTTGTCGATGATGACTTCATATAGGTGTTGAAGATGTGGATGCTCAATGTTGATGTAGATCATTTGGAGCAATCCTTTGGAGTGAGTTGCACTTTCAACTTACCTACATGGGTTAGTCCCACAAGGAACAAACAAGAATATCCATAGACATAGAGTGATGCACACACAAGATGATGTCCATGAAATCATTAGGTTACCTTGTCCCTTGCCTTACCAACATGAGGGTTTGTGACTCCTTGAACTAGTGCAAGATGTGGAAGTTGATTGCACTTGTTCTTGCCATAATGATATGATTGAAGAATGTTGGCGGAGTCACCCTCAAGAACTCTCTAGTTCTTCTTCTTCGGGATCCACATCATCTTGATGGGAATCCTTGGAGTTGTAGTTATACTTGATGAAGTAGAACTTGACGTAGTCTTGGGAACCCACTTGAACGAGGCTTTAGGTGCTTCTTCAAATGCATCAATCTCTTCTTGAAGCTTGTCCTTGCCTTTGTTCTTGTGGTCTTGTGGTGGAAGATCATCTTGAGCTTGTGTTCCCTTGAAGGAAGTAGGATCATACTTCTCTTGTTGTGAAACAAACTTCGTCTTGGGGTATTGATTTTTTTTCCCACTCAACTCCATTGGCATTGAACTTTCGTTCAAAACCAACACCTTGATTCTTCCGGTGCCTTCCTTGCTTGCGTACAATTTCCTCGAATTGCTTACTCCCGGCAAGGCTCTTGTAAACACCTTTCTCTATAATTCCCTTCAATAAGCTATTTTCTTGCTCAAGTGTAACTTGGCTAAGAGAATCATTAGTGGAATCAAGAGAACTACTAGAAGCAACAATATTGGATTTGACATTATTATTGTTACTACTAAAGGAAGTATCTTTCTTGTACTTGTTACTAGACTTGACTTGAGGCATGTAAGTAGATAAGAGTAAACGCTTGGCAATGTAAGAAGAACTTTTCTTTCGGAGATCATCATTGATTGATTTTAAGAACTCATGCTCTTGCAAAAGATTGAGCTTTTCAAAGCGTAACTTGTCATGAGCCCTTAAAAGTTCTCGATGATCTTCGAAGATAGTTTCATGAGCCAACTTAAGAGTGTTTAGTTCTTTAGTTAGAAGCTCAATCTTCTCCTTATCATTTTCATTCGTTTTATCTTGATTAGCATGATTAATTGACGTTTCATCATAGTATTCATCACTAGAGTTGTCAACAAGTAAATCATCATCCACAAGCAAGTCATCTTCATCACTATTGAAATCAACATACTCAGGATGTGTTACCTTTGGACCTTTGGCCATGAAGAATCTTCCAATTCCTTCATTTTGTGAATCAAATATGTCGTAGGAGTTGGTTGACACAAGTGCTAGACCGGCAACACCTTCATCTTGAGTATATTCGGAGTCGGAGTGACCGCTTCTCTCGGAGTGATTGTCAGAGTCGGAGCCGGATACCCATTCACCAACATGAGCTTGATGTCTTTGTTTTGTGTAGCTCCTTGATGAATTGTCCTTCCTTTCCGAATCCTTGCTTCTCCGTGAGGGTCTTCGTTCATAACGATCATCTCTACTCCTCCTCTCTCTTGGTGGTGATTTTCTCGTTTGCTTCTTCTTCTTGGAGAATCTTCTCTTCTTTTGTAGGGTGTCGTACACTCATTGGAATAGTGTCCAGGTATCCCACAATTGTAGCAATTGCACTCTCGACTAGAAGATCTTTTGTCATTGTAAGACCTTGACTTGGAGCTTCTTTCTTTGCTTCTACTCTTGTAGAATTTGTTGAAGTTCTTCACCATTAAGCTCAATTCTTCATTGAAGGTTTGTTTCTCACTAGATGATGTGGGGTTTCACTTGAGGCTTTGTAAGCACCACTTGACTTGTTGTGAAGTTCCTCCTTATCCTTGAGTGACATCTCATGAGTAACAATTCTTCCAATGACTTCCGTTGGCTTGAGATCTTTGTAGTTTGGCATCATTTGGATCAATGTGCACATGGTATCATACCTTCCATCCAATGCTCTTAGGATCTTCTTGATGATGAATTTGTCGGTCATCTCTTCACTCCCTAAGCCGGCAATCTCATTTGTGATAAGAGCAAGCCTAGAGTACATTTCAGTGACACCTTCACCATCCTTCATTTTAAACTTGTCAAGCTGACTTTGGAGCACATCCAACTTGGATTCCTTGACGGATTCGGTACCTTCATGCATATCAATCAAATTATCCCAAATTTCCTTTGCATTCTCAAGACGGCTGATTTTGTTGAATTCTTCGGGGCACAATCCTTTGAAGATGATATCACAAGCTTGAGCGTTGTATTGCAGCATTTTCAATTCTTCCGCATTAGCTTCACGGTTCGGTTCTCTCCCATCAAAGAATTCACCTTGCAAACCAATACAAATAATTTCCCAAACGGCAGGGTTATGTCCAAGAATATGCATATTCATCTTATGCTTCCAACTAGCAAAATTAGTACCATCAAAGTAAGGACCTCTACGGCGATAATTTCCCTCGCTAGACGCCATACTCTCCTAGGTTGTGAAACCAAGGCTATGACCACCAAAAGCAATGGAAATCAAAGCAAATGGAGACCAAAGCTCTGATACCACTTGTAGGACCTTGAAGTATGTCTAGAGGGGGGGGTGATTAGACTACTTGACCAATAAAAACTTAACCTTTTCCCAAATTTTAGAGTTTGGCAGATTTTAGCTACTTTGGGACAAGTCAAGCAATCATCACACTATTCAAGCAAGCATGCAAAGAGTATATAGGCAGCGGAAATTAAAGCATGCAACTTGCAAGAAAGTAAAGGGAAGGGTTTGGAGGATTCAAACGCAATTGGAGACACGGATGTTTTTGGCGTGGTTCTGATAGGTGGTGCTATTGTACATCCACGTTGATGGATACTTCAACCCATGAAGGGTAACGGCTGCGCAAGTCTACGGAGGGCTCCACCCTTGAAGGGTCCACGAAGAAGCAACCTTGTCTATCCCACCATGGCCGTCGCCCACGAAGGACTTGCCTCACTAGTGGTAGATCTTCACGAAGTAGGCGATCTCCTTGCCCTTACAAACTCCTTGGTTCAACTCCACAATCTTGTTGGAGGCTCCCAAGTGACACCTAGCCAATCTAGGAGACACCACTCTCCAAGAAGTAACAAATGGTGCATTGATGATGAACTCCTTGCTCTTGTGCTTCAAATGATAGTCTCCCCAACACTCAACTCTCTCTCATAGGTTTTGGATCTGGTGGAAAGAAGATTTGAGTGGAAAGCAACTTGGGGAAGGCTAGAGATCAAGATTCATATGGTAGGAATGGAATATCTTGGCCTCAACACATGAGTAGGTGGTTCTCTCTCAGAAATGGTAAGTTGGAAGTGTAGGTTTGTTCTGATGGCTCTCTCCATGAATGAAGAGGAGGTGGAGGGGTATATATAGCCTCCACACAAAATCTAACCGTTACACACAATTTACTAAACTCGGTGGGACCGATTCAACAGACTCGGTTGGACCGATTTAGTAAACCTAGTGACCGTTAGTGATTTTCAGTGGGACTGACATGCATCTCGGTGAGACCAATTTGGTTAGGGTTCGGGTATAACGTAATCTCGGTAAGACCAATTACACAAACTTGGTGAAACCGATTTGGTAATAAGCTATCCAGAGAGTTGGTCAGGTAAACTCGGTGAGACCGATTTGCTCTTTTCGGTGAGACCGAAATGTTACAAAAGGGAAACAAAGAGTTTACATTGCAATCTTGGTGGGACCGATCGCTCACTTTGGTTAGACCGAAACATTACGAAGGGAAACAGAGAGATTACAACCCCATCTCGGTGAGACCGAGATCCCTATCGGTAAGACCGATTTGCTTAGGGTTTGTGGCAGTGGCTACGACTTTTGGAATCGGTGGCGCCGGATAGGAAGAATTGGTGTGACCGATTTTGGCTTTGGGTTTAGGTCATTTGTGGATGTGGGAAAGTAGCTGAGGGTTTTGGAGCATATCACTAAGCACATGAAGCAAGAGGCTCATTAAGCAACATCTCATCCCTCCTTGATAGTATTGGCTTTTTCTATAGACTCAATGTGATCTTGGATCACTAAAATATAAAATGAAGAGTCTTGAGCTTTTGAGCTTGAGCCAATCCTTTCTCCTAAGTATTTTGAGGGATCCACTTTCATCATCCATGCCATGCCATTCATTGAGCTTTCCTGAAATAGTAATCTTGGAATAGCATTAGCTCAATGAGCTATATGTTGTTATGAATTACCAAAACCACCTAGGGATAGTTGCACTTTCAGGTGTGTTCCCGCTCTATGTGTCATTTTAATGGTCCTTATTAGACAAAGAAAATCTGTACAGATGCAATCATTTATTACTTGTTCATAGTACTTCTTTTCATTTTATATGAGTTACTAAATATACAAGTAAAAAGGTACTGCTGTCCAACTACATTTGTACTGCTTTGTAAACAAGAGGTAGTTTGACTATGAAAATGTAGTAATAACATCTGTTTATTATACTCACATGGATATACTTTCGATTCTCCTCTGGAGTTATGCAGTCATCAGGTTGTATCGGACAAGGAGGCGTAACCACTGATTTGTGCAGCAGCGGGTCACGTTTGGGGTGCACCAGCAATTTCTTTGACGTATTGTTGTGCACTGGTTGTTGCTTTGAAGTCGATGAAGGTGGATGTGGAGGCAGCATATGATCACCCACACCTGGATGCTTATGACTCAGAGGACGCAAACCTGCTACTCGAGGAACAATTTTAGGGCGGCGATTTGTGGTGTTTCCAGCTATGTGGCAAGCTGCAGGTACTTTATGCATGTTGAGCGTACTTGTATCAGCATGCGCAGAATCCACATCCACATATGGTGGATGTAAAGCCCCAAACTCAGGAATTTTTGTTCGGCTACTCTGCATGCCTGAAACCTCACACATAATACGCACAATACATGGTGGCACTTGTGGCCCAACATATTTACTTGTATGGCCAGCTTTCGGCAATATTGATGATCCAGAGAAAACGAAACTGCTCAGAGGTTGCGGCGACGGCTCCATGCTGCTAGGATCAGGTGAATATCTAGTGACATAAAAATTTGGCGGACCATTATGCACCGCAGAGGCACTGCATTCATGACAAGTGGAGTAGCATCCAATGGCAAACCATAATCATCAACCTGAAAGTGGTCAGAAAAATGATGAGGAATTGTCAGATTTTCTCATGGCTGTACTACTTCTGTACCTTAGATGTACTTCTTTGAAATCAAAACCTAAACTTCTTTTTTTGATAACTATGAGCATGAATATAGTGACACAAAACAAGATTTGTAAATTTGTACTTCTTCTCACGGATATTGTTGTACTACTTTAAAAAATGTAATAGGTATTCAAAATCCAAAATCCAAATGTATTAAGTGTAGTATTGTAGTACAGTTATTATAATAGAATCACAATTACTAACGATATATAGCAATGGGTTGTAAACATTTTTCTTTTGATTGAGGACCTCACCTCAGTTCCAACATAGGGATCAACGTTTTCATGTCTAACAACACGTGCAATTGCAGTTGAGTCAGCTGCTCGATTTGGCAAATGAGTCAAACTTTGCTTAAATCTAGGAGACGTTATCGTATTCTTCATTTCATTGGCAATTTTTCTTGACCAAGAAGGCACTTTTGCTGCACGGGGTGGCATGATGTCTCGCACTAAACGACAAAACGACAAACTAATTGTCAGAGCTCGTCTAAATTGACACAATGAAGTTTCTCGAAATCGATATTTATAGTTTTCACCTGTAGTGATTTTATGTGTTGCTCTGCACTGCTGCTTCAAGATATTCTGTACTGCTACTCTTCACTACAGAGAACCTTTTTGCACTTCCCTAAGCTTGCTAATCCACAGCTCCAAGTAGAAGCTACAAAAGATGAGTATCAAATTAGCATAAAGGACACCCTGTACTGCTACTTCAAACTACTCGGTACTTCTCTCAGTGTAACTATGGTACTGCCTCCCTAGCAGGAATAATTCTCAGCAGGTACTTCCTCGCTTGCATGATGTACTTCTCTGTACTTCTACCTAAATATTGTATGTACTTCCCATTACTGCTGCCTTTGTACTTCCCGTAATTCTCCACTCAGCAGGTCAAAATTTCATTCAATCTCCTCGCCGCCCGCCGGAGTAAAAAGAATGCAACAGAATGCCATGATGAAGAGAAGTACAATTTTACATGGCACCTCTCACTGGAGAAGGAGCTCGTGCTTGTGCTTGATGTTGGAACCCGTAATAACCCTGTAGCCGTAGAAGGTGGTTAACTGGGGCGTCGCCGCCAGTCGAGATCTCGTCGATCTTGCACCGCTCGCTACTCTGCCCTTGCCGCCAGAGGGGAACCAAGGGCAGCCTTACCGGGGGAAGAAGGTGGTTAACCGAGGAGGGAGGTGCGCGGCGGGGTGGGATGGCTCGCCGGGGGAGGGAGAGGTGCACGGCAGGGGTCGGATGGCTCGCCGGGGAGCGAGAGGTGCGTGGCAGGGGTGGGATGGATCACCGGGGAGGGAGGTGCTCGCGGCGGGGTGGGATGGTTCGCCTGGGACGGAGAGGTGCACGCAGCGGGGGTGGGATGGTTCGCCGGGAGGGAGAGGACGGGATCGGGGGTGGGGAGGTGGCGGCGGGATCGGGGAATCTGTTTTCGGAATCTGGGCAGGTGTTGCCTGGCCGTGTCGGTCTCCGATTCAAAACTACCTTATATAGGGGCTTGCCTATTGTAGAATATCATTCTACAATCAGTTGTAGAATAGACCCACCCTATTATGATAACACCCTTAAGAGTCTTATTCTGCACATCACTTTCTTATTCTGCTAACACTAACGCAGACGAGTTGTGCGCAGATGAAAATCAAAACCCCATGAGCCCACCGCAGCCACCAACCACCCACCTTCTTCCCCCGCACCATACCTCTGGCCATCCCCGCCGTTGTGGATCTCGCCCACGTCCCACGTCCCCACCTCCCACCCACCCCAGCCGCCGCCTCCCCATCTCGCGCCCCACTTCCCTCCCCACCTTCTCCGAAGAGGTGACCCCTACCCTCCCCACCTTCTCTGGCGGCGCCGCCCACCACCTTCTCCGTCCGCATCCCACGGCACCACCTTCTACGCCAGCCACCATCCTTCTCTTTCTCCCTCGCCATCAGCGGTCATGGCGGGATCCGGCCGCCCCTCGGCCCCCAACGCGGCCTCAACCACCGGATCCAGCCGCCACGACCATTGGTGCGGCCATAAACGACGAATCCGGCCGCCGCCGACCCTCAGTGTGGAATCCGTCCGCTCACGTAGCCCGGCGCCGGATCGGGTGAAATCCACACCGGTGCCTCTACCCCACGCCACCAGGGTCCTGGTCATCCTCTCCCTCTCCGGCAGGGAGGCCCCATCGAGCAACTCCCCCGCTTGTCACCGGGAGGAGGCCGGTCAGGAGGCATGCACTAGCACCCCTCCGTTGCCCGCGGCGGATCCGACGAGCAAACCAACCTACCTCTCCTCCCCTCCAGAGAGGGAGAGGACGACCAGGGCTCCATGGTGCGGGATCCCAATCCCCCCAGCGAGCTGTCCTACCTCTCCTCCCCTCCGGCGAGCTCTCCTTCATGCAGTTTGGCCGCCGGACTTGAAGTGCGTCGGGGCAAGCAGACGACTCCCGCCCCCACCCCCATGCAGTTCCCGTGGTGCGGTACGGAGCACGTGTGCGCGGGTGCGTAGATCTGGCAAGGTCAAAAGACCTCCCTCTTCCTCATCCCATGGCCGATCCAAGGTGCTCCACTGCTCCTTGCCGACGCACAGGAAAACAACGGGAGCGATGGGTGAGCACGGTCTCGTGGTTCACTTTTTTTGTTCTTTTCAGTTGAAAATCTTCAGTGCCTGATGATGCTGTAATTTACTTTTCCTCAAGGTGCTCACCGCCGACGTACTGGAGTTTGCTATGCGTTGTTCTTCTGGTTGAATTTGTAGGTTTTTTCCAATTATCTTTTAAAAGGAAATCGGTTCCTTTTCCTGAGGTGTGCAGTTTACTTGTGCATATTTCCATATAATTTTTGCACTTAGCCCTGCAGTGCACTCGAAGCGGTCCGCTCCAGCCGTGCCCGCAGTTTAGATGGAGCTTGATGAGGTTCACATTCAAATGCACTGCTCGACAGCTGTTAAGCAGCTCATCCCATGCAGCTCGGTTTGCATAGGCGTGTGGTTTGGTATATCTCCCCATGCAGCTCGGGTGTGGAGGCATACAGTTTGTGCATGTTTTTTTACTGCAAGTTGTGCATCCTGCGGTTTGGTGTGTAAAGGCGTTGACCATGCAGTACTCGGATGAACTCGTGTCTCGTGCAGTTCGGCAAAGGTGTGAGTGCAGCTCGGCATGTAATTTCTGTGGGGTTGCATTTTTCTTCTGAATTTTTTGTGCCATGCGATGTGTGGTTGCTGGATGTACTTCTTTTCGAAGTACATTGGTTGTGTCTAGATGTTCGTTTCATCTTTCTCAAGTTGTTCATTTTGATGAAAGAAAAAAAATAGAAAAAGAAACTAATGCAGTGCACTAGCCTCTACTCTGGATTTCATCTTTCACAAGTTGTTCATTTTGATGAAAGAAAAAAGTTAGAAAAAGAAACTAATGCAGTGCACTAGCCTCTACTCTAGAACCCGGTCGCGTTAACCCAAAGAAGAAGAAAAAGGACAAACTAGAAGAATGCAGTGCACTTGGCTCGTCACTACAGTCCCCAAAACATGTTAATGAAAAGCACTGTCCACAAAATAGGGGTTACATGAAGAAGTCAGCAGTAACTCATGCGATTCACAGAGTGAAAAGAAGAAGTTAGAAAAATGACAACAAAAGTAATGTGGTTCAATTCTTATGGTGTTTGAGGTTCACTTATGCTCGATGTGAAGCGCACTTCACTTCTTTGCCAAAGAAAAATTTACGTCCGACAAAAGAAATATTGAAGTTCACTTGACTATCCAATGCAGTGCGGTTTCCAATATGAAGCGGTGCACTTTTCTGTCCGATGCAGTTCACTCGTTGATTTAGGTGTCGTGAAAAACAGAGTGTCCGCATTTTGGTAAAATCGAGACTACTCTTAAGTCGTGAGGAATTAGAGAGACCGTTCTACATGAAATAGTTGCGTCTCATTAATATCTTTCCAACGGTGTATCATTTGAATCATTTCGATCAGCGGTTTGTAAAAAATTTGCAAAAAACGATCGCTGCCTCTCGTCGTCAGCCGCACGATTTTAAAAATTAACTAAAGCCCTTAAGGAATCTCAAAAACATTTTAACATATGAAAGTTGCGCCTCGTCCGTAGCTTTCCAACGGCGTATCATACGCCTCATTTCGACAAACGGTTAGAAAACTGGAGGGAAAATAGTACTGAAAATTTTAAAACATTTGAAAAACAGAATTCCGCGATTTAGTAAATTTGAAACTGCTCTTAAACCATCACGAATAGAGAAAATAATAGGTATGAAAAAGATGCGCCTCGACGATATCTTTCCAACGGTGTATCATTTGCTTCGTTTCGACGAGCGGTTTAAAAGAAATCGCGAAAAAACGCTTGCTGCCACTCATCATGGGCCGCACCATTTTCAAAACTGCTCTTAAACCGTGTGGAATCTCGAAAAGTGTTCAACATGTCGAAGTTGTGCCTAATCCATAGCTTTTCAACGGTATATTACACGCCTCATTCTGATAAACGGTTAAAAAACTAGAGCGAAAATTGTACAAAAAAAATAATGCGTGCAGTTTTTTCCGACGAGAAGTTCACTTGTGTGAGTACTGTAGCACACTTGATTTAAAAAATGACGTGCACTTGCGTTGAGCGTGCAGTGCGGAAGTGTTATCAGAATAGTTATTCTGCTAATATTAGCAGAATAGACCGGCTGTATATATATATATATATATATATATATATATATATATATATATATATATATATATATATGATACTACCTAGCTAGTCTATGATGTACTAGCTAGCTCTACCTCACTAATGCATAGTATCATAGAGTAGTATCATCTCGTACTTTATTTATTGTCATGCATGACACATAGTAGCATAGCTTTTATTATGACACGGTTTCATGATATGATACTTAACCCTCTCTTTCTTCATTTAATTCTGTGACAGCTCATCAAAATTGCCTAGTTGGCATGATACTAGCTATGATATCCCATTACGACTAGCCTAGCAAAGAAGGTGTACAGATCATTTGTGCGTCGCTTTGCGAGTTTTCATCCGTTTGTTCGAGAAGCGGGGAGAAGTTTCAAACATTTCGGCCGCGAGATGCGGCCACTGGCATAGGCCTAGTTGGTATTTTAATTACAGGAAATTTAGATGGAGTCCGGACATCATCAAAATCGCTGTGTGCCCGTGGCGTGCTATCATGACCCCGTGGAAAAAAAATGGTAAAGTTTGGCAGAAGTTTTGATGATCGCTCCTTCCAAACCGGAGCATCTCACATGAAGGATCATGGTTTCCCAAAGGAGATGTGTCAATTCAAACTCCTGTGGCCGGTGACTTCATCATTTGGCCTCATAAATATTTCCATAGTACGCAGTCACCATTATACCACGGGTTTTATTTTCTGGCGCATTTCGGGTATTGTTAGCTATATTTAAGACATTTTTTGAGTTTAACGTGCATTTTGTGCATAAAAATAAAATTACAACCGGAACTGCATGTGCTGTCGAAAGGGATGAGGATCGCCATTCAATCTGGCAGCATCCAACGGTGCAGACGTACGATCCGTGGGGTTTGTATTCTGGCCGATCAGAACGCACGACTCAGATCGTGGGCGCGGTTTTGTCGGCACACGTCTTTCATCAACGAACCATGTGCAATTCGCAAACCAGATTGCATCCATATATTTCACACATACTGTAGTGAGATCAATTGAGTGTGCTACCTCTATGATATAATAATAATAATAATAATAATAATAATAATAATAATAATAACAATAATAATAATAATAATAATAATAATAATAACGACAACAACAATAATAACAACAACAACAACAACAAAAAACAGTTCATATTCATTGCTTGACCTGACAGCATATCAAGGTCAACATATTAACGGTTCTTACATCAACTGAAAACCGGGCATAACTCACAAATTCAGTACACGCGATAGTTCTAAATTGAACGAATTAAGTTGCAGGGTAGGCATAAAGACTAGTCTTACAGCTTAATTCCCATGTACATGGGGGAACTGGGATCATTACGTTGACCCCGAATGAACTTGGGTTTTCTGATAATTTTACGCTTCTCTGTTACAGGGTTGCATGATCCCTTGGCTGGCAACTCATCAAATTCATCGTACTCGTCCTCATCCTCATCGGCAACATCATCGACACCTAGTACCCTCGTCTTCCCATGCATCACTACATGGCAGTTCTTATGCAAAGGGTCTTCCGCAAAGAAAATCTGTGTAGCATCGCTGGCAAGAATGAACGTGTCTGCGTGATATGCCATCGTTGTCCTGTTAACACAGGTCCTCATGTAATCATCAACCTTTACTTGACCTAGAGGGATCCATGAGCACCTGAATAATGCCACCTTAACTTTCACATAGTCAAGCTCCCAAATCTCTTTGACGGTTCCATAGTATACCCTTTTATCAGCTTCATCTACAGTCATGCATTCTATTCAAACAGAGCTATTCTGATATGAGGTCTTCTCATCACATTCATCAGTGTAGAACGTGTATCCATTTATGCCATATGCTTGGTATGTCAACATTGTAGGTGATGGATTTTGTGCCAACCACGTAGCAATGTCATCGATGGATCCTTGTGCCAAATGCTTCTTCAGCCATTCGGCATAGTTCTTAGTGTGCTCATCTCCACATCTGATGAAGGAACCATTGTTAAGAAGCTTTGGCGTTTCTCCGCCAAGTGTTCTTCGGCGTAAGCGCTAAGAACTGGGCTGTTAAGTAGTACCATCAAATGGGCTTTCTCTGCCAATCCTCTGGGTGCAGCCATTTGCGTGCCATCAAGGACCGGCTTACCTTTCAGCCTTCCCTCGTGGCGAGAGAGGGGCAAACCTATAGGTCATCGTTTCATGTATTCCGTGCAAAACTTGACCACCTCCTCTGCGGTATAACCTTGTAGGATGCTTGCCTCTGGATGGTTTCGGTTCCAACAAAAGCGCTTCAGTATTCCCATGAACCGCTCAAAGGGATACATGTTGCGAAGAAACACAGGACCACAATACTTTATCTCGTCGACATGGTGCACAGTGAGATGGACCATGACATCAAAGAATGATGGTGGGAAAAACATCTCTAGGTTGCACAATATTCTTGCAATATCATCTTCCATATGATCCAGCTCTTCAGGATCTACAACTTTCTTCCATAGTTGGTTGAAGAAATCATAGAGCTCAGTGACAGTGTTCCTTATATCTTTGTCCAACAGATTCCTGATGGCCACCGGGAGGATTTGTGTCAACATTACGTGGCAATCATGTGATTTCATGTGTCCCAACTTCATTTTATCTGAGATCACATCCACAAGACTTTTGAGTAGGAAGAGGGTGTCTTAACTGACAACAAATAGGTGAAGAACTGTGTTGCTTCTTTTGTACTAAAATTGTAACTCTGGCGAGCTTTGATGAATTTTTCATCATCTTCTACTTCACTCTTGCCTTTTGATTGATCAGCAAGCATATCGAGCCGTGAACCCTCACCATCCTTTCTTTTACCTTTAATCTTGAGCAGAGTACCAAGGATGCTTTCACATATGTTCTTCTCTACGTGCATGACATCGATGCAGTGACGTGCACGTAGAATCTCCCAGTAAGGTACTTTCTAGAACATCGATTTCTTCTTAAACACTTGACCCTTGGGTGTTTGTTTCACCATCAAAGCGTGATTCTTGCTAAGCACAACATTAATTTGTTTAGCCATGTTGTGTACCACCTCCCCATTATAGGGTCTTGGGCCCACTTCTACCTCTGCCGTACCATCAAATTCATCTTTCATAGATCGGTATGGGTGATTTTTTCGTAAGAATCTACGATGACGCAAATACATGGTTTTGCACGAGTTGGGAAGTCTTCTGCTAGCTGTCCTATACATGCATGTGACACACCCTACATCTCCCTTTGTTTTCTGCCCCGATGTGTTGCCTAATGCCGGCATATCTTGAATGGTGTGCACCAGCATCGCATGTAGATCAAAAATCTCCTTTTTGTAAGCATCATAACATTTTACAGTAGGTGCATCTATCGACACTGTTAGCAGTTCTTCTACCAGTAGTTGAAAGTAAATGTCTATGTCATTTCCAGGTTGCTTCGGGCCTTGGATAATCCTTGACATCATAATATCTTTTTTTCTTCATACACAACCAAGGAGCTAGGTTATATATGCACAGAAGCACCGGCCATGTGCTGTGATTGGTGCTCATATCGCCAAAAGGATTCATCCCGTCAGTACACTCCCCGAGCCTTATACTTCTAGGATCCTTGGCAAAGTCTTCAAACTTGTTGTCGATTAATTCCCACTGAGCCCCCATCTTTCGGGTGCCTCGTATACTTATCCGCAATTCGCTCATCATGATGCCATCGCAACCTCTTTCCCTCTCTAGGGTTTGCAAACAAATGCCTCAAGCTTGGAGTTAAAGGCAAGTACCAAACAACCTTGAACGGGATTCCTATCTTGATCTCATTGTTCAATTTGTACTTGTCCTTTGCTCTCCTACGCTTGTATCGTGCATGTTTGCATTCGGGACATGCACGCAAATCTTTGTACTCACCACTGTACAATATACAATCATTCACACAAGTGTGTATCTTCTGTACTTCAAGTTTCAATGGGCAAACAATTTTCTTCGCTTCATTCATGCTTCTGGGGAGCACATTACACTACTAGGGAAAATCCTATACACAGAATCTTATCAGCAGCGCGCTTCAAAATAACTCGCTGCTGCTAACTAGCAGTAGCGCGGGCAGAAGAAACACGCTGCTGAGACAAATATAGCAGTAGCGCGTCCTCCCAAAGACGCGCTGCTGCTATAATTCCTACGAGGCCGCCGCGAGGCTAGTCATAGCAGCAACGCGTTATAGTGATGCGCGCTACTGCTACTTAGCATAGTAGCAGCGCATTTCTCAGATAAGCGCTACTGCTAAGTTTCCTATAAAAATTTAGTCCCACCTCGCTCCGTGAAGAGAGTTTCTACCACCTTAAATATGTTACTTCTCAAACTTTGACAAGCACTTGATCTTCATTGAACTTTATGTGTAGAATTTGTGGCTGCAATATGAGTCTTCACCTGTTCCTAAACCGGTGAGGACTCATATTGACAAATCAGATTGTACACAAAAAGATCGTTGATGATCAATGTGTTTTTGATATATTTAACAAAGTCTATTTTTACATGCTGACACATAGCAGTAGCACTTTATTTTGAAAGGCGCTGCTGCTAGATAGCTTAGCAGTAGCGTCTTTTCTTTAAGAGCGCTACTGCTAAGCCATTCATCTCCCCAATCTCCTCCATTCCGATCCACTCACACACACAGCCACTCAATCCTCTCCGATCCGTCTGCGCCGCGCGCCCCCGTCGCCCCTCCTCCGTCTGCGCCGCGCGCCGTCACCTCCTCCTCCTTGATGGACTCGGTACCGGCCTCCTCCTCCGTCCTCCCTCTCCACTCGCCGTTGGCCGGCCCCTCCTCACTCCGACTTCCTCCTCCGTCCTCCCTCAACTGGCCCGCCGGCCGGCCCCTCCTCGCTCCGCCTTCCTCCTCCGTCCTCCCTCAACTGGCCGCGCCGGCCAGCCCCTCCTCACTCCGCATTCCTCCTCCATCCTACTCTCTTCTCCCTCCTCGAGTCGCCCCTCCTTCTCCCTCCTGCTCATATGCAACATTTTGATTTAGTTGATATAATTTAGTTGACTTAGTAGGCTAGTTGATTTAGTTGACTTAGAACATTTTGATTTAGTTGATTTAGTAGGCTACTTCATTTAGTTAATTTAGTTGACTTAGAACATTTTGATTTAGTTGATTTAGTAGGCTAGTTGATTTAGTTGACTTAGAACATTTTGATTTAGTTGATTTAGTAGGCTAGTTGATTTAGTTGACTTAGAACATTTTGATTTAGTTGATTTAGTAGGCTAATTCATTTAGTTAATTTAGTTGACTTAGAACATTTTGATTTAGTTGATTTAGTAGGCTAGTTGATTTAGTTCACTTAGAACATTTTGATTTAGTTGATTTAGTAGGCTAGTTGATTTAGTTGACTTAGAACATTTTGATTTAGTTGATTTAGTACGCTAATTCATTTAGTTAATTTAGTTGACTTAGAACATTTTGATTTAGTTGATTTAGTAGGCTAGTTGATTTAGTTCACTTAGAACATTTTGATTTAGTTGATTTAGTAGGCTAGTTGATTTAGTTGACTTAGAACATTTTGATTTTGTTGATTTAGTAGGCTAATTCATTTAGTTAATTTAGTTGACTTAGAACATTTTGATTTAGTTGATTTAGTAGGCTAGTTGATTTAGTTCACTTAGAACATTTTGATTTAGTTGATTTAGTAGGCTAGTTGATTTAGTTGACTTAGAACATTTTGATTTAGTTGATTTAGTACGCTAATTCATTTAGTTAATTTAGTTGACTTAGAACATTTTGATTTAGTTTATTTAGTATGCTAATTCATTTAGTTAATTTAGTTGACTTAGAACATTTTGATTTAGTTGATTTAGTAGGCTAGTTGATTTAGTTCACTCAGAACATTTTGATTTAGTTGATTTAGTAGGCTAGTTGATTTAGTTGACCTAGAACATTTTGATTTAGTTGATTTAGTAGGCTAGTTGATTTAGTTCACTTAGAACATTTTGATTTAGTTGATCGTTAATCCTTTGCTCATATTGCTTTAGGAAGAATGGCGCCACCACCACCACCACCACTATGTCAACTGTGCAAGTCAAGATGCGCCAGCAGCTTTGCAACTGGCAAGCTGTTCGGCATCTACTTTCAGCCGAGTTTTCGTCATGCGGCGGTAAGAAATTAGATGAAATGTAATAACTATTTTATTTTTAGTGTTGGCATTGCTGCATTGTGTCATTTTGCTTATTTTACACAGATCGTCCCATGCAATGTGAGGTTGAAATTCAACAAGCTGATAGGAGACACTGTGACATTTGAGGCTCCTGGGGGCCGTACACTATGGAGGTCGAGAAAGGACGCAATATGTCGTAGATTGTAGGAGATGGATGGGCCCATTTCATCGCTTGCATGCATCTTACTGGTGGTGAGTTGATCAGCTTCAACTTCCGAGCAGAAAGACCCAAGCTAGCTGTCATTTATCTCAACCTGGTGGAAGATGATGAAGATGACGAAGATGATGAAGATGATGCGGATAATGAGGACCCACTCGATGAAGATGATGAGGACCCACTTCATGAAGCCATTGTAGCTCAAAGAACAAGGCTGAGTGAGGAGGAGGTGTCCAACCTGTGGGACATAATTCCGCCACGTGCTGACTTTGTCGGGGTGCCATCCGTGACCCGCTTGACAAATACCATGGTTGATCGACATGATATGGTATGTTATACTTACAAATGCAAATTAATAGTGTGAATTACTTAGTGTACAGTCCAATGATATGGTATGTTGTGTGGAATCTAGTCGATGATATATATGTTTTAGTGTAGAGTTCGATCACATGCTTATTAATTGATATGTTTTTCTTATTCAGAAATTGGCAAAGAGCATATCTGTGAGTTATGGTATCGAGCCTGATGAAGAAGGCTCAGCTGGACTACGCCTTACTGCAATGGGCTCCGTCACAACCTGTACTTACCGCGTGGACACGGACGGTCGCACACACTTAAACTCGGTTGGGTGGAAGAAATTCCTCGATGGCAAGAATCTTCGTGTTGGACAGGCCATCCTAATTACTATCAGGAACACCAACCGCCCAGGCTTGAGGATGATGATTGTCTTTGATATCATCTAGAACTACATATGTGTGTGTGGCTATATCATCTAGAACTACATATGTGTGTGTGGCTATATCATCTAGAACTACATATGATGATCGTCGTCGATATCATCTAGAACTACATATGATGATGGCCGTTGATATGACCTTGTACTGCTTGAGGATACATGTTGGCTATGCATGAAATTGTTATCTAGTACTCCCTTCGTTCCAAATTACTCGTCGTGGTTTGAACTAAAACGACGACGAGTAATTTGGAACGAAGGGAGTACTACCGTACCTAGTAATGGTTTATGAATTTGATATCTAGTAGCAGTACCTAGTATCTAGTATCTGAAAGGAGAACTGAAAGGGAATGGGGCAGTGGGAAAATGATGAAAGATATAGCAGTAGTGAGGGATGGCGAAATCGCTACAGCTAGTTAATAGTAGCGCGTTCACAAAAAGCGCTGCTGATATCGTCAACAGTAGTAGCGCGGGTTAGGGCCGCGCTACTACTATGAGTTAGCTGTAGCGCCTTATTAGTAGCGCGGCCACCCGCGCTGCTGCTAGCCTAAAAACCCGCGCTGCCGCTAGCCTTTTCCCTAGTAGTGTTATCTTCCGGAAGAATTTCTTTGAGAAGACCTAACATCTCTGTGAAGCCCTTGTTTGATAGACCGTTTTCTACTTTAAATCTGAGAAGCACCAGGGTGGCACTCAACCTGGAATATTTATTTTTGCAACCTGGATACAATTCTTTCTTGGAGTCTGCATCAATGTTTGGCAGATCCTTGTAACCAATCATATCCTTTTCAGGGCCCTCGAAATCTGCAATCATAGCAGTAAAATCTAGCATATCAAGATCGCCGTCATCTACGTCGACTTCTTGGTTTTCTAGTGGGCGTTTCGGCTTTCCGGTGTTCCATTGGTAGCTTGACTCCTCTGCCCTAATGTTAGATTCAACATCCATGTGACACTGATCGGGGTTTGGCATCTCGCAGCCCTGGGTATCTTCATCCATGACCTCCTCTTCACCGTGTCTGGTCCAACGTGTATATCCATCCATGAATCCCCGAGAGACTAAGTGCCACTGGACATCTGCAACTACACATGACTCTGTATTTGCACAATCAGCACATGGACACAGGATGTAATCCGCATCACCAATTCTCCTCTTTGTACTTTCAGCCAAATTCATGAACTCTGTCACGCCACTGATTAAATCTGTGGTTTTCGGATTCTTCATCCATTTAGATCGTTCCATCTGCACCACAGGAATGGTAATAAAAAACAAAACAACAACATTAATGCACGGATTAACTGTTGCCTAATTATGCATGCATAAATCACAAGGCTTTATTTTCATTATTACTGAGGGCGCTCCATATTGTTATCTAGACGTGCAATGACAAAAATTAATGGCCTGTCAACTTACACATAGAGTACTGGTACAACACTACACTTAGGAATTGGTTACCTTAATTAAGCCACTCACAAAAAGAATACCTTAATTAAGTAGCCGCCCGGCGACCTCCAGCCAGCAGACAGAGAAGCACGATGCGGCGGCACGCCGAGACAATAGGGTCGAGGAACAAAGCTTAGTGCGGCTGCCACCTAAAGTTTGACCTCCACTATCCTGCCATCGACCACGATGGATGTGCCCGAATCACGCCGCCGCTGACCTCGACGGTTGAGCTCCTCCTATCTCCCGCCGTAGACCGAGGATTGACCTCCTATGATTCCGCCACCGCCCACCGATGGAGGATTGACCTCTTCTCCGGTAGCCCTTGCTTAGGCCGTCACCGCCATCTCTAGATGCATACCAGCTGTTTTTTTATGGATATCCGCAGAGCAGCTGTTTACACGGTATCACTGTAACTCAATTATATGTACAGGGTAATACATCACATATGGTTATGTAACGGCAACCGTGTGTCACCTACATTGTCTTCTCACACAGTTTGGTGCGCAAATCATGTGTGACGTTGTAATACCTGACACAAATGACATGTATAAACAGTGTGCCGTATACTCCAACATATAGTGCCATAAGTAGTTCCCGACCGTTAGCTTATCCCCACAGTTTCCCCATTTCCCCCAAATCCCTACATAGCCTCCAAATTCCCTCGCGTGGAGCTGACATTGGGGGAATGCAGGCAAGTGGTGCTGATGGTTTCGGTGCAGCTGCTCCTGCTTGTATCACCGCCGAGCACTTGCCTAAGGTCATTAGAAGGCAGGTGTACTACGGATCTGAATCGTCCTGTCAGGTTCGAATCTATCTCAATCTTTTTTTAGCATGTCCAAAGTAGCTCATTGCTGAATCCGTCCTAAATTGACCCCCCCCCCAGGAAAGCGATCTGCCGCCGGATCCAGAGCATGACTCCAGACTCCCGCAACACGAGTTCAACTCCGAATTTTACGCCACCGAGAAGTACCAAAAGCTGACGTGTAAAGCGGTTTCTCAGTTGCCCCTTAGAGGTTAGTGCTATGTTCATCATTTTACTTGAGTTAATGCCACCGCTCATCTTTAACATTGGCAGGGATATGAGGCTTGTGCCTTTGTTAACTGGCTGGATGAAGAATGGCATGGCAGGGCTCGGAGTGTTATCACCAAGCTCGCACAAGATAACATTAAGCTGAAGAAGAAACTAGTTGATCTGGAATGTATAATCAGTACGATGAAGCAAGAAAGAATCAATCACACACAACAGATGAAAGCAAGAGACAAGAAGGAACTAGCATGAGTAGTTGTGGTTGTCGCAGTAGCCATGTTCTATGTTGCAACATTTCCAGCATCACCCTACAGTGATCTCCTCTTAATCATGACAAGTCATCATCATTGCAATGCTTGATCACAGTGGTGAAACATCTCATTTAAAAATCCTTATATGAATTCAAATTTAAATGCAAGTGGAATTTGAAGTTGCTCAAATATTGCTGCAAAATGTTCAGCATTTAGCAAATATTCCAAAAACAAATTTTGTTAAGGAAAACAACAACACCATCTACTACAAAATGGTTCTAAGCATTTTAAATAGTGCCAAAACAGCATTATTACTACCATTTCCATTATTGAAAATTCCAAATGGAACCAAAACTTGTCCAAACTTTTTATGGCAGAGCACAATATTCCATAGTATTTGTTTTGGCCAGTGGCATATTTTTGCAAGGTCAATTGTGGCTAAAAACAAAAAAACAAAAGTTGCCAAAAAAAAGAGAGAAGGAAAGAGGTGTGGAAGAGCCCCTGGCCTCCCCCTGGGCCTCGGCCCACCTAGCCTGCCCATGCCGCTGAGTGTTATAAGACCAAGTCTCCCCCTCGGCCTCGTCAGCACCCAGGATCTTTTTCCCCCTCCTTGCTCGTTCCCCTCTCCCTCACGCGCTCGCTCCTCCCGAGCGCCACTATCGCGTGCGGCGGTCGATCCCGCGGCCACCGGGCCCCTCCGGCCTCGCCGACCTGTCCTGGAGCTCCAGCGCCGTCGTCCTCTTCATCTGGTGCCACTGGACCGTGTTGGGGGCCACTGGAGCGCCCGCCTCGACTCCTTCTTCCTCCTCTGCTTCGTCGTCGCCGTGCTGCATCGCCACCGCGGCCACAACCACCGCCTCGCCTCGCCACCGTGCCCAACGTCTTCGCCACCGTCTTCCACGTTGCCTCACGCCTTCCGTTGGAGCCGAGGAACCCAGCAGCGCCAAGCCCCTTCGTTTGCATCTCCAGCCGCCGCTGATCCCCTCCGACTCTGGCAACCGGTCTGCTGCTACTAAGCTGACCACAGGCCACCGTGAGCCACTCGCTGAGCTCCTCCCTCCCTCCATCCCTTTCCTTGCGCCATGTACATCACCGTAGTTAGCTCGCCTCCGCGCTATGTTCTGTCCGCCGCCTGGCCTCGTCATCGGCGTGGCCAGGGTGACCATATGGTCCCGTGCGTGCCACCGTTGCACTCCCCGCATTGAGTAGACGCCGTAGCCACCTCGGACTGCTTGTTTTCCACGCCGTAGCTCCGATCCCGACAAAGACCAAACTCCGGTGTCCGCCTCGCCGCTCGCCATTGACGTTACCGACCACCGCAACCTCTGCTGCCATCCTAGATTGCTTCACCGTCGTCTGCTCGTTCGAACGAGCCTAGCCACGCTCCTCCCCGTGCCCTGTGGACGAATCCCGACCACCTCCCGTGCCACTCCACCGCTGGAGAGGTTGCTGGCGTCGCTTTGGCCGCCGTGCTGACCTGGCACTGGTGGGCCCCGCCCCTGAGTCACTAACTGCAGGCCCCGCGGGCCCCCTTTGACCTATTGACTTGGGTCAACGCTGACTGGGCGGCCCTGTGCCTATGACATGCGGGCCCACTCCATTAAACTATTTAAAATAAATAGATAATTAGGTAATTAATTAATTTAGTTAATTAAATGGCTAAGCACCCACAGACAGTAGGCCCCACACGATTATTAGTCTAATTAGATTAAACTAACCCCATTGTTAGTACACTGTCAATGACATGTGGGTCCCACTGAACCCACTTGTCTGGTTTGACTGGTCAACCGACCAGTTGACCTGCTGATGTCACCTCTACATCATGTTGATGTCACACAACCAATGTTTTGGATAATGTTGATTTAAATAAATAAAAATAATTTCAGAAAATGTATAAATCCTTTAAAATCAGTAGAAATTAAACAGTAGCTCAGATCGAGAAACTTTGTACATTAAAGTTGCTCAGAACGACGAGACAAATCTGATCGTGTTGTCTGTTTTCATGTCGGAACCCTCTATGTAGGTGAACCCGTAACTTTTAGTCCGTTTCCGGTAGATGAATAGTGCCTATACACCGGTTATTAAATTCAACTTTAATCCTAAAGTAACTAAATAACTCAGACATATCTTTAGACAACCCTGCACTGCATGTTAGCATAGCATACTCTGTGTTGCATAGGATTACTGTGTATTTATCTGTTTCTTCCCCCTCTTCTCTCCGGTAGACCCCGAGATTGATGTTGTCCCTGTGATCGACTATGTCACCGACGACACCACTGACGACCTTGCATTTGCCGCTGAGCAACCAGGCAAGCACCCCCCTTTTGAACATTCCGATATCACCGATTCTCTTCTCTCTTATGCTTGCATTAGAAATTACTGCTGCTACCGCTTTACCTATTCTGATGCATAGCCTGATCTTGTACCCTGCTATTGTTACATACCTGTTTATCCTAAACTGCTTAGTATAGGCTGGTTAGAGAGCCATCAGAGACCCCATGTTGACCCAACTGCCCCGCTGGATTATGAGAAGACCCGATCAACGGGATTGAAGACCAGGCCCCGACACCGCACCACACTCACCTTAGTTGTACGACACCGCAACGTTACTATCGAGTGGCAAGGGTGATACCTCATCAGCACTTCTGATGTTAACCATGTTGGTTAGTTCATCGGTTATGGTTATCGAGGGTGATTCCTCCTTATCCACTCCCGATAACGACACTATCGTGCAACTCCACAAGAGTGGACCTCGAGGGTGATTCCTCCTTCATTCACCTTGACGATAACATCAGGTGGAATTCCATCGAGGATGATTCCTCAGGGGTCCCCTTGGTGTTAGACACACGGTTACTATGGTTACTATGACATTACACTGAACCATGTTACTAAACACGGGTCGGCCCAGAGGGGTACCCGTGCGAGCTTAATTGCGAGTGATGTGGAGTTGGGTTGACCTGGAAGGTGCCCGCGAGATAACTACATGGCGTGGTCGGGCATTCTTAGCCCTTACCGCAAGTCATCGAGACGGGGCGATGGGGTCACATCGATCGTGAGTCTCTGCTCGTTATCGCGCACTCCTAATCCACTATGATTTGGATATTTGATCCGAGGGGTCTCTGGCCTGATAACACTAACAATCACGTGGGCATAGTATGGGCGTTATGCGTCGTATGCATCAGCCGAAGCTTAATAGACGTCAGCGACTAAGCGGCGCGCACCGGGTTGGACTGCGTAAGCACCTGCCTTTTTAAAGAGGTAGCTAGGTGTGCTCGTCGGCCACCCACGCAACGTGCAGGAGTTCCCGGGGCGATGTCCCAAGACCCCTGGGGGCATAGCTTTAGACCGGCATGCGAACCTCTCTATTAAGGTATCGTTTGGCCAAGGCCGGTCATGATCCAGGAAGTGTGTCCGGCCGGAGTTAATCGAGCGTGGTGGGTAAGTTGGTGCACCCCTGCAGGGAAGAAAACATCTATCGATAGCCTGTCCTACAATAACGGACACTTGGAGTTTTATCCCGATCGATACAACTAGAACTGGATACTTGAGATGAGAAATGGATAGTATGGCTCTGGGATTGCTTTCTCGTAGGGAGTCAAGGAAGAATCTCTGGGCGAGGTTGATGACACTTCTACTACTTTACTTTATGCTACTCTTCTCTCTTCTGTTGCTGCAAGATGCTTGAAGCTGCTTGAAGATGCTAGTCTTCGATGGGACTAGGCTCTCCCCTCTATTCTAGAATTTCTGCAGCCGAGTCCACATATACAGCCTTCCTTTGATAATGTTGCATATGTAGTGTAGATCCTTGCTTGTTGAGTACCTCGTATGAGTACTCATGTTGCTTTGTGAGGGATCGAAGAAGGTGAGAGTGTCTAGAGGGGCGGTGATTAGACTACTCGACAAGATAAAAATTCTGTCTTTTATCAAGGACAGATTTTGGCAGATTTTGCATAACATACAAGTCAAGTAGCACACTACACATGCAATTCTAGAGTATGGGCAGCGGTAAGTAAATTGCACAAGTAGTAAAGAGAAGTGGAGAAGATCAAACGCAATTTGGAGACGCGGTGAATTTTCTCGTGGTTCCGATAGGTGGTGCTATCGTACTTCCACGTTGATGGAGACTTCAACCCACGGAGGGTAACGGCTGCGAGAGTCCACGGAGGGCTCCACCCACGAAGGGTCCACGAAGAAGCAACCTTGTCTATTCCATCATGGCCTACGCCCACGGAGGGCTAGCCTTACTCGGGGTAGATCTTCACGAAGTAGGCGATCTCCTTGCCCTTACAAACTTCTTGGTTCAACTCCACATCTCGATGACGGAGCCTCCCAAGCGACACCTAACCAATCTAGGAGGCACCACCCTCCAAAAGGTAATAGATGTTGTAGATGATGATGAACTCCTTGCTCTTGTGCTTCAAATGATAATCTCCCCAACACTCAACTCTCCTCACTGATTTGGCTGTGGTGGAAGAAAGGATTGAGTGGAAAGCAACTTGGGAAGGCTAGAGATCAAGCTTCATATGGTGGGAGTGGAGCAACTTGATCTCAACACAAGGGTAGGTAGTTCTCTTCTCAGAAATGTAAGGTAGGAGTGGTAGTTCTTTCTGATGGCTCTCTCTACGAATGAAGAGGGGGTGGAGGGGTATAAATAGCCTCCACACAAAATCCAACCGTTACACACATTTGAGCAATCTCGGTGGGACCGAAGTGGACAACTCGGTGAGACCGATAGTTCAAATAATGTGAACATTGGGATTTTCGGTGGGACCGAAAATACAATCTCGGTTAGTCTGATTCGTGCAATGACAAGAGCATGCCAGTTTCGGTGGGACCGACTTCATCATCTCGGTGACACCGATTTGATGACAGAAGGTTACAGAAGCTTGGCAACTCATGTTTCGGTGAGACCGAGTTCAGAATCGGAAAATCCGAGTTTTCTAGGGTTTGGCTTATGGCTGAGGTGGTTCATCTCGGTGTGACTGAGTTTGGAATATCAGTGGGACCGAGACTACTTATGAGTGTATATGGCAGTGAAAGTTGCTGATAGTTTAGGAGATGTATCACTAAGCACTTGAGCAACCAGATCATCATCATAACCTCATCCCCTTTTAATAGTATTGGCTTTTCCTATGGACTCAATGTGATCTAGGATCACTAAACCAAAAATGGAGTCTTGAGCTTTTGCCAATGCTTGCCTTCGCATTTTGAGGGGTCCACCTCTTTAGTCCTTTTGCCATGCCAATTTCCTGAAACATACTTGATAAGAGCATTAGTCCAACCACAAAGTATGTTGTCATTAATTACCAAAACCACCCGAGGAGCAAATGTGCTTTCAATCTCCCCCTTTTTGGTAATTGATGGCAACACACTAAACAAGACATCAAAGCTTATTGAAAGAAAGATAGAATTATCACGAAAGCTTTGACAAACATGTAGTACATAGGCTCCCCCTACAAGTGTGCAAGATTTTCATAAATTACGGTTTTGGACTACCACAAGCACACAAGAGAGAAAAGCAAGATGTGCTACATGCAGCTTGGCTACATGCATCAGAGCAGATGAAAAGAAGTGAGTGATAATGCATATGTGCATGGTGATTCCTTGCAAACAAGTATTCACAAGCAAGTCACCATCATGCACATTCTGCAAAGTGCATATACTTACCTTGAGGTTCCTTGGCATTGTACATGAAGAGATAAACTTGGGAAAACAAGGTTAGATAACACAACAATATTTCTTCAACCGACTGCAAGAACATCAAGAGTACCAAGCCAGGGATGACATGTATAAAGAGTGTCTCATATTGAGCACAAGCTTGAATCAGCAAACATGTCTCCGAAACTAAAAGATTTTCAATGAACTCTGAGAGATTTTGCTTTCCATAAGATATCAATTGTGAAGATTCCTCTCCCTTTGAGTTCTCTACGATCAAGGGGTTTGATGGAAAGAGCAAAATCAAAAGAATGATGCCAAATGAGAATGACGCCAATTGTAATGTCCAATGTGAAACACGGCAAGAAATTCTCTTATAAGGAAAAACACGGCAAAGCTTTGATGTGATTCTCTCCCCCTTAAGGTAAGATTGCTCTTCTTCTCCCCCTAAATCTTCTCTTCTCCCCCTAAGTCTTCTCCCCCTTTGACATCAAGTGTCGAAAAGGACAGCAAACTAGGAAGGTTAGGGAAGATGGAAAGAAAGAAGTGGGATCCTTAAGAATCACAATAGGGCAAAAAGGAACATGCATAGAGAATCATTGAGTGGAGCTGCAGAAGATGATATCCTGAAAGAAATAAATCGGTGACACCGAATTAAGATGGATCGGTGGGTCCGAAAGTCAGGGACTTAGGGTAGATCCTTTTCGGTTAGACCGAAATATTTAAATCGGTGACGCCGAGTTTAATTCCAAGGAAATACAGAAATAATTCAGCTCAATTTGCGAGGAATGTTTCAAAGGATTTGCAATGAATTTGTGAATGATTTTCGAGGAATTGATCAGAGCCAGAAGGGTATTCACAAAGACAGAAAAATAGAAATGAAAAAGATTCCTAGATGAAGCTCCAAAACATATCTACTTCATCTAGAAAAGGGTCGGCGACAAGGTCACCTATGTTTGAGTATATTGACTTAGGAGTCAAATGAGAACATTTGATCATGGGTCATACTCATCGTTTAAGCTCAAAATGGGGTTGCCATTTTTCGATTAAGCATTTGATGTGATCACATCTTATGAAGCTGCGTGTACTCATGACTTTGAGCAAAGCTCCTTAAAGATGTGAAGAACATACCTTGGGCTTGTTGTTGCTTTGTTCATGTAGGTAAACTTGATGTAGGTGCTCATTGAATGTGAAGTTGGAGCGCCATTTCCACTTGTGTAGTTCATCTTCCTACATGGGTTAGGCAAGCAAGGAAATACTCAAGGATATCCAAGATGACAAGAGTGAAATACTAGATGTATAAGATGTCAAAAAGGATATGTGGAATTTTGTTCCTTGAACTCAACATCCCAAAGGGCTAGATACTTGGTCAATGACAAGATTACTCATGATTTGAGTGTGTGGTAGTCTTGTGGAATGTAGATCATCCAAGTACCTGCAAGGAGTTAGATGCAATACAAGGAGGCAAATGTGTCCAAGACATATGATTACCATCATAAGAGAAATATCAAGGATTAGTCAAGTAGGCTCATGCCTTGCATGCATCAATGGAGTTCTCACTCCAAGTTTGAGGCATCAATGATGTTCAACTCACTCCTTAAGCGACAAAACACCTTCTCATCAAGAGGTTTTGTAAAGATATCAGCGAGTTGTTTGTCAGTACGAACATGCTTAAGATTGATGTCACCCTTGGCAATGTGATCACGAATGAAATGGTGACGAACTTCAATATGTTTCGTTCGAGAGTGTTGCACGGGATTGTGTCCAATTTTAATCGCACTCTCATTGTCACAAAGCAAGGGAACATGTCTCACATGTATCCCATAATCCTTAAGCGTTTGTGTCATCCATAGCAATTGAGCACAACACGAACCAGCAGCAATATATTCCGCTTCGGCAGTGGATAATGATACCGAATTTTGTTTCTTGGAGGACCAAGATACAAGGGATCGACCAAGGAATTGACACGTACCCGAAGTTGACTTTCTATCAACCCTGTCACCGGCATAGTCCGAGTCGGAATAGCCAACAAGGTCGAAAGAGGCCCTCTTAGGATACCAAATGCCAAAGTTTGGTGTGTGTATCAAATATCTCACAATCCTTTTAACAGCTTTAAGATGACATTCTTTAGGGGCTGCTTGATATCGAGCACACATGCATACACTCAACATTATGTCAGGACGAGAAGCACAAAGATATAGTAGAGAACCAATCATAGATCGGTAAACCTTTTGATCAACGGGTTCTCCATCTTTTGTCAAGTCATTATGTCCACTTGTAGGCATGGGGGTTCTCATACCTTTGCTTTCTTGCATGTTGAACTTCTTGAAGAGATCCTTGGTGTACTTTGTTTGTGAGACAAAGGTACCCTCCTTAGATTGCTTGATTTGCAACCCAAGGAAGAATTTGAGTTCACTCATCATGGACATCTCATACTTCTTCGACATGAGCTTTCCAAACTTCTCGCTAAAATGAGGATTAGTTGAACCAAAGATAATATCATCAACATATATTTGGCACACAAATAGTTCACCATCAACCCTTTTCGTGAACAGCGTTGAGTCTATCTTTCCAATCTCAAAGCCTTTTTCAAGAAGAAAGCTAGTCAAGCATTTGTACCAAGCTCTAGGAGCTTGTTTAAGACCATAAAGAGCTTTGTGCAACTTGTAAACATGATTAGGCCTTTTGGGATTCACAAATCCGGGAGGTTGTTTCACAAATACTTCCTCCTCAATTTCACCATTTAGGAAAGCACTTTTGATATCCATTTGATAGAGAGTAATATCATGGTGATTGGCATAAGCAAGAAGAATGCGAATGGACTCAAGTCTAGCAACGGGGGCATAGGTCTCACCATAGTCCATACCTTCGACTTGTGTGTAACCTTGAGCTACGAGACGAGCCTTGTTGCGGATGACTTGTCCATCTTCATCTTGCTTGTTCCGAAACACCCATTTGGTTCCAATGACGTTTTGATCATCCTTGGGCTTCTCTACCAAAGTCCATACCTTGTTCCTCTCGAAGTTGTGTAATTCTTCGTGCATAGCGTTCACCCAATCCGGGTCTTCAAGTGCTTCTTCTACCTTCATAGGTTCAATACTAGAGATAAATGAGTAATGCTCACAAAAGTTAGCTAAGCGAGTTTTAGAGCGAGTAATTCTCCCGGAGTTGATGTCGTTCATCATTTGTTCCACGGGATGATTTTTCTTGACTCTTGCTCGGACTCGGGATAGCTTTTGTTGAGGTTGTGGCTGAGCTTCCTCATCATCTTCATCTTCCTCTTCTTCTTCTTCATTGTTGTTGGTGTTGTCTTGAGGCGGTGGAGAAGGAGGTTGTGGTGGATCTTCTTGTTGCACTTCCTCATCTTGGTGAGTTCCACTTGTGGAAGCCTCCATGTTGCCTTGAGGTTCATTTCGCTGTGAGGTAGGGGGCTCCACATATGTAGATGAGGTACTCTCCTTCACTTCCATGGGATGGATCTTTCCAATAGATAAATCTTGGATAGCTTCCGATGGGTCCTTGTCTCCTACATCAATAGGCATTTGCTCTACTTGCGAGCCATTAGATTCATCAAACTTCACGTCTACCATCTCTTCAACCTTTCGGGTGAAATTATTGTAGACACGGTAGGTGTGGGAGTTTGATCCATAACCAAGAAAAAAGCCTTCATGAGTTTTAGGAGCAAATTTAGACCGACGATGCTTATCAAGGATATAGCATTTCGAACCAAAGACACGAAAGTATCCCACTTGGGGTTTGTTACCGATGAGGAGCTCGTATGATGTCTTGCCGAGGAGCTTATGAAGATAAAGCCTGTTGATAGCATGACAAGCTGTCTCGACCGCTTCACCCCAAAAATGCTTTGGTGTCTTGTATTCATCAAGCATCGTTCTCGCCATCTCTATGAGCGTTCGGTTCTTCCTCTCAACAACTCCATTTTGTTGAGGAGTGCATGTAGCCGAGAACTCATGTAGAATCCCTTCCTCATCGAGAAAAGAGTCTACATTGGCGTTCTTGAACTCCGTTCCATTGTCACTCCGAACTTTCTTGATCTTCACCTCAAATTGATTTTGGGCCTTTCTGGCAAAGGTTTTGAAGATTCTCTGAACCTGCGATTTGTCATCAAGGAAAAATACCCACGTAAATCTGGAATAATCATCAACTATAACTAGACCAAAGGAGTTACCACCAAGGCTTTTGTAAGCATTGGGACCGAAGAGATCCATATGAAGAAGCTCAAGCGGTCTCCTTGTGGTCATGATGTTCTTCACGGGATGACTTCCACCTACTTGTTTTCCTGCTTGACAAGCACTACAAAGTCTATCTTTGTCAAAAAAAAACATCTTTAACGCCAAGAATATGATCACCTTTGATCAGCTTGTCTAGATTACGCATACCAACATGTCCAAGTCTTCTATGCCATAACCAACCTTTAGCGGATTTAGCAATAAAGCAAGCTCTAGGTTGGGCTTTCTTAGTGAAATCAACAATATATAGATCACCTCTACGGATACCGGTAAACGCCATGTTA
Source organism: Triticum timopheevii (assembly GCA_963921465.1). NCBI lineage: Eukaryota > Viridiplantae > Streptophyta > Magnoliopsida > Poales > Poaceae > Triticum > Triticum timopheevii. The sequence goes on along the minus strand of OY997266.1, from coordinate 334,932,736 downwards.
TGATTGTCACGACGAAAGACTTGGCAATCTACTTCGGTGAATAGCACGTTGAATCCAAAGTCAGCTAATCTAGACACGGAAAGTAAATTGTATCCAAGAGATTCTACAAGCATGACATTTTGAATAGAGCTATCATGAGATATGGCCACCTTACCAAGGCCAAGTACCTTACCCTTGGAGTTGTCTCCAAAAGTCACATACTTGCGTGGACCATCGTTCTTTGCAAGCTCCCGAAACATGTCTTTGTCTCCGGTCATGTGGTCGGTGCATCCACTATCAAGAATCCACTCTTTTCCGCCGGATATGTAGTCTCTCAGATTTGCCATAAGATTGAGACTCTTCATGATCTTGTCTAGCTCGGTGTCCGAATCGGAGTAATCATCATCATGCTCATGCTCATCATCATATTGACCCATAGATTGTTCATCATCAACACCTAGGTCAATTTGATAACTACTTGCATTAGTTTCGTCAATGTGACAATAATCATCGGAATGCAATACAAGAGCATTTCTAATTAGAACATTGATAAGACCGGGATCACCCTTCTTTTTCATAAGATCACGAAGCTCAAAGAAGCATTTATCAAAGTTGGGATCATTGTGGCGCATTATATCAAATTCAATAGTCTTGTATAGAATTTCATCAAGACCTCTCAAAGAGTAGTCCGGATAAAGTTCTTCCAAGAACTTCCACATAGCTTAGGCGCACTCAAAGTTTGTAACGAGCTTAAGCAAGTTATCGGGTAACCCTCTTATGATAAGATTTACAGTCCTAAGGTTACGAAGCAAATCAAGCTCTTCATCCATGGTAGGGTGCAAGGGGTCAAATGGAGGCACATAGGGGGTCTCAACATATTTGCGCAAATTGTATGTCTTAAAGATAATAAGCATTTCAATCCTCCACGAGTTATAGGACACTCCATTAAGAATAGGCACTCTATGGCTAACACTCCCAAACGTAGACATGTCCATCTTCCTCCAATGGTGTGTAAACCAAAGCAATGGAGACCAAGGCTCTGATACCAATTGAGGGATCGAAGAAGGTGAGAGTGTCTAGAGGGGGGGTGATTAGACTACTCGACAAGATAAAAATTCTGTCTTTTATCAAGGACAGATTTTGGCAGATTTTGCATAACATACAAGTCAAGTAGCACACTACACATGCAATTCTAGAGTATGGGCAGCGGTAAGTAAATTGCACAAGTAGTAAAGAGAAGTGGAGAAGATCAAACGCAATTTGGAGACGCGGTGATTTTTCTCGTGGTTCCGATAGGTGGTGCTATCGTACTTCCACATTGATGGAGACTTCAACCCACGGAGGGTAACGGCTGCGAGAGTCCACGGAGGGCTCCATCCACGAAGGGTCCACGGAGAAGCAACCTTGTCTATTCCATCATGGCCTACGCCCACGGAGGGCTAGCCTTACTCGGGGTAGATCTTCACGAAGTAGGCGATCTCCTTGCCCTTACAAACTTCTTGGTTCAACTCCACATCTCGATGACGGAGGCTCCCAAGCGACACCTAACCAATCTAGGAGGCACCACCCTCCAAAAGGTAATAGATGTTGTAGATGATGATGAACTCCTTGCTCTTGTGCTTCAAATGATAATCTCCCCAACACTCAACTCTCCTCACTGATTTGGCTGTGGTGGAAGAAAGGATTGAGTGGAAAGCAACTTGGGAAGGCTAGAGATCAAGCTTCATATGGTGGGAGTGGAGCAACTTGATCTCAACACAAGGGTAGGTAGTTCTCTTCTCAGAAATGTAAGGTAGGAGTGGTAGTTCTTTCTGATGGCTCTCTCTACGAATGAAGAGGGGGTGGAGGGGTATAAATAGCCTCCACACAAAATCCAACCGTTACACACATTTGAGCAATCTCGGTGGGACCGAAGTGGACAACTCGGTGAGACCGATAGTTCAAATAATGTGAACATTGGGATTTTCGGTGGGACCGAAAATACAATCTCGGTTAGTCCGATTCGTGCAATGACAAGAGCATGCCAGTTTCGGTGGGACCGACTTCATCATCTCGGTGACACCGATTTGATGACAGAAGGTTACAGAAGCTTGGCAACTCATGTTTCGGTGAGACCGAGTTCAGAATCGGAAAATCCGAGTTTTCTAGGGTTTGGCTTATGGCTGAGGTGGTTCATCTCGGTGTGACTGAGTTTGGAATATCGGTGGGACCGAGACTACTTATGAGTGTATATGGCAGTGAAAGTTGCTGATAGTTTAGGAGATGTATCACTAAGCACTTGAGCAACCAGATCATCATCATAACCTCATCCCCTTTTAATAGTATTGGCTTTTCCTATGGACTCAATGTGATCTAGGATCACTAAACCAAAAATGGAGTCTTGAGCTTTTGCCAATGCTTGCCTTCGCATTTTGAGGGGTCCACCTCTTTAGTCCTTTTGCCATGCCAATGTGATTGAATTTCCTGAAACATACTTGATAAGAGCATTAGTCCAACCACAAAGTATGTTGTCATTAATTACCAAAACCACCCGAGGAGCAAATGTGCTTTCACTTTGCTTTCCTTTTTCCCCCATATCCGTTTGATTCAACCAGATGACGGAGCCCCTAAGACCGCTGCCACTGTCGACGACTACTATTACCTCGAGGGTGCCTACTACCACGTGACAGACGCCGACGACCAGGAGTAGTTAGGAGGCTCCCAGGCAGGAGGCCTTTCCTTTTCGATCGTTGTTACTTTTGTGCTAGCCTTCTTAAGGCAAACTTGTTTAACTCATGTCTGTACTCAGATAATGTTGCTTCCGCTGACTCGTTTGTATTCGAGCTTATGTATTCGAGCCCTCGAGGCCCCTGGCTTGTAATATAAAGCTTGTATTGTTTTAATTTGTTTCTAGAGTTGTGTTGTGATATCTTCTCGTGAGTCACAAATCTTGATCGTCCACATTTGCGTGTATGATTAGTGTACGATTGAATCAGGGGCGTCACAAGTTGGTATCAGAGCCGACTGCCTATAGGTAGCCCCCTTTCCAACTCCTTGGCCGAAGTTGAGTCTAGTCACTACAAAACTTTTACTAACATGGTTGTGGGCCCACGTCGCCATTGGGTGGTAATAGGATCTTTTACTCCTCGTCTATACTCTGTGTAACGCCCCGGATTCGATGCGCCAGGTGTCCGCCAGTTATTCGCCGTCATTGCCATGTCATGTGCTTGTGTGTTGCATTTTGCCATGTCATCATCTGCATTTCATATCATGTCGTCTTGTGCATCTCATTTTGCATACGTGTTCGTCTCATGCATCCGAGCATTTTCCCCGTTGTCCATTTCGCAATCCGGCACTTCTATGTCATCCGGCGTTCCCTTTTTGCCTCTTCCCTTGTGCGGGCGTTAAACGTTCTCGGAATGGACCGAGGTTTGCCAAGCGGCCTTGGTATACCACCGGTAGACCACCTACCAAGTTTCGTGCCATTTGGAGGTCGTTTGATACTCCAACGGTTAACCGGGTAACCATAAAAACCTCTTTTGTGTGCAGCCCAACACCCCCTCCAAAGTGGCCCAAAACCCATCCTAACCCCCTCTATGCTCTCGGTCGTTTGATCACAATCGTGTGGGCGAAAACCGCACCCCATTTGGAGTCTCCTAGCTCCCTCTACCAATTTAAACTCATCCTCCCCCGAAATTCGCGGATGATTCCACCCCTAACCCTAGCCCCGCTCCCCTCGCGCCGCCGGACATGTCCGCTTCCCCGCCGGACATGTCCGCTTCTCCGCCCCCGGCCAACCGCGCGTTACCACGTGGCCTCCCGCCGCGGCCCGGCGAACCCGTAGCGAGCCCGCCCGGCCCGCGCCCTGCGCGCGCCGCCGTCCGCCTCCCGCCGGAGGTCGCGCGCTTCGCCGGCGCGCGCCGCCCGCCCGTGGCCGCCGCCTCGGCCCTCCGCCTTCGCCGCTGTCCGCCGCCGCCAGCGGGCCTCTCCGCTCCTCCGCCGTGGCCCGCCTCGCCTTCCTGCCCCCGAGCCGCCTCGGCTCCTCGCCGGAGTGCCGCCCACGCCTCCCGGCCGCGCCGCCCAGCCTCCGCGCAGCCGGCGCCCCGCTCCGCCGGTCGCCGCGCCCGCCGCCGGCCGGATCCGGTCCGAGGCCATCTCCCCGCGCCGCTTTCGTCCTTCTCCGGCCCCCGCGTCCATCTCCGGCGAGACAAAGGTTGACCCCGTTTTTTCGTCTAAGTCCCCGAAATATTTTGCATAATGTTGCCCTGTTCATCGCATCATAACTTGCTGCATACTGCTCCGTTTCGTGCGTGTAATATGTCAAATTGTTCGCCTCGACGAGTACTGCATTTCATTCCATTGCATCATGTCCATTTGAGTCCATCTTGATGCCTGAATCATCGTTGCAAGAGTGCTATATGATGTTAACCTGCTGAAACTGTTATAACATGCTCATTTGTCATTTTTGCCATGTTTGATGTGTGCACCCTATGAGGTTGATGTCTACATGTGTTTTGATCTATTATATGCCATCTTTCCAGAGGTGCAATCCATGTATTTTTGTGAGTTGTGTGCTGAGTGCATCAAGCTTGTTAAGTAGGGTACTTGCTGTTACTATTTTTCTAGGCTGAATCTGTTATTTTGTGATGCCATGTAAACCTACTGCTACAAGTTATTCTATGCATAATCTGGAGATGTTCACTAAGGATGATTTGTTATGCATGTCATGCGCTATCCATTCATGCCCCTAGTTGAATTTATAGCCTGCTGTAGCTTGTTGTAATCTTGCTCCAAAGTTGCTAAATAATGTTGCTGTCAGCCTGTTAACATTAAGTTTAGTTTTGCCATTGCTAGTGATCCATGCACCCTATGAACTTTCTCTTGCCATGTCTACCTTCATAGATATGCCATCTTACTGTTGGTTGTCTTGTCATGCCATGTATTGATCTGTGGTGAGTGGTTCAAGCTCACCAACGTGCCTACTTATTGTTGTTCCTGCCATGTATCAATCTGTCATATAACTTGCCATGTTTACATGGGTGCCATCATATTTTCTGTGCCCTTTTGGCTCATGGTCAGTAAGAGACATTTGTTCTATGAGTTTATTAGATTCATTCCAGTCCTTTGCTCGCCATGTTAGCTCTAAACATTGCAACCTGATGTTATTTCTGCCAAGCCTGAAACTGTTATAATTTGCATTCTTCCCATGTTCTTTTGAGCATGTTCTAGTCTTTTCTGGAGATAGCTCAGTGTTCATGTTTTGTCATGATTTACCTGTACTTCATGCTCATGCCTTTTTTTTCTTATGTTGGGGTGCTGTAGCTTATTGTTTTGATGCTTGCAAGATGCCTAGTTGCTGTTTGGACAGCTTGTCCTTTAAACTTGTATAGAGTGTATGTGTTGAACCGTTGCTCCATTTTGAGTGTGCTCTATATGAAACTTGCTTAGAATTGCATGTAGTTTCGTATTATCATGTTGCATCCTTGTTTTGAGGTGTTTACTTGATGTTTGGATGCATTTAGCATCAATGCCATGTTAACTTGTTTTGCTCATATCTTCTAGGCCGTAGCTCCGAATTAAACGAACATTATATGTAACTTGACTAGAATCTCATGTAGATCGTCTTGGTGCATTTTAACTTGCTGTTTAACAACTTCAACTTAATGTTTGTTTAGATCTGGACCAACTTTGAAACTTGCATATGAGGACTTACCGGAATTGTTATATGTTGTTCCCGGCCTCATTTAAACTTGCTTTGATGTGTTGCTCTTGTTTGAATCGTCTCATTGCATGAGTAGCCTCATCTAGTTTTGTCATGCATCATGCTTGGTTGTGCATCATGCCTTGTTCATATGTGGTGTGTTTACTATGTTGTGTGCTTCTTCTCGATAGTTCCCATTTCGTTGCGATCGTGAGGATTCGTACGTCTACAGTTGGTTCAACTTCGTGGCTTCATCTTCTTCATGGACTCGTTCTTCTTCCTTGCAGGATTTCAGGCAAGATGACCGCTACCCTGGATCTCACTACTATCATTGCTATGCTAGTTTCTTCGTTCTATCGCTATGTTGTGCTTCCTATCACTTGTTCTTCAAGCCTCCCCAAATTGCCATGAACCTCTAACCTTTGACACCCTTCCTAGCAAACCGTTATTTGGCTATGTTACCGCTTTTGCTCAGCCCCTCTTATAGTGTTGCTAGTTGTAGGTGAAGTTAAAGATTGCTCCATGGTGGACAGGGTTATGTTGGGATATCACAATATCTCTTATATTATTCATGCATCTATATATTTGGTAAAGGGTGGAAGGCTCGGCCTTATGCCTGGTGTTTTGTTCTACTCTTGCCACCCTAGTTTCCGTCATACCGGTGTTATGTTCCTGGATTTTGCGTTCCTTATGCAGTCGGGTGATTTATGGGACCCCCTTGATAGTTCGCTTTGAATAAAACTCCTCCAGCAAGGCCCAACCTTGGTTTTACCATTTGCCTCACCACCACCTACTTTTCCCTTGGGAGTAATTAACCCAAGGGTCATCTTTATTATAGCCCCCCCGGGCCAATGCTTGTCTAAGTATTGGTCCAAACTAGAGCACCGTGCGGGACCATCCCTTGGCAACTTGGGTTACGTCGGTACCTGTACGCTTAGCTTATCCGGTGTCGCCCTGAGAATGAGATATGTGCAGCTCCTATCGGGATTGTCGGCGCATCGGGTGGTCTTGCTGGTCTTGTTTTACCATTGCCGAAATGTTTTGTAAACCGGGATTCCGAGACTGATCGGGTCTTCCTGGGAGAAGGTATATCCTTCGTTGATCGCGAGAGCTTATCATGGGCTAAGTTGGGACACCCCTGCAGGGTATAAACTTTCGAGAGCCGTGCCCGCGGTTATGTGGCAGATGGGAATTTGTTAATGTCCGGTTATAGATAACTTGACACCTGATCCGAACTAAAACGCATCAACCGCGTGTGCAGCCGTGATGGTCTCTTCTCGACGGAGTTCGGGAAGTGAACACGGTCTTTGGGTTATGTTTGACGTAAGTAGGAGTTCAGGATCACTTCTTGATCATTGCTAGCTTCACGACTGTTCCCTTTGTTCTCTTCTCGCTCTTATTTGCGTATGTTAGCCACCATACTTGCTGAGCCGCTGCTGCAACCTCATCACTTTACCCCTTCCTTTCCCATAAGCTTTGCTAGTCTTGATACTCATGGTAATGGGATTGCTGAGTCCTCGTGGCTCACAGATTACTACAACAACAGTTGCAGGTACAGGTTATACGATGATCTTGACGCGACAGCGATGATTGCTAGTTTTGAAGTTCTTCTTCTGCTTCTTCTTCGATCAGGGGATAGGTTCCAGGTCGGCAGCCTGGGCTAGCAGGGTGGATGTCGTTTGAGTTTCTGTTTGTGTTCCATCCATAGACGGATGTTGATATTTTGTAAGATGATGTTGTATTCGTGTGTCATTGTATGCCTTATGTATGTATCCCCATCTATTATGTAATGTTGATGTAATGATATCCACCTTGCAAAAGCATCTTCAAGATGCGCTTCTATCCTTGGTGGGACCTTCGAGTTCCTTTAGGATAGGGCCGCATCTTGGGCGTGACAAGTTGGTATCAGAGCCTCGACCGACCTTAGGAGCCCCTTGATTGATCGTGTAGTTTGGCCGTTGTTGAGTCTAGAAGAAAACTGTTTTCAGAGTCTAGTTATATCGGAGAGTAGGAATTCTTTTTACTCCTCTGCCCCTTCGTCGCTCTGGTAAGGAATCTTGACATAGGTGTTTTGAATTACTCCTCTTCCCATTCAAAATTTTCTTTAGGATCACGTGGTTACTTTCGTGAGTTGTCCATCCTCTTTTGTCCGGTGCATCTCTCGTCAAGTCGACTCGACCCTCTTTGTCTTTTGGGAGATCTATTGTCAGTTCTTTCTCTTTCGACGTTTTTTCCCTGTCCGAAGTTGTTTTCTTTTCCCACCCGCCCACCCTTCTTCCTCTCGGAACCGGAGTTCGTAATCGAGTATCCATCCTACTCGTGTGAAGTCTTTGCTTCCTTTCCTTAATGATTTCAACTGGTGTTTTCTCTTCAAGATATTCGTCGATTCCCCCTTCCAGTTGCCTGTGTTTTTTCCCGCCCTCCCACCCCTTTTCTTCCCGGAGTCTGAGCATCTATTCGAGAAGCTATTTCATTCGTGTGGAGCCTCTTCAGTCTTTCGTCAATTGTTTCAACCGGTGTTCTCTCGTTTTGTGCAGCATTCTTCATCTCTTTTTCTTCTCCGGTGGACTCAATCCATGTTTTTGCCGGTTGATCACATTCTTTTCCCTTGGATCAAATGTTTCCCCATGCTCGTTTGCCTCTCGCTAGTTTATCCTTCCGGAGTGTTCAAGACATCTCAGGAGATTCGTCTGTGTTTCAATTGTTCCGGTGCATCATCTATCTGTTCAAAAATCCTTTTCAACGGTGTTTTCTTTTAGTGGGCCCTAACCCACGGGTCTTTTCCTAGGATCTTACCTGACTCTTCTAATTCCCCCAGAGTTATTCTCAATTCTTTTCAAAGTGTGACGTAAGAATGGATTCCATCAGTCACATGCCTTTTCCAAGATCGTTTTCAAATTCTTTTCATTGTTGGCTCAACCTCTTCGCTTTTCATTCTCCCGGAGTATCTCAGTAATTTTGGTGGTGTTTCTCGTCGTCATTTGAAGATTGAAGAAGAGTTTTCCTCTAAATCTTGTCTGTTCTCTCGAAGTTTCGTGGTTCTAGCTTCATGTTATCATCTCATATTATCCCATTTGTCAGATATTCTTTTCTTAACCATCCGGAGTATTTCAGGAGTTGATTTCTGTTTCTCTTCACCGGAGGCCATCATTCCAGTTATCGTTCTCTATTTATCCTGGCGCTTCGTTCAAATGTTCTTTAATCAGCTTGTTATCTCTTTGTGTTTTTGCATCTAAATCACCTCTAGCATATTTGTTCTTCTAATTCTTCCCGGTGATTCATTCTCTTTCATTAGTCATTTTCGAATTCTTACGGTGCTTCGTTCAAGATTCTTTTCCTTGTTTATCATATTAATCCATTCGTTCTTTTCAATCCTACCGGTGGTTCATGAAGACCTTCTCAAGTTTGCGATATGTCACTTCTCAATTCCTTTTCAAGAAGAATAAGTAGTATGCAAAATCCATTGCTTGTCATCAATTTAATTTGATGAAGGATAACCATACAATAGATCTTATTCTTATTTCATCCAAGTGAGTAATCCCTTCTTTTCGAGTTTGTTCTTGGTAAATAAATTCTAGTTCCAAGTGTTTTCATCTTTTCTTTTCCGAAGTTCAAATTTCCTCGACCATCTCGTCGGAACCTCCATCTAAATCATTGCAATGCTCATCTTATTCTTTCATCCTTCATTCTATCTCATCATCCTTTTCGTTACCGGAGTTCTTCATGGTGGTTCTTCATGATTTAATTCATTCTTTCAAGTGTTCATCAAGATTCTTGTTGGTGGAGTTCAAGTATCCTTCTTCTCGCGTCTCGAAGTGCAATTAATTCTCCGTATCCTTTTGAAGTGGAGTTTTGCATTTCTTCGTTCTTCTCAGCTATTTAATCTTTTCTGTTTGTGGCCGGTTACCACCTTATGATCTTGAGATGTTACCTATAAGACCACAACAAGCTTATTCTTTAGTTGTTGAATTTCCAACAACTCCGTTCAATCCTATCTTCTAAGGTTGCTTTCAATTTCATTCATGGCACAAGTTGTCATCTTCTTCTCCGTTCTTTTCTTTCAACTTTTTCAATTCTTCCGGAGGCATTGTGTTGCTTATCTCGTCAAGTGTCATTTCATCTTGTGAAGTTCATGTTCTATTCCTTCCATGTTCAGCCGGAGTGCTGCCTAAATCCTTTTCAGTCTATTTTTTTCTTATCTCGTTCTAACCAGAGTGGTTTCAGAGTCTATCTTGTTCGTTGAGCTTTTGATTCTCGTCTTAGTCGTCATTCCTCTATTCTTCCCGAGTGCTCTCGACTCTTTTCTCCTCTCTATTTTGTTCTTATCTCACCTCATCCCTTTTCCCTTCCGTCTCGGTCCTAATATCTCGGGATGAGATCTCTTGCTAGTGGAGGAGTGTTGTAACGCCCCGGATTCGATGCGCCAGGTGTCTGCCAGTTATTCGCCGTCATTGCCATGTCATGTGCTTGTGTGTTGCATTTTGCCATGTCATCATCTGCATTTCATATCATGTCATCTTGTGCATCTCATTTTGCATACGTGTTCGTCTCATGCATCCGAGCATTTTCCCCATTGTCCGTTTTGCAATCCGGCACTCCTATGTCATCCGGCGTTCCCTTTTTGCCTCTTCTCTTGTGCGGGCGTTAAATGATCTCGGAATGGACTGAGGTTTGCCAAGCGGCCTTGGTATACCACCGGTAGACCGCCTGCCAAGTTTCGTGCCATTTGGAGGTCGTTTGATACTCCAACGGTTAACCGGGTAACCGTAAAAATCTCTTTTGTGTGCAGCCCAACACCCCCTCCAAAGTGGCCCAAAACCCATCCTAACCCCCTCTATGCTCTCGGTCTTTCGATCACGATCGTGTGGGCGAAAACCGCACCCCATTTGGAGTCTCCTAGCTCCCTTTACTTATTTAAACTCATCCTCCCCCAAAATTCGCGGATGATTCCACCCCTAACCCTAGCCCCGCTCCCGTCGCGCTGCCGGACATGTCCGCTTCCCCGCCGGACATGTCCGCTTCTCCGCCCCCGGCCAACCGCGCGTTGCCACGTGGCCTCCCGCCGCGGCCCGCCACCGCGGCCTGGCGAACCCGTAGCGGGCCCGCCCGGCCCGTGCCCTGCCCGTGCCGCCGTCCGCCTCCCGCCGGAGATCGCGCGCTCCGCCGGCGCGCGCCGCCCGCCCGTGGCCGCCGCCTCGACCCTCCGCCTTCGCCGCCGTCCGCCGCCGCCAGCGGGCCTCTCCGCTCCTCAGCCGTGGCCCGCCTCGCCTCCCTGCCCCGAGCTGGCTCGGCTCCTCGCCGGAGTGCCGCCCACGCCTCCCGGCCGCGCCGCCCAGCCTCCGTGCCGCCGGCGCCCAGCTCCGCCGGTCGCCGCGCCCGCCGCCGGCCGGATCCGCCCGGACCCGGTCCGGGGCCATCTCCCCGCGCCGCCTTCGTCCTTCTCCGGCCCCCGCGTCCATCTCCGGCGAGCTAGCTCCGGCCGTCCTCGAGTTCCTCGCCAGATCCAGATCGGGAAGACAAAGGTTGACCCCATTTTTTCGTCTAAGTCCCCGAAATATTTTGCATAATGTTGCCCTGTTCATCGCATCATAACTTGCTGCATACTGCTCGGTCTCGTGCGTGTAATATGTCAAATTGTTCGTATTGACGAGTACTTCATTTCATTCCATTGCATCATGTCCATTTGAGTCCAGCTTGATGCCTGAATCATTGTTGCAAGGGTGCTATATGATGCTAACCTGCTGAAACTGTTATAACATGCTCATTTGTCATTTTTGCCATGTTTGATGTGTGCATCCTATGAGGTTGATGTCTACATATGTTTTGATCTATGTTATGCCATCTTTACAGAGGTGCAGTCCATGTATTTTTGTGAGTTGTGTGCTGAGTGCATCAAGCTTGTTCAGTAGGGTACTTGCTGTTACTGTTTTGTTAGGCTGAATCTGTTATTTTGTGATGCCATGTAAACCTACTGCTACAAGTTATTCTATGCATAGTCTGGAGATGTTCACTAAGGATGATTTGTTATGCATGTCATGCTCTATCCATTCATGCCCCTAGTTCCATTTATAGCCTGCTGTAGCTTGTTGTAATCTTGCTCCAAAGTTGCTAAATAATGTTGCTGTCAGCCTGTTAACATTAAGTTCAGTTTTGCCATCTATTTTGCTAGTGATCCATGCACCCTATGAACTTGCTCTTGCCATGTCTAGCTTCATAGATATGCCATCTTATGTTGGTTGCCTTGCCATGCCAGGTATTGATCTGTGGTGCGTGGTTCAAGCTCGCCAACGTGCATACTTATTGTTGTTCCTGCCATGTATGAATCTGTCATATAACTTGCCATGTTTACATGGGTGCCATCATATTTTCTGTGCCCTTTTGGCTCATGGTCAGTAAGGGACATTTGTTCTATGAGTTTAGTAGATTCATTCCATGCCTTTTCTAGCCATGTTAAGTTCCTGTAGCATGTTATTTGATAGCTCTAAACATTGCAACCTGATGTTATTTCTGCCAAGCCTGAAACTGTTATAATTTAGAATCTTCCCATGTCCTTTTGAGCATGTTCTAGTCTTTTCTGGAGATAGCTCAGTGTTCATGTTTTGTCATGATTTACCTGTACTTCATGCTCATGCCTTTTGTTCTTATGTTGGGGTGCTGTAGCTTATTGTTTTGATGCTTGCAAGATGCCTAGTTGCTGTTTGGACAACTTGTCCTTTAAACTTGTATAGAGTGTATGTGTTGAACCGTTGCTCCGTTTTAAGTGTGCTCTATATGAAACTTGCTTAAAATTGCATGTAGTTTCATATTATCATGTTGCATCCTTGTTTTGAGGTGTTTGCTTGATGTTTGGATGCATTTAGCATCAATGCCATGTTAACTTGTTTTGCTCATATCTTCTAGGCCGTAGCTCCGAACTAAACGAACTTTATATGTAACTTGACTAGAATCTCATGTAGATCGTCTTGGTGCATTTTAACTTGCTGTTTAATAACTTCAACTTAATGTTTGTTCAGATCTGGACCAACTTTGAAACTTGCATATGAGGACTTATCGGAATTGTTATATGTTGTTCCCGGCCTCATTTAAACTTGCTTTGATGTGTTGCTCTTGTTTGCATCGTCTCTTGCCATGAGTAGCCTCATGTAGTTTTGTCATGCATCATGCTTGGTTGTGCATCATGCCTAGTTCATATGTGGTGTGTTTACTATGTTGTCTGCTTCTTCTCGATAGTTCCCGTTTTGTTGCGATCATGAGGATTCGTTCGTCTACGCTTGGTTCGTCTTCGTGGCTTCATCTTCTTCATGGACTCGTTCTTCTTCCTTGCGGGATTTCAGGCAAGTTGACCACTACCCTGGATCTCACTACTATCATTGCTATGCTAGTTGCTTCGTTCTATCGCTATGATGCTCTTCCTATCACTTGTTCTTCAAGCCTCCCCAAATTGCCATGAACCTCTAACCTTTGACACCCTTCCTAGCAAACCGTTGTTTGACTATGTTACCGCTTTTGCTCAGCCCCTCTTATAGCGTTGCGAGTTGCAGGTGAAGTTGAAGATTGCTCCATGGTGGACAGGGTTATGTTGGGATATCACAATATCTCTTATATTATTAATGCATCTATATATTTGGTAAAGGGTGGAAGGCTCGGCCTTATGCCTGGTGTTTTGTTCCACTTTTGCCGCCCTATTTTCTGTCATACCGGTGTTATGTTCTCGGATTTTGCGTTCCTTACGCGGTCGGGTGATTTATGGGACCCCCTTGATAGTTCGCTTTGAATAAAACTCCTCCAGCAAGGCCCAACCTTGGTTTTACCATTTGCCTCACCACCACCTACTTTTCCCTTGGGAGTAATTAACCCAAGGGTCATCTTTATTATAGCCCCCCGGGCCAATGCTTGTCTAAGTGTTGGTCCAAAGTAGAGCACCGTGCGGGACCATCCCTTGGCAACTTGGGTTACGTCGGTACCTGTACACTTAGCTTATCTGGTGTTGCCCTGAGAACGAGATATGTGCAGCTCCTATCGGGATTGTTGGCGCACCGGGCGGTCTTGCTGGTCTTGTTTTACCATTGCTGAAATGTTTTGTAAACCGGGATTCCGAGACTGATCGGGTCTTCCTGGGAGAAGGTATATCCTTCGTTGATCGCGAGAGCTTATCATGGGCTAAGTTGGGACACCCCTGCAGGGTATAAACTTTCGAGAGCCGTGCCCGCGGTTATGTGGCAGATGGGAATTTGTTAATGTCCGGTTGTAGATAACTTGACACCTAATCCGAACTAAAACGCATCAACCGCGTGTGTATCCGTGATGGTCTCTTCTCGGCGGAGTTCGGGAAGTGAACACGGTCTTCGGGTTATGTTTGACGTAAGTAGGAGTTCAGGATCACTTCTTGATCATTGCTAGCTTCACAACCGTTCCGTTTGTTCTCTTCTTGCTCTTATTTGCGTATGTTAGCCACCATACTTGCTTAGCCGCTGCTGCAACCTCATCACTTTACCCCTTCCTTTCTCATTAAGCTTTGCTAGTCTTGATACCCATGGTAATGGGATTGCTGAGTCCTCGTGGCTCACAGATTACTACAACAACAGTTGCAGGTACAGGTTATACGATGATCTTGACGCAAGAGCGATGATTGCTAGTTTTGGAGTTCTTCTTCTGCTTCTTCTTCGATCAGGGGATAGGTTCCAGGTCTGCAGCCTGGGCTAGCAGGGTGGATGTCGTTTGAGTTTCTGTTTATGTTCCATCCGTAGACGGATGTTGATCTCTTGTAAGGTGATGTTGTATTCGTGTGGCATTGTATGCCTTATGTATGTATCCCCATCTATTATGTAATGTTGATGTAATGATATCCACCTTGCAAAAGCGTCTTCAAGATGTGCTTCTATCCTTGGTGGGACCTTCGAGTTCCTTTAGGATAGGGCCGCATCTTGGGCGTGACACTCTGGGACTCTAATCTCTATTCTATTCAGGTTAAATGATTTTGCAAACTCTAACATTAGGTTCTCGTAAACACTTCCTCCTGGAGAGCCGCTCATTCCAAATGATAGCCTGCTTCACCAGAAGATTCTGAAGATACTTGTCGATGTTTTTCCGAGACCCTTGTGCGCATCGCTTTTGCAATTCCTTTCCATCGATAAACCCCTATGGATGACCACATACACTTTGCATTCATACAATCATTCCCTTGTTGGTCTTGTTATTACAAGATACCCCGAAATCCTCTCTATTGTTCCGAGAATATTTTGTGCCTACTGACTTGTAGTTCTTTGCCACATGAATACCCCTACGGATAATTCCTCGCACTTACCGAGTATCGCTCATACCCAGTTGTTCATGTGTTTCACAAAAGTCTTCAAATACTATTCAATCTTCCAAAAATCTTCAGCAGCCTATTGCTCTTGAAATTCTTCCTTGCTTGCATTATGGTTCATCCCATAAGTCTACTAATCTTATTGGCATCCTTTGTCACTATAATTTTGAGTACGTTGATTCAACTTGTGCGAGAATGCACGCAATCATCAGTTGATCCTTATAAATTATTTTCCGGCTCAGACGTCTTTCTGAACCTGAGTTGGTTCTCGACCAATCAGATTGCCGTCGGTTGTACCCCTAAGTCTATTCAACTTATCCATCCTTTATCAGAGCTTTTTTCTGATTCCTTGATTTGGAAATCATCATTCTTTTGCATTCAAGCTTGAATTAGTCAGTTGTTTCTATAATCTGATCTCCTTGCATTCTTTCTTCTCCTGATTGAGTACCAATGCTCACATCAGATCCCTTGTGGACCACCAGATCCTTTGTCGGATTTTATCCAATAGTGTACTTCATAGTTAATCACCTTGTGAGTTCTTTCCCAGATACATAATATCTCTGGTAAATTGTATACTCTATTTTGGCCAACCATGCTTTGCCTTCGAGCTTGTGTTATTTACTCTTGTAGTTTGACGTACATGTTTCTAAGATGCCCCGATGGGTTGAACCTATGCCTTCCCTAATCCATGTGAACCCGAGAGTTTTTACGAGTCATACTCTTCTGGTGTTTTGCCAGATATAATTTCAACACTACAACTTCATCGAAAGAGAGAAGTGAAAGGAAGGTTATGCACTGAAGAAGTGGGAGTTGACCTTGAACTTTGTGTTCATGCCCATGGACCCGATGTGAACTTATCATGGAAGCTTCTTGTGATAATGATAATCTCCTTGTTATAAGTTCATCTGGTATCTATGTTTGGTCCTTCGCAACCATGGTTCTGACCATGATGGTGCCCCTTTGATTCCATTTCTTGGACAAGTTAAAGCACTTGTCTTCTACAGATCAATGCATCTCCACAACCTCTATTTTGATCTTCCTCCGAGTATTACCCTCCGCTATCTTGAGAATAACAAAAAAACTATGTTGTTTTCTATGTGTCTTCATCTAATATTGCCTCTCACCGATTTCAGATTTCCCCGGGTTCTGAGTTATTAGTCACTCGAGAACGCCGGTAAGTGAATCAGTTCTGCACTCTGATTCAATAAGTCTAAGTAATTTTCATTGCTTATGAGTGTAATCCTTCCAGTCTTTCCTAGACTGATTGGCGATATCATTATCATGCTAAATTTTAACTGTGCTTCTTGGTACTTCTTCCCGGAGCACAATTTTTTACGATGAGCTAAGCCTACGTCAATATTCCTCGTCATATCATTTCTACTTGAACAACAAGCTTGATTTTAATTTTTTGCCATACCCATGGTTCCAATAACCTTTCGCTTCATCATTCCTTTAACTTGAAGTCATCGCCGATCGATTACATCTTCCTGAAATCTCTCGACAATTGTGTCGTGATCATCATCAACATCCTGTAATCTACCAGGATGTCAATCGACTTCATGATGAGAAATACCAGCCTTGACCCTCGATGATTTGTATTATCATTGACCACATGCTTGCCTTCCCCCCAATACAAACTTGTTCATATAATTTTGGAAATACATCCTTTTTGACATGTCGATGGATTGCAGTTGAACCCATCGACCACATCCTCATCTTCCCTTATTGAAATTGTATGACTTATTTTATAAGTTGTTCCGATGGAACCTTTGTGTATCCAAAGACTGACCTTTACCTAATGACCATGTCAATACTAGCCCGAAACATGACCGTGGTTCTCCGAACATCATTAAGAACATTGGAGGCGCAATGCTAAAGGTTTCATGATCACTTATCCAAACACTGTTGTATGGGGTAACGGCATGAATTTACTTTCCCCTTACCTAAATGGTAATCTACTTACTATCTTTTCATGGATACCATCCTCTACTTGTTCTTGGAAAAGATATACTCTTGATACTCGGGTTTAAACACATTTTCCTTTCTATTGGTCTGATTAATATACTAATCATATATTCATTTCCATTCTTTTGTTTAACCTTTCTTGTGATCTATATAGATATGAGCAGTAATATTTCCCTGCTTATATAGACACCTCAGTGTGCAACTCTGTCAGTGAGACCTTGTTACTATTGTTGATGACATTCCGATAACCACCGATGGACGAGAACTTTGCCTATAGGTCCGCCTCGTTTCTACGAGCAGGAAAATGCTTCTCTTCGTCCCTCGCCCTTGGTACCAACAGTGATGCCAACATAATTGACAGGCTATCCTCTGACCTGCCTTGCCATCCTAACCGTGCAAAATGTTAGTGCCCTTCCCACTTTAACCCACATGGTGGGCCCATAACCCACAGTTCCACAGGATCGAAACCTGACTCTACATCCTTGATTCTGAAGTACCCTTTGCACTTGCCTTCGTATGTAATTCATGAGCCACCGTCCTAGAGATGATCTATTCTGGTATCAGACGCAATACTTATTCCGTTGCTCTGAACCCCTTCACACTCTATTCAGGAATCGAACAGTTGTTTACCCGTCCGAAACTTTCGTACCATCTTATAAGGCTCTTGATGTGTTTCATGTAATCAAATCGAGAGATACTTCTGTCACACTCCCTAAATTGTCCGTCAGATAATTAACCCTATAAGGGTCAGTTCTCCTGAAGTTACTATTTTCTTTCCCACTTAAATCTCGGGACGAGATTTCTTGTAGTGGAGGAGATTTGTAACATCCCCAGCATCACCCTACAGTGATCTCCTCTTAATCATGACAAGTCATCATCATTGCAATGCTTGATCATAGTGGTGAAACATCTTATTTCAAAATCCTTATCTGAATTCAAATTCAAATGCAAGTGGAATTTGAAGTTGCTCAAATATTGCTGCAAAAATGTTCATCATTTAGCAAATATTCCAAAAACAAATGTTGTTAAGGAAAACAACATCACCATCTACTACAAAATGGTTCTAAGCATTTTAAACAGTGCCAAAACAACATTATTACTGCCATTTCCATTATTGAAAATTTCAAATGGAATCAGAACATGTCGAAACTTTTTATGGCAGAGCACAATATTCCATAGTATTTGTTTTGGCCAGTGGCATATTTTTGCAAGGTCAATTGTGGCTAAAAACAAAAAACAAAAAACAAAAACTACTAAAAAGAGAGAAGGAAAGAGGTGTGGGAGAGCCCCTGGCCTCCCCCTAGGCCTCGGCCCACCTAGCCTGCACACGCCGCTGAGGGGGATAAGACCAAGTCTCCCCCTTGGCCTCGTCAGCACCCAGGATCTTTTCCCTCCTTCCTCGCTCGTTCCCCTCTCCCTCACGCGCTCGCTCCTCCCGAGAATCACTATCACCATGCGGCGGTCGATCCCGTGGCCACCGGGCCCCTCCGGCCTCGTCGGCCTGTCCTGGAGCTCCAGCGTCGTCGTCCTCTTCGTCTGGTGCCACTGGACCACACTGGGGGCCACCGGAGCGCCCGCCTCGACTCCTTCTTCCTCCTCTCCTTCGCCGTCGCCGTGCTGCATCGCCACCACGGCCACCGTCACCGCCTCACCTCGCCACTGTGCCCAACGTCTTCGCCACTATCTTCCATGTCGCCTAACGCCTTTCGTTGGAGCCAAGGGACCCTGCAGCGCCAAGCCCCTTCGTTTGCATCTCCGGCCGCCACCGATCCCCTCCGACTCTGGAATCAGTCTGCTGCTACTAAGCTGACCATAGGCCACCATGAGCCGCTCGGTGAGCTCCTCCCTCCCTCCATCCCTCTCCTTGTGCCGTGTACATTGCCGTAGTTAGCTCGTCTCCGCGCTATGTTCTGTCCGCCGCATGACCTCATCGCCGGCGTGGCCATGGTGACCATATGGTCCCGTGTGTGCCACCGTTGCACTCCCCGCATCAAGTAGACGCCATAGCCACCTCGCGCTACTTGTTTTCCATGCAGTAGCTCCGATTCTGACAACGACCGAACTCCGGCGTCCGCCTCGCCGCTCGCCGTTGCTGCTACCAACCACCGCAACCTCTGCCGCCACCCTAGATCGCTTCGCCGTCGTCTGCTCGTTCGAACGAGCCTAGCCACGCTCCTGCCCATGCCCTGTGGACGAATCCCGACCGCCTCCCGTGCCGCTCCGCCACTGGAGAGGTCACCGGCGTCGCTCTGGCCGCCGTGCTGACCTGGAACTGGTTGGCCCCGCCCCCGAGTCACTGACCGCGGTTCCTGCGGGCCTCCTTTGACCTATTGACTTGGGTCAACGCTGACTGGGCAGCCCTGTGTCTATGACATGCGGGCCCCACTCCATTAAACTGTTTAAAACAAATAGATAATTAGGTAATTAATTAATTTAGTTAATTAAATGGCTAAGCACCCACTGACAGTAGGCCCCACATGATTATTAGTCTAATTAGATTAAACTAACCCCATTGTTAGTACACTGTCAATGACAATGGGTCCCACTGGACCCACCTATTTGGTTTGACTGGTCAACCGACCAGTTGACCTGCTGATGTCACCTCTACATCATGCTGATGTCACACAACCACTGTTTTGGATGATGTTGATTTAAATAAATAAAAATAATGTTAGAAAATGTTTAAATCCTTTAAAATCAGTAGAAATTAAACCGTAGTTTAGGTCGGAAAACTTTGTACATGAATGTTGCTCAGAACGACGAGACGAATCTAATCGTGCCGTCTGTTTTCATGTCGGAACCCTCAACGTAGGTGAACCCATAACTTTTAGTCCATTTCCGATAGATGAATAGTGCCTATACACCGGTTATTAAATTCAACTTTAATCCTAAAGTAACTAAATGACTTAGACATATCTTTAGGCAACCATGCACTACACGTTAGCATAGCATACTCTGTGTTGCATATGATTACAGTGTATTTATCTGTTTCTTCCCCCCTCTTCTCTCAGTAGACCCCGAGACTGATGCTGTCCCTGTGATCGACTACGTCATCGACGACACCACTGACGACCCTGCCTTTGCTGCTGAGCAACCAGGCAAGCACCCCCCTTTTTGAACATTCCGATATCGCCTATTCTCTTCTCTCTTATGCTTGCATTAGAAATTGTTGCTGCTACTGCTTTACCTATTCTGATGCATAGCCTGATCTTGTACCCTGCTATTGTTACATACTTGTTTATCCTAAACTGCTTAGTATAGGCTGGTTAGAGACCCATCAGAGACCCCATGTTGACCCAACTGCTCCGCTGGATTATCAGAAGACCCAATCAATGGGATTGAAGACCAGTCCCCAGCACTGCACCACACTCCCCTTAGTTGTATGACACCCCTGCCTTACTATTGAGTGCCAAGGGTGATACCTCATCAACACTTCTGATGTTAACCTTGTAGGTTAGTTCATTGGTTATGGTCATCGAGGGTGATTCCTCCTTCTCCACTCCCGATAATGAAACTGTCGTGCAACTCCACAAGAGTGGACCTCGAGGGTGATTCCTCCTTTGTTCACCTTGATGATAACATCAGGTGGAATTCCATCGAGGGTGATTCCTCAGGGTTCCCCTTGGTGTTAGACACACGGTTACTATGGTTACTATGACTTTACATTGAACCATGTTACTAAAGATGGGTCGGCCCTGAGGGGTGCCAGTGCGAGCTTAATTGCGAGTGATGTGGAGTCGGGTTGACCTGGAAGGTCCCCGCGAGATAACTTCGTGGCGTGGCTGGGCATTCTTAGCCCTTGTCACAAGTCCTCGAGACGGGGCGACGGGGTCACATCGATCGTGAGTCTCTGCTCGTTATCGCGTGCTCCTAATACACTACGATTTGGATATTTGATCCGAGGGGCCTCTAGCCTGATAACACTAACCATCACGTGGGCATAGTATGGGTGTTCTGCGTCATATGCATCAGCCGAAGCTTAATAGATGTCAGCGACTGAGCGGCGCACGCCGGGTTGGACTGCGTAAGCACCTGCCATTTTTACGAGGTAGCTAGGTCTACTCATCGGTCGCCCACACAACGTGCAGGAGTTCCCGGGGCGACGGCCCAAGACCCCTGGGAGCATAGGTTTAGACTGGCGTGCTGACCTCTCTATTAAGCCTAGGTCGGGTTGCAGCGTATCGTTTGGCCGATGCCGGGCATGACCTAGGAAATTGTGTCCGACCGGAGTTAATCGAGCGTGGTGGGTAAGTTGGTGCACCCCTGCAGGGAATAAAACATCTATCGATAGCCTGTCCTACGGTAACGGACACTTGGAGTTGTATCCCGATCGATACAACTAGAACTGGATACTTGAGATGAGAAATGGATAGTATGGCTTTGGGATTGCTTTCTTGCAGAGAGTCGAGGAAGAATCTCTGGGCGAGGTTAATGACACTTCTACTACTTTACTTTATGACACTCTTCTCTCTTATGTTGCTGCAAGATGCTTGAAGCTGCTTGAAGATGCTAGTCTTCGATAGGACTAGGCTCTTCCCTCTATTCTGGCATTTCTGCAGCCCAGTCCACATATACAGCCTTCCTTTGATAATGTTGCATATGTAGTGTAGATCCTTGCTTGCTGAGTACTTCGGATGAGTAGTTGATACGTCTCCAACGTATCTATAATTTTTGATTGTTCCATGCTATTATATGACCCGTTTTGGATGTTTATGGGCTTTACTTTACACTTTTATATCATTTCTGGGACTAACCTACTAACCGGAGGCCCAGCCCGAATTGTTGTTGTTTTTTGCCTATTTTAGTGTTTTGAAGAAAAGGAATGTCAAACGGAGTCCAAACGGGATGAAACCTTCGGGAGCGGTCTTTTTGGAACAAATGCAAATCTGGAGACTTGGAGTGGAAGTCAAGGAACAAGCAAGGCGGCCACGAGGGTGCCTGGCGTGCCCCCTACAGGTGGGCGCGCCCCCCACCCTCGTGGGCCCCTCGAGCATCCACCGACCTACTTCTTCCTTCGATATATACCCACGTACCCCGAGAACATTAGAACAGACCACGAAAACCTAATTCCACAGCCGCAACCTTCTGTATCCGCGAGATCCCATCTTGGAGCCTTCGCCGGCGCTCCGCCGGAGGGGGAATCAACAACGGAGGGCCTCTACATCATCTCCAAGGCCCTTCCGATGAGTTGTGAGTAGTTTACCACAGACCTTCAGGTCCATAGTTATTAGCTAGATGGCTTCTTCTCTCTCTCTTTGAATATCAATACGAAGTTCTCCTCGATCTTCTTGGAGATATTTTTGATGTAACTCTTTTTGCGATGTGTTTGAGATCCGATGAATTGTGGGTTTATGATCAAGTTTATCTATGAGAAATATTTGAATCTCCTCTGAATTATTTTATGTGTGATTAAGTTATCTTTGCAAGTCTCTTCGAATTATCAGTTTGGTTTGGCCTACTAGATTGATCTTTCTTGCAACGGGAGAAGTGCTTAGCTTTGGGTTCAATCTTGCGGTGTCCTTTCCCAGTGACAGCAAGGGCAACAGGGCACATATTGTATTTTTGCCATCGAGGATAAAAAGATGGGGTTTATATCATATTGCATGAGTTTATCCCTCTACATCATGTCATCTTTCTTAATGTGTTACTCTGTTCTTTATGAACTTAATACTCTAGATGCATGCTGGATAGCGGTCGATGTGTGGAGTAATAGTAGTAGATGCTGGTAGGAGGCGATCTACTTGTCACGGTCGTGATGCCTATATACTTGATCATGCCTAGATAATCTCATAATTATTTGCTTTTCAATCAATTGCTCGACAGTAATTTGTTCACCCACCATAATACTTATGCTATCTTGAGAGAATCCACTAGTGAAACCTATGGCCCCTGGGTCTATCTTTTATCATATAAGTTTACCATCTACTTTTATTTGCATCTTTACTTTTCCAATCTATATCATAAAAATACCAAAAATATGTATCTTATCATATTATCTCTATCAGATCTCACTTTCGCAAGTGGCCGTGAAGGGATTGACAACCCGTTTATTGCGTTTGTTGCGAGGTTCCTGTTTGTTTGTGTAGTTGCGTGGGACTTTTGAGGAGCCTCCTACTGGATTGATACCTTGGTTCTCAAAAACTGAGGGAAATACTTATGCTACTTTGCTACATCACCCTTTCCTCTTCAAGGAAAACCAACGCAAGCTCAAAACGTAGCAAGAAGGATTTCTGGCGCCGTTGTCGGGGAGGTCTTTGCTCAAGTCAAGACATACCAAGTAGCCATCACAAACTCATCTCCCTCGCATTACATTATTTGCCATTTGCCTCTCGTTTCCTCTCCCCCACTTCACCTTTTCCTTTTCTTTGCCTTCTTCCCGTATGTCTTTTTGTTTGTGTTTCCATGTTCCATCTATTTGCTTGCTAAAAATCTATTGATATGGATCCACTTAAAGTGTTCTACTTGGATCATCTTCGATTCTTATGCGCTCGTGCTGAAACCCCAACTAGCCCAGTTGATGGGAAATCTTTAGATGAGCATGCTCATTTTGTCCGTCACCGTTTGTCTGAAAAGGGGAGACTCTTATGGGATCAAATAAATAGATTGTTGTGTTATGCTTGGAATCTTTGTGAAATTTATGATTTTACTTGTTGCTCTAAGAACCCTAAAAAACACCTTCCCTACCTATGTGAGTTTAATGACAATGAAATCTTATCTTCTTATGCTAAGGGTGTTTATAGTTACTATGATATCGAACAAATTGAAGAATTTATTGCTTTTAAGGGTGCTTATGAAGTTGCTTCTTTGATTGAATGTATGATATTACTCTCTATGAATCTGAAATTTTTGACATACTTAAGTATTGCTATGAAAACTATGCTCATAATGTCTATGTCAAAGAGTTTTTTGAGAGAATGACCGTTGCTTTGGAAGAAAATAATGATATGCATGAATCTATAGATAATGATGATTCCGATGATTTGATTGAAATATCCCTTGATGAACATGATGCTTGCTATTCTTGTGGCCATGATGCCAATATTTATGAAGATGAATTTGCTATAGTTCCTTATGTTAAACATGAGATCGCTGCTATTGCACCCATACTTGGTAGTTCCTTCGATAAAAAGCATGATTGCAATGATTTTACTATAATTTCTCTTAATGTCAATTGTGCTAATAATATGCAAAACCCTAAGCTTGGGGATGCTAGTTTTGCTATGTCTACTACTTGTTGCAATGATCATGATTGGGGTGATTCTTCTTTTGATCTTGAAAATTTATTTAACCCCCATGATGAATATGAGATTGATAATAGTGTTTGCAATATTATTGAAAGTGGGTTTGGAAGAGTGTCAACTTTAGATCCCACATATTTGGATTTTGATCAATCTTATGAAATTTTTGATAAAAGTGGGCTTGGAGAGGTCATGACTTTAGTTAATGTTAATCCCACTATTTCGGAAGAGTGTCAACTTCGCATGCATGTGGATCGTGTTGAAAATATTCTATGGGATAGCTATTTTGTTGAATTTGCCTATGATCCTACATGTAATTATTATGAGGGGGGAAAATATCATTGTATAAATTTTCATGTTACTAAATTACCTCTCGTTATGTTGAGATTGCTATTGTTTCTTTCCGCTTCCTTGCATATGCTAATTTTTGCTTCATATGATAATTTGTTTGCCTATAATATGCCTGTGCATAGGAAGTATGTTAGACTTAGATGTGTTTGTCATGTGTTTCATGATGCTCTCTTTGCGCTTCAATCCTTGTCTTTCATGTGAGCATCATCGTAATCTCAATGCCTAGCTAGGGGCGTCAAACGATAGCGCTTGTTGGGAGGCAACCCAATTTTATTTTTGTTCCTTTCTTTTTTTGCTTCTGTTTAGTAATAAATTTTCCATATAGCTTCTGTTCAGATGTGTTTTCATGTTTTAATTAGTGTTTGTGCCAAGTAGAACCTATAGGATAACCTACGGCGATAGTTAATTTGATTCTGCTTGAAAACAGAAACTTTGCATGCACGAAAATAATTTTAGTAAATCACAGAAACGTGATTTTGCGTTGATTCCTTTTGCTGTAGATCAATAAACAAATTTCCCAGGAATTCCTATTTTGGTAGGAGTTTTAGAGTTCCGGAAGTATTCTAAAGTTACAGATTGCTTCAGAGTGTTCTGTTTTTGACAGATTCTGTTTTTTTGTGTGCTGTTAGCTTATTTTGATGCATCTATGGCTAGTATCAAGGGGTATGAACCATAGAGAAGTTGGAATACAGTAGGTTTAACACCAATATAAATAAATAACGAGTTCATTACAGTACCTTATGTGGTGGTTTTTCTTTCTTGCACTAACGGAGCTTATGAGACTTCCTGTTGAGTTTTGTGTTGTGAAGTTTTCAAGTTTTGGGTAAAGATTTGATGGACTATGGAATAAGGAGTGGCAAGAGCCTAAGCTTGGGGATGCCCATGGCACCCCAAGATATTCAAGGATAACCAAAAGCCTAATCTTGAGGATGCCCCGGAAGGCATCCCCTCTTTCGTCTTCATCTATCGGTAACTTTACTTGGAGCTATATTTTTATTCGCCACATGATATGTGTTTTGCTTGGAGTGTCTTGTATGATATCAGTCTTTTCTTTCTAGATTACCACAATCATCCTTTCTATACACACCTTTTGTGAGAAACCCACATGATTTAGAACTTATTAGAATACTCTATGTGCTTCACTTATATCTTTTGAGTTAGATAGTTTTGTTCTAGTGCTTCACTTCTATCTTTTAGAGCACGGCGGTGGCTTTATTTTGTGGAAATTGTTGGTATCTCATGATTCACTTATATTATTTTGAGAGTCTCTTATAACAGCATGGTATTTGCTATGGTTATAAAATTGGTCCTAGAATGATGGGCATCCAAGTTGGGTATAATAAAAACTATCATAGAAAGTGAATTGGATGCTATGATCAATTTGATACTTGATAATTGTTTTGAGATATAGAGGTGGTAATATTAGAGTCATGCTAGTTGGGTGATTATGAATTCAAAGAATACTTGTGTTGAAGTTTGTGATTCCCATAGCATGCACGTATGGTGAACCGCTTTGTGATGAAGTTGGAACATGATTTTATTTATTGATTGTCTTCCTTATGACTGGCGGTCGGGGATGAGCGATGGTCTTTTCCTACCAATCTATTCCCCTAGGAGCATGTGCATAGTACTTTGTTTTCAATGACTTGTAAATTTTTGCAATAAGTATATGAGTTCTTTATGACTAATGTTGAGTCCATGGATTATACGCACTCTCACCTTCCACCATTGCTAGCCTCTCTTTTGCCACGCTACTTTCGCCGGTACCATACACCCACCATATATCTTCCTCAAAACAGCCACCATACCTACCTATTATGGCATTTCCATACCCATTCTGAGATATATTGCCATGCAACTTTCCACCATTCCATTTATATGACACGCATCATCATTGTCATATTGCTCTTTGCATGATCATGTAGTTGACATCGTATTTGTGGCAAAGCCACCTTCATAATTTTCATACA
Source organism: Triticum timopheevii (assembly GCA_963921465.1). NCBI lineage: Eukaryota > Viridiplantae > Streptophyta > Magnoliopsida > Poales > Poaceae > Triticum > Triticum timopheevii. Next base: position 334,906,246 of record OY997266.1, on the reverse strand, counting down.
TGTCACTTTTGATTAATTGCATATCCCGGTACACCACTGGAGGCATTCATTATTAGAGCAAAGTATCTTGTTCTATCTTGTTCTAAGTATCGAGTTGTAATCTTGAGTTGTAAGTAAATAAAAGTGTGATGATCTTCATTATTAGAGCATCGTCCCAGTGAGGAAAGGATGATGGAGACTATGATTCCCCCACAAGTCGGGATGAGACGTCGGACTTTATAAAAAAAAGAAAGGCCAAATAAAAAAAGGAAAAAAATGAGAGAAAAAGAGAGAAGCGACAATGCTACTATCCTTTTTACCACACTTGTGCTTCAAAGTAGCACCATGATCTTCATGATAGAGAGTCTCGTATGTTGTCACTTTCATATACTAGTGGGGATTTTTCATTATAGAACTTGGTTTGTATATTCAAATGATGGGCTTCCTCAAAATGCCCTAGGTCTTCATGAGCAAGCGAGTTGGATGCACGCCCACTTAGTTTCTTTTGATGAGCTTTCATACATTTATAGCTCTAGTGCATCCGTTGCATGGCAATCCCTACTCACTCACATTGATATCTATTAATGGGCATCTCCATAGCCTGTTGATACGCCTAGTTGATGTGAGACTATCTTCTCCTTTTTTGTCTTCTCCACAACCACCATTCTATTCCACATATAGTGTTATGTCCATGGCTCACGCTCATGTATTGCGTGAAAGTTGAAAAAGTTTGAGATTACTAAAGTATGAAACAATTGTTTGGATTTTCATCAGGGTTGTGCATGATTAAATACTTTGTGTGATGAAGATAGAGCAACAACCAGACTATATGATTTTGTAGGGATAACTTTCTTTAGCCGTGTTATTTTGAGAAGACATGATTGCTTAGTTAGTATGCTTGAAGTATTACTATTTCTTATGTCAATATGAACTTTTATTTTGAATCATTTGGATCTGAACATTCATGCCACAATAAAGAAAATTACATTGAGAATTTTGCTAGGTAGCATTCCACATCAAAAATTCTGTTTTTATCATTTACCTACTTGAGGACGAGCAGGAATTAAGCTTGGGGATGCTTGATACGTCTCTAATGTATCTATAATTTTTGATTGTTCCATGCTATTATATTACCCGTTTTGGAAGTTTATGGGCTTTACTTTACACTTTTATATCATTTTTGGGACTAACCTACTAACCGTAGGACCAGCCCGAATTGCTGTTTTTTTTGCCTATTTCAGTGTTTCGAAGAAAAGGAATATCAAACAGAGTCCAAACGGGATGAAGCCTTCGGGAGTGATCTTTTTGGAACAAATGCAAACCTGGAGACTTGGAGTAGAAGACAAGCAACAAGTGAGGTGGCCACGAGGGTGCCCGGCGCCCCCCCTATAGGTGGGCGCCCCCCACCCTTGTGGGCCCCTCGAGCGTCCACCGACCTACTTCTTCCTCCTATATATATCCATGTACCCCGAGAACATCAGAACAGACCACGAAAACCTAATTCCACCGCCACAACCTTCTGTATCTGTGAGATCCCATCTTGGAGCCTTCGCCAGCGCTCTGCCGGAGGAGGATTCGACCATGGAGGGACTCTACATCATTTCCAAGGCCCTTCCGATGAGTTGTGAGTAGTTTACCATAGACCTTCGGGTCCATAGTTATTAGCTAGATGGCTTCTTCTCTTTCTTTGAATCTCAATACAAAGTTCTCCTCGATCTTCTTGGAGATCTATTCGATGTAACTCTTTTTGCGGTGTGTTTGTCGAGATCCGATGAATTGTGGGTTTATGATCAAGTTTATCTATGAGAAATATTTGAATCTCCTCTGAATTCTTTTATGTGTGATTAAGTTATCTTTGCAAGTCTCTTCAAATTATCAGTTTGGTTTGGCCTACTAGATTGATCTTTCTTGCAATGGGAGAAGTGCTTAGCTTTAGGTTCAATCTTGCGGTGTCCTTTCCCAGTGACAGCAGGGGCAGCAAGGCACGTATTGTATTGTTGCCATCAAGGATAAAAAGATGGGGTTTATATCATATTGCATGAGTTTATCCCTGTACATCATGTCATCTTTCTTAATGCGTTACTCTGTTCTTTATGAACTTAATACTCTAGATGCATGCTGGATAGAGGTCGATGTGTGGAGTAATAGTAGTAGATGTAGGCAGGAGTCAATCTACTTGTCACGGACGTGATGCCTATATATATGATCATGCCTAGATAATCTCATAATTATTCACTTTTCTATCAATTGCTCGACAGTAATTTGTTCACCCACCGTAATACTTATGCTATCTTGAGAGAAGCCACTAGTGAAACCTATGGCCCCCGGGTCTATCTTTTATCATATAAGTTTACCATCTACTTTTATTTGCATCTTTACTTTTCCAATCTATATCATAAAAATACCAAAAATATTTATCTTATCATATTATCTCTATCAGATCTCACTTTTGCAAGTGGCCGTGAAGGGATTGACAACCCCTTTATTGCGTTGGTTGCGAGGTTATTGTTTGTTTGTGTAGGTGCGTGGGAATTTTGAGGATCCTCCTACTGGATTGATACCTTGGTTCTCAAAAACTAAGGTAAATACTTACGCTACTTTGCTGCATCACCCTTTCCTCTTCAAGGAAAACCAACGCAAGCTCAAAACGTAGCAGTACTCATGTTTGCTTTGCTTTCCTTTTTCCCCCATATCCGTTTGATGCAACCAGATGATGGAGCCCCTGAGACCGCTGCCACCGCCAATGACTACTACCACCTCGAGGGTTCCTACTACCACATGACAGACGCTGAGGGAGTCCTAGACTAGGGGGTGTCCGGACAGCCGGACTATCATCGTCCGCCGGACTCCAAGACTACAAAGATACAAGATTGAAGACTCCGTCCCGTGTCCGGATGGGACTTTCCTTGGCGTGGAAGGCAAGCTTGGCGATACGGATATGTAGATCTCCTACCATTGTAACCGACTCTATGTAACCCTAGCCCTCTCCGGTGTATAAACCGGAAGGCTTTAGTTCGTAGGACAACAACCATTACAACAATCATACCATAGGCTAGCTTCTAGGGTTTAGCCTCCTTGATCTCGTGGTAGATCAACTCTTGTACTACCCATATCATCAATATCAATCAAGAAGGAGTAGGGTTTTACCTCCATCGAGAGGGCCCGAACCTGGGTAAAAACATCGTGTCCCTTGTCTCCTGTTACCATCCGCCTAGACGCACAGTTCGGGACCCCCTACCCGAGATCCGCCGGTTTTGACACCGACATTGGTGCTTTCATTGATAGTCCCTCTGTGTCGTCACCGATAGGCTCGATGGCTTCTTTAATCAACAACAACGCCGTACAGGGTGAGACTTTTCTCTCCGGACAGATCTTCGTATTCGGCAGCTTCGCACTACGGGCTAATTCACTTGGCCATCTGGAGCAGATCGAAAGCTACGCCCCTGGCCGTCAGGTCAGATTTGGAAGCCTAAACTTCACGACAGACATCCGCGAAGACTTGATCTTCGATGGATCCGATCCGCAGCCGAGCGTGCCGCACTGTCACGATGGGCACGATCTAGCTCTGCCGCCGGACAGTGCCTTGGAGGCCGCACATGAATCCGCTCTGACCCATAGTTCGGAGCCGATCGCACAGATCGAGGACGGGTGGCTGGACACCTCCTCGGGAGCTGCGCCTTCCACGGCGATAGAGCCGAACACTGACCTTGTCCCCTGTAAAGCTCGTGACTCTGAGGTGCCGGACTCCCTACCGGATTCCGAACCTCCTGCGCCCCTACCAATCGAATCCGATTGGGCGCCGATCATGGAGTTCACCGCTGTGGACATCTCTCAGCACTCGCCCTTTGGCGACATCTTAAATTCGCTAAAACATCTCTCGCTATCCGGAGAGCGCTGGCCGGATTATGGCCAGGATGGTTGGGATGCGGACGACGAAGAAATTCAAAGCCCACCCACCACCCACTTTGTAGCCACTGTCGACGATCTAACCGACATGCTAGACTACGACTCCGAAGACATCGACGGTATGGACAACGATGCCGGAGACGATCAAGAACCAGCTCTCACAGAGCACTGGAAGGTCACCCCAACCCATGATGTATATATGGTGGATACCCCAAAAGGAAGCGATAACGAGGACCAACGGGGCGCGGCAAAGGATAATCCCGCCGATAAACAACCAAAACGACGACGCAGACGCCGCCCTAAGTCCCGCCTTGACAACAACAACGCTCCTAATGACCCAGCAATAGAGCAGGGCAAACCAGTGGACGACGAACATGCAGCCAAGCAACGGTCCGAACAGGACGAATCGGATAATCAATCCATGCCCGGTGAAACCAACAGTCCAGACGACCTCACGCCAGGCACACCACCGGAGAATAAGAGCCTTCGGAAAAGACTCGTCGCCACTGCAAGAAGCTTGAAGAAGGAAAAACGGAAGCTCAAAACAGCGGAAGACATACTCAGAATGAGGTGGAGCAAAGTGCTCAAAACCGCAGACAAATACGGCAATGGCCATCAATCAAAGAGCTACCCGAAGTGCAAGCTGCTGCCAGAATTTGACGAGGAAGCCATAGAGCCCCCATAGTCAAAAAACAAAGAGGCCGCCTGGCTGGATAGATGGCCAGATGATAGGCCAAAATCTACAAGCGGCGCCGCACACAAGCCGACTCATGATCCTGGGAAAACAGATGGCCCAGCCAGGTCCATTTACGGGCCAAAAAAGAGGGCCCCAGGAAGCAACACAACACGCCAAGTGTTCGAAGACAGCGGTACACCCAAATACAGGGGCGCCGCACACCCACTATGTTTCACCAATGAGGTGCTGGATCATGAATTCCCAGCAGGGTTTAAACCCATAAACATAGAGGCTTACGACGGAACAGCAGACCCTGGAGTCTGGATAGAGGATTATATACTACACATACACATGGCTAGAGGAGATGACCTCCATGCCATAAAATACCTACCCCTCAAGCTCAAAGGGCCAGCTCGGCATTGGCTCAAAAGCCTCCTGGAAAACACTGTTGGAAGTTGGGAAGAGCTTGAGGACGCGTTTAGAGCAAATTTTCAAGGGACTTATGTCCGTCCTCCGGATGCAGACGATCTAAGTCATATAACTCAATAGCCCGGAGAGTCAGCGCGCAAATTCTGGAACAGGTTCCTTACTAAAAGGAACCAAATAGTCGACTGTCCGGACACCGAAGCCTTAGCAGCTTTTAAACACAACTTCCGAGACGAATGGCTCGCCAGACACCTCATCCAAGAGAAGCCGAGGACAATGTCCGCGCTAACAAGCCTCATGACCCGCTTTTGAGCGGGGGAAGATAGCTGGCTAGCAAGATGCAGCACCAGCGACCCAAGTACATCCGAGATCAGAGATGGAAACGGAAAATCACGGTGCAGAAAAGATCAGCGCCGGAATAAAGAGAAAAGCCCAAAGAACACGGCGGTCAACGCCGGATTCAAAAGCTCGCGGCCAAACAACAAAACACTGCCTCTTAAGGACAACAGTGACGAGCTATCCAACTTAAACAAAATTTTGGATCGGATATGTCAAATCCACAGTACCTCCGGAAGGCCTGCAAACCACACCCACCGAGATTGTTGGGTTTTCAAACAGTCCAGCCGACTCAACGCCGAACACAAGGGGCTCGACGCACCAAGCGAGGACGATGACGAGCCCCACCAGCAGGGCACCGGAAAACAAAAGACTGTCCCACAAGAAGTCAAAGCAGTAAACTCACTTCATGTGATAATACGGAAAAACAATGCGGCACCCGCTAAGATGGGACTCACACGGTCCACCCCAGCGGAACCTCGAGATTGGATGTCAAAACCAATCACCTTTGACCACCTGGATTATTCCAGAAGTGTTCAAAATGCAGGATGGACTGCCCTGATATTGGATCCTATAATCGATGGACTACAATTTACACAAGTCCTGATGGACGGAGGCAGCGATTTAAACCTGCTATATCCGAACACAATCCGCAAGTTGGGGATAGACCTTACTAAAATTCGACATAGCCGCACTTCCTTTAAAGGAGTGACGCCAGGCCCTTACACCAAGTGCACAGGCTCCTTATTACTAGAAGTTGTGTTCGGGTCGCCGAACAACTTCCGACGCGAAAAACTAATCTTTCATGTTGCCCCATTCAAAAGTAGCTATCAAGCACTATTGGGACGTGAAGCTTTTGTCCACTTTAACGCAATACCACATTACGCGTCTCTTACACTTAAAATGCCCGGTCCACGCGACATCATTTCATTAAGAGGGTCATCTAAAAACCCCGGACACGGTTAGACGAGTCCGGCATAAAAAAGCTAGGGGCTCCCTAGCCGCACACCCCTTCACAAGGGGCTGTGCGTATAAGCAATAATGAGCTAATATAGACTCCGCTTTATTTATTTATTGATATTTTTCATACACTTTTTCGCACGATTTCCTTTCAAACTAAGTTCCTCTCTTTTTACAGATGAACAACGTGCATACCTGTCCAGGATAACGGCACAACGGAGGCACAGGCGCAGACGTGCAGTAGGGACCCGTCGCAAGGATTCTTTTCAGATTAAGACCCTGCATAAACCTTTTTTACTGTCTCTTGTTGCTATAATCCCCTGGTTTTTCACTATAACCAGAGTGGAGACTGACGTTTTGGCATCGGCCGCGTCAGAGGACCTCGCCCGTACCTGGACACTATGGGCTTAGGGCATTGTTCTGCACATTATTATAAAGACCGAACACCTTAGGGAGTGTTCGGCGTCTCGAGTTAGGCCTTATATGCATCAGCTCTGAATCATGTCTTTGGTCAAATGTTGGGTTTGCCCGGCTCCTGTGTTTTGCTGCCTTACGTTCCGTATCATCGGCTAATGCGGCACCAGGAGAACTACTTTGATTGTGCCCCAGTTCAGCTGGGCGAGCACCTCAGTAGAGAAAGCCGAAAACTGACTGTCATGATCCAGCGAGAGACTGGTCAACCACTCGATCGACCACCGGAATGTTTAGAATTCCTCCGCTTTGATGAAGGACCGTTTCCCGGTCAGGCACACACGCGCCCCGAATTCGGAGAGCGCGGCGCCCCCAGGGGCTATATCGTAGTCCCACCCTCGAACTCCAATGGCTAAGTGAAAGTGATAAAGCATCATAGTCCGGTTGCCTCGTTTGCTACGCTACCACCTCCTCAACAGGACCGAGACATCGGATTAAGTGTGAAAATGCGCTATTTTTGCGAACACCCCCGCATCTTGTGCGTGGGGGCTGAAGCAGAAGACTGCCATCTTTCAGGTTATACACACGTATACATAAACGGCCGCATAGGAGATATTTCAATACTTGAAACACACAAGTATAAAAAGCGAGTATATCATAACAATTGTTTTACAAAGTAAAACGTTCATTTGAACGTGACATTTTTCGAGCACTGCGACTCTATTACACGAGCACCACGCAGAACTTCCCCAAAATAGTGCTCGGCGGGTAATCGGCTCTCGTCCGAACCCTGGGTTGCAACAGCGGTGGCATCCATCTCTGTCCAATGTGTCTTCACACGGGCAAGGGCCATCCGCGCACCCTCTATGCAGGCCGACCGCTTCATCAACTTGAGATGCGGCACCGCCCCAAGAAATTGCTGCAATAAGCCAAAATAGCTCGTCGCCTTGGGCCTCTCCGGCCAGACATGAGTCACGATATCCGTCATGGCAAGTCCAGACAACCTATTCAGCTCAGCCCATTCGGCCAACCGATCGGTCAGAGGAAGTGAACGATCCGGACTATGGAATTGAGACCAAAACAGCTCTTCCGTCTTGTGATCCTTCTGACTTCGGAAGTGCACAACGGCATCCGCCGCACTCGCCGCTAAGTCCATATATGGATCCTCCAGACCCCACAGCTGGCCAAGCTGGGCATACTTTGGATCCGTAAACCTGCGGCGCAGTAGAAAAGGCTTGCCAGCCACAATGTCTCCGGCCTGACGCAGCTCCTCCTTTATAGCCTGCATTGCAGAACGGGCATCCTTGGCTTCGGCGGTGGCCTTCCCCAGGTCTTCCCGCTCCGATAGGCGCTCCTTTTCAAGAGCCTCATTGCGGTCGTTAGCATCCTTCAATTTAACAGCCAGTTCGGCCATCTCTTCCCTGCTTCGGCAGTGTGCAGCCCTTTCGGCTTCTAACTCCTCGGCCGCCCTCGAGGCAGCCGCATCACTCCTTCGGGCTTGCTCCTTGGCTTGAGCAAGTTCTGCCCGAAGGCTCTCCACAGCAGCAGCACCATCTGCGTCAAGCATAAATATTGTAAGTGGTGGGCTTTTGCTCCCTTAATAGGTGACTGCGGAGACACAATTTACCTTGCGACTCGTCAAGTCGCTTGTTGACTAGCGCGATGTCCGCATCCGCAACATCGAGTTGCCGCATTAATTCAGCAACTCCTTCAGTCCAGCTAGCCCCCGGACTATCCGCCACCTGCATAGGAAAGGCGACACTCAATACCTGCGATTTTGATCCTCGGCATGCTGTCGCTTTCGACAACCTACCGAGTCTCAGGGGCTACTATCTATATAGGGCACACTTTATGTGTAAAACTGTCAAAAAGGGGTGTCATTTTTACATACCTCAAACCCCGCCAGCAAACTCCTGACGGCATTATGCAATCCGCTTTCGGCGGACGAAATCCTTCTAATCACCATACTCATCAATGCACGGTGATCTTCTGAGATGGACGCCCTAACAAACAGATCCTTCAGCTCCCCCGGCCGAACACTAGTTGGCGCCGAACTCTTTGGCTCCGCCGCGTTCGGGGATACCCTCCGTGACGACACTTCAGGCTCGTCCGCCCTCTCCTACGGCGCAGCAGACGGAGGCGTCTCGCTCTCCATCATCTCCGGACGAAGATCCCCTGAAGACGAGCTCATCTGAGAAGGTCGGAGATCTGAACTACAAGGTAAAAATTTCGGTTATCCTCAGAAGCACAAATAGGGATGTTTCTTATTAATGAACTCCCCTTTTTCTACTCACAGCTTGCTGGAGGGCTGATTCTTTAGAGAAGACTGTGCGGCCGGGACATCCCCGGACGCAGGACCCTCCGGTGAAGATTTCTTCCCCCGCTTAGGGGCTTTGGCCTCCGGATCTTCGGAGGCGGTCCTCTTCTCCCCCTGGAGGGAGGGATTCTCGATCCCCCCTTCTTCAAGCGCCCCCTTGGGCGAGGCGGTAGCTCCTCTGTTTTCCCCTTCGCCTTCTTCTGAAGGCACAACCTCCAACATCCTGACCAGCACGGGATCCGGCGCGGTCTCTGGGAGGGGGGCCGGACACCGTATCAGCTTTGCTTGCGCTATCCACTCCTGTTAAAGGATAACGGGTTAAAAGGCGAATTGTAGAAAGGCAAACAAACGATATGTCCGAACACTGAGCTACTTGCTTGAGTATCCGGGCGATTGCAGCTTAGGCCGGCATCCTCGGTCAATTCCGGACACGCCGCCTGCGGTCCGAAGAATAACTTGTACATCTCCACGGGTGTCGTACCCATAAAGTGTTGGAGAATCCGTGGTCCCTCCGGATTGAACTCCCATAGCCCGAGAGGACGGCGTTTGCAGGGCAGAAGACGCCTGATTAGCATGACCTGCATCACCACGACCAGATCGATCTCCCTCGTCTGGAGGTCTCGAATCCGGCCCTGCAATAGGGGCACATCTTTTGACGGCCCCCAGTTGAGCCCTTGGTTGACCCACGACATCAACCGTCGGGGAGGTCCCGAGCGGAATATGGGCGGCGGCTTTTGCCTGCTGCCCTTTGGAGCGGTGATGTAGAACCACTCTTGCTGCCACAAGCTGAGCTCCTCTTGGAAGAAGCCCTCGGGCCACGGGGCATCGGCCCTCCTGCTTACGGCCGCCCCGCCGCACTCTGCTTGACGCCCCCCGATCATCTTCGGCTCCACATTGAAGGTCTTTAGCCACATGCCGAAGTGGGGGGTGACGCGGAGGAAGGCTTCGCAGACGACGATGAATGCGGAGATATGGAGGATGGACTCCGGAGCCAAGTCGTGGAATTCCAACCCATAGTAAAACATGAGCCCTCTCACGAAAGGATCCATCGGGAAGCCTAAACCCCGACGGAGGTGGGATACATAGACGGCCTACTCGCCGGGCTCGGGGGTGGGTATGGCCTTCCCTTCGGTGGGCAGCCTGTGCGAAATCTCGTAAGACAAGTACTTGGCCTCTCGCAGCTTTAGCACGTCCTCCTCCGTGATGGAGGAGGGCATCCACCAGCCCTGAAGGTCGGAACCGGACATTGTTGAAGGTCCGAGGCGCTCGAATCTGGGGCTCTGGGTGTTGTAACTCGGGGCAAGGAGAAGGTTCGATGGAGGATTGAAGAAAAGAAACGAGCCTTGGTCCTGTTATAAAGAGGAAGAATACCAAGAGTCGTCTCCGTGACCGTTCGGGGCTTGCCTTCGATGGAGGGGGCGTGGCGACGGGCGCGGTTGGGTTACCCACGTCCGTATTGATGAGAATCCTGGAATAAGGGGAACACGATCTCTGCTTCGACAAGACGTGCCAAGGAAACCGCTTCGCTAAACCCGCTGAGGTGGTATGATAAAAAACAATTCAAGTAAAGGCTTGGTAGTGGTGTGACGTCATGTCGCAAAACACGTCAGCAGATTGAACTTGTGTACATATTATTCTCTCTACGGTGGAACGTGGAATTTATTTTGCAGAGCCGGACACTATCCTGGTGTTCACGATCTTCTATCGATTATTCGGAGGAGGAACCCGCCTTGCAATGCCGAACATTATGCGCGCCGGACTCATCGTCATTGAAGCCAGGTTCAGGGGCTACTGAGGGAGTCCTGGACTAGGGGGTGTCCGGACAGCCGGACTATCATCGTCCGCCGGACTCCAAGACTACGAAGATACAAGATTGAAGACTCCGTCCCGTGTCCGGATGGGACTTTCCTTGGTGTGGAAGGCAAGCTTGGCGATACGGATATGTAGATCTCCTACCATTGTAACCGACTCTGTGTAACCCTAGCCCTCTCCGGTGTCTATATAAACTGGAAGGCTTTAGTCCGTAGGACAACAACCATTACAACAATCATACCATAGGCTAGCTTCTAGGGTTTAGCCTCCTTGATCTCGTGGTAGATCCACTCTTGTACTACCCATATCATCAATATCAATCAAGCAGGAGTAGGGTTTTACCTCCATCGAGAGGGCCCGAACCTGGGTAAAAACATCGTGTCCCTTGTCTCCTGTTACCATCCGCCTAGACGCACAGTTCGGGACCCCCTACCCGAGATCCGCCGGTTTTGACACCGACAGACGCCGACGACCAGGAGTAGTTAGGAGGCTCCCAGGCAGGAGGCCTTGCCTTTTCGATTGTTGTTACTTTTGTGCTAGCCTTCTTAAGGCAAACTTGTTTAACTCATGTATGTACTCAGATAATGTTGCTTCCGCTGATTCGTTTGTTTTCGAGCTTATGTATTCGAGCCCCCGAGGCCCCTGGCTTTTAATATAAAGCTTGTATTATTTTAATTTGTGTCTAGAGTTGTGTTGTGATATCTTCCTGTGAGTCTCTAATCTTTATCGTACACATTTGCGAGTATGATTAGTGTACGATTGAATCGAGGCGTCACATATGTGTTGTTTACAGTGATGATTAGGGGTTTTGTTTGACAGTATTGCTAAACCACATCTAGATGTGCTCTAAGTAATGCACATCTAGGTCCTATGCAATTGATGTTACGCGAAGATTCATGCAGATATTTTTCTTTGTTTTTTTCTTTTCCTTTCTAGTTTGATTATTACTGGCTTTATCAATAAGAAGAGCTCAATGTATTGCTTGCCAACTGTCCTACTCCTTTCGTACTGTTATCGGTGCATAATCCCAAAACTCGTTCCTTGTTTTTGTCCTGAAAAAGGAAACCAGCCAAATAGCCAATAGGAGTCCTGCGCAACCCCGGGAATTTGGAGCGACTGGTACAAATAATTGCGGTTAGATAATACGTCAACCCCCGCTTCAATTAGCAGTTCCTCTTCTCTGCATACCCTGCTTAAGTGTCCACCATCTTCATCGTCCCCGGCAGGCCGCACTACACACTGGCACACACTCTGCAGCCATGTCGAGCGACAGCGAGGATGACAGTTCGGCCAGCAGTCTGGCGCCCGATGATAGGTCAACATCGGAATCATCCCGCTCATCTTCCATGAGTCCGGCGTCGAGCTCAGACCTCGATTATATCTGATTCATGGAAGGGATGCCACCTCCGGAGTCGTCAGACGACAACTAGACAGACGATGAGCCGTGGAAGACGAAGAAGAGGACGACGATGATGGGGAGGAAAAATGGTCGAACGAGGAGGAGGAGGACGACGACAGTAACGATGATGACGACGACAGCGACGATGAAAAGCCAATAGTCAGCGGCAAGAGGGGTCCTCGCCAAGACGATGTCGCGGGGCCATCCAACAACAACAACAAGAAGAAGAAGGACTAAATTAAGCAGACTGTATATATCTCTGTTTATCCTGTCAATCTCATCGCAGAAGGTTAGTAATATGTATTCGACAAAGATCTTCTACATTATCGCCCACATGTTGGTTTGTTGAATTGTGTGCCCTAACGAACAGACAATTCACAAAAAAGACCGTATGGGCTGTCTATAATGACCGCACACAATTCTGATTACCGACCTATTTTTCGGGTATCACACACATCTTGTTAGGCTGAATCGTTTGTGTTCACCTCAATCATCACAAATGGTTCATCGGTGCAAACTATATGCTATATATCACACACACATTGATCTGGCTGCCCATTTCTGTTGTCTCATCGCAAACAGTTTGTCTGGACCAACCGTATGCTCCTCATCGCACACGCAACTAAAATCTGAACCGTGTTTGATGAATCCGTCATCACAAACGTTTTGCTCATTTTTGACGGTTTTCTTACACCACCGTTTGTGATTATGTCATCGCACGCAGTTTCTTGAAGGGTCTCTGATCGTAGTGTCGTGTTAGCAGCATCTTACAGTAGTGGCAAGATAATTTGTAACGAGCAAGTAACGGTAGTAGTAACAAAAGTGCAGCAAGGTAGCCCAATATTTTTGAGGCAAAGAACAGGCCAAAGCGGTCTCTTATGATAAGCAAAGTGTTCTTGAGGGGACACGGGAACTTCATCTAGTCTCTTTCATCATGTTGGCTTAATTTGTGTTCGGTACTTTGATAATTTGATATGTGGGTGGACCGGTGCTTAGGTGTTGTTATTACTTGAACAAACCTCCTACTTATGATTAACCCTCTCGCAAGCATCCGCAACTATGAGAAAACTATTAAGAATAAATTCTAACCATAGCCTTAAACTTTTGGATCCAATCGGTTCCTTATAGAGTAGCGCATAAACTAGGGTTTAAGCTTCTGTCACTCTCACAACCCACCATCTAATAACAACACCACAATGCATGCCCTCAGGCTCAAATATGGTGAAGTGTCATGTAGTCGACATTCACATGACACCACTAAGAGAATGACAACATATCATCAAAATATCGAACACATATCAAGTTCACATGATTACTTGCAACATGATTTCTCCGTGACCTCGAGAAGGAAAGTAACTACTCACAAATGATAACCATGCTCAAGATCAGAAGGGTATTAAATAGCATAATGGATATGAACATATAATCTTCCACCAAATAAACCATATAGTAATCAACTACAAGATGTAATCAACACTACTAGTCACCCACAAGCACCCATCTATAGTTTTGGTACAAAGATTAAACACAAGAGATGAACTAGGGTTTTGAGAGGAGTTGGTGCTGTTGAATATGTTGATGAAGATAGCCCTCCCCAAGATGGGAGAGTTGTTGGTGATGATGATGACGATGATTTCCCCCTCCGGGAGGGAAGTTCCCCCAGCGGAATCGCTCCGCTACAGGGCAAAAGTGCTCCTGCCCAAGTTCCTCCTCGAGGCAGCGGCGCTTCGTCCCAAAAGTCCTCCCCCTATTTTTCTAGGTTAAAATGACTTATATACCAGAAGAGGGGCACCGGAGGTGGGCTGAGGAGGGCAGCATCCACCAGGGCGCGCCTGGGCCTCCTAGCGTGCCCAGGTGGGTTGTGCCCACCTGGTGGGCCCCCTCTGGTCTCTTATTTGCTCCAATAATTCTTAAATATTCCATAAAAAATCCTTGTGGAGTTTCAGCTCATTTGGAGTTGTGCAGAATTGGTAGGTTGATGTAGCTTTTTCAGGTTCAGATTTCCAGCTGCCATAATTCTCCCCCTTTGTACATACCTTGCATATTATGAGAGAAAATGCATTAGAATTACTCCAAAAAGCATTATTATACAATAAAACAACATAAATAACAGTAGGAAAACATGATGCAAAATGGACATATCAACTCCCCCAAGCTTAGACCTCGCTTGTCCTCAAGCAAAAACCGAAATCGAAAAACTTGTCACATGCTTAGAGAGATAGGTGTCAATAAAAACAAAAATACGGAAATAGCAGCATCATGTAACTTATTATAATGGCAACAAACTTTAACATAAGGCTTTTATTATAGAACTTTTATCATAGACTTCTCATGAACAAGTGACAATTCATCACAGCATCGAAGTATAAAGCATAAACTCTATTGGAAACCAACAAACTATGTTCTCAGTCAACTTTGCAACTACAATTCATCATCTTTTTAGCAAGGGTCACATATCAGAGCCTTTAGGAAAGTCCACATACTCAACCATCATTTAGTTTTCTATAATTACTAACACTAGCCGCGTACACATGAGTCAAACGTTTCAGCCGAACACATAGAAAGATAGGGGCTTATAGTTTCGCCTCCCAACACACTCACCTCAAGGGTGATGTCAACAATAATAACTCATGCTACCCATATTCAACTGGATATAAGTGCCTAGATCTTTCCTCACCACATGATGCTTGCCAAAGGAGAAAAATAAAAGGAATAGAGAGAAAAACTTTGACTATTGCATGAAAGTAAATACATGAAAGTAAAAGATAGGCCCTTTGCAGAGGGAAGCAGAGGTTGCCATGCACTTTTTGTTTGTATGCTCAACCCCATAGTGCAAGAGAACGTCACGTTATATTGCCCCTTGTGATGGGAACCTTTATTATGCAGTCCGTGGCTTTTATTCTTCACCATCACAAGTTCGTACAACGCCCAATTTCCCCTTACACTAAATGATCTCACACTTTTAGAAACAATTTTTATTGCCCTTTTTGCACCAATGAAAACTTACTTGAAGGATCTTACTCAATCCATAGGTAGGTATGTTGGACTCTCAAACAAGATTTGGGTTTAAGGGTTTTGGTGCACAAGTAGCATCTCTACTTAGTGCGGAGTTTTTGCCTAGCAAAGATAGGGTCAAGCACCACATGTTGAGGGATCTATGACAATATAACTTCTATGTGAATATGAACAAACATAAATCATTAAGTTGTCTTCCTTGTCCAACGTCAACCATTTTGGCATATAATATTTTGATGGGTGCTCACAATCATAAAGGATTTTCAAGATAGTATATTTATATGTGAATCTTCTCTTCCCTTATTAATTCTTTCATGGGTTGCATCATTGACCAATGCTATGTTTGTCAATCTACACTAAAATTTTCTACTTATACTTTTCCTTGTGTAATGTCAACACTTACCATAAGATTAGCATATGATATTTTTCTTTTATTTCCTTTCTTTTTATTGCAACAAGAAAGTAAAGAAGTCAAAACTCAAACTAAACTTTACTATAAATCTCGCACACGATTACAGGGATTGATCACTAAGCAAACTATTGAAAAGAAAGGATCAAACTAAACTTTTATTCATCTAATAACAAAAGATAACCATGGATCAAACTAAGAAAGTAAATGCAAAAGATAGTGGGGATGATACGATACCGGGACACCTCCCCAAGCTTGGCGAAAGCCAAGGGGAGTGCCCATACCCGATACTTAGTTTTCTTTTGGTGGTGAAGAAGAAGGTGGTGGTGATGAAGTAGAAGGTTTCTTGTCTGCCGGTTTCCTTAGCTTACGCTTGAGGACGAAATTCTCATCTTTCTGTTCATGAATCTCCCACTCAAGCTCCAACACCTTTTAGCATAAGTCTTGCTTATTTTCCTGCAAGAGACGAAAAGGGATAAACTGGATCTTAGGCCTCTTTGCTTTGTTGGGGAGACTTGACATCTTAAATTAAACGTGCATGTCCCCAGGTTGGGGTAATGGAACTTCATCCTCCTCTGAGCTCGTCTACTCCTCCTTCTTCTCGGGATCATGGTCTTCTTCTTCCTCCGAAGTCCAGCCATAGAGCTCCACATCCCCATAGACCTTGGAGTTTGCAATATAATCTGCAACATAGCTCTCACCCTCCGAGTCTTGGGATGACATAATTCCAGATCTGACAGGAAAACA
The DNA here is from genome assembly GCA_963921465.1 of Triticum timopheevii. Taxonomy (NCBI): domain Eukaryota; kingdom Viridiplantae; phylum Streptophyta; class Magnoliopsida; order Poales; family Poaceae; genus Triticum; species Triticum timopheevii. Next base: position 334,889,853 of record OY997266.1, on the reverse strand, counting down.
GATAGAAAAGAAAACAGGAGATTTCTTCGCGCTATGGAGGTCAACAGGTTTGGGAGGTATATAAAGAATTTTTTTATCTTGGGGAACAAGCAGAACGGAAGAAAAACGGAGTCCAGAAAGTACCCGAGGTGGGCAAAACCCACCTGGGTGCACCTAGCATGCCTGGCGCGCCCTGGTGTATCGTGCCCACCAGGGTCACTTTCCTGGAAGTTTCTTATTTTCTTAATTTTCTAAATATTCCAAAACAGACAAAATTTTTTTTTTGGATTTTTTGGAGTCCGTTTACTTACCGTATCACGTACCTCCCTTTTTCATGATTCTAGAGTGTTCTGAAAGGTTTCATTTATGTAATCTTCCGGTGTCAAAGTTTGGATAATATTGCTTTCAACATTAATGCGCGCACCTGAGATATAGTGTTTTATTCGTTGCCCATTGACAACCTTCAGGTTAGTACCTTCAGCATTATTTATTTTGATAGCTCCGGATCGATAGACCTCCTCGAAGACATAGTGTCCTTCCAATTTGGATAGGAGTTTTCCTGCAAAGAATCTGAAATGAGAGTTATACAAAAGAAAACATTCTCCAACTTTGAACTCACACTTTTGGATTCTTTTGTCATGCCATCTTTTAACTTTTTATTTGAATAACTTTGCATTTTTATAAGCCTGGGTTCTCCATTCATCTAATGAGCTAATATCAAATAACCTCTTTTCACCAGCAAGTTTGAAGTCATAATTGAGTTCTTTAATTGCCCAAAATGCTTTATGTTCTAACTCAAGAGGCAAATGACAAGCTTTTCCATAAACCATTTTATATGGAGACATACCCATAGGATTTTTATAAGCTGTTTTATAAGCCCAAAGTGCATCATATGATTTCTTAGACCAATTCTTCCGGGACCTATTAACAGTCTTTTGTAGGATTAGTTTTATTTCTCTATTGCTAAGTTCAACTTGACCACTAGACTGAGGATGATAAGGTGATGCAATTCTATGGTTAACATCATACTTAGCAAGCATTTTACGGAAAGCACCATGAATAAAGTGTGAACCACAATCAGTCATTAAATATCTAGGGACTCCAAACCTTGGGAAAATAACTTCCTTAAGCATTTTAATAGAGGTGGTGTGATCAGCACTACTGGTAGGAATAGCTTCTATCCACTTAGTAACATAATCAACAGCAACCAAAATATGTGTATACCCATTAGAGGAAGGAAAAGGTCCCATGAAATCAAATCCCCAAACATCAAATGGTTCAACAGCAAGTGAATAATTCATAGGCATCTCTTGACGCTTACCAATATTACCTATTCTTTGACATTCATCACAAGACAAGACAAACTTATGGGCATTTTTGAAGAGAGTAGGCCAATAAAAACCAGATTGCAATACCTTATGAGCGGTTCTGTCTCCTGCGTGATGTCCTCCATAAGCTTTAGAGTGACATTTCCGAAGGATTTGTTCCTTTGATATCTTTAGGACATGGCATTTTCTCAATTGCATCAACCTTGGCTTTGTCCACCTCAATGCCTCTTGCATAAATTTTATGGCCCAAAACAATACCTTCATTAATCATAAAGTGGCACTTCTCCCAATTCAAGACAAGATTTGTTTGTTCACATCCCTACAAAACTCGATAAAGATTGCTTAAAGAAATCATCAAAAGACTTCCCATAAACAGAAAAATCATCCATGAAAACCTCAACAATCTTTTCACGAAAATCAGAGAATATAGCAATCATACATCTTTGAAAGGTAGCAGGTGCATTACACAGACCAAAAGGCATACGTCTATAAGCAAAAGTTCCAAAAGGACAAGTAAAAGTGGTATTTTCTTGATCAGGTTGTAAAACAGGTATTTGTGGAAAACCAGAATATCCATCAAGAAAGCAAAATGTGTGTGCTTAGATAATCTTTCTGACATTTGATCAATAAAAGGCAGAGGGTAATGATCTTTTCTAGTTGCTTTGTTTAATTTTCTATAATCAATTACCATCCTATAGCATGTGACAATTCTTTGTGGAATGAACTCATTCTTATCATTAGGAACAACAGTAATACCTCCCTTCTTAGGGACACAGTGAACAGGACTTACCCTTCTACTATCGGCTAGAGGATAGACTATACCTGCTTCCAAATGTTTCAATATTTCCGTTCTTACCACTTCTTTCATCTTCGGATTTAACCGACATTGGTGATCAACAACGGGTTTAGCATCAAGTTCCATATTAATCTTGTGCTGACATAGAGTGGGACTAATGCCCTTAAGATCATCAAGAGTATATCCAATAGCAGCCCTGTGCTTTCTTAAAACTTTCAATAATCTTTCTTCTTCTTCATGTTCTTAAAGGTTAGCACTAATAATAATAGGATATATATTTTTCTCCTCAAGATAAGCATATTTCAAAGTGTCAGGCAATTGTTTTAAATCAAAGACAGGATCACCCTTAGGTGGAGGAGGACCTCCTAGAGTTTCAATAGGCAAATTGTGTTTAAGCAGAGGTTGTTGTTCGAAAAAGATTCTATCTATTTAATTTCTTTCATGCATATGCATATCATTTTCATGGTCTAGCAAATATTTTTCCAAAGGATCAGTAGGAGGCACAACAATAGAAGCAAGACCAATAATTTCATCCTTACTAGGCAAATCTTTCTTATGAGGCTGTCTACTAAACTTAGAGAAATTAAATTCATGTGATTCATCACCAAAGCTAACACCGACAGTTTGTTTCTCACAATCTATTTTGGCATTAACAGTGTTCAAGAAAGGTCTACCAAAAATAATGGGACAAAAGTCATCTTGTGGGGAGCTAAGGACAAGAAAATCAGTAGGGTATTTTATTTTCCCACACAAGACTTCAAAATCTTGAAGAATCCCAATTGGTGATATAGTATCTCCATTAGCAAGTTTAATAGTGACATCTATGCCTTCTATTTCCGCAGGTGCTATTTCATCCTTAATTTCTTGATATAAGGAAAAAGGAATAGCACTCACACTAGCACCTAGGTCACATAACCCATGATAACAATGATCTCCGATCTTAGCTGAGACAACAGGCATGCCAACAACTAGTCTATGCTTATCTTTTGCTTCAGCTTTGGCAATTCTAGAAGCTTCATCATAGAAGTAAATAACATGCCCATCAATATTATTGACTAAGAGATATTTAACCATAGCAACACTAGGTTCAACTCTGAATTTTTCAGATGGTTTAGATGTTCTAACATAACTTTTGTTAACCACAGTTGAAGCTTTAGCATGTTCCTTCATCCTAACAGGGAAAGGTGGATTTTCAACATAAGCAGTGGGAACAACTGGATCGACATTGTAAATTATAGTTTCTTTTTTAGCTTTCACCGGTTCTTTAACTTCTTCTTTAATAGGTGGGTGATACTTAAACCAATTCTCCTTAGGGAATCAACATGAGTAGCAAAATATTCACAAAAGGAAGCTACTATCTTAGTGTCAAGTCCATATTTAGTGCTAAACTTTTGAAAAGCATCTGTATTCATAAAAGATTTAACACAATCAAACTTAGGTTCAATACTTGACTCTTTACCTTCATCGAGTTCCCAATCTTTAGAGTTGCGTTTAATTCCTTCTAAAAGATCCCACCGTAATTCAATAGTCTTCTTCATTAAGGAACCAGTACAAGAAGTATCGAGCATGGTTTGATCATTACGAGAAAGCCGAGCATAAAAATTCTGAATAATAATTTCTCTTGAGAGCTCATGATTGGGGCATGAATATAACATTGACTTAAGCCTTAAAGGATTGTTTTCGATAGTAGCAAGTGACAATAAATTTCAGCACATAGTAATAATGCTTCCTTACAAATTTCCACTTACCAAGAGCGCTTCACTCCCCGGCAACGGCGCTAGAAAATGGCCTTGATGACCCACAAGTATATGGGGTCAATTGTAGCCTTTTCGATAAGTAAAGAGTGTCAAACCCAACGAGGAGCATAAGGAAATGACAAATGGTTTTCAGCAAGGTAATGTCTGTAAGTGCTAAAATTGTAAGTAGCGGAGTAGTTTGATAGCAAGATAATTTGTAACGAGCAAGTAATGGTAGTAGTAACAAAAATTAAAGCAAGGTAGCCCAATCCTTTTGAGGCAAAGGACAGGCCAAAATGGTCGCTTATGATAAGCAAAGTGTTCTTGACGGTATACAGGAACTTCATCTAGTCACTTTCATCATGTTGGCTTAATTCGTGTTCGGTACTTTGATAATTTGATATGTGGGTGGACCGGTGCTTAGGTGTTGTTCTTACTTGAACAACCTCCTACATATGATTAATCCTATCACAAGCATCCGCAACTACGAGAAAAGTATTAAGAATAAATTCTAACCATAGCCTTAAACTTTTGGATCCAATCTGTCCCTTACGGAATACACTACCAAAAAATACACTTCCGTGATGATACGTGTTTGTCACAGTAGGTCACATTTTTTTTCATGCATGTACATCCATGACAAATTTATGAAAGAATCAAGATAGTCATACCTGTGCTGTCGTAGAAGTGTTCCATGACATTACCAAAATTATCATCACGGAAGTGTCCACTTCCATGATGATAAATCGAGCATCACAGAAGTGCTTTCATCAAGGGTGACCGACACGTGGCATCCACCGTAACAGAACGCCGTTAAGCTATCGGGTCGGGTTTTGGATCCGATAACCCGTTAACAGCCCCGACCAATGGGGATTTTCCACGTGTAAAATCATCATTGGCTGGAGGAGACACGTGTCAGGTCCGCATTGGCACAGGTGTCACTCATCCAATGGGCGAGACGCGCCTATGATATGTTGACACGTGGACCGGCCCATCAAGTTTAAATGGGCCGGCCCAACTAAAGGCCCACAAGATTTTGTGGACCATAATGGGCCGGCCCAGCTAAAGGCCCACGAGATTTTGCGGACCATAATGGGCTGGCCCAGCTAAAGGCCCACAAGATTTTGCGGGCCATAATGGGATGGCCCAGGTAAAGGCCCACAAGATTTTGTGTGCCATAATGGGCCGGCCCAGGTAAAGGCTCACAAGATTCTTGCGGATCATAATGGGCCGGCCCAGCTGAAGGCCCACGAGATTTCACCGACATTAATGGGTCGGCCAGCTGTAGGCCCACAAGATTTTGAGGACCCTAGTAGGCCGGCCCATTAACTGGCTGCCATGTTTTGGGCCAAATGCCTGCCCATATTTGATCCGGTCCTTTAATGGCCTGCCATGTTCCGGGCCTAATAATGGCCCATATGAGATCCGGCCTGTTAAAAGCCTACCACGTTCTGGGCCAAATTATGGCCCAGATCAGGTCCGGCCCTTTAAGAGGCTTTGGGCTCAATTATGGCCCATATCAGATTCGGTCCGTCAACTGGACGCTATGCTTCTGGGCCCACTTGCTAAAGGCCCACTTAGTAATTCGGCCTGATATTAGTTTCGGCCTGTTAAGGGTCCGTTTAACATTTTTGCCCTATATTAATTCCGGCCTATTAAAAGCCCGTCATATAGTTGGGCCTAACTACGGCCCGGTTTGCATCTGGCCTGCTCGCAGCCGATATCTGATTGTAACCATTCATACAGATCAGATAATTTGGAGCGAACAATTGATAAGAAAGCTATCATGCATACTGCTGTCGCATAATGAACCAGGTATGTATGCAAGTACAGTGATATAGGACAACAGGTACTAACGAGAGCAAAGCAGCAGGCAGCATATTTGTGATATCCTGTCGTTCTTTTCAAACCGAAATTCTTCTTCGAGCAGATTTCTTGCAAAAAAGATCCGTAAGGCACATGCGGAAAAGTAGAAGTTCAAATTGTCATGTGATTTCATAGACAGTATCTCATCCTGGGAACGAGACTAGTGCATAACAAGGTTTTTCCATTAAATGTCTTCTAAATTTAGCACATGAGACTTCACCGGAAATTCGTTTATAGACTTGCCATCAAAGTGTGATTTCCTCAGGTAACACCAATACTGCTGCAATGCTTCCTTGAAAAGCACAAGCAAGCTTTGCTCGTCATGACTATCCAGATTGACCCTCGCCTAGTTACAACAATGTAATGTAAATCATTGATATGTTCAATCAGCAGAAAACAGGAAAATAATAACCATGAATAATAGCACTTACACGTAAGTTGGACAAGAAGATGTGAAAATGGTGTTTGTCTTCACTATAATCTTCCCATGATGGGAATATATGCACGTAGTCCCTAACAACATTGAAAGCATTGTCTTTTAAACTGGGAATAAATGGAATGGGGTTCCAATCTGCAGGAATTGGCCGTCTCTGTAGTTGGGATAGGTCTTCGGCCGGTGGACTTGCTGTACTTTTTGCTGGAGTGGGATTTTTCTGTGGTATGGCTGGTGCTATGGCAAATGAAATCGGTATACCTTTTGCTGGAGTGCAGGTCCTGTGTGGTGGGGCTAGTGGTGTGGCCAGTGAAGTATGGGTACAGTCTGTTGGAGTCGGTCCTACGTTTTGTGTCACTGGTTGTACATCCAATATAAGTGGGGTGCTGTCTGATTTCTCTGGCACCACCACGTTTTTCAAGGACTTTGCTGGTGCTCCTTCAGGTTCAGCAATCACCCTCTTCCTTTTTGATGTCTGATGCACAAGAACATCATTTGAGTGGAAAAACATGGTATGATGATAGATGGAATATGTATTAATAATGGATGGGCATGGCATCTCGACATATATGATGAGTAAACTATGCAGATGGCGGTGCAACAAAGTAGAAGAAATGCAAGACAACATATGCAAGATACCCACAATCAATAAAACCTTGCCAAATTAGAACAGGTGCCTTGATGGGTGAACAGGAAAGGCCATCTGCCTTTGACTCCTCGAGGTTAGAATAGTCATTAGGATCATATTCTGAACAAGAATCAACAGGTGGGGAGCGTATGAGTTTCATTGCATCTAGAATGGCACTTAATGCCTTGGTGCCAATTTTGTAAGTCATTGCAGTGCTTAGCTTCAAGAGTGCACTGCTGCTAGTGCGACACACAGCAGTTACACAGATCATAGTGTAGATATAACGAGGAAAACGGTAAGCATCAGAGTAAAATCAGCAAAGTGGAACTTGCTAGAATATATGTCCTAGTACTGCCGGTACGGCTAGAAAGGCTTCGGATACCAGTTCTCTTCAACTGAAGGTGCGGTACTATTAATATAAGTGTAACTCTCAAATGCGACACAGCTCCCCGCATTTCCTTGTTATTCTTATAGGATTCAAGTGGGCAGGTCACTACAAATCCTATTCCTATGTTTACAAAATTCTACGAATCAAAGAGGCTCAAAGTGTCTATCACAACCGACCGTATAGACCTCTACACTGCAAATGTCCCTGCTCATCTTCAGTACAAGGAACATATTGTACTACTATCATACTCCCTCCTTTCCAAAATATAAGTCTTGGTAGAGATTTCCACTATGGATCACATACAGATGTATCCAGATACATTTTAGAGTGTAGATTCACTCATTTTGCTCCATATGTAGTCCATGGAGGAATCTATACAAAGACTTGTATTTAGGAACGGAGAGAGTACATATTAAAGAAGAACGAAAGAGGAACATGGTAAAGAAGAGCAAGCAGATTTTGGATATAAAATGTTGGTTGCGCAGTGCCCACACATGATGAACCAGAGCGCATTAAGAATGCAACTCCCAGTTGTCTCTCGACCATTTCAGGCGGTTGGACGAAGATCCTACGTCTCCTAACCCTTCTTCTTCCTTGTCTTTGATTCTTCCCATACAGAACACCGCATGGGCCGCCGGCCGGACCATCGGCCCCCACCGCCTGTGTTCCTCCGCCACCCCCACCCCCACCCCCGCCCCAACCCCCCACCCGCGTCAAGTTTTCTTCATTCCGCGAGGCCCCACAACCACCCGAGCCCCTTTGTTCGCACCGGCGAACTCCGGCCAGCTCTAAAAAATTGACTGACCCAATTTTGAAATTTAGTCTACTATGATTCAACTAGTGTGGAATATAAAAGGGGGAAACTATAAGCATTGGGAGTATAGTGTTGTGCGTGCCATGTCGGATCTGAATGTGCAAACCGGACAAAGGCAACTTCGCAACCAAGATAAGAAATCGGAGTAAAGCAGTGGCGATCTATTTTCTTGCAGCGATAAATAAGTTGAGCAGATACGAAAGACTACCGCCTCTGGTGTGGCGCCATGTACGCATCTGCTGAGAATATGACGATGTTGCAGTAGCAATGGCTGTCAGCGGCGTGGAAGCAGATCTAGGAGGGTAGACGATGGCAGCAGGGCGCGGTGGACGAGACAGTCGTAGGAGCGGCGCCAGCAAGGTGGACGACGGCGGGGATGAAGCGAGAGGACGGGATGCAAGGCTCCCGGTCCGAAGCCGTTGATGAGAGAGGTCGATCTCTTGTAATGGATGGTGGCATCGGGGTATCAGCTCCGGCATGGTGGAGTTGGACGGCGGTGGATGGGGTGGCGGACGGCGGCGGACGGAGGAGGGTGGGGTGGAGAGGGTGTTTTGGCGCCCACGGAGTGCGAATGGGGAAAAGGGAGGTAGAGAGGAAGGGGGAACCATGTATTCAGGGCGCGCTTGTCTCAAATGCGAGGAAATTTACAAACTTAGCCCCCGTTTCAAATTTCTACTACATCATAGCAATATTAGTCGGTTTGGGGACAGGACGGTAATCTCGCATACAACTAATATTTGCCGACGAGAGTTTGTTTTTGGTGCCCACCGTGTATGAATATGAATTGGGGAGGGAGTCGATTTCGGCCGAGGACATACTGTGTTTTGGCGCCCACCATGTATGAATCCGGGTGAGAGGCGGTTACGTCACGTTTGGGTGAAATTACAAACCTACCCCTATCTAAACCTATAGAAATCCAGCAGATAGGCTTTGCGTGGCAGGGATAGGTAGTAGTAATTTCCATCTCGCAGATTTTGGTTTCGGGCGGTTACTGCGACTTTCCCCACTTCGTTCAAATTTTGCACAGTGCACGTTTACCGTAGCAACTCAATTCGAATCCCGTTTGTATTCTATTTTTTTCGGGCGGGATCCATTTTCAATTGGAATTACATTCTATATACATCATTTATATATATATACTTTCAAAAGCGCAACAAAGAATTCTGCTCCTTTATATGTATAATATGATTTACAAATACAACGATCTCAAAATCTTAAGGTTTAATTCGAATTTTTTTAACCAAATTATGTTCTACTAAAATGTATGGATCGGTAATATCTACATATTAAATAACATAGATGTGTGTGAATTCATATGAGTATGCATGTTTGATAGATCAATTTTGGTTCGAGTATGGATTACATGTATCATCATCTCGAATTCAAATATTTGAATCCCTTTTTTGTTCACTCCTTTCACGCCCATCTCTCTCGCATGCATGCTCCTTCAGGTAGCTATCACTCTCTTTTCTCCAGCTCACCCGCACGCTCACTTCATGTTTCTCCTATCCTCGCAAACATGGTCTCTCAACGTCTCCCTTGAGAAGTGTCACACTCTCCCTATCATTATACATTACATGGTTTTCATTATCTCTAATGTCTCTACTGTTCTCTGGTATCACTCGGTACCTAAGCTTTCTTTTTCACCGCCACACACACAGTCTCCACTCGTCTTTCACTTTGCCTTTCTCTCTATGGGATTTTCTCACACACCCTATATGTCTCTACATATGACTCATACCACTAAAATTACTCTCTCTCTCTCTCACTCTCTATCTCTCTCTCCACCGTAGACACAACATTTGTTGCGGTCTCCTTTTCGTCTCCATCCCAGACTGACATAATTCATTTGTTTACCGATCAGACAACCCCGACTATAGTCTCCTCTCTCTCTCTCACAGACACACACACAACTCCTGCTTCCACTCCCCTTCCCGACTACTGTCTCTCTCTCTCACACACAAAACTCTCGCTTTCTCACCCCGACTCATATTTCTTTCACAAACATTTATCGACTAGCTAGCCTCTAGATAGGTTTATACACCCGCACACTCGTGCTTCCACTATCACATACATGTCTCTCTCCCGCTCCTTGTATCTATGTAGATTTTTCTTCCCTTCTTGAGACACGCCCTCTCGATCGTGCACACACACACTATCGCCTCATTTTAAGCTGATACCTATCGCACACACACTCCTTGTGTCTTTGTCACACATGCACTCCGTTCTCCTCCACTCTCCCTCTCTCTCACACACACATGGGCTTTTTGCAACAACTAGCAAGATGCCCATGTGTTGCACGGAACATCAAGATGCATTTGTATGAGTAGTTTATCTTGTGGGGGGAAAGGATGAACGAGGGAAGGCCTTATTTGCAAATGTGGAGAGGGGTGTGGGTATCTTTTTGCAAAACTACCATAGTTTCCTTCCTATCCGTCAGATATAGATCGGACGGCCTATATTGCAGGATGGCAGGCGCACGATCATCACCGACAATGCTTTTTATAAGAGTAGGGATAAAAAATAGAGTTGGTGATGATGGTGGGCCTGCCATCCTGCAACATAGGTCGTCCGATTTATATCTGACGGATAGGAAGGAAAATATGGCAATTTACCCGCACTCTTCACCACATTTGTAGATAAGGCCTTCCCTCGTTCATCCTTTTCTCCCACAAGATCTCGATGTTCCGTGCAATGCACGGGCATCTTGCTAGTAAGAGTAGAAATTAGACATATACCACTTCTCGAATCTTGAAACCAACAACATTCCTCCCTTATCTCATCAAAACCGCCAAAGGAATATATTTTGAGTGAAACATAACATATTTTTAGTGATATATGTATTTCAAAACTAGACTTTTTTTCTATCAAATCGGTGAATATGTATTAATCTACTTTGATCGTGTGGCAACGCATTGGCACATTGCTAGTAGTTATTATAATTTTTGGACACCAGACAAACGGTGGAGTACATATACGAAGGGAAGAGGCGCATGCATGCAGTCGGCCTCTCATTGTCTCGCACACATGAGTGTTACGTAAAGGCGACGTTAACAAATAAACCCTAAAACCCTAGGTGCACGATTGCTGCATTCGTGGGTACCGGGCACGTGGTGGAGCACCTTTGTAGGAATAGTCAGCTCGCGTGATAATCTGATCCATAGGAGTTGATGGTCGGGACCACAGGTGAACAACTTGGAGTGCAGTGGCTCGCCAGTTGCCACAGATCGAGTAGCCACGTTTAAAATATCGTTTTTAGCGGGGTTAAGAGTTCCGATTTTCAATGGCGCGTTATAAGTAGTAAGTAGTTTTTAGAACGATTGGTATGGAGCAAAAATGGAATTCATAGTACTACGTGCCTCCTTGGCGTATGGTTGTATGGGTTTATGTTGCGAGATGTTGAACCTGGTAGTTCTAGGGCAAATACTATGGTTTAGATTTAGATGCTGGTGTTCAGTAATGAAAATCCGAAGGGGAAACCCTTCTTTGATTAAGAAAAACTACTACCTCCATTCTGGTTTACTAGTCCCCATCGTACTTTGGGTCAAAGTTTGTCCACGAATTTTACTTGTAAAATGTGAATGGAAAACAAGATTTTGTTATACCCAAACAAAAACGGACTGGAGGGAGTGATTGCTCTGACACAGACGCGACCTCTCATAGTGCAGGCATTGAACCAACGCGTCAGACAAGAGGGCCGCACTCGCTGCAGGCCCGGCCGAGCACGCCTCCTCGCCGCGTGCAACCAGCTTAAGATTGTCCCGCCTACCTTCATTGATTCCACGTGTGTGCCGGCAACACGTCCTTCCGCGAGCCGACAGGCATTTTAGAACACAAAAAATGACTAAAATATAATTAATTTACGCATGGTCTTGACTTGTTGTGCTCGCACTGGTAGCAGGAACTAGTAAAGGTTTTTCTTTAATTATAACTCTCCTCACATTTTTTTGGCTTTGAAGTGAATCATGGTTGTGGACATTATGTATGAATGTGCAGATATCTGTGAACATGAGTTTGATGTGGAACTTGAACTTGGAATGTCGGGCTTGCGCGTGAACTATACCATGTCCAATGCTTCGTCTGTTATTGTTTGGAAAGTAATTGTTGTTATTACATGACCTAAAAAAACATTTTGTGCCACATCAGTAGATGCACGGACATCACAACAGGCATGCTAACTAGATAAACATTTGAACCTAGCTATTATGAAGGAAATTTTGTATTGACAACAGTTTTTGATAGCAGGAGACGCCTAGCCTGCTCTGCCTCTGCTAGCTTATTTCTGGCTTCTTCCATCTCTTCTTTGGCTTGGGTGAAGAGAGCATCTGATTTCTCTTTTCGCTTCTTCAGGAACTCAGCTACATTCTCAAGGGCTGCTGCACGCTTTCTTTCAGCCTTTACTAATGCCACGAGGACACGAACAGCTGACGACTCCACCTGGCTTGTGTGTAATCCAGCATCATCTGGGAATTTGCACCTTGTGTCTAATCCAACATCATTAGGGAACTGGCACCTTGTGTGTAATCTAGCCTCATTTTGGAAACATGATCTCAAGGTTGACCATACTTCCCTCCTCGCAGGAACTGCATCCTGACATGAAGTTACTTCTTTTTTAGATCAATACTCAGAGCAACCTAGATCCATTTAGTAGAAGCCAGATAAATAGAACTCGGAGAAGTGAATTCAAAAGGGAAAAAATTTATAAAAACAGACTACAAGGTGAGATCACCCACTTCCTACATCAAGCTAAAAACGAAAGCATTAGGATGATTAAGACTCTTCTTATTACACATCGAAGAACACCACGCTTAAGAGAAACAGAAACTACAACATATACACATCGAAGAACACGAGGCTAAACGAAAGTAATTGAAAGGGTGTTACTTACCAAAGCTCGTTTTACAGGTTCGGTGCAGCTCCTCTTTAACTTGCCACGCTCCTTGAAGATGTTCCATATATCCCGTGTTTGGTCTTCATTGTTCCTCTGCATGTTTGCACTCGTGGTTTTAAAATCTCAACATGGCAAGAAAAATATACTACTAGTAATACTCGCGCATCTTGTGGGCAACATTAAAGCACTCGTCTGCCATGTTAGAGCATCCCCAACAGAATCGCAATGCGTGGTGCTTTAAAAAAGCGTTTACAGTGCTGAGATTAAGAAGTAGAGACTAGAGAGGAGAGGATAGTCTCAGCATAGATAGATAAAAAAAAGATAATTCAACTACTCCTCGTCGTCTGACTCCTCCTCGGTGATGTAATCCTCCGACGTCTGACTGTAGGCGTGAAGATACCGATCATCGTCTGATTCCCAGGGCGACGCTGCTCCTAGCCTCATGTTGAATTGAGCGTCCGCTTTTCACCTACGCTTGTCCTCGTGATAGGCGGCTCACTCCGCCCTCCTCTTATCCCTCTCCGCCCTCCTTTGCACGTAGAACTCACGCTTGTTGATGATGTCCTGCGGGAAGTGTTGCACCACAATGCCATGGCTTCCTTGTCCATCTCGGCGATGCAAAGACGGTGCTCCCGCCTCCAGTTGTTGCGACGATCCTCATCGGTGCTAAGCCGCAGCAGAGGCGCGAGCTCCTGCGCCCGCTCCCGCATCAGCATGTTGGGGAAGTTCAATGTTCTATGAGGCCACCGGAGGCGCCACAACACCGCATCGTATGCGCGGGCGACCTCGTTGGCGGTGTCGAAATTGCCGAGGCCGAGGCGCATCCCGCGGAATCGGATCTCGGCGGAGAAACCGCCAGAGGGGCGCGCTCGGACGTCGCGGTATCCCCAAGTTTCCCGGCGACGCGGCGGCATGGTGGTGCGGCAGCGGCAAGGAGAAAAAGAGCGGGGAGAGAGCGGTGGCGAGGCACAGAGTGGGGAGAGAGTGGTGGCAAGGCACAGAGCGGTGGGAGGGCGTTGGTTTTTATAAAGTGCGCCAGACGCCGCGCGCCAAAACTAGCGCACACCTGGCCGCTCTTTTCGGCGCGCGCGCGATCCTTTCTCTGCGTCTCTGCTCTCTCTACTCTCTTCTCTACTGTTATATTTATTTTATATTTAATATTTAATATTTATCTCTACTTCTCTACTGTCTACTTTCTTTCTCTATACTTTTTTTCTTGCAATATAGGCCGTCTGATTTATATCTGATAGATAGGAAGGAAACAAATGGGAATTTTGCAAAAAGATACCCCTACCCCTCTCCAGATTTGCAAATAAGGCCTTCCCACATTCATTCTTTTCTCCCACAAGATAAACTACTCATACAAATGCATCTTGATGCGTGCAACGCATGGGCATCTTGCTAGTTCTAAAAACCTTTCCATCATTTGCCACACTACTGGTTGCAGATGAAAAACCTACCCAAGAACAGCGCGATACAGGAGCGACAGACAATTACAAGCTGATATTCTGTTGGACAATGGAGGCTATAACCAATTACTTTTACGGGAACAATAGCACCCAGGAAATTTGAAGGGTAGGTATGAACAAAATTGGAACTGCACATGTACTGCTAAGTGATTCAATACACACATTACCAATCGAGGAGGAGAACGATGGTCGCGGCAGCCTCTGTGAGTCATGGTCGGCAACGGGAGTCAGTTCATTGTCCATGACAATGGTACTTCTGCGCTTGGCGTCGGCTTCCAGGAAGCAGATCCGAGACCGTGGAAGACGATGCCGGGGAAGAGGGTCCGTGTACGACGATGACGGTGGACCGGCTCCAGTGCGGCGTACGATGTCGTCAATGAGGCAGATGCGCTGCGGTGGATGAGTGCGCCGATGTAAAGGGGAGGAGCACGAAGGCTGCGGTGCCGTGGAGAAGTATATTTTGCGGTGGGGATAGAAAATGGGGAGTATTCATGTGTACTACTCTGTGTGTCGAGGTGGGGTTGGCTGGGTAGGGTGAACCTGAAGTTACGAAAACAGCCCCCTAGCAAGCGTCATCCGTAGGCCTGTTCCGAAGGCTATGTTGGTAACTTCCCACTGCTCGAATCAGGGTCGCGGGAGATTTTCCCGCCGACCACAAAATTTTGTGACACTGGACTCCCTGTGTGGCGTGTTGAGTGAGTCGGCTAAGCAACTAGCGAGTATTAGTAGTAAACTCTGCATATTAGATTTGACCGAAGTCAAACTTCCTAAAGTTTGACCAAGTTTATAGAAAAATATAAACATTTACCATAACAAATATGTATGATGTGAAAGTACATTCAATAATGAATCTAATGGTATTTATTTGTTATTGTAGATGTTAATTTTTTTGTTATAAGCTTTCTGAGAGTTTACAAAAGTTGACTTTGACCAATGCTAATACGCAGACTTAAATAAAAACGGAGGAAGTACACATTTGTTTTCTTAGTTTGTAGTAAACTAATCATTTGTTGAAATTGTGAAATAAATATATTAGGCTATTGACATCGAATGTAATGGTCTATACAATTCAATAGTTACAATCATTGTCGAATCCCAAGATGTATACAAGGTCTATAGTACTTCACAACATGCTCAAACTCACATAATCCCAGTCAAATGAGAATCTAAATGCATTTCATAGTTATTACTTTGTAGGATGCAACAAAAACAACCATAACTCTACATCAGCCATTATAGAAGCAACATTTTGACATATCCCAATGTGTGAATGAAACGTGCAGAGAGAGCTTTTGAAGATGGAGCAGATAGGGTGGGAAAGATTGTATGTATGTGGAAGAGAGAGTAGGAGACAAACCTAGCGATAAAGAGAGAGAGAGAGGAAGAAGTTAGGTCTGTGAGAAAGATGGAGACATGTAATATACGTGAGATGCGTGTGCATCCGGATTCTGTATACGTGGAAGGAGAAGAGACAACATGTTTGATGAGAGAGCTGGAAAAACATGGATGAGAGGGGAAGCATCTCGTGGGTTGAGGGATTGACAATTTTGTGCGGGGGAGAGAGGGATTGGTAATTTTGTGCAAGAGAGAGAGAGAGAGAGAGAGAGAGGGTGGGGGAGGAGTCAATCAGCCGTCGTCACATCACCCTGCTTCCAAATGACCCCGCATTCTGTAGTGCGGTGTGGTCGCCATCTTCGATCTGCTCGATGCCCTCTTTGAAGATTGAGGTGTTGTGCATGTTGGGGTGCAAAGAAGCACAAGCGAGAGTGGTCGCCGTATAACCTTGGACGGGGATGAATTCTGTGCTCGGGGGAGGGTGTGTGTGTTGTGCAGCGTCTCTCTCTCTCTCTGTGTGTGTGTGTGTGTCAGATATTGAGAGAAAACACACCTAAGGAGAGAAATGGGTATTCACGAAGAGATTGTGCGGGCCTTGAGGTGGGCAGGGGCTGGGTGAGGGTGTCAAAATGTGCGCGTTGATGCATGTGTTGCATGCGATCCTGCGAGGGACGGATGAATCGAGAGAGATGGTTGTTGTGTTACGGATGCTCCTCTCTCTCTCTCACACACACACAGACACACGCACACACACACACAAGTAAACTATAAGACCGTTCTCTCATGTATACACAACGTATCGGCATCTGTCTATGTCTCACTCATGCATGATCATTTGCACATTTACACCTCTCTATGTCTGTATCACATGCACACCGTCTCCACATTGCCCTTCTGCCACAACACACATATGGACACATACACACGTTCTCTCTCAGTCACACACACAAAATCAGTAACTAAAAAACTAGGGCGCACCTAAAACGTCCAAATCCAAATAAACACGAACTGGAGCTAAATTCAAATATATGGAAATATTGCAGCGTCAAGAACTTTCCCAGGAAAAAAAAGTTGAGTAATATATGAGGATTGTTTTCACACACACAAAAAGGTTCGGTGGATGTCCTTCGAGCGCGACACGGTGATGCACCGTTCGATCGACCGCGCAGCCGCGGTTCACGCGCTTGCACAGGATTCTGTATCGTGGCTGTGGTACTAACTAATAAAAGCGCTGCCTAAGTCTAATGTTTACGTGTACTAGTACGGTTTTCTTTTAAGTTTGACCAACCTTATATAAAAGTAAAGTAAGCTCCCACACGCGCACTCATCAATATGCCGCCGCCACCATTGCGCATGTCGGCGACCGCCTGCTCTGGCCAACAATTTCTCGCCCATCACCGCCGTGTCGCCGCCATCCCTGTGCCATGAAGCCGAAGGCTCGCCCGCTCACGTCGTCTGTAGTCCCTCCTCGCGGTGCCGCTATGCTGCCAAGCACGCGAGCAGCTGGTGGAGCCACGTCTATGCAAGAAGCATACGAAGAGGAGGACGAGCGCGTGCTCCAGCATGCCGGCGAGGAGGAACTAGCGTGTCATTGTCGTCTCCACACGCGCGGAGGAGGCACGCATGGTGGCTGTCACGGCGGAAGCCGGTCGCGCGTGTGTCGAGCCCGCAAACCGGGTGCAGACGCGGAATCTACCTTCAAGACCTTGAATGCCACATGGATCCTGCAATCTGAAGGAGCAATTTGGGTCAGTCGACTCATGTGAGACGTTCGATGCAACATGGATGGCTAGAAGGGCTTCTTCCACCTGTTCTGTCGTCTTCTTCCTTCACTCCGTCAAACTTCTTTCACAAATCGACTGACCCAAATTATACTACTAGTACGAACGTATTAAGTACAGTAGGAACATGAAGATACGAGCAGTAGTACCAACTGCAAGAAGAATAGTAGTAAGACATAGTACAAGTACTACTGTACGTACTAAAGAGTTCAAATAAAAAGAAAGAACATAAACGTAGTTCTGCTGGGGCCTCAGCACAACACACCCTTGAAAATAAACTAAGCAACTAGTCCGCTTGACACTGCAGTAGAACCAGCATGAGCGACGGCACTGCCACCTACTCGGAGTCCGAGTCCACGTCCTCGACTTCGTCCTCGTCCCTCTTCCTCTTCCTCTTCGCCGATGCTTCTTTGCTTGAACCAGACACTGGGCTCTGCTTCTTCATCCAACCCTTGTAGATATTTAAACAAAGGTAGGCATCCATTGGTGCGTACAGGATGTGATTTTCATCTAATGTCTTCGACTCCCATGCATGATGAAACTCGTGATGAGGTTTCTTCAATTTAGCGTACGAAGGATCAATCATGGCTGCTGCCAGGGTCAGCATTGAAGGTTGAGAGGAGGACACCAGGCTTGCCTTCTGGAGATCGAAGGGCTGGCCTACAATGAGACCTATCCGACGTAGGACATCCATGTCATTCTTAAAGTCTATAGTAACGAATTTCACTCTTTTGTCCTTGAGGAAGTTCTTAAAATCCTGGCACTCAACGTCGGCATGGCATATGTGGTAGACCAAGCAAACGTTATGTACGCAAACCTGGATCACGGCGGGCTTCTTCCTCTCTTTGACCTTTAGGTCCTTCTCTCGTCCCAGGACTGTGGTGTACTGAACATCTAGCCCAGCGACCCACTCATCTGTTGAACTGTTG
The DNA here is from genome assembly GCA_963921465.1 of Triticum timopheevii. Classification (NCBI taxonomy): domain Eukaryota; kingdom Viridiplantae; phylum Streptophyta; class Magnoliopsida; order Poales; family Poaceae; genus Triticum; species Triticum timopheevii. The sequence goes on along the minus strand of OY997266.1, from coordinate 334,871,480 downwards.
AACATGCGTAGGAAGCGAGCAAGCCATGCTTTCACCATCATGGATCCACGTGTGTAGATGAAGATGAACTGATCGCCGGTGATGGCTCTAACCTGGTACTCAGCGGCGACCATGGAGATTTGGGAGGCCATGGATTTTGGAGGAGGGTTAGGAGAAGTTGAACTGTTGTACCCCGAAAAAAAACTGGGAGAGAACTAATGTGAAAGGACGGGACGACTGAGAGTGAACTGTTGTAAGGTAGGAGACGAGGACGAGTAGGGCGTGCAAACAGCGTGGGGTTGCTGGCTTGCCCGGTGGATAAACGGCAGCAAGCCCCCAAAGAGTTCTCGAGAACTATGCGGGACCCACTAGATGTCATGTACTAGACCCATATCGTAGGCCTCACGGTATAGCTTCTGCCTGTTTGCACGCCATGCCGGCGCGTGGATGTAACTTCACTTAATTCCGTCAACCGTCGTGCCTCCCACGACCTTCGCCTCCCTCGTGCGGTCGCGCCCTTTGAGACTTCGACCGGCTATAAATGAGCAATTTTTTTGCCTACTCCGCATGCATGATACTCCCTCTGGTCCTTTTTACTCCCGTCAACCATTTGCAAAGTGTTTGACCAAATTTATACTTTTTTGAACACCACCATATATTAATTAACCATCCACACCAGTACACTCATTCGATACAATATTCACCACACAGGCGGTACGTTATTTACAAGAATACCATCTAATCTATTGTCAAAGCTATACTTAGCGATTAAGTGTGCCACCTTATTGGTCGAACGGCTAATCTTTGACAATTGAAGATTGTTGATCAACTTCGAGATGCTCAACGCTTTCATCTTCAGGTCACGCATAGCAGACCTGCCATAGTCCCCCGATGCAAGAGACGCTACCACAAAAGCGCAATCAGTCTCTAAAATTACAGGATTATGAAGAGAAATACCTATGTAGAGACCGGCAATGCAAGCCCTAAGATTCGCTTCCTCCACGCTTTGACAGGCATCAATGAAATCCCATGACCAAATTTATACTAAAAATATCAATATCTACAATACTGATTATAATGAGTATAAGAACTACGTTTTATAATGAGTGTAAAAATATTGATTTGACATTGTGAATGTTGATACTCCCTCCGTCTAGGTGAGTAAGTCATCTTAGGCTGTGCACCATGACCAAGGAGGAGGGGGAAACGAGAGACATTAATGTTTATTTGCTAATTAATAGTATTGCATGCAATGAACTAACCACTGCATGTCATGTTTGATAGTCTCAAGTCATTAAAAGCATGCACACCCTCATCTCTTATTGGTTGATATGTCAGGAAACAAGAAACAAGGTAGAAGTTAATGCATCGCGCCTAAGTGTTTTGGGATTATTTGGTATTCGTAAGATGACTTACACACCTAGACGAAGGGAGTACATTTTTCTATAAGTCTGGTGAAAGTAGAGGTACATTGACTTCAGACAAAACTTAAATGCACAATACAGACTAGTTCCTCCGTCTAGGTGCGTGCCATGTCGTATCTTGTCATCACAACAAGGTTAGCTATTAGAGTACCACTACCTCCCTTCTGGTTTAAAGGGCTCGATTCAAAAATTTCACCTACTCTTAGCAAGATAGTAGAGGCGGTGGAATAGTTTTTGAAGTCTGCAAAAGTACACAACTAATGATGTCGTTCTTCACAAAAAAATGTGTTTACCAATGCATGCATGAACACTAGTTACTCTAACCCCCCCCTCTCTTCTTTAATTCTTTGCCACATCAGCATGTTTGCTATTCCCGTGTGCATGATACCAGCTAAGGTACCACCATTATGGCCAGCCTTAATCATCACATGCAATAATTTAGTGCACCTTGAAATATGAACATGTGTGGGGCGTGTATGTTTTTAATGACTTGAGACTATACCTAGCCCAGCATGCAAGATGACTTATTATGCACCGTTCCCCATACCTGCAGGAAGCCCGTTCGTCTCCAAATCTTTTCCTCTCCATGTGTTGAAACAATATGCCTGCCAAACTCTCCTTCTCCCTCCGGCGGTTCCACCACTCCACCCCATGTGAAAAAATATGCATGCATGACTCTCCTCCCCCCACGCTCGTCCAATCCGTTGTGACCAGCAATATTTCCACCCCTTCCCTCCCCCATAATTTACTCCAACAAATATGCCCACGTAGCTGTTACTTAACTGCAGGTGCATTGTGTCACTGACATATGGGCCCAACAGGGGTCTGGCCTACATGTCAGTGACGCAACTGGACCTGCAGTTAAGTCAGTGCACCTCAGTCCATATCTTACATAGGTGTGACATTGCACACTATAAATATTGCGCCTCCCACGACATCGCTATCTCCTCCCCCTCACGTTCATGTTCATCGCTATCTCCTCCCCCTCCCTCTCATGTCGACCACCATGGGATCGCCCATCCCAAGCCCTAGGAGCCCCTCTCTGCACCGCACGGACGGTCACGCGTCACCATTCCGTTCCTCGCCGCCACTAGTCGAGGAGGACGCGTCGGTGTTCCGCTCCTCACCGCTACCCGACGCGTTGCCGTTCCGTTCCTCGCCACCACTAGTCGAGGAGGACGCGTCGGCGTTCCGCTCCTCGCCACGACGTGACACGTCGCCATTCCGTTCCCCGCCGCCACTAGTCAAGGAGGACGCGTCGGCGTTCCGCTCCTCGCCGCGACACGTCGAGGTGGACGGGTCGGCGTTCTTGTGACAGTCCAAAAATTTTCATTTGGTTTTCAACAAAATTCCTTATTTGATTTGAAGGAGGCTATTTAAAATCTTTTAAAAAAACTCTCCCTCTCAAATATTTTCTCTTATGATAAAATCTTTTTGGGGTTATCCTCAACCTTGATGGTTGGCTTTGAAGGTTCTTCATTGGTGTTGATTCACCACAATTTATTTTTGAAAGTTTTTCATTTAAAAAGAAATCCTATGGGCTTTGGATTTATTCCTTTTTATTTCCAACCATCCCCTTTCACCATGTCTCATATTAAATTTTTCCCCAAAGCACCTCCTTCCACTTTGGGTCAAGCCAAGTAACCAATCCCAGCAAGTTCAACTCATTTTTTATTTTTATTCCATTTATTTTTTCCCAAAAACTAATTCTGTTTTTATTTTTGGACCTAGGTGGTTTACAAAGGAAGTACCAAATCCCTTTTGAGTTTTGATCTCAAATCAACTTCTCTGGCTAGTCCTTAGCACCCACAACCTAGATCCATCAAGATCCACTCTTCCACAATTCAAATTTCTCAATTTTCTCTCACTGCAAGTTTGGACCAGATTCATCATTTTTGGTGAAATCCATATTTTCTCTTCTCCAAAAATTCTACCAAAAATCAGGCAGCCCCCAGGTGCAATGAGTAGCCACCTCACCAAAAATCAACTCCAGATAAATTGCCCACATGCCAAAATCATTTCATCGAACACCTTGCTTACACTGTTACTGTTCAAGTTCAGAAATTCAGTGTTTCAGTCGATAGTCAGTGTCGTTTTCTTCAAAGTCTTGGCGTCGATCTCACCAGCGCGTGCTCTGGTGCCTTGTGCACCGCTTCTCCTTCTTATCCAGAACACCGCACGCTCTCTTGGACGGGCGCAGGTGTCGGTGGCGGCGTGCTTCGCCGACGCCGGCAGCTTCTGTGTTGGCAGAGCCACCCGTGGCGACCAGCGGGAGCCAGCGCCAGCTTTCTGCGCCGTCCAGCACCGCCCAAAGCTCCCGAGGCCTCCGCGTGGCCGTCTACTTGCCAACGCACGCCGCGGCACTGTCGCCATGGCCTAGTGAGCACAGGGCGCGCTCTCTACCGCCGACGGGCCCGCGAGGCGCCATTCCGTTGAAACCGCAGAACAAGCCAAATCAAACCAAGGTTAGCTTCTGATTGAAACTAGTGGATCTCCATGTTGATGCCCAGCCACCTAAACCAACAGTCCGGCCACTGCAACGCCGTAATCGCCACTGGAGTTATGCCGTTCGCGGGAACCACCTCGGGCCGGCTATAAATAGCCATCCCGAGCTCGCCTTTGACCAGCACTACTCCCTCCACCTCACCAGAGCCCTGCCAAGACACCAGGAGGACCCCGAGCAGGCCTTCTCCTCCGTGTTCGGCCGCCCCGTTCCGCCTCGGGCTCCAGCTCGATCCACTCAGGTGAGGCCATCCCCGCCTCCCAAACTCCCAAACCTCGTCAGTAGCCCTCTTGTGCACCCAGTACTCTAACCCGAGCTTCAATTCCACCTCCGTAGCTCTCCCCGACGAGATCCAGCAAAGCCCAAACCACCGTCCGCCGGAGTTGAGGCCGCCGTCGACGTCGTGCTCGCCGACGACCAACTCCACCACCCACAGGTGCGGAAGAACCCAAGGGACCCGTAGGTACCACCCAGTCTTCCTAACTCGCCGTGGATCGCCGCCGGCGGCCACCGCAGCCTTCGGGCGCCGGCGCGCTCTGTTTTCTCCCTCCAAATTTCAAACCTGATGAGTGGGACCCCCTCGTCAGCCTCTCATTTCTATTCGAACCGTTTTCTCTAGAAAGCGCCTTCGGGCAAAATACGCTTTCAGTCTGAAACGTTTTTCTGGCTTTTTCTGTTCAGCCCCCTGGAAAGTTTCTGTTTCATTACAGACAAGTCCCTGGGCTAAAACTTTAATATCTTTTAAACAGAAAATGATTTTTGAGTGATTCTTCTTCTGTCATCTTTATTTTTCTGTCTAGTTTTTTATCATATTTATTTGAAAAATATTTGGAGCACTTTTTGTGCACACACGGTATTTACGTTAGAACGTATTTTTCTTTGTACCATAGATACCGGAGGAGGTGACGGAACCGCGAACTTCACCGAGCTAGACTCCGACTACTCCGAACCAGGCAAGCATGTTTGAACGTTTGATATGATGAGTGTTTTGCATGTTTGCTTTGAGTAGCTAGCTTATGGCATGTTCATATATGTGGCAGTAAGTGTTATATTGCAAGCAAAGCTGATGCAAGTGAGCTTCGAAACTCCATATACTTTATGATGTGAGTTTATATGATCATGTGGTGACATGAGAGGTGGTAAGATGGCAGTGTTGAAGCATGCCAGTCTTATGCCAAACCATTTAACTCCAGGGTCAACGTGAATCAAGTCACGTTACCATCCTTTTCCTTTTGTGCTACCACATGTTTTATGTAAAGAATATGGTTTAGTAAGTTGCAAACCACTTTCCTCGTACACACAAAATAGAGAGGCCGTGATGAGGGTTCCATGGCCCTGGATTAAAGCCAGTCATCCGGTCAGGGGGCATGGGTGTTTCCGGTTGGGACCGAGAGGGGGGCACCCCTTAGAGCACGCGTATATAAATTTGATCCCATGCTATTCGAGGTTGTAGCCTCCCCATCTCAAAGTTTTTCTTGAATGTTGCCTAGGGTGATTCCTGGCATCGTGAGGTGGAAATGGGTGTGTACTGGTTAGATGTGTTTATACTGAAATACCGTAAACGGAACTAGTCCTTCGTGACTACTGAAATCCGTTGGCTGTGGTTAAATAGTACAAACTCTGCAGAGTCAAAATCATTCAAGTAATCATATCTTGATCAACGACTATGTTCAACCCATCTTTGTCAGTATCTGTCTCAGTGACAAAACTCCGATGAACAAACATGAGTGTTTCGCCCGGTTAATGGTTTATTCCTGTGGTTGGACTAACCCGTTTATTATCATGTGCTGAGTATTTCCTGTGAGTGATATATCTTCATGAATCTATTGAATATAAATGATGAAACATAAGCCCTTTCTGTGATGTCGCTCAGACATCCGACTGTGGCATGCTTGCTATTTACTTTTAGTATAAGCTCTTTCTGTGATGTCGCTCAGACGTCCGACTATGGCACTCTTGTAGTTTATTTTCAATATAAGCCCTTTACGTGATGTCTCTCAGACGTCCGACTGTGGCATCTCTATTATTTATTTTCATTATAAGCCCTTTTCGAGATGTTGCTCAGACGTCCGACTTTGGCATCGCTGTTATTTACTTTCATTATAAGCCCTTTCCGAGATGTCGCATAGACGTCCGACTGTGGCACGCACTGTCTTTTACTTTTCAATATAAGCCCTTTATGTGGTGTCGCCCAGACGCCCGACTGTGGCATGATAATTTATTTATTCCACCTTTTGAGGCGTTGCTTCAGACACTCGGTTGGTTTTCAATTATTTTTATTGGGATTTCGGGAGGACTACCGCCTGACTTCCTTTTTATTTTTCATGCCGTGCAAATTTATTATTTGAATGTGCATTGCTAACTCCTCATGGTGCATCGTGTTGCATTTGTTATATCTTATGTCCGAACTGTCTTGCAAGTACATTCAAAGTACTCACCTGGCTTGTTTATTTGGCCAGATGTTGACGAAGGCGATCTCATGGATGAAGAGTACGATAGCGAGTCCGACGCCTAGAGGAGTCCTAGTCAGTCGCACGCGATCCTGGATTTGGTCACCTGTATTATATCCGCTTCCGCTACCCAAATAAATTCATCGAGCCTCACATCGACGCTCGATGAGCTGCAAGATTAGGAGTCTTGTTACCCACTCCACCGTGACATATCCACCACAACTTTTATATCGAGCCAGTAGTATGCCACCACACCCTTGTGTCATATCTGCCCTTATGTAAAATATTGGCGTGCTTGTAATAAATTGTTGAGCAACCTCAGCTCAACCCTGTATAATATTTAATACTACTGGATTTCTGTATCAAAGATTTGTCTACCAGTAAGGAGGATTTTCCTATACTGGTCCGCATAAAGGTCGATTGTTCAATAAGCTTTTTATTGAAAAAACCGGTCGTGACAGTTCCCAATCTCGCCAGCACGCGCGTCGGAGGATGCGTCGGCTCCCAACTACGAGGAGAACGCCACGCCGCCCGCCGAGCCCCCCAGCCTTGAGGAGCTTTGGAAAGAAATGGATGTCGCCTTGTGGGAGGCTTTGCCTCTAGCAGAGCGCGCCAAAATAGAGGCGGAGAAGAAGGCCGAGGAAGAGAAGTGAACCGCGGAACAAGCTGCCTGGGAGGCCTATGTGGCGTCCGAGAGAGTCAGGCAATTGGCTCTTTGGCAGAAGGCTCGTGCGAGGGCTGTGAGGGTGGCGGAGGACGCCCGTGCCGACACCCTAAGTGCAGTCGGGCCCAAGCGCCTCATCTACGCTTGGCGATACGTGGACCGGGAGCAAGCTTCCAGCGAGTAGGAGTACCTGTTGGCGCCGGATCACCACACCAGTGAGATCGCGCTCGCCCGCCGGCAAGCCACCAATCAGCACCTCGCAAGTTGCGAGGCTGAGGAAGAGCCGTTGTGTCGGCGCGCTGGGAAACGGCTGCGCACCAGGGCACTCGTGGTGCGCCGCAAGCGCTCCTGCGAGTGCTATGGCTTTTAGGAGGAGTATAATTTTTGTTTCGTAAGGCGATCTCATTAGTATTGGGACGCAAATGATAAATCCCGAACGTTCAGGAATTTTTAGCATCCTTAATTAAGTATGTAAAAGGGAAAGTTTGGAAACCTTGTGTATTCGTACGCATTTTGCAAGTACGTGCATATAGCACAAACTTTACTATATACTATCACACTACACGTCTCTCTCGATATATGCTTGCAGACTGTGCTACTCCCTCCGTCCAGGTAAATAAGTCATCTTTGGTTGTGCACCGTGACCAAGAAGGAGGGAAGACTTATACACCTAGACGGAGGGAGTACTACTATTACTTATGTACATGCAAATGCACGTTTTAACATTACGATGCGGTTTTTGTAAAAGTAGAAAAACAACACTAGTCAAGCTTGTGAAACGATTCAATGCAAAACAAATGCAAAAATGCTTGTTTGATTGTTTACTTTTAGCTTCCTTCTCTGTGGTTATTTCTCTATCGTACTTGGTACGAAGTATCTCACTGGTTGGAAAGGCATGCAAATTCCCAAACCGCTTCCTACACCATGTATCAAATTTTTTGCCTAACAAGTTGTGCCGTTCAATTGGAATTCCAACTTGAGTACTACTACTAGTAGGAGTACCAGGGGCCAGTTCTTTTAGGCTTCTAGATTAGTAATCCCATAACTACTACCTCTGTCCTGGTTTATTGGTCCCCATTGTAATCTGTGTCAAATTTTGATTATAAATTTAACTAATGAAATGTTAGTGCATGTCACATGCACTACTCCATCCGTCTAGGTGAGTAAGTCATCTTAGGCTGTGCACCATGACCAAGGAGGAGGAGAAAATGAGAAACGTTAATGTTTATTTGCTAATTAATTGTATTGCATGCAATGAACAAACCACTGCATGTCGTGTTTGATATCTCAAGTCATTAAAAGCATGCACACTCTTTATCTCTTATTGGTTGATATGTCAAGAAACAAGAAGCAAGGTAGAAGTTAATGCACCGCGCCTAAGTGTTTTTGGGATTATTTGGTTTTCATAAGATGACTTACACACCTAGAGTAACATTTTATCAGTTAAATCTGTGGTCAAAATTTAGCACAAATTACAATGGTGAGGAATAAACCAGGGCGGAGTAGTAGTTTAGAAGCCCAAATAAATGAGTGAGGCGCCTTATTGTTACTCTCCACTGTGACTAGTCTTATGGGAAAAGCTGGGGAAGCCACAAAAAGAACTGTCCCTAGGAGTAGTAGCTAGGGATCAAGTGTGCGAGATGAACCGGAGAAAGTAAATGCAGCGAGATGAAATGCAAAAAGATGGAGGGATGTGATGGTTGCTTGTCCATTTATTTTACCAGGCCACTTATTACTGGGAGTGGTTGGGTTTTGTGATATGACGGCTTTACTGCCACGCCACGAGCGGGGTGAGAGGTGAGACTCCCGTGCAGCGCCGCCCTCTGCACTTGTACTACATCGGTCATGGTTTATTAGTCCCCCATTGAATTTGACTGAAGATTTAACTGACAAAATGTTAGTGCATGTCAACAAAAACTATATCGTTGGATTCGTATTTGAATATAGTTTTGAATGATATAATTTTAGGTGACATGCATCAGCATTTATCGTACTATATATAATGTTAGTTCAATTTTTGGTCGTACTAATCTATAGTAGTAAGGTGCCCGTGCGTTGCACCGAAGAGTGAAATGCATTGATCGGGGAGTTGTTTATTTTGACAAAGGATGTGGGGGTCATTTCATGTGTAACGGGTATCGATAGGTTTCTTTGGATATTATTTCATCTCTAGAGCTCACAAACATCCAAGTGAAATAGATAAAAAGGTATCTTTTGCAAACAAAAGCGTTCAACTGTTCAACCTGCATCCAAGACTTGTGAAGAAATAACACTTATTGTGCTTTGCAAGAAATGATCTTTAAGAATTAGTTTTTGAGTATCAATTGTTATACATGTTGGCTACAGATGACATGGCACTTTCTTATAGTTAACAGTTGGCTATACTATTAAGTAATATTAACCATGCCCTTATACACCTAGACGGAGGGATTAAATCAGGATGACTTGCAAGGGGGCAGAGGAGATGTAAGAAAAGGTTCATCGCAAGTCTTTCACTAGTACTGTAGTAAAAATTCATACATGGAAGATTCTAGACTAAACCATAAACGGATACACTTTTATTCATGCTCGATACTCCAATAGAGCAAGATCCTACATGGAAGTCTCCACATGCTAGACAGCGGATTACATTGAGAAAAGACTAATGATCAACATTTAACTTGATAATGCGTATGTCTAGGTGAACCCCCTTGGAGTCCCCATGCACCGCGTCGGCGGGTAAAGGATGCCATGGGTTTTCCAAGTCCACATCGGTAGGATAGTCCCAGCTCCCCAGAGTCCAAGTCCGTTCAATGAGTCCAGTGTCGCCGCCCATGTGAGCAGGAGGGGTAGTAACACTGACCACGCACCCATACATCGGCCTCATGTCAGTGTCAGCGTCAGCGGCGTCGCCCCTGACGCACACTATAGAGATGGGGCGGCGGCCTGCGCGGGCCTCGCCGGTGCCCACGATCAAGAGGAAGACGCTGCCGTCCTCCTCCGAGACTAGCAGGCGGAGGTGATCCTCCAGCAACTCCGGCATGGTGAATGGGTAGCACGTCTCGTACTTGATGTTCTCTGCCAAGGGTCAGCAGTGACTGCTGCATGCATCCGTGAGGTGATGCACCATGTCCGCCGGCGAGCCCCAAAACGGCATCGGGCACTCATAGCAGTGGATGAAGGGCTCCTTGGAGGCATCGACCAGGCCGTCCATGAAACGGGAGTGGCTGTACGGGATGTTGCGCCAGTTGAATATATGAGCAAGTTACTACGAGATTTTATCCGAATAAGCACAAAATAAATCATGACGGCTATAACAGAGATGAAAATAATCAAGTGGACTAGCATAGTAGTAGGATACAGAGTAGACACATGAATTCTACCACGATTTTGAACAGGAAGGACAGAACCACATACGGTGCAACGGGAGAAGCACCAGTGGTGTTGAGGTTGTCACCCATGTCGTTGAGGAAGAGGTTGCCGAGGTCGGGGAAGAATTCATCGTTGGTGAAGTCGTGGCTGCCAGCAGTCGTGAGAGTGCGCTCCCCAAATTTCAACAGCGCCCGCCAAATGGAGCGCAGGAGGGAGTGGCTGTAGGGGACGTTGCGGCCGCCGAATGGAGCGCAGGAGTAGCACACGAAGTAGTAGATGGTGTCCTTACTAGTACTCCCTAGTCTCTATCTATCTATATCTACACTTATAGAAAACCGAATTGGTGATGATGTGTAACGCCCCTGATACAACTTTCCATATTCGTAACTCCAACTCTTGCCTTTTCCGGAGATGCGATATGTTATTTCCTCCGTGGTTGTGTTTTTGTCTTTTGTTTTGCATTTTGTTCATGTCATGCATCTCATCTCATAGCATCATGCGCATTGCATCTGCATGTTTTCATACAACTCGTAGCCGTTCGCAGTTGCCCTTTCTCTCTTTGCCTCCATTGTTTTTTTTGTCAGTCCCTTATCCTCGTTGACCTCTCTCAGACCCCTTGTGTGCGTGTCCGAAACTTACCCGAACCCGAACCGGGCTGTCGTTACCGATGGGTCCGGATCATCCCCAAACATCTTTAAAACATCTGCGTTTATTTGCTGGACTCCCCTAAGCTATTTATTCAGGACCGCCCGATCGTGATCGGAGGACCCAAATCTTTCCCCTTTCATATATATATATAGTCGACAACCCTAGTCCAATCCCTAAAACCTAGGCTTCCTGTCCCATTACTCCCATCCCGGCGCCACTCTCTCGGGATCCATCCGCCACCCACCTGGTCTTGTCCTCGTGTTCAGCCACCAGCCAACCAGATCTGAACCAGGCCCCATCGATCCCCTCCTCGCTCGAGCCCCGAGCTCCTCCTCGTCCCCGTGCTCGCCCGGAGCCCAGCAGGACGGCCGCCGCCGACCTCCACCTTAGTCCCGCACCCGTAGCCATGCTGTAGATCGAGAGGAGCTCGATCCCGAGCGCCTTCTGCTCATCTCCAACCACCGTCTCGCAAGGCTCCTCGACCCTCTCCCAAGCAGGTGCTCGCCCGGAGCCCCGCTTCCCCGCCTCCGTTCGACCGTCCACGTCGCCGGCGAAAACAGCAGCAGCAGCAGGTCATGCCGCCGGCCTCCTTCCCACCTGGCTACCTCGCCTGGTGCTCATGCACCACCACGCCGCCCTACCTTCCCTTCCTTCCTCTCCCTTATGCTCCTTCTCATATCTCTCTCTCTCTCTCTCTCTGCTCGTGCAAGGAGCCCGACTTGGTGTCTATGGAGTTTTCAGGCAGCCGTAGCCGCCTCAAGCTCGTCCTTTGGCCAGATCTGGGCCCTGCCGACCCCACCATCTCGCCTACGTGTGCCGTCCCAGTCCGTTCCGACCGGTCCCCGCCGAGGCTGCCTCGCCGGAGCTCCTGCCGCGTAGTGCTGCAGCCATTGACCGCTGTCTGCATCGCCCCTCGCCTCCCTTGCTCGCACGACGCCGTGCGTTGACCGCGCCCTGCCTCTCCGGTCGAAGCCCAGCCGCTGTCAGATGCAGCCCGCGTCGAGCCTCCCCATCGAGCCGGCCCATGAGGCCTGGTGAGCACCAGATCCAGTGCCCTCTCATGTACACAGTTGGGCTAGCCAGTTTTAGCCCGATCATGTTTTTTTCTCGTTCTGCGAATTTGTCTAATTTTCCAGGGAATTACAGATTTGCGGAAAAACCCTCAAACATCATGCATTTAATAACTCACAAATGGTGCATCGGATTAAAATGATTTATGTATGTAAAATGCTTAAAATTTTATCTAGTTTCATAATATGCCACTTTCATCCATGTTTAAAATGTTTAAAATGTTGTTTGTTTAAATTTGCTCAAATGCCATGTTAAAATGATTTATTTCATAACTAAATAACCGTAGCTCGATTTTAAATAAACTTTATATGTAAATGGGGTGGAAAATGCCTAGTTTAACATGGTCCACTTTATTTTCCTATTTAACAACCTTAAAATATGGCTTAGGGCAGAATAGTACCGAATCTAAAATATGCACATGGGGATTTTCCAGAATTGTTGTTTGTTGTTCCGGCCTCATTTAAACTTGCCTAAATAGTTAGCTTACTTATGTTTCACCTCTTGCCATGTTACAACCTTTAATATTGTTGGGTAGCCTAAACAAGATTAAACTGAATATGTCAATGTGGTGTTTTGTCAATATGCAACTTGTTGTATATTGAGCTCCACTTAACTTGTAGTATTGTTTGTTGCACTTTGCCATGCCATGCCTCATTAAACCGGACATGCATCATACTTGTTTGTGCATCATGCCATGATTATGCTTGTGTGTTTACCATGTTGTTTGCTTCTTTCCAATTTGCTTCTCTCGTTAGCTTCGGTTACATTCTGGAGTTGTGAGGATTCGTTCGACTATGTTCGTTTGTCTTCTTCATGGACTCGTTCTTCTTCCTTGCGGGATCTCAGGCAAGATGACCGCTACCCTGGATCTCACTACTATCATTGCTATGCTAGTTGTTTCATTCTATCGCTATGCTGCACTACCCATCATTTGCTCTTCAAGCCTCCCAAACTACCATGTCAGCCTCTAAACTTTTCACCCTTCCTAGCAAACCGTTGATTGGCTATGTTACCGCATTTGCTCAGCCCCTCTTATAGCGTTGTTAGTTGCAGGTGAAGTTGAAGATTGCCCCATGATGGACAGGATTATGTTGAGATATCACAATATCTCTTATTTAATTAATGCATCTATATACTTGGTAAAGGGTGGAAGGCTCGGCCTTATGCCTGGTGTTTTGTTCCACTCTTGCCGCCCTAGTTTCCGTCATACCGGTGTTATGTTCCCGGATTTTGCGTTCCTTACACGGTTGGGTGATTTATGGGACCCCCTTAATAGTTCGCTTTGAACAAAACTCCTCCAGCAAGGCCCAACCTTGGTTTTACCATTTGCCTCACCACCACCTATACCTTTCCCTTGGGTCGGCCAACCCAAGGGTCATCCTTATTTTAGTGTAACGCCCCGGATTCGATGCGCCAGGTGTCTGCCAGTTATTCGCCGTCGTTGCCATGTCATTTGCTTGCGTGTTGCATTTTATCATGTCATCATGTGCATGTCATTTTGCATACGTGTTCGTCTCATGCATTCGAGCATTTTCCCCGTTGTCCGTTTTGCAATCCGGCACTCCTATGTCCCCCGACGCCCCCTTTTTGCCTCTTTTCGTGTGCGGTTGTTAAATTTTCTCGGAATGGCCCGAGGTTTGCCAAGCGGCCATGGTATAGCACCGGTAGACCGCCTGTCAAGTTTTGTGCCATTTGGAGGTCGTTTGATACTCCAACGGTTAACCGGGTAACCGTAAAAGCCTCTTTTGTCTTGCAGCCCAACACCCATCCAAAGTGGCCCAAAACCCATCCTAACCCCTCCATGCTCTTGGTCGTTCGATCACGATCGCGTGGCCGAAAACCGCTCCTCATTTGGACTCTCCTAGCTCCCTCTATCTATAAATATGCCATCCCCGTCCAAATTCACGGGTGAATCCCCCCGAAACCCTAAAAAAATTCTCCTCCCGCCGAGCCGGACATGTCCGCCACCTCCGGACGAAACCGCCGCCGCCTCCCGCGCCAATCGGGGAGCGCCACGTGTCCCGCGCCGTCGTCCCCTGCCCGCGGCCACCGCGGCCCGCCCGAGCCCATCGCGGGCCCGCGCAGGCCCGGCCAGCCGCCGGCGCCGCCCGCAGGCGCCCGCCTTGCCGCCCGCGCCCTCCGCCTCGTCGCGCCGTCTCCCGCCGGCAAGCTGCCGCGCGCGCCCGGCGCCGCCACGCCCGAGTGCTCCGCCCGCGCCGCCGCGGGGCATCCCGCGCCGCCGCCGGCCGCGGCCTCGCCGCCCCGCGCCAGGAACCGCTCCGCCAACTGCCTCCCGCGTCCCCGCCGTCGTCTCGCCTCGCCGCCGGTTCCGTCTCCGGCCGGATCCGGCAATGGGCCGGCCAGATCCGGCGCACCGGCGCCGCCCCCGGCCTCCTCCGCCCCTCTCCGACCTCCGGCCGCCGTTCTCCCTCCTCTCCGGCCACATCTCCGGCGAACTCCGGCCATCATCGAAATCCGTGCAGATCTGAAGGTTAACCCCGATTTCCCAAGTCCCGAAATACTTGCATATTTTTAGCCCCTATTCATTGCATCATAACTCTCTGCATATTGCTCCGTTTCGTGCATGTAATATGTCAAATTGTTCATTGAGAGATGCTCTTCATTTTGTTCCATTGCACCATGTTCATTTGAGTTCATCTTGTTGCCTGAATCATCGTTGCAAGAGTGCTATATAATGTTGTCTGTTGTCTGTTAACAGAACTTGCTCATTTGTCATTTTTGCCATGTTTGATGTGTGCATCCTATGAGCATGAGCTCTATATCTGTTTTGTACTATGATATGCCATCTTTACAGTGGTGCCGTCCATGTATTTTTGTGAGTCTTGTAATGAGTGCATCGAGCTTGCTAAGTAGGGTACTTGCTGTTGCTATTTTGCTAGGCTGATTCTGTTATATTTTGCTGCTATGTTAACATGCTGCTACAAGTCATTCTGTGCATAATATGGAGATGTTCACTAAGTATGTTTTGTTATACATGTCATGCTCTATCCATTCATGCCCCTGGTTGCATTTATAGCATGTGTAACTTGTTGTTATCTTGCTCCAAACTCGCAAAATAATGTTGTTGTCAGCCTGTTAACTTTAAGTTCAGTTTTGCCATGTGTTTTGCTAGTGATCCATGCACCCTATGAACTTGTTCTTGCCATGCTTAGCTTCATAAACATGTCTCCTAACTGTTGGTTACCTTTCCATGCCATTTATTGCTCTATGGTGAGAGGATCAAGCTCACCAACATGCCTACTTATTGTTGTTCCTGCCATGTATGAATCTGTCATATCTCTTGCCATGTTTACATGGGTGCCATCATATTTGCTGTGCCCTTTTGGCTCATGGTCAGTAAGGGACGTTTCTTATATGCAATTAGTAGATTCATGCCATGCCTTTGTTTGCCATGATACGTTCTTGTAACATGTCGTTTGATAGCTCTAAACATTGCCACCTGATGTTATTTCTGCTAAGCCTGAAACTGTTAATATATGCAATCTTGCCATGTGTGTTTGAGTATGTTCTAGTGATTTCTGGAGATAGCTCAGGGTTCATGTTTTGTCATGCTTTAACTGTACTTCATGCCCATGCCTTTTGTTTTTACGTTGGGATGCTGTAGCATATTTGTTTTGATGCTTGCAATATGCCTACTTGCTGTTTTGGACAGCTTGTCCTTTAAACTTGTATAGATTGTATGTGTTGAACCGTTACTCCGTTTTGAGTGTGCTCTATATGAAACTTGCTTGATTTTGCATATAATTTCATATTATCATGTTGCATCCTTGTTTTGAGGTGTTTGCTTGATGTTTGGATGCATTTAGCATCAATGCCATGTTTAACTTGTTTTGCTCATATCTTCTAGGCCGTAGCTCCGAATCTAATGAACTTTATATGTAACTTGACTAGAATTTCATGTAGTTCATCTTGGTGCATCTTAACTTGCTGTTTAGCAACTCCAACTTAATGTTTGTTCAGATCTGGACCAATTTCTAAATTTGCATATGAGGACTTACCCGAATTGTTATATGTTGTTCCCGGCCTCATTTAAACTTGCTTTGATGTGTTGCTCTTGTTTGCATCGTCTCTTGCCATGAGTAGCCTCATGTAGCTTTGTCATGCATCATGCTTGTTGTGCATCATTCCTTGTCCTGTGTGGTGTGTTTACCATGTTGTGTGCTTCTTCTCGATAGTTCCCGTTTCGTTGCGATCGTGAGGATGCGTTCGTCTACGCTTGGTTCGCCTATGTGGCTTCATCTTCTTCATGGACTCGTTCTTCTTCCTTGCAGGATTTTAGGCAAGATGACCGCTACCCTGGATCTCACTACTATCATTGCTATGCTAGTTGCTTCGTTCTATCGCTTTGCTCCGCTTCCTATAACTTGTTCTTCAAGCCTCCCCAAATTGCCATGAACCTCTAACCTTTGACACCCTTCCTAGCAAACCGTTGTTTGGCTATGTTACCGCTTTGCTCAGCCCCTCTTGCATTGTTAGTTGCAGGTGAAGTTGAAGATTGCTCCATAGTGGTCAGGGTTATGTTAGGATATCACAATATCTCTTATATTATTAATGCATCTATATATTTGGTAAACGGTGGAAGGCTCGGCCTTATGCCTGGTGTTTTGTTCCACTCTTGCCGCCCTAGTTTCCGTCATACCAGTGTTATGTTCCCGGATTTTTGCGTTCCTTACGCGGTCGGGTGATTTATGGCCCCCCCTTGACAGTTCGCTTTGAATAAAACTCCTCCAGCAAGGCCCAACCTTGGTTTTACCATTTGCCTCACCACCACCTACCTTTCTCTTGGGAGTAATTAACCCAAGGGTCATCTTTATTTTAGCCCCCCCCCCGGGCCAGTGCTTCTCTAAGTGTTGGTCCAAACCGAGCCGCCTGCGGGGCCCCCTCGGTGAAACTCGAGGTCTGGTTTTACTCGTAGCCTGTCTCATCCGGTGTTGCCCTGAGAACGAGATATGTGCAGGTCCTATCGGGATTGTCGGCGCATCGGGCGGTATTGCTGGTCTTGTTTTACCATTGTTGAAATGTATTGTTAACCGGGATTCCGAGACTGATCGGGTCTTCCTGGGAGAAGGAATATCCTTCGTTGATCGCGAGAGCTTATCATGGGCTAAGTTGGGACACCCCTGCAGGGTATAAACTTTCGAGAGCCGTGCCCGCGGTTATGTGGCAGATGGGAATTTGTTAATGTCCAGTTGTAGACAACTTGACACCAGATACGAATTAAAACGCATCAACCGTGTGTGTAGTCGTGATGGTCTCTTTTCGGTGGAGTCCGGGAAGTCAACACGGTTTTGAGGTTATGTTTGACGTAAGTAGGAGTTCTGGATCACCTCTTGATCATTGCTAGCTTCACGACCGCTCCATTGTTTCTCTTTCCGCTCTCATTTGCGTATGTTAGCCACCATATATGCTTAGTCGCTGCTGCAACCTCACCACTTTACCCCTTCCTTTCCCATTAAGCTTTGCTAGTCTTGATACCCATGGTAATGGGATTGCTGAGTCCTCGTGGCTCACAAATTACTACAACAACAGTTGCAGGTACAGGTTATGCGATGATCATGACGCGAGAGTGATGTTTGCTTGTTTTGGAGTTCTTCTTCTGCTTCTTCTTCGATCAGGGGAACGGTTCCAGGTCCGCAGCCTGGGCTAGCAGGGTGGGTGTCGTTTGAGTTTCTGTTTGTGTTTCATCCGTAGCCGGATGTTGATCTTATGTAAGATGATGTTGTATTCGTGTGGCATTGTATGCCTTATGTATGTATCCCTACCTATTATGTAACGTTGATGTAATGATATCCACCTTGCAAAAGCGTTTCAATATGCGGGTCTATCCTTGGTGGGACCTTCGAGTTCCTTTTGGATAGGGTCGCATATTGGGCGTGACATTTAGCCCCCCAGGGCCAGTGCTTCTTTAAGTGCTGGTCCAAACCGAGCGATGTTCGGCGCCCCCTGGGCAACCAGGGTCTATGCCAACCCGACGTCTTGCTAATCCGGTGTGCCCTGAGAACGAGATATGTGCAGCTACTATCGGGATTTTTTGGCACATCGGGCAGCTTTGCTGGTCTGGTTTTACCATTGTCGAAATGTCTTGTAAACCGGGATTCCGAGACTGATCGGGTCTTCCTGGGAGAAGGAATATCCTTCGTTGACCGTGAGAGCTTGTGATGGGCTAAGTTGGGACACCCCTACAGGGTATAAACTTTCGAGAGTCGTGCCCGCGGTTATGTGGCAGATGGGAATTTGTTAATGTTCGGTTGTAGACAACTTGACACCAGATACGAATTAAAACGCATCAACCGTGTGTGTAGCCATGATGGTCTCTTTTCGGTGGAGTCCAGGAAGTGAACACAGTTTTGGGGTTATGTTTGATGTAAGTAGGAGTTCAGGATCACCTCTTGATCATTGCTAGCTTCACGACCGCTCCATTGTTTCTCTTCCCGCTCTCATTTGCGTATGTTAGCCACCATATATGCTTAGTCGCTGCTGCAACCTCACCACTTTACCCCTTCCTTTCCCATTAAGCTTTTCTAGTCTTGATACCCATGGTAATGGGATCATTGAGTCCTCGTGGCTCACAGATTACAACAACAGTTGCAGGTACAGGGTATGCGATGATCTTGACGCGAGAGCGATGTTTGCTTGTTTTGGAGTTCTTCTTCTACTTCTTCTTCGATCAGGGGATAGGTTCCAGGTCGGCAGCCTGGGCTAGCAGGGTGGATGTCGTTTGAGTTTCTGTTTTTGTTCCATCCATAGTCAGATGGTGCTCTTATGTAAGATGATGTTGTATTCGTGTGGCATCGTATGCCTTTTGGTATGTATCCCCATCTATTATGTAATGTTGATGTAATGATATCCACCTTGCAAAAGCGTATCAATATGCGGTTCTATCCTTGGTGGGACCTTCGAGTCTCTTTAGGATAGTATCGCATATTGGGCGTGACAAGTTGGTATCAGAGCCTCGACCGACCATAGGAGCCCCCTTGATTGTTGGTCATTGTTGAGTCTAGAAGAAAACTATTTTGAGTCTTAGGATTATATATAACGGAGAGTAGGATTCTTTTTACTCCTGATCCCCCTTCGTCACTCTGGTGAGGTAATCTGACGTAGATGTTTTGACTTTCCTCATCTCAAATTTCACTAAATTCGTTTTAGGATCACGCGGTTATCTTGGGATCGTTCCGATATTCTTGTGACGAGAACATTGTTCTTGGTGCCTCCTGACATTTAGGGGTTGTGGCAGTGTCCCGGGGAGTTGAGCTCCGAGGTGTTGTCGTCACAATTTTATCGTTGCAGTTCTGGAATACCTGAGTTTTGCCGACATCGAAAATCTCTTTTATGCAGTTGTTGGTGAGATAACCTCGACGCCACCAAGTACTGGGGAGTTCGGGAGTATTGCCATAGCTCGTATAATGGATGCTTTTCGAAGGTTGAGGTACACGATTTCTGGAGTTTCCTTGGTTATGTGTTGATGGATGGATACAGCTGGATGTAGGGATTGTTAGTTTGGGTGAGATATATTGCTTCCCCTGTATCCCCAACACCAGATTGCATAACCATAAAGTTTCGGCAGTTTATAGGTGGGAATTCAAGTAGCTCCTAGAATATCTTTCCGACAGATGCATGATATGAGATTGGGGTTCGACGTCTAGTGGTCCGCCTATCCACGGCCATTTTTACAGTGGTCTCGTTGTGTCTTAAAGAGCCCTTGGCTATGATGGTTCGGGGACACTTCGTATGTCATGTGCACTGCCTTGTACATGATGGTGCTGTACGATCGAGCCCGTGTGGGCCCCACCACGAAAACTTCGGACGAAATCTCTATCATATGTTTGTTCCGGCTTATTCTGCAAGCCAAATCCTTTGTTTTATTTTATTTGTGGTATTCGAGTTGCTTCGAAGTCAAATGTTGAATCCATACCTTTCCTAGATGGTGTTCGCATATTTCTATGGGAGAACTAATCCTTTTGATCATCGAGATTGTCATGTTAATTCTTTTCCAGCCGGTGCGCTTCTCTTCGAGATGATCCCATCATTCTCCCCATCCGCAAGATCAATTCTAAGTTTTCTCAACGGTGTTTGTTTCGTTCATCCCAAGTTGTCTTTGTTTTTTCCAACCCTCCCACCCTTTTCTTCAAGGACTCATTTATTTTAATCAAGTATCCATTTATTCAGGTGAAGTCACTTCACTCTTTTCAATCAATGTTTTGATCCGGTGATCCCTCGTGAAGATGTTCACGAGCTTCAAGTTCATCATCCTCCGTTCTTTTTTCTTCTCCGGTGGATCCAATTCAAGCTTTCAGTGTTGATCATATTCCTTTCCTCGTGTCAAATGCTTTTTCATGCCAGTGCACCTCTCAATCACTCACCTCTTGCTATTCATTTTGTTCCAGAGTGTTGAAGATATCTTAGAAGATTTGTGTTTCCATTCTTAATCCGTTCAAGCTATTTGGAGATTGTTATCTCATTCAAGCCATTTAATTCAACCGGTGCAATCTCTCTTTAAAATCATTTCCAACGGTGTTTTATTTTGAGTGGGCCCTAACCCACAGGTCTTTTTCCATGATCTTACCTAACTCTTCGAATTATTAGGAGCGATTCTCAAATTCATTTCCAAGTTTGACGTAAGAATGAATTTTCATCAGTCACATGCCTTCTCCAAGGTCGTTTTCAAATTCTTTTCATCTTTGGCTCAACCTTTCCTCTTTTAATTCTTCCAGAGTATCTCAACAATTTTGGTGTTTCCCATCGTCATTCTCAACATTTGAAGACCGAAGAAGAGTTCCTCTTAAATCCTTACCCGTTCTTCCAAAGAGGCGTAGTTCAAGCTTGATGCCATCCTCTCATAATTGTTTTCGATTGTGAGAATTCTTTTCTTACCATTCGGAGCATTTCATGAGTTGTTTCCATTTCCTTCCTCCGAAGGCCATCATGTCATACTTCTTCATTCTCAGCGTGTAGCTATCGTTCTCCAAATCTTACCGGTGAATCGTTCAAACAACCTCTAATCAGTTCATGGCCTCTTCGTTCTCATGTATCTAAATCCCCTCAAGTGTCTTCATTCGTTTTCCAGTTCTTTCCAGTGAATTGTGCCCTTGCTACTCTCTTTTCCAATTTTTGCGGTGGTTCGTTCAAGATTTCACTTCCTTTGTTATCATATCAATTTATTCGTTGTCTCCAAATCCCACCGGTGGTTCCATCAATACCTTCTCAAGTTTGCGCTATCTCTATCCTTAATCCCTTAAGAAGAATAAGTAGTATGCCAAATCCGTTGCTTGTCATCAATTTAAATTGGTGAAGGATACGCATAACATAATTCTTATTATTGTTTCATCCAAGTGATCTAGTTTCTTCTTTCCAAAGTTATTCATCATGTCACATTTCTCGGTTCGAGATGCTTCATCTTTTCTTTTCCAGAGTTCCAAGTTTTCCGCATTATCATCACGAAGCTCCATCTAAATCATTGCAAGGCTTCACCTTGTGTTTTCAACTTATCTTTCTTTTTATCACCCTTTTATTACCGGAGTTCTTCATGGAGGCTCTACATGGTGGTTCATCAAGGATTCTCTTTAGTCTCCAATTGTTCTTCAAGATTGCTTCGAATTTATGACCCGCCAAGCTATACTCTAAAATAAACATGGTGCCCAACACATGTTTTGTTTTGAGGAGCTCAAGTATTCTTCATCTTGCATTCCAAAGTGCAATTCTTTCTACCTTATCTTTTGAGGTGGTGTTATGTCACTCTTGACAATTTCCTTCATGTTTCACGATTCATATTGTTGTCAAGAATGAGGTATTTTAATCCATGAATCTCTTTGTTGGAGTATGTTGTGTCATATTTCACCTCAAGCCTTCCCTAAGGAATGTTGCTATTGTGGTGCTTATCAATGATCCAAGTTATCTCTCTATCATCTTGGTGGAAGTAATTTTTCATCTCGTCGGTGTTATCAATTATATTATTTGTTTTCGTAGTGGCAGAATTTTGGCTCAATTTTGAGAAGCTTTCCATAAGCCCACTACAAGCTTATTCGTTTCGTTGTTGGTTTTCCAACAACCCCGTTGTAACCTTCTTGGAAGGGTGCTTTCCAAGCTCATTTGTGGCAGAAGTTGGCATTTTCTTCTCCATTCTTTTATTCCAATGATCTATCTTCTATTATTACTTTCGGAGGCATTGTGATGTTTCTCTCTTCACCCATCACCTCGTTTTGTCAAGATCATGTTATTTTCTTGCTTATCTATTTAACCGGAGTGTTGTGTCATCTCTTCAAGTTCTTTTCGTCTTATCAAGTCTTGCATCTCTTTTCAATTGGAGTGCTGTCCGAATTTGTTCTTCCTTGTTCCTTGTTTATCTCGTTTCAACAAGAGCGGGTTCAATTCCTTCTTGTCCATTGTACTCGTCATTCATTGCTTTGCAACCTCCAAGGTTCACATGGTGTTCCTTGTTTCTTTTTTATACCGTAGTGCTCTCAATTGTGTTCAACTCCGTTGTGTTCTTCCTTACAACTTTTCAACCTCTCAAGGTTCTTGGTTTCACTCATTTATCGAAGAAGAAACTTAGTTTTACCTCCTCTCTTCCTCTTTCGTTTCTCTCCGGTACCATCCTAGATCTCGGGACGAGATCCTCTCATAGTGGTGGAGTGTTGTAACGCCCCGGATACAACTTTCCATATTCGTAACTCCAACTCTTGCCTTTTCCAGCGATGCGATATGTTATTTCCTCCGTGGTTGGGTTTTTGTCTTTTGTTTTCCATTTTGTTCGTGTCATGCATCTCATCTCATAGCATCATGCGCATTGCATCTGCATGTTTTCATAAAACTCGTAGCCGTTCGCAGTTTCCCTTTCTCTCTTTACTTCCGTTGTTCTTTTTGTCAGGCCCTTGTCCTCGTTGACCTCTCTCAGACCCCTCGTGTGCGTGTCCGAAACATACCCGAACCCGAATCGGGCTGTCATTACCGATGGGTCCGGATCATACCCAAACATCTTTAAAACATCTGCGTTTATTTGCTGGACTCCCCTAAGCTATTTATTCAGGACCGCCCGATCGCGATCGGAGGATCCAAATCTTTCCCCTTTCATATATATATAGTCGACAACCCTAGTCCAATCCCTAAAAGCTAGGCTTCCTGTGCCATCACTCCCATCCCCGCCGCCACTCTCTCGGGATCCATCTCGCCACCCACCTGGTCTTGTCCTTGTTTTCAGCCACCAGCCAACCAGATCTGATCCAGGCCCCCTCGATCCCCTCCTCGCTTGAGCCCCGAGCTCCTCCTTGTCCCCGTGCTCGCTCGGAGCCCAGCAGGACGGCCGCCGCCGACCTCCACCTTCGTCCCGCGCCGGCAGCCATGCTCTGGATTGAGAGGAGCTCGATCCCGAGCACCTTCTGCTCGTCTCCAGCCACCGCGTCGCAAGGCTCCTCAACCCTCTCCCAAGAAGGTGCTCGCCCGGAGCCCCGCTTCCCCGCCTCCGTTCGGCCGTCCACGTCGCCGGCGAAAACAGCAGCAGCAGGTCATGCCGTCGGCCTCCTTCCTACCTGGCTACCTCGCCTGGTGCTCAAGCACCATCGCGCCGCCCTACCTTCCCTTCCTTCCTCTCCCTTCTGCTCCTTCTCATATCTCTCTCTCTGTTTGCTCGTGTAGGGAGCCCGACTTGGTGTCCATGGAGTTTTCAGGCAGCCGT
Organism: Triticum timopheevii; assembly: GCA_963921465.1. Lineage (NCBI taxonomy): Eukaryota > Viridiplantae > Streptophyta > Magnoliopsida > Poales > Poaceae > Triticum > Triticum timopheevii. The sequence continues at coordinate 334,847,701 of OY997266.1, read as the reverse complement.
AGCCGCCTCAAGCTCGTCCTTCGGCCAGATCCGGGCCCTGCCGACCCCACCATCTCGCCTATGTCTGCCGTCCCAGTCCGTTTCGACCGATCCCCGCCGAGGCCGCCTCGCCGGAGCTCCTGCCGTGTCATGCTGCAGCCATTGACTGCTGTATGCATCGCCCCTTGCCTCCCCTGCTCGCACGAGGCCGTGCGTTGACCGCGCCCTGCCTCTCCGGTCGAAGCCCAGCCGCTGTCAGATGCAGCCCGCGTCCAGCCTCCCCACCGAGCCGGCCCATGAGGCCTGGTGAGCACCAAATCCAGTGCCCTCTCCTGTACATGGTTGGGCCAGCCAGTTTCAGCCTGATCATGTTTTTTTCTCGTTCTACGAATTTTTCTAATTTTCCAGGGAATTATAGATTTGCAGAAAAACCCTCAAACATCATACATTTAATAACTCACAAATGGTGCATCGGATTAAAATGATTTATATATGTAAAATGCTTAGAATTTTATATAGTTTCATAATATGCCACTTTCATCCATGTTTAAAATGTTTAAAATGTTGTTTGTTTAAATTTGCTCAAATGCCATGTTAAAATGATTTATTTCATAACTAAATAACCATAGCTCGGTTTTAAATAAACTTTATATGTAAATGGGGTGGAAAATGCCTAGTTTAACATGGTCCACTTTATTTTCCTGTTTAGCAACCTTAAAAATATGGTTTAGGGCAGAACAGTACCGAATCTAAAATATGCACATGGGGATTTTCCGGAATTGTTGTTTGTTGTTCCGGCCTCATTTAAACTAGCCTAAATAGTTAGCTTACTTAAGTTTCACCTCTTGCCATGTTACAACCTTTAATGTTGTTGGGTAGCCTAAACGAGATTAAACTAAATATGTCAATGTGGTGTTTTGTCAATATGCAACTCGTTGTATATTGAGCTCCACTTAACTTGTAGTATTGTTTGTTGCACTTTGCCATGCCATGCCTCGTTAAATCGGACATGCATCATACTTGTTTGTGCATCATGCCATGATTATGTTTGTGTGTTTACCATGTTATTTGCTTCTTTCCGGTTTGCTTCTCTCGTTAGCTTTGGTTCCGTTCCGGAGTTGTGAGGATTCGTTCGACTACGTTCGTTTGTCTTCTTCATGGACTTGTTCTTCTTCCTTGCGGGATCTCAGGCAAGATGATCGCTGCCCTGGATCTCACTACTATCATTGCTATGCTAATTGTTTCGTTCTATCGCTATGCTGCGCTACCCATCATTTGCTCTTCAAGCCTCCCAAACTGCCATGTCAGCCTCTAACCTTTTCGCCCTTCCTAGCAAACCGTTGCTTGGCTATGTTACCGCTTTTGCTCAGCCCCTCTTATAGCGTTGTTAGTTGCAGGTGAAGTTGAAGATTGCCGCGTCGTCCCGCTCCTATGCATCGGCAGCCAGGCGCCCGAGGCCACGCGCTCCTCCCCTCATGCAACACCTCGTCGTCGTCCAACAAGTAACCGGAATGGGACCCCTCGCCTGGCGCTACCAGCAGCTCCCCGCTGCCCCGCTCCTTCCCCTCCCCTTTCCTTTTTCCTCTCGGCTCTCTTCCTCCTGTGCCTCTCAACTGTCTTTTGTTCTTTGTACAGCAGCACCTTGCCATGGTTGGAACTTGCAGCCGCCTCGCTGCCCGGATCCGCACCTCCACGACCTCGTCGCGCCTTCAGCCCCGCTGGACCCTGCCGTCCTCATAACTCCGGCGAGCCGCCGGTAACCTCGCCTCTATCACGCAGTCCTCTTCTTCCCGTGTATCCCTTGCGCTGCTGTGGACCCGCCTGCCGCTGTCTTTGTCACCACAGGAGAGCACCTCGCCATGGCCTCTCTGATCTAGGCCAAGCCGACGCCTTGCGCCCTCGGGTCTCCATCGGACCTCCTTCCTCCGTCGCCAAGCCATCGCCTACCGCCGCACCCGCGCCCCTTCCTTCCAGCCTCGAGCCTGCCGTCGCTGGGAACGGAGCTCCTCCGCCGCCCTGGTCTCGGATTCGGTGGTTCTCGTGCCACCCTCGCGCGTCCCCGTCGCCAAGTCCGGCCACGGCCGTCGCCCCTGCATCCCCTGCTTCACCCGCTGCTGCCTGCTTCATCCACAGACGCACGCAGCCACATCGACCCAGTGCCTCCGTTGACCGCTTCGTCAACTCGGCCTCCCGTGCCAGATCGCGAGGCCCAGCGCACCTCCTCACCCCGACGGCCTCCTCTCCACCGAACCGGGCCATAGCCCATGGGTGAGCTGCCCCCCAGCGCCTGCTCCTGTTGGCCCGTTTGCTCAGATTCGGCCCGATACATTTTTTTCCTGCGTTGGACGAATTATCTATTTATCCAGAGACCGTTGTTTTATAGAAAAACCCTCAAACATCATGCATATAATAACTCTTTAACCGTGCATCACATGTAAATAATTTATATATGTAAAATGCTTAGAATTTTATGTAGATTAATAATATGCCACTTTCATCCATGTTAAAAATGTTAAAAATGTTGTTTGTTTAAATTTGCTCAAATGCCATGCTAAAATGCCTTATTTCGTAACTAAATAACCGTAGCTCGGTTTTAAATAAAGTTTATATGTAAATGGGGTGGAAAATGCCTAGTTTAACATGGTGGACTTTATTTTCCTGTTTAACAACAATGAAATATGTTTTAGGGCAGAATAGTACCAAATTCATAAATTACACACGAGGATTTTCCGGAATTGTTGGTTGTTGTTTCCGGCCTCATTTAAACTTGCCTAGATAGGTAGTTCTATTATGCTTCACCTCTTGCCATGTTAATAAACATTTAATATTGTTGGTGTCATGGGAAACGAGCACCTATGGGGCAGGGCCTCTTCTCGGTCCGGCAGGGAGCGGAGAGCGCACGAAGAGCAGATCGAGGCGAAGCACGCGAGGGATTTTACCCAGCTTCGGAGCTCTTCGGAGAGATAAAACTCCTACTGCTGCTTTGTGTTTGTATTGTGTTCTTGCTCGAGGGAGTGAGCGTTATGTAGTTTCGAATGAGTCGAACCTCCCCTACGTTGCACATGGGCCTCCTTTTATAAGCTAAAGGGGTCACCGACAGGTGGCAACGCAGAGAGGGGTACAAATGTAAAAAGAGGGGTTGGTACAACTGCCTCTATAGTGTACTCTACCTAACTCTGACGGCAGGGGACAAGGGCATTTAATGCCCATCCGGTCGCCCAAACAGTGCAGAAAACGACCGTTTGGGGCGCCGCCGCTTGCCACGATGGCCTTCTCGTCATCTCCACTTGCCACCTCGCACCGCTTGGCTGCACAGCCGCCCGCCACGTGCGCCAGGAACGATCTTGGGGCGACACGTTGTCAGATGCGCTGGAGCGTGGGCGCAGAGTGGTGGCTTCGCCGCGGCAAGCGCCTTGCCGTGGTCGTTGTCTTGTCGCATCCGAAAGCTTGTCGCTCGCCAAGTCTTGCCGGGACGCGCGGCGCGTCGCGGCAAGTTTCTTGAAATGCCTTGGATGGCCTTCCCGGCAAGCTCCTCTTGTCGGGGCCTTGCCCTTCCCGGCAAGCTCCTCTTGCTGGAGTCTTGTCTTCTCAGTCAAAACACTTTGTTCTTGAATGGCATCAATATGGGCTACGGAGGATCTTGGCGGACGCCCGACAAGCCTTGCCGCTGGGTGCTGCGACTGCCCGTGCACAAGTTCGGGATACTAAGGTACCCCTACTTTAGTACACCGACAGGAGCCCCCGGGGCTGGGCCACACACGATGCCGAGCGCTGTTGGGCCAGGCCCAAAACAGGGCACGGGCACGCGCAGCCTTGGTCCATACCAAATCTAACTCCATATCCACCGCGCCCTCCCGTAACGGCACGCGTCAAACGCGGCGTCGTGGGAGAGATCGTGGGCAATTCTTTAATCAAGAAAGGCGTAACGTTCGCCTCCCTCTTTATAAGCAGGGGAAACAGAGGCCGTTCCCCCACCTTCGCCACTTGCGGTTCCTTCCTCAGAAAGCTCCGCCGCTCCCCTCCGCTTCCCAAGCCGAAAGAGAGCAGCGCTCCGCCGCCCGTCGCTGCCGCCCTCCTCCACCGCTTCCGCCATGGCTCCGAAGACCGAAAAGAGTGCGAAGTCGGCCGAGGCACTGCGTCTTGAGGCGCTGCGCAAGGAGCGAGCACTCCCCCCCCCCCCCCCGAGCTCACCCCGAAGGCGCTGCGGGAGGAGTTCTATCTCTTCTGGTCGACGGAGACGCGGGCGCATCCGCGCACGCAGACACTCTCCGCCGAAGCTTCTACTTTGAAGCGGTGCCCAAAAGGGTACTACTTCTTCCCATTGTTCTTCTATTGCGGGCTCTGCCCGCCCTTTTCCGATTTCTTCTGCGACATTATGAACACGTACGGGCTCCATCTCCTCGACTTCACCCCCAATGCCGTTCTGACCATGGCAGTTTTCGCGCATCTTTGCGAGAACTTCGTCGGAATCTACCCCAACGTAGCCCTTTTCTGCCACTATTTCATGCCCCGAGTCGAGAAAGGAGAGCCCCTGTCTGGCGGGATCGCCTGGATCTCGAGGGCCGGCAAGAAGGAGGTCTATCTGGAAGGGGAGCTCCGCAGCAAGTGGGATGAGTGGAGAGCGGAGTGGTGTTGGATTGTTGACACAGATCCGCAGCCATTCACCAATTTGCGCCAAACCCGAGTGGTGCGCGGCGACGACTGGAGTGCCCTGGCGGCGGATGATGCTAAGTTGAAGATCGCCACCACCCGGATTCTGTGACTCAGGCTTGCCGGGCTCACTGTAGGGGCTGTTGGCGCGGACTTCCTTCGCCTCCGCATCGCCCCTCTGCAGGAGAGGGGGAGGCCCGCCTGGCTGTTCGGGGGCCCGACAGATATCATGAGGCTGCGCCTAGGCCTCAATTTTAACTTCACTGTTTTGGAGTTGGACGGGATGCTCAAGGAGCTGTTCAAGCACGACCCCAACCACCCGGAGTAGTTCAGGCTGCCGCAGGGCGTCATCCCCCTGTGCAACAACTCCCAGCTCGATCGCATCCGCGCAATGATGCCAGAGTGCGACTCGCACGGGATTATCCCAACTTGGCGGGAGCCCTCCGACGACGTCGTGCGGCAATTCTTCGACGGCTTGGTGGAGGTAGCAGTCCGTGCTGACGAGCAGAGGCTCCTCACCCGCGACACCACTGACGACGAGATGCGGTACATCGCCACCAGGGCGGAAGAGGTGGCGGTAGCCGCCGCCGCGGGTGAGTTTGGTTTCACGTTGGAGGAGGCAGAGGCGGCCGAGGCGGCAAGCCTTGCCGACCGAGAGGACCTTGGCGGGGAGGTCGTTGGCGAGGGGGAGCCCGAAGCCGAGGCGAGCGAGCCTGCCGGGGGCGCAAGTGGCCAGCCATCTTCGAGTAGCTTGCCGCAGACGGGGCCCTCAGCGCAGCCCCCAGCTCAACCAAGGAGGCGCCTCCGCAGGACCGGAGACACAGCAGGGCGGCAGACGGGCCAACAGCCGCCGCACCGCGGGACACGCTCCACCGCGCCAAGCACCGCTGACACGGGAGCATCTCATGCCACGCCGGCAACTGGAGAGGGGTCTTCTCGAGCCGCCACTTCCGATCCTGCTACAGCTCCCACCAAGCGCCCAAGGGAACCTACTCCTCCGCCTCGTCACGCAGAAAGGGTACCTGACTTCGACCTTTCCGTGCTTAGCTCCGACAGGAGGAAGAAGAGGAGGAGGAGTAAGACTTTCTTCCTGTTGTATTTATACTTCTTTGTTTCTTGCTGTTTCTTGTCTTGTATCTGATCTACTTCCTTCTGAACCTCGTTCCTTTTCAGGACTCTGGCCGAGAGAGCGGCGAAGAGGGCCAAGGTCCCCGTGGTAGTCATCGAGGATGATCCTGCTGCGACAACAGAGGACGCATCCGAGACCACCTTGACGGACCCGGCAACCTCTCCCCGAAGCAGCCCCCAGCGCAGCCCCCAGCGTAAGTACTTGTTCACTTTCTGTTGTGGGGCGCGCATGGGTGCTTTTTTCATTGTTGACATCTTGACTGTTGACTTGCTTGTGTAGGAGCAGAGCAGGCCCATCAGGAGCAACCAGAAGCCGCTCCAGAGGTGCTATCTGCTTCAACTACGCCGCCAAGGGGCGATTCTCCGACAAGGGAGAGGTCCCCGGCAAGGGATGGGACCAGCGAGCCTTCGGTGGTGCAGCCCATGGTCACAAAGCCCAACACAGGTAACCCTCCTTGTCGGAAATTTTCCCTTGGGTTCTTCTTCTTCTGGTCTTCTTTTTGGATGTTTTCTTGACTTTTCCTTCCTCTTCCTGTCTTCAGATCCCCCTGCCACAGATCCGATGGAGACTGAGGCCACCGGCGAGGAGGACGCACACGGCAATACTGAAGATGTCGCTGCCACCGAGGAAGAAGCCGGCGCTGACGACCCCGCCGGCGAAGAGGCCGCCAAGGCTGCTGGCGCAGGAGCTGGCGAGGGGTCCGGCGATTGCACTGACGACCCCGAGGGCACAGGAGCGCAAGGCGCTACACCTACCATCGACTCCTCTGCCGCTGATGCAGCACCGGGCCCCGAGGAGCCCCAGCCCGGCGCCTACTTGAAGGTCGGCGAGGGTGTCTTCATCAAGCTTCCCTGGGCGTCGAGCTCCAGGGCGCCGATCGAGGGAGAGGACGGAGAGGTGCTCGCCTCCGCTGGGCTGACAGTGGTTGACGCACCAAGCAGCAGCAGCGGTGAGTCGAGGAGGAGCAACTGCTCCGGAAGTTGGTGTCTCTCTACCGCGCCCGACAAGCGAAGCTGGAGTCCCGGGAAGCGCTTGTCGCGCAGGCGGGAGTTGACATAGAGAAGCATGCGGAGGAGCTCCAGAGCCGCAACCAAGAGGCCCTCCGGTCCATTGCGGAGGAGAGGGCGCAGCTTGTCGAGGCGCGGAAGGCCTTCATCCTTGAGAAGGCAGAAGCTGAGGAGCAACAGAGGCTTGCCGCTGAGGAGCTGTCCACCCGGGAAGGTGAACTGACGCAGCAAAAAGTCAATCTGGACAGCTACGAGGAGGAGCTCGCCGCACGCGAGCAATCACTTGGCGGGGCGCTCAAGGAAGCGAAGGACGCTGCCGCAGCTGCCGAGGCCACCAAGAAGGAATTGGAGGTGAAGGTGACGCAGCTGGAGGCTGATCTGAAAGGGAAGAATGAGGAGCTTGCCGCGCTCCAGCGCGAACGCGAGAAGGATGCCCTCGCTATGGTGATCTACAAGTCCAACTTGCCGACAAGGGCAAGGAACTGAACGCCGCCAAGGACTCAAATGCTGATCTAGAGCTAAAGCTGGCCACACTGACGGAGATGCTGGACGGCGCCAAGAATCGAGAAGATGACTTGAAGAAAGAGATCAAGGGTAACGAGGAGCTGCTAACGAGGGCCGCCGAGACTCAAAACACCTTCAGGGCCATGGTGGAGCTCTGGATAGAGGGCCTCGTCAACATCGCTGCAAACATCGACGAGGAGCTAGCGCAACTAGACTTGGCGGGCTTCGGGTACTCCTCCGACGAGAACCTCCAGCCCAGCGTCAAGCTTACTCTGTTCTTCAAGGGCGTGGTGACGACTCTCCAGCAACTCCGCGAAAGGATCCCAAAGCAGCTGGCTGACGAGTCGCGCGCAATCTGCGCCAGAGTCTTGGAGAAGGTGTTGGTGAAGCTGCTCTTCCGCAATCCGAACCTCAACCTCACCAACGTCCTCAAAAAGCTTTCGGCGGGTGCTGATCTCGCAGAACTCAAAAGCCCTTGTCGCACCCATTGTGGACAAGGTGAATGAAGTCAGGAGGATCGACGGCGAGCGCGTGGATTAGGCTGCCCTTTCTCTCCTTTCCTTGCCGCTGCCATTTATGTTATGAGAACAATTTAGTCAGTGCCACGACAAGTTTCCTTTGTAATATAACTTTATCTTGGGCAGTATTAGCTATGTTATTTCCTGTACTTGATTCCATCCTTTGTATGTTTTTACACTACGCTTTTAGGGAACTTGCCGGCGCCGGCACCCTTGCCGCGAGCGTTGAGTATGGAACATCAACAGCCTGCCGGCGGTGCTGCTTCCGGCAAGAAACCTTGTTGTAACTAGCCGCAGCACACTTAAGTTGTTGAGCGGACTCGAAACAAAGTAAGGGCGCAACTAGCTACAAGTTGGTTCCTCCGCGCACAGGTTTTCCATACAAAGTACGGTCGTTCAAGGAAGATAACTTAAGAAATTTCGAAACTGATTGTGCTCAAACTTTGGCAACTTAGCTTTTCTGTCGTCTGTGCCCCGGCAAGGCAATGCTTTCTTGAACGACGCCTGGTCCGCACCATTATCTCCTCCTCCCCCCCGGTGAACTTGTGGGCGAAGGAACCTTTCTTTTAGGAAAAAGAAAGAAGAGAAAATAATGATATTGAGCCTTAAGGCTCGTTATTACTTACCGGGGGTGAGTGCTGCACAAAGTGTCAGATAATACATGCGAAAAAAGAAAAAGGCATGAAATTTGACAAGATGTGCGGAGCATATGATCTTTATTTATGCACGGGATCTGCGCCCGGCTTTGTACAAAGGGTTACATGCAACAGCGGCAAGGCTTGTACAAAAGGTGGTTGCCGGAATAGCGGGTTCCGGCAACCGCGCCTCATGGGTAAAACTTACGAAGATGCTCTATGTTCTAGGAGTTGCTCACCGGAAAGCCATCTTCGGTCTTAAGGCGGACAGCGTCGGGCCTAGTGACTCGTTTTACCCGATAAGGGCCTTCCCACTTTGGCGTTAACTTGTTGGAATTCTTGGCGGATTGAACGCGCCAAAGAACAAGGTCGCCTTCCTCGAAACTTCTGGCATTAACTTTGCGGCTATGGTAGCGACGCAAAGCTTGCTGGTAGCGAGCAGCTCGTACAGCAGCCTGAAGACGATCTTCCTCAAGGAGCAGCGCGTCATCTTGCCGCAGCTGCTCTTGCTCAAGATCATCATAAGCGAGCACTCGAGGCGATCCGTATACGAGTTCCGTGGGGAGAACTGCCTCTGCTCCGTAGACAAGAGCAAAAGGTGTCTGGCCAGTGGCTCGATTTGGTGTCGTCCTGATCGACCAAAGAACCACTGGCAGCTCCTCGATCCAATTCCTTCCGCACTTGTGCAGCCTGTCGAAAGTTCTGGTCTTGAGCCCGTGCAGCACTTCAACGTTCGCCCTCTCCGCTTGACCGTTGCTTCTCAGGTGAGCAACAGAAGCGAAGCAGATCTTGGCGCCAAGATCTTGGACGTACCGTATGAAGGTGCGGCTCGTAAATTGAGTGCCATTGTCGGTGATGATCCTGTTAGGGACTCCGAAACGGCAAGCAATCGACCTGAAGAACTTGACTGCTGACTGTGCTGTCACCTTCCTCACTGCTTCCACTTCCGGCCACTTTGTGAACTTGTCGATCGCCATGTACAAGTACTCAAAGCCCCCGACAGCTCGGGGAAAGGGGCCGAGGATGTCGAGCCCCCAGACCAAAAATGGCCAGGATAAAGGGATCGTCTGGAGAGCTTGAGCTGGTTGATGTATCTGCTTGGAGTGGAATTGGCATGCTTCACACTTGGTTACTTGTGCAGTTGCATCCTGGAGGGCTGTTGGCTAAAACAAACCTTGCCGGAAAGCCTTGCCGGCAAGTGCTCTTGCGCCAATGTGATGACCGCATATGCCTCCATGTATCTCCGCCAACAGCTGCTGTCCATCTTCCCGGGGAATGCACTTCAATTTCACTCCGTTGAATCTTCTTCTGTACAGTATGTCATCGACAAACTGGTACATACTTGATTGCCGGGCTACTCTCTCCGCCTCTTCTTGCTCTTCGGGAAGTTCTCCTGTTTGAAGGAAATGAACGATCTGCTGCGCCCATGCCGGAGCCTGCGGCTCGACAACAAGGACTAAAGGCGTAAATGCCGCTGCGGGAACATCCGCTTCTACGACAAGAATCTGTGATCCAGCCGGAGCTTGATGTTCCCTGGCAAGCTTGCCGGAGCAAAACTTGTCGGGAGCGTCTGCTTCAACGAAACAAACCCTAGGGCTTGTCGAAGTAGACTGCTCCTCAGCACTCTTGGTGTTGATCTTGGGGACCTTCTTGGCGGCTTCGGGGAGCTCAGCCGGAAAGTAGTCACCAGAAATCAACTTCCTCTTCTTGCTCTGTCCAGTTGATGGTGTTACAGATGGTTGAGTCAGCTTGAGCACAAAGATTCCTGGTTCCACAGGCAACTTGAGTGCGGCGCATTTTGACAGGCCATCTGCAATGTCGTTCTGAGCTCTCGGAACATGTTCCATCTGCAGGCCGTCAAAATGCTCTTCCAACTTCCTCACTTCATCAATGTAGGCTTCCATCAACGGACTCTGATAATCTTTGTTCACTTGACGGACGACAAGCTGCGAGTCACCCCTGACAATGAGCTTCTTGATCCCAAGGTCAGCAGCGATCCTGAGTCCGGCAAGCAATCCTTCATACTCTGCAGTATTGTTTGTTGCTTGCTCCTTGGGAAAGTGCATCTGGACCACGTACTTGAGGTGCTCTCCGGTGGATGCGACAAGTAACACACCCGCACCGGCGCCTTGCAATGAAAAGGCACCATCAAAGTACATGATCCATTCTTTGCTTGCTTCCTTGACGGGGATGCTCGTCTCTGGAGTTTCTTCATCAGGTGTTGGCGTCCATTCTGCTATGAATTCTGCCAATGCTCGGCTCTGGATAGTTGAAGTACTCTCAAACTTGAGGCCAAAGCTTGACAGTTCCAGTGCCCACTTGACAATTCTGCCTGTTGCTTCTGGATTCTGCAATATCCTCTTCAACGGAAAGCGAGTGACAACTGTGATCTCATGTGCTTGAAAGTAATGGCGCAGCTTCCTCGAGGCCATGAGAAGGCCGAAAAGCAACTTCTGCACACCAGAGTACCTTGACCTAGCCCCCTGCAGAAGGGAACTGACAAAATAAACTAGGCGCTGCACCATCTTCTTTTGTTTCTCTTCCTGTGGCTGCACAGATCCATCCTTGTTGGGACCAGAGCTTGTCGGGGAAGTCCCCTGCTTGTCGCTGGACTCGCTTGCCGTGGTCGCTAGCTCATCATCCGCTTCCCTTTCCGCTACTAACGCAGCACTAACCACTTGATTGGTTGCCGGTAGATATAGCAGCAACTTCTCTTGTGGCTTAGGCGCGACAAGTATTGGAGTGGAGGACAGGTATCTCTTCAAGTCCTGTAGCGCAGCCTTCGCTTCCGGAGTCCATTTCATTGGACCTGCCTTTTTCAAAATTTTGAAAAATGGCAGGGCGCGCTCAGCCGACTTAGAGATGAACCTGCTGAGAGCAGCAACGCAGCCGGCAAGCCTTCGCACATCCTTGACGCGCTTCGATGCTTCGATCTGCTCAATGGCCTTGATCTTGTCGGGATTGGCTTCAATCCCCCTCTGGGATACAAAGAACCCGAGAAGCTTGCCGGAAGGAACTCCAAACACGCACTTCTCGGGGTTCAACTTGAGATTGATCTTGCGCAGATTTGCAAAGGTCTCGTCTAAATCTTGGATCAAAGTTGCTTTGTCCTTGCTCTTGACCACTATGTCATCCATGTAAGCTTCTACATTTCTGTGCAACTGTGGCTCAAAAGCATGACTGACTACCCTTGCAAATGTTGAACCAGCATTCTTTAGTCCGAAAGGCATCCGTACAAAGCAGTACGTGCCACATGGAGTAATGAATGCGGTCTTCTCTTCATCCTCTTCTGCCATGAAGATCTGATGATATCCTGAGTATGCATCAAGAAATGAAAGCAAATCACATCCTGCCGTGGAGTCGACAATCTGGTCAATGCGCGGCAAGGGAAATGGATCCTTGGGACAAGCTTTATTAACATCAGTGAAGTCAATACAAAGCCTCCATTTCCCGTTTGCCTTGCGCATGACTACAGGATTAGCCAACCACGTGGGATGGAGCACTCCTCGGACAAGGCCTGCTGCTTCCAACTTCTTGATCTCTTCTGCGATGAATTCTTGTCGCTCCACTGCTTGCTTCCTAACTTTCTGCTTGACGGGCCGCGCGTGAGGACAAACGGCAAGGTGGTGCTCAATTACTTTCCTGGGAACACCGGGGATGTCAGACGGTTGCCATGCAAACACATCGACATTCGCCCGCAGGAAAGCAACGAGCGTGCTTTCCTATTTAGGGTCAAGCATGGCACTAATGGTGAAGGTACCACCAGTGCCGTCCTCCTTGGCGGCCACTTTCTTGGTCTCTGGTGAAGCTGTCTTTGCCTTCTTGCACTTGCCGGTGGAGCTCGATGGTGCATCCTCGACGGTAGCGCAGCACTCCGAAGAGGTGCGCTTGCCGGAGTGGGCATCAGAGCTACTCTTGCCAGACTTGGTCTTCTTCTTCCCCCCGGGAGGTTCAGCGGCAAGTGTCTTGCGATCTACTGCGGCTGCTGCTTCCCGGTAGATCTTGTCGGTATAGATAAGGGCATCTTTATTGTCGCCAGGGACAGAAATGACACTTATCGGATCGGGCATCTTGAGCACGTTGTAAGCATAATGAGAGGCTGCCATGAACTTGGCGAGCGCTGGACGGCCAAGTATCCCATTGTAGGGCAATGGGAAATCAGCAACGTCAAAGGTGACCTTCTCTGTCCTGAAGTTCAGCTCGCTGCCAAATGTCACTGGCAGTGTGATCTTCCCCTTCGGCTTGCTCCTTCCTGGATTGATTCCTTGGAAAGTGCCGGTCTCTTCGAGCTCGCTGTCGGGGATCTGGAGCTTCTTGAGCACCGCGGAGGAGATCATATTCAAGCCGGCCCCGCCGTCAACTAGCATCTTCGTGACCTTGAGGTTGCGGATAGTTGGTGAAACCAACATCGGCAAGCACCCAACCACAGTTATGCAATCAGGGTGATCCTCAACATCAAAGATGATAGGCATGCTGGACCACTTCAGAGGCTTGCGTGATTCAACTGATGGTTCTGCTGCATTAACTTCGTGCACCCACTGTTTGAGCTGGCGGTGTGAGGTATGTAGAGAAGCACCACCATCAACGCACAAGACCTCTGTAGCTTTCTGAAACTCCTGCTCATCGGCCTCATCCTCATCCATCTCTTCATCTTCGTTTTCGTCTTCGTCCTTGTCGCGGCCGCGGGGAGGCCTGTCTCCTTGCCGCTGCTTGGCCTTGTCGCGGCGCCTTCCCCGGCCGGGACGCTTCTTGCCGGATCCTCCACCACCTTCTTGGGCTTTCTCCTTGTCGCGTCGCTCGTATTCAGCTTTCTGCAGCTCAACAAGCTGCTCAACTTTCTTGCAGGCCTGGAGATCATGGCCCTTGGTGCAGTGAATCTTGCAGTACTGCTTGCCGGAGCCATCCTGCTTGTCGGCGGCCACCACAGCCTCGCTGGAGTCACCAGCTTTGGCCTTCTCGGCGCCACCTCCGTTGCCGGACTGCTCGACAACTAGCACATCCTTAGCTTTCCTCTTTCTGTTATTCCGCCTCCGGTTCTTCTTTGCCGGGGCGGCATCCTCACTGTCAGACCCTTCTGCTCCTGCATTATCTCCGGGGAGTTTCCTCCCCTCTTCAGCACGTGCACACTTGTCGGCCAGAGCATATAGCTCGCTGACATCTCTGATTTTGCACATCGCCATCTCTTCCCTCATCCTGCGATTACGCATGTTCTGATGGAACACGCTGATAACCGCGGCAGGGTGGACATCTGGGATGTTGCACTGCACCTGGCTGAATCTTTGAATGTATTTGCGCAGGGGTTCTCCTTCCTTCTGGGCGAGCAGATGAAGATCGCTCTCCTGGCCATGGGGCTTGTGGCCGCCTGTGAAGGCACCGACAAACTGATGGCACAGATCTACCCATGAGGAGATGGAGTTGTCCGGCAAGTGCATGAGCCACGATCTGACGTTGGGCTTGAGCACCAGCGGGAAGTAGTTGGCGAGGATCTTCTCGTCGCGCCCTCTGGCAGCCTGCACCGCGATGGTGTAGATGCTGAGGAACTCCGACGGATGTATCCTGCCGTCGTACTTCTCGGGTACGTCTGGCTTGAAGTTCTTTGTACTGGGCCACTGGACCTGCCGCAGCTCGCGAGTGAACGCAGGGCAACCTACCGCGTACGGCAAGTCGCCTGGTTCCCCTGGCGCATGCATACCAATAGTGGGCCCAGCGCGCTGGTCTGACTGACGCCGCGCTTCTCTCCGATGCTCGATGCGGGTACGAGCATCCTCTTGCTGTCATTCTTGAAGAACTTGGCGCTGATCACGACGAGCCCGCGGATCTGATGACGCCATGGAGTCGGTGACGAGGTTGACCTGGCGAGTCGGCGATCTTGGCCTTCGGGGCGGGGAATGCACAGTGGTTGCACCCCCACCGGTCTTGTCGTCATCGGCCCGCGCCTGGGTGTCTTGCCGTGGCTTCGATGTGCTCGGTTGCCGGGGAGTGTCGCCGTTGGCGAAGCCGATGAGGCTCTGAATGGTGGCCCTCCAGTCGTCAATCTTGTCTGGCGCTGGAGGGTAATCTAGAAGCAGTTGGGCTTGGGCCAATGCTTCTTCTGGAGTCTTGGGTGGCGGCGGTGAACGGCGCGAGGAGCGAGATATGCTCGCACTTCTAACAGTGTTAGAAGGAGCAGCATCTCGTCCAGGCGACCGTGCCGCGCTCGTGCCAGCATGTTGACGTGCATGCTGATCTTGAGCGTCCCGAGATCCACCAGCTTGGCCTTGACCCAATGAGCGTATGGTACCGCGGGTACCATGATGTTGTCGGTCCCGCGCCTCCTGAGACAGGCGCGGTGCATGTACGAACGCCCAGGTCTGTGCGGCCTTGTCCTTGGACTTGGCAGCATCGTGAGCTCCCTCGTCGGCGCCCGTTCCTCCGCCGGCGTCTACCCCACCGCCCGTTTGCTCCGGCGCCGGTGGGATCGACGCGGACGGACCAGCCACCTCCGAAGCCTTCTTCTTTTGGTGGCATGTCAATGAAGATGAGGATGTAGCGCGCGCGAACACCAGATCAGGTTCGCACAACCTCGACGCCCCCTACCTGGCGCGCCAAAGATGTCGTGGGAAACGAGCACCTATGGGGCAGGGCCCCTTCTCGGTCCGGCAGGGAGCGGAGGGCGCACGAAGAGCAGATCGAGGCGAAGCACGCGAGGGATTTTACCCAGCTTCGGAGCTCTCCGGAGAGATAAAACTCCTACTGCTGCTTTGTGTTTGTATTGTGTTCTTGCTCGAGGGAGTGAGCGTTCTATAGTTTTGAATGAGTCGAACCTCCCCTACGTTGCGCATGGGCCTCCTTTTATAAGCTAAAGGGGTCACCGACAGGTGGCAACGCAGAGAGGGGTACAAATGTAAAAAGATGGGTTGGTACAACTACCTCTACAGTGTACTCTACCTAACTCTGACGGCAGGGGACAAGGGCATTTAATGCCCGTCCGGTCGCCCAAACAGTGCAGAAAACGACCGTTTGGGGCGCCACCGCTTGCCACGATGGCCTTCTCATCATCTCCACTTGCCACCCCGCACCGCTTGGCTGCACAGCCGCCCGCCACGTGCGCCAGGAACGATCTTGGGGCGACACGTCGTCGGATGCGCTGGAGCGTGGGCGCAGAGTGGTGGCTTCGCCGCGGCAAGCGCCTTGCCGCGGTCGTTGTCTTGTCCCATCCGAAAGCTTGTCGCTCGCCGGGTCTTGCCGGGACGCGCGGCGCGTCGCGGCAAGTTTCTTGAAATGCCTTGGATGGCCTTCCCGGCAAGCTCCTCTTGCCGGGGCCTTGCCCTTCCCGGCAAGCTCCTCTTGCCGGAGTCTTGTCTTCTCAGTCAAAACACTTTGTTCTTGAATGGCATCAATATGGGCTACGGAGGATCTTGGCGGACGCCGAGCAAGCCTTGCCGCTGGGTGCTGCGACTGCCCGTGCACAAGTTCGGGATACTAAGGTACCCCTACTTTAGTACACCGACAGTTGGGTACATAAACAAGAGTTAACTAAATTAATGAATGTGGTGTTTCGTCAATATGCAACTCGTTGCATATTGAGCTCCACTTAATTTGTAGTATTGTTTGTGCACTTTGCCATGCCATGCCTCATTAAACCGGACATGCATCATACTTGTTTGTGCATCATGCCATGTTTATGCTTGTGCATTTATCATGTTGTTTGTTTCTTTCCGGTGTTGCTTCTTAGTTCCGGTAATGTTGCGATTGTGAGGATTCGTTCGACTACTCCCGTTCGTCTTCTTCATGCACTCGTTCTTCTTCCTAGCGGGATTTTAGGCAAGATGACCGTTACTCTGGATCTCACTACTATCATTGCTGTGCTAGTTGCTTCGTTCTATCGCTATGCTGCGCTACCTATCATTTGCTCTTCAAGCCTCCCAATTTGCCATGTCAGCCTCTAACCTTTTACACCCTTCCTAGCAAACCGTTGCTTGGCTATGTTACCGCTCTGCTCAGCCCCTCTTATAGCATTGTTAGTTGCAGGTGAAGTTGAAGATTGCTCAATGATGGATAGGATTATGTTGGGATATCACAATATCTCTTATTTAACTAATGCATCTATATACTTGGTAAAGGGTGGAAGGCTCGGCCTTATGCCTGGTGTTTTGTTCCACTCTTGCCGCCCTAGTTTCCGTCATACCGGTGTTATGTTCCTTGATTTTGTGTTCCTTACGCGGTTGGGTGATTTATGGGACCCCCTTGACAGTTCACTTTGAATAAAACTCCTCCAGCAAGGCCCAACCTTGGTTTTACCATTTGCCTCACCTAGCCCTTTTTCCCTTGGGTTTCCGGAGCCCGAGGGTCATCTTTATTTACCCCCCCCCCCCCCCCCCCCGGGCCAGTTCTCCTCCGAGTGCTGGTCCAACCTGGGTGATGTCCGGCGCCCCCTAGGCAACCAGGGTTTATGCCAACCCGACATCTTGCCCATCCGATGTGCCTTGAGAACGAGATATGTGCAGCTCCTATCGGGATTTGTCGGCACATCGGGCGACTTTGCTGGTGTTGTTTTACCATTGTCGAAATGTCTTGTAAACCGGGATTCCGAGACTGATCGGGTCTTCCTGGGAGAAGGAATATCCTTCGTTGATCGTGAGAGCTTGTGATGGGCTAATTTGGGACACCCCTGCAGGGTTTAAACTTTCGAGAGCCGTGCCCGCGGTTATGTGGAAGATGGGAATTTGTTAATATCCGGTTGTAGAGAACTAGACACCAGATTCGACTTAAAATGCATCAACCGTTTGTGTAGCCGTGATGGTCTCTTTTCGGCGGAGTCCAGGAAGTGAACACGGTTTTGGGTTATGGTTGACGTAAGTAGGAGTTCAGGATCACCTCTTGATCATTGCTAGCTTCACGACCGTTCCGTTTGCTCTCTTCTCGCTCTTATTTGCATATGTTAGCCACCATACTTGCTTAGTCGCTGCTGCAACCTCACCACTTTACCTCTTCCTTACCCATTAAGCTTTGCTAGTCTTGATACCTATGGTAATGGGATTGCTGAGTCCTCGTGGCTCACAGATTACTAAAACAACAGTTGCAGGTACAGGTTATGCGATGATCTTGACGCGAGAGCGATGTTTGCTTGTTTTGGAGTTCTTCTTCTGCTTCTTTGATCAGGGGATAGGTTCCAGGTCGGCAGCCTAGGCTAGCAGGGTGGATATCGTTTGAGTTTCTGTTTGTGTTTCATCCGTAGTCGGATGGTGCTCTTATGTAAGATGATGTTGTATTCGTGTGGCATTGTATGCCTTTTGTATGTAACCCCATCTATTATGTAATATTGATGTAATGATATCCACCTTGCAAAAGCGTATCAATATGCGGTTCTATCCTTGGTGGGACCTTCGAGTCTCCTTAGGATAGTATCGCATATTGGGCCGGCCATCTTTTAATATAGACCGTCCGATCTATATCTGATGGATAGAAAGCCAACTATGACAATTTTACAAAAGATACCCGCACCTCTCTCCACATTTACAGATAAGGCCTTGCCTCGTTCATCCTTATCTCCCACAACCTCGTGCTCCTCCCTAAGTCTCTATCTCTACTATTCTTCTTTGTTTTTTATAACAAATCGAATAGTGCTGCGCCATCTGCTGCAGCCCAGCTGAACACGCCTCCTCGCCTCCATCATCACCAACTGAGTCTTTTATAGGAGTAGGAGTAGAGAAAAATCCGAGTTGGTGATGATGTGTGCCGTGCAATGCACGAGCATCTTGCTATATTTTTTGCATATAAGTCCAAACACCACGTAGACACGGTCTTTGAGCATGGTTCGTAGTCGTTCCACGCTCGAGCATTAAAGTTCGTAACTATTTTAGATTAGAATATACTAATCCTCCGGTGCTAGTAGTAGAGCAGAGTCCTACTCTACTACTCTACTCAAGCAAGTTAGGGCATAGTACTGCAGTAGGTACTGTAGGGAGTATCAGTACTGTGATCACTCAAGCAAGTTGTCTGGCATCGATATGACCCTACGCTGCTGGTATGTGTCCCGTAAGTCAAGCGGCATGCTGTAGTCATCATCACCTGTCCACTTCCCGCAGCACATATTCGCTTCTCCATCTTTGTCCGCACATAATCTATTCCAATCTTCCATCCCCGCTAAGGCGCCTCCCCCCTCGTCCGAAACCCAAGCACTAACAATGGCAGAACTGAGAAGCGCCCGCTGAAAGAGTGGCTGGAATTCGCTCCCCACGGAGGTAATCATGCTCATTGTTTCGCGTGTGGACAATCTCATTACCATGCCGCTCGCCGCGTGCTCGTCGGGGCTGTACCGTTTACTCAAAGCCCTCAGGCCGGAGCTTTTTAAGCCAGCTCCTTGCTTGTTGATGCCGCCTGATCTTCAGAAACAACATGTCACGCAGCATAACGATCGTAGGGTGGCAAGCATCAACCCCCTTGACTGCGATCCGATCCCCGTCAGCCTCAACTACATTAATGGTATGTACTGGGTCGGCATGAACACGTCTTGGATGGTGCTCATTGACGGTCGCGGCAGCTGGATGCTCGTGGAGGTCTACACCCGGCGATTGATCCCCCTTCCTTCGATTAACACTGCACTGCTTTGGCACCACGGCCCAGAATACTCGGAATCTTACAGTAGCCAACATGATACCAAGTTTGATTTGCTCAAGGTTGAAATCTGCCAAGTGCCCACAAGATCTACGAATTACAAAGACTTCAGGCTAATTGCATTCTTCAACCGCGGTCTCGCCTATCTGACAGGTCACTGCGGTAAGTGGATAAATCTGCACGTCCATCGCAGGATCATACATCCTCCATGTTTCTCTGATGCCATTGAACACAAGGCTTCATTTACGCTGTCGACTCCTTCTATGGCTGGACGTATTGCTGGCCTACTCCAGTCATCGCTACAAATGGTTGTTACAGCAGTATGTTACTTTCCTATGATATCATGATGGCTTGCTTATATTACTATCAACATTTAATGAAAAAATATTCATGCTCATAACATGATGTTCTTAAGATTGACTACATCAAGAGCCCTTTTTATTTGACTCCAACTTGATATGATGTTGTAGGCTGCCTGGTGTCCCTACCCTTCCTAATCGTAGAACCTTTCATAGAAAAGCGGCATGGCAGTTGCAGGTGGTTCCTTGCTCGATCAGACGACGGTGAAACATTGATGATCGTTCGCACGTACCAGACATGTTGTTTCGCGGAATACAATCACAGTCACTGCAAGGTCTTTGAGCAGGATCCCAGCTTCTCCGGGCCTTCAGGAATTTTCGACTGGAGGCTGGTAAGTAGGCTTGGGATACGCTCTCTGTTTGTCGGACTGAATTATCTGATTAACCAGGAGATAACCGACGGCAAGGATCATGATGGCAGCGCGGTTTCGTTCATCAGGCAAAACTGTGTGTACACAACGTACCATGCGTCTCTGCATGCACCATACCCTCATATGTGCCGCCACGCTCTGCAGCCCAAAGTAGAAGAGAGGGTCGCAAGTATCAGACTTTGACCTGCTGGCTGGAGTTCCCCCCGTCAGGCACCCATTTGGTTCAAGCCGTCAGCCAATCTCCACAGCTTAATAAATAGTAACGTCTAACTGAGCGAGTTAGTTAGATGTGTACACTTGGTGTAGTAGGATCTTTATTTAGTTTGATGCATACACTTGTTCTTTTTTGGTAGACCTTTTGTAATGATGGCTGATGTTTGGTTTGGAAGAGAGAGCTGCGTCTTCCCTCTTCTGGCCTGCTTACTGCTTCTGTTGCACCCCCAGCCCTGGTTGCTGCAGCTGATGCTGCTGTTTTCAATGTACAATCAGTATTATATTTCGTCTGCTGGTTGAATAAATGTGTTGTTAGAACGACAAACACAATGTTTTGGAAGTCATTGCACGGTTCGATCCTTTAGTGCCCCGTTCCGTACGTAGCTCATACTATTTTTCATACGGAACACATTTTCCACTTGTTGATAACATGCAACCCACTGATGAAGGCCCAATAGAGAAGCCCATAATTAACTGGAAGGGAGGCTCTCACATGAATCCGGCCCAGGTACATGCTCATGGTCCCCTAAACATAAATAAGTAAACAAATAAATAAAGCTTAATGCTCATGCACCAGTTCTTTGGGAAAATAGGTAGCCCATTATTTCTTTTTGAAGAATACCCAAGCTAGGCCTATTTGTTTTCTCTGAATTACTGGGCTGCAAATCTTTCAAAACGAGGAGGGATGCATTCTGGCCTGGCCAAAGAGTATGGTCAATGTCTGTTAAAAGTAATATCAAAAGGGGTTGAAAATTCCAAAAAAAAATATAGCAAATAGGATATTAGTTTCTTTTTTGTTTTTGTTCTTCACTAATATCTTATACGTATTTCATTGGATTTAACATGACATAGTACTAATTTATTTTTAAATTTGTTTTAGTATGGCTATTAATTTTTGGATTAAGAATATTTCGTTCCCCAGCAAAAATTTGCGAATTTTCAAAATTTCCCACATATTTAGTTAATTTTTTGACCCTGGTACTGACCAGAAAATGGCCAACAATTCTAAAAATGGAAAACAGGCTGCAATAAATTCCATATGAATTAGAAAACGAGTAAAAATTATAAAAATAATAGAAAATGGGATGTACACACCACAGATTTCGAGGCTGACTTGTTTACGCAAGGCTTTGTCAGTGAACACACGATTCTAGCAGCAGTGACTGTTGGATGTCCATCCAACGGCCGACGTGCTTCTTCAATCTCTGATCTTCCTGCTCCAGCCGCCTAAGCTAGCGCCGGCGGGACTACCTGCTCCCTCCTTTTGTGGCTAGCTGTGATGCCGCGCAGGCTTCCCCAGCCCACCCTACTCCCTCCGCTGGCCTGGCCGCATGCAATCAACTGCCTCCTTATTACGCGAAAAAATGATTCCTCCCACTGACATCTGGGGCGCACCGGTTGGGAGGCTGGCTTGTGGGCCTACTAAGTTGACGCGTACGCAGGGCTTGTCAACTTAGTCAACAAACAATTCTAGCAGCAGTAACCGTTGGATTTGAATCGAACGGTCCTGCTGCTTCTTCAATCGTTGCTCTTCTTGCACCAGTCGCCCAAACCAGCACCGGGGAGACCGCGTGCTCCTGCCTCCAGTGGTCGGTTGTGCTGCCGTTGAGGCGTCATCGCCCCCTACTACTCCCAACGCTAGCCAGGCCCTACGGCGATAGCAACCTCACACCGCAGCCGAACCAGTGAACCCTCGTAGTTCTCTCCGCCTGGGCATTCACTGCTGCGTCTTCCCCGACTTCGCGTCGTCCCCTTCCTAGGCCTCGCCGTCGTCCACCGCCTTGTTGCTCTCGGTGCCGCGTGGTCAATGTGGTCAATGACATTCCATCGGAAGAGTACTGTACGTGGAGAGGCTGACAGCTGGGTCCACGGCCACAGCCCAGTTTTTTTGCGATTTGCCAAGTAAGTCGCTTTATCAGGCCTGTTGGGCTGCAAATCTTTCAAGACAAGGAGAGCTTTCATTCGGCTGGCCGAGAAAATGGCCCATCAGTAATGAGAAATGGGTTGTACATTTTTAAAACACATCAAACCGGCAATTAATTTCAAATATCTTTTTTTTATTTCGAGATTTTAAATTACATTAGTTTTTATGCGTGGAGAATTTGTTGGATTTTATATTGATATACATTATTTTTAAAATCAGTTTGAATGTGATTCGAAATTTTGGGATTAAAAATAGTTCGGACCGCAACGAAATATGCAAAATTTCGTATAATTTTTTAACCGTGGCCACAATATGGGCTGTATTGCTCACAAAAAGAATATGGGCTCCAAAAAAACGTTAAGAATTAGCAAATGGGCTGTAAATTATTAGAAATAATGGCAGATGGGTTGTATGCTGTTTTCCACAGATTTGAGGATTTCCTAAAAAAAAAGGTTGACGCACAAGCAGTTACTGTTGGATGACCATCCAACGGCCGTCTTGCTTCTTCAATCTCTGCTCTTCCTACTCCAGCCGCTCAAACAAGCGTCGGCGGGACTGCCTGCTCCCTCCTCCCTGCGGCCGGCTGTGCTGCCGCGCAGGCCTCACCGCCCCACCATACTCCCATCGCTGGCCTAGCCATCCCTCTACTCTCCCACACCTGCCGTTATTCTCCGGTGACGGCAGATGAACCAGTAAAACCTCGTACAGTCGTACTCCCCTCCGCGTGGGAAACAACTGCCGAGTCTTCCCTGCCTCCGTGTTGTTCCCTTCCTAGGCCTCATCATCGTCCACCGCCCTGGTGCTCTCGGCGCGGCCTGGTCAACGTGGTCAACGATCGACATGCATCTGAAGTGGACTGTACGTGGAGAGGCCGACAGCTGGGTCCACGGCTGCACGCAAGGAAATGCCTCCTTATTACGCGCAAAATAATGATTCCTCCACCTAACATCAGGGACCCACCGAAAGGGCCTCTGTATTTCGTGAAAAAAAATGTTACCGCCGCTGACAGCTCGGACCCACCAGCTATATCTTCGCACGCAAGGAAGTGCCTCCTTATTACGCACAAAAAATGAATACTCCCCCTGTTAGCTGGGACCCAGTATAGTGGCAGGCTGACTTGTGGGCCTACTAAGTTGACGGGGACGGAGGGCTTTGTCAACTTAGTCAATATGCATGATTCTAGCTCCAGTGACCGCACGATGACCTTCCAATGGCCGTAGTGCTTCTTCAACCTCTGGTCTTCTTGCTCCAGCCGCCCAAAGCAGCGCCGGTCGTGCCTCGTGCTCCTGCCTCCCATGGCCGGATGCAATGTGGAGGAGGCCTCACCGCTCCCTACTACTCCCACCGCTGGCCAGGCCATCCCTCTACTCACCCACACCCCCTGTTATTCTGCGGCGACGGCAGCCTCACACTGCAGCGAACCAGTGAACCCTCGTACTCCTCTACACGTGGGCATCCACTGCCGTGTCTTCCTCGGCTCCGCGTCGTCCCCTTCCTAGGCCTCGCCATCGTCCACCGCCCTGGTGCTCTCGGCGCGGCGTGGTCAACGTGGTCAAGGAACGGCTTCCATCGGACGTGGATTGTACGTGGAGAGGCTGACAGCTGGGTCCACGGCCGTAGCAAGGAAGTGCCTCCTTATTACGCGCAAAATAATTATTCCTCCACCTGACAGCGGGGACCCACCGGACGGGCCACCGTATTTTGTGAAAAAATGTCCCCCCTGACTGTTGGGACCCACCAGCTACATCTTCGCACGCAAGGAAGTGCGTCCAAAAAACGATTCGCCCCCCTGACTGCTGGGACCCACCAGCTACATCTTCGCAGGCAAGGAAGTACCTGACAGTCGGGACCCACCTAGTCAAAGCGTATGTAGCGTTGTCATTCTGGTCGCGAACGTGTACATACATACTGGTCGTTCTAGAGGCGCGCACGTGTCGTAGTAGAGGTGCGCACGTAGCATGTACGTACGTACAGCGGCCAGGGTGCAAGAAAGAAAATACGGCCACATATGTACACACGGGCAGGGTCTCGAACGCCTACTCACGCATACGTACGGCCAGGGCTCGTGTACATGGCTGGGTCGAAACGGAGAAACAGCGTCGTCGTCGTGTTCATGGGGAGCCAACCGGCTGGGTCGGAACGGAATGCCTCATCATGTTCATCGGGAGGGCTTGGACGGAACAGGCGATGGAAACGAGGCCTGGCGTACAGCAAAATGGAGGAAACGGCCTTGTGTTCGACCGGCCACGTTCGAAACGGGATCCTGTTCATCGGGAGGGGTCTGGCGTACCGCAAAACGGAGGAAACGGACCTCCTACGGTCGAAACAGTCCTGTTGATCGGGAGGGGTGTGGCGTACCGCAAAATGGATGAAACGAACTTGTGTTGGAGCGCTACGGTCGAAACGGGGGTCCTATTCATCGGGAGAGGTGTGGCGTACCGCAAAACGGACGAAACGTACTTGTGTTGGAGCTCTATGGTCAAAACGGGGGCCCTGTTCATCGATAGGGGTGTGGCGTACTGCAAAACGGGACTCCACGGGATACTGTTCATCTCCACCGTCGACCTCCTCCAGCCTCCACGGGCTACCGTCGACCTCCTCCAGCCTCCACGGGCTCCTGTTCATCCAGCCTCCGCCGTGCGCTACTCCACAGGCTACTCGTCAACCACCCCTCCACGGGCACCCCTCCACCGTCTACTATTCATCCAGCCCTCCACGAGATCGTCCTGTTCATCCAGCCCTCCACACCACGTGTTCCTGTTCATCCAGAGGCAACGCCACCACTCACTGTTCATCCAACCCCCTCCCGCAACGCTCACTGTTCATCCCAGAGGCAGCATCGATCAGCTTCAGTTAGCAGCAGTAGCGAAGGAATCGCTCGATCGGGTTCAGTTAACAGCCATCAACCGATCGCTCGGGTTCAGTAACAGGTAGCCTGCAGTGTAATGCTCGGGTTCAGTTAGAGCCCAATGCCTCACTTGGGTTCAGTTAGAGCCAACACCTCGCACACACATGCATACGTGTACGAGAGAAACGCGCATCGCTCGGCCCCCGACCGCCCACCGTAACCGGGAACTCCCCAAAATTTTCCTCGCCCTCGCTTCTACCATGGTTTTTTCCGTCATGGACGGCCCAAAGAATGTCATGCAGCTGCGCCTCCGGCCCGCTCAGGACGAAAAGCCCATTTTCTGTCATGATTTTTTGTCATAGAAGTAGAAGCCCACCACATCTATGATGATAACGGTTTTTGTCACAATTATAGTCATAGAAGTGTCATATGTATGACAGAAAAAAATCTCGTTCGGCCCAAAATGTCACAGATGTGTCTTTTTTTTGAAGTGATAGCGCATAAAGTGGGGTCTAAGCTTCTGTCACTCTCACAACCCACCATCTAATAACTACTCCAAAATGCATTCCCTTAGGCCCAAATATGGTGAAGTGTTATGTAGTCGACATTCACATGACACCACTAATAGAATGACAACATACATATCATCAAAATATCAAACACATATCAAGTTCACATCATTACGTGCAACATGATTTCTCCCGTGACCTCAAGAACGAAAGTAACTACTCACAAATGATAATCATGCTCAAGATCAGAGGGGTAATAAATAGCATAATGGATCTGAACATATAATCTTCCACCAAATAAACCATATATTAATCAACTACAAGATGTAATCAACATTACTAGTCACCCACAAGCACCAATCTATAGTTTTGGTACAAAGATTGAACACAAGAGATGAACTAGGGATTGAGAAGAGTTGGTGTTGTTGAAGATGTTGATGAAGATAGCCCTCCCCAATATGGGAGTGTTGTTGGTGATGATGATGATGATGATTTCCCCCTCCAGGAGGGAAGTTCCCCCGGCGGAATCGCTCCGCCGAAGCACAAAAGTGCTCCTGCCCAAGTTCCACCTCGAGGCAGCGGCGCTTCATCCCGAAAGTCCTCCCCTTATTTTTCTAGGTCCAAATAACTTATATACCAGAAGAGGGGCAGTGGAGGTGGGCCGAGGAGGGCAGCACCCACCAGGGCACGCCTGGGCCCCCTGGCGCACCCAGGTGGGTTGTGCCCACCTAATGGCCCCCCTCTGGTACTTTTTTGCTCCAATAATTCTTAAATATTCCATAAGAAATCCTCGTGGAGTTTCACCTTATTTGGAGTTCTGCAGAATAGGTAGCTTGACGTAGCTTTTTCAGGTCCAGATTTCCAACTGCCAGAATTCTCCCCCTTTGTGCATACCTTGCATATTATGAGAGAAAAGGCACTAGAATTACTCCAAAAAGCATTATTATAAATAAAACAACATAAATAACTGTAGGAAAACATGATGCAAAATGGACGTATCAAGTCCTCGGCTTAGGCGCCAAGTCTTGTGGAGTATTCCTTGTATTCGTCATGCCTGCCCGAAGTGGCCCATTAGTGAAACGTCATGGGGGTCTTCGACCCGTCCCATAGGTCGGGAGACGATGTGGTGAGTACCCCCGAATCCAGGACACCGTCAGTATGCTTGAAGTATTACTGTTTCTATGCCAATATTAAACTTTTGTTTTGAATCTTATGGATCTGAACATTCATGCCACAATAAAGAAAATTGCATTGATATGTTAGGTGGCATTCACATCCAAAATTATGTGTTTATCATTTACCTGCTCGACGACGAGCAGGAATTAAGCTTGGGGATGCTTGATACTCCTTCAACGTATCTACAAATTTTTTATTGTTCCATGCTATTATATTATCTATATTAGATGTTTTATATGCATTTATATGCTATTTTATATCATTTTTTGGTACTAACCTATTAACCTAGTGCCGAGTGCTAGTCATTATTTTTTCCTTGTTTCTGACTTTTAGAGAAAATCAATACCAAACAGAGTCCAAACGGAATGAAACTTTACGATGATTTTTCTTGGACGACAAGACACCTAAGAAACTTCGGGAGGATGCCAGAAGACCCACGAGGAGGCCACAAGCCCTAGGGGCACACCCTACGGGGGCACCCCTAGGCTTGTGAGCCCCTCACAGATCTCCTAACCCTAACTGCAGCACTATAAATTCCCAAATATTCCCTCTACGTTAGAGGGCACACCAAAAATACTTTTCCGCCGCCGCAAGCTTCTGTTCTCATGAGATCCCATCTTGGGGCCCTTTTCGGCACTCCGCCGGAGGGGGATTTGATCACGGAGGGTCTCTACACCAACCTTGATGCCCTTTCGATGATGTGTGTGTAGTTTACCACAGACCTACGGGTCCATAGCTAGTAGCTAGATGGCTTCTTCTCTGTCTTTGATCTTCAATACAATGTTCTCCTCAATGTTCTTGGAGATCTATTTGATGTAATCTTCTTTTTGTGGTGCGTTTGTTGAGATCTGATGAATTGTGGATTTATGATCAGATTATCCATAAATATTATTTGAGTCTTCTCTGGAATCTTTTTATGCATGATTGAAATAGCTTTGTATTTCTTTCCAATCTGTCAATTTGGTTTGGCGAACTAGATTGGTTTTTCTTGCAATGGGAGAGGTGCTTTGTGATGGGTTCAATCTTGCGGTGTCCTCATCCAGTGACAGTAGGGGTACCCAGTGACAGTAGGGGTAGCGAGGCACGTATTGTATTGTTGCCATTGAGGATAAAAAGATGGGGGCTTTACCATATTGATTGGATATATCCCTCTACATCATGTCATCTTGCTAGGGCATTACTCTGTTCTTATGAACTTAATACTCTAGAGTAGGCAGGATTCAGTCAATCTGTAGAGTAATAGTAGTAGATGCAAAATCGTTTCGGTCTACTTGTCACGGACGTGATGCCTATATTCATGATCATTGCCTTAGATATCGTCGTAACTTTTCTATCAATTGCTCAATAGTAATTTGTTTGCCCACTGTATGCTTTCTTTGAAAGAGAAGCCTCTAATGAAACCTATGGCCCGGGTCTATTTTCCGTCATATATTTTTAGATCTATATAACCAAAAACCCAAAAAATACCTTGCTGTAATTTATATATATTTAATTCATTTTGCCTTTTACTTATATTTTATATCTATCTCTATTAGATCTCACTCTTGCAAGTGACCGTGAAGGGATTGATAACCCCTTTTTGGTGTTGTGTGCAAATGTTTGTTAGTTTGTGCAGGTGCATATATTGGGGACTTGCTTGTACCTCCTACTAGATTGATACCTTGGTTCTTAATGAGGGACATACTTATCTCTACTTTGCTGCATCACCCTTTCCCCTTCAAGGCAAAAAATCAACGCAAGCTCAAGAAGTAGCAGGGATCCTTTGGGCATGTTTTGTTTATGTCAGTGAAGTCAATACAAAAGCCTCCACTTCACATTTGCCTTGCGAACAACCACGGGGTTTGCCAACCAAGTTGGGTGTAACACTCCTCTAACCAAGCCTTCTGCATCTACTTTTTAGATTTCTTGGGTAATGAACTCTTATCTCTCCAAAGCCTGCTTTTCTGACATTCTCCTTGATGTGTCTCGCATTAGGGAAGATGGCAAGGTGGTGTTCAATCACCTCTTCGGAACGCCGGGGATATCAGATGGTTGCCATGTGAAAGCACAAGTGCTCCCTAGGTGGTTTTGGTAATTAATGTCAACATATCTCTTGTTGGACTAACACTTTTATCTAGCATGTTTTAGATAAGTTCAACAATGGAGTGGCATGGACTAAAGGATGTGGGAACTCCTTCAAGATGCTAAGGACAAAGGATTGGCTCAAGCTTCAAGCTCAAGACTCTTCATTTTACATTTTTAGTGGTCCAAGATCACATTGAGTCTATAGGAAAAGCCAATACTATCAAGGAGGGATGAGGTGTTGTTAATGAGCCTCTTGCTTCATGTGCTTTGTGATATGCTCCAAAACCCTCACCTACTTTCCCACTTCCACAAATGACCTAAACCTAAAGCCAAAATCGGTCACACCGATTCTTCCTATCCGGCTCCACCGATTCCAAAGTCATAGCCATTGCCACAAACCCTAAGCAAATCGGTCTTACCAATAGGGATCTTGGTGTCATCGAGATGGGATTGTAATCTCTCTGTGTATGTCCATTATCAAAATCGGTCTCACCGAGTTTGAGCAATTGGTACTACCGAGATTACAATGCAAACTCTCTGGAAAGCTTATTACCAAAATCGGTCTCACCAAGTTTGTGTAATCGTTCAAACCGAGTTTGCCTG
Organism: Triticum timopheevii; assembly: GCA_963921465.1. Lineage (NCBI taxonomy): Eukaryota > Viridiplantae > Streptophyta > Magnoliopsida > Poales > Poaceae > Triticum > Triticum timopheevii. The sequence goes on along the minus strand of OY997266.1, from coordinate 334,818,616 downwards.
ACCAACTCTCTGGAAAGCTTATTACCAAAATCGGTCTCACCGAGTTTGTGTAATCGGTCTTACCGAGATTACATTATGCCCTAACCCTAACCGAATCGGTCTCACCGAGTTGTATTTCGGTCCCACCGAAAACCCTAACGGTCACATTATTTGCTAAATCGGTCTGACCGAGTTTAACGATTCGGTCCCACCGAGTTAGGTAAATTGTGTGTAACGGTTAGATTTTGTGTGGAGGCTATATATACCCCTCCACCTCCTCTTCATTCATGGAGAGAGCCATCAGAACGAACCTACACTTCCAACTTACCATTTCTGAGAGAGAACCACCTACTCATGTGTTGAGACCAGGATATTCCATTCCTACCATATGAATCTTGATCTCTAGCCTTCCCCAAGTTGCTTTCCACTCAAATCTTCTTTCCACCAGATCCAAAACCTATGAGAGAGAGTTGAGTGTTGGGGAGACTATCATTTGAAGCACAAGAGCAAGGAGTTCATCATCAACGCACCATTTCTTACTTCTTGGAGAGTGGTGTCTCCTAGATTGGCTAGGTGTCACTTGGGAGCCTCCGACAAGATTGTGGAGTTGAACCAAGGAGTTTTTAAGGGCAAGGAGATCACCTACTTCGTGAAGATCTACCGCTAGTGAGGTAAGTCATTCGTGGGCGACGGCCATGGTGGGATAGACAAGGTTGCTTCTTCGTGGACCCTTCGTGGGTGGAGCCCTCCGTGGACTCGCGCAGCCGTTACCCTTCGTGGGTTGAAGTCTCCATCAACGTGGATGTACGATAGCACCACCTATCGGAACCACGCCAAAAACATCTGTGTCTCCAATTGCGTTTGAATCCTCCAAACCCTTCCCTTTACTTTCTTGCAAGTTGCATGCTTTACTTTCCGCTGCTCATATACTCTTTGCATGCTTGCTTGATATGTATTGTGAATGTTGAAATTGTGCCTAAACTCCACTTAAACTCAAGGAAACTTAAAAACTGCAACTTTGGTACTTAGTGTCTAATCACCCCCCCCCCCCCCCTCTAGACACCTCTTCTCAAGGTCCTACAAGTGGTATCAGAGCTTTGGTCTCCATTGCTTTGGTTTAATCACCATTGGAGGAATATGGATGAGTCTACTATTGGGAGTCTTAGACATAGAGTGCCTATTCTTGACGTAGAGTATTTTCATTAGTGGAAAAATGAGATGCTTGTAATTTTCAATCAATATCATTTGAACAAGTACATTGCTAGCCCTTGTGCTCCTTATGTTGTTCCTATGCATCCTACCCATGATGAGTCAATTGACATGATTAGGAATCTTAGAACTACCGAACTTATCATTAGAGGATTTCCTAGAAATTTGATTGGATGTTTGCCTACTTTCAAGTGTGCCTACACCATATGGAAATTTCTTGAGGAACGATTTCCCGATTATCCCTTGAAAAATCTTGATGAAATTCTCCATAAGTCTATTGCCTTGAGTAAGATGAATACTAGTGATCCTATGTTTGGTGATCGTCTATTTGAGCTTACAAACCTTATGCGTGCTAAAGGAAATGTTGGTATTATTAGTGATATTATTTCCGAAGCTATAAAAATTCATAAGCAAGATCATTGTCAAACTCATTCTAATGAATCACCCTCTCTAGGACTTGATCCACCACATGATGATGTTGAACATGGATACTATGATGAGGATGATGATAGTGACTTCGATCTTGATTATGCAATGAGACATTTTGGTCTTATGGAAAATCTTCGGGGATATATGTCAGGAGGAAAGGAATGGGTTCTTGATAGTGGATGTACCGATCACATGACCGGAGATAAAGACATGTTTCGTGAGCTTGCTAATAATGATAGTCCTCGAAAGTATGTCACTTTCGGTGACAACTCAAAGGGTAAGGTGGTTGGCCTCGGTAAGGTGTCCATATCACATGATAGCTCCATACAAAATGTCATGCTCGTTGAATCTCTTGGATACAACTTACTTTCAGTATCTAGACTTGCTGATTTCGGTTTCAATGTTCTATTTACTGAAGTAGATTGCCAAGTGTTTCGTCGAGACAATCATAAAATGGTATTTACCGGTGTGTGTAGAGGTGATCTATACATTGTTGATTTCACTAAAAAGGCTCAACCTAAAACTTGCTTCATCGCTAAATCCTCAAAAGGTTGGCTATGGCATAGACGACTAGGTCATGTTGGTATGCGAAACCTTGACAAGCTTATTAAAGGAAATCATATCCTTGGAGTTAATGATGTCATATTTGATAAGGATAGACTTTGCAGCGCTTGTCAGGGAGGTAAACAGGTTGGAGGAAGGCATCCCGTGAAGAACATCATGACCACAAGGAGGCCACTCGAGCTACTTCACATGGATCTCTTTGGTCCCAACTCTTACAAGAGTCTCGGTGGAAATTCTTTTGGTCTAGTTATAGTTGATGATTTTTCAAGATTTACGTGGGTGTTCTTTCTCGATGATAAATAGCAGGTCCAAAAGATCTTCAAAAACTTTGCCAGGAAGGCCCAAAATCAATTTGAAGTGAAGATCAAGAAGGTTCGCAGCGACAATGGAACGGAGTTCAAGAACGCAAATATGGACACCTTTCTTGACGAAGAAGGGATTTCACATGAGTTCTCAGCTACGTAAACACCTCAACAAAATGGAGTTGTTTAGAGGAAGAACCGGACGCTCGTCGAAATGGCGAGAACGATGCTTGATGAGTACAAGACGCCGAAGCACTTTTGGGCGGAAGCGGTTGAGACAGCTTGTCATGCAACAAATCGCTTGTATCTTCACAAGCTACTCGGCAAGACGGCATACGAGCTCCTCACCGGTAACAAACCCCAAGTTGGATACTTTCGAGTATTCGGCCCAAAGTGCTACATTCTTGATAAGCGTTATCGTTCTAAATTTGCTCCTAAATCTCATGAAGGTTTCCTACTAGGTTATGGCTCAAACTCTCAAACTTACCGTGTCTACAACAATTTCACCTGAAAGGTTGAAGAGACTATAGATGTGAAGTTTGATGAATCTAACGGCTCGCAAGAAGAGCAACTGCCAATTGATGTAGGTGACAAAGATCCTTCGGAAGCAATTCAAGACTTGGCTATTGGCAAGGTTCGTCCTACGGAGGTGAAGGAGAGTACCTCGTCTGTCCAAGTGGAAGCTTCTACTTCACAACAAGGTGAACCAAGAGTTGATACGGAAGCATCCACAAGTGGGACAAACCAAGATGAAGAAAACGAGGAAGTGCATCAAGATGAACGTTAACAACCTCCCTCTCCACCACGACAAGAGAACGACAACGCCAACAATGAAGAAGGCCAAGAAGAAGAAGAGCAAGATGAAGAAGATGTTCAACGAAGACCCAACCAAAAGCTTTCACGAGTTCGAGCAAGAATTGCTAAAGATCATCCCATCAAGCAAATCTACAATGACATTCAAACCGGGAGAATCACTCGCTCTAAAACTCGTTTAGCTAACTTTTGTGAAAACTATTCTTTCATCTCTAGCATTGAACCTATAAAGGTTGAAGAAGCATTGGAAGATCCGGATTGCATAAATGCTATGCATTAAGAGCTACATAACTTTGAGAGGAATCAAGTTTGGACATTGGTTGAGAAGCCCGACAACAACCACAACTTCATCGGTACCAAATGGGTGTTTCGCAACAAGCAAGATGAAGATGGACAAGTAGTTCACAACAAAGCACGTCTCGTCGCCCAAGGCTACACACAAGTCGAAGGTATGGACTATGGTGAGACTTACGCCCCCGTTGCTAGACTTGAGTCCATTCGCATCTTACTTGCCTATGCTAATCATCATGATATCACCTTGTACCAAATGGACATTAAAAGTGCTTTTCTAAATGGTCAAATAGAGGAGGAAGTTTATGTTAAGCAACCTCCCAGCTTTGTCAATCCTAAGAAACCCAATCATGTTTACAAACTCCACAAAGCTCTTTATGGTCTTAAACAAGCTCCTAGAGCATGGTATAAATGCTTGACCAAGTTTCTTATTGAAAAAGGCTTTGAAATTGGGAAAATTGATTCTACTCTTTTTACTAAAAGGGTTAATGGAGAACTATTTGTGTGCCAAAGCTATGTTGATGATATTATATTTGGTTCGACTAACCCTCATTTTAGTGAAAAGTTTAGGAAGCTAATGTCGGAGAAGTTTGAGATGTCCATGATGAGTGAACTCAAATTCTTCCTTGGGTTGCAAATCAAGCAAACAAAGGAAGGTACCTTTGTTTCTCAAACGAAGTGCACTAAGGACTTGTTCAAGAAGTTCAATATGCAAGAGTGCAAAGGTATGTCTACACCCATGCCTACTAGTGGACATAATGACTTGACCAAAGATGGTGAACCGGTTGATCAAAAGGTTTATCGCTCTATGATCGGTTCATTGTTATATCTATGTGCTTCACGTCTTGATATCATGCTAAGTGTGTGCATGTGTGCACGATATCAAGCTGCTCCTAAAGAATGTCATCTTAAGGTCGTGAAAAGGATAGTGAGATACTTAATCCATACACCAAACTTTGGCATTTGGTATCCTAAGAGGGCCTCTTTCGATCTTGTTGGCTATTCCGACTCGGACTATGCCGGAGACAAGGTTGATAGAAAGTCCACTTCGGGTACTTGTCAATTTCTTGGTAGATCTCTTGTGTCTTGGTCCTCCAAGAAACAAAACTCGGTATCCTTGTCCACCGCCGAAGCTGAATATATTGCCGCTGGTTCATGTTGTGCTCAATTACTTTGGATGACCCAAACTCTTAAAGATTATGGGATATATGTGAGACATGTTCCATTGCTTTGTGACAATGAAAGTGCTATCAAAATTGGTCATAATCCTGTGCAACGTTCTCGAACTAAGCATATTGAAGTTCGTCATCATTTCATTCGAGATCATGTTGCTAAGGGTGACATTGATCTTAAGCATGTTCGCACCGAAAAGCAGTTAGCAGATATATTCAGTAAACCTCTTGATGAGAAAGTGTTTTGCAGGTTAAGAGGAGAATTGAACATCATTGATGCTTCAAACTTGGAGTAGAAACTCCATTGGATACATGCAAGACATGAGCTTAAGACTAATCCTTGATACTTCTCTTATGATGAAAATCTTATGTCTTGGATATATTTGTATCTTGCATGTTATCTAACCCATGTAGGTACTTGGTGGAATCAAATTCCATGAGATTGTAATCTACTCATATCTTGAGCAATCTCTACATTACCAAGTCTGTACACAATGGTGGATGAAGACAAGGAAGTACGAAACCATTCAAACATATCCTTTGACAAATTCTATGTTGAACTTCATGATTGTCGTTTTTGGATACACAAGTGCTCTTCCTTGCCAAAACTAACCCATGTAGGTAGATGGACTAAAATTCCAAGTGGTGCTCCAAATTCTTGATGAGCTACATCAACCTTGAGCAACCCACATAAGTTCAACTACATGGACCACACCACCAACCAAGGTATGTCATTCCATATTACAGAAGCTTTATTACAAGTCATGAGCTAAAGCACCTCGACAAGATGAGAATACATCAAAATGCTTAAACGAAAAATGGCAACCCCATTTTGAGCTTAAACGATGAGTATGACCTATGATCAAGTGATCTCACTTGACTCCTAAGTAAATATACCCTAACATAGGTGACTTTGTCGCCGACCATCTCTAGATGAAGTTCTCTTGTGTTCTTTTCTGTGTTTCTGCATTTGACTCATGCATATTTGTTTCCCCTTTCAAAAAAAAACTTCATCTAGATTTCTTTCTGTTTGCTCTGCATTTTCTGCATTCCAATTCATTGCACATCTTTCAGTAAATTCCTTGCAAATCTTTGTGAGATCTTACTAGTCTAGTGAGCTGAGGTGACAAGTGTTTTTTCTGTGATAAACTCGGTTTCACCGATTTGTTATTTCCGGCCCAACCGAATCCTTTCGGTCCAACCGAAGCATACCACTCGGTGCCACCGATTTCATAACAGGAAAAACAGTTTGCCACATAATTCTGTGTTTCTTCTGATCCAGCTCCACTCAATGAATCTTGTCCTCTACAAGCATCACATTTTTATCATTGCTTTGTTCTATGTCTCAAGGACCAAACCCATTCGACAAATTCCAGAAGACCCTTCTTAGAAATTGATGTCAAAGGGGGAGAGAGAGAACATCAAAGCTTATCATTTGAAGAGAGAGAGAACATCAAAGCTTATCACCTTCTTAAGGGGGAGAGAGATATCATCTCCTAAAGGGGGAGAGAGACCTTCTAGGGGGAGAGACCCTCAAAAGGAGAGAGAGATCTGCAGGGGAGAGAATACTTAAGTAGAAAGTATTTCTCAAGGATCCCAGATGCTTGGTGTTCAAGAGGAGAGATGTCCACATGTCTTCTTGAGGGGAGAGACATGTTCATATGATCTGTTGTGCTTATTTGCATTAGCATGCATCAGCTCTGATCATCATTCATATCTCTCAGCTCTGATTTTCTGTTCCCTATCTTCTCCCAGTATCCCATGTTAGATTCAGGGGGAGCAAGACATCTAAGGGAAAGAAATCATTTAAATTCATTGCATATCTTTTACTCTTGGGGACATGTCTAATTCATGTGGTACTTAGTACTCACTATCTACATGTCATCCCAGTCTTGGTATTCTTGTGGTTTCTTCTGTTTGCTCTGGCTAGTAGATGCATCTGTGTTATCTAACCTTGTTTACATAGGTTCATTCCATCCTAAGCCAACTCAAGACCATAAGGTAAGTATATGCATCACAATCATGTGTATGAGGAATTCTTGCTGATGTACATATTGTTTGCAAGAAGGACTCATGAGCATGAAGGTATTTTCTTCAACATTCTTTGCTCTGATGCATATGGCCAAGATACATGTAACACATTGCCTGCTCTATCATGTTTATGCTCTCAAATGCTTCTATGTTCCATATTCACATGACTGCATACATGTAGGGGGAGCCTATGTTTGTTACATGTCTTTCCAAAGCTTTACTTGCTACTCTTTATATCTTTATCTAAAGTTTTGATGTATGTTGTCATCAATTACCAAAAAGGGAGATTGAAAGCACAAGTGCTCCCTAGGTGGTTTTGGTAATTAATGTCAACATATCTCTTGTTGGACTAACACTTTTATCTAGGATGTTTTAGATAAGTTAAACAATGGAGTGGCATGGACTAAAGGATGTGGGAACTCCTTCAAGATGCTAAGGACAAAGGATTGGCTCAAGCTTCAAGCTCAAGACTCTTCATTTTACATTTTTAGTGGTCCAAGATCACATTGAGTCTATAGGAAAAGCCAATACTATCAAGGAGGGATGAGTGTTGTTAATGAGCCTCTTGCTTCATGTGCTTTGTGATATGCTCCAAAACCCTCAGCTACTTTCCCACTTCCACAAATGACCTAAACCTAAAGCCAAAATCGGTCACACCGATTCTTCCTATCCGGCGCCACCGATTCCAAAGTCATAGCCACTGCCACAAACCTTAAGCAAATCGGTCTTACCGATAGGGATCTCAGTCTCACCAAGATGTGATTGTAATCTCTCTGTGTATGTACATTATCAAAATCGGTGTCACCGAGTTTGAGCAATCGGTACTACCGAGATTACAATGCAAACTCTCTGGAAAGCTTATTACCAAAATCGGTCTCACCGAGTTTGTGTAATCGGTCAAACCGAGTTTGCCTGACCAACTCTCTGGAAAGCTTATTACCAAAATCGGTCTCGCCGAGTTTGTGTAATCGTTCTTACCGATATTACGTTATGCCCTAAGCCTAACCGAATCGGTCTCACCGAGTTGTATTTCGGTCCCACCAAAAACCCTAACGGTCACATTATTTGCTAAATCGGTCTGACCGAGTTTAACGATTCGGTCCCACCGAGTTTGGTAAATTGTGTGTAATGGTTAGATTTTGTGTGGAGGCTATATATACCCCTCCACCTCCTCTTCATTCATGGAGAGAGCTATCAGAACGAACCTACACTTCCAACTTACCATTTCTGAGAGAGTACCACCTACTCATGTGTTGTGACCAAGATATTCCATTCCTACCATATGAATCTTGATCTCTAGCCTTCCCCAAGTTGCTTTCCACTCAAATCTTCTTTCCACCAGATCCAAAACCTATGAGAGAGAGTTGAGTGTTGGGGAGACTATCATTTGAAGCACAAGAGCAAGGAGTTCATCATCAACGCACCATTTGTTACTTCTTGGAGAGTGGTGTCTCCTAGATTGGCTAGGTGTCACTTGGGAGCCTCCGACAAGATTGTGGAGTTGAACCAAGGAGTTTGTAAGGGCAAGGAGATCGCCTACTTCGTGAAGATCTACCGCTAGTGAGGCAAGTCCTTCGTGGGTGACGGCCATGCTGCGATAGACAAGGTTGCTTCTTCGTGGACCCTTCGTGGGTGGAGCCCTCCGTGGACTCGCGCAGCCGTTACCTTCGTGGGTTGAAGTCTCCATCAACGTGGATGTACGATAGCACCACCTATCGGAACCATGCCAAAAACATCCATGTCTCTGTCGGATTTCGGGTTCCGGCAGACCCTTGAGGTTCGAACACTGGGGTGCACGCGGAGATTTCGCCCTCTACCTACCTGCTCCTCGCCGCCTCGCTAAGATCTAAACTACGGAAGGAACAACACAAGAGACACAGAGTTTATACTGGTTCAGGCCACCATTGTGGTGTAATACCCTACTCCAGTGTGTGGTGTGGTGGATTGCCTCTTGGGTTGATGATGAACAATACAAGGAAGAACAGCCTCGCGAGGGTCTGTTCTTGGCTGGTGCGATGAACTACTAGGGGGAGTTCAGTCGCTCTCTCTATTGGTTCCTTGGCGAGGATCCTCTTTGTATGGATTCTTGATGCTGGATTCAGATGCCTCTACCCTGGGGGTGGCTAGTCCTAGTTATAGGCAAAGGCCCTGGGCCTCTTCCCAAATATTGAGCGGGAAGGGCGCCAACAATTGGCCATTTTGAAGGGGAACATCGGGTACACTTATCCTGACTAAAGTTGGTCCTCGCCTGTCAAAGGCTCTGGTGGTGACGCCTGCTTGGGCTCCACAATGACTTCCTTCCTGTCGTTGGGCTGGTCTTGGTCTTGTTGCACCGAAATGGATTCCTTTGCTTGATGCTCTCGCCTGCGCTTGCTCCCTTTGCACCAAAGAGGAAAGGAGGACACTGCGCGGGCTGGCGCCCGACTGGCGCCCTTGGTCGTCATGGCTTGCGTCATGGGCTCCTCGCGAGGTACCCCGCCTTGATCTCTCTGCCTCCTCGTGAGCCAGTCTGATGAGGCCGTGCCTGAGGAAGCTCCTTGTCGTCCGCCCCGCGAGGCATGGCCCCACGTGAGGGTCTTGAGCTTGTGTCGATGAAGGTGGGCCGTGCTGGGCCCCCTTTTGAGCCACGCCGCAGGCCGCAGGCAGGCAAGTCTGGGGACCCCCGTTCCCAGAACGCCGATAGTCTCCAATTGCGTTTGAATCCTCCAAACCCTTCCCTTTACTTTCTTGCAAGTTGCATGCTTTACTTTCCGCTGCTCATATACTCTTTGCATGCTTGCTTGATATGTATTGTGAATGTTGAAATTGTGCCTAAACTCCACTTAAACTCAAGGAAACTTAAAAACTGCAACTTTGGTACTTAGTGTCTAATCACCCCCCCCCCCCTCTAGACACCTCTTCTCAAGGTCCTACACCATGCAAACACATCAATATTCCCCTACAAGAAGGCGACGAGCATGCTTTCCCATCTCCCATCAAGGGTAGCACTCACAGTAAAGGTACCACCAGTGTCATCCTTCCTTGCAGAGACTTGCTTCATAGCAGGTCGTGAGGCATTGGTCTTCTTGCTGTTGCTGGTAGAGCTCTCTGGCACATCCTCAATAGGTGTGCAACACTCTGAAGAGGTGCGCTTCCTGGAGTCCTTGTTTGAGGTCTTGCCGAACTTCTTCTTTCCTCTCCCGGGAGCTTTGCTGGAAGGAGCAGGTGCCTTGGCGATAGATGCTGCCACTGGCTCCCGGTAGAGCTTGTCGGCGCAGATAACTACGTCCTTCTTGTCGGAGTGGATGGTGATGATGCTCATCTTGCCCGGCATCTTCGAAGTATTATAGGCGTAACGTGACGCTGCCATAAACATTGCCAGGGCCAGACGACCAAGAATCCCGTTATAGGGTAATGGTATCTTGACGATGTCAAAAACAACCTTCTCGGTCCTGTAGTTCAGTTCGGTTCCAAAAATGATCGGCAAGGTGATCTTGCCGGTGGGCTTGCTCCTCCCTGGATTGACCCCTTGAAACATCCCCATTTCTTAGAGATCTCCATTAGGGATTTGCAGCCTCCTGATCACATCTGGGGAGATCAGGTTCAAGCCGGCCCCACCATCAACCAACACTTTCATCACCTTGAGGTTGCGAATTGTTGGAGAACCAACAAAGCCAAACACCTGACACAGTGGTGCGGTCAGGGTGGTCCTCGGTGTCGAAAACGATGGGTGTGTCAGGCCACTTGAGCGGCTTCTGCGCCTCCACTATTTGTTTGTCCGCATTGATCTCACGTGCCCATTTCTTGAGCTCGCGGTGAGAGGAGTGCAAAGATACACTTACATGAATGCACATGACCTCCACTGCCTTCTGGAACTCCTGTCCGTCAGATGCTTCATTGTTGTCATCACCATCATCTTCGCCCTCCTTATCGCGGTCACGAGCAGGCTTCTCCTACTACTATTGGCCCTTGGCGTGGTGACCCCCATGGTCGTCGTGGCTCTTATTGCCGGATCCACTAGCACCATCTTGGTCTTTCTCCTTGTCACGCTTCTCGCACTCTTGCTTTTGCTTTTCGGCAAGCTGCTCCACTTGTCGGCAATTATTGAGATCATGGCCCTTGGTGCGACGGATCTTGCAGTATGGCTTGCCAGAGCCCTCCACCTTCTCGCCTACCGCAGCCTCCCGAACATCAGCTCATTCATTAACCTCCTTGTCGGGGCTGTCAGTCTTGGGCTTCTTCGCGGCATCTGAATTGCTGGAACTCTCGACTGCTGAGGGAGTCCTGGACTATGGGGGTCCTTGGGAAGCCGGCCTGTGTGACATGGGCCGGATTGATGGGCCGTGAAGATACGAGATAGAAGGACCTCCCCCGTGTCCGGATGGGACTCTCCTTTCTGTGGATGGCAAGCTTGGCGTTCGGATCATGTACCTTCCTTTCTTTGTAACCGACTCTGTACAACCCTATATCCCTCCGGTGTTTATATAAATCGGAGGATTTAGTCCATAGGGGTGAACACAATCATACAGGCTAGACATCTAGGTTTTAGCCATTACGATCTCGAGGTAGATCAACTCTTGTACCCCCTATACTCATTAAAGTCAATCAAGTAGGAAGTAGGGTATTACCTCCATTAAGAGGGCCCGAACCTGGGTAAACATCGTGTCCCCTGCCTCCTTGTTACCTTCGATCCTTAGATGCACAGTTTGGGACACCCTGCTCGAGATCTGCCGGTTTTGACACTGACATTGGTGCTTTTCATTAAGAGTTCCACTGTGTTGTCACGAGAAGGCTTGATGGCTCCACCAATCATCCACAACAATACTGCACTGAGGGGGACTTTTCTCCCCGACCAAATCTTTGTATTCGGCGGCTTCGCACTGTGTGCCTATTAGATTGGCCATCTGGAGTAGATCGACAACTACGCCCCTGGTCATCAAATCGATTTCAGAAACCTAAACTACGTCCTCGATATCCGAGGAGACTTGATCTTCCAAGCGTTCGCGGCCTCAACCGCAGCTCCGTCCTTAGATCCGAAACTCCTCGCCGAGTCCGAAGACGGGAGTTTAGAGCCCGTCGGACTCTCCGTAGCCATAAAGCTCAACACCGGAGATACGGACGGGATCGTTTCCCCAGCCGGCCCGGAGTCACTCCAGGCTCCCTCTACCCTCATTGAGCTGGACTCACCTCCGTACACCAGCTTCGAACTCTCGAGGTCTGTGTTATACGAGCTTGGCCAGGAAACTTCTGTCCCGCCCCACTCCACGGATTCTCGCTTCCCTGTCCAAACCTCACCCTTCAACGAGGTTCTGGGCTTAATGCGATCTCTCGCCATTACAGAAGGATCGCTGCCGAACTATGCCCAGCCCGCACTAGGGGTTGGGAGCGGGGAATTTTACATCCCACCCGCCACCCACTTCATAGCCACTGTCGAGGACTTAACCGACATGCTTGATTATGACTCCGAAGACATCGACGGCATGGACGACGATGTCGGAGAAGAGCAAAGCCAGAACCAGCCGCTTACCGGACGCTAGATGGCTACTTCCACATATGATGTCTACATGGTGGACAACCCCAAAGAAGATGACAGTGAAGGGGGGAAGGATTCACTCGAAGACAAGCCTCCCATGGCACCACCAAAGCGTCGACGTCAGCGGCGCCGCTCTAAATCGTGGCGCGAAAAAGACAGCAATACCGGCGCCGGAGACAACAATACTCCGGATAACACCGAAGATCAAGAAACCCCCATCGAACCAACATCCGAGCATGATGATTGGGAGGACGGGCAAGTAAAACCCGACGACCCCATTGAGGACAAGGAGGATAGTAACGACGTACCGATCTCCGAAGAGGACGAGAGCCTCGGCGACGAAGAATTCATCATGCCAGAGGAACCCTTCGAACAAGAGCGCTTTAAGCGCCGGCTAATAGCCACTGCAAGAAGTCTGAAAAAGAAGCAGCAGCAGCTTCAAGCTGATCAGGATCTGCTCAATGACAGATGGACTAATGTCCTGGCAGCCGAGGAATACGACCTCGAACGCCCAACCAAGAGTTACCCAAAGCGCAAGCTACTACCCCAATTCGATGACGAGGCCCCAGAGCCTATACCGCCCACGCGTAACGCTGCCAACGGACCTGACCGGCCACCACGTGGCCGGGATAGAGCGGCAACTCAAGCCGAACACCCGCCTGCACCACCCCACCGTAAAGGTAGAGAGACAGCAGCTGCATGATACACTTACGACCTATGACAGGACCTGGATAATAGAGCCAGTCAGACCAAATCAATATACGGATCAAGGGGGCGGGCGCCAACGTGAGAAGACGACCATCAAGCCTTGCGCGACAAGCATAACTTCACCCGGGCTGAAAACCGCATACGGACTCCATCTGCACTGTGTCGTGACGTGGCCCAATATAGAGGCGCCGCACACCCCCTATGCTTCACTGATGAGGTAATGGAGCACCAGTTCCCAAAAGGGTTTAAACCCGTGAACATCTAGTCATACGATGGCACAACAGATCCCGCAGTGTGGATTGAAGATTTCCTTCTCCACATTAACATGGCTCGCGGTGACGATCTACATGCCATCAAATACCTCCCCCTCAAACCTAAGGGACCAGCTCGGCACTGGTTAAACAACCTCCCAGAAAACTCTATTGGAAGTTGGGAAGACCTAGAGGATGCCTTTAGAGACAACTTCGAGGGAAAATATATCCGGCCTCTGCACACCGATGACCTTAGTCACATAGTCCAGCAGCCTGGAGATTCAACCAGAAAATTCTAGACTTGGTTCCTAGTCAAAAAGAACCAAATTGTCGACTGTCCGGACGCCTAGGCTCTAGCAGCCTTCAAACATAGCATCCGCGACGAATGGCTTGCCCGACACCTCGGCCAAGAAAAGCCGAAGTCCATGGCAGTCCTCACATCACTCATGACCCGCTTTTGTGCAGGCGAAGATAGCTAGCTTGCCCGGAGCAGCAACTGTACCAGCTATCCTGGCACTTCCGAAGCAAGGAACAGAAAGGGCAGGCCCCGACGCAATAAAAATAAGCATCAGAGCAACACTGAAAATATCGAAGACACGACGGTCAACACCGGATTCAGTGGCTCCAAGCCCGGTCAATAGAAGAGGACATTCAAAAGAAACAAAGACGGATCATCTAGCCTGGACCGAATACTTGATCGTCCTTGCCAGATTCACGGCACCCCTGACAAACCCGCTAACCATACCAACAGAAACTGTTGGTTCTCCAAACAGGCCGGTAAATTAAACTTCGAGCACACAGGGAAAGGGTCACCCAGCGAGGATGACGAAGAGGAGCCTCGTCCACTAAACACAGGGGGACAGAATAAATTTCCCCCCGAGGTCAAGACGGTGAACATGATATACGCTACTCACATCCCCAAAAGGGAGCGCAAGACTGCATTAAGGGACGTCTATGCGATAGAGCCAGTTGCCCCAAAATTCAACCCATTGTCAGCATACCCGATCACCTTCGATTGCAGGGACCATCCGACCAGTATCTGTCATGGAGGTTCGGCTCCATTGGTCCTCGACCCAATTATCGATGGATTCCACCTCACGAGAGTCCTCATGGATGGCGGCAGCAGTCTTAACCTGCTCTATCAGGACACAATCCGAAAAATGGGTATTGACTCATCAAGAATCAAACCAACCAAAACTACCTTTAAAGGAGTAATACCTAGTGTAGAGGCCCGCTGCATGGGCTCAATCACATTGGAGGTCGTATTCGGTTCGCCGGGCAACTTCTGAAGCAAAGACTTGATCTTCGACATCGTCCCTTTTCGTAGTGGCTATCACGCACTTCTCGGATGAACTGCGTTTGCCCGCTTCAATGCGGTCCCACACTATGCTTATCTAAAACTCAAAATGCCAGGATCACGCGGTGTTATAACAGTTCATGGAAACATGGATCGCTCCCACCGTACCGAGGAACACACCGCGCCCTCGCAGCAGAAGTGCAGGTCGGCCTTATCAGGCCGAACTCGACATCGGCAGTTAATCCACCGGACCTTATCAAACGAGTCCGGACTACACCGCAGAATGATAGTCCAGCTCGTCAGGAGATCGATTAGCAATCCAGCCTCTGTCCTTGCCCCAACCAAGCAGCAGTGTATGTATCGCGTGCTCATAACTACGCACTAAAAATACCATGGGCAACGATGGAGGCATATCGAGGATAAAGTCCACAATACGGCTCAACCGTACCTTGACCCCCATCTATCTTTTTCTTAACTCCATTTTTTCTTTTTAGGTTCTTTACAACCCCCATCACCCTTTTTATGGTGTCAAGGGCCCCTTTTTCCGGCCCCTTATGAAAACTTATTAATTAACCCTTTCAAAGGATCACACACCAAGGCGAAAAGCAGCGCAAATGTACGGTGGAGTACTTAAAGGATATTTCAAGATCACCTACTCCCCTTTTTCTAATAAATGTACATAGCTTTCACTTTTTCTCGGCATGTAAAATAGCCTCGATGCTTATAGCATTATCTATACAAATTTGCTTCGACGTATTAATCAAACTATAATGGAAACAGTTTTTCGCCCGACCTATTTGATACTGGCTTATTCCCTATTCTGTATTCCTTTTTTCCTTTTTCATCTGATTGTCATGTCCACCTCGGCACGACCTAAATCACCAGGGGCTCCATTCAGCTGCGTACATTTTTAAAATTTACCATAAGTCCGAACACTTTTCACAGTGCAATTCGGCGTCCCGAATCTAGCATTATATGCATCGGCTCCGAATCATGTCTTGGGTCAATAGTTGGGTTGCCCGACTCCTGTGGTTACTACCTTACGTTCCAATTGTTCGGCTAAGGAAGTAAAGGGACAACTACTGCGATTGTATTTCTAGCTAGCCGGACAAACACCTCAGTAGAGAAAGCCGAAAACTGACTGTCAAAATGCGGCAAGAGCTGGCCAGCTATTCGGTGACTCAGTATAAATCTCTTGCAATTTTTTTGTGTCACATGAAGGACTATTTTTTACCTGGTCAGATGACTACAGGACCCAAGTTCAGATCACCGAACAATACCAGGGGTTGCGCCTACAATCTTCTTGTTAAACTCCTATGGCTAAGTGAGAGTGATAAAGCCGCATAGTCTGATTGCCTGGTTCGCCGCACTAGCACCTCTTTCAAGGACCAAGTCATTGGGTTAAGTGTGTTTTTGTGTTGTTCCGAACACCACCGTAGTATCTACGCGAGGGGCTGAAGCCAACGACTGGCCAACTTTCAGATTTAATAAACGGCCGCAATGGAGGATAAATAATTTTAGCTGAAACAAAACTAAAATCACACAAACACTTTGCTTTCATTTTACAAAGTTTGGGCAGCACGGATACATTCATTCAAAAATGATGTCCTTCGAACACATGCCCTCTATAATGCGGGATCCTTCAAGGACGTTGTTGAAATATTTCTCCAACGTACGATGCTCCTTCCCTGCAGGCGGTCCCTCAGTTGCAAGACCGGTGGCATTCATCTTCGCCCACTGCACCTTGACACGGACAAAGGCCATCCAGGCACCTTCAATATAGACTGACCACTTTATAGCATCAAGCCATGGGCAGGCATTGACCAGCCTCTTCACAAGCCCAAAGTAGCTACTAGGTATGGGCTCGGCTGGCCAAAGTCAGACTATGACATCCTTCCTGGCCAGTCCGGCCATCCTATGTAGCTCAGTCAGTTGTTTAAGCTGATCACTGAGGGGCACATGATGCTCTAGCGCAAGGTACTGCAACAAGAACAACTTCTCTGTTGAGCTCCCCTCTTCGGCCCGGAAGAAATCTGCAGCATCTGCAACACTTTGGGGCATATCCGAAAACGCTCCTGGAGAACTCCAAATGCGTGACAGTAAGGTGTACTTTATCCTTACGTATTTGCTCTGCATATTAAAGGCCTTACCCGCCGCGATCTTCTTGGCTTCTCGGATCTCCTGACAGGCACCTTGGGCTTCAACCCGGGCCTCCGTTGCACTTTGGAGTGCCGTAGCAAGTTCAGATTCTCGATCCGACACCTTGCGCTCCAAGGACTCACATTTGTTTATAGCATCAGTGAGCTCTTGTTGGACTTCCTCCAACCCCGCTTCATGCTTTTGGCAGGCGGTTTGTTCCTCGTCCACCTCCTTCTTGGCTTCGTTCAGCGCACTCTTGAGGGCTTCAACCTCAGACGTGTCAACTATGAGCATAAACATAAAGCTCAGTCAGATGACAAATTGGAACTCATATCAGTTCAGATATGCTTCGGTATTGTATACCTTGTTTTTCCTCCAACCTCCACTTTTGTTTGGACACTTTGGTAGCATGCGAGGTTGCTGCTAGCTTCACAGCCTGTTCATCCAAATAGACATATATGTTAGCTCCTGCGGAATATTATTCGATCCTCTATTTGGCCTTTCTTCACGAAAGCCGAACAAAGTTTTAGGGGCTACTATCTATATACAGGTATTCTTTTTGTGAATAGTCAAAAAAAATATTACATCACATACCTCAAAGCCTGTTAGAAGGCTGGTGTAGGCTTGGTTCAATCCACTATTAGCGGACCGAACCTTTTCAAGCACCGTACCCATAAGAGTACGGTGTTCCTCCACCATGGAAGCTCCATGAAGCGCTTCCATCAGAGTGTCCGGCGCCTCCGGATTGATAGAGGATGCTGGTGGAGACGGCGCGCCCCCTTCCCTCGAAGAATGCTGCTAGTCCGATTCCGGAACTGTATGGGTCTCCGGAATAATATTTGGTTGGGGGCCTAATTGAGCGTTGCCCCCATCGCCGGCCTCCATGGGGGTTGATATCCCCCTTGTCAGCATTCTAGATATGGGGGTATCCAGACTTGCCTGCCTGCGACCCACTGCGTGGCTCCATCGACGGCCTGGTATGGCCCAATTTGACATCAACAACTCAAGACCCTCGCGAGGGGCCAAGCCTCGCGAGGCGGACGATGCCAAGACCCCTAAGGGGATTGGCCTCTTCAGGCTAGCTCCCGAGGGGCAGAGAGTTCTATGCAAGGTGCACCTCATGAGGCTTAGCTGACGTCAGCCATGATGACCAAGGCCAAGCGGGCGCCAGTTTCCTCTTCGGTGCAAGGGAGGCAAGCCACAGGCGCGAAGTCCCAAGGAATCAGCCAAAGGTTTCCATTCCGGTGCAACACGACCAAGACCGCTAGGACGGCAGGATGGAGGTCATCACTGAGCCCACCACAGCGTCACGACCAGGGACTTTTCACAGGCGAAGACTACTTTTGTTAGGATAAGTTGTACTACTTGTCCCCTTTCAAATCCGGCTGTTGTGGGATCCCTTCCCACCAACATTTGGGACGAGGACCAAGGCCACTATAAATAGGACTCAGCCACCACCATAGAGGGGGATCGTATCTGATCTAGTTCACATCCTACCAGCTCTCTTGAGCTCAAGAACACATCACCTCCTGAGGCCAGTTCATCCACTATACTAGTTCATCCTCAGCCCTTCGAGGCAATCCACCAAAAGCACTGGAGTAGGGTATTACACCGCAAGGTGGCCCGAACCAGGATAAACTATTGTGTCCCTTTGTCTCTTCGAGCTTGTCACACTAGGATTAGGAAGATCTTGAGTAGGCAGGCTGGGTAGGTTGCAATCTCCGCATCCACCCCGGAGTTCGAACCTTTCAAGGTTTTGCAGAACCCATAATCCGACATTTGGCGCGCCAGGTATGGGTGCGTCGGATCTTCTCTTCCACCAACGCCATGGCCGACACCCCAAGGGTGCATGTCGAGCACTGGGTTGTTCGGGCCTCCTCGATGGTGTCTGCTGATGAGGAGGACCTCCACTCCGCTCTGCTCGCAGCCTGCGCTCCGCCTGGGGCGGCCGGCAGCGGGGGGTGCGGGGCACAGCCTTCCCCTCTGGCGCCGTGTCGCAACCGCGCCGCCGCATGATCTACAAGCTATGCCGTGGCAACCACACGACACATGCGCAAGGAACAGGCAAACATGCGGGCAGCAGTCATCGTGGCTCGGGAGCTCCTGAGGTGGAGGATGCTGGAAAGCGGCCGCGACGCCCTGCTGGAGCGTGTTGCCGAGTTGCTGGACTCGGAGTGCAGGGGAGGGGCGCCATTCTGCACCCTTCCCACGTCGCAGGCTGTGGTAGGGGCGCGCGCCCGTCCCCGCCTAAATCGCGCGCCCCCTCCCAGGGCCCCTGAAGAACCTCTCGGCGCCGGCCAGCCTCACAGAGTAGCCCGCACTCCTCCGAACATGCCACCTCAGCATGCGGCTGCTTCGGGACACATCCCCAGGGGCCGCGCAGGAGCGTCGGACCCTGACCGGCAGGACCAGAGAGCGACCGAAGAAGGCGGGAACGTGAGGCAGCCGGGCAGCGATTCTGGCGCAGCCAGCCTGGAAGCCTACGTCCCTGTCACGATGGACCCGAAGCATGCGCGGGGAGAAGGCCTCAGCCACTCCCCCATGCCAGGCTGGGCGGTGGATATACACGAAGCCGAGAACCCTTACGAGCCGCCACCGAGCCCCGCCGAATCTCCAACGGAAACAACCTCTGGGTACAGAAACGCCACGGTGGCACGCTTATGTTGACCATGGATCGCAGGTGA
The DNA here is from genome assembly GCA_963921465.1 of Triticum timopheevii. Classification (NCBI taxonomy): domain Eukaryota; kingdom Viridiplantae; phylum Streptophyta; class Magnoliopsida; order Poales; family Poaceae; genus Triticum; species Triticum timopheevii. The sequence goes on along the minus strand of OY997266.1, from coordinate 334,799,235 downwards.
ACCAGGGCGCAGCTACCGTCAGGACTCTCGGGATGGCGGATCCCCTACAGGAGCGTGAAGGGCGCTGCGAGAAGCGCGGGGGGAGCCCAGCGGCAGGGCCTTCCCTGCGCTGCGCGGAGTAGGACCCTCCTTGGAGGTAGGTTCCCCGCCGGGGAAGGCGTCGGCAAGCCCTTCCCCCGGCGGGGGGCCTACGGTCGTCGAGGACACAACTAACGACCACCTTGCCCCTTGGTCTTGTCCTGGTTTCCGGTCTCCCCAATAGTGGTTGGGGGTGGCGCAGGGCGGGGTCCTCATCGGGCAACATGAAGCAAGGCTCCGACCTGTGAAGGTCTCCGCTCGTGACACTCTCACGTAATAATGAGTGGGGTTGTACACGCCCTGGAGTCTCCTGAACACCGCCTTGGGGCCTCAACGGGGCTCCCACCCACGTCCTAGTGGAAGCACCATGCTCCGCGCTGGTCGTCGACACTGTCCCCCAATGACTATGCCCAGCCAGTGGAAGCACTTAGCTCTGTGCTGGTAAGAAGACTTGAAGACTAGCTAGGCGCCGGACGCGGCTATTCGCATTCGCCTCCTTTTTGTACTTGTTCGTCGACTTTTTGGAGTAGTTTGGTTCTCGTGCGTTTTTAAAAATGGGGGGAGTTTTTCTCGTCTTTTGTTGCTCTCTTGCCTTATGTTCTTGCGTTTTTCTGGAGCTCGTGACTGCTGCCCTGCCCTCGAGCGCCTCACGAGTGGGGGTTGGGTACGGTGTGCACGTCGGTATTGATCGCTCCCCCCCCCACCCAGGGGGGCTCAAGGGTGCAGCTTCCACGCGCGCCCACCTCGCTGCTATCCGGCAGTTGGCTCCTCGCGAAGCACTCCAGGGTAGGTCAACAGGCCCCTCGCAAGAGCCAGGCCCTCACGAGCTAGCAGCAGGCATGCCTCAGGAGGACAAATGTTTCTACAGCGTCAAGGCCCGCTCGAGACTCGCGGAGCCAAAGATAAGTCACAACCACCATCCCGCCTAAGGCTGCGAACCTAAGGGGTCGCCCCACGGCATCATTTCAAGGCATTTCATAATTATGCACATCACAATGAGCCCCCCTTTCAAAATGCTCTCACAAGGGAATTTCCAAGTTTGTTCATACATGTTAAAGCAAACAGGAGTACAGGTCTAACTGAGCGCACCCTCTTTGTCGTCTTCGTCAGCACTGCTCGTGTTGCCCGAGCCGTGGCAACCATCCTCCTCATCGCCACTACCTGTGCCGTCTGGTCTGGCCATAAGCATGGCCGTGTCATCCTCGAAAGCCAGCTCCTCCACCAAGGCGTTCACACGATCATCCACCCACCTGGCGAGCTTATCCTGGGTAGCCGCGGCCACGAGGGCTGGAACGGTGTTGAAGTCAAAATGGGAATTGTGGTTCGGGAGATTGCTGAAGACGCGCGAGAGCGCACGCCCGAGGAGGCCCCGACTCCTCCCCTCGACAAGCTGGCGAGCCTTCGCGGCCTGATCCTCTAGGCGGGTCACAACATCAGTAAAGAAGCTAAGATGGCCGGCATAGTCACCCTCATGCGGGTGAGGAGTACCCTCATCGCAGATAGTGCACAAGGCATGGTTGGCTCTGACGTGCAGACTTTGGAGCATAGAGTTGTGCTCACATTCCATTGTCAGGCAGCGGCTCTTTTCATTTGAAGCCTTCTTCAGGAGGGAGGCGGTGTCCTCGACTTGCCGCTGGAGAGAGGAAATCTCGGCGCTGGCAGAGTTCAAGGCATATTCGGAAGAGGTCAAGGCTTCCTGGGCAGCATTCGCACGCTACTCTGTGGATTGCAGCTTCGTCTTCAGGGCGGCGGTCCTGCCTTCAAGCTCAGCCTTGAGCAGCTCCAGATCCAGGCGGTGCCCCTCAGCCAAATCAGCACGCGCCTTCGCCACCCTCTCCTCCACCACCAGCTGGACCTGGGCTTCCCAGGCAGTGACGGCATCCTCAGCCACAGCAGCCTGGCACTCCCTCACCTCCAACCTCTCCAACGCCATGCTATGATCCACTGCCTCCAATGCCAGGTCATCATGGCGCCTCAGGAGCACCACCTCGGCAAAGGCTGCTTCGTCTGGTGAGGAGGTCAGGAGGGCATGCCTCTCCTCAACATCTCGCTCAAGTGCAGCATTTGAAGACAGAAGCTCCCGCTCCCGCTTCTCGGTCGCCTCGCGACTACGGTTGGAGGCTTCGGCCTCCTCCATGGCGCAGGCGCAAGCCTCGCGAGAAGCTGTGAGCGAGACCGCCGCAAGCACATCAGCCTCGTCGCGCTAAAGTTTCCCGAGGTTGATGGCAACCTTCAGCTGCTGCCACTCATGCGCCAGGTGACAGCCTTCCGCCTCGAGCCTGGTGTCGACATTAGCAAGCTCCTCGTCAAGTTGGATCATCGCACACATTGCCTCACTGAAGATCTCAAAGTGCATGGCACTATGCCCGCGTGCAAGCGCCAGTGCATCACCAAGGCCTTCTTTGGCCCCGAAGGCTACTGAGCAGGCAGTGGGTGTCTCGCGTGCCTCCGATCGGGGGCTGGCCGGTGTAGCCCCGCAACCTGAAGACAAAGGCCGCCCAAGGGGCACCCGCTTGCCAGCAATGACTAGAGGAAGGATCGCCGGTGTGTACCCCGTCCCACAGGCTGGGCTGTACAGAAAGGAAGCCGGAACCTCGGGCTCGAGGCCCCCTTGCGGTACCACGGCTGCCGGAGTCGGCCCCGCGCCCTGCGCAGGGCTAGGGCGTCGGGGGCTGTGTGCTGGGGTCAAGCCAGGATCCTTGGAGGCGCTTGCCTCCCTAGGTTTCGTCTTCACGAGAGCCCTGCAAGGCCTGGTCAGGAGAGAACACGGCACGCAAGGAATCAAGAGCGAAAGTACTTACTCATCGGCAGCCACATATCTCCTCGGCTTCAGTGGTCAATGGGTGCCGTCGCTGCAGCACGGAGACCTCTTCCTCTTCAGAAGTGGTTCAAGGCTCAGGCGGAGCTGACCAGACCCTGACGGACAACCCCCGGGAGGAGGAGCGTTCGGCGAGGTATCGACGCCTGGCAGGGTCTTCTGAGCGGCGACTCCAGAGCCGTCGGTGGGCGCCTCGCCATTGGCAGCCACCTCGAAGCTGTCACCCCGAGCTTCGGGAGCCTCTGCCTCCGGAGCATAAGGTTGCGCTGACCCTGCGGCGGCCCCCTTTTGGGCCTCGGGAGTCCTGATCTCTCGGCCCCCCCCAGCGGCGCCAGGCCTCTGGAGCAACCTTCAGCAGCTGCTGACAACGGGCACCCCCTGCCTCCACACTTGGGGCGCCCGCAGTAGGATTGAGCAGCGGGGGATTCATGAAGACGGGGTTCTCATGAGGCCCATCAAGGCCCTCCAGGAGCAACCCCCACTCGTCGAATAGGGGCATATGCCCCACGAAGGTCGTCTTATTCGAGCACTGATAGAGGAGGCAGCCATCTCCTGGGAGGTCGGCGGGCTCAGATTCGCCCGTCAAGAGCCCGAGCACCATGCTCAAGGTCCTGGTGGTCAGTGATTCCTTCTGCAGCCTCATGGGATCCTCGACGCTGGCAAGGTCCCACATCGGTCGAGAATGGTGCTGGAGGGGAGCAACGCGCTGCCTGACAAATTCCTTCACCACCATTGGCGTCGTCAGCTCCAGCTCCTGCAGCTTCACCAACCTCTTCCAAACGCAAGTAAGGTGACGGTTGGAGAACTTCACGTGCCCCCAACCGGAGCTGGGAGTGGCCGGCGCCACAGGAGTCAGGAGCAGGGGGCTGCACGCGCCGGCATCCATAAGCAGTCACTGCTTTCGGAACCCCATCACAGTAGGCGAAAGCTCGAAGTCAATCCCCGAGCCAGCGGTTGCGGCCACAGCTTCGAAGGTCGCACATCCTGAGCATTGGCAAGCATCGACCAGGCGGAGCAAGAAGAAATGGTGAAACAGGGCCATGGAAGGAGTAATGCCGACCATGGCCTCGCAAAGGAAGGCAAAAACGGCGAGGAGGAGGATGGAGCGGGTATCCAGATGGAGTAGGTGGATCTAGTAATGCAAGATTATAGCATTGAAGAAGGGAGAGAAGGGGGAATCAGACCCGCAAGGAGAGCGTGGAGATAGATGGGGATCTTAGTGGCACTCAGCTCGCCCACAAGCCAAGACGCAGGACGGACGACCGTCGCCTTCCACTCATTGGAGTCGGCTGCTAGGGCATGGCGGACCTTGTCCAGCCCCTCCTGATTGATCACCATCGATCGCTCGAGGGCTGGCTCCAAGGCCGGCGGGGGCACGGTCGGGGCGCTCGTCTTCCCCTTCTTCCTCCTTGGCTGCGGGGCCATGACAGAAGTGGGAAAAGGGGGCGAGGCGTCACCGCCGGATCTACGCACGAAGCTACAAGATTGGGAGAAGAAGAAACGAAGGCCAAGCATGACAACCTGCAAGGGCTAGCTGCTCTAGCAACGGGCGACCACTAGGCCAGGCGGATATCAAGGTGGCGTGGGGAAGTGGATACGCACACGTCCCATCAATCGCCACGCGTCATCAAGGCCGCAGGCGGTTAGGGCCCGCGGCGCTTCGCACTTGCCCTTTGGTTTCACCGGGAAGCCAAGTCCGAGTGTGCCTTGGGCCCGGGGGCTACTGTCGGTGTTCTGGATATGGGGATATCCAGACTTGCCTGCCTGCGGCCCACCACGTAGCTCCATCGACGGCCTAGTACGGCCCAACTTCGAGATCAACAACTCAAGACCCTCGCGAGGGGCCAAGCCTCATGTGGCGGACGACGCCAAGACCCCCAAGGGGATCGGCCTCTTCAGGCTGGCCCCCGAGGGGCGGAGAATTCTATGCAAGGTGCACCTCATGAGGCTCAGCTGACGTGAGCCATGAAGACCAAGGCCAGGCAGGCGCCAGCGGGAGCAGAGTGCCAGTTTCCTCTTTGGTGCAAGGGAGGAAAGCCATAGGCGCGGAGTCCCGAGGAATCAGCCAAAGGTTTCCATTCTGGTGCAACACGACCAAGACCGCCAGGATGGCAGGATGGAGGTCATCACCGAGCTCATTGCAGCATCATGACTAGGGGATTTTCGCAGGCGAATACCGCTTTCGTTATGATAAGCTGTAGTACTTGTCCCCTTTCAAATCCGGTCATTGTGGGATCCCTTCCCGCCAACATTTGCGAAGAGGACCAAGGCCACTATAAAAAGGACTTAGCCACCACCATAGAGGGAGGTCGCATCTGATCTACTTCACATCCCACCAGTTCTCTTGAGCTCAAGAACACCTCACCTCCTGAGGCCAATTCATCCACTGTACTAGTTCATCCTCAGCCCTTCGAGGCAATCCACCAAAAACGCTAGAGTAGGGTATTACACCACAAGGTGGCCCGAACCAGGATAAAATGTTGTGTCCCTTTGTCTCTTCGAGCTCGTTAGGCTTAGGAGGATCGCGAGTAGGCAGGATAGTTTGGTTGAGATCTCCGCACGCACCCCAGAGTTTGAACCTTTCAAGGGTTTAAGGAACCCGTAATCCGACACCCCCCTCCTCGGCAATAGAGGTATTACCCTCCGCCGCCACCTTCACGGCCTCGTGTGCCTCCCCATGAACTGGAGAGGTTCTTTGTGACAACACTTTGGTGTTATACATGGCAGTGGGTGGAGAGATCTGCGAAGGCGACTCGCTCTCCATTGCGTTCGTCCGTAGCGAGTTCCCAGATGACGATGATCGCTGGGGGAGATCGCAAGCCGGACTATAATGCGCAATTCGGTATGTTAAAATAATAAGGCATAAAATCGGATATGTGTATGGTGTCTTCGGATACTTGCGATTCAGCCAAGGGCTTTGGCCTTAGGTGCCGCTTTGGGATGGCATCAGCATCCGCTTCGGAATCATCCGAAAGGGAGGGTTTTCCCTTCTTGGCCGCCTCCACCTCCAGATCTGCGGAAGCCGCCCTTTTCTTCTTCCCCCTTGGGGGGATAGTTTCTCTCTTCCTCCTCTACATCTTCATAATGAGAGGAGGAGGACTCGGTGTCTTCGGACACGACGTCCGAAGCACCCATACGACGAAGGCCACTTCTGGCCTCCTTGCCCTTCTTCTTGGCCTTCTTCTCCAGCGCCTGATACAGCGCCGGAACCAGCATCTTTGTCGGCAAGGGGTTGGCCTGGTCCTCGGGCAGCGGAGACAGACATTTGATCTGCTCCGCCTTCTTTGTCCGGCCCTATTGGGAGTAAGAAAGTTCGGTATACTCCTTGAATTTGCAAATAAAAGTTATCATGAAACTTACGGGAGTGGCCAGATGTGCGCAGTCAACGCAGCGGTCTTCGGTTGTCTCCGTCCACGACTTCTAAGCCTTGAAGAGCAGCTTCCATATGTCTTCGTGCGTCATGCCGAAGAACCGCTGCAGGATCCGAGGACCGGCCAGGTCGAATTCCCACATATATTGAGTTCGGTGTTGACAGTGAAGAATCCGGTGAAAAAGCATCACCTAGATCACGCTGGTTAGGCTGGTGTTCTTGTTTATCATGCCCTTGGCATGGCTCTCCAGCATCGTCACCTCGTCAGGCGACTCCCAATCTAGACCCTTATTGATCCAGGATGTAAGCCGCATCGGGGGCCCAGATTTGAACTCAGGAGCGGCGGCCCATGTGGCATTGCGGGGTTTCGTGATATAGAACCACCCCTGCTGCCATCCTTTGACGCTCTCCACAAATCCCCTTTGGCCAGGTGACGTTGGGGAGTTTTCTCACCATGGCGCCGCCACACTTCGTGTTGGCCCTCGACCACCTTTGTCTTCACATTGAAGACCTTGAGCCATAGGCTGAAGTGGGGAGGGACGCGGAGGAATGCCTCGCACATGACGATAAACGCCGAAAGGTTGAGGAAAGAATTTGGGGCTAGATCATGAAAATCTAACCCATAGTTAAACATGAGGCCGCGGACGAAAGGATGAAGGGGAAACCCTAGTCCGGGAAGGAAATGGGGTATGAATAGTACCCTTTCGTTAGGCTCCAGAGTGGGAATGATCTGCTTTTTGGCAGGGAGCCGATGGACAATGTCCGTGGCCAAATACGCAGCTTTCCGGAGCTCCTTAATGTTCTCCTATGTAACAGAGGAGGCCAGCCACTTGCCCTGCACTCCAGATCCGTACATGGCTAGGAGTGCTCGGTGGCGATGGAAAGGATTGAGACTTGGGCACTGGAGCTCGAATGGCGGATAGGCTAAGGAGGAAGAAGGCGTGGGGTAAAAAGATGGATCTTTGTCTTCTTATAAAGGCAGTGGATATCAAGCGTCCCTTCTGGAGCCTTAAATCTTGCCTGTTCCCAAGGGGACGTGTGAACGGCACTATTGGATTACCCAAACCCCTGTTAATGAGAATCCCATGATAAGAGGACACGATCTCTGCTTTGACAAGACGTGTCAATGGTTGTGCCTCGAAATACGAAACAGGGCTGTAAAATGGTTCATAATGCTAACAAGGCGAGGACACAACGCCTCGCCGAAAAATCACCTATGGACGTGACTTATTTCATTTCAAATATTTTTGCCCTTACAGCTTAAAGTTGTAATTGTTTAATAAAGCCAGATACAACTATTTGTGCGTGGAGGACTGTCTTGGAGTATTCTGAGAAGGAACCTGCCTTGCAATGTCAAAGACAATCTACGCGCCGAATACATCGCCATTGAAGTCCGGTTTAGGGGTTACTGAGGGAGTCCTGGACTATGGGGTCCTCGGGAAGCTGGCTTGTGCGATATGGGCCGGATTGATGGGCCGTGAAGATATGAGATAGAAGGACCTCCCCCGTGTCCGGATGGGACTCTCCTTTGCGTGGATGGCAAGCTTGGCGTTCAGATCATGTACCTTCCTTTCTTTGTAACCGACTTTGTACAACCCTAGATCCCTTCGGTGTCTATATAAACCGGAGGATTTAGTCTATAGGGGCGAACACAATCATACAGGCTAGACATCTAGGGTTTATCCATTACGATCTCGAGGTAGATCAACTCTTGTACCCCATATACTCATCAAAGTCAATCAAGCAGGAAGTAGGGTATTACCTCCATTAAGAGGGCCCAAGCCTAGGTAAACATCATGTCCCCTGCCTCCTTTTTACCTTCGATCCTGAGAAGCATAGTTCGGGACCCCCTACCCGAGATCTGCCGGTTTTGACACCGACAAGTGCCATCACTACCTTGCCTTTGCGCTTGTGATTGCGCTTTCGAACTGTCTTCTTTGAGGTGGACGCTTCATCATCTTCGGAATCAACCTCGGCTCCCGCCTCCTCCCCGGGAAGTCTCCTCCCTTCCTCAGCATGTGTGCACTTGTCCGCCAAGGCGTACAAGTCGTTGATGGTCTTCACCTACTCGATGTTCATCTCGGTCAGCATCCTGCGATTGCAAACATTCGTATGGAATGAAGCAATCACAGCAGCAGTGTGCACATCAGATATGCTATGGTGCACACGGCTGAACCTCTGGACATATTTATGAAGGGATTCACCATCCTTCTGGGGAATTAAGTGGAGGTCACTGGGCTTACCCGAAGGCTCATGCCCCCTATGTATGTCCCAACGAATGCATGACACAAGACAGACCAAGAAGAAATGGAGCCCTCCGGCAAGTTCATCAACCAAGATCTCACGTTGGGCTTGAGCGCCAATGGAAAATAGTTGGCGAGAATCTTGTCATCTCCGCCACCAGCAGCTTGCACGCGATGGTATAGATTCCAAGAAACTCGGCTGGATTGAGCTTGCCGTCATACTTCTCCCGCAAGTCAGGCTTGAAACTTCGGGAATGGGGCCACTGAACTTGCCAGAACTTGCGGGTAGATGCTGGCCAGCCCACATTGTAGGGTAGGCACCGATGACCCACAAGTATGGGGATCAATCGTAGTCCTTTCGATAAGTAAGAGTGTCAAACCCAACGAGGAGCAGAAGGAAATGACAAGTGGTTTTCAGCCAGGTATTTTCTGCAAGCACTGAAATAGTTGGTAACAAAGTAGTTTGATAGCTAGATAATTTGTAATGAGCAAGTAACAGTAATGGTAAATAAAGTGCAGCAAGGTAGCCCAATCCTTTTGTGGAAAAGGATAGGTCAAAACGGTCTCTTATGATAAGCAAAGCGTTATTGAGGGTACACGGAATTTCATCTAGTCACTTTCATCATGTTAGTCTGATTCGTGTTCGCTACTTTGATACATTGATATGTGGGTGGACTGGTGCTTAGGTGATGTTCATACTTGAACAAACCTCCTACTTATTATTAACCCCCTCGCAAGCATCCACAACTACGAGAAAAGTATTAAGATAAAATCTAACCATAGCATTAAACTTTTGGATCCAAATCGGTCCCTTGCGAAGTAACGCATAAACTAGGGTTTAAGCTTCTGTCACTCTAGCAACCCATCATCTAATAACTACTCCACAATGCATTACCTAGTCCCAAATATGGTGAGGTGCCTTGTAGTCGACGTTCACATGACACCACTAAGGGAATCACAACATACATATCATCAAAATATCGAACACATATCAAGTTCACATGATTACTTGTAACATGACTTCTCCCGTGACCTCGAGAACAAAAGTAACTACTCAAAAATGATAATCATGCTCAAGATAAGAGGGGTATTAATTAGCATAATGGATCTGAACATATAATCTTTCACCAATAAACCATATAATAATCAACTACAAGATGTAATCAACACTACAAGTCACCCACAAGTACCAATCTAAGGTTCCGATACAAAGACTGAACACAAGAGATGAAATAAGGTTTGAGAGGAGATGGTGTTGTTGGAGATGTTGATGGACATAGCCCTCCCAAAGATGGGAGAGTTGGTGGTGATGATGATGGTGATGGATTCCCCCTCCGGGAGGGAAGTTCCCCTGGCGAATCGCCCTGCCGGAGGGCCAAAGTGCTCCTGCCCAGGTTCCGCCTCGAGACGGCGGAGCTTCGTCCCGAAAGTCCCCCCCCCCTAGTTTTTTCTAGGTCAAAATGACCTATATACTAGAATATGGGCACCAGAGGTGGGCCGAGGAGGGCACAACCCACTAGGGCGTGTCTGGGCTCCCTGGCGCGCCCAGGTGGGTTGTGCCCACCTAGTGGGCCCCTCTTGTAGTTATTTGCTCCAATATTTTTCATATATTGCAAAAAAATTCTCCCATAATTTTCATCTTATTTGGAGGTGTGCATAATAGGTAACTCTGAAGTAGCTTTTACAGGTCCAGAATTCCAGTTGCCGGTATTCTCCCTCTTTGTGTAAACCTTGCATATTATGAGAGAAAAGGCATTGAAATTACTCCATAAAGCATTATTATGAATAATAGTAGAAAAACATGATACAAAATGGACGTATCAACTCCCCCAAGGTTAGACCTTGATTTTCCTCAAGAAAAAACCGAAATCGAAAAACATGTCCACAGGCTTCGAGAGAGAGGTGTCGATAATAACAAAATACGGACATAGAGGCATCGTGCATACTATTATAACAGCAAGGAACTTTAACATAAACTTTATCAAATAACTTTTATCATATAACTTCTCATGAACAAGTAACAATTCATCGCAACATTGAGGTATAAAGCATAAACCTTATTGATAACCAACAAACTATGTTCTTGGTCAACTTTGCAACTACAATTCATTATATTTTCAGAAAGGGTCCACATACTCAACCATCATTTAATCTTCTATGACTGCTAACACTCACAGCATACCCATGAACAAAAAGTTTCAACCGGACACATAGAAAGATAGGGGCTTATAGTTTCGCCTCCCAACGCATTCACCTCAAGGGTGATGTCAATAATAATAACTCATGCCCACTCATATCCAACTATATGTGCCTAGATCTTTCCTCACCACATGATGCTTGCAAAAAGAGAAAATAAAAAGGAATAGGGAAGAAAACTTTGACTCTTACATAAAAGTAAATGCATAAAAGTAGGCCCTTCGCAGAGGGAAGCAGAGGTTCTCATGCGCTTTTTGGTTTGTATGCTAAATTTGTTAATGCAAAAGAACGTCACATTATATTGCCCCTTATGATAGCAACCTTTATTATGCAGTCTGTCGCTTTTATTATTTTGCCATCACAAGTTCGTACAATGCTCAATTTTCTCTTACACTAAATGATCCAACACAATTAGAAGCAATTTTTATTGCCTTATTGCACTGATGACAACTTACTTGAAGGATCTTACTCAATCCATAGGTAGGTATGGTCTCATGAAATAAGATTTTGGGTTAAGGGTTTTTGGATGCACAAGTAGTATCTCTACTTACTGCGGAGTTTTTGGCTAGAAAAGATATTTGAGCAAGCACCACATGTCGAGGGATCTATGACAATATAACTTCTATGTGAATATGAACAAGCATAAATCATTATGTTGTCTTCCTTTCCCAACGACAACAATTTTGACACAAAATATTTAATGGGGGCTAACTATCATAAAAGATGTCCAAGATAGTGTGTTTGCATGTGAATCTTCTCTTCCCTTATTAATTCTTTCATGAATTGTCTCATTAACCAATGCTATGTTTATCAATCTCCAATAAATTTTACCACTTATACTTTTCCTTATGTGATGTCATTACTTACCATAAGATTAGAATATGATCTTATTCATTTATTTTCCTTCATTTTTATTGGAACAAAAGAGTAAAGAAGCAAAACTCAAACTACTCTTTATTATATATTTCACACATGATTACATCTACAGATAGATCACTAAGCAAGCACTCGAAAAGAAAGGATCGAACTAAACTTTTATTCAACTAAACTGAAATATAATTAAAGATTGAACTAAGATAAATAAAAGCAAAGATAGTGGTGGTGATACGATACCGGGGCACCTTCCCCAAGCTTGGCACAAGCCAAGAGGAGTGCCCATACCATGAACTCAAGTCTCCTTTGGTGATGAAGAAAGTGGTGGTGGTGGAGTCATGTTGTCTAATATACTCATGAGTAGCTCCCTCAAACCTTGAATCTCTCGAAGGGCTCGATGAAGTAGCTCAGTATTTTTCTCCACTTCAGCCATAATATGTTTTTCACCGGGCCCCAAGAGTTTGTTCCTGCATCAATTTCTCTTGGACGAGGTATGTCCCAACTGGATGGTAGGTGCACATGAGGAGTATTCTCGAACCCATAATTGTGAATCAAATTGTAAGAATCATTTCCATGTAACCTGTGTAAAGGCCTCCTCGGAGGAAGTTCTTCTTGCACTTCAGGGCTTTCTTGGTTGTTTGTTAGTCTCATGGCTTGATGGAGATTAGGACGATCGGAGATGTCGGCCAGTGTGCCCCTCTCGGAGGCTGGAGGGTGAACTCCAAGTAAGCTCCCCTCACCTTCCTCCATGGGAACATCCTCAATTCCCTCTCCCTCTAGATCCTCCTGTAGCAACCAAGCATTGTCTTCCATGTTGTTGGAGGAGGGGGAAGACATGATGCCTAGGTTGACAGATCTGACAGAAAACAGCAAGAAACAAGAACAGAGGATTTCTCTATGATACGGTGGACAATACATTAGGGGAGTATATAAAGATTTTTTATCTTGGGAAACAAGCAAACAGGAGGAAAATGGAGTTGGGAAGGTTCCCGAGGTGGGCACAACCTACCTGGGCGCGCTAGGGGTGAGGGAGTCCTAGACTAAGGGGTCCTCGGACAGCCGGACTGTATACTTGGTCCGGACTGTTGGACTATGAAGATACAAGATAGAAGACTTCGTCCCGTGTCTGGATGGGACTCTCCTTTGCGTGGAAGGCAAGTTTGGCGATTCGGATATGTAGATTCCTTTCTCTGTAACCGACTTTGTAAAACCCTAGTACCCCCACCCAATGTCTATATAAACAGGAGGGTTTAGACTTCTAGGGTTTAGCCACAACAATCATAACCTCATAGGCTAGACTTCTAGGGTTTAGCCATTATGATCTCGTGGTAGATCAACTCTTCTAATACTCATATTCATCCAGATCAATCAAGCAGGAAGTAGGGTATTACCTCCATAGAGAGGGCCCAAACCTGGGTAAACATTGTGTCTCTCGCCTCCTGTTACCATTAGCCATACACACAGTTCGGGACCCCCTACCCGAGATCTGCCGGTTTTGATACTGACATTGGTGCTTTCATTGAGAGTTTCGATGCATCGTCCCCAGAAGGCTTGATGGCTTCATCAATCATCTACAACAACGCAGTCCAGGGGGATCTTCCTCCCCGGACAGATCTTCGTATTCGGCGGCTTCGCACTATGGGCCAACTCGCTTGGCCATCTAGAGCAGATCGATAGCTACGCCCCTGGCCATCAGATCAGATTTGGAAGCCTGAATTTTGTGGCCGATATTCGTGCAGACTTGATCTTCGACGGGTTCGAGCCCATGACAGTTGTACCCAACCACCATGATGAACATGACCTAGATCTGTCACCTGGCCGTGCGCAGGAGATAGTGCATGTGACTGCCCTGGCCCTAGAGCCGGAGCGGACTGCGTCGTCCGAAGACGGGAAGCTTAACCCCGCCACAGAGGCTGCATACTCAGCGGCGCTCGAGCCGCACACAGACCCAACATCGAGCTGGGCTTGTGTCACTGGAACCTCGGACTCGTCTCCGGCCATGGGTTCTGGACCGCGTGCATCTGCGTCCATCGAACCTGATTGGGCGCCGGTCTTGGAGTTCAGCTCCGCGGACATCTTCCAGCACTCGCCTTTTGGCGACGTGTTAAGCTAATTAAAATCCCTCTCCTTGTCGGGGGACTCTCGGTCGAACTATGTCCGGCTCGAATGGGAAGCGGACGACGAAGAACTTTGTTTCCCACCCGCCACCCACTTCATAGCCACTGGCAACGACTTAACAGACATGCTTGATTACGACTCCGAAGACATTGATGGTATGGACGACGATGCCGGAGAGGAGCAGGAACCACCGCATATAGGGCGTTGAACAGCCACCTCCTCATACAACATATACATGGTGGATACACCCAAAGAAAACAATGGCGACAATGACAATCAGGTCGAGGATAAACCTCTTGAGACACAGCCAAAGCGCCAACTTCAGTGACGCCGCTCTAAGCCACGCCGTAGTAAAAACAGCAATACCGTCACAGGAGAAAATAACACTCTGGACGATGCCAAAGACAATGAAGACCCCGTTGAGCCAACCTCCGAGCAGGAGGAACGGGAGGGCAAATAGGCCATGAACGAAGACTCGGAGTTTAGCAACTACCTTCCGCTCTCCGAGGACGAGGTGAGCCTCGGTGACGAAGATTTCATAGTGCCTGAGGAGCCCGCCGAATAGGAACGCTTTAAGCGTCAGCAAATTGCCACTGCAAGAAGCCTGAAAAAGAAGCAGCAGCATCTTCAAGCTGATCGAGATCTGCTCAATGAAAGATGGACTGATGTCCTGGCAGCCGAGGAAAATGGCCTCGAGCGCCCAACGAAAAGCTACCCGAAGCGCAAACTATTACCAAAGTTCGATGATGAGGCGCTGGAGCCCGTCCTACCAAGGTACAATGCGGCTGACCGACCACCACATTGTCGGGACAAAGCGGCACCTCGAGCCGAACACCAGCCCGCACTGCCTCGCCGAACAAACAGAAATACAACAACTCGGGGATATACACATGACATGTGGCTCGACTTGGAAAACAGAGCAGGTCAGACAAGATCAATCTATGGATAACGGGGGCGTGCCCCGATGCACGACGATGGCCATCCGGCTGAACGTAACAGACATAATCACGTCCGGGCCGAAAACCCTAGACGAACTCCATCCGAGCTACGTCACGACTTGGCCCGATACAGAGGCACCGCACACCCCCTTTGCTTCGCTGACAAAGTAATGGGATACGACTTCCCATAAGGGTTTAAACCCGTGAACATCGAATCATATGATGGCACAACAGACCCCGCAGTATGGATTGAGGACTTTCTTCTCCATATTCATATGGCCCGCGGTGATGATCTTCACGCCATCGAATACCTCCCACTCAAACTCTAGGGACCAGCTAGGTACTAGTTGAACAGTCTGCCCGAAAACTCCATTGGCAGCTGGGAGAACTTGGAGGATGTCTTCCTCGACAACTTCCAAGGCACATATGTCTGACCTCCGGATGCCGATGACTTAAGTCACATAATCCAACAGCCCGGAGAGTCAGCCAGGAAATTCTGGACTAGGTTCTTAACTAAAAAGAACCAGATCGTCGACTGTCCGGATGCCGAAGCCCTAGCGGCCTTTAAGCACAGCATCCGCGACGAGTGGCTGGTGATACGTCTCCAACGTATCTACTTTTCCAAACACTTTTGCCCTTGTTTTGGACTGTAACTTGCATGATTTGAATGAAACTAACCCAGACTGATGCTGTTTCCAGCAGAACTGCCATGGTGTTGTTTATTGTGCAGAAATCAAAAGTTCTCGGAATGACCTGAAAATCGACAGAGATAACTTTCAGAAAATATAAAAAATACTGGCGAAAGAATCAAGGCCAGGAGGCCCACACCCTGTCCATGAGGGTGGGGGCACGCCCCTCCCCCTGGGCGCGCCCCCTGTCTTGTGGGCCCCCTGATGCTCCGCCGACCTCAACTCCAACTCTATATATTCCGTTTTGCAGAGAAAAAAATCAGAGAGAAAGTTTCATCGCATTTTACGGTACGGAGCCGCCGCCAAGCCCTAATCTCTCTCGGGAGGGCTGATCCGGAGTCCGTCCGGGGCTCCGGAGAGGGGGATTCGTCGCCGTCGTCATCATCAACCATCCTCCATCACCAATTTCATGATGCTCACCGCCGTGCGTGAGTAATTCCATCGTAGGCTTGTTGGACGGTGATGGGTTGGATGAGATTTACCATGTAATCAAGTTAGTTTTTTAGGGTTTGATCCCTAGTATCCACTATGTTCTGAGATTGATGTTGCTATGACTTTGCTATGCTTAATGCTTGTCACTAGGGCCCGAGTGCCATGATTTTAGATCTGAAACTATTATGTTTTCATGAATATACGTGAGTTCTTGATCCTATCTTGCAAGTCTATAGTCACCTATTATGTGTTATGATCCGACAACCCCGAAGTGACAATAATCGGGATACTTCTCGGTGATGACCGTAGTTTGAGGAGTTCATGTATTCACTATTTGTTAATGCTTTGGTCCGGTACTCTATTAGAAGGAGGCCATAATATCCCTTAGTTTCCACTAGGACCCCGCTGCCACGGGAGGGTAGGACAAAAGATGTCATGCAAGTTCTTTTCCATAAGCACATATGACTATATTCGGAATACATGCCTACATTACATTGATGAACTGGAGCTAGTTCTGTGTCACCCTATGTTATAAATATTACATGAGGAATCGCATCCGACATAATTATCCATCACTGATCCAATGCCTACAAGCTTTTCACATATTGTGCTTCGCTTATTTACTTTTCCGTTGCTACTGTTACAATTACTACAAAACTGCTATCGTTACTTTTGCCACTGTTACCATTACTATCATACTACTTTGCTACTAAATACTTTGCTGCAGATACTATGTTATCCAGGTGTGGTTGAATTTACAACTCACCTGCTAATACTTGAGAGTATTCTTTGGCTCCCCTTGTGTCGAATCAATAAATTTGGGTTGAATACTCTACCCTCGAAAGCTGTTGCGATCCCCTATACTTGTGGGTTATCAAGACTAATTTCTAGCGCCGTTGTGAGGGAAGTCTTCGCTCAAGTCAAGACATACCAAGTACCCATCACAAACTCATCTCCCTCGCATTTACATTATTTGCCATTTGCCTCTCGTTTTCCTCTCCCCCACTTCACCCTTGCCGTTTTATTCGCCCTCTCTTTCCCAATCTCCTCTCTCTTTCGCTTGCCTTTTGTTTCTTGTGTGTTGGATTACTTGTCGCGATGGCGCAAGATAATACCAAATTGTGTGATTTCTCCAGTACCAATAATAATGATTTCCTTAGTACTCTGATTGCTCCTCTTAATGATGTTGAGTCTTGTGAAATCAATACTGCTTTGCTGAATCTCATTATGAAAGATCATTCGCCGGCCTTCCTAGTGAATATGCCGCTACCCATCTAAACAACTTTGTTGATTTATGTGAGATGCAAAAGAAGAAAGATATGGATAATGATATTGTTAAATTGAATTTATTTCCGTTTTCACTTAGAGATCGTGGCAAAGTTTGGTTTTCGTCTTTGCCTAAGAATAGTATTGATTCATGGAACAAGTGCAAAGATGCTTTTATCTCTAAGTATTTTCCTCCCGCTAAGATCATCACTCTTAGGAACGATATTATGAATTTTAAACAACTTGATCATGAGCCTGTTGCCCAATGTTGGGAAAGAATGAAATTGATGATTCACAATTGCCCTAGTCATGGTTTGAATTTATGGATGATCATACAAAAATTTTATGCCGGATTGAATTTTGCTTCTAGAAATCTTTTAGATTCGGTCACGGGAGGCACGTTTATGGAAATCACCTTAGGAGAAGCTACAAAACTCCTTGATAATATTATTGCTAATTATTCTCAATTGCACACCGAAAGATCTACTAGTAAAAAAGTGCATGCTATAGAAGAAATTAATGTTTTGAGTGGAAAGATGGATGAACTTATGAAATTGTTTGCTACTAAGAGTGCTCCTATTGATCCCAATGATATGCCTTTGTCTACTTTGATTGAGAATAATAATGAATCTATGGATGTGAATTTTGTCGGTAGGAATAGTTTTGGAAACAATGCTTATAGAGGAAACTTTAATCCTAGACCGTTCCCTAGTAATTCCTCTAATAATTATAGAAATTCCTATAATAATTCTTATGGCAATTTTAATAAGATTCCCTTTGATTTTGAGAATAGTGTGAAAGAATTTTTGATCTCTCAAAAGAATTTTAATGCCTTGCTTGAAGAAAAATTGCTCAAAGTTGATGATTTCACTAGGAACGTTGATAGAATCTCGCTTGATGTTGATTTTTTGAAACTTATATCTACTCCTCCTAAGCATGATATCAATGACTCTCTCAAAGCTATGAGAATTTCCATTGATGAGTGCAAAGAAAGAACCGCCAGATTGCGTGCTAAGAAAGATTGCTTTATAAAGGCGTGTTCTTCTAGTTTCCATGAAAATAATGATGAAGATGTTAAAGTTATTGATGTGTCCCCTATTATATCTTTGTTTTGCAATATGAATCTTAGTAATGATGGGACTAGAGATGAGTCAACTTTAGTTAAAAGGCGTCCCAATGATTCGGAGTTTTTAGATCTTGATGCTAAATTTGGTAAAAGTGGGATTGGAGAGGTCATGACTTTAAATAGCATTGAACCCACTATCTTGGATTTCAAGGAATTTAATTATGATAATTTTTCTTTAGAAGGTTGTATTTCCTTGTTACAATCCGTGGTGAATTCTCCTCCGGCTTATAGTCAAAATAAAGCTTTTACCAAACATATCGTTGATGCCTTGATGCAATCTTATGATGAAAAACTTAATTTGGAATTTTCTATACCTAGAAAACTTTATGATGAGTGGGAACCTACTATAAAGATTAAAATTAAAGACCATGAGTGTTATGCTTTATGTGATTTGGGTGCTAGTGTTTCCACGATTCCGAAAACTTTATGTGATATTCTAGGTTTCTATGATTTTGATGATTGCTCTTTAAATTTGCACCTTGCAGATTCCACCATTAAAAAGCCAATGGGAAGGATCAGTGATGTCCTCATTGTTGCAAATAGAAATTTGGTGCCCGTATATTTTATCGTTCTTGATGTAGATTGCAATCTTTCATGTCCTATATTCTTGGTAGACCTTTCCTTAGAACGATTGGTGCGGTTATTGATCTGAAGGAAGGGAATATTAGATTCCAATTTCCATTAAGGAAATTCATGGAGCACTTTCCAAGAAAGAAAGTCAAATTACCTTATGAATCTATCATGCGAGCTACTTATGAATTGAGTGCCAAAGATGGCACTACTTAGATCTATCCTCGCTTTTATGCCTAGCTAGGGGCATTAAACGATAGCGCTAGTTGCGAGGCAACCCAATTTTTTTGTTTTTTTATTTTTTTTTCTGTTTAGTAATAAATCTTGCTTCTACCTTCTGTTTAGATGTGTTTTTATGTTTTAATTAGTGTTTGTGCCAAGTAGAACCTATAGGATAACCTATGGTGATAGTTAATTTGATTCTGCTGAAAAACAGAACTTTGCACGAACGAAAAAAATTTTGGTAATTCACATAAACGTGATTTTGCGTTTATTATTTTCGCTGTAGATCCATAGACAAATTTCCAAGGACTTCCTATTTTTGTAGGATTTTTAGAGTTCCATAAGTATTCGAGGGTTACAGATTGCTACAGTCTGTTCTGTTTTTGACAGATTCTGTTTTTCGTGTGTTGTTTGCTTATTTTGATGCATCTATGGCTAGTATGTAAGGGTATGAACCATAGATAAGTTGAAATACAGTAGGTTTAACACCAATATAAATAAATAATGAATTCATTACAGTACCTTACGTGGTGGTTTTTCTTTCTTTCACTAACGGAGCTTATGAGATTTCCTGTTGAGTTTTGTGTTGTGAAGTTTTCAAGTTTTGGGTAAAGATTTGATGGACTATGGAATAAGGAGTGGCAAGAGCCTAAGCTTGGGGATGCCCATGGCACCCCAAGATATTCAAGAATAGCCAAAAGCCTAAGCTTGGGGATGCCCGTGGAAGGCATCCCCTCTTTCGTCTTCGTTCATTGGTAACTTTACTTGGAGCTATATTTTTATTCGCCACATGATATGTGTTTTGCTTGGAGCGTCTTGTATGATATTAGTATTTGCTTTTTAGTTTATCACAATCATCCTTGATGTACACATCTTTTGGGAGAATCCCACTTGATTAGAATTTATTAGAATACGCTATGTACTTCACTTATATCTTTTGAGCTAGACAGTTTTTGCTCTAGTGCTTCACTTATATCTTTTAGAGCACGGCGGTGGCTTAATTTTAAAGAAATTGTTGATCTCTCATGCTTCACTTATATTATTTTGAGAGTCTCTTAGAACAGCATGGTATTTTCTATGGTTGTAAAGTTGGTCCTAGAATGATGGGCATCCAAGTTGGGTATAATAAAAACTATCATAGAAAGTGAATTGGATGCTATGATCAATTTGATACTTGATAATTGTTTTGAGATATAGAGGTGGTAATATTAGAGTCATGCTAGTTGGGTGATTATGAATTTAAAGAATACTTGTGTTGAAGTTTGTGATTCCTGTAGCATGCACGTACGGTGAACCGCTTTGTGATGAAGTTGGAGCACAATTTTATTTATTGATTGTCTTATGAGTGGCGGTCGGGGACGAGCGATGGTCTTTTCCTACCAATCTATCCCCCTAGGAGCATGCGCGTAGTACTTTTTTTCCAATAACTTCTAGATTTTTGCAAAGTATATGAGTTCTTATGACTAATGTTGAGTCCATGGATTATACGCACTCTCACCCTTCCACCATTGCTAGCCTCTCTAGTGCCGCGCAACTTTCGCCAGTACCATACACCCACCATATAGCTTCCTCAAAATAGCCACCATACCTACCTATTATGGCATTTCCATAGCCATTCCGAGATATATTGCCATGCAACTTTCCGTTCCGTTTACATGACACACATCATCATTGTCATATTTCTCTTTGCATGATCATGTAGTTGACATCGTATTTGTGGCAAGGCCACCTTTATAATTTTCATACATGTCGCTCTTGATTCATTGCATATATCCCGGTACACCGCCGGAGGCATTCATATAGAGTCATATCTTGTTCTAAGTATTGAGTTGTAATCTTGAGTTGTAAGTAAATAAAAGTGTGATGATCTTCATTATTAGAGCATTGTCCCAGTGACGAAAGGATGATGGAGACTATGATTCCCCCACAAATCGGGATGAGACTTCGGACTTTAAAAAAAGAGAGAGAAAGGCCAAATAAAAAAAGAGAAAGGCCAAATAAAAAATGATAGAAAAAGAGAGAAGGGACAATGCTACAATCCTTTTTACCACACTTGTGCTTCAAAGTAGCACCATGATCCATATGATAGAGAGTCTCCTATGTTGTCACTTTCATATACTAGTGGGAATTTTTCATTATAGAACTTGGCTTGTATATTCCAATGATGGGCTTCCTCAAAATGCCCTAGGTCTTCATGAGCAAGCGAGTTGGATGCACACCCATTTAGTTTATTTTGTTGAGCTTTCATACATTTATAGCTCTAGTGCATCTGTTGCATGGCAATCCCTACTCACTCACATTGATATCTATTAATGGGCATCTCCATAGACCGTTGATACGCCTAGTTGATGTGAGACTATCTTCCTCCTTTTTGTCTTCTCCACAACCACCATTCTATTCCACATATACTGCTATGTCCATGGCTCATGCTCATGTATTGCGTGAAAGTTGAAAAAGTTTGAGATTACTGAAGTATGAAACAATTGCTTGTCTTGTCATCGGGGTTGTGCATGATTAAATACTTTGTGTGATGAAGATAGAGCAACAGACAGACTATATGATTTTGTAGGGATAACTTTCTTTGGCCATGTTATTTTGATTGCTTTGATTAGTATGCTTGAAGTATTATTATTTCTTATGTCAATATGAACTTTTATTTTGAATCATTTGGATCTGAACATTCATGCCACAATAAAGAAAATTACATTGAGAATTATGGTAGGTAGCATTCCACATCAAAAATTCTGTTTTTATCATTTACCTACTCGAGGACGAGCAGGAGTTAAGCTTGGGGATGCTTGATACGTCTCCAACGTATCTATAATTTTTGATTGTTCCATGCTATTATATTACCTGTTTTGGATGCTTATGGGCTTTACTTTACAGTTTTATATCATTTTTGGGACTAACCTACTAACCGGAGGCCCAGCCTGTATTGCTATTTTTTGCCTATTTCGGTATTTCGAAGAAAAGGAATATCAAACGGAGTCCAAATGGAAGGAAACTTTCGGGAGCATGATTTTTGGAACAAACGTGATCCAGAGGACTTGGAGTGCAAGTCAAGAAGCAGCCGAGGCGGCCACGAGGGTGGAGGGCACCCCCCCTACTGGGCGCGCCCCCTATCTCGTGGGCCCCTCGGGCGGCCACCGACCTACTTCTTCCTCCTATATATACCCACGTACCCCGAGAACATCAGAACAAGCCACAAAAACCTAATTCCACCGCCGTAACCTTCTATATCTGCGAGATCCCATCTTGGAGCCTTCACCGGCGCTCCGCCAGAGGGTGAATCAACCATGGAGGGCTTCTGTATCAACACCATAGCCTCTCCGATGAGTTGTGAGTAGTTTACCACAGACCTTCGGTCAATAGTTATTAGCTAGATGGCTTCTTCTCTCTTTTTGGATCTCAATACCATGTTCTCCTCGATCTTCTTGGAGATCTATTTGATGTAACTCTTTTTGCAGTGTGTTTGTCGAGATCCGATGAATTGTGGGTTTATGATCAAGTTTATCTATGAGAAATATTTGAATCTCATCTGAATTCTTTTATGTGTGATTAAGTTATCTTTGCAAGTCTCTTTGAATTATCAGTTTGGTTTGGCCTACTAGATTGATCTTTCTTGCCATGGGAGAAGTGCTTAGCTTTGGATTCAATCTTGTGGTGTCCTTTCCCAGTGACAGCAGGGGCAGCAAGGCATGTATTGTATTGTTGCCATCGAGGATAAAAAGATGGGGGTGATATTGCATGAGTTTATCCCTCTACATCATGTCATTTTTCTTAATGCATTACTCTGTTCTTTATGAACTTAATGCTCTAGATGCATGCTGGATAGCGGTCGATGTGTGGAGTAATAGTAGTAGATGCAGGCAGGAGTCGGTCTACTTGTCACGGACATGATGCCTATATACATGATCATGCCTAGATAATATCATAATTATTCGCTTTTTTATCAATTGCTCGACAGTAATTTGTTCACCCACCGTAATACTTATGCTATCTTGAGAGAAGCCACTAGTGAAACCTATGGCTCCCGGGTCTATCTTTTATCATATAAGCTTTCAATCTACTTTTATTTGCATCTTTACTTTTCCAATTTATATTATAAAATACCAAAAATATATTTATCTTATCATACTATCTCCATCGGATCTCACTTTCGCAAGTGGCCGTGAAGGGATTGACAACCCCTTTATTGCGTTGGTTGCGAGTTCTTTGTTTGTTTGTGTCGGTGCGTGGGACTTTTGAGGAGCCTCCTACTGGATTGATACCTTGGTTCTCAAAAACTGAGGGAAATACTTACGCTACTATTGCTGCATCACCCTTTCCTCTTCAAGGAAAACCAACGCAAGCTCAAGACATAACAGCTGGCCAGACACCACGGCCAGGAAAAACCAAAGTCAATTTCAGCCCTTACGGCACTCATGACCCGCTTCTGTGCGGGCGAAGATAGATGGCTAGCCCGTAGCAACAACAATACAAGCGAACCTGGCACTTCTGAAGCCAGAAACAGCAACGGCAAGCCCTGGCGCAATAGACATAAGCATCAAAACAACGGTGATAACACCGAAGACACGGCGGTCAACGCCTAATTCAGTGGCTCTAAGTCCGGTCAGCGGAAGAAGCCATTTAAGAGAAATAATCCAGGCCTGTCCAGTCTGGACCGCATACTAGATCGACCATGCCAAATCCATGGCACTCCTGATAAACCAGCCAATCATACCAACATGGAATGTTGGGTCTTCAAACAGGCCAGAAAGTTAAATGCCGAGAATAAGGAGAAAGGGTCGCAAAGCAGTGACGATGATGAGGAACACTGACCATCGAACACAGGGGGACAGAAAAAATTCCCCCCCCCCCCCCCCAAGTCAAAATGGTGAACATGATATACGCCACCCATATCCCCAAGAGGGAGCGCAAGCTTTCACTCAGGGACATCTACGCGATGGAGCCAGTCGCCCCAAAGTTCAACCCATGGTCGTCCTGTCCGATCACCTTTGATCGCAGGGACCATTCGACCAGTATCCATCATGGCGGTTCAGCCGCACTGGTCCTTGACCCAATTATTGATCGATTCCACCTTATGCGAGTCCTCATGGAAAGTGGCAGCAGCCTGAACCTGCTCTATCAGGATACAGTGCGCAAAATGGGTATCGATCCCCCATGGATCAAGCCCACAAAAACAACCTTCAAGGGTGTCATACCAGATGTAGAGGCCTGCTGTACAGGCTCAATCACACTGGAAGGGGTCTTCGGATCCCCGGATAATTTCCGAAGCGAAGAGTTGATCTTCAAGATCGTCCCCTTCTGCAGTGGCTATCATGACCTGCTCGGACGTTCCGCATTCGCTTGACTCAATGCGGTTCTGCACTACGCCTACCTCAAGCTCAAGATGCCCGGACCACGCAGTGTTATAACAGTCAATGGAAACACGGAACGCTCCCTCCGTACTGAGGAGCACACCGCCGCCCTTGCAGCAGAAGTACAGAGCAACCTTTTTAGACAGAACCTCAATTCGGCAGTAAAGCTCCTGGACACCGTTAAGCGAGTTTGAACTACTCTGCAACAGGATAGCCCAACCCTTCGAGAGCTCGACTAGCAATCCGGCCTCCATCCCAGTCCCAATCAAGCGTAGACATTTGTGCCGCACGTACATAACTACGCACTCAAAATACCATGGGAATGGACGGAGGCACAGCTGGACCATGGTCCATAATATGGCTTAACCGCCCCTGGATCCGCATACCTTCACTTTTTCTTTTTCTTCTTGAGGCTTTTCTAATAACCTGATCATCGAACCTATCAAGGGATGGATACACCACGAAGGCAAGGAGCTTTGATGTACAAGGGAACCCCAGGTGGTCTCTGCTAACAATCGTTATACATGTTTTAAAAAAACCTGCACGCAGCTCGCCCTTGCTTGTGGCATGTCAAGTAGCCTTATTTGCTTATCACATTACTTGTACAAATACGCTTTGACGTATTAATCAAATTATAATGGAAAATAATTTGCGGCTCAATATTTGCGGTGTCAGCTTATTACTTGATTTTTTTCTTTTTCTTTGTACTTTTTATCAATTGCACCCGTACATTCTAGTACGCCTTAATTCACCAGGGGCTTCATCATACCCCATAACACAGCAATAAAGTCCGAACACTTTTATAGTACAGTTCGGCACCCCAAACTTATAGCATTATATGCATCGGCTCCGAATCATGTCTTTGGTCAATAGTTGGGTTGCCCGGCTCTTGTGCTTACTACCTTATGTTTCACTATATCGGCTAGGGTAGTAAAGGGAGAAATACTGCAATTGTGTCCCGGTTCTTCCGGACGAGCACCTCAGTACAGAAAGCCGAAAATTGACTGTCATGACGCGGCGAGAGCTCGTCAGCTGTTCGAGAGGTTTAAAATCCTTAGAGATTTTTCCCACATTATGCGATGAGTCTGTTTTTATCCGATTAGGCATGTATAGCGCCCCAAGTTCGGACTTCCGAACACCAGGGGCTGCGCCAAAATTTTCATTGTCAAACTCCTATGGCTAAGTGAGGGGGATAAAGTCGTATAGTCCGATTGCCTTGTTCGTTGCGCTAAACACCTCCTTTAAGGACCAAAATTTGGAGTAAAGAGTGTTTAGATTTATCCCGAACACCCTCGTACTATCTACATGGGGGCAGAAGCTGACGACTGGCCAACTCTCAGATTTCATAAACGGCCACACAGGAGGTAAAATTATAATAAACAAGCATTATATTACATAACGATCTTGTTTCATATTACAGGACAGGATAACCTGAACGTATTCATGGGAATATGATATCCTTCGCACATTGCTCCGCTACAAGGCGGGATCCCTCCAGGACACTCTCAAAATACAGTTCGAGTCAGCGGTGCTCCTTGCCCTCAGGCGGCCCCTCAGTCATCAGCTTCGTGGCGTCCATCTTCGCCCAATGCATCTTAGCGCGGGCAAAGGCCATCCGCGCGCCTTCGATACAGACCGACCGCTTAATGGCTTCAAGCCGAGGGTAGGTGCTGACAAGCCGCTTCACAAGTCCGAAGTAGCTGCTAGGCATGGCTCTGGTAGGCCATAGTCGGATTATCAAATCCTTCATGGCTAGTTCGGCCGCCTTATGCAGCTCGACTAGCTGTTTTAGCTGATCGCTAAAGGGCACTGGATGTTCTGGTCCAAGGTATTGCGACCAGAACATCTTCTTTGTTAAGCTCCCCTCTTCGGCTCAATAGAATTCCGCAGCGTCTGACACGTTGCGCGGCAGATCCACAAACGCCCCTTGAGAGCTCCTAATCCAGGTAAGTAAAAGGAACCTTTCCTTCACATATCTACTTTGCATAATGAAAGCCTTACCCGCCGTAATCTTCTTGGCTGCTTGGATTTCCTGGAGGGCACCCTGGGCTTCAACTCGGGCATCTTGTGCGCTCTGGCAGGCCTTGGCACGTTCGGACTCTTGATTCTTAAAATCGTGCTCCAAGGACTCGTACTTATTGACGGCGTCCTGGAGCTCTTCCAGCTGCTTCTTCACAAGGCCAAGCTCCTCCTCGGCCCGCTCCAGATTCTGCTTCAGTCCGGAGACTTCCGCGATGTGAGCGGTCGCAGCCAGCAGCGACGCCTGCTTATTCACATAGACATACCAGATTAGACTCCTGCGAAAATTATTTGATCCTCTGTTTGGCTTTTCTTTCCGAACACCGGACAGAGCATCAGGGGCTACTATCTATACTGTGACATTCTTTTTCTAATTATGTTGCTTACCTCAAAGCCTGTTAGAAGGCTAGTGCAGGCTTCGGTCAATCCGCTTTTTGCGGACTGGACCTTCCCAATCACCGTACCCATAAGGGTACGGTGTTCGTCAACAATGGAAGCGCCTTTCAGCGCTTCCAGCAACCTGTCCGGTGCCTCTGGTTGGACAGAGGTCATCGGTGGGATAGGCGCGCCCCTTCCTTTCGAAGGGGGCTGCTCACCTGATTCCGGAGCCGTAGGGGTCTCCGGAATTATATTCGGATGAGGGCCGAATTGAATACGGCCCCCATCGTCAGTATCCATGGGGTCAGCTCCCCCATGTGTCCGGTAGCCGAGGCTTCACCCTCTGGCACCTCCCGGAGGGCCGCCGGATTATCTCCTAGGTCGGGGATCCTTCGGGATGATTCTTCGGTGCCATCCAGGTCCTGGGGAGAGGTGGCCGACAAAAGGGTCCCGCTGTCCATCGCCGCTGGATCCAGCGAATCCTCTGAAGATAAGGACCGCTCGAGGTGGGACTGAGACGGACTGCAAATGCATAACTTAAGCACAATAAAACAATAAAGTAAAGAATCCGGATACAAATATTTGTCCGGACACTTATGATTCGGCCAGGGGCTTCTCCCTGGGCTTCCACTCCCAGTTGTTGTCGGTGGCCGCTGTGGAGCTGTCCGAAAAGGAAGTTTTCCCTTTCTTGGACGCCTCGGCCTCTAGATGCGTGGAGGCTGTCCTTTTCTTTTTTTTTCCTACAGGGGGGAGTGGATTTCTTCTTCCTCCTCTTCCTCATCGTCTTCGGCGAAGGAGTGCTCCTCGGCATCTTCGCACGTCATGTCCGAAGTGCCCTTGTGGCGGAGACCACTTCTTGACCCCTTGGCCTTCTTCTTCTCCGGCACCTCGTAAGGCACCGGAAACAACATCTTTGTCAGGAGCAGAGTTTCTGGGCCTTCGGGCAGCAGAGCCGGACAATTAATCCACTCCGCTAGTCTCTGTCCAGTCCTGAAATAATTGATAGGGAGACTTACATGCCTTCCTCGAATATGCAAGTAAAGGGTACACCTTGAAAACATGAGAGAACTTACCGGATTAGCAGGGTGAGTTAGGTCGTGCCCACGATCCCTGTCCGTGGTCGGCGGCACCTCATTGGCCTTAAAGAGCACCTTCTAGATTTCTTCGTGCATCATGCCGAAGAGCTCCAATAGGGTCTGGTGTTTGGCCGGATCAAACTCCCACAGATGGCCAGTCCAGCATTGGCACGAAAGAATCCGGCGGACGAGCATAACCTGGATCACGTTGACGAGCTTGACTTTCTTGATTATCATGCTCTGGACGCGTATCTGGAGCGCTGTTAGCTCGTCCGAAGAGCCCCAGGCCAGGCCTTTCTCTTGCCAAGAGGTGAGCCGCATCGGGACTCCGGATCGGAACATGGGGGCCGCCACCCAATTGGTGTCACGCGGCTCGGTGATGTAGAACCACCCCGACTGCCACCCTTTGACAGTCTCCACAAAGGAGCCTTTGGGCCAGGTGACATTGGGCATCTTGTCCACCATGGCACCTCCGCACTCTGCTTGTTGGCTGCTCACCACCTTCGGCTTCACATTGAAGGTCTTCGGCCATAGGCCTAAGTGAGGTGGGATGCGGAGGAAGGCCTCGCACACGAAAATAAATGTCGAGATGTTGAGGATAGAGTTAGGGGCCAGATCATGGAAGTCCAGCCTGTAGTAGTACATCAGTCCGCGAACAAACGGGTGGAGGGGGAATCCCAGCCCGCGGACGAAGTGTGTGAGAAACACCACCCTTTCTTGGGGCTCCGGGGTGGGGACGATCTGTCCCTTGGCCGGAAGTCGATGAGCGATGTCCTTGGCCAGGTACCCGGCCTCCCGGAGCTCCTTGATGTCCTCCTTCTTGACAAAGGAGGCCATCCACTTGCCTCCTGCTCCGAATTCGGACATGATTGGAGTGCTTTTTTGGGCGGAGAAGGCGAGAGCTTGGCTGCTGGAGCGCAAGAATGGATGGGCAAAGGAAGGAGAAGGCGTGGGTGTAAAAAGGTGAATCCTTATCCCTTTATAAAGGCAGTAAAAGTCATGCGCCTCCCTGCTATCCTTAAAATTCACCTATTCCCCAAGCGCCATGCAAATGACACGGTTGGATTACCCATGCCCGTATTGATGAGAATCTCGTGATAAGGGGCACGATCTCCGCTTTGACAAGACGTACCAATGAAACCGCACCTCGAAATACGGAGCGGCAGGCTAAAAACGGTTCGAATAATGACTGGGCAGTGGCGTGATGTCACGCTACAAAAATTTGTCAGCGGATTGGACTCGTGAAATATTATACTCTCTACGGTTGTGTGTGGTACTTGTTTTGCAGAGCCGGACACATTTTCTATGTTCAGAAAGCTATGTTGGAGTATTCGGAGAAGGAACCTGCCTTGCAATGCCGAAGCCAATCTGCACGCCGGACTCGTCGTCATTGAAGCCTGGTTCAGGGGCTACTGAGGGAGTCCTAGACTAAGGGGTCCTCGGACAGTCGAACTGTATACTTGGTCCGGGCTGTTGGACTATGAAGATACAAGATAGAAGACTTCGTCTCGTGTCTAGATGGGACTCTCCTTTGTGTGGAAGGCAAGCTTGGCGATTTGGATATGTAGATTCCTTTCTCTGTAACCGACTTTGTAAAACCCTAGTCCCCCCTGGTGTCTATATAAACCGGAGGGTTTAGACTTCTAGGGTTTAGCCACAACAATCATAACCTCATAGGATAGACATCTAGGGTTTAGCCATTACGATCTCATGGTAGATCAACTCTTGTAATACTCATATTCATCAAGATCAATCAAGCAGGAAGTAGGGCATTACCTCCATAGAGAGGGCCCAAACCTGGGTAAACATTGTGTCCCTCCCCTCCGATTACCATTAGCCTTAGACGCACAGTTCGGGACCCCCTACCCGAGATTCGCCGATTTTGACACCGACAAGGGGGCCGAGGCACACACGGTGTCTTGTGCACCCCTCGGGTTCCTTCATGTTTGTTTCTTATTTTCCTAATTTTTGTAATATTCTAAAACTAACAAAAAAATATTTTTGTGGATTTTTCGGAGTCTGTTTACTTACCGTATCACGTACCTCCTCTTTTTTCATGATTCTGGAGTGTTCTAGAAGGTTTCTTTTATGTGTTCCTCTGGTGTCATGGTTTCAATAATATTGCTTTCAACATTAGTAGGTGTACCTGAGATACAATGTTTAATTCTTTGACCATTGACCCCCTTCGGGTTAGTACCTTCGGCATCATTTGTTTTGATAGCTCCAAAGCGATAAACCTTCGCTACGATATCTGGTCCTTCCCATTTAGAGAGAAGTTTTCCTGCAAAGAATCTGAAACGAGAGTTGTACAAAAGAACATATTCTCCAACTTTGAATTCCCGCTTTTGGATTCTTTTGTCATGCCATCTTTTAACTTTTTTCTTTAAATAATTTGGCATTTTTATAGGCATGGGTTCTCCATTCATCTAGTGAGCTAATATCAAATAACCTCTTTTCACCAGCAAGTTTGAAATCATAGTTGAGTTCTTTAGTTCCCAATATGCTTTATGTTCTAACTCTAGAGGCAAATGACAAGCTTTTCCATAAACCATTTTATAGGGAGACATACCCATAGGATTTTTATATGTAATTCTGTAGGCCCAAAGTGCATCATCCAATTTCTTAGACCAATTCTTTCGGGACCTATTAACAGTTTTTTGTAATATTAGCTTTATTTCTCTATTGCTAAGTTCAACTTGACCACTTGATTGAGGATGATAAGGTGATGCAATTCTGTGGTTGACATAATATTTAGCAAGCATTTTACGGAAAGCACCATGAATAAAGTGTGAACCACCATCAGTCATTATCCAGGGACTCCAAACCTCGGGAAAATAACTTCTTTAAGCATTTTAATAGAGGTGTTGTGATTAGCACTACTGGTTGGAATAGCTTCTACCCATTTAGTGACATAATCAGCAGCAACCAGAATATGAGTATACCCATGAGAGGAAGGAAAAGGTCCCATATCATCGAAATCCCAAACATCAAATGGTTCAACAGAAAGAGAATAATTCATAGGCATTTCTTGACGCTTACCGATATTACCAATTCTTTGGCATTCATCACAAGATAAAACAAACTTACAAGCATCCTTGAAGAGAGTAGGTCAATAAAAGCCAGATTGCAATACCTTGTGAGCAGTTCTATCTCCCGCATGATGTCCTCCGAAAGCTTCGGAGTGACATTTTCATAAGAAGTGTTCATGTTCATGCTCAGGTACACAACGTCTAATAATACCATCTACTCCTTCTTTATAAAGATGTGGGTCATCCCAAAAGTAATGTCTTAAATCATAGAAGAATCTTTTTCTTTTGTTTGTATATGAAACTAGGTGGTATGTATTTAGCAACAATATAACTAGCATAGTCAGCATACCAAGGTGTGTTATGAGAAACATTTATTGCAGCTAGTTGCTCATCGGGAAAGCTATCACCAATAGTTAGTGGGTCATCAAGGATATTCTCTAACCTAGACAAGTTATCAGCTACGGGGTTCTCGGCTCCTTTTCTATCAGTGATATGTAAATCAAATTCTTGTAGCAAGAGAACCCACCTAATGAGGCTAGGTTTAGCATCTTTTTTTCCATAAGATATTTTGTAGCAGCATGATCGGTGTGAACAGTAACTTTGGAATCAACAATATAATATCTGAATTTATCACAAGCAAACACAACTGCGAAAATACTTTTTCAGTAGTACCATAATTTTGTTGAGCACTGTCTAGAGTTTTACTAGCATAATGGATAACATTTAATATTTTATAAACTCTTTGTCCTAGAACAGCACCAACAGCATAATCATTAGCATCACACAAAATTTCAAAAGGTAAGTTCCAATTGGGTGGTTGAACAATAGGTGCAGAAGTTAAGGCTTTCTTAAGTGTTTCAAAGGCTTGTACACAATCATCATAAAAAATGGAACATCCTTTTGTAAAAGATTTGTAAGAGGCCTAGAAATTTTAGAGAAGTCTTTAATAAACCTCCTATAGAAACCAGCATGACCGAGGAAACTACGAATACCTTTAATATCTTTAGGACATGGCATTTTCGCAATTGCATCAACTTTAGCTTGGTCCACCTCAATACCTTGTTCAAAAATTATATGCCCCGGACAATACCTTCATTAACCATAAAGTAGCACTTCTCCCAATTCAAGACAAGATTAGTTTGCTCACATCTCTGCAAAACTCGACCAAGGATGCTCAAGAAATCATCAAAAGAAGTTCCATATATGGAATAATCATCCATGAAAACCTCAAAAATCTTTTCACAAATATCAGAGAATATAGCAGTCATACATCTTTCAAAGGTAGCAGGTGCATTGCGTAAACCAAAAGGCATATGTCTATAAGCATAAGTCCAAAAGGGCAAGTAAAAGTGGTTTTCTCTTGATCAGGTTGTGAAACAGGTATTTGAGAAAAACTAGAATATCCATCAAGTAAGCAAAAGTGTGTGTGCTTTGATAATCTTTCTAGCATCTGATCAATAAAAGGCAAAGGGTAATGATCTTTTCTAGTAGCTTTATTTAACTTCTAAAATCAATTACCATTCTATAGCCAGTAAAACCTCTTTGTGGAATAAGTTCATTTTTATCATTAGGAACAACAGTAATACCTCCCATCTTAGGGACACAATGAACAGGACTTACCCATCTACTATTAGCTATGGGGTAGATTATACCTACTTCTAGAAGCGGTAATATTTCAGTTCTTACCACTTCTTTCATCTTAGGATTCAAACATTGTTGATGATCAACAGCGGATTTAGCATCTGGTTCCATATTAATCTTGTGCTAACAGAGAGTGGGACTAATGCCCTTAAGATCATGAAGAGTATATCCATTAGCAGCACGGTGCTTCTTCAGAATTTTCAATAAGCATTCTTCTTCATGTTCTGAAAGGTTAGCACTAATAATAACAGGATATATCTTTTTCTCATCGAGATAAGTATATTTCAAAGTGTCAGGTAATTGTTTTAATTCAAACACAGGATCACCTTTAGGTGGAGGAGGACCTCCTAGAGTTTCCATAGGCAAATTTTGTTTGAGCAGGGGTCGTTGTTCAAAGAAAATTTTATCTATCTCATTTCTTTCATGCATATGCATATCATTTTCATGGTCTAGCAAATATTGTTCTAGTGGATCAGTAGGAGGCACCGAAATAGAAGCAAGACCAATTATTTCATCCTTACTAGGTAATTATTTCCTGTGAGGTTGTCTATCAAACTTGGAAAAAATAAATTCATGATACTCATCACCAAAGCTAACACTGGCAGTTTGTTTATGATAATCTATAGTAGCATTGACAGTGTTCAAGAAAGGTCTACCAAAGATAATGGGATAGAAGTCATCTTGTGGGGAACCAAGAACTAGAAAATCAGTAGGGTGTTTTATTTTTTCCACACAAGACTTCAGCATCTCTAACAATCCCAAGTGGTGTGATGGTGTCTCTATTAGCAAGTTTAATAGTGACATCTATGTCTTCTATTTCAGCAGGTGCTATGTCATTCATAATTTCTTGGTATGAGGTAAAAGGAATAGCACTCACGCTAGCATCTAAGTCACATAAACCATGATAACAATGATATCCTATTTTACTGAGACAACGGGCATGCCAACATGTTTATGTTTATCTTTTTCATCGGGTTTGGCAATTCTAGCAGCTTCATCACAGAAGTAAATAACATGCCCATCAATATTTTCTACCAGGAGATCTTTAACCATAGCAACACTAGGTTCTACTTTAATTTTTCAGCAGGATTAGGTGCTCTAATATTACTTTTGCAAACCACATCTGAAACCTTAGCATGTTCCTTTATCCTTACAGGGAAAGGTGGGTTTTCAACATAAGCAGTTGGCACTACTGGATCAACATTGTAAATAATAGTTTCATCTTTAGCTAAGTTGGGTTCTTTAATTTCTTCTTTGATAGGGGGGTGATATTTAAACCACTTCTCTTTGGGGAGATCAACATGAGTAGCAAATGATTCATAAAAAGAGGTTACTATCTCAGAGTCAAGTCCATATTTAGTGCTAAACTTGTGAAAAGCATTGGTATTCATAAAAGATTTAACACAGTCAAATTCAAGCTTAATACCTGACTCTTTACCTTCATCGAGTTCCCAATCTTCAGAGTTGCATTTAATTCTTTCTAAAATATCCCACCTGAATTCAATAGTCTTCTTCATAAAAGAACTAGTACAAGAAGTATCGAGCATGGACTGATCATCACGAAAAAGCCGAGCATAAAATTTATTAATGATAATTTCTCTAGAGAGCTCATGATTGGGGCATGAATATAACATTGACTTAAGCCTCCCCCAAGCTAGAGCGATACTTTATCCTTCGCGAGGCCAAAAATTATATGTATAATTCCGATCATGATGAACTAGCTGCATAGGATAATTTTTTTGGTCAAATTCCAATTTCAATCGATTCAGTTCTAAGATCCAATATCATCGCATAGCCTATACAATGTCAATGCATTTCCCTTCAAAGATAAAGGGAAAACCTTCTTCTTAGCTTCATATCCGGATAAACCTGCAAGCTTAAATTATCCGCCAATTTCATCCACATATATCAAGTGCATATCAGGATGTTCAGTTCCATCTCCTGCATGAGGATTAGCTAGCAGTTGTTCTATCATATCCAAAGGAATATCATAACCAATGCTTTCAGTATGTGCAGTAGGTTGAGGGGCAACTAATTGTGGTTTCGGTCAAGGTGAAGATACCCCGAACAACCCCCTCAAAGGATGATTCTTCATAGTAGCAAGTAACAATAAATATCAGCACATAGTAATAATTTTTCCTTACCAATTTCCACTTACCAAGAGCGCTTCACTCCCTGGCAATGGTGCCAAAAACGAGCCTTGATGACCCACAAATATAGGGGATCAATCGTAGCCCTTTCGATAAGTAAGAGTGTCGAACCCAACGAGGAGCAGAAGGAAATGACAAGTGGTTTTCAGCCAGGTATTTTCTGCAAGCACTGAAATAGTCGGTAACAAGTAGTTTGATAGCAAGATAATTTGTAACGAGCAAGTAACGGTAATGGTATATAAAGTGCAGCAAGGTAGCCCAATCATTTTGTGGCAAAGGACGGGCCAATGGTCTCTTATGATAAGCAAAGCGTTCTTGAGGGCACGGGAATTTCATCTAGTCACTTTCATCATGTTGGTTTGATTCGTGTTCGCTACTTTGATAATTTGATATGTGGGTGCACCGGTGCTTAGGAGTTGTTCTTACTTGAACAAACCTACTACTTATGATTATCCCCCTCGCAAGCATCCTCAACTACGAGAAAAGTATTAAGATAACATCTAACCATAGCATTGAACTTTTGGATCCAAATCAGTCCCTTACGAAGTAGCGCATAAACTAGGGTTTAAGCTTCTACCACTCTAGCAACCCATCATCTAATAACTACTCCAGGATGCATTCCCTTAGGCCCAAATATGGTGAAGTGCCATGTAGTCGGCGTTCACATGACACCACTAAGGGAATCACAACATACATATAATCAAAATATCAAACACATATCAAGTTCACATGATTACTTGCAACAAGACTCCTCCCGTGACCTCAAAAACAAAAGTAACTACTCACAAATGATAATCATGCTCAAGATCAGAGGGGTATTAAATAGCATAATGGATTTGAACATATAATATTCCACCAAATAAACAATATAGTAATCAACTACAAGATGTAATCAACACTACTAGTCACCCACAAGTACCAATCTAAGGTTCCGGTACAAATATTGAACACAAGAGATGAACTAGGGTTTGAGAGGAGATGCTATCGTTGGAGATGTTGATAGAGATGGCCCTCCCAAAGATGGGAGAGTTGTTGTTGATGACGATGGCGATGATTTCCCCCTCCGGGAGGGAAGTTCCCCCGGCGGAATCGCTCCACCGGAGGGCAAAAGTGCTCCTGCCCAAGTTCCGCCTCGAGACAGCGGTACTTCATCCCGAAAGTCCCCCCTTGATTTTTCTAGGTCAAAATTACCTATATACCAGAAGATGGGCACCAGAGGTGAGCCGAGGAGGGCACAACCCACCATGGCATGCCTGGGCTCCCTGGAGCGCACAGGTAGGTTGTGCCCGCCTAGTGGGCCCCATCTGGTAGTTATTTGCTCTAATATTTTTCATATATTCCAAATCAATTCTCCATAAATTTTCAGCTCATTTGGAGCTGTGCAGAATAGGTAACTATGATGTAGCTTTTTCAGGTCCAGAATTCCAGCTGTCGGTATTCTCCCTCTTGTGTAAACCTTGCATGTTATAAGAGAAAAGGCATTAGAATTACTCCATAAAGCATTATTATGCATAAAAACATTATGAGTAATAGTAGAAAAACATGATGCAAAATGGACATATCAGGCACCCAGGGAACCCCCGGCGCAGGCTCATTCACAACTGTCCCTTCTCGCGCATCTGACCAACGACGCGCTTCCCGATGCTGCTCGATGGTAGTTCGAGCGTCCTCAACACGCCAGTCATTGATGACCTGGCATTGATCTTGGTGGCGATTCTGATGGCCTGGCGGATCAGAGGACGCCATAGACATGATAGAAATATGCAATAGAGACAATAATAAAATGATTATTATTACATTTCCATAATCATGATAAAGGTTTATTATTCATGCTAGAATTGTATTGACCAGAAAGTTAAATACATGTGTGGATACAAAAACAAATATCGTGTCCCTAGTAAGCCTCTACTAGACTAGCTCGTTGATCAAAGATGGTTCAGGTTTCCTAACCATAGACATGATTTTTCATTTGATAACAGGATCACATCATTAGGAGAATGATGTGATGGACAAGACCCATCAGTTAGCTTAGCATATTGATCATTCAGTTTATTGCTATTGCTTTCTTCATGTCAAATACATATTCCTTCGACTATGAGATTATGCACTCCCGGATACCGGAGGAATACCTTGTGTGCTATCAAACGTCACAATGTAACTGAGTGATCATAAAGATGCTCTACAGGTATCTCTGAAGGTGTTTGTTGAGTCGGCATAGATCGAGATTAGGATTTGTCACTTCGAGTATCGGAGAGGTATCTCTGGGCCCTCTCAGTAATACACATCATAAGAAGCCTTGCAAGCAAAGTGACTAATGAGTTAGTTGCAGGATGATGTATTACGGAACAAGTAAAGAGACTTGCTGGTAACGACATTGAACTAGGTATGAAGATACCGACGATCGAATCTCGGGCAAGTAACATACCAATGGATAAAGGGCATTACGTATGTTGTCATAAGGTTCGACCGGTAAAGATCTTCATAGAATATGTAGGATCCAATAGGGGCATCCAGGTTCCGCTATTGGTTATTGACCGGAGAGGTGTCTCGGTCATGTCTACATAGTTCTCGAACCCGTAGGGTCCGCATGCTTAACGTTCGTTGACGATATAGTGTTATTTGAGTTATATGATTTGGTGACTGAATGTTGTTCGGAGTCACGGATGAGATCACGGACATGACGAGGAGTCTCAAAATGGTCGAGAGGTAAAGATTCATATATAGGACGATGGTATTCGGACATTGGAAGAGTTTCAGAGTGCACCAGGTAGTCATCGGGTCGCCGGAAGGGGTTCCGGACACCCCCGGTAAGTGTATGGGCCTAATGGGCCAAAGGGGGGCGAGAGACCAGCCCCTGGTGTGCCCCGTCTTTGGACAGCAGGCCCTAGGGAAGGAAATGGGAGGGGTGGCCCCTCCTTCCTTTCCCTCCTCAAGTGAGAAAGGAAAGGGGGTGCCACCCTCCCGTGCCTTCCGCACGCACTCCTACATGCAGGGGGCGCAACTTGGGGCAGGACCACAAGTGGGATTCGGCCCCACATGGGTGCCTCTAGGCTGCCTCTCCCTCCGCCCACCTATATATATGTGGGAGGGGGTCGCCTAGCACACAACAGACAATTGACTAGCCCTGTGCGGCGACCCCCTCCACCGTTTACACCCCCGGTCATATTGTGATAGTGCTTAGGCAAAGCCCTACGAAGATCACTTCACCATCACCGTCACCATGCCTTCGTTGATGCGAAGCATCCTATGGTCATCCCCATGGACGTACCATCATCTCACCAAGTGCCAAGAGGACCTATGACACGAGCACGAGCTAGAGCTCTCGAGACCGAGGTGACATCTCTCCTTAATGAGCTTCCATATGAATCATGTGAGACATGGCTACTACCTCAAATGAAAATTCTATGTGTGCTTAGGTACCTAGAAGACCCTCTCGGAGATGCTCGTGAAGATGGACAAGTCCCCAAGTTCATGGACGATGAGAACCATTGGAAGGAGTCGAGAACAACTCCCAAGAACCGGACATCTAGCCCTTGGAGGTGTCGCCAGCCGCAACGGGCCAGCAACCAAGGCTACACGGCCCGGACATCCTGTCTTCGGCCTGGACATCCAGCCCCC
The DNA here is from genome assembly GCA_963921465.1 of Triticum timopheevii. Taxonomy (NCBI): domain Eukaryota; kingdom Viridiplantae; phylum Streptophyta; class Magnoliopsida; order Poales; family Poaceae; genus Triticum; species Triticum timopheevii. The sequence goes on along the minus strand of OY997266.1, from coordinate 334,761,025 downwards.
AGCCCGGAAATCCGGCATTCGACCCAGACATCCGGACAAGCCCATCTAGAGAGCAGAAGGACAGGCCCGTCAGCATGGACATCCGGCAAAGGGCCCGGACATTCGGCTCTTCCCGAGCCGCTAGACATCCGGCCTCGCACCCGGACATCTGGACAAGCCTATCCAGGCAACATAAGACCTAACCTGACAGCCCGGACATCCGACCCCTCATGAAGGCCCGGATATCCGGCCACGACTGTCTGCGCACAGTAAAGGGCTGAGGCCCGTGTACCCCTTCGCCCATCTTGACTATATATACTCCTGCTCCTCCCTGTTTCTATGGTTAGCAAAGGGTTAGCTCATTTGAGAGATAGAGCTTTGCTCATCCACTTGGTTACTTCTCCATTGGAGTCCACGACCTCTTCGGAGAAGCCCCAAGTAGATTCAAAATGCCTCATGGGAAGACCCCCTCAAGACCTCCTCACGAAGAAGAACTTGCTACTTGTATCGTCCCTTGTTGATCGTGGATCGTGTATCTCTTTGTGTTTCAGGGATTTAGCACATGTGTAATCGAATCTTGTTGGTTTGAGTGATTTTTCTCGTGTTTTCCCCTCGCGTTCTTTGTAGGATCTGCTCCAATCATGAAAGATCGTCCCTAGGGTTTCCACCCTACATCATCTTGGTATCATGAAGCTAGGTTGATCACGAATTTGGAGCCCCTACCCTTGTTTTCTAGCCTTGTTTTGTAGATTTTGTCCCAAATTCGAAAATCCCCACAAAAATAGCCCTCCCAATTTTTTTGCCATTTATTGGTGTGATGAAGTTTTGTTGGATTTGATCCATGGATTTGCTGTGTTGCAAGTAGATCTAGCTTCCCCTAACTTTTCTCCTAATTCCATCCACGCAATCTCTCGAATTTTGATCCAAAATTCGGATTTCTCCACAAGATCCATCGAGTTCGTCCACGGAGCCATGACTCAGGCATTCGGCCCATGACCCCCGGACATCCAGCCCTCAAGCCCGGACATCTAGCCCCTGGCAGCAGCAGCCCCATCCACCGCTCTATTTCCCGCCTAACTCTTGACAATTTTGACCGGGCATACCACTACCACTTTCTGCAAAAACCACCACTTACACACTACCAACTCCGACAAATTTTGACACGTTTTGTTCCTTGGGAATTTGAGTTGCGGTTTCTGTTTCCTAACGTGTTTCGGCTACTTAAGGATGGTTCGACTTCGCAATCATTGCCGCTCATCTTTGTCATCGACATCGACCGCTCAACAATTTTGACAGCCTCAACCATAAGCAAGGACGGTAACCTCGACGACACTTTGTGTACTCCTTTCCATTGCATTGATAACCCCATAGCCCATTTTTGCGTACCTCTCCTATCGGGACTAGCCATTTGAGTATTGTTGGCAATGTTACTTGTGCACATTAGAGATTATTGCATATATCATCATCATCGTGTTAATATCTTGGTATCATCTCTTGTGTCACAAGGTTGTCATAGCATATACACAATTGCTAGCTTGGTTTGTGAAGTTTTGCATAAGTGGCCATCAAAAGAGCTCAAAAGAGAAAGAGCCAAACAAGCTTTTAAGCAGAAGAGGAAGATATCAAAGGGCTTTTAAGCAAGAACCATAGCATCATACAACATTAAGATTTTCATACTCGATCATCTTGGATCATATCATAGGAGTATCGTACATATAGCATACTTGGGATAGAAGTCATTGCATTTTTGCTTAGTAGGTTGTGCACAAGTTTCGTATCCGCCTATTGTGAAATCGTGCCAGTGTCTCTCTAGCGTTGTGCAACAAGAACATTTTCCGTGGATTCCACATTTTGCGCTCATTTTTGGTTGCACAATCCCATTTATCTATTTGTGTGTGTGTTTCCGTGTGCCACATATTGCTATTGGTCTACTTATTGCATTTCCGAATTGCTAATCTTTTTCAACATTATTTAGTCTTACTAACAATTGCATCAAATTTTGTGCCACTATCCTCACCAAGCTCCACCCAAAGGCTTTATTTTTGTAGGTGTGAGAATCGACAAGAATTGATACCAATTGTGCTATTTCCTTGTTGCACATTTGAGTGATCATTGATCCATCTTCAACATCGGTCAAGGTACATTTGGTATAAGTTCTTCTCTTTCTCCCACTCACATATTTTCTTGGAATGATGGATAGGCCAAGTTCTTCAACCAACCCACTCTTCATCGAGCAAGACGATGGCATGACCTCTTACGTCACCAAGAGCCATCTCTTCAGTGCACAACGAGCTTTGAATCAAGAAAAACAAGCAATGAGCGACCGCATTGACAATCTCGTCACCAACTTATGCCTCTCCGAGCAACGTACAAGTGACTACTTTGAGAACAAGCTCGGAGAAAAAAACAAGAGAGCAACGCAAGAATGGACGAGATTCATGCCTTGTTGGTCAATCGCTCTTCTACCACTTCGTCCTACTCAAGACGGAGCCGCTCGAGTCGACACTCCGATGACACCATCTCCGGCTCAAGTACACCGACATCAAACACTCTTCGTCGACCCGCGCGACAAGACCGTCAAGCAAACCGCTATCCTCTACACGGAACCGATCCTCAAGAGCAACGTCTAGCACAATAACATCATCATCATCAAAATCAAGGTACCTTTGCGCAAGCACAAGAAAGGCAATGCCGACGCCAACAAGAGGAAGAGCACGCACGCCAACACCAAAATGAGCAAGACACCGAAGCTTCCCGTCCACAACAACAATAGCGTGAATCCCAAGCACTTGAGGCGCAACGTGCCCTCCACGATGCAAGTCGCGCCGTCACCGAACACAGCCGACATACTCAGGAGCAAGAAGAAGCACTTCACGAGGAAATTCAAGAGAGGAACTATCAAGCACGCTCGCAACGTCAAGCTCCTTAAGCTCATCTTCAAGCTAGACATGAGAAATGAGCTCGACAAGAACTGCAACTTCACCAAGAGCAATGGGACAATGGGAATCCTCCACCCCAAGAGCAACATGAGGTTGATAACCCTCCACGTCAAGGGAGTTATCATCACCCTCGACCCCAACACAATGAAGAGCAACGCTATGGCAAGCTCAAGTTCACCATGCCCAAGTTCACCGGAAGCAATGATCCTGAAGAGTTCATTTCATGGGCATTGAAGGTTGACAAGATCTTTCGTTTGCACAACTATGAGGAAGAGAGGAAGGTCGCCATGGCATCCCTTGAATTCCAAGACTACGTACTCATTTGGTGGGAACAGGTCCTTGAACCCGAGAGGCAAGAGGTAAACCACCCATCACAACATGGGATCAAATGAAGGATGCCATGAGAGCATGCTTTGTGCCAACCTACTACAACCGTGACCTCTTCAAGAAACTCCAACTCCTCAAGCAAGGAACAAAGAGTGTCGAAGAGTACTATAAAGAAATGGAGATTTCCAGGATATGAGCCAATGTCACGGAAGATGATGAGCAAACTATGGCCCATTTCTTTAATGGACTCAACCATCCTATCAAGAAGATCGCTGACTTCCAACCCTACTCCAACCTCATCGAGCTAGTGCATCAAGCTACCAAGGTGGAACGCCAAGTGCAAGATGACTTCAAGTATTCCAAGTTCACTTCCAAGACCTACGTCTCCTCCTACAACCAACCTCCAACGACTACCATGACCCTTACTTCGACAAAAGCTTCACCAAGCAATGGCGCAAGCTTCAAGAAAAATTTGACATCCTCAAGTCATCCTCTTACTAGAATCAACTTCAAGTCGAGAGCTTCATCATCATCTACTCCAACCGATGAGACCATCAAGACAAGTTCAATCAAGTGCTTCACATACGGCAGCCGGGGCCACAAGTCCTTCGAGTGCACTAATAAGCGCACCATGATCCTCAACAACGACGGTACATATGACTCCATGAGTGAAGGAGAAATAGATGCCCTTGATAATGTGGTCATGCACCGGCAAGTGAATGAGGATGAAGATGATCAAGTCTTTTGTGATGAAGATTCGAGACCCGCTCTCGTCTTCTCCAAGGTTTTGACACTTCAACATCAACAAGACAAAGACCAAAGATTTCATATCTTCCACACCAAGGCCGGCATCAATGGAAGGTCCGTGAAGGTCATCATCGATGGAGGAAGTTGCCATAACTTGGCGAGTGAAGAACTATGTTCCAAGCTCCAATTGGTCAAGATAAAGCACCCATACCCCTACAAGGTCCAATGGCTTAGCGACTCCGGCACTATTCAAGTGGAACATATGGTGCAAGTTTCTTTCAAGAACGGAGCATACGAAGACACTATGGAGTGTGATGTCGTTTCGATGTCCGTCTGCCACCTCCTTCTTGGACGACCATGGCAATTTGACCAAGGCGTCATTCACAACGGGTGTACCAATGACTAGCTTCAAGATGAAGGGAAAGGAGTATGTGCTATGACCTATATCTCCAAGTCAAGTGATCGCCGACAAGCAAGCCACCCATCATGGAGAGAATAGTGAGAGGGCGAACCACCCAAAAGGGAGTGAGAGCCACAAGCCCAAAATGAGTGCCTCCACGATGAGTGACAAGAAAAACTTAGTGTTATTTGCCACCAAACATGAGATGAGAGAAGTGTGTGAGAACCCATCAAGTGTTATGCACTATGTTCTCTTGTGCAAGGACGAGGCACCTAAAACTAACACCTCACAGAATCTACCTTTAGTGTTGTCTTCTTTATTGCAGGAATTCCCCGACGTATTCCCCGACGAGCTACCTCCGAGACTACCTCCTCTTCGAGACATCGAACACTGCATCGACCTCATCCCCGGATCCCCCTTCCTAACAAGGCACCCTACCGAGTCAACCCCGAGAAAACCAAGGAGATCCAACGGCAAGTAGAACAACTCATCGACAATGGCCATGTAAGAGAAAGCTTGAGCCCATGTGTCGTACCGGTAATCCTTGTTCCTAAGAAAGATGGCACCTATCACATGTGTTTCGATTGTCATCCCATCAATGCTATCACTGTTAGATATCGTCACCCCATTCCACGCTTAGATGATATGCTAGACGAGCTTAGCGGAGCCACAATCTTCTCTAAGATTGATGTTAAAAGTGGTTATTACCAAATCCGTATACAAGAAGGTGACGAATGGAAAACCGCATTTAAGACCAAATTTGTCTTATATGAATGGCTTGTTATGCCAATGGGTTTATCCTAAGCACCCAATACATTCGTGCACGTCATGCATTTTGTCCTTAGACCCTACATTGGTGTTTTTGTTGTGGTATACTTTGACGTCATCCTTGTTTTTAGCAAATCTCTCAAAGATCATGTCACCCATCTTAGAACCGTTTTAGAAACCCTTAGGGAAGAGCGCCTTTATGCTAATATGGACAAATGCCTTTTCGGTGTTGATAAGCTTTTTTCTTGGGTTTTGTAGTATCTTCTAAGGGTGTGTATGTAGATGAATCTAAGATCAATGCTATTAAAACTTGGCCCCAACCCACAAACTTGCAACAAGTGCGTAGTTTTCTTGGCCTAGTCAGATTTTATCGTAGATTTGTGAAGGATTTTAGCACCACTTGCTTTACCTTTGCATGCTTTGAGTAAGAAAAACGCGCCTTTTATGTGGGGACCATTCCAATACATTGCATTTAATGAGCTTAAGAATTTGCTTACACATGCCCCTTTGCTTGCCTCACCCAACTTTGATAAACCATTTGAGATACATTGCGATGCTAGCGGGTATGGCATAGGAGGTGTGTTAAGGCAAGAGAAGCGCCCCGTGGCTTACTTTAGTGAGAAACTCTCCGGAGCGCAACTCAATTACCCTATCTATGACAAAGGGCTATATGCTTTAGTTCGAGTATTGCATGTTTGGGAGCATTATCTCCACCCTCATGAGTTCATTCTCCACACCGATCACGAAACACTTAAGTATCTTAAGGGTCAAACTAAGTTAAACAAGTGTCATGCTAAGTGGAGTGAATTTATCGAGTCATTTCCTTATGTCATCAAGTATATAAAACATAAGGAAAAGGTTGTGGCAGACGCGCTTTCCTGTAGATGCATGCTTGTTACCCAACTTGAATTGAATGCCATTGGTTTTGATCACATAAAAGACTTGTACACGCATGATCCTACTTTTGTTATTCCTTATGCCAAGTGTTTGATGCATACATCTTGGGAATGATACGACCTCAAAGATGATTATCTTATGAGAGCTAACAAACTATGTATCCCCGAGTCTTGGCTTCGTTTGCTACTTTTGCAAGAGGCTCATGGAGGTGGACTAATGGGACACTTTGGACACGGCAAGACATTCGCCACGCTCTCCAAGAACTATTTTTGTCCCAAGATGTTCTATGACGTCTCACGCTTCACCAACCGATGCTCCATGATGACCCACAAGTGTAGGGGATCTATCGTAGTCCTTTCGATAAGTAAGAGTGTTGAACCCAACGAGGAGCAGAAGGAAATGATAAGCGGTTTTCAGTAAGGTTTTCTCCGCAAGCACTGAAAATGTAGGTAACAGATAGTTTTGTGATAAGATAAATTGTAACGGGTAACAAGCAATGAAAGTAAATAAACTGCAGCAAGGTGGCCCAATCCTTTTTGTAGCAAAGGACAAGCCTGTACAATATCTTATAATGAGAAAAGAGCTCCCGAGGACACATGGGAATTATCGTCAAGCTAGTTTTCATCACGCTCATATGATTCGCGTTCGGTACTTTGATAATTTCATATGTGGGTACTGCCCTTACTTGGACAAGCATCCCACTTATGATTAACCCCTATTGCAAGCATCTGCAACTACAAAAGAAGTATTAAGGTAAACCTAACCACAGCATTAGACATATGGATCCAAATCAGCCCCTTACGAAGCAACGCATAAACTAGGATTTAAGCTTCTGTCACTCTAGCAACCCATCATCTACTTATTACTTCCCAATGCCTTCCTCTAGGCCCAAATAATGGTGAAGTGTCATGTAGTCGACGTTCACATAACACCACTAGAGGAAAGACAACATACATCTCATCAAAATATCAAACGAATACCAAATTCACATGAGTAATAATAGCAAGACTTCACCCATGTACTCAGGAACAAACGTAACTACTCACAGAGCATATTCACGATCATAATCAGAGGAGTAATAATATGCATTAAGGATCTGAACATATGATCTTCCACCAAGTAAACCAATTAGCATCAACTACAAGGAGTAATCAATACTACTAGCAACCCACAGGTACCAATTTGTAGTTTTGATACAAGATTGGATACAAGAGATGAACTAGGGTTTTGAGAGGAGATGGTGCTGGTGAAGATGTTGATGGAGATTGACCCCCTCCCGATGAGAGGATCGTTGGTGATGACGATGGTGATGATTTCCCCCTCCTGGAGGGAAGTTTCCCCGGCAGAACATCTCTGCCGGAGCTCTAGATTGGTTCCGCCAAGGTTCCGCCTCGTGGCGGCGGATTTTCGTCCCGTAAGTTTGCCCACGATTTTTCTAGGGTAAAAGCCTTCATATAGCACAAGATGGACACCGAAGGGCCACCAGGGGGCCCAGGAGACAGGGGGCACGCCCAGTAGGGGTGGGCGCGCCCCCACCCTCCTGGCCAGGGTGTGGGCCCACTCTGGAGTTTCTTTCGCTCAATAATTCTTATTAATTCCAAAAATAAGTTCCGTGAAGTTTCAGGATTTTTGGAGCTGTGCAGAATAGGTTTCCAATATTTGCTCCTTTTCCAGCCAGAATTCCAACTGCCGGCATTCCCCCTCTTCATGGTAAACCTTATAAAATAAGAGAGAATAGCCATAAGTATTGAGATATAATGTGTAATAACAGCCCATAATGCAGTAAATATTGATATAAAAGCATGATGCAAAATGGACGTATCAACTCCCCCAAGCTAAGACCTCGCTTGTCCTCAAGCGGAAGCCGATATTGAAAAATATGTCCACATGTTTAGAGATAGAGGTGTCGATAAAAATAAAAAACGGACATGAGGGCATCATGTTCATTCTTATAACAGCAACATATATAGATTTTATCATGTAATTTCTTTTGCTCAAGTAATGATCAATTCACAATGTCAAGTATGGTTCAGAAATTTCATTGGGAACTAACAAACTATAATCTCAGTCATTGGAACAATTGCAATTTATCATAACATCGGAAAGAGTCAAGAATAGAGCTTTTTCAGCAAGTCCACATACTCAACTATCATGTAGTCTTCTACAATTGCTAACACTCATGCAATACTTGTGGTTATGGAGTTTCAACCGGACACTGAGAAAGATAGGGGCTTATTGTGATGCCTCCCAACGTATTCACCTTTAGGCGATGTCAACAATAATAGTTCATGCCAACTTACATCCAATTGGATATATATATATATATATATATATATATATATATATATATATATATATATATATATACATATACATATATATATCATGATCTTTCAAACACGAGGAGCTTGCCAAAGGATAAAATGAAAAAGGGAAAGGTGAAGATCACCTTGACTCAAGCACGTCACTTTATATTGCCACTTGTATGTGGACCTTTATTATGCAGTCCATCGCTTTTATTGCTTCCACAACAAGATCGTATAAAGCTTATTTTCTCTACACTAATAAGTCGTACATATTTAGAGAGCAATTTTTATTGCCTGCAACATGACAACTTACTTGAAGGATCTTACTCAATCCATAGGTAGGTATGGTGGACTCTCATGGCAAAACTGGGTTTAAGGATTTCTGGAAGCACAAGTAGTATCTCTACTTGGTGCAAGGAATTTGGCTAGCATGAGGGGGAAAGGCAAGCTTGACATGTTTGGAAGGTCAATGACAATATACTTTAACTGAGATGTCAGAAAACATAAACCATTATGTTGTCTTCCTTGTCCAACGTCAACTCTTTTAGCATGTCATACTTAATGAGTGCTCCCAATCATAAAAGATGTCCAAGATAATATATTTGTATGTGAAACCTCTCTTTCCTCATTACTTCCTATTAATTGCAACGATGACCAAAACTACGTTTGTCAACTCTCAACAACTTTTATGCCTCATACTTTCTATGTGTGAAGTCCTTACTATTCATAAGATCAATATGAACTCTTTTATTATTTTTACACTTTCTACTTCCTCAAGATCATAGCAAGAAAGCAAAGCCCTTGACTCAACACTAATCTTTATTATAGATAGCTCACGGACTCGAATACATAATGAGATCACAAAGCAAAACTCAAAACTACTTGATACTAAAACTTCAATCTACTAGATCAAGATACTACTAAAAGGATCGAACTAAATAAAATGGTAAAGATAGGAGTGTGATGGCGATACGATACCGGGGCACCTCCCCCAAGCTTGGCAGCTGCCAAGGGGAGTGCCCATACCCATGTGATTATGTCCTCGGAGGTGGTGAAGTAGTAGTTGTTGATGATGTAGGCTTGTCATCCATCTTCCAAGGCATAGGCTCACCATCATAGAAGGATGATCGAGTCTCCGGGATCCTTAAATCTGCAGCCAAACTCATCCTCTTGAATCTATATTCATACTCACAGTTTTGGTTTTGCAAGTCATAGATCTGGGCTTGGAGGTGCTCGATTTTCTCTTGAAGCTTGAAGATGGTCTCCCCAATGACCTTGGCATCTAGCTTGTGGTTGTTGGTGAACTCCATGATCATCATCTGGTTGGCGCTGAGTCCATGCTCCACCATCCCTTGGCACTTGAAAACTTATTGCTCCATGGCTTCGAGCTTTGTCTCCACGCTTCCGGTACACCTTGGTCCCTCCACGTCGCAGATGTGTAGACCCCCTCACGCATCTCAACAGTTTTAGGGTGTTGCAGCACCTCCGCGAGATAGGGGTTGATAACCCTCTCGAAAAACTTGTCCTTGGGAGAGCTTCGAGACGTCATGATGCTCTAGATCTGTTAGAAAAACAGCTCGAAACGAAAACAGAGGATATTTGCATGATACAGTGGTCAAAACCTTTGGGAGATTATATAATGAATTTTTACCGACCAAAATGTGTAACGTGCAAGAAAACAGAGTCCGGGAGGCACACGAGGTGGCCACGAGACAGGGGGCACGCCCTCCACCCTCGTGGAGGCCTCGTGTCCTTCCCGAACTACTTCTTTCTTCCTAAAATTCTTAAATATTCCAAAACTGAAAAAATTGTCATTAGAATTGTTTTGGAGTCGGTTTACTTACCATACCACATATGTATTCCTTTTCGGAATCTGGAACGTTCTGGAAAGTGTCCCTTATGTATTCCTCTGGGGTTACGATTTCAATAATATTAGTTTCAACATTGATAGGATTACCTGAGATATAATGTTTAATTATTTGACCGTTCACCATCCTCGGACTTGTGCCTTCGAAGTTGTTGATTTTTATGGCATCGGAACGATAGACCTCCTCGATAACGTAAGGACCTTCCCATTTAGAGAGAAGTTTTCCTGCAAAAAATCTTAAACGAGAGTTGAATAATAACACATAATCACCTACGTTAAACTCATGCTTTCGTATCCTTTTATCATGCCAGCGTTTGACTTTTTCTTTGAATAGCTTGGCATTCTCATATGCTTGGGCTCTCCATTCATCAAGTGAGCTAATATCAAATAACCTCTTCTCACCGGCAAGTTTGAAGTCATAGTTGAGCTCTTTAATAGCCCAATATGCTTTATGTTCAAGTTCTAGACGTAAATGACATGCTTTTCCATAAACCATCTTATACGGAGACATACCCATAGGATTTTTGTATGTAGTTCTATAGGCCCATAATGCATCATCAAGTTTCTTGGACCAATTCTTTCTAGATCTATTGACAGTCTTTTGCAAAATTAATTTGACCTCTCTATTGCTCAACTCTACTTGACCACTAGACTGCGGGTGATAAGGAGATGTGATTCTATGATTAACATCATACTTAGCGAGCATCTTACGGAAAGCACCATGAATAAAATGTGAACCACCATCAGTCATAAGATATCTAGGGACTCCAAACCTCGGAAAAATAACTTCTTTAAGCATTTTAAAAGAAGTGTTATGATCAGCACTACTAGTTGGAATAGCTTCTACCCACTTAGTAACGTAATCAACAACAACTAAAATATGTGTATAACCATTAGAGGCAGGAAAAGGTCCCATATAATCAAAGCCCCAAACATCAAACGGTTCAATAACAAGAGAATAATTCATAGGCATTTCTTGACGTCTACTAATATTACCAATTCTTTGACATTCATCACAAGATAAGACAAACTTACGAGCATCTTTGAAGAGAGTAGGCCAATAAAAACCAGATTGCAGTACCTTATGTCCAGTTCTATCTCCAGCGTGGTGTTCTCCATAGGATTTAGAGTGACACTTGCATAGGATCTGTTCCTGTTCATGCTTAGGTACACAACGTCTAGTAACACCATCTACTCCTTTATAAAGGTGTGGGTCATCCCAGAAGTAATGTCCTAAATCATAAAAGAACTTTTTCTTTTGCTGGTATGTGAAACTAGGTGGTATAAATTTAGCAACAATGTAATTAGCATAATCAGCATACCAAGGAGCAGTACGAGAAGCATTAATGACCGCTAATTGTTCATCAAGAAAGCTATCACTAATAGGCAGTGGGTCATCAAGAACATTCTCTAACCTAGACAAGTTGTGTGCAACGGGGTTCTCAGCTCCCTTTCTATCAATAATATGCAAATCAAATTCTTGGAGCAAGAGAACCCATCTAATGAGTCTAGGCTTAGCATCTTTCTTTTCCATAAAATATTTAATAGTAGCATGATCAGTGTGCATAGTAACTTTGGAATCAACAATATAAGGTCTAAACTTATCACATGCAAACACAACTGCTAAGAACTCTTTTTCAGTAGTAGCATAATTTCTCTGGGCAGTATCAAGAGTTTTACTAGCATACTGGATAACATTCAATTTCTTATCAACTCTTTGCCCTAAAACAGCACCTACAGCATAATCACTAGCATCACACATAATTTCAAAAGGTAAATTCCAATCAGGTGGCTGAACAATAGGTGCAATGATCAAAGCTTTCGTAAGTATTTCAAATGCTTCTACACAATCATCATGAAAGACAAAAGGAATATATTTTTGCAATAAATTAGTCAGAGGCCTAGAGATTTTAGAAAAGTCCTTAATGAACCTCCTATAAAAATCGGCATGACCAAGGAAACTTCTTATACCTTTAATGTCCTTGGCACATGGCATCTTTTCAATAGCATCAACTTTAGCTTCATCAACTTCAATACCTCTCTCGGAAATCTTATGCCCCAAGACAATGCCTTCATTAACCATAAAGTGGCACTTTTCCCAATTCAAGACGAGACTAGTGTCTTCGCATCTCTGCAAAAGTCGATCAAGGTTGCTCAAGCAATCATCAAAAGAGGATCCATAGACGGAGAAATCATCCATGAATACCTCACAAATCTTTTCACAAAAGTCAGAGAATATAGCCATCATACATCTTTGAAAGGTAGTAGGTGCATTACATAAACCAAAAGACATACGTCTATAAGCAGAAGTACCAAAAGGGCAAGTAAAAGTAGGTTTAGATTGATCCTTCGCTGATACAGGTATTTGAGAGAAACTAGAATAACCATCTGGAAAGCAGAAATGTGTGTGTTTGGATAGTCTTTCTAGCATTTGGTCAATAAAAGGTAAAGGGTAATGATCTTTCTTAGTACCTTTATTTAATTTACGGAAATCAATTACCATCCTATAACCTGTAATAATTCTTTGCGGGATCAATTCATCTTTATCATTAGGAACAACGGTAATACCTCCCTTTTTAGGAACACAATGGACAGGGCTTAGCCAATCACTATCAGCAACGGGATATATTATACCTGCCTCAAGGAGCTTTAGTATCTCCTTTCTTACCACTTCTTTCATCATAGGATTCAATCATCGTTGAGGATCTCTAACTGGTTTGGCATCTTCCTCCAGATTAATTTTGTGTTGGCATAACGTGGAACTAATGCCCTTAAGATCATCCAGAGTATATCCAATAGCAGCACGGTGCTTCTTCAGAATTTTCAATAGTCTTTCTTCTTCTTGCTCTGAAAGGTTAGCACTAATAATAACAGGATATATTTTATTTTCATCAAGATAAGCATACTTAAGATTATCAGGTAATGGTTTGAGTTCAAACACGGGATCACCCTTGGGATATTTAACCTTCCCACACAAGACTTCAACATCTCTAACAATCCCAATTGGTGAAATAGTATCTCTATTGGCAAGCTTGATAGTAACATCAATACCTTCCAATTCAACGGGTGCAATATCATGCATAATTTCTTTATATAAGTCATAGGGTATTGCACTAGCACTAGCACCCATATCACATAAGCCATGATAACAATGATCTCCTATTTTAACGGAAATAACAGGCATGCCTACCACAGGTCTATGTATCTTAGTATCTGGTCTAACAATATTAGCAGTCTCACCACAGAAATAAATAGCATGCCCATCTAAATCATCATCCAAGAGATCTTTAGCCATAGCAATACCAGGTTCAACTTTGATTTGCTCAGCAGGTGTATAAGTCCTAGTATTACTCTTATGAACAACAGTCGAAGTTTTAGCATGATCCTTTATCCTAACAGGAAAAGGAGGTTTCTCAACATAAGTAGTAGGAACAATAGGATCACTATAGGTGATAGTCTTTTCTTCAGCTGTAATAGGTGCAACTACTTTTACTTCGATGGGAGGATTATATTTAAACCACTTATCCTTAGGAAGATCAACGTGAGTAGCAAAAGATTCACAGAAAGAAGCTACTATCTCAGAGTCAAGTCCATACTTAGCGCTAAATCCACGAAAAGCATCGGTATTGATAAAAGATTTAACACAATCAAACTTAGGTGTCATACCTGACTCCTTACCATCGTCGGAACCCCAATCTTCAGAGTTGCGTTTAATTCTTTCCAATAAGTCCCATTTGAATTCAATAGTCTTCAGCATATAAGAACCAGCCCAGGAAGTATCGAGCATGTTGCGATCATTGGGAGAAAGACGAGCATAAAAATTTTGAATAATCATTTCTCTAGAGAGCTCATGATTGGGGCATGAATATAACATTGACTTAAGCCTCCCCCAAGCTTGAGCGATGCTTTCTCCTTCGCGAGGCCAGAAATTATATATGTAATTACGATCACGATGAACAAGATGCATAGGATAGAACTTCTGGTGAAATTCCAACTTCAATCGTTTATAATTCCAAGATCCCGTATCATCACACAGCCTATACCATGTCAATGCATCTCCCTTCAAAGATAAAGGGAAGACCTTCCTTTTGACAACATCATCGGGAATACCTGCAAGCTTAAATAATCCACAAACTTCATCCACAAAGATAAGGTGTAAATCGGGATGCAATGTTCCATCTCCTGCAAAGGGATTAGCTAGCAGTTTCTCTATCATACCCGAAGGAATCTCAAAGTAAATATTTTCAGTAGGTTCAGTAGGTTGAGGTGCAACTCTTTGCTCTTCTGGTTGGGGTGAAGATACCCCGAACAAGCCCCTCAATGGATTAGTTTCCATAGTAACAAGTGACAGAAAATTTCCACACACTATATAAATGTTTCCTTACCAAGTTCCACTGACCAAAAGCGCTACACTCCCCGGCAACGGCACCAGAAAAGAGTCATTATGACCCACAAGTGTAGGGGATCTATCGTAGTCCTTTCGATAAGTAAGAGTGTCGAACCCAACAAGGAGCAGAAGGAAATGATAAGCGGTTTTCAGTAAGGTTTTCTCTGCAAGCACTGAAATTGTAGCTAACAGATAGTTTTGTGATCAGATAAATTGTAACGGGTAACAAGCAATGAAAGTAAATAAAGTGCAGCAAGGTGGCCCAATCCTTTTTGTCTCAAAGGACAAGCCTGGACAATTACTTATAATGAGAAAAGAGCTCCCAAGGACACATGGGAATTATCGTCAAGCTAGTTTTCATCACGCTCATATGATTCGCGTTCCGTACTTTGATAATTTGAAATGTGGGTGGACCGGTGCTTGGGTACTGCCCTTACTTGGACAAGCATCCCACTTATGATTAACCCCTATTGCAAGCATCTGCAACTACAAAAGAAGTATTAAGGTAAACCTAACCACAGCATTAGACATATGGATCCAAATCAGCCCCTTACGAAGCAACACATAAACTAGGATTTAAACTTCTGTCACTCTAGCAACCCATCATCTACTTATTATTTCCCAATGCCTTCCTCTAGGCCCAAATAATGGTGAAGTGTCATGTAGTCGACGTTCACATAACACCACTAGAGGAAAGACAACATACATCTCATCAAAATATCAAACGAATACCAAATTCACATGACTACTAATAGCAAGACTTCACCCATGTCCTCAGGAACAAATGTAACTACTCACAGAGCAAATTCACGTTCATGATCAAAGGAGTGATAATATGCATTAAGGATCTGAACATATGATCTTCCACCAAGTAAACCAATTAGCATGAACTACAAGGAGTAATCAACACTACTAGCAACCCACATGTACCAATTTGTGGTTTTGATACAAGATTGGATACAAGATATGAACTAGGGTTTTGAGAGGAGATGGTGCTGGTGAAGATGTTGATGGAGATTGACCCCCTCCCGATGAGAGGATCGTTGGTGATGACGATGGTGATGATTTCCCCCTCCCGGACGGAAGTTTCCCCGGTAGAACAGCTCTGCCGGAGCTCTAGATTGGTTCCGCCAAGGTTCCGCCTCGTGGCGGCGGAGTTTCGTCCCGTAAGCTTGCCCATGATTTTTTCCAGGGTAAAAGACTTCATGTAGCATAAGATGGACACCGGAGGGCCACCAGGGGGCCCAGGAGACAGGTAGCGCGCCCACTAGGGGTTGGCGCGCCCCCACCCTCCTGGACAGGGTGTGGGCCCCCTCTGGTGTTTCTTTCGCTCAATAATTCTTATTAATTCCAAAAATAAGTTCCGCGGAGTTTCAGGATTTTTGGAGTTGTGCAGAATAGGTTTCCAATATTTGCTCCTTTTCCAGCTAGAATTCCAGCTCTCGGCATTCCCCCTCTTCATGGTAAACCTTATAAAATAAGAGAGAGTAGCCATAAGTATTGAGATATAATGTGTAATAACAACCCATAATGCAGTAAATATTGATATAAAAGCATGATGCAAAATGGACGTATCACTCGACATTTCGCAAAGCTAAGTTAAAAGCTCAATCCCATGGTCTCTATATACCACTTACAACTCCATATCACCCATGGGAAGATATTAGCATGGATTTTGTGCTTGACTTGCCTAGAACTCGACATGGCAAAGATTGTGTGTTTGTTGTTGTGGGCATATTCTCTAAAATGGCTCATTTCATCACATGCAACAAGATAGACGATGCTTCACATGTTGCGAATATTTTTTGTAGAGAAATCTTGTGACTCCATGGAGTGCCAAGACTATTGTCTCGGACTGCGACATCAAGTTCTTGAGCTAATTTTGGAAGACCTTATGCGCCAAGCTCGGAATCAAGCTTTTGTTCTCTTTGGCATACCATCCTCAAACCAACGGCCAAACAGAGGTCACGAACCGGACACTCTCCACTCTACTATGCGTATTGATAAAGAAGAACATCAAGGAGTGGGAGGAGTTCTTACCAATCACCGAGTACGCATACAACCGAGTAAGACATTCGACTACCGGCAAGTCCCCCTTCGAGGTTGTCTACGGCTTCAACCCGTTGTCCCCATTGGACATTCTTCCTCTACCACTACAATGTTGGGGAACATAGTAATTCAAAATTTTCCTACGATCACGCAAGATCTATCTAGGAGATGCATAGCAACAAGATGGGAGAGTGTGTCCACGTACCCTCGTAGACCGAAAGCGGAAGTGTTTAGTAACGTTGTTGATGTAGTCAAACGTCTTCACAATCCAACCAATCCAAGTACCGAACATATGGCACCTCCGTGTTCAGCACACCTTTAGCACGATGGCGTCCCTCGAGCTCTTGATCCAGTTGTGGACGAGGGAGAGTTCCGTCAGCACGACGGCGTGGCGACGGTGTTAATGATGTTACCGGTGCAGGGCTTCGCCTAAGCACTACGATGATATGACCGAGGTGGTAAACTTTGGAGGGGGGCACCACACACGGCTAAGAGAATAATTGTTGTGCTTTGGGGTGCCCCCTGCCCCCGTATATAAAGGAGGAGAGGGGGAGGCCGGCCGGCCCTGTAGGGCGTGCTAAGAGGGAGGAGTCCTACTAGGACTCCAAGTCCTAGTAGGATTCCACTTGGTGGAAGGGGGAAGGAAGGGAGAGGGAGAGGGAGAGGGAAAGGGGGGTGCGCCCCCTCCCCTTGTCCTATTCGGACTCCCCATGGGGGCGCGTGCCTCCCCTTTGTGGGCTGTCCTCTCTCTCTCCTATGGCCCATGTTGGCCCACTGCTTCCCCGGGGGTTCCGGTAACCCCTCCGGCACTCCGTTTTTACCCGAAACTACTCGAAACTCTTCCGGTGTCCGAATAACATAGTACAATATATCAATCTTTATGTCTCGACCATTTAGAGACTCCACGTCATGTCCATGATCTCATCCGGGACTCCAACCAAACTTCGGTCATCAAAAACACATAACTCATAATATAAATCGTCATCGAACGTTAAGCGTGCGGACCCTACGGGTTCGAGAACTATGTAGACATGATCGAGACACATCTCCGATCAATAACCAATAGCGGAACCTGGATGATCATATTGGCTCCCACATATTCTACGAAGATCTTTATCGGTCAAACCGCATAACAACATACGTTGTTCCCTTTGTGATCGGTATGTTACTTGCCCGAGATTTGATCATCGGTATCATCATACCTAGTTCAATATCGCTACCGGCAAGTCTCTTTACTCATTCCGTAATACTTCATCCCGCAACTAACTCATTAGTCACATTGCTTGCAAGGTTTATAGTGATGAGCATTGCCGAGAGGGCCCAGAGATACCTCTCTGAAACACGGAGTGACAAATCCTAATCTCGATCTATACCAACCCAACAAACACCTTCGGAGACACCTGTAGAGCATCTTTATAATCACCCAGTTACATTGTGACGTTTGATAGCACAAAAGGTGTTCCTCCGGTATTCGGGAGTTGCATAATCTCATAGTCTGAGGAACATGTATAAGTCATGAAGAAAGCAGTAGCAATGAAACTGTAACGACCATAATGCTAAGCTAAGGGATGGGTCTTGTCCATCACATCATTCTCCTAATGATGTGACACCGTTCATCAAATGACAACACATGTCTATGGTTAGGAAACATAACCATCTTTGATTAACGAGCTAGTCAAGTAGAGGCATACTAGGGACACTATGTTTTGTCTATGTACTCACACATGTATTAAGTTTCCAGTTAATACAATTCTAGCATGAATAATAAGGAAATATAAATAACAACTTTATTATTGCCTTTTAGGGCATATTTCCTTCAGTCTCCCACTTGCACTAGAGTCAATAATCTAGATTACACAGTAATGATTCTAGCACCCATGGAGTCTTTGTGTTGATCATGTTTTGCTCATGGAAGAGGCTTAGTCAACGGATCTGCAACATTCAGATCCGTATGTATTTCGCAAATCTCTATGTCTCCCTCCGTGACTTGATGCCGGATGGAATTGAAGCATCTTGATGTGTTTGGTTCTCTTGTGAAATCTGGATGCCTTTGCCAAGGCAATTGCATCAGTATTGTCACAAAAGATTTTCATTGGACTCGATGTACTAGGTATAACACCTAGATCGACTATGAACTCCTTCATTTGCTACTTCCGAAGTAGCTATGTACTCTGCTTCACACGTAGATCCCGCCACGATGCTCTGCCTGGAACTGCACCAACTGACAGCTCCACCATTCAATAAAAATACGTATCCAGATTGTGACTTAGAGTCATCTGGATCAGTGTCAAAGCTTGCATCGATGTAACCATTTATGACAAGCTCTTTGTCACCTCAATAAACGAGAAACATATCCTTAGTGCTTTTCAGGTATTTCAGGATGTTCTTGATAGTTGTCCAGTGCTCCACACCTGGATTACTTTGGTACCTCCCTGCTATACTTATAGCAAGGCACACATTAGGTCTGGTACACAACATTGCATACATGATAGAACCTATGGCTGAAGCGTAGGGAATGACTTTCATTTTCTCTCTATCTTATGTAGTGGTCGGGAAGTTGAGTCTGACTCAACTTCACACCTTGTAACACAGGCAAGAACCCTTTCTTTGACTGGTCCATTTTGAACTTCTTCAAAACTTTATCAAGGTATGTGCTTTGTGAAAGTCCAATTAAGCATCTTGATCTATCTCTATAGATCTTGATGCCCAATATGTAAGCAGCTTCACCGAGGTCTTTCATTGAAAAACTCTTATACAAGTATCCTTTTATGCTATCCAGAAATTCTGTATCATTTCCAATCAACAATATGTCATCCACATATAATATTAGAAATGCTACAGAGCTCCCACTCACTTTCTTGTAAATACAGGCATCTCCAAAAGTTTGTATAAAACCATATGCTTTGATCACACTATCAAAGTGTTTATTCCAACTCTGAGAGGCTTGCACCAGTCCATAAATGGATTGCTAGAGCTTGCACACTTGGTTAGCACCCTTTGGATTGACAAAACCTTCTGGTTGCATCATATACAATTCTTCTTCAAGAAATCCATTAAGGAATGTAGTTTTGACATCCATCTGCCAAATTTCAGAATCATAAAATGCGGCAATTGCTAACATGATTCAGACATACTTGAGCATAACTACGTGTGAGAAAGTCTCATCTTAGTCAACTCCTTGAACTTGTCGAAAACCTTTCACAACAAGTCGAGCTTTGTAGACAGTAACATTACCGTCAGCGTTAGTCTTCTTCTTGAATATCCATTTATTTTCTATGGCTTGCCGATCATCGGGCAAGTCCACCAAAGTCCACACTTTGTTCTCATACATGGATCCCATCTCAGATTTCATGGCCTCAAGCCATTTCGCGGAATCTGGGCTCATCATTGCTTCCTCATAGTTCGTAGGTTCATCATGGTCCAGTAACATGACTTCCAGAACAGGATTACCGTACCACTCTGGTGCGGATCGTACTCTGAAAGACCTACAAGGTTTGGTAGTAACTTGATCTGAAGTTTCATGATCATCATCATTAGCTTCCTCACTAATTGGTGTAGGAATCACTGGAACTGATTTCTGTGATGAACTACTTTCCAATTCGGGAGAAGGTACAATTACCTCATCAAGTTCTACTTTCCTCCCACTCACTTCTTTCGAGAGAAACTCCATCTCTAGAAAGGATCCATTCTTAGCAACAAATATATTGCCTTCGGATCTGTGATAGAAGGTGTACCCAACTGTTTCCTTTGGCTACCCTATGAAGACGCACTTCTCCGATTTGGGTTCGAGCTTATCAGGTTGAAGCTTTTTCACATAAGCATCACAGCCCCTAACTTTAAGAAACGGCAACTTTGGTTTCTTGCCAAACCACAGTTGATAAGGCGTCGTCTCAACGGATTTTGATGGTGCCCTATTTAAAGTGAATGCAGCCATCTCTAAAGCATAACCCCAAAACAATAGTGGTAAATCAATAAGAGACATCATAATTCGCACCATTACCTAATAAAGTATGGTTACGACGTTCGGACACACCATTACGCTGTGGTGTTCCAGATGGCATGAGTTGTGAAACTATTCCACATTGTTTCAAATGAAGACCAAACTCGTAAATCAAATATTCACCTCCACAATCAGATCGTAGAAACTTTATTTTCTTGTTACGATGATTTTCCACTTCACTCTGAAATTCTTTGAACTTTTCAAACATTTCAGACTTATGCTTCATTAAGTAGATATACCCATATCTGCTCAAATCATCTGTGAAGGTAAGAAAATAATGATACCCGCCACGAGCCTCAACACTCATTGGACCGCATACATCTGTATGTATTATTTCCAATAAGTCAATAGCTCGTTCCATTGTTCCGGAGAACGGAGTTTTAGTCATATTGCCCAAGAGGCATGGTTCGCAAGCACCAAGTGATTCACAATAAAGTGATTCCAAAAGCCCATCAGCATGGAGTTTCATCATGCGCTTTACACCAATATGACCTAAATGGCAGTGCCACAAATAAGTTGCACTATCATTATCAACTTTGCATCTTTTGGCTTCAATATTATGAACATGTGTATCACCATGATCGAGATTCAACAAAAATGGACCAATTAACAAGGGTGCACGACCATAAAATATATTACTCACATAAATAGAACAACCATTATTCTCTGATTTAAATGAATAACCGTCTCGCAACAAACAAGATCCAGATATAATGTTCATGCTCAACACTAGCACCAAATAACAATTATTCAGGTCTAAAACTAATCCCGAAGGTAGATGTAGAGGTAGCGTGCCGATGGCGACCACATCGACCTTGGAACCATTTCCGACGTGCATCATCACCTCGTCCTTAGCCAATCTTCGTTTAATCCGTAGCCCCTCTTTCGAGTTGCAAATATGAGCAAGAGAACTAGTACCAAATACCCAGCGCTACTACGAGCATTAGTAAGGTACACATCAATAACATGTATGTCAAATATTCCTTTCACTTTTCCATCCTTCTTATCCGCCAAATACTTGGGGCAGTTTCGCTTCAAGTGGCCAGTCCCTTTGCAGTAGAAGCACTCAGTTTCAGGCTTAGGTCCAGACTTGGGCTTCTTCCCGGGAGTATAAGCTTGCTTGCTATTCTTCTTGAAGTTCCCCTTCTTCCCTTTGCCCTTTTTTGTGAAACTAGTGGTCTTGTTGACCATCAACACTTGATGCTCCTTCTTGATTTCTACCTCTGCAGCCTTTAGCATTGCGAAGAGCTCGGGAATTGTTTTCGTCATCCCTTGCATATTATAGTTCATCAGGAAGCCTTTGTAGCTTTGTGGAAGTGATTGAAGAACTCTGTCAATGACACTATCATCAGGAAGATTAACTCCTAGCTGAGTCAAGTGGTTATGGTACCCAGACATTCTGAGTATGTGTTCACTGACAGAACTATTCTCCTCCATTTTGCAGCTATAGAACTTGTTGGAGACTTCATATCTCTCTACTCGGGCATTTGCTTGAAATATTAACTTCAACTCTTGGTACATCTCATATGCTCCATGACGTTCAAAATGTCTTTGAAGTCCCAATTCTAAGACGTAAAGCATGGCACACTGAACTATCGAGTGGTCATCAACATGCGTCTGCTAGGCCTTCACAATGTGTGCAGTTGCTGGCGCAGGTGGTACACCTAGCGGTGCTTCTAGGACGTAATTCTTCTGTGCAGCAATGAGGATAATCCTCAAGTTACGGACACAGTTCATGTAATTGCTACCATCATCTTCAACTTAGCTTTCTCTAGGAACGCATTAAAATTCAAAGGAAGGATAGCACGGGCCATTGATGTACAACAACGTAGACATGCAAAAAACTATAAGGACTAAGTTCATGATAAATTAAAGCAATTTAATCATATTACTTAAGAACTCCCACTTAAATAGACATCCCTCTAGTCATATAAATGATCACGTGATCCAAATAACCTAAACCATGTATTATCATCAGGTGAGATGGAGTAGTTTTCAATGGTGAACATCACTATGTTGATCATATCTACTATATGATTCATGTTTGACCTTTCGGTCTCAGTGTTCCGAGGCCATATCTGCATATGCTAGGCTCGTCAAGTTTAACCCGAGTATTCTGCACGTGCAAAACTGGCTTGCACCCGTTGTATGTGAACGTAGAGCTTATCACACCCGATCATCACGTGGTGTCTCGGCACGATGAACTGTAGCAACATTGCATACTCAGGGAGAACACTTATACCTTGACATTTAGTAAGGATCATCTTATAATGCTACCGCCGTACTAAGCAAAATAAGATGCATAAAAAGATAAACATCACATGCAACCAAAATATTTGACATGATATGGCCATCATCATCTTGTGCTCATGATCTCCATCACCGAAGCATCTTCATGATCTCGAACGTCACTGTCTTGACACCTTGATCTCCATCGTAGAATCTTTGTCGTCTCGCCAACTATTGCTACTACGACTATCGCTACCGCTTAGTGATAAAGTAAAGCAATTACATGGTGTCGTGGAATTGTCACGGAAGATGTCCTGGTGTGAGGACTTAGTCGTGAGGCCAACGCATCCATGTGTTAGGTTGAGAGGGGTTGATCGGAATCGAGAGATGCAACACACAAGACAAGGATTTAGATAGCTTCAAGCCCTGGGAAACATCATCCGGTAATAAACCTGCATGATGTTTGTGGCTAGGTCTTATTATGCTCATGAGGGAGACGCCGCATAACTGGCTCTCCTCTAGTTGTGTCTAGCCTTAACCATTATTTTCCTTCTTCTCTTGGGGTGCCCTGCCCCTCCTTATATAAGTTGAAGGGGCGGGTTACATATGGAGTCCTATTAGGATTAGGACTAGTCTATTACAAGTGGAGTCCTAGTCTTGCTTCCTTTGTAAGGGAATATTCCTTACGCTTTCCTCTTAAGCCAGCCCATCATAACATAAGCCAGCCTTCTGGGCCTTGGGCCTAGTCTTCTATCTTACCCGTCGTTAGAACCATTATTGTGTCGCCAGGCTCGTGAGTCGTTAGACCAGTGAGTAGCCAGACTCGTGAGTCTCCAATCCTCCGGCGGGTTACCAATAAAACGACAAGTCCGGCCGGGTCATACCGCGGGGTATATCCCCGACATTTGCCCCCAGTTTAATTTGGATTTATCCATGTTAAACTGATCCTGTAAAATAAACACAAGAACAAACTTGATAGGTTGTGCTTTGGGTTAAATATTTTCCTGAACCGGCTCCTGATCATCCTTAAGTCCTTGTCATTTCCTCCTGGCTGCGCATTCATGATCTCATAGCAAATCTCCTTTAGCAGATGTGTTCAAACATTACCAATGCAAAAAATTCGGGCACTTCTTCTAAAAATTCTGGGTCGATAGGCCAGCTTCATAATCAACTTGCTGATATTGGCTCTTGCAGAAAAATATTATAAGAAATAATCCATTTGAGTCGGCCTTCAATGCTCTGACTTTGATAAAAATATTGGCCTTTGAAATATTCAACTGATATTCAGCCGGCTTAAAGATGTAGATCTTGCCGGTTTATCATTGCCAAATATCCGGTTTGTAAATATTGATAGCACCGAGTCATAATTGTTGTTGATGTCGGGTCATGATTGTTGCAGACACTGGGTTAATCTGGTCTGCTAAAAACTGAGAATTTGAAGATTTTTCTCCCTTATATGCATATCACCTGTAGCCCCCAAGTGTCGGGTTTTCATGCTTGCAGCAACTTGGGACTTGTAATTGCCTTATGCTCATAAAAAACTTCAACCAATGTGCCCCCAAGGGTTGGGTCATTATACAATAATGAGCAGGGACTTTTGTATATAATTCATTGATAATAACATCATATGATGTAATCTCCACCATGGGGCTTGAACCCACGTCCACAAGGTTAAGAGCTTTTTACTCTACCAACTGAGTAGTGGACCTTCTCAATATAATGGATTAAGGCTTGTGTACCTTGAGGTTTTGATAGGAGAAATTAGTAGCCCCCAAGGGCGGGCTCATTACAATGGGATGAGTCGGGTCTTCAATAAGTTGGGCAAAAAATGACTTTGCATTAGCCCCCAAGTGCCATGGTGCATGCTGGCAGTGACATGGGACTTGCATATTTGGTGTAATCTCAATCTGAATAGGGATAATTAGACTTATGCCCCTAGTTGTGTCCCACTCGTCTGTTTTACACCTAATTCCCAAAAGTCACCGGTTCTGTCCAAGTCACTTTGCTCCTCTTATGCTTTTGCCCTTTGACTGTTTGACCGTTAGTTCGAAAACTTCATAACTAATTCATACTAAATAAGAATAATGCAAATAAGATACCAAAATGTTCAGAAAAACATCACATATATGTCAGTGTCATTTGCATTCATGAAAAAAGTGTTGGAAACTGCCCATCCGAGTTTTAGCTCTTATGCTACCACCATGAATAGTAAAATCTAAAAAAGTTCAAAATAATTCAAAAAATTTGGTGGCAAAGAATGACAAATGTTTTAAGTGCCTGCCAAGTTTCATCAGGGAATGACATTCGTGGGTGCCACGGCAAAAAAAAACAATCAACACTCCAAAATAGACTATTTTCTTGCCACGACTTCCACGAATGTCGCTCCCTAATGAAACTTGGCAGGCACTTAGAACATATGTCGTTCTTTGCCACCATATTTTTTTGAATTTTTTGAATTTTTTTAGAGTTTATTATTCATGGTGGTAACAAAAGAGCTAAAACTTGGATGTGCACTTTCCAACACTTTTTTCATGAATGCAAATGACACTGACATATAGGTGATGTTTTTCTGAACATTTTGGTACCTTATTTGCATTTTTCTGATTTAGTATGAATTAGTTATGTAGTTTTCAAACTGACAGTCAAACGATCAAAGGGCAAAAGCATAAGAGGAGCAAAGTGACTTGGACAGAACCGGTGACTTTTGGGAATTAGGGGTAAAATAGACGAGTGGGACACAACTAGGGGCATAAATCTAATTATCCCACTGAATAATGTAACCCCCAAGTGCCGGGTCGTAAGCCTACAGCGACTCGGGACTATTTTATCCCAATAAATCATATCCATTGATAAAATAATAGACATTGCGCCAAAGCGACTTTGAATACCTTAACTGTTGACAAGTAAATCCGGAGTTTAAATACCCGGCGGCTCTTGGCCGATGGCGATTTAATACGCCTCCATTGTAAGACGGAATTTTTATAACCCGGCGGCTTATAGCCTTTGAGAAAATCCAAAACAAATAAGCATTTATATAAGTCATAGTTCTACAAATCCTGCACAGAGTTTAAACAACATATGCCCTGGTGACTTAACGTCAAAAGGGCCGTCTTAAACTTAATCATGTACAAACAATATCATACCTGTGATATTGAATCGTACTGTTGGCTTATGATACCTGTGCAGTAAGGGTGATAACCCAATCTTTAGAAGCCAAAACTTCCAAAAAGCGAGGCTTCTTATTCGAATACGATCAGTAAGCCAGACCAAAAGGGGTTAAGCTATGATTCTAATACGATCAGTAAGCCCCCTATTGGGTTTGGCATTGCGCCGATCAAGAGGGCACCGACAGCTATGTTCTCTTTGGTTCGAATACAACCTATGTTTGAACAGGAAGGCCCCAAATGACCTTGAGACTTTTTTAATGACTCTGATTCGAATACGATCAAAGTCGGACCAAATAGGGTTAAGCTATGATTCGATTACGATCAAGAAGCCCCCTAGTGGCCTTGGTATTGCACCGATCAAGAGGGTACCGACAGCTATGTTCTCTTTGGTTCGAATACGACCTATGTTTGAACAGGAAGCCCCCAAATGACCTTTGAAGCAGGGTACCTATGTTTGAGTTGTGCTTTGCAACAGACTCTCTTTGGTCCCTTTAATATTTTCTGAGAACTCGAGCTTTGCGAGAGATAAATTCTTCTTGAACCGGATTTTTAAACCGGATATTGAGAGCTTCAAAGCCTTGTGCGAGACAGATTTCTCTTGAACCGGATTTTGAACCGGCATTCTTCATTTTGAGCCGGAAATTTTTCTGACAGCCTTTAAATTTTTCATCAGTATAACAGTAGCCTCCGAGACCGGGTTATCTTCCCTCCACTGATCCGGAGTTATAGAATCTGCTTTTAATTGACCGTAGCATAAGAGGTATGTCCTTTGCGTTTGATAACGCGGTGTAAATCCACTTTTGCAATGAAAATTTTTTCTGCACGAGAGATATCACAGGCAAGAGTAATTGTTCTCAAATGACTTAATATGTACTTAAAAACTAGATAAGGCAGATTACACCTGGAATTTTCCTCGAGCGTCTCAACCAGTGAAGAATTACTGTAAGAAAAAAAAACCGGGCGTGGCATTATAAGCCGGCGCGGATGGGCGAGTCGGCCGTGGTGTTTAAGCCAGCGCGGACGGGCGAGTCAATCGCAGGCGCGGTAAGCCGCACGGATGGGCGAGTCAGCCGCGTCAGATGCTGGCGCATGATAATGGTGGCGCGAGCTATACCTCGATGACATGGCCATCGCTCTTGCAGTGGAAAATCGTCCTGCATAAACAATATTGCAGACCAAGGCAAAGATAAACTGCTATTTGACAAAAATAATATGTGCTAATAAAACAAACTTGGATATCACCTGATTTGACGGATGATCCGTTCATCGCGACAGAGGCGGCTCAGGCAGATAGGTGACTCAATATAGTCCCGGCGGTTCAGGCAAACCGGTGACTCCCGGCGCCTCAACACGGCGGCAGTGGCCACAGGGCGGCTCAAGGTCGCAGTAGCACGGCGACTCATTGCAAGGATGAGACGGCGAGGGAGGCGCACGATAAGGCGGGGCGACTCGGAGCAGCGCGAGGGTGTGACAGCATCAGTGTCAGACCACGGAGCAGCTTGGAAGTGAGCGGCAGCAGCCAGTAGTGGTGAGCCATGGCCGCACCCAACGTAGATGGCAAGGCGGAGGCGGCTCAGGATGTGGTGGAAGTGGACCGTGCGGCTCGGCGAGTCAAAACCGGACGTCTTGAGCAGTGTTGTAGCAGAAGCGTAGGTCGGCGACGGTGGCTCAGGCGACTCGTCGCGAGGGCGGCAGAAGTGATCGACACTGGACCACGCGTAGTGGAGGCGGTTCAGAGCAGCGATGGCGGCTCAGCGCGGATGGAGCAAGGTTGCAGCTGCGAGGAACACCGCGGACGTACGGCTTCAAGCATGTAGAAAAACAAAGCGGAGGCAAGGCGTCCACAGCGACGGCCTGGCCGGCTTAGCAACGGCTGCTCAAGGCTACTCGGCGAAGACTCGGGCAGCGGAGGTGGAGACTGTTGACCCATCGTGCAGTGGTCCTGGCAGGGTCATCTTTCGATGCCGCGGGGGTGCAAGCCAGCAGAACGCCCGATAGAGGCAAGGCGCTGCAGCGGCTCATCGGTGCAAGTACGTGGAAAATCGCGGAGGGAAGGCGGCAGCTGCGGAGGTGGCAGCTTGTGGTGAAGGCAGGCCCGCAGCGGCGGCTTGATGGGTTGAGGTGGGGCGGCTCTTCGACGGCACATCGACATGGAGAGGCGGCTCGGCACCGCGATGGAGAAAACGGCCTGCTGATATGGACGACTTCAGCAGATGTAGGGGCGCTCGGGGCAGTTCGGCGAGCTGGTAGTGAAGGTGACTCGACGGTGGCTCGGGGCCGTGAGAGCGGCTGAGGAAGGACGCAATCAACGCAAGGGTGGACTATAGACTCTCTGGCAGTAGAAGCGGTTGCGCAAGGCCATGGCTGCAGAGACAGCGGCTTGAGACCACACGACTCGAAAGCAGATTGGCTAGGCAAAGTGCGGACCACAACGGTAGAGGAGAAATCCGGGTCAACATCCAAGTCCTTCTCCGGGTCTTTTTTCCTTCGGACTACTTGCGTACTAGCAACAACTAGTACCATGATGAATTGTCTGACTCCCCATGTAATAGCAGTTTTGGGCCAATAAAATATTTGGAGTTGTGGATCAACTTGGCCATCACGTGGAAAAGTATTAATTGAAGTAGTACGACTGTTGTTGTTGGCTCGTATGAACAGATGTGTCTTCCCGTTGTTTTGCAAGCTTCACGTCGGCTGGAGGAAAACAAAGATTCCAGCGACTTAACCACAGTTCGGAAGTATACGTCTCGTGTCCGAGAAGGAAAAACTGACGGTGTTTAATCATGACTCTGATCTTAATACGATAAATATTACCGGCTCCGCTCGAGGTTGTGCGAACCCAAGTTACCCTGCGTGATTATTCCACGCCGGCTCTTCTTTATCACAAAAGAAATTGTGGGATTCTCGATCCTGGAAGGATCCCTCCAAGAACTCATCACCACCGTGGGCGCCAACTGTCGTGGAGTTGTCACGGCAGATGTCCTGGTGTGAGGACTTAGTCGTGAGGCCGACGCATCCATGTGGTAGCTTGAGAGGGGTTGATCGGAATCGAGAGACGCAACACATAAGACAAGGATTTAGACAGCTTCGGGCCCCAGGAAACATCATCCGGTGATAGCCCTACATGCTGTTTGTGGCTAGGTCTTATTATGCTCATGAGGGAGACGCTGCATAACCGGCTCTCCTCTAGTTGTGTCTAGCCTTAACCATTATTTTCCTCCTTCTCTTGGGGTGCTCTGCCCCTCCTTATATAAGTTGAAGGGGCGGGTTACATGTGGAGTCCTATTAGGATTAGGACTAGTCTATTACAAGTGGAGTCCTAGTCTTGCTTTCTTTGTAAGGGAATATTCCATACGCTTTCCTCTTAAGCTGGCCCATCATAACATAAGCCAGCCTTCTGGGTCTTGGGCCTAGTCTTCTATCTGACCTGCCGTCGAAACCATTATTGTGTCGCCAGGCTCGTGAGTCATCAGACCAGTGAGTCGCCAGACTCATGAGCGTCAATCCTCCGGTGGGTTACCAATGAAACGCCAAGTCCGGCCGGGTCATACTTTCGGCCGGGTCATACCGCGGGGTATATCCCCGACACATGGCGATTGCATTGCATATAATAAAGCAACAACCATATGGCTCCTGCCAGTTGCCAATAAATCTGTTACAAAACATGATCATCTCATACAACAATTTATATCTCATCATGTCTTGACCATATCACATCACAACAAGCCCTGCAAAAACAAGTTAGACGTCCTCTGCTTTGTTGTTGCAAGTTTTACATGGCTGCTACGGGCTTCTAGCGAGAACCGTTCTTACCTACGCATCAAAACCACAATGATTTTTCGTCAAGTGTGTTCTTTTAACCTTCAACAAGGACCGGCCGTAGTCAAACTCGATTCAACTAAAGTTGGAGAAACAGACACCCGCCAGCCACCTATGTGCAAAAGCACGTCAGTAGAACTAGTCTCATGAATGCGGTCATGTAATGTCGGTCCGGGCCGCTTCAGCCAACAATACCGCTGAATCAAAGTAAGACGTGGGTGGTGAGCAGTATGACTATTATCGCCAACAACACTTTCTGTTCTACTCGTGCATAAAACATCTACGCATAGACCTGGCTCTGATACCACTATTGGGGAACGTAGTAATTCAAAGTTTTCCTGCAATCATGCAAGATCTATCTAGGAGATGCATAGCAATGAGATGGGAGAGTGTGTCCATGTACCCTCATAGACCGAAAGCGAAAGCGTTTGGTAACACGGTTGATGGAGTTGAACATCTTCACGATCCAACCAATCCAAGTACCGAACGTACGGCACCTCCGTGTTCAGCACGCGTTCAGCATGATGACGTCCCTCGAGCTCTTGATCCAGTTGAGGACGAGGGAGAGTTCCATCGGCATGACGGCATGGCGATGGTGTTGATGATGTTACCGCCATAGGGCTTCTCCTAAGCACTACGACGATATGACCGAGATGTTAAACTGTTGAGGGGGGCACCGCACATGGCTAAGAGAATAACTGTTATGCTTTGGGGTGTCCCCTGCCCCTGTATATAAAGGAGGAGAGGGGGAGGCCGGCCAGCCCTGTAGGACGCGCTAAGAGGGAGGAGTCCTACTAGGACTCCAAGTCCTAATAGGATTCCACTTGGTGGAAGGGGGAAGGAAGGAAGGGAGAGGGAGAGGGAAAGGGGGGCCGTGCCCCCTCCTCTTGTCCTATTCGGACTCCCCACGGGAGGGGCGCATGCCTACCCTATGTGGGCTGTCCTCTCTCTCCCCTATGGCCCATGTTGGCCCATTGCTTCCCCATGGGGTTCCGGTAACCCCTCCGGCACTCTGTTTTTACCCGAAACCACTCGGAACTCTTTCGGTGTCCGGATAACATAGTCCAATATATCAATCTTTATGTCTCGGCCATTTCGAGACTCCTCGCCATGTCCGTTATCTCATCTGGGACTCCAAACAAACTTTGGTCATCAAAAACACATAACTCATAATACAAATCGTCATTGAATGTTAAGCGTGTGGACCCTACGGGTTCGAGAACTATGTAGACATGATCGAGACAAATCTCCGATCAATAACCAATAGCGGAACCTGGATGCTCATATTGGCTCCCACATATTCTACATATATATTTATTGGTCAAACCGCATAACAACATACGTTGTTCCCTTTGTCATCGGTATGTTACTTGCCCGAGATTCGATTGTCGGTATCATCATACCTAGTTCAATCTCGTTACCCGCAAGACTCTTTACTCGTTCGGTAATACTTCATCCCGCAACTAACTCATTAGTCACATTGCTTGCAAGGCTTATAGTGATGAGCATTACCGAGAGGGCCCAGAGATACCTCTCTAAAACACGGAGTGACAAATCCTAATCTCGATCTATGCCAACCCAACAAACACCTTCGGAGACACCTGTAGAGCATCTTTATAATCACCCAGTTATGTTGTGACGTTTGATAGCACACAAGGTGTTCCTCCGGTATTCGGGAGTTGCATAATCTCATAGTCTGAGGAACATGTATAAGTCATGAAGAAAGCAGTAGCAATGAAACTGTAACGATCGTAATGCTAAGCTAACGAATGGGTCTTGTCAATCACATCATTCTCCTAATGATGTGACCCCATTCATCAAATGACAACACATGTCTATGGTTAGGAAACATAACCATCTTTGATTAACGAGCTAGTCAAGTAGAGGCATACTAGGGACACTTTGTCTATGTATTCACACATGTATTAAGTTTCCGGTTAATATAATTCTAGTATGAATAATAAACATTTATCATGATATAAGGAAATATAAATAACAACTTTATTATTGCCTCTAGGGCATATTTCCTTCATACAAGAGCGCATCAACATGGACGTGAGTGCCCGAATCAACTACCTCAAGATGATGCATGAAGATACAGGGCACACCATCGAGCGCCAAGTACAAAAACTCGCGACCAAGCTCAACATTGACAAGCAACCCATGGAATTCAACATTGGAGATCTTGTATGGCTACACCTTCGCGAGGAACGCTTCCCCAGTGAACGCAAGTCCAAACTTCTACCATGAGCCGATGCACCCTTTAGTGTGCTTGAACGCTACAACAACAATGCCTACAAGGTCGACATCCCACATGACAAGTACTATGTGAGCAACATATTCAACGTCAAAGATCTCTCTCCCTACCATGGTGATGAGGATTTTGATGCGAGGTCGGATCTTTCCTGGGGGGAGATGATGCAGAGCATCCTATGCTCATCCCCATGGACCTACCATAGTCTCAACAAGTGCCAAGAGGACCTATGACACGAGCACGAGCTAGAGCTCTCAAGACCGAGGTGTCATCTCTCCTTAATGAGCTTCCATATGAATCATGTGAGACATGGCTACTACCTCAAACGGAAATGCTATGTGTGCTCGGGTACCTAGAAGACCCTCTCGGAGATGCTCATGAAGACGGACAAGTCCCCAAGTTCAAGGATGAGGAGAACCATTGGAAGGAGTCAAGAATAGCTCCCAGGAACCGGACATCCAGCCAGGACCCCGGACATCCGGCCCCTGGAGGTGTCGCCAACCACAATGGCCTAACAGCCAAGGCTACAAGGCACGAACATCCAGTCTCCTGCCCGAACATCCGCCCCCGGCCCAGAAATCTGGCGTTCAGCCCGGACATCCGGACAAGCCCATCCAGAGAGCAGAAGGACATGCCCATCAGCCCGGACATCCAGCTCTTCCTGAGCCGCCGGACATCCGGCCTCCCGCTAAGGGAGTCCTGGATTAAGGGGTCCTCTGGCAGGCGGACTATATACATGGGCCGGACTATTGGGCTATGAAGATACAAGACAAAAGACTTCTTCCCGTGTCCGGATGGGACTCTCCTTTGCATGGAAGGCAAGCTTGGCGATTCGGATATTTAGATTCCTTTCTTTGAACCGACTATGTACAACCCTAGTCCCCTCCGGTGTCTATATAAACTGGAGGGTTTCGTCCATAGGGCACAATCATAATCCCATAGGCTAGACTTCTAGAGTTTAGCCATTACGATCTCGTGGTAGATCAACTCTTGTAATACTCATGTTCATCAAGATCAATCAAGCAGGAAGTAGGGTATTACCTCCATAGAGAGGGCTCGAACCTGGGTAAACATCGTGTCCCCCGTCTCCTGTTACCATCGACCTTAGACGCACAGTTCGGGACCCCCTACCCGAGATCCGCCGGTTTTGACACCGACATTGGTGCTTTCATTGAGAGTTCCGCTGCGTCATCACCAAAAGGTTTGATGGCTCCATCAATCATCTACAACAATTCAGTCCTGGGGGAGATTTTCCTCCCTGAACAGATCTTCGTATTCGGTGGCTTCGCACTGCAGACCAACTCGCTTGGCCACCTGGAGCAAATCGACAGCTACGCCCCCGACCATCGGGTCAGATTCGGAAGCTTGAATTATGTGGTCGATATCCGCAGAGACTTGATCTTCGAAGGATTCAAGACCATGACGGTCGCTCCCTATCACCACGATGAACGTGACCTAAATCTGTCATCGGGCCATGCTCAGGAGATAGTACTTATAACCGCTCTAGCCCTAGATCCGGAGCAGATCGCGCCATCCGAGGACGGGACACTCAACCCCGCCACGAAAGCCGCAGACTCAGCGGCAATAGAGCCGCACATAGATCCAACCTCAAGTGAGCCATGTGTCATCGGAACATCAGATTCGTCTCCGGCCATAGGTTCCGAACCGTGTGCATCCGTGCCCATCGAACCTGATCGGGCATCGATCGTTGAGTTCAGCTCTGCGAACATCTTCCGGCACTCGCCTTTTGGTGATGTGCTGAACTCATTAAGAGCCCTCTCCTTATCAGGAGAATCTCAACCAAACTATATCCGGTTCGAATTGGAAGCTGAGGGCGGAGAATTTTGCTTCCCACCCACCACCCACTACATAGCCACTGTCGAAGACTTAACCGACATGCTCAATTATGGCTCCGAAGACATCGACGGTATGGACGACGATATCGGAGAAGAGCAGGCACAAAAACCACCACCCATAGGGCGGTGGACGGCTACATCCTCATACGATATATACATGGTGGACACACTCAAAGAGAAGGAGGCCGACGGCGATAAGGATATGTCTGTCGACAAACCTCCCAACCGTCGGCGTCAGAGACGCCGATCTCGATCCGGCAATGGGAAAAACAGCAACATTGTCACGGACGACGGTGATAATGCGGAGCAAGGTGAGGACCCCGCAGACCCAGCGTTGGAGCAGGACATGCGAAAGGATGGCGAGCACAGTCCGGGGATGCTGTCTGGCCACAGCGATGCCGAAGATAGCAATTATCAACCTATCTCCAAAGAGGAGATCAGCCTGGGCATGAATTCGTTGTCCTAGGAGAACCCATAGAGCAAGAATGCCTCCATCAAAGGCTTATCGCCACTGCAAGGAGCTTGAAGAAGCAGAAGCAGTGGCTTAAAGCCGCACAAGCTACGCTCAATGACGGGTGGAACGAAGTGCTAGATGCTGAGGAAAAATATGGCTGCAATCGCCAAACAAGGGTCTATCCTAAGCGTAAACTGCTGCCCGAATTCGACGAAGAGGGTATTGCGCCAATACTGCCAAAAAACAATACGGCCAACAAGCTGGACCGACCACCTCATGGTCGAGACAGAGCGGCTAGCAATGCCGTACACAAGCCCGCACCCCTCCCCGTAAAGAAAGGGAGGTTGCGGCCCAGGACCATAAACACGATCTACGAGAGGACCTGGACAAAAAGGTTGGTAAAGCCAAATCCATCTACGGATCTAGGGACCGTGCCCCCACACGGGATTATGGCTATCAAGCCAAATATGCCGGTCATATACCAGTTCGAAATCGATACCGAACATCACAACCGTCGAACCCACTCCACGACACAGTCAAATATAGGGGTGCTTGCTACCTCTTGAGCACTGCGTTGGTTTTCCTCTAAGAGGAAAGGGTGATGCAACAAAGTAGCTTAAGTATTTCCCTCAGTTTTTGAGGACCAAGGTATCAATCCAGTAGGAGGCTCCTCAAAACTCCCACACACCTACACAAACAAATAAGAACCTCACAACCAACGCAATAAAGGGTTGTCAATCCCTTCACCGTAACTTGCGAAAAGTGAGATCTGATAGAGATAATATGATAAGATAAATATTTTTGGTATTTTTATGATATAGATTGGAAAAGTAAAGATGCAAATAAAAGTAGATGGTAAACTTATATGATAAAAGATAGACCCAGGGGCCATAGGTTTCACTAGTGGCTTCTCTCAAGATAGCATAAGTATTACGGTGGGTGAACAAATTAGTGTCGAGCAATTGATAGCAAAGCGCATAGTTATGAGATTATCTAGGCATGATCATGTATATAGGCATCATGTCAGTGACAAGTAGATCGAAATGATTCTGCATCTACTACTATTACTCCACACATCAACTGACTCCTGCCTGCATCTAGAGTATTAAGTTCATGATGAACAGAGTAATGCATTAAGAAAGATGACATGATGTAGAGGGATAAACTCATGCAATATGACATAAACCCCGTCTTTTTATCCTCGATGGCAACAATACAATACATGCCTTGCTGCCACTGCTGCCACTGGGAAAGGACACCGCAAGATTGAACCCAAAGCTAAGCACTTCTCCCATTGCAAGAAAGGTCAATCTAGTAGGCCAAACCAAACTGATAATTCGAAGAGACTTGCAAACATAACTTAATCACACATAAAAGAATTCAAAGGAGATTCAAATATTTCTCATAGATAAACTTGATCATAAACCCACAATTCATCGGATCTCGACAAACACACCGCAAAAAGAGTTACATCGAATAGATCTCCAAGAAGATCGAGGAGAACTTGGTATTGAGATTCAAAGAGAGAGAGAAGAAGAAGCCATCTAGCTAATAACTATGGACCCAAAGGTCTGTGGTAAACTACTCACAACTCATAGGAGAGGCCTTGGAGATGATGTAGAGGCCCTCCATGGTCGATTCCCCCTCCGGCGGAGCGCCGGCGAAGGCTCCAAGATGGGATCTCGCGGATACAGAAGGTTGCGACGGTGGAAATAGTTTTTCGTGGTGCTCCCCGATGTTTTCAGGGTACGGGAGTATACATAGGAGGAAGTAGGTCGGTTGATGCTCGAGGGGCCCACGAGGGTGGGGGGCGCGTCGGGCACCCTCGTGGCCGCCTCGTTTGTTACTTGACGTCCACTCCAAGTCCCCTGGATTGCGTTTGTTCCAAAAAGATTGCTCCCGAAGGTTTCATTCCGTTTGGACTCCTTTTGATATTCCTTTCCTTCGAAACACTGAAATAGGCAAAAAAAACAGCAATTCGGGCTGGGCCTCCGGTTAGTAGGTTAGTCCCAAAAATGATATAAAAGTGTAGATTAAAGCCCATAAACATCCAAAACGGGTAATATAATAGCATGGAACAATCAAAAAATATAGATACGTTGGAGACGTATCAAGCATCCCCAAGCTTAATTCCTGCTTGTCCTCGAGTAGGTAAATGATAAAAACATAATTTTTGATGTGGAATGCTACCTAGCATAATTCTCAATGTAATTTTCTTTATTGTGGCATGTTTGTTCAGATCCAAATGATTCAAGATAAAATTTCATAGAACATAAAAACAGTAATACTTCAAGCATACTAACAAGTAATTAAGTCTTATCAAAATAGCATAGCCAAAGAAAGCTCATCCCTACAAAATCATATAGTTAGGCCATGCTTCATTTTCATTACACAAAATACTCCCATCATGCACAACCCCGGTTTCAGCCAAGCAATTGGTTCATACTTTTTAACGCGCCTCAGCTTTTTCAACTCTTACGCAATACATGAGCGCAAGCCATGGACATAGCACTATATGTGGTATGGTGGTGGTTGTGAAGACAAAAAGGGAGAAGATAGTCTCACATCAACTAGGCGTATCAACGGGCTATGGAGATTCCCATTAATAGATATCAATGTGAGCGAGTAGGGATTTCCATGCAACAGATGCACTAGAGCTATAAATGTATGAAAGCTCAACAAAAGAAACTAAGTGGGTGTGCATCCAACCTGCTTGCTCATGAAGACCTAGGGCAATTTGAGGAAGCCCATCATTGGAATATACAAGACAAGTTCTATAATGAAAAATTCCCACTAGTATATGAAAGTGACAACATAAGAGACTCTCTATCATGAAGATCATGGTGCTATTTTGAAGCACAAGTGTGGAAAAGAGATAGTAGCATTGTCCCTCCTCTATTTTCTCTCATTTTTTTATTTGGTGGGCTTCTTTGGCCTCTTTTTTTATATGGGCTTCTTTGGCCTCTATTTTTTTTTATGAAGTCCGAAGTATCCTCCCGACTTGTGGGGGAATCATAGTCTTCATCATCCTTTCCTCACTTGGGACAATGCTCTAATAATGAAGATCATCACACTTTTATTGATTTACAACTCAAAAATTACAACTCAATACTTAGAACAAAATATGACTCTATGTGAATGCCTCCGGCGGTGTGCCGGGATATGTAATGAATCAAGAGTGACATGTATGAAAAATTATGAAGGTGGCCTTGCCACAAATACGATGTCGACTACATGATCATGCAAAGAGCAATATGACAATGATGGAGTGTGTCATAATAAACGGAACCGTGGAGAGTTGCATGGCAATATATCTCAGAATGGCTATGGAAATGCCATAATAGGTAGGTATGGTGGCTGTTTTGAGGAAGGTAAATAATGGGTGCATGATACCGGCGAAGGTTGCACAGCATAATAAAGGCTAGCAAAGTGGAAGGGTGAGTGTGCATATATCCATGGACTCACCTTAGTCATAAAGAACTCATATACTTATTGCAAAAGTCTACTTGCCCTCGAAGCAAAGTACTACTATGCATGCTCCTAGGGGAAGGGTTGGTAGGAGTTAACCATCGTGCGATCCTGACCTCCACTCATAAGGAAGACAATTAAAAGAGCACCCTATGCAACAAATTTGTCACACAACTTTTACCATACGTGCATGCTACGGGACTTGCCAACCTCAACACAAGTATTTCTCAATTTCATAATTACCCAACTAGCATGACTCTAACATTACTACCTTTATATCTCAAAACAATTATCAAGCATCAAGTTGATCCTACTGTTTAATGCACTTTCTATGATAGTTTTTATTATACCCAACTTGGATGCTCATCATTCTAGGACCAAA
This sequence comes from Triticum timopheevii, assembly GCA_963921465.1. Classification (NCBI taxonomy): domain Eukaryota; kingdom Viridiplantae; phylum Streptophyta; class Magnoliopsida; order Poales; family Poaceae; genus Triticum; species Triticum timopheevii. The sequence continues at coordinate 334,722,730 of OY997266.1, read as the reverse complement.
TTTATAACCATAGCAAATACCATGCTGTTCTAAAAGACTCTCAAAATAATATAAGTGAAGCATGAGAGATCAACAATTTGTTCAAAATAAAGCCACTGCCGTGCTCTAGAAAATATAAGTGAAGCACATAGAGCAAAACTATCTAGCTCAAAAGATATAAGTGAAGCACATAGAGTATTCTAATAAATTCTAAATCATGTGGGTTTCTCCCAAAAGGTGTGTACAGCAAGGATGATTGTGGAAATATAAAAAGCAAAGACTCGTATCATACAGGACGCTCCAAGCAAAACACATATCATGTGGCGAATAAAAATATAGCTCCAAGTAAAGTTACCGATAGACGAAGATGAAAGAGGGGATGCCTTCCGGGGCATCCCCAAGCTTAGGCTTTTGGTTATCCTTGAATATCATGGGGTGACATGGGAATCCCCAAGCTTAGGCTCTTGCCACTCCTTATTCCATAGTCCATCAAATCTTTACACAAACTTGAAAACTTCACAACACAAAACTCAACAGGAAATCTCATAAGCTCCGTTAGTGCAAGAAAGAAAAACCACCACATAAGGTATTGTACTGAACTCATTCTTTATTTCTATTGGTGTTAAAGTATTCCAACTTCTCTATGGTTCATACCCCCTGATACTAGCCATAGCTCGCATCAAAATAAGCAAACAACACACGAAAAACAGAATCTGTCAAAAACAGAACAGTCTGTAGCAATCTATAACTTTAGAATACTTCTAGAACTCTAAAAATCCTAAAAATATAGGAGTCCTGGGCAACTTGTCTATTGATCTACATCAAAAAGAATCAACGCAAACTCACGTTTCTGTGATTTACTAAAATTATTTTTGTGCGTGCAGAAGTTTCTGTTTTTCAGCAGAATCAAATTAACTATCACCGTAGATTATCCTATAGGTTCTACTTGGCACAAACACTAATTAAAACATAAAAGCACATATAAACAGAAGCTAGATGAAAATTTTATTACTAAACAGAAGCAAAAAGCAAGAAAATAAAATAAAATTGGGTTACCTCCCAACAAGCGCTATTGTTTAACGACCCTAGCTAGGCATAAAAGCGAGGATAGATTTAAGTAGTGCCATCTTTGGCATTCAATTCATAAGTAGCTCGCATGATAGATTCATAAGGTAATTTAACTTTCTTTCTTGGAAAGTGTTCCATGCCTTTCATTAATGGAAATTGGAATCTAATATTCCCTTCCTTCATATCTTGCACCAATCGTTCTAAGGAAAGGTCTACCAAGAATAATAGGACATGAAATATTGCAATCTATATCAAGAACAATAAAATCTACAGGAAAATAATCCCTATTTGCAACAACAAGAACATCATTTATCCTTCCCATAGGTTTCTTAATGGTGAAATCCGCAAGGTGCAAATTTAAAGAGCAATCATCAAGATCATGGAAACCTAGAATATCACATAAAGTTTTCGGAATCGTGGAAACACTAGCACCCAAATCACACAAAGCATAGCACTCATGATCTTTAATTTTAATCTTTATAGTAGGTTCCCACTCATCATAAAGTTTTCTAGGTATAGAAACTTCCAAATTAAGTTTTTCCTCATAAGTTTGCATCAAGGCATCAACAATATGTTTGGTAAAAGCTTTATTTTGACTATAAGCATGAGGAGAATTCAACACGGATTGCAACAAGGAAATAGTATCTATTAAAGAGCAATTATCATAATTAAATTCCTTGAAATCCATAATACTGGGTTCAATGCTATTTAAAGTTTTGACCTCTCCAATCCCACTTTTACCAAACTTAGCATCAAGATCTAAAAACTCCGAATCATTGGGACGCCTTTTAACTAAAGTTGACTCATCTCCAGTCCCATCATTATCAAGATTCATATTGCAAAACAATGATTTAATAGGGGACACATCAATAACTTTTAGATCTTCATCATTATTTTCATGGAAACTAGAAGAACACGCTTTTATAAAGCAAACTTTCTTAGCACGCATCCTAGCGGTTCCTTCTTTGCACTCATCAATGGAAATTCTCATGGCTTTGAGGGACTCATTGATATCATGCTTAGGAGGAATAGATCTAAGTTTCAAAGAATCAACATCAAGCGAAAGCCTATCAACGTTCCTAGCCAAATCATCAACTTTAAGCAATTTTTCTTCAAGCAAAGCATTGAAATTCTTTTGAGAGATCATAAATTCTTTAACACTATTCTCAAAATCAGAGGGAATCTTATTAAAATTTCCATAAGAGTTGTTGTAGGAATTACCATAATTATTAGAGGAATTACTAGGGAACGGTCTAGGATTAAAGTTTCCTCTATAAGCATTGTTACCAAAATTATTCCTACCAACAAAATTCACATCCATAGATTCATTATTATTCTCAATCAAAGTAGACAAAGGCATATCATTGGGATCAATAGGAGCACTCTTAGTAGCAAACAATTTCATAAGTTCATCCATCTTTCCACTCGAAACATTAATTTCTTCTATAGCATGCACTTTTTTACTAGTAGATCTTTTGGTGTGCCATTGAGAATAATTAGCCATAATGTTGTCAAGGAGTTTAGTAGCTTCTCCTAAAGTGATTTCCATAAAAGTGCCTCCCGCGGCCGAATCTAAAAGATTTCTAGAAGCAAAATTCAATCCGGCATAAAAATTTTGTATGATCATCCATAAGTTCAAACCATGAGTAGGGTAATTGCGAATCATTAATTTCATTCTTTCCCAAGATTGGGCAACATGCTCATGATCAAGTTGTTTAAAATTCATAATATCGTTCTAAGAGAGATGATCTTAGCGGGAGGAAAATACTTAGAGATAAAATCATCTCTGCACTTATTCCATGAATCAATACTATTCTTACACAAAGACGAAAACCAAGTTTTAGCACGATCTCTAAGTGAAAACAGAAATAACTTCAATTTAACAATATCATTATCCGTATCTTTCTTCTTTTGAACATCACACAAATCAACAAAAAAAATTAGATGAGTAGCGGCATCTTCACTAGGAAGGCCGGAGAATTGATCTTTCATAACAAGATTCAGCAAAGCAGCATTGATTTCACAAGATTCAACATCATTAAGAGGAGCAATTGGAGTGCTAAGGAAATCATTATTATTGGTATTGGAAAAGTCACACAATTTGGTATTATCTTGCGCCATCGTGACAAGCAATCCAACACACAAGCAAACAAAAAGGCAAGCGAAGGAGAGAGGAGATTGGGAAAGAGAGGGCGAATAAAACGGAAAGGGTGAAGCGGGGGAGAGGAAAACGAGAGGCAAATGGCAAATAATGTAATGCGAGGGAGATGAATTTGTGATGGGTACTTGGTATGTCTTGACTTGAACGAAGACCTCCCTGGCAACGGCGCCAGAAATCCTCCTTGCTACCTCTTGAGCACTGCGTTGGTTTTCCTTGAAGAGGAAAGGGTGATGCAGTAAAGTAGCTTAAGTATTTCCCTCAGTTTTTGAGAACCAAGGTATCAATCCAGTAGGAGGCTCCTCAAAAGTCCCACGCACCTACTAAAACAAACAAGAACCTCACAACCAATGCAATAAAGGGGTTGCCAATCCCTTCATGGTAACTTGCGAAAAGTGAGATCTGATAGAGATAATATGATAAGATAAATATTTTAGGTATTTTTATGATATAGATTGGAAAAGTAAAGATGCAAATAAAAGTAGATGGAAAACTTATATGATAAAGGATAGACCCGGGGGCCATAGGTTTCACTAGTGGCTTCCCTCAAGATAGCATAAATATTACGGTGGGTGAACAAATTAGTGTCGAGCAATTGATAGCAAAGCGCATAGTTATGAGATTATCTAGGCATGATCATATATATAGGCATCATGTCAGTGACAAGTAGATCGAAACGATTCTGCATCTACTACTATTACTCCACACATCAACCGACTCCTGCCAGCATCTAGAGTATTAAGTTCATGAAGGACAGAGTAACGCATTAAGAAAGATGACATGATGTAGAGGGATAAACTCATGCAATATGACGTAAACCCCATCTTTTTATCCTCGATGGCAACAATACAATACTTGCCTTGCTTCCCCTGCTGTCACTAGGAAAGGACACCGCAAGATTGAACCCAAAGCTAAGCACTTCTCCCATGGCAAGAAAGATCAATCTAGTAGGCCAAACCAAACTGAAAATCTGAAGAGACTTGCAAAGATAACTTAATCACACAAAAAAGAATTCAGAGGAGATTCAAATATTTCTCATAGATAAACTTAATCATAAACCCACAATTCATCGGATCTCGACAAACACACTGCAAAAAGAGTTACATCAAATAGATCTCCAAGAAGATCGAGGAGAACTTGGTATTGAGATTCAAAGAGAGAGAGAAGAAGCTATCTAGCTAATAACTATGGACCCGAAGGTCTGTGGTAAACTAATCAAAACTCATAGGAGAGGCCTTGGAGATGATGTAGAGGCCCTCCATGGTCGATTCCCCCTACGGTGGAGCGTCGGCGATGGCTCCAAGATGGGATCTCGCGGATACAGAAGGTTACGGTGGTGGAAATAGTTTTGGTGGTGCTCCCTGATGTTTTCAGGGTACAGGAGTATATATAGGAGGAAGAAGTAGGTCGGTTGATGCTTGAGGGGCCCACGAGGGTGGGGGCGCACCCAACCCTAGGGGGGCGTCGGGCACCCTCGTGGCCGCCTCATTTTTTGCTTGACGTCCACTCCACGTCCCTTGGATTGTGTTTGTTCCAAAAAGATCGCTCATGAAGGTTTCATTCCATTGGGACTCCATTTGATATCCCTTTCCTTCGAAACACTGAAATAGGCAAAAAAACAGCAATTCGGGTTGGGCCTCCGGTTAGTAGGTTAGCCCCAAAAATGATATAAAAGTGTAGAGTAAAGCCCATAAACATCCAAAATGGGTAATATAATAGCATGGAACAATAACAAATTATAGATATGTTGGAAACGTATCAGTGCTGCGCACCCCCTGTGCTTCACTGATGAGGTGCTGGATCACGAATTTCCGGAAGGGTTTAAAACCGTGAACATCGAGGCATATGATGGAACAACGGATCCTGCGGTCTGGATAGAAGACTTTATTCTCCACATCCACATGGCCCACGGAGACGATCTCCATGCCATCAAATACTTACCCCTCAAGCTGAAAGGACTAGCTCGACACTGGCTGAAAAGCCTCCCAGAAAATTCTATTAGAAGTTGGGAAGAACTTGAGGACGCTTTTCGGGCCAATTTTAAAGGGACTTATGTCCGGCCCCCGGACGCTGAGGATCTAAGTCACATAATCCAACGACTCGGGGAATCAGCCCGAAAACTTTGGAATCGGTTTCTCACTAAGGAGAACCAAATCGTTGATTGTCCGGATGTCGAAGCCTTAGCAGCTTTCAAGCACAGTGTCCGGGACGAATGGCTAGCTAGACACATTGGCCAAGAAAAGCCAAGAACAATGGCAGCTCTAACTGCGCTCATGACCCGTTTTTGCACGGGCGAGGACAGCTGGTTAGCCCGCAGCAGCACCAGTGAGCCTGGCACACCCGAAATCAGGGATGGAAATGGAAAGCCACGACATAACAAAAACAAACGTCAAAACAATGCTGGAAGCCCAGATGATACAAAAGTAAACGTTGGATTCAGTGGCTCCAGACCTGGTCAGCAGAAGGAACCATTTAAAGGAAACAAAGCTGGTCCATCCAGCCTGGAAAAAATATTAGACAGGAACTGCCAGATCCATGGCACCCCTGCTAAATCCACGAACCATACCAACCGCAGTTGTTGGGTCTTTAAGCAGGCCGGCAAGCTCACCGCTGAACACAAGGGGAAGGGACCTCAGAGCGAAGACGAGGACGAATCTCGCCAGCCGAACACCGGGGGACAGAAGAAATTTCTGCTGGAGATCAAAATAGTGAACATAATCTATGTCACTAATATCCCAAAGAGGGAGCGCAAATACGCACTCTGAGACGTCTATGCCATCGAGCCTGTCTCCCCCAAATTCAATGCATGGGCGGCGTGTCCGATCACCTTTGATCACAGGGATCATCCGACTAGTATCCATCATGGGGGTCCGGCGGCCCTAGTGCTCGACCCAATAATCGATGGTTACCACCTCACTCGAGTCCTCATGGACGGCGGCAGCAGTCTAAATCTGATTTGTCAGGGCACTGTCCGCAATATGGGGATAGACTCATCAAGAATCAAGCCAAGCAGCACGACCTTTAAGGGAGTCATACCGGGCGTAGAAGCCCGCTGCACGGTCTCTTTAACATTGGAAGTCGTATTCGGCTCTCCCGATAACTTTCGAAGCGAAGAGCTAATCTTCGACATAGCTCCGTTCCTAAGAGCTAATCTTCGACATAGCCCGCTGTCGGTGTCAAAACCGGCGGATCTCGGGTAGGGGGTCCCGAACTGTGCGTCTAGGCGGATGGTAACCGCAGGCAAGGGACACGATGTTTTACCCAGGTTCGGGCCCTCTTGATGGAGGTAAAACCCTACGTCCTGCTCGATTAATATTGATGATGTGTATTACAAGAGTGGATCTACCACGAGATCAAGGAGGCTAAACCCTAGAAGCTAGCCTATGGTATGATTGTTGTAATGGAGGTTATGTCCTACGGACTAAAGCCCTCCGGTTTATATAGACACCGGAGAGGGCTAGGGTTACACAGAGTCGGTTACAATGGTAGGAGATCTACATATCCGTATTTCCAAACTTGCCTTCCACGCCAAGGAAATTCCCATCCGGACACAGGATGGAGTCTTCAATCTTGTATCTTCGTAGTCTTGGAGTTCGGCGGACGATGATAGTCTGGCTGTCCGGACACCCCCTAGTCTAGGACTCCCTCAGTAGCCCCTGAACCTGGCTTCAATGACGATGAGTCCGGCGCGCATAATGTTCGGCATTGCAAGGCGGGTTCCTCCTTTGAATAATCCAGAGAAGATCGTGAACACCCGGATAGTGTCCGGCTCTGCAAAATAAATTCCACGTTCCACCATAGAGAGAATAATATATACACAAGTTCAATCTGCTGACGTATTTTGCGGCATGACGTCACACCACTACCAAGCCTTTACTTGAATCATTTTTTATTATACCACCTCAGCGCGTTTAGCGAAGCGGTTTCCTTGGCACGTCTTGTCGAAGCAGAGATCGTGTTCCCCTTATTCCGAGATTCTCATCAATACGGACGTGGGTAAACCAACCGCGCCCGTCGCCACGCCTCCTCTATCAAAGGCGAATCCCGAACGGTCACGGAGACGGCTCTTGGTATTCCCCCTCTTTATAATAGGACCAAGGCTCGTTTCTTCTCTTCAATCTTCCATTGAATCCTCTCCTTGCTCCAAGTTCCAAACACTCAGAGCCCCAGATTCAAGAGCTTCGGACCTTCAACAATGTCCGGCTCCGACCTTCAGGGCCGGTGGATGCCCTCCTCCGTCACGGAGGAGGATGTGCTAAAGCTGCGTGAGGCCAAGTACCTGTCTTACGAGGTTTCGCACAGGCTGCCTGCCGAAGGGCAGGCCATCCCCACCCCCGAGCCCGGCGAGTATGTCGTTTTTGTATCCCACCTCCATCGGGGTTTAGGCTTCCCAACAGATCCTTACGTGAGAGGGCTCATGTTTTACTATGGGTTGGAATTCCACGACTTGGCTCCAGAGTCCATCCTCCATATTTCCGCATTTATTGTCGTCTGCGAAGCTTTTCTCCACGTCACCCCCCACTTCGGCCTGTGGCTAAAGACCTTCAATGTGGAGCCGAAGATGATTGGGGGGCGTCAAGAAGAGTGCGGCGGGGCGGCCATAAGCAGGAGGGTCGATGCCCCGTGGCCCGAGGGCTCCTTCCAAGAGGAGCTCGGCTTGTGGCAGCAGGAGTGGTTCTATATCACCGCTCCGAAGTGCAGCAGGCAGAAGCCGCCGCCCCCATTCCGCTCAGGACCTCCATGACGGTTGATGTCATGGGTCAACCAAGGGCTCAATTGGGGGCCGTCAAAAGACGTGCCCCTATTGCAGGGCCGGATTCGAGACCTCCAGGCGAGGGAGATCGATCTGATCGTGGTGGCGCAAGTTATGCTAATTAGGCGTCTCCTGCCCTGCAAATGTCGTCCTCTCCGGCTATGGGAGTTCAATCCAGAGGGACCAAGGATTCTCCAACACTTCATGAGTATGACACCCGTGTAGATGTATAAGTTGTTCTTCGGATCACAGGTAGTGTGTCCGGAATTGACCGAGGATGCCGGCCTAAGCTGCAATCGCCCGGATACTCGAGTAAGTAGCTTCGTGTTTGGACGTACCGTTTGTTTGCTTTTCATAGTTCACTTTTTAACCCGTTATCCTCCAACAGGAGTGGATCACGCAAGCAAAGCTGATAAGGTGTCCGGCCCCCCTCCTAGAGACCGCACCGGAGCCCGTGCTGGTCAGAATGTTGGAGGTCGCGCCTTCAGAAGGGGCGAAGGGGAAAATAGAGGAGCTACCGCCTTGCCCAAGAGGGAACTCGAAGAAGGGGGGATCGAGAATCCCTCCCTCCAGGGAGAGAAGAGGACCGCCTCCGAAGACCCAGAGGCCAAAGCCTCTAAGCGGGGGAAGAAATCTTCAGCAGAGGGTCCTGCGTCCGGGGAGGCCCCGGTCGTACAATCTTCTCCAAAGAATCAGCCCTCCAGCGAGCCGTGAGTAGGAAAAGGGGAATTCATTAATGAGAAACATCCCTATTTGTGCTTCTAAGGATAACCGAAATTTTACCATGTAGTTCGGATCTGCAACTTTCTCAGATGAGCTCGTCTTCGGGGGATCTTCGTCCGGAGATGATGGAGAGCGAGACGCCTCCGTCTGCTGCGCCGTCGGATGGGGCGGATGAGCCTGAAGTGTCGTCACGGAGGGTATCCCTGAGCCCGGCAGAGCCGAAGAGTTCGGCGCCGACTAGTGTTCGGCCGGGGGAGCTGAAGGATCTGCTTGAGAGGGCGTCCGTTTCAAAAGATCACCGTGCGTTGATGAGCATGGTGATCGGAAGGATTTCGTCCGCCGAAAGCGGATTGCACAATGCCGTCAGGAGTTTGCTGGCGGGGTTTGAGGTACGTAAAAACGACGCGCCTTTTTGACAGTTTTGCACATAAAAGTACGCCCTGTATAGATAGTAGCCCCTGAGACTCGGTAGGTTGTCGAAGGCGACAGCGTGCCGAGTATCAAAATCGCAGGTATTAAGTGCCGCCTTTCCTATGCAGATGGCGGATAGTCCAGGGGCTAGCCGGACTGATGGAGTTGCCGAATTAATGCGGCAACTTGATGTGGCGGATGCAGACATCGCGCTAGTCCACAGGCGACTTGATGAGTCGCAAGGTAAATTGGTTCCCCGCAGTCACCTATTAGGGGAGTTAAAGCCCATCTCTTTACAATATGTATGCTTGACGCAGATGGTGCTGCTGCTGTGGAGAGCCTTCGGGCAGAACTTGCTCAAGCAAAGGAGCAAGCCAGAAGGAGTGATGCGGCTGCCTCGAGGGTGGCCGAGGAGTTAGAAGCCGAAAGGGTTGCACACTGCCGAAGCAGGGAAGAGATGGCCGAATTAGCCGTGAAATTGAAGGATGCTACCGACCTCAATGAGGCTCTTGAAAAGGAGCGCCTATCGGAGCGAGAAGACCTGGGGAAGGCCACCGCCGAAGCCAAGGATGCCCGTTCTGCAATGCGGGCTATGAAGGAGGAGCTGAGTCAGGCCGGAGACATTGTGGCTGGCAAGCCTTTTTTGCTACGCCGCAGGTTTACGGATCCAAAGTATGTCCAGCTTGGCCAGTTGTGGGGTCCAGAGGATCCATATATGGATTTAGCGGCGAGTGCGGCAGATGTCGTTGTGCACTTCCGAAGCCAGAAGGATCACAAGACGGAAGAGTTATTTTGGTCTCAATTCCATAGTCCGGATCGTTCACTTCCGCTGACCGATCGGTTGGCCGAATGGGCTGAGCTGAATAGGTTGTCCGGACTTGCCATGACGGATATCGTGACTCATGTCTGGTCGGAGAGGCCCAAGCCGACGAGCTATTTTGGCTTATTGCAGCAGTTTCTAGGGGCGGTGCCGCATATCAAGGAGATGAAGCGGTCGGCCTGCATAGAGGGTGCGCGGATGGCCCTTGCCCGTGTGAAGACACATTGGACAGAGATGGATGCCACCACAGTTGCCACCCAGGGTTCGGACGAAAGTCGGTTACCCGCCGAGCACTATTTTGGGGAAGTTATGCGCGGTGCTCGTATAATAGAGTCGCAGTGCTCAAAAAATGTCACGTTCAAATGAACGTTTTATTTTGTAAAACAATGATTATGATGTAATCGCTTTTTATACTTGTGCATTCCAAGTATTGAAATAGCTCCTATGCGGCCGTTTATGTATACATGTGTATAACCTTTAAGATGGCAGTCTTCGGCTTCAGCCCCCACGCACAAGGTGCGGGGGTGTTCGCAAAAATAGCGCATTTTCACACTTAATCCGACGTCTCGGTCCTGTTGAGGAGGTGGTAGCGTAGCAAACGAGGCAATCCGGACTATGATGCTTTATCACTTTCACTTAGCCATTGGAGTTCGAGGGTGGGGCTACGATATAGCCCCTGGGGGCACCGCGCTCTCCGAATTCGGGGCGCGTGTGTGCCTGACCGGGAAACGGTCCTTCGTCAAAGCGGGGGAATTCTAAACATTCCGGTTGTCGATCGAGTGGTTGACCAGTCTCTCGCTGTATCATGACAGTCAGTTTTCGGCTTTCTCTACTGAGGTGCTCGCCCAGCCGAACTGGGGCACAATCGCAGTAGTTCTCCTGGTGCCGCGTTAGCCGATGATACGGAACGTAAGGCAGCAAAACACAGGAGCCGGGCAAACCCAACATTTGACCAAAGACATGATTCAGAGCTGATGCATATAAGGCCTAACTCGAGACGCCGAACACTCCCTAAGGTGTTCGGTCTTTATAATAATGGGCAGAACAATGCCCTAAGCCCCTAGTGTCCAGGTACGGGCAAGGTCCTCTGACGCGGCCGATGCCAAAACGTCAGGCTCCACTCTGGTTATAATCAGAAGCCAGGGGATTATAGCAACAAGAGACAGTAAAAAAGGTTTACGCAGGGTCTTAATCTAAAAAGAATCCTTGCAACGGGTCCCTACTGCACGTCTGTGCCTGTGTCTCCGTTGTGCCGTTATCCTGGACGGGTGTGCATGTTGTTCATCTGTAAAAAGAGAGGAACTTAGCTTGAAAGGAAATCGTGCGGAAAAAAAAGGTATATGAAAAATAGTAATAAATAAGTAAAGCGGAGTCTATATGAGCTCTTTGTTGCTTATATGCACAGCCTCTTGTGAAGGGGTGTGCGGCTAGGGAGCCCCTAGCTTATTTATGCCGGACTCGTCCAGCCGTGTCCGGGGTCTTTAAATGACCCTTGCAATGAAATGATGCCACGTGGACCGGGCATTTTAAGTGTAAGAGACGCGTAATGTGGTATGGCGTTGAAGCAGACAAAAGCTTCACGTCCCAATAGTGCTTGATGGCTACTTTTGAACGGGGCGACATGAAAGATTAATTTTTCGCGTCGGAAGTTGTTCGGTGACCTGAACACAACTTCTAGTAATAAGGAGCCTGCGCATTTGGCGTAAGGGCCTGGCGTCACTCCTTTAAAGGAAGTGCGGCTATGTCGAATTTTAGTACGGTCTATCCCCAACTTGCGGATTGTGTTTGGATATAGCAGGTTTAGATCGCTGCCTCCATCCATCAGGACTTGTGTAAATTGTAGTCCGTCGATATAGGATCCAGTATCAGAGCAGTCCATCCTGCATTCCGGACACTTCTGGAATAATCCATTTGGTCAAAAGTTATTGGTTTTGACATCCAATCTCGACGTTCCGCTGGGGTGGACCGTGCGGGACCCGTCTTAGCGGGTGCCGCATTTTTCCGTATTATCACATGAAGGGAGTTTACTGCTTTGACTTCTTGTGGGTAAGTCTTTTGTTTTCCGGTGCTCTGCTGGTGGGGTTTATCATCATCCTCACTTGATGCGTCGAGCCCCTTGTGTTCGGCGTTTAATCGGCCGGACTGTTTGAAAACCCAACAATCTCGGTGGGTGTGGTTTGCGGGCCTTCCGGGGGTACTGTGGATTTGACATATCCGACCCAAGATTTTGTTTAAGTTGGATAGCTCATCACTATTGTCCGTAAGAGGCAGTGTTTTTTTGTTTGGCCGCGAGCTTTTGAATCTGGCGTTGACCGCCGTGTTCTTTGGGCTTTTCTCTTTATTCCGGCGCTGATCTTTTTTGCGCCGTGATTTTCCGTTTCCATCTCTGATCTCGGATGTACTTGGATCGCTGGTGCTGCATCTTGCCAGCCAGCTATCTTCCCCCGCACAAAAGCGGGTCATGAGGCTTGTTAGCGCGGACATTGTCCTCGACTTCTCTTGGCCGAGGTGCCTGGCGAGCCATTCGTCTCGGCCGTTGTGTTTGAAAGCTGCTAAGGCCTCGGCGTCCGGACAGTCGACTATTTAGTTCTTTTTAGTAAGGACCCGTTCCAGAATTTGCGCGCTGACTCTCCGGGCTGTTGAGTTATGTGACTTAAATTGTCTGCGTCCGGAGGGCGGACATAAGTCCCTTGAAAATTTGCTCTAAACGCGTCCTCAAGCTCTTAACAACTTCCAACAGTGTTTTCTAGGAGGCTTTTGAGCCAATGACGGGCTGGCCCTTTGAGCTTGAGGGGTAAATATTTTATGGCGTGGAGATCGTCTCCTCTAGCCATGTGTATGTGTAGTATATAATCCTCTATCCAGACTCCAGGGTTTGTTGTTCCATCGTAGGCCTCTATGTTTATAGGTTTAAACCCTGCTGGGAATTCATGATCCAGCACCTCATTGGTGAAACATAGTGGGTGTGCGGCGCCCCTGTATTTGGGTTTACCGCTGTCTTCGGACACTTGGCATGTTGTGTTGCTTCCTGGGGCCCTCTTCTTTGGCCCGTAAATAGACCTGGTTGGGCCATCTGTTTTTCCAGGGTCATTAGTCGGCCTGTGTGCGGCGCCGCTTTTAGATTTTGGCTTATCATCTGGTCGTCTATCCGACCAGGCGGCCTCTTTGTTTTTTGACTGTGGGGGCTCTATGGCCTCCTCGTCAAATTCTGGCAGTAGCTTGCGCTTCGGGTAGCTCTTTGATTGATGGCCATTGCCGTATTTGTCTACGGTTTTGAGCACTTTGCTCCACCTCACTCTGAGTATATCTTCCGTTGTTCTGAGCTTCCATTTTTCCTTCTTAAAGCTTCTTGCGGTGGCGACGAGTCTTCCGTGAAGGTTCTTATGCTCCGGTGGTATGTCCGGCATGAGGTCGTCCGGACTGTTGGTTTCGCCGGGATTGGATTGATTATCCGATTCGTCCTATTCGGACGGTTGCTTGGTTGCATGTTCGTCATCCACTAGTTTGCCCTGCTCTAATGCTGGGTCATTAGGAATGTTGTCTTTGCCGAGGCAGGGCTTAGGGCAGCGCTTGCATCGCCGTTTTGGTTGTTTACCGGCGGGATTATCCTTTGATGCGCCCTGTTGTTCCTCTTCATCGCTTCCTTTAGGGGTACCCACCATATATACGTCGTGTGTTGGGGTGGTCTTCCAGTGTCCTGTAAGCGCTGGTTCTTGATCGTCTCCGGCATCGTCGTCCATACCGTCAATTTCTTCGGAGTTATAGTCTAGCATGTCGGTTAGATCATCGACAGTGGCTACAAAGTGGGTGGTGGGTGGGCTTTGAATTTCTTCATCGTCCGCATCCCAACCATCCTGGCCATAATCCGGCCAGGGCTCTCCGGATAGCGAGAGATGTTTTAGCGAATTTAGGATGTCGCCAAAGGGCGAGTGCTGAAAGATGTCCGCCGCGGTGAACTCCATGATCGGCGCCCACACAGATTCGATTGGCAGGGGCGCAGGAGGTTCGGAGTCCGGCAGGGAGTCCGGCACCTCGGAGTCATGAGCCTTATAGGGGACAAGGTCAGAGTTCGGCTCCATCGCCGCGGAAGTTGTAGCCCCCGAGGCGGTGTCCAGCCACCGGTCCTCGATCTGGGCGATCAGCTCTGGACTGAGGGCCGGAGCGGATTCGTGTGCGGCCACCAAGGCATTGTCCGGTGGCAGAGCTAAATCATGCCCATCGTGACAGTGCGGCACGCTTGGCTGCGGCTCGAGTCCGTCGAAGATCAAGTCCCCGCGGATGTCGGCCGTGAAGTTTAGGCTTCCGAACCTGACCTGATGGCCAGGGGCGTAGCTTTCGATCTGCTCCAGACGGCCAAGTGAGTTGGCCCACAGTGCGAAGCCGCCGAATACGAAGATCTGTCCGGGGAGAAAAGTCTCACCCTGGACGGCGTTGTTGATTGAAGAAGCCATCGAGCCCATCGGTGACGACATAGAGGAACTCTCAATGAAAGCACCAATGTCGGTGTCAAAACCGGCGGATCTCGGGTAGGGGGTCCCGAACTGTGCGTCTAGGCGGATGGTAACAGGAGGCAAGGGACACGATGTTTTACCCAGGTTCAGGCCCTCCTGATGGAGGTAAAACCCTACGTCCTGCTCGATTAATATTGATGATGTGTATTACAAGAGTGGATCTACCACGAGATCAAGGAGGCTAAACCCTAGAAGCTAGCCTATGGTATGATTGCTGTAATGGAGGTTATGTCCTACGGACTAAAGCCCTCCGGTTTATATAGACACCGGAGAGGGCTAGGGTTACACAGAGTCGGTTACAATGGTAGGAGATCTACATATCCGTATTGCCAAGCTTGCCTTCCACGCCAAGGAAAGTCCCATCCAGACACGGGACAGAGTCTTCAATCTTGTATCTTCGTAGTCTTGGAGTCCGGCGGACGATGATAGTCCGGCTGTCCGGACACCCCCTAGTCCAGGACTCCCTCACCCACTTTAATGCAGTCCTGCATTATGCCTATCTAAACCTCAAAATGCATGGACCACATGGAGTCATCACGGTTAGTGGAAATATGGAGCGCTCTCTCTGTACGGAGAAGGACACTGCGGCCTTAGCAGTTGAAGTACAAAACGGCCTATTCAAGCCGAACAGATCATTGGTCGTTAGGACCACGGACACAGCTAAATGTGTCCAAAGCACGCCTCAGTGTAGCAGCTCGGATAAACTTGAGCTCGATTAGCAGTCATGCCCCCAATGACGGCCCCATAAGGCGATAGCATACGTGCCTCGTATACACAAGTACACCCTTAAATTCCATGGGGAAGCGCTGGGGGCACACTGCACACAAATAGCCCATAGTTCGGCTCGACCTTATTCGGACACTGCGGTTATCTTTCAAGATCCAGTAAATGAACCAGCTTTATTCATGGCCACACTGGATTTTCTTTTCCAGGGTTGTTCTTTCTTTACAGATGGCCATCACACTATCCCCTTCAAGGACACATCACAAAGGAGAAAACGGCGCAGACGTGCAGCAGGGCCCCGCACTAAAGGTTTCTTTTTAGATTAAGACCTCGTGCAAACCTTTTTATCTCTTTTTGTTTTATACTTTTCTAGCATGTACAATGTCCCAGGAAGTTATTGGCACTATCTGTAAGTACACGGCTCACCGTACTAGAAAGGGATATTGCAGAAGCAGCTTGGTCCATATTTTGTTTGGAGTTTTATTCTCTCACCACCTGCGTTCTCTCCCCATGTCAGATTGCCAAATGTGCCTTGACAACAGGGTCCATTTACCAGGGGGTGTATTCATCCCGGTATACTTTGAAAAGTTCGGCCACCTATAGGGAGTGCTCGGCGTCGCGAGTTTGGCCTTATATGCATCAGCTCCGAATCATGTCTTTGGTCAATAATTGGGTTGCCCGGCTCCTATGCTTACTAATACGTTTCGCTCTATTAGCTAAGGTAGTAAAGGGAGAACTACTGCAATTGTGTCCTAGTTTCGTCCGGATGAGCACCTCAGTAGAGAAAGCCGAAAACTGATTGTCATGATGCGGCGAGAGTTGGTCAACCACTCGATGACTCACCGGAATCTTCGCGATTCCCTCTATGTTAAATGAAGGACCGTTCTTCTGGTCACATATGTAAATGCACCATATTCGGATAACCGCGTACATACCAAGGGCTATATCGTAGACCCACCGTCAAACTCCTATGGCTAAGTGAAAGTGTTAAAGCCCTATAGTCCAATTTCCTGGTTCGCCGCATTGACACCTCCTTAAGGGACCAAGACGTTGGGTCAAGTGTGATCAAGTGCTTTTCTGAACACCCCCGCGTTATATGCAAGGGGGCTGAAGCCGACGACTGGTAAACTTTCAGATTATATATAAAAAATAAACGGCCGCACAGGAGGCACCAAAACTTTTTGGGCAAAAGTATAAAAACATAGCCTTAGAAATATCACAATAATGTTGTTACAATTTCGGTACACTTCACTCGAACATAATATCTTTCGAGCACTAACCCTCTATCAAGTGGGCACCCTCCAGGACGGCCTCAAAATAATGCTCTGGCGCGTGATGGTCCTTGCCCTCGGGTGGACTTTGCGCTGCAATATAGGTGGCCTTCATCTTCACCCAATACGTCTTAACACGGGAAAGGGCCATCCGTGCACCTTCTATGCACGTGGACCGCTTAACAGCATCGATACGCGGTGCCGCATCAACAAGCGGCCGCACCAAACCGAAATAACTATTCGGAATTGGCTCAGTTGGCCACAGCCGGACTACGACGTCCTTCATGGCAGATTCGGACATCTTGTGGAGCTCGGCCCACTAGACCATCTGTTTGTTTAACAGCGGACGCTTTGGCATGTTGAATTGCGACCAAAATAGCTTTTCCGTTGCATGTCCTTCTTGCGCATGGTAAAACTGAGTCGCATTGGCAACACTCTTCGGCAAGTCCAAAAATGCATCTGGAGAACTCCACATTTGATTAAGCGGGGCATACTTTGCATCACCAAACTTAGTTTGTAATAAGAAGGGCTTACCAGTTGTGATCTCCCCAGCTTGTCAGATCTCCTCCTAAGCTGCTCTAGACTCAGACCAGGCTTCCCTCACCTCTTGTAAGGCCTTGTCAAGATCGGCCACTTTGGATTTGTTATCTTTCTCAAGAAATTGACATCAGCTAGCAGCATCCTTTAGCTCAAGCGCCATAGTAGATATTCTCTCCTCGCACTGGCGCCGAGCAGCCTGTTCGGCCTTTAATTCGGTGGCTGCCTTTTCGGCAGCCGCATTACCCATCCTGGCATGTTCCTTGGCCCGGGCAAGCTCAGCCCGAAGGGCCTCAATTGCGGCGGCACTATCTGTAGTTATGCATATTTTAGTATAGAATTTCTTAGCGTCATGCTCATATCACAATAATTGCATATACTGAGTGCCTCAAAGACATACCTTGCGCCTCGTCGAGCTGTTTGTTCATAAGCGTGATGTCATCATCCGCCACATCAACTTTCTGCTTCAGATGTTCAATCTATATAGCTCGGGCAGTCGCCATGGATGTAACAGCCTATGTTTCAATTAGTCAGATCATTTCATGGTATATATTCCTTGATCCTCTGATGGCCTCCCTTTGGACACCAACCAGAGTCTCAGGGGCTACTATCTATACACAGGCGCATTTTGCATTTATAACACAATTAAAAATATTAAATTACGTACCTTGAAGCCTCTTAGGAGGCTCGTAAAGGCTTCATTCAATCCACTTTTTGCGGACTGAACCCTCTCAACCACCGTACCCATCAAGGTACGATGTTCCCCTGAGACGGACGCATGTCGCAATGTGTCCATCAATGTATCCGGCGCCTCCAGATCCGGAGTAGATTGTGATGTCCCTTGGAACTTGGATAGTCCGGGACCTTTGTTGTTGGTCCCCGTAGGGGCCGCACACCCCGGACCAGGGGCGGCCGAAGTATCACCTTCGGGCCCGGTCTTCTTTGTCCCTCGCACCACTTGTTGATCGGGAGAGATCCTCCGAGACGACACCTCGGCATCATCTGCCTTATCAGGTAGGGAGATCTATGGGGGCGTCTCGCTCTCCATCATCTTCGGAAGAAGATTCCCCGAAGAGGAGGGCTGTTGAGGAAGGCTGCGTGCCGGACTGCAAACATATATTTTAATTGTTACCCTTACAACTAGGGAGGAACGGGATATGTTTAAAACACCCCTGTTCACTTACGATTCAGCTAAGGGCCTATCTTTACAGAGAGACTGCGCGTCAACGTCGCCTCCCAAACCAGAACCCCCTAACCGGGATATCTTCCCCCGCTTAAAAGCTTCTTTCTTCAAGTCTTCGATGGCGGTCTTCTTCTTCCCATGAGGAGAAGGGATGTCAGTTTGCCCTTCCCTTTCACCTTTAGAGGTGGAAGTTCCAATCTCTCCGGACACAGTGCCTGGCATACTTCTAGAATGGAGGCCACCTTGGGCCTCCACGCTCTCCTCTTGGTCTTCCCTCTCCGGCACTTGGTAGGGTGCCGGAGCCAGCATCCTTGTTAACACCGAATCGGCCGAGTCTTCGGGAAGATGGGCCGAACACCTAATTCTTTATCCAGCCCTAGCCAAGTATAGTTCTCTCAATATATAGATATGAGGAATTTAACTAAATGGTGTTCGGAAGTTAAAATACTTACCGAGGTATCCAGATGGTTGCACTCGAGGCCGGTGTCCTCTATAGTACCCGGCCATTGTTTTCGCGTCCCAAAGAATGATTTCCACATTCCTCTGAGCGTCACGCCGGAGAGGTACTGAAGGGTTCGTGGTCCTCCCGGATTAAACTCCCACATGCAGAGAGGTCGTCATTGGCATGGAAGGACCCGCCGGACCAGCATTACTTGGATTACATTGATGAGATTGATGTCCTTTTCAATAAGGCTCCAAATGCGGCTTTGCAGTGTCTGCAATTCATCAATGGATCCCCAGTCCAGCCCCTTGTTAATCCATGAGCGAGCTGTAATGGAGGGCCAGATCAGAACACAGGAGTAGCTGCCCACCTGGTACCGCAGGGTTCGGTGATGTAGAACCACTCCCGCTGCCACGGGTCAGAAGTTTCCGTGAAGGAGCCCTTTGTCCAAGTAGTATTGGCGAGCTTGCTCATTGCAGCACCACCGCACTCCGCCTGTTTCCCATCGATTACCTTCAGCTTCACACTAAAGGTCTTGAGCCACAAGCCAAAGTGTGGGGGAATACGGAGGAAGGCTTCGCACACGATAATGAACAATTATATATGAAGGAAAGAATCTGGGGCTAGATCATGAAAATCTAAACCGTAGTAGACATGAACCCACGGACAAAAGGATGAAGAGCAAATCCTAGTCCTCGGAGGAAGTGGGAGGTGAATACAACCCTCTCAATGGATCTGCGAGTAGGAATAACCTGCCCTTGAGCAGGAAGCCTGTGGAGGATTTCCGCAGTCAGGTATCTTGCCTCCCGAAGCTTTGTGATATCCTCCTCTATGACAGAGGAGGCCACCCACCGGCCTTGAAGGCTGGGACCGGACATGATTGGGAAGCGCGAAGCGATTGGGTTGAACTTTGGGTGCTGGAACACGAGGTGGAAGAGGTTGAGAGGCTTGGCATAAAGGAAGAAGGATGAGTCTCTACTCCTTTATAAAAACAATGGATGTCAAACGTCCCTCCTAGACCTTAAAACATGCCTATTCCCGAGGAATCATGCCAACGGAATGGTTGGTTACCAACACCCATATTGATGAGAATCCCGTAATAAGGGGACACGATCTCTGCTTTGACAAGACGTGCCAATGAAACCACATCTCGAAATATGGAGCAGTAGGCTAAAAAACGGTTCGAATAATGGCCGGGAGGTGACGTGATGTCAGGCTATAAAAAGTTGTCAGCAGATTGGACTCGTGAAATATTATACTCTCTACGGTTGTGTGTGGAACTTGTTTTGAAGAGCCGGACACGATTCTTGTGTTCAAAGTCTACTTTGAAGTATTCGGAGAACGAACATGCCTTGCAATGCCGAAGACAATCTGCGCGCCGGACTCATCGCCATTGAAGCCTGATTCAAGGGCTACTGAGAGAGTCCTGGATTAAGGGGTCCTCGGACAGCCGGACTATATACATGGGCCGAACTGTTGAGCTATGAAGATACAAGATAGAAGACTTCTTCCCGTGTCCGGATGGGGCTCTCCTTTGCGTGGAAGGCAAACTTGGCGATTCGGATATGTAGATTCCTTTCTTTGTAACCGACTTTGTACAACACTAGTCCCCTCCGGTGTCTATATAAACCAGAGGGTTTAGTTCATAGGGCACAATCATAATCCCATAGGCTAGACTTCTAGGGTTTAGCCATAACGATCTCGTGGTAGATCAACTCTTGTAATACTCATATTCATCAAGATTCAATCAAGCAGGAAGTAGGGTATTACCTCCATAGAGAGGGCCCGAACCTGGGTAAACATCGTGTCCCCCGTCTCTTGTTACCATCGACCTTAGATGCACAGTTCGGGACCCCCTACCCGAGATCCGCCGGTTTTGACACCGACAACCACCCGAACATCCGGACAAGCCTATCCAGGCAACAGAAGACCTAGCTCGACAGCCCGGACATCCGGCCCGACGCCCGGATATCTAACCCCTCGTGAAGGCCTGGACATCTGGCCTGACGCTCAGACATCCGGCCACGGCTGTCTGCGCACAGTAAAGGGTCGAGGCCCGTGTACCACTTCACCCATCTAGACTATATATACTCCTCCTCCTCCCTCTTTCTAGGGTTAGCAAAGGATTAGCTCATTTGAGAGATAGAGCTTTGCTCATCCACTTGGTTACTTCTCCATTGGAGTCCACGACCTCTTCGGAGAAGATCCCCTAAGTGGATTCAAGACCCCTCACGGGAAGACCCCCTCAAGACCTCCTTACGGAGAACAACTTGCTACTTGTATCATCCCTTGTTGATCTTAGATCATGTATCCCTTTGTGTTTCGAGGATCTAGCACATGTGTAATCAATCTTGTTGGTTTGAGTGATTTCTCTCATGTTTCCCCTCGTGTTTTCCCCTCACGTTCTTCGTAGGATCCGCTCTAATCGTGAAAGACTGGCCCTAGGGTTTCCACTCTACATCAGTCGTGCTGCCGGAACTCATCTACTACCTCGTCGTCTTGCTGGATCAAGAAGGCGGAGGACGTCACCGAGCTGAACGTGTGTAGAACGTGTAGGTGTCGTACATTCGGTACTTGATCGGTTGGAGAGCGAAGAAGTTCAACTACATCAACCACGTTGTTAAACGCTTCCGCTTACAGTATACGATGGTATGTAGACACACTCTCCCCCTTGTTGCTATGCATCTTCTTGGATAGATCTTGCGTGTGCGTAGAAATTTTTTGTTTTCCATGCAACATTTCCCAGCAGTGGCATCCAAGTAAGGTCTATGCATAGATGATATGCACGAGTAGAACACAAAGAGTTGTGGGTGGTGATAGCCATACTGCTTACCACCGACGTCTTATTTTGATTCGATGGAATTGTGAGATGAAGCGGCTCGGACCAACCTTACATGTCCACGCACATGAGACCTGTTCCACTGACTGACATGCAACTAGTTTTGCATAAATGTGGCTGGCGGGTGTCTGTTTCTCCTACTTTAGTTGAAACGAATTTGACTACGACCGGTCCATGAAGACGGTTAAAACCGCAAACTTCATGAAACACCGTTATGGTTTTTGCTGTATGTAAGAACAGTTCTTGCTAGAAGCCCGTAGCAGCCACGTAAAACTTGCAACAACAAAGTAGAGGATGTCTAACTTGTTTTTGCAGGGCATGTTGTGATGTGATATGGTCAAGACATGATGTGATATACGTTATTGTATGAGATGATCATGTTTTGTAAATTATCGGCAACCGGCAGGAGCCCTATGGTTGTCTCTTTATTGTATGAAATGCAAACGCCATGTAATTGCTTTACTTTATTGCTATGCGTTAGCAATAGTTGTAGAAGCAATAGTTGGCGAGACGACCACGACACAACGATGTAGATCAAGGTGTCGAGCCGGTGACGATGCAGATCATGATGATGCTTTGGAGATGGAGATCAAAAGTAGTAGATGATGAAGGCCATATCATGTAACATATTTTGATTGCATGTGATGTTTATCTTTTATGCAGCTTATTTTGCTTAGACTGGCAGTAGCATTATAAGATAACCCCTTCACTTAATTTCAAGATAAAAGTGTTCTCCCTGAGTATGCACCGTTGCTATAGTTCATTGTTTCGAGACACCACGTGATGGTTGGGTGTGATAGACTCTAAGTTCACATACAACGGGTGTAAGACAATTTTGCACATGCAGAATATGTGGGTTAAACTTGATGAGCCAAGCATGTACAGACATGGTCTCGGAACACTGGAGACCGAAGGTCGAATGTGAGTCATATAGTAGATATGATTGATAACCCACAAGTATAGGGGATCAGTTGTAGCCTTTCTCAATAAATAAGAGTGTCGAACCCAACGAGGAGCTAAAGGTAGAACAAATATTCCCTCAAGTTCTATCGACCACCGATACAACTCTATGCACGCCTAACGTTTGTTTTACCTAGAACAAGTATGAAACTAGAAGTACTTTGTAGGTGTGATAGGATAGGTTTGCAAGATAATAAAGAGCACATAAATAAAATATAGGGGCTGTTTAGATAAAGAAACAACTAAGTTAGTTTTAGTAGAGAGCTTTTTGTTACGAGAAAGTTATTTGTCCCTAGGCAATCGATGACTAGACCGGTAATCATTATTACAATTTTATATGAGGGAGAGCCATAAGCTAACATACTTTCTCTTCTTGGATCATATGCACTTATGATTGGAACTCTAGAAAACATCCGTAACTACTAAAGATCATTAAGGTAAAACCCAACCATAGCACTAAAGTATCAAGTCCTCTTTATTCCCATACGCAAACAACCTACTTACTCGGGTATGTGCTTCTGTCACTCATGCCACCCACCATAAGCAAATCATGAACATATTGCAAACCCTACAATAGGGATCCCTCACGCTTGTGCGACATGGAGAGCACCATAGGACAGCACCAATAATAAAACATACAGCTCAAACCAATCATGATCATCAATCAACCCATAGGACAAAACGGATCTACTCAAACATCATAGGACAGCCATACATGATTGGGAAATAATATATAGCATTAAGCACCATGTTTAAGTAGAGATTACAGTGGGGAGAAGAGGTGTTACACTGCTGCATAGAGGGGGAGAGAGTTGGTTATGACGGCGGTGAAGCTATTTGTGTAGATCGCCGTCACGATGATGGCCCCAACAGTGTTCCGGCGCCACCGGGGGAGAGGGGGGAGAGCCCCCCTCCTTCTTCTTCTTCCTTGACCTTCCCCATTGATGGGAGAAGGGTTCCCCTCTAGTCCATGGCCTCCATAGTGGTGGAGGGGCGGGAGCCCCTCCGAGATTGGATCTCTCTCTCTCTGTTTCCTTCTATTTCTGCGCTCCCGATTCTGGCCTTTCACCATTTCCTAAATTCCCGTAGATCCGTAAGTCCGATTGGGCTGAAATTTTAACATGATTTTTATCCGGATATTAGCTTTCTTCAGGCGAAAGAAAGGCACCAACCACCTTATGGGGTGACCACAAGGGCTCAGGGCGCGCCCTACCCCCTAGGGCGTGCCCCTACCTTGTGGCCCCCTCGAGCATCGTCTCACGTTGATTCTTTTTCCCCAAAATCACATATATTCCAAAAAAAAGTCTCTGTATGTTTTTATCGGGTTTGGACTCCGTTTGATATGGATTTTCTGCAAAAAACAAAAAACATGCAACAAACAGGAACTGTCACTGGGCACTGGATCAATATGTTAGTCCCAAAAATAGTATAAAAAGTTGCCAAAAGTATGTAAAAGTTGTAGAATATTGGAATGGAACAATAAAAAATTATAGATACGATGGAGACGTATCAACATCCCCAAGCTTAATTCCTGCTCGTCCTCGAGTAGATAAATGATAAAAAAATTGATGTGGAATGCTACCTAGCATAATCTTAATCATATAATCTAATCATGGCATGAATATTAAGACACGAGTGATTCAAAGCAATAGTCTATCATTTGACATTAAGACAATAATACTTCAAGTATACAAATAATGAAATCATGTCTTTTCAAAATAGCATGGCCAAAGAAAGTTATCCCTACAAAATCATATAGTCTGGCTATGCTCCATCTTCACCACACAAAGTATTTCATCATGCACAACCCTGATGACAGGCCAAGAAATTGTTCCATAGTTTAATGTTCTCAAGCCTTTTCAACTTTCACGCAATACATGAGCGTGAGCCATGGATATAGCACTATAGGTGGAATAGAATATGATGGTGGAGGTTGTGTGGAGAAGACAAAAAGGAAGAAAGTCTCACATCGATGCGGCTAATCAACGGGCTATGCCCATCAATTGATATCGCGAGGAGTAGGGATTGCCATGCAACAGATGCATAAGAGCTATAAGTGTATGAAAGCTCAAACTGAAAACTAAGTGGGTGTGCATCCAACTTGCTTGCTCAGGAAGACCTCGGGCATTTGAGGAAGCCCATCATCGGAATATACAAGCCAAGTTCTATAATGAAAATTCCCACTAGTATATGAAAGTGATAACTCAAGAGACTGTCTATATGAAGAACATGGTGCTACTCTAAAGCACAAGTGTGGTAAAAGGATAGTAGCATTGCCCCTTCTCTCTCTTTCTCTCATTTTTTGTTTTTTTGGCTCTCCCTTTTTTGGCCTCTTTTTTATTTTATTTCATTTTTTATTTTTCGTCCGGAGTCTCATCCCGTCTTGTGGGGGAATCATAGTCTCCATCATCCTTTGCTCACTAGGGCAATGCTCTAATAATGATGATCATCACACTTCTATTTACTTACAACTTGATATTACAACTCGATACTGGAACAAAATATGACTCTATATGAATGCCTCTGGCAGTGTACCAGGATGTGCAATGATCTAGCATAGCAAAGATATCAAAAAACAGATAAGCCATGAAAATATCATGCTAGCTATCTTACGATCGTGCAAAGCAATATGACAATGAACGCTCAAGTCATGTATATGATGATGATGGAAGTTGCATGGCAATATATCTCGGAATGGCTATGGAAATGCCATGATAGCTAGGTAGGTATGGTGGCTGTTTTGAGGAAGGCATATGGTGGGTTTATTGCACCGGCGAAAGTTGCATGATACTAGAGAGGCTAGCAATGGTGGAAGGGTGAGAGTGCGTATAATCCATGGACTCAATATTAGTCATATAGAACTCACATACTTATTGCAAAAATCTATTAGCTATCAAAACAAAGTACTACACGCATGCTCCTAGGGGGATAGATTGGTAGAAAAAGACCATCACTCGTCCCCGACCGCCACTCATAAGGAAGACAATCAAATCATGCTCCAACTTCATCACATAATGGTTCACCATACGTGCATGCTTCAGGAATCACAAACCTTAACACAAGTATTTCTACCAATCCACAATTATCACTAGCATGACTCTAATATCACCATCTTTATATCACAAAACTATTGCAAGGAATCAAACACATCATATTCAGTGATCTACAAGTTTTATGTAGGATTTTATGACTAACCATGTGAATGACCAATTCCTGTTAACACTCTAAATAGATATAAGTGAAGCATGAGAGTTCAATTCTTTCTACGACAGATATGCCCGCGCTCTAACAAATATAAGTGCAGCAAAAGAGCATTCTACAAATGGCAGTTTTTTATGTGTAAAGAAACAGGCAATTCAAACTTCAAATGATATAAGTGAAGCACATGAAGCATTATATAAAGCCATACTCAAAAGATATAAGTGAAGTGCAAAGAGCATTCTATAAATCAAACAAGGACTATCTCATACCATCATGGTGCATTATTAAAAGAAAAATAAAAAGCACACGGCACTCCAAGACTTACGCATATCATGCGAAGAATAAAAATATAGCTCCAATTAAAATTACCGATGATCGTTAGAAGAAAGAGGGGATGCCTTTCGGGGCATCCTCAAGCTTAGTTGCTTGCGAGTCCTTGAATATTACCTTGGGGTGCCTTGGTAATCCCCAAGCTTAGGCTCTTGCCACTCCTTGTTCCTTCATCCATCGTGATCTCACCCAAAACTTGAAAACTTCAATCACACAAAACTTAACAAAAACCCTCGTGAGATCCGTTAGTATAATAAAACAAATCACCACTTTAAGTACTACTGCAAACCCATTCATATTTTGTTTTTGCATTTTATCTACTGTAAACTTCTACATGGCTTATACCACCGATAAAATTGATAGTTTCATCAAAACTAGCAAATCAATGCATCAAAAACAAAATCTGTCTTAAATAGGACAGTCTGTAGAAATCTGAACATCTACCATACTTATGTAAATCCAAAAATTCTGAAAAATTAGGAAAAAATAAAAAATTTGTATAGAATTATTGTGCAAAAAGTTTCAGAAGCATTTGACTTTGCAGTAAAAAATGTATAATCACGCACTACAGCCAAAGTTTCTGTTTTTGCACCGCATAAACCAAACAAGCAATCTAATCATCCTAAAGGCAAATCTTGGCACATTATTTTTATAATACAATGGATTTGTACAAGGGAATAGTTATTTTTGTTGAAAATTTTTGTAATTCAAGATTTGCAAAGTTTCCATGGGCTTGAACAAAGTTCAAGGAGCTTCCCCACTTCAACGGTGCTTGTCTTTCTTACTTTCACTTTTTTCTTTTTGAAAAAGTTTTAGGTTCCCCAGTTTATTTATTTATTTGTCTTTAAACTTTATAAAAGCACTCAACAGAAATAAATGTCTCTCTAAAACTTCTGGCTTGTCTCCCTGGCAACATTTTCTTTAAAGCCGTTAAGCTAGGCATATAGTGCTCAAGTAATGGATCCACCCGAATCCCAAGGTATATCAAAGCCAATTTTAATTAACAATGAATTGTAATTTAGTAGTGAGCACAAAGTAACATATATCATGTAACGATGAAGTCTAATTATCTTACTATACATCGGCATGTCATAAAAGAACAATTCATGCACACAAAGTAAAGGCCAATGCATAGTATAAACAGTTTCTTGCAATTTTATCGTATTGGAAACATAGAGAGGCGGACATGTAGTTCCTCTCTCATAATAATTGCAAGTAGGAGCAGCAAGCACGTGCACATTATATTTATCAAAATCATCATGTGCAATATTAGAACGCAGCCCATCAATATAATCCTTAATAAGCATAAACTTCTCCGATATCGTGTAGTTGGGAGAATTCAAAAGGATAATAGGACTATCATGCGTGGGTGCAATAGCAACAATTTCTTTCATAACATAAGGAACTATAGCAAGTTCATCTCCATAAGCATAATTCATATTGGCATCATGTCCACAAGCATAGAAAGTATCAAGTTCATCAAAAAGGGATATTTCAAACGAATCAATAGGATCATAGCATTCATCCTTCGATAAGTCTTCCTCCTTTTGTTCTTCGCTCTCCTCGTCATCTTTTTCATCTAGTGAGCTCACTGTATCCTCAATTTCTTCTTCCATAGATTCCTGCAAAATATTAGTCTCTTCTTGGACAGCGGAGACTTTCTCAATAAATGCATCAATATCGGAACTATATTCATAATTCTCATAGAAATATTTAAGTATAGCAAAATTTTCAGGACTATAAACATCATCATCAAAAGATTCATACTTTTCAAACAAAGATTCAATTTCATAAGCACCCTTAAAAGCAACAAATTCTTCTATTTGTTCCACATCATAGTAATCATAAATACCATTAGCATAAGAAGCCAAGGTTTGATTATCATTAAATTTACATGAAAAGGGAAGGTGTGGATCCTTCATGCTAGAGCAACAAGTATAATCATATCTCAAGCATAGTTCCCGAGCATACCAATGCAACATGTGAATTTGATCCCATAATAGTTTCCCTTTTTGAGTCAACCGATAATCCCTAAAGTATCACGTTGATCCAACGTGTCTCCCATTATATAGTTGAATGGTGTTTTCTCAGAATTATTAAAGTAGTGCATAATATCTTTCACATAATGAGCATCAAGGGTTTTAGGAGGTTCCCCATCTCCATGAGTAGCAAGTACACCTATTCTTTTTGGTGTTTCGTGTTCCATATCCATAAGTAAAGATAGAGAACAACTTAGAACAGCAAATAAAATCTACTTAGTGATAAAGCAAACAAGCTCACATGAGAATATTCACCCCACACTATTGCTCCCTGGCAACGGCGCCAGAAAAGGTCTTGATAACCCACAAGTATAGGAGATCAGTTGTAGCCTTTCTTGATAAATAAGAGTGTCAAATCCAACAAGGAGATAAAGGTAGAACAAATATTCCCTCAAGTTCTATCGACCACCGATACAACTCTACGCACGCTTAACGTTCGCTTTACCTAGAACAATAATGAAACTAGAAGTACTTTGTAGGTGTGATTGGATAGGTTTGCAAGATAATAAAGAGCACGCAAATGAAATCTAGGGGCTGTTTAGATAAAGACACAACTAAGTTAGTTTTAGTAGAGAGATTTTTGTCACGAGAAAGTTATTTGTCCCTAGGCAATCGATAACTAGACCGGTAATCATTATTGCAATCTTATATGAGGGAGAGGCATAAGCTAATATATTTTCTCTTATTGGATCATATGCACTTATGATTGGAACTCTATCAAACATCCATAACTACTAAAAATCATTAAGGTAAAATCCCAACCATAGCATTAAAGTATCAAGTCCTCTTTATTCCCATACACAAACAACCTGCTTACTCGGGTCTATGCTTCTGTCACTCACGCCACCCACCATAAGCAAATCATGAACATATTGCAAACCCTACAGCAGGGATCCCTCACGCTAGCACAATACGAAGATCACCATAGGAAAACACCAATAATAAAACATACAGCTCAAACCAATCATGATCATCAATCAACCCATAGGACAAAACAAATCTACTCAAACATCATAGGATAGCCATACATCATTGGGAAATAATTTATAGCGTTGAGCACCATGTTTAAGTAGAGATTACAACGGGGAGAAGAGGTGTTACACCGCTGCATAGAGGGGGAGAGTGTTGGTGATGATGGTGGCGAAGTTATTGGTGTAGATTGTCATCGCGATGATGGCCCCGGCGATGTTCCGGTGCCACCGGGAGAGAGCCCCCTCCTTCTTCTTCTTCCTTGACCTCTGCCCTAGATGGGATAAGGGTTTCCCCTCTAGTCCATGTCCTCCATGGCGGTGGAGGGGTGGGAGCCCCTCCAAGATTCAATCTCTCTCTGTTTCTGCGCTCCCCGATTATGGCGTTTCACTGTTTCTAAAATTCCCGGAGATCCGTAACTCTGATTAGGCTGAAATTTTAACACGATTTTTATCCCGATATTAGCTTTCTGGCGGCAAAAGAAGGGCACCAACTGCCTTATGGGGTGACCGCAAGGGCCCATGGTGTGCCCCCTGCCTTGTGGCCCCCTTGGGCATCGTCTCGCGTTGATTCTTTTTCCCAAAAATCACAAGTATTCCAAAAAAAAATCTCCGCAAGTTTTATCGCGTTTGGACTCTGTTTGATATGGATTTTCTGTGAATAAAAAAACATGCAACAAACAGGAACTGGCACTGGGCACTGGATCAATATGTTAGTCCCAAAAATAGTATTAAAAGTTGCCAAAAGTATGTAAAAGTTGTAGAATATTGGCATGGAACAATCAAAAATTATAAATACGACAAAGACGTATCAATGATCAACATAGAGATGTTCACCATTGATGACTACCCCATCTCACGTGATGATCGGACATGGGTTAGTTGATTTGGATCATGTGTCACTTAGATAAACTTGAGGGATGTTTATTTAAGTGGGAGTTCATTAGTAATTCGATTAATTGAACTTAATTTATCATGAACTTAGTCTTGATAGTTTTGCATATCGCTGTTGTAGATCAATAGCTCATGCTATAGCTCATATATGTTTTTGAGATGTTCCTAGAGAAAACTAAGTTGAAACATGATAGTAGCAATGATGTGGACTGGGTCCATGATCTGAGGATTATCCTCATTGTTGCACAGAAGAATTATGTCCTTGATGCACCGCTAGGTGACAAACCTGTTGCAAGAGCAGATGCAGACGTTATGAACGTTTTGCAAGCTCAATATGATGACTACTTGATAGTTTAGTGTGCCATGCTTTACGTCTTAGAATCGGGACTTCAACACCATTTTGAACGCCATGGAGCATATGAGATGTTTCAAGAGCTGAAAATTGGTATTTTAGATTCATGCCCGTGCCAAGAGGTATGAGACCTCTAAAAAGTACTTTGCCTACAAGATGGTGGAGAATAGCTCAGCCAATGAGCATGTACTCAGAATGTCTGGGTACTACAATCGCTTGAATCAAGTGAGAGTTAATCTTCCAGATAAGATAGTGATTGACAGAGTTCTCTATTCACTACCACCAAGCTACCAGAACTTCATGATGAACTATAATATGCAAGGGATGACAAAAACGATTCCCAAGCTCTTCGCGATGTTGAAATCGGCGAAGGTAGAAATCAAGAAAGAGCATCAAGTGTTGATGGTTAACAAGACCACTAGTTTCAAGAAAAATGGCGAGGGAAAGGAAGGAAACTTCAAGAAGAATGGCAAGCGAGTTGTTACTCCCGTGAAGAAGCCCAAAGCTAGACCCAAGCCTGAAACTGAGTGCTTCTACTGCAAAGGAAATAGTCACTAGAAGTGGAACTGCCCCACATACTTGGAGGATAAGAAGGATGGCAAAGTGAACAAAGGTATGTTTGATATACGTCTTATTGATGTGTATTTTACTAGTGTTCGTAGTAACCCCTAGGTATTTGATACCGGTTCAGTTGCTAAGATTAGTAACTCGAAACAGGAGTTGCAGAGACTAGTTAAAAGCGAGGTGACAATGTGTGTTGGAAATGATTCCATGCTTGATATGATCACCATTGCACACTCCCTCTACCTTCGGGATTAGTGTTGAACCTAAATAAATGTTATTTGGTGTTTGCGTTGAGCATGAATATGATTAGATCATGTTTATTGCAATACGTTATTCATTTAAGTCAGAGAATAATTGTTGTTCTGTTTACATGAATGAAACCTTCTATGGTCATACACCCAATGTGAATGGTTTATTGAATCTCAATCGTAGTGATACACATATTCATAATATTGATGCCAAAATATGCAAAGTTGATGGTGATAGTGAAACATACTTGTGGCACGGTTGTTTAGGTCATATTGGTGTAAAGCGCATCGATACGTCTCCAACGTATCTATAATTTTTTTTATTGTTCCATGCTATTATATTACCTGTTTTGGATGTTTATGGGCTTTACTTTACACTTTCATATCATTTTTGGGACTAACCTACTAACCGGAGGACCAGCCCGTATTGCTGGGTTTTTTTTGCCTATTTCAGTATTTCGAAGAAAAGGAATATCAAACGGAGTCCAAATGGAATGAAACTTTCGGGAGCGTGATTCTTGGAACAAACGTGATCTAGAGGACTTGGAGTGCAAGTCAAGAAGCAGCCGACGCAGCCACGAGGGTGGAGGGCACGCCCCCACTACTGGACGCGCCCCCTATCTCGTGGGCCCCTCGGGCAGCCACCGACCTACTTCTTCCTCCTATATATACCCACGTACCCCGAGAACATCAGAACAAGCCACGAAAACCTAATTCCACCACCGCAACCTTCTGTATCCGCGATATCCCATCTTGGAGCCTTCGCCAGCGCTTCGCCGGAGGGGAATCAACCATGGAGGGCTTCTACATCAACACCATAGCCTCTCCAATGAGTTGTGAGTAGTTTACCACAGACCTTCGGGTTCATAGTTATTAGCTAGATGGCTTCTTCTGTCTTTTTGGATCTCATTACCATGTTCTCCTCGATCTTCTTAGAGATCTATTCGATGTAACTCTTTTTGCGGTGTGTTTGTCGAGATTTGATGAATTGTGGGTTTATGATCAAGTTTATCTATGAGAAATATTTGAATCTTCTCTGAATTCTTTTATGTGTGATTAAGTTATCTTTGCAAGTATCTAGGAATTATTAGTTTGGTTTGGCCTACTAGATTGATCTTTCTTGCAATGGGAGAAGTGCTTAGCTTTGGGTTCAATCTTGTAGTGTCCTTTCCCAGTGACAGCAGGGGCATCAAGGCACGTATTGTATTGTTGTTATCGAGGATAAAAAGATGGGGTTTATATCATATTGCATGAGTTTATCCCTCTACATCATGTCATCTTTCTTAATGTGTTACTCTGTTCTTTATGAACTTAATACTCTAGATGCATGCTGGATAGCGGTTGATGTGTGGAGTAATAGTAGTAGATGCAGGCAGGAGCCGGTCTACTTGTCACGGACGTGACGCCTATATACATGATCATGCCTAGATAATCTCATAATTATTCGCTTTTCTATCAATTGCTCGACAGTAATTTGTTCACCCACTGTAATACTTATGCTATCTTGAGAGAAGTAACTAGTGAAACCTATGGCCCCCGGGTCTATCTTTTATCATATAAGCTTTCAATCTACTTTTATTTGCATCTTTAATTTTCCAATCTATATTATAAAATACCAAAAATATATTTATCTTATCATACTATCTCTATCAGATCTCACTTTCACAAGTGGTCATGAAGGGATTGACAACCCCTTTATTGCGTTGGTTGCGAGTTCTTTGTTTGTTTGTGTAGGTGTGTGGGACTTTTGAGGAGCCTCCTACTGGATTGATACCTTGGTTCTCAAAAACTGAGGGAAATACTTACGCTACTATTGCTGCATCACCCTTTTCTCTTCAAGCTCAAGACGTAGCAAGAAGGATTTCTGGCGCCGTTGCCGGGGAGCATAGCTCTATTCTTTGAGTCACTTGGGATTTATATCTGCTGATCACTATGAGGAACTTGAAAGACGAAAGAACTAAGATTTTTCCCTCAACTACGAGGGGAGGTAAGGAACTGCCATCTAGCTCTGCACTAGATTCTCCTTCTGTTGTGAGTAATCTTGCGACACCTAAACCATGAATTTTGATGTGTCGCATGTTATTGACGATGCCGCTTCTGATATGCATGATACTTATGATCAAACTACTTCTGTGCATGATACTACTGTGCCATTAGGTGAATTTCTTGATGAACAACTTGCTAGGGTTAGAGATAATGAAATTATTGATGATAGTGACGATGAAGGTTCTCCCCCTGATTATGAATTGCCTATTGTTCCTGAGGGTTATGTTATGGATGAAGAAGCTGCTAGAGCTATTTTTGCTTGCAATGATAGATATGATCTTAAGAAGTTATTAGCTAAATGGAAGCAGCAATCCCTTAATGCTAGAATGAAACATGACCCCGCTTTTGCTACTTCACCTATCTGTGTTACTCATAAGGATTATGAATTCTTTGTTGATCCTGAGATTATTACATTGGTTGAATCTGATCCTTTTTATGGCGATGAATCTGAAAATGTTGTGGCACATCTCACCAAGTTGAATGATATAGCCACCCTATTTACTAATGATGAGAAGTCTTGCTATTATTATATCCTTAAGATATTTCTGTTCTCATTAAAGGGTGATGCTAAAACTTGGTTTAATTCTCTTGATCCTGGTTGTGTGCGTAGTCCCCAGGATATGATTTATTACTTCTCTGCTAAATATTTCCCTGCTCATAAGAAACAAGCTGCCTTGCGGGAAATATATAATTTTGTGCAAACCGAAGAAGAGAGTCTCCCACAAGCTTGGGGGAGGCTTCTCCGATTACTTAATGCTTTTCCTGATCATCCTCTTAAGAAAAATGAAATAGTTGATTTATAATGGACTAATCGAAGCTTCCAAGGACTACTTGGGTAGTTGTGCTGGTTGTGTTTTTAGGGAAAGAACAGTCGACCAAGCTGAATTACTATTTAATAATATGTTGACTAATGAAAATAATTGGACTCTTCCTGAGCCAATTCCTGATCCAATTCCTGAGCCAATTAAGCCAACTCTTGAGCCTATTCCTAAACCAACTCCGAAGAAGAGGGGCGTTCTATTTCTCAGTCCTGAAGATATGCAAGAGGCAAAGAAATCAATGAAAGAAAAAGGTATTAAAGCTGAAGATGTTAAGAGTTTACCACCTATTGAAGAAATGCATGGTCTTAATCTACCGCCTGTTGAACAAACACGTTGTCTTGATAACCCGACACAGGTAGTAAAGGTAAATTCTCTCTATAGATATGATAAAGTTGAAATCCCATCTACTAAATTTCATAGCCCATGCTTAGATGAATTTGATGACTTTATGGCTAGACAAGAAAGTTTTAATGCTTATGTTGGTAGAGAATTAGAGAATAATGCTTTCGAGATAGGACGCTTGAGTGATTATATGGCTAGAGTTAAAGGTGAACTTAAACTCATTAGTAGATATGTTTATATGGTTACCACTCAAGCTGAGCAAGTACTTAAAGCTCAGAGTGATTGGCTCGATGAATTAAATAATAAACATGATTTTGCTGTTAGAGTGGCTACTAGAACTAGTAGAATGACTCAGGAACCTTTGTATCCTGAAGGCCACCCTAAGAGAATCGAGCAAGATTCTCAGAGAAATAATTTAGAGGCACATAGTTCTTCTAAAAAGAAGAAAAAGAAAAATGATAGGGCTTTGCATGCTTCTAGTGAACCTGTTGTAGACACACCTGAAAACACCAATGATATTTATATTTCTGATGCTGAAACACAATCAGGTGATGAACATGAACCTAGTGATAATATTAATGATAATGTTCATGTTGATGCTCAACCTAGCAATAATAATGATGTAGAGGCTGAACCTGCTGTTGATCTTGATAACCCACAATCAAAGAATCAACGTTATGATAAGAGAGATTTTGTTGCTAGGAAGCACGGTAAAGAAAAAGAACCATGGGTTCAGAAACCCATGCCCTTTCCTCCTAAACCATCCAAGACAAAGGATGATGAGGATTTTGAGCGCTTTGTTAAAATGATTAGACCGATCTTCTTACGTATGCGCTTAACTGATATGCTTAAATTAAATCCTTATGCTAAATACATGAAGGATATCATTACAAATAAAATAACGATACCGGAAGCTGAAATTTCCACCATGCTTGCTAATTATACTTTTAAGGGTGGAATACCAAAGAAACTTGGAGATCCAGGGGTACCAACTATACCATGCTCTATCAAAAGAAATTATGTTAAAACTGCTTTATGTGATCTTGGAGCCGGTGTTAGTGTTATGCCTCTTTCTTTACATCATAGACTTGAATTGAATTGCAAATGGCTGATAAATCAACTGCTATACCTGTCGGTATTTGTGAGGATGTGCCTGTTGTGGTTGCAAATGTCACTATCTTAACGGACTTTGTTATTCTTGATATTCCCGAGGACGATAGTATGTCGATTATCCTTGGTAGACCCATTTTGAATACTGCAGGGGCTGTTATTGATTGCAACAAAGGCAATGTCACTTTTCATGTTAATGGTAATGAGCATACGGTACACTTTCCGAGGAAACAACCTCAACTTCATAGCATCAATTCTATTGGAAAAGTTCCAACTATCATTATTGGAAGTTTTGAATTTCCTCTTCCTACTGTCAAGAAAAAGTATGATATTCTTATTGTTGGGGATGTGCATATCCCCGTTGAGGTAACCTAGTGTTATTCGAAATTTCTTCGGTTCTGTGTTATTCGAAATGAGTTTGTTAACAAGACTTGATCAACCTTGTTAGTGGATTCATTTTGATGATCATGAGATGGATGAAACTAGAAGGCACAACCTTCTGTACCCTCTTTTTACTTTCTATTATTTACAATAAATAAAGCAAAAATAGTATTATCTGTCTGTTTTCTAAATTATCCGTGCAATAAAAAATATCATGAAAATAAAAGTACTCTGAATGCCCCGCAAATTTAGTATGATCTTTTATGGAATATTTGAGGATTTTAGGCACTATGAGAAAGAGGATACACTACTTCCTCGTACCTTTTTAGATTACAAGAGCATGGTAGCGCATGAGTTTATTGTTCACAATGATGATAAAATGCTCATGTATAACCTGAGATTTAATAAGAAACATAATGAGATTATTACCCTGCATGCGCCTCTGTTGTTTGATTTGACTGCAGTTAATTATCTTTTCTTGCTGGAAGCGGTGTACGCTCATCGAGGCCAGACATCCGCTCTAGAGCCTGAGCCAGAACCTCCACTGGACCCTTATCGTCCATCATCTTATCAGTGGGATCCGGAGGAGATCGCTAGCCAGTGGTATCCTGATGACACTCCTCAGTACACCGGGGAGAGTAGCCGCGGTCCTTGGCATTAGACCAACTTAGGCCAAAAGCCTAAGCTTGGGGGAGTACGTATTTCTCACCGACTTTACATTCATGTTCTCACACTATTCTAGTTGTCGTTGCGCATACTCTTTCACTGTATTATCCATGCTAGTTTAAATTTCTTCTTTCTAGCTTTCTTCTTGTGTGTTTGTTAAACCTTAAGAAAAACCAAAAAAATTAGTTAGCTTAATTTCCATGCTTGTAGTAGTAATTAAAATGAAAACCCAAAAAGATTTCTCGTTCTTCTTTTACTTGTTGGGAGCTTTCCCGTGTAAATAGTTTTATTTTCTTTTCTTTCCTTTGGGGGTCAAGAGTTGAAGACCATATTGAAAATTTTAGTGGCTCTCATATGCATGATTGTTTATTTAACTTAGAGCCCATATTACTTTGTCTTCTCTGTTGAATTGAATGCTTGTAGATTCCAGCTTAGTCCAATGCACGTGCACTATTATTATTATACACACCGTTCGGTCGTGCAACTAAAAGGCAATAATGACGATATATGATGGACTAGTTGAGATGAGAGAAGCTGGTATGAACTCGACCTCTTTTGTTTTTGTAAATATGATGAGTTCATCGTTCCTGATTCAGCCTATTATGAGTAAACATGTTTGCAATGACATTTAGAGATTATAGTTGCTTATGCCATGTCTAATTAGCTAGGAGCTTATAATGGTTTACCTTGCGTGCCAACATGCTATTAAAATGATTATGATGTGGTATGATGGGATGGTATCCTCCTTTGAATGATCCGAGTGACTTGACTTGGCACATGTTCACGCATGTAGTTGAAACAAATCAACATAGCCTTTACGATATTTGTGTTCATGGTGGATTATATCCTACTCATGCTTGCACTTAGTGTAAATTAGTTTTAATACATGTTCATGACTGTTGTCGCTCTCTCAGTTGGTCGCTTCCCAGTCTTTTGCTAGCCTTCACCTGTACTAAGCGGGAATACTGCTTGTGCATCCAAACTCCATAAACCCCAAAGTTGTTCCATATGAGTCCACCATACCTTCCTATATGCGGTATTTACCTGCCGTTCCAAGTAAATTTGTATGTGCCAAACTCCAAACCTTTGAATGAAATTCTATTTTGTATGCTCGAGCAGCTCATGTTTCAACTAGGCTTGTCTGTATCTTCCGTGCTAGGTGGGTTATTCTCAAGAGGAGTGGACTCCGCTTCTCATTCACGAGAAAATGGCTGGTAACCGGGATGCCCGGTCCCATGATCAAAAAGATCAAAGCAAATCAAAATAATTAAACAAAACTCCCCCAGGGCAGTTGTATGTTGGAGGCACTCGTTGTTTCGAGCAAGCCATGGATTGATGCTTGTTGGTGGTGGGGGGAGTATAAACTTTTACCATTCTGTTTGGGAACCGCCTATAATGTATGTAGCATGGAAGATATCGCCATCTCATAGTTGTTGCATTGACAGTGAAAGCATGCCGCTCAAAATGTCATTCATCTCTATTTTAAAATCGAGCTCTGGCACCTCTACAAATCCATGCTTCCCTCTACGAAGGGCCTATCTATTTACTTTTATGTTGAGTCATCACCCTCTTATTAAAAAGCACCCGCTGGAGAGCACACTGTCATTTGCATGTACTACTATTAGTTTATATTGGGTATGACTTGACTGGATCTCTTTTACCATGAATTACAATGTTTAGTCAGTCCTTGGTCTTTAAAGGTGCTTTGCATTTATGTTTTGCGGTCTCAGAAAGGGCTAGCGAGATACCATCTTATTATATCATATTATGATTGTTTTGAGCAAGTGTTGTCATCCGAGTTTATTATTATTGCTCGCTAGCTGATTATGCTATTGATATGAGTAAACACGAGACCTAGGTGTTATTGTGAATATGGTTAGTTCATAATCTTTGCTGAAAACTTGAATGCTGGCTTTACATATTTACAACAACAAGAGCAAATAGAGTTTGTAAAAGTTTTTCTTTATCACTTTCAGTTTATCAACTGAATTGCTTGAGGACAAGCAAACGTTTAAGCTTGGGGGAGTTGATACGTCTCCAACGTATCTACTTTTCCAAACACTTTTTCCCTAGTTTTGGACTCTAACTTGCATGATTTGAATGAAACTAAACTAGACTGATGCTGTTTTCAGTAGAACTGCCATGGTGTTGTTTATTGTGTAGAAAACAAAAGTTCTCGGAATGACCTGAAAATCCACAGAGATAAATTTTGGAAAATATAAAAAATACTGGCGAAAGAATCAAGGCCATGGGGCCCACACCCTGTCAACGAGGGTGGGGGCGCGCCCCCTCAGCCTGGGCGCGCCCCCTGTCTCGTGGGCCCCCTGATGCTCCACCGACCTCAACTCCAACTCTATATATTCCGTTTCACAGAGAGAAAAATCAGAGAGAAAGTTTCATCGCGTTTTACGATACGGAGCCGCCGCCAAGCCCTAATCTCTCTCGGGAGGGCTAATCTGGAGTCTGTTCGGGGCTCTGGAGAGGGGGATTCGTCGCCGTCGTTATCATCAACCATCCTTCATCACCAATTTCATGATGCTCACCGCCGTGCGTGAGTAATTCCATCGTAGGCTTGCTGGACGGTGATGGGTTGGATGAGATTTACCATGTAATCAAGTTAGTTTTGTTAGGGTTTGATCCGTAGTATCCACTATGTTCTGAGATTGATGTTGCTATGATTTTGCTATGCTTAATGCTTGTCACTAAGGCCCGAGTGCCATGATTTCAGATCTGAACCTATTATGTTTTCATGAATATATGTGAGTTCTTGATCCTATCTTGCAAGTCTATAGTCACCAATTATGTGTTATGATCTGACAACCCCGAAGTGACAATAATCGGGATACTTCTCGGTGATGACCCTAGTTTGAGGAGTTCATGTATTCACTATGTGTTAATGCTTTGGTCGGTACTCTATTAAAAGGAGGCCTTAATATCCCTTAGTTTCCACTAGGACCCCGCTGCCACGGGAGGGTAGGACGAAAGATGTCATGCAAGTTCTTTTCCATAAGCACGTATGACTATATTCGGAATACATGCCTACATTACATTGATGAACTGGAGCTAGTTCTGTGTCACCCTATGTTATAACTATTACATGAGGAATCGCATCCGACATAATTATCCATCACTGATCCAATGCCTACGAGCTTTTCACATATTGTGCTTCGCTTATTTACTTTTCTGTTGCTACTGTTACAATTACTACAAAACTGCTACCGTTACTTTTGCCATTGTTACCATTACTATCATACTACTTTGCTACTAAATACTTTGTTGCAGATACTAAGTTATCTAGGTGTGGTTGAATTGACAACTCAACTGCTAATACTTGAGAGTATTCTTTGGCTCCCCTTGTGTCGAAACAATAAATTTGGGTTGAATACTCTACCCTCGAAAGCTGTTGCGATCCCCTATACTTGTGGGTTATCACGCATGAAGAAACTCCATGTAGATGGA
This sequence comes from Triticum timopheevii, assembly GCA_963921465.1. NCBI lineage: Eukaryota > Viridiplantae > Streptophyta > Magnoliopsida > Poales > Poaceae > Triticum > Triticum timopheevii. The sequence goes on along the minus strand of OY997266.1, from coordinate 334,682,931 downwards.
CTTTTGGAATCACTTGAATATGAATCATTTGATACTTGAAAACCATGCCTCATGGGCAAGATGACTAAAACTCCATTCTCCGGAACAATGAAGCGAGCTAATGACTTATTGGAAATAATACATATCGATGTATGTGGTCTGATGAGTGTTGAAGCACGCGGCGGGTATCATTATTTTCTAACCTTCACAAATGATTATAGTAGATATGGGTATATCTACTTAATGAAACACAAGTCTGAAACATTTGAAAAGTTCAAAGAATATTAGAGTGAAGTGGAGAATCATCGTAACAAGAAAATAAAGTTTCTACGATCTGATCGTGGAGGCGAATATTTGAGTTACGAGTTTGGCCTTCATTTAAAACAATGTGGAATTTTTTCACAACTCACGCCACCTGGAACATCACAACGTAATAGTGTGTCTGAATGTCATAACCGTACTTTATTAGATATGGTGCGGTCTATGATGTCTCTTACCGATTTACCACTATCATTTTGGGGTTATGCATTAGAGACACCCGCATTCATGTTAAATAGGGCACTATCTAAATCTGTTGAGATGACACCGTGTGGACCATGGTTTGGCAAGAAACCTAAGCTGTTGTTTCTTGAAATTTTGGGGTTGTGACACTTATGTCAAAAAGGCTTCAGCCTAATAAGCTTGAACCTAAAATTGGAGAAGTGTGTCTTCATAGGATACCTTAAGGAAACAATTGGGTACACCTTCTACCACAGATCCGAAGGCAAGATCTTTGTTGCCAAGAATGGGACATTTCTAGAGGAGTTTCTTTCGAAAGAAGTGAGTGGGAGGAAAGAAGAACTTGATGAGGTAATTGTACCTTATCTCAATTTGGAAAGTAGCACATCAGAGAAATACGTTCCCATGATGCCTACACCAACTAGAGAGGAAGCTAATGATGATGGTCATGAAACTTCAGTTCAAGTTACTACTGGACCTCATAGGTCGAACAAAGCACGTTCCGCACCAGAGGTATGGTGATCCTGTCTTGGAAGTCATGTTACTAGACTATGGCGGGGATATAAACTATGAAGAAGCTATAATGAGGCCAGATTCCAATAGATGGCTTGAGGCCATGAAATCTGAGATAGGATCCATGTATGAGAACAAAGTGTGGACTTTGGTGGACTTGCCCGATGATCGGCAAACCATTGAGAATAAATGGATCTTCAAGAAGGAGACTGACACTGATGGTAATGTTACTATCTACAAAATCTCAACTTGTCGCGAAAGGGTTTCGACAAGTTCAAGGTGTTGACTACGATGAGACTTTATCACCCGTAGCGATGCTTAAGTCCGTCTGAATCATGTTAGCAATTGCTACATTTCATGATTATGCAATCTGGTAAATGGACGTCAAAACTGCATTCCTTAATGGATTCCTTAAACAAAGTTGTATATGATGCAACCAGAAGGTTTTGTCGATCCTAAAGGTGCTAACAAAGTGTGCGAGCTCTAGAAAGCCATCCATGGACTGGTGCAAGCATCTCGGAGTTGGTACGCTTTGATGAGGTGATCAAATCATATGGTTTTATACAGACTTATGGTGAAGCTTGTTGTCGGTGTCAAAACCGGCGGATCTCGGGTAGGGGGTCCCGAACTGTGCGTCTAGGCGGATGGTAACAGGATACGAGGGACACGATGTTTTACCCAGGTTCGGGCCCTCTCGATGGAGGTAAAACCCTACGTCCTGCTTGATTAATATTGATGATATGGGTAGTACAAGAGTGGATCTACCACGAGATCAAGGAGGCTAAACCCTAAAGCTAGCCTATGGTATGATTGTTGAAATGTAGGTTGTCCCCTACGGACTAAAGCCCTCCGGTTTATATAGACACCAGAGGAGGCTAGGGTTACACAGAGTCAGTTACAGTGGTAGGAGATCTACATATCCGTATTGCCAAGCTTGCCTACCACGCCAAGGAAAGTCCCATCCGGACACGGGACGGAGTCTTCAATCTTGTATCTTCGTAGTCTTGGAGTCCGGCGGACGATGATAGTCCGGCTGTCCGGACACCCCCTAGTCTAGGACTCCCTCAGTAGCCCCTGAACCAGGCTTCAATGACAATAAGTCCGGCGCGCATAATGTTCGGCATTGCAAGGCGGGTTCCTCCCTTGAATAATCCAGAGAAGATCATGAACACCAGGATAGTGTCCGGCTCTGCAAAATAAATTCCACATTCCACCGTAGAGAGAATAAAATGTACACAAGTCCAATCTGCTGACGTATTATGCGGCATGACATCACACCGCTACCAGGCTTTTACTTGAATCGTTTTTTATTGTACCACCTCAGCACGTTTAGCGAAGCGGTTTCCTTGGCACGTCTTGTCGAAGCAGAGATCGTGTTCCCCTTATTCCAGGATTCCCCTCAATACGGACGTGGGTAACCCAACCGCACCATTGATGGTGGCGCTTGGGGGATAAGCGAGTTTTACCAGGCCGGTGGGGGACGCAAAGTCTTCGTCCGCCTATATATAAGGGATAAGGATTTACCTTCTCACCTACGCCTTCTTCCTCCTTTGCTTATCCATCTCTGTGCACTCAAGCTCCAACGCCCAAGCTCGCGCATCTCGCCTCGACCTTCTCCGAATATGTCCGGAGCGGGAGGCAAATGGTTGGCCTCCACCGTTAAGGAGGAGCACATCACCAAGTTGCGCAGCGCCGGATACCTCTCCGGTGATATCGCGCATCGGCTGCCTGACGAGGGGCAGCTCATCCCTAACCCCGGGCCCCATGAGAGGGTCGTCTTTCTTCCCCACTTCCTCCGCGGACTGGGCTTTCCACTCCACCCATTCGTCCGGGGGCTCATGTTTTACTACGGCCTGGATTTCCACGATCTGGCGCCGAACTTCATCCTCAACATCTCGGCGTTTATCGTCATGTGCGAGGCCTTCCTCTGCATCCGGCCCCACTTCGGCCTGTGGCTCAAGACCTTCAACGTCAAGCCGAAGGTTGTGAAGGGCACGCAAGCGGAATGCGGAGGCGCCATGTTGGGTAAGTTGCCCAACGTCCTTTGGCTCGAAGGGGCCTTCGTGGACTCCGTCAAGGGGTGGCAATCGGGGTGGTTCTACATCACCGAGCCGCGCGAGCCCACATGGGCGGCGGCCCCCGAGTTTAGATCTGGCATCCCCACGCAGCTCACCTCCTGGAAAGAGAAGGGCTTGCTGTGGGGCAATCCGAAGGAGCTGACGGGACTCCTAGCCTGCATCCAGAAGCTGGTGAGCAATAAGCTCAGGCTCGTCGACGTGGTCCAAGTCATGCTCATCCGCCGGATTCTCCCATGCCAAGAACGGGCATTCAATCTGTGGGAGTTCAATCCAGAACAGCACCAGGCACTAAGCGGGCTCTTCGATACGACATATGAAGGCGCCTGGAGGGTGTTGTTTAAGGGCGCCGAAGCCCCCGCATCCACGACGAAAGATCGCGGATTTTGCTCGCAGCATCCGGCTGACAAGGTAAGTGATTCAACCCCTTTACGGGACACTTGTGGTGATCAAATTGATTCTAAGAGGGTTTCAACCTCTCTTTCCTTTGACAGGAATGGATGGAGAAGGCCGAGCAGCTCATCAGCCCGGCTCCCATGCCAGAAGACCCAGTGAACGCCCGTCTAGCAGGGTTGCTGGTTCCGGCGCCGCACGTGGTGCCGGAGAAGAAGGCCAAGAAGGTGGCCGTGGGGACTCGAAAGAGTTCCCGCAATCAGGCGTCCGACGACGAGGCGGAATCCTCCCCCGAACACGAGGAGGAGGAAGAAGACTCTCTCCCGGAGGAGGGAGAGAAGAAGAGGAAGGCTTCCCCAATAGGGGAGGCCGAAGGGTCCGAGAGGGGGAGAACTATCCCCCCGGACAGTTTCGCCAACACCATCGTTGGCGAGGAGGAGTGGCCTTTAAGGGCCAGGCGTCCGGCAAGATCGTGAGTATCCGGATCCCTGATATGCAATTTCTTTCGTCTCATGTAGTGTCCTTCTAATGCCGCATACTGTCCGCAGTCCAGCCGATGATGATCTCCCCGCTTCATCGAGCGGGTCGTTGGCCCCGTCGGATGTGGATTCACTTCCGACTGCCTGCATTCCCCGTGCAGACGAGAACGCTGAGGTGGGATCCCAGAGAGGGACCCATCAGGAGGAGGCTCCGGAGGCCCCGCAAGGCAGCCTCTCGGACTTTGCGCTGGACTCTACGTTGGAACCCGCAGTGGTTCCAGAGTCCGGCGGGCGGCCCCTTCGAAAGAAGGGCAAGACCGTGACACCGGCGGCCTCCGTCCAACCGGAGGCGTCGGACAACTTGTCGGAGGCGCTTAAAGGCGCTTCCATCGAGGAAGAACACCGCACTATCATGAGTGCGGTGATTCAGAAGGTTCAGCTCGCCAAGAGCGGGCTGACCGAAGCCTGCAGTAGCCTTCTAACAGGCTTTGAGGTAAGAAGTTAAAGTTATGTAATGTAATACCGCATAGACAGTAGCCCCTGATGCTTAGTTCGGTGTTCGAAAAGAAAAGCCGAACTGAGGATCTAAGAAGATATACGCAGGGTTGCTTAAAATATGTCAATATGGGTTTGCAGGCTGCGCTGCTGACCTCTGCCGCACTGACTGCGGAGGTCGGTGCGTTGAAGCAGGATCTCGAGCGGTCCGAGCAAGAGCTCGGCCATGCCAAGAAGCAGCTCAAGGACAAAGAAGGTGAGTAACACCACTTTGAATAGTTACCTTACAGAAAAGGATTTTGGTTGCAATAAAATTAACCAGGATAATATGGGTATTGCAGGGGCCACAAATGAGGTGGCAGCCCTGAAGGAGGCTGTGTCCGCGGCCGAACGCAGTGCGGCCGCGGAACGGGCCGAGCGAGAAAAGCAGGAGGCACAGGTGGCGGAAGTACGGCAAGAGCTCCAGGCTCTCATGGAGAAGCATGAGAGGTTGGAGCGTGACTCCAAGGCTCGAGAGTCCGAGCTTGCCTCGGCTCTCGAAAGTGCCAACTCCGCCAAGGCCGAGGCCCGTAAGGCCCTTCAGGAGGTTGAAGATGTAAAGAAGATAGCGGCGGGTAAGGCATTTTTCATGCAAAGCAAGCATGTTAATGTAAACTACCTTACACTTACCCGCATTCGGAGCTCTCCAGGGGCGTTTGCAGATCTGCCGCGTAGTGTGTCCGATGCCACCGCATTCTATCGTGGCGAGGAGGGGAGCTCGACGGAGAAGGTCTTCTGGTCTCAGTACGCTGAGGCCGGCCATCCGGTGCCCCCAAGCGACCAGCTGAAGTAGCTGGTCGAACTCCACAAGGTAGCTGAGGAGGCCATGAAGGGCCTTATAGTCCGGCTGTGGCCTGGACAGGCCATGCCGGGGAGCTACTTCGGCCTCGTGCGGCGGCTGGTGGATGCGTGCCCCTGGGTGGAGGTCATCAAGCGCTCCGCCTGTATTGAAGGTGCTCGTCGGGCCCTTGCCCGCACAAAGGTGCACTGGGGCAGGCTGGATGCGGAGAAGCTTCTCACTGACCCGCCGCCACCGGGCAAGGAGTATCGTACTCCCGAGATGTATTATAATACTGTCCTGAAGGGAGCCCGCGATATTGCGGATGAATGCCCCAGAAATGTAATCTTTGAGTAAACTTGATATGTATTACCCTGTGCGCTGAAAACTTTGTTCATGTGCGCATTAAGCAACGCTTGTTTAATTTAAAATATTACCTTCTGTGCGGCCGTTTAAAAAATCTGAGAGATGGCAAGTCGTTGGCTTCAGCCCCCGAGCCACGAGTGCTGGGGTGTTCGGGATAAACTTGAGCGCTCTTGTTCCCATTTTTGGGTCCATCTAGGGAGGCGCTCAACACAACGAACAAGGCAACCAGACTTATAATGCTTGAACACTCTCACTTAGCCATAGAATTCTATAATTTTAAATTTCGGCGAAGCCCCTGGTATTCGGAAGGCCGAATCCGGGGCGCTATCCACGCCTTCGTCGGACATTTATCCGGAACTTCGCTCGAAGCGGCGTGAGTCTTTAAGGACTCGAAAGGACCTCTCGAACAGCGACCAGTCTCTCGCCTTATCATGCCGGTCAGTTTTAGCTTTCTCCACTGAGGCGCTCGCCCGGCTCAACCGAGGCGCAATCGCAGTGGTTCTCCCAGTGCCACCTTAGCCGACAGAACGGAACGTAAGGCACCAAAACGTGGGAGCCGGGCAAACCCAACTATTGACCCAAGACATGATTCGGAGCCGATTCATATAATGCTATAAGTTCGGGGTGCCGCACTTATGGAAGTGTTCGGACTTATCACACCATAATGTGGGGAACATAAGCCCCTGGTGTATTAGACCGTACCAAAATATACGGGTGCAAGATGTCATGTAATGAACATATATATATAAAAAGTAATGCAATTGCCGTTGAAAAGTGCTACATTATTTATTTAAAGAAGGTCTGCTATGAGTACGGACTGATACAAATAGTGCGGTAAGCAAGGGATTTGGACTAATTAAACAGGTCCCCCTCCAGGGATGAGCTGCGGACTTGGTGTATGTAATCGAATTTAATGCTCGTAATTGAGACCACCTGAGTGTTCGTCGCGGCCTTCTTTCTTCCCTGGCTGTTACATCGTGAGTTCGGCAGGTTCGCCGCCGGACAGGGCCTCTGGTTAACGGAGTCCTGTGTACACAAAGAAGGAAAATAATAATGAAAAAAAAGGAGGCACACTTGCGAGCCCTTGGTGTGGTCGAGCCGCACTCTGGGTCCATTGTGATCGTGCCCCTTCCCCTGCGCCCATGGTATCTCCAAAGCGTAATGATGTACGCGGAGGGTTGTTCTTGCAATTATGCGAGGGCGGGGGTTAGGGCTGCATTGCTACGCGTGCTCTGATCGTGCCAGGTAGTCTTCGTTGGTATTGCTTTGGGCGCGTTTTGCTGTATCCGGCCGTTTAACAGCCGGACTCAAAAATTGCCTTAGAAGGCTGCTCTGTACTTCTGCCGCGAGAGCCGCTGTATGTTCCTCCGTTCGGAGGGAGCGTTCCATATTTCCGTTGACTGTGATGACTCCACGAGGGCCTGGCATCTTGAGCTTTAGGTATGCATAATGCGGCACCGCGTTGAACTTTGCAAACGCGGTTCGTCCAAGCAGAGCGTGATAGCCGCTGCGAAATGGGACTATGTCGAAGATTAACTCTTCGCTCCGGAAATTATCCGGGGATCCGAAGACCACTTCCAATGTGACTGAGCCCGTACAATTGGCTTCCACACCTGGTATGACACCTTTAAAGGTTGTCTTTGTAGGTTTAATCCTTGAGGGGTCTATGCCCATCTTGCGCACTGTATCCTGATAAAGCAGGTTCAGGCTACTACCGCCGTCCATCAGGACTCTCATGAGGTGAAATCCATCGACGATTGGGTCTAGAACCAATGCGGCGAATCTGCCATGGCGTATGCTGGTCGGATGGTCTCTTCGATCGAAAGTGATCGGACAAGAGGACCATGGATTGAACTTCGGGGTGACTGGCTCCATCGCATAGACGTCCCTTAGTGCGCGCTTCCTCTCCCTCTTGGGTATATGGGTTGCATAAATCATGTTCACCGTCCGCACTTGTGGGGGGAAGCCCTTTTGTCCTCTATTGTTCGGCGGTCGGGTCTCCTCCTTGTCGTCGCTGTTTAGCCCCTTGTCATTGTTTTCGGCAATTAACTTGCCTGCCTGCTTGAACACCCAGCAATCTCTGTTGGTGTGATTGGCTGGCTTTTCGGGGGTGCCATGTATCTGGCATAAGCGGTCGAGTATTCCGTCCAAGTTGGACGGACCTAGAGTGGTTCTTTTGAATGGCTTCTTCCGCTGACCGGGTTTAGAGCCTCGGAATCCGGCGTTGACCGCCGTATCCTCCTTATCGTCGCCGTTAATGCGGCGTTTATTTTTGTTTCGACGTGACCTGCCGTTGTTGTCCTTAGTATCCGGACTGCCAGAATTTTTACGGAGATTGTTGCTGTGAGCTAGCCAGCTATCCTCTCCCGCACAAAAGCGGGTCATTAATGATGTGAGGGCTGCCATGGATTTTGGCTTTTCCTGTCCCAGGTGCCGGGCTAGCCACTCGTCGCGGATGTTATGTTTGAAGGCTGCAAGGGCCTCTGCATCCGGACAGTCGACGATTTGGTTTTTATTTGTCAAGAACCGTGTCCAGAATTGTCTGGCCGATTCGTCTGGCTGCTGGATGATGTGGCTTAGGTCATCGGCGTCTGGTGGTCGCACATACTTGCCCTGGAAGTTGTCGAGGAATGCGGCTTCCAGGTCTTCCCAACACCCAATTGACTCTGCGGGCAAGCTGTTGAGCCAACGCCGAGCTGGTCCTTTAAGCTTGAGTGGGAGATACTTGATGGCATGGAGATCATCGCCGCGGGCCATATGGATGTGGAGAAGATAATCTTCGATCCAAACCGCAGGGTCTGTTGTGCCATCGTAGGATTCAATGTTTACGGGTTTAAACCCTTCAGGGATTTGATGATCCATTACTTCGTCAGTGAAGCATAGCGGGTGTGCGGCGCCTCTGCATTGAGCAAAATCACGACGCAGTTCGAGAGAGCGTTGTCTGCTGTGTTCGGCCCGGCCGGGGTTATTGTATCCAGCGCGACGGTATTCGTCATGGGTCGTGGGGTGCCCACATGATCCGTAGATGGATCTGGATTGCCTTGCTTTGTCCTCCAATATATCTCGCAAGTCCGGCGCATTCCCTCTTGGCTTCGTACTTTTGGAGCGATGCCGGGGTACGGTCTTGGTTGGGGGCCTGGATGCCTCTCTATCACGACCGCGGGGTGGTCGGTCAGCCGTATCGTGCGCCGGTGATGGAGGTATGTATGCTTCCTCCTCTAATCGGGGGAGCAGCTTGCGTTTTGGGTAACTTTTGGAGGGGCGTTCGAGTTTATACTCTTCGACCGCGAGGACCTCGGTCCATCGATCGGCCAGCAGATCCTGATCAGCTTGAAGCTACTGCTGCTTTTTCTTTAGGCTATTTGCCGTGGCGATAAGCCTGCGTTTGCAATGCTCTTGTTCGACGGGATCCTCGGGCATGATGAATTCGTCGTCGTTGAGGCTTGCCTCGTCTTCGGAGGGAGGCGTATAGTTATAATCCTCGACCTCTTCGTCTGCCGCCCTCTCGTGAGGGCTTGCTTCTGCATCCTTCTGCGCTGAGTCTTGCTGGAGGGGATTATCTTCGGCACTCTCTGGGGTATTATTATCTCCTGTGCCGGAATCTCCATTCTTGCTGTGGCGGGATTTAGAGCGGCGCCGCGGACGCTGGCGCTTGGGCTGCTTCTTTAGAGAATCTGCCTCCGCTGCTTCTTCGCCGTCCCCGTCTTTTGGGGTGTCCACCATGTATATGTCGTATGATGAGGTGGTCTTCCAGTGCCCTGTAGGCGCTGGTTCCTGTTCGTCTCCGGCATCGTCGTCCATAGCGTCGATGTCTTCGGAGTCGTAGTCTAGCATGTCGGTTAAATCGTCGACAGTGGCTACAAAGTGGGTGGTGGGTGGGCTCCGAATTTCTTCGTCGTCCGTATCCCAACCATCCTGGCCATAGTTTGGCCAGGACTCTCCTGATAGCGAGAGATGCTTTAGCGAATTTAGGATGTCGCCAAAGGGCGAGTGTTGGAAGATGTCTGTGGCGGTGAATTCCATAACCGGAGCCCAATCCGATTCGATTGGTAGGGGCGTGGGAGGTCCGGAGTCCGGCAAGGGGTCCGGCACCTTGAAATCACGAGTTTCGCGAGGGACGAGATTAGTGTTCGGCTCCATCGCCGTGGAAGTTGAAGCCCCCGAGGTGGCATCCATCCACCGGTCCTCGATCTGGGCGATCGGCTCTGGACTAAGGGCCGAAGCGGATTCGCGTGCGGCCTCCAAGGCACTGTTCGGCGGCAGAGCTAGATCATGCCCATCACAACAGTGCGGCGCGCTTGGCTTTGGCTCGAGCCCGTCGAAGATCAAGTCCCCGCGGGCATCGACTGTGAAGTTTAGGCTTCCAAACCTGACCTGATGGCCAGGGGCGTAACTTTCGATCTGCTCCAGATGGCCAAGCGAATTAGCCCGCAGTGCGAAGCCGCCGAATACGAAGATCTGTCCGGGGAGAAAAGTCTCACCCTGGACAGAGTTGTTGGTTGAAGATGCCATCGAGCCTATCGGTGACGACACAGAGGAACTCTCAATGAAAGCACCAATGTCGGTGTCAAAACCGGCGGATCTCGGGTAGGAGGTCCCGAACTGTGCGTCTAGGCGGATGGTAACAGGAGACGAGGGACATGATGTTTTACCCAGGTTCGGGCCCTCTCGATGGAGGTAAAACCCTACGTCCTGCTTGATTAATATTGATGATATGGGTAGTACAAGAGTGGATCTACCACAAGATCAAGGAGCTAAACCCTAAAGCTAGCCTATGGTATGATTGTTGTAATGTAGGTTGTCCCCTACGGACTAAAGCCCTCCGGTTTATATAGACACCGGAGGAGGCTAGGGTTACACAGAGTCGGTTACAATGGTAGGAGATCTTCATATCCGTATTGCCAAGCTTGCCTTCCACGCCAAGGAAAGTCCCATCCGGACACGGGACGGAGTCTTCAATCTTGTATCTTCGTAGTCTTGGAGTCCGGCGGATGATGATAGTCCGGCTGTCCGGACACCCCCTAGTCCAGGACTCCCTCACTTGTATTTACAAGAAAGTGAGTGGGAGCTCTGTAGAATTTCTGATATTATATGTGGATGACATATTGTTGATTGAAAATGATATAGAATTTCTGGATAGCATAAAAGGATACTTGAACAAGAATTTGTCAGTGAAATACCTTAGTGAAGCTGCTTATATATTGGGCATTAAGATCTATATGGATAGATCGAGACACTTAATAGGACTTTCACAAAACATATACCTTGATAAAGTTTTGAAGAAGTTCAAAATAGATCAGTCAAAGCAAGGATTCTTGCCTGTGTTACAAGGTGTGAAGTTGAGTAAGACTCAACGCCCGACCACGACAGAAGATAGAGAGAGAATGAAAGACATTCCCTATGCCTCAGCCATAGGTTCTATGAAGTATGCCATACCTATTGTGTGATTTTCCATGAGTTTGGCAAGGGGGTACAATGGTGATCCAGGAGTAGATCATTGGACAGCGGTCAAAATTATCCATAGGTACCTGAAAAGGACTAAGGAAATGTTTCTCGGTTATCGAGGTGATGAAGAGTTCGTCGTAAAGGGTTACTGAAGGAAATATGCCCTAGAGGCAATAATAAAGTTATTATTTATTTCCTTATATCATGATAAATGTTTATTATTCATACTAGAATTGTATTAACCGGAAACATAATACATGTGTGAATACATAGACAAACATAGTGTCACTAGTATGCCTCTACTTGACTAGCTTGTTAATCAAAGATGGTTAAGTTTCCTAACCATAGACATGAGTTGTCATTTCATTAATGGGATCACATCATTAGAGAATGATGTGATTGACTTGACCCATTCCATTAGCTTAGCACTTGATCGTTTAGTATGTTGCTATTGCTTTCTTCATGACTTATACATGTTCCTATGACTATGAGATTATGCAACTCCCGTTTATCGGAGGAACACTTTGTGTGCTACCAAACATCACAATGTAATTGGGTGATTATAAAGGAGCTCTACAGGTGTCTCCAAAGGTACATGTTGAGTTGGCGTATTTTGAGATTAGGATTTGTCACTCCGATTGTCGGAGAGGTATCTCTGGGCCCTCTCGGTAATGCACATCACTATAAGCCTTGCAAGCAATGTGACTAATGAGTTAGTTACGTGATGATGCATTACGGAACGAGTAAAGAGACTTGCCGGTAACGAGATTGAACTAGGTATTAAGATACCGACCATCGAATCTTGGGCAAGTAACATACCGATGACAAAGGGAACAACGTATGTTGTTATGCGGTTTGACCGATAAAGATCTTCGTAGAATATGTGGGAGCCAATATGAGCATCTAGGTTCCGCTATTGGTTATTGACCGGAGACGTGTCTCGGTCATGTCTACATAGTTCTCGAACCCGTAGGGTCCACACGCTTAATGTTCGATGACAGTTATATTATGAGTTTATGTGTTTTGATGTACGGAAGAAAGTCGGAGTCCCAGATGAGATCGGGGACATGACGAGGAGTCTCGAAATGGTTGAGACGTAAAGATCGATATATTGGATGACTATATTCGGACATCAGAAAGGTTCCGAGTGATTCGGGTATTTTTCGGAGTACCGGAGAGTTACGGGAATTCGCCGGGGAGTATATGGGCCTTATTGGGCTTTAGGGGAAAGAGAGAGGAGAGGTTGGGTGCCCCCCAAGGCCTAGTCCGAATTGGACTAGGGGGAGGGGCTGCGCCCCCTCCTTCCTTCTCTTCTCTCTCCCCTTTCCTTGACTCCTACTCCTACTACTTGGAAGGGGGGAATCCTACTCCCGATGGGAGTAGCACTCCTCCTAGGGTGAGCGATAGAGAGGGCCGGCCCTCCCCCTCCTCCACTCCTTTATATACGGGGAGAGGGCACCCATTGGAGACACAACAGTTGATCTCTTGATCTCTTAGCCGTGTGCGGTGCCCCCCTCCACCATAGTCCTCCTCGATAATATTGTAGCGGTGCTTAGGCGAAGCCCTGCAATGGTAGAACATCAAGATCGTCACCACGCCGTCGTGTTATAACCCACAAGTGTAGGGGATCGCAACAGCTTTCGAGGGTAAAGTATTCAACCCAAATTTATTGATTCGACACAAGGGGAGCCAAAGAATATTCTTGAGTATTAGCAGTTGAGTTGTCAATTCAACCACACCTGGATAACTTAGTATCTGCAGCAAAGTGTTTAGTAGCAAAAGTGGTATGATAATAATAGTAACGGTAGCAAAAGTAAAGATAAATGTTTTGGGGTTTTTGTAGTAGTTGTAACAGTAGCAACGGAATAGTAAATAAGCAAAGAACAATATGTGAAAAGCTCATAGGCAATGGATCAGTGATGGATAATTATGCCGGATGCGATTCCTCGTGTAATAGCTATAACATAGGGTGACACAAAACTAGCTCCAATTCATCAATGTAATGTAGGCATGTATTCCGTAAATAGTGATACGTGCTTACAGAAAAGAACTTGCATGACATCTTTTGTCCTACCCTCCCGTTGCAGCGGGGTCCTTACGGAAACTAAGGGATATTAAGGCCTCCTTTTAATAGAGAACCGGAACAAAGCATTAGCACATAGTGAATACATGAACTCCTCAAACTACGGTCATCACCGAGAAGTATCCCGATTATTGTCACTTCGGGGTTGTCGGATCATAACACATAATAGGTGACTATAGACTTGCAAGATAGGATCAAGAACACACATATATTCATGAAAACATATAGGTTCAGATCTGAAATCATGGCACTTGGGCCCTAGTGACAAGCATTAAGCATAGCAAAGTCATAGCAACATCAATCTCAGAATATAGTGGATACTAGGGATCAAACCCCAACAGAACTAACTTGATTACATGGTAAATCTCATCCAACCCATCACCGTCCAGCAAACCTACGATGGAATTACTCACGCACGGCGGTGAGCATCATGAAATTGGTGATGGAGGATGGTTAATGATGACGACAGCGACGAATCCCCCTCTTCGGAGCCCTGAACGGACTCCAGATCAGCCCTCCCAAGAGAGATTAGGGCTTGGTGGCAGCTCCATATCGTAAAACACGATGAAACTTTCTCTCTGATTTTTTTCTCCCCGAACGTGAATATATGGAGTTGGAGTTGACGTTGGTGGAGGTCCAGGGGGCCCACAAGATAGGAGGTCGTGCCCTACAGGGGGGCGCGCCCCCTGTCTCGTGGACAGGCCCTGGGCCCCCTTGCATTAATTATTTCACCAAAAATTCTTATTAATTCCAAAAAGTGCCTCCGTGGATTTCCAGGACATTCCGAGAACTTTTCTTTTGTACACATAAAACAACATCATGGTAGTTCTGCTGAAAACAGCGTCATTCCGGGTTAGTTTCATTCAAATCATGCAAGTTAGAGTCGAAAACAAGGGCAAAAGTGTTTGGAAAAGTAGATACATTGGAACGTATAAACTCCCCCAAGCTTAAACCTTTGCTTGTCCTCAAGCAATTCAGTTGATAAACTGAAAGTGATAAAGAAAAACTTTTACAAACTATTTTTGCTCTTGTTGTTGTAAACATGAAAAGCCAGCATTCAAGTTTGAGCAAATATTATGAACTAACCATACTCACAATAACACTTAGCTCTCATAATTACTCATATCAATAACACAATCAGCTAACGAGCCATAATAATAAAACTCAGATGACAACACTTTCTCAAAATGATTATAACATGATATAACAAAATGGTATCTCGCTAGCCCTTTCTGAGACCGCAAAACATAAATGCAGAGCACCTTTAAAGATCAAGGACAGACTAAATATTGTAATTCATGGTAAAAGAGATCCAGTCAAGTCATACCCAATATAAACCAATAATAATGAATGCAAATGACAGTGTGCTCTCCAGTGGGTGCTTTTTAATAAGAAGGGGGATGACTCAATATAAAAGTAAATAGATAGGCCCTTCGTAGAGGGAAGCAGGGACTTGTAGAGGTGCTAGAGCTCGATTTTAAAATAGAGGTTGAATAAAATTTTGAGCAGCATACTTTCGCTGTCAACGCAACAACTATGAGATGGCTGTATATTCCATACTACATGCATTATAGACTGTTCCCAAACAGAATGGTAAAGGTTTATACTCCCCCAACCACCAACAAGCATCAATCCATGGCTTGCTCGAAACAACGAGTGCCTCCAACATACAACTGCCCTGGGGGAGTTTTGTTTAATTATTTTGATTTGCTTTGATCTTTTTGGATCATGGGACTGGGCATCCCGGTTACCGGCCCTTTCTCGTGAATGAGGAGCGGAGTCCACTCCTCTTGAGAATAACCCACCTAGCATGGAAGATATAGGCAGCCCTAGTTGTAACATGAGCTGCTCGAGCATACAAAATAGAATTTCATTTGAAGGTTTGGAGTTTGGCACATACAAATTTACTTGGAACGGCAGGTAAATACCGCATATAGGTAGGTATGGTGGACTCATATGGAACAACTTTGGGGTTTAAGGAGTTTGGATGCACAAGCAGTATTCCCGCTTAGTACAGGTGAAGGCTAGCAAAAGACTGGGAAGCGACCAACTGAGAGAGCGACAACAGTCGTAAACATGCATTAAAATTAACTTACACCGAGAACAAGCATGAGTAGGATATAATCTACCATGAACATAAATATCATGAAGGCTAGGTTGATTTGATTCAACTACATGCGTGAACATGTGCCAAGTCGAGTCACTTAATACATTCAAAGGAGGATACCATCCCATCATACCACATCATATGTTGGAAATATGCCCTAGAGGCAATAATAAATTGTTATTATTATATTTCTGTGTTCATGATGATTGTCTATTATTCATGCTATAACTGTGTTATCCGGAAATCGTAATACACGTGTGAATATATAGACCACAACAAGTCCCTAGTGAGCCTCTAGTTGACTAGCTCGTTGATCAATAGATAGTCATGGTTTCCTGACTATGGGCATTGGATGTCATTGATAACGGGATCACATCATTAGAAGAATGATGTGATGGACAAGACCCAATACTAAGCATAGCTCAAAGATCGTGTAGTTCGTTTAGCTAGAGCTTTTCCGAATGTGAAGTATCATTTCCTTAGACCATGAGATTGTGCAACTCCCGTATACCGTAGGAGTGCTTTGGGTGTACCAAACGTCAGAACATAACTGGGTGGCTATAAAGGTGCACTACGGGTATCTCCGAAAGTGTCTGTTGGGTTGGCACGAATTGAGACTGGGATTTGTCACTCCGTATGATAGAGAGGTATCTCTGGGCCCACTCGGTAATGCATCATCATAATGAGCTCAATGTGACCAAGTGTCTGGTCACGGGATCATGCATTACGGTACGAGTAAAGTGACTTGCCGGTAACGAGACTAAACGAGGTATTGGGATACCGACGATCGAGTCTCGGGCAAGTAACGTACTGATTGACAAAGGGAATTGAATACGGGGTTAATTGAATCCTCGACATCGTGGTTCATCCGATGAGATCATCGAGGAGTATGTGGGAGCCAACATGGGTATCCAGATCCTGCTGTTGGTTATTGACCGGAGAGGCGTCTCGGTCATGTCTGCATATCTCCCAAACCCGTAGGGTCTACACACTTAAGGTTCGGTGACGCTAGGGTTGTAGAGATAATAGTATGCAGCAAACCGAAAGTTGTTCGTAGTCCCGGATGAGATCCCGGACGTCACGAGGAGTTCCGGAATGGTCCAGAGGTGAAGAAATATATATATAGGAAGTGCTTTTTCGGCCATCGGGAGAGTTTCGGGTGTCATCGGTATTGTACCGGGACCACCGGAAGGGTCCCGAGGGTCCACCGGGTGGGGCAACCTATCCCGGAGGGCCCCGTGGGCTGAAGTGGTAGGGGAACCAGCCCCTAGTGGGCTGGTGCACCCCCCCCCCCCTTGGGCCCCCCTGCGCCTAGGGTTGGGAACCCTAGGGGAGGGGGCGCCTCCACTTGCCTTGGGGGGCAAGTTCCCCCCTTGGCCGCCGCCCCCAGGAGATCCCATCTCCTAGGGCCGGCGCCCCCCCTGGGGACCCTATATAAAGGAGGGGGAGGGAGGACAGCCGAACCCTGCATCTTGGCGCCTCCCTTCCCCTTGCTACACCTCTCCCTCCCGCAGACGCTTGGCGAAGCCCTGCCGGATCCCTGCTGCATCCACCACCACGCCGTCGTGCTGCTGGATCTTCATCAACCTCTCCTTCCCCCTTGCTGGATCAAGAAGGAGGAGACGTCACGCTGACCGTACGTGTGTTGAATGCGGAGGTGCCGTCCGTTCGGCGCTAGGATCTCCGGTGATTTGGATCACGACGTGAACGACTCCCTCAACCCCATTCTCTTGAACGCTTCCGCTCGCGATCTACAAGGGTATGTAGATGCAATCCTCTCTCTCGTTGCTGGATGAACTCATAGATTGATCTTGGTGAATGTAGGAAAAAAATATTTTATGCAACATTTCCCAACAGTGGCATCATGAGCCAGGTTTATGCGCAGTTCTCTTTGCACGAGTAGAACACAATTTGTTGTGGGCGTAGATGTTGTCAACTTTCTTGCCACTACTAGTCTTATTTTGCTTCAGCAGTATTGTGGGATGAAGCGGCCTGGACCGACCTTATGCGTACGCTTACGTGAGACAGGTTCCACCGACTGACATGCACTAGTTGCATAAGGTGGCTAGCGGGTGTCTGTCTCTCCCACTTTAGTTGGAGCGGATTCGATGAAAAGGGTCCTTATGAAGGGTAAATAGAAGTTGACAAATCACGTTGTGTCTTTAACGTAGGTAAGAAAAAGTTCTTGCTAGATCACCTATAGAAGCCACGTAAAAACTTGCAACAACAATTACAGGATGTCTAACTTGTTTTTGTAGCTAGTGTTTTGTGATGTGATATGGCCAAAGTTGTGATGAATGATGAATGATATATATATATATATATGTGATGTATGAGATCATGTTCTTGTAATAGAAATCACGACTTGCATGTCGATGAGTATGAGAACTGGCAGGAGCCATAGGAGTTGTCTTTATTTTTTGTATGACCTGCGTGTCATTGAAGAATGCCATGTCAACTACTTTACTTTATTGCTAAACGCGTTAGCCATAGAAGTAGAAGTAGTCATTAGCGTGACAACTTCATGAAGAGACGATGATGGAGATCATGATGATGGAGATCATGGTGTCATGCCGGTGACGAAGATGATCATGGAGCCCCGAAGATGGAGATCAAAGGAGCTATATGATATTGGCAATATCATGTCACTATTATGATTGCATGTGATGTTTATCATGTTTTTTTTATCTTTTTTACTTAGAACGACGGTAGTAAGTAAGATGACCCCTCACAATAATTTCAAGAAAAGTGTTCCCCCTAACTGTGCACTGTTGTGAAGGTTCGTTGTTTCGAAGCACCACGTGATGATCGGGTGTGATAGATCCTAACGTTCGAATACAATGGGTGTAAGCCAGATTTACACATGCAATACACTTAGGTTGACTTGACGAGCCTAGCATGTACAGACATGGCCTCGGAACATGGTAGACCGAAAGGTCGAGCATGAGTCGTATAGTAGATACGATCAACATGAAGATGTTCACCGATGTTAGCTAGTCCGTCTCACGTGATGATCGGACACGGCCTAGTTAACTCGGATCATGTTTCACTTAGATGAATAGAGGGATGTCTGTGTAAGTGGGAGTTCATTAAATAATTTGATTAGATGAACTTAATTATCATGAACTTAGTCTAAAATCTTTACAATATGTCTTGTAGATCAAATGGCCAACGCTCATGTCCACCTGAACTTCAACGCGTTCCTAGAGAAAACCAAGCTGAAAGACGATGGCAACAACTATACGGACTGGGTCCGAAACCTGAGGATCATCCTCATAGCTGCCAAGAAAGACTATGTCCTAGAAGCACCGCTAGGTGAAGCACCAATCCCAGAGAACCAAGACGTTATGAACGCTTGGCAGTCTCGTGCTGATGATTACTCCCTCGTTTAGTGCGGCATGCTTTACAGCTTAGAACCGGGGCTCCAAAAGCGTTTTGAGCAACACGGAGCATATGAGATGTTCGAGGAGCTGAAAATGGTTTTTCAAGCTCATGCCCGGGTCGAGAGATATGAAGTCTCCGACAAGTTCTTCAGCTGTAATATGGAGGAAAACAGTTCTGTTAGTGAGCACATACTCAAGTTGTCTAGGTTGCACAACCGCTTGACGCGGCTGGGAGTTAATCTCCCGGATGACGCGGTCATTGACAGAATTCTCCAGTCGCTCCCACCAAGCTACAAGATCTTTGTGATGAACTTCAATATGCAGGGGATGGAAAAGACCATTCCTGAGGTATATTCAATGCTGAAATGAGCAGAGGTAGAGATCAAAAAGGAACATCAAGTGTTGATGGTGAATAAAACCACTAAGTTCAAGAAGGGCAAGGGTAAGAAGAACTTCAAGAAGGACGGCAAGGAAGTTGCACGCCTGGTAAGCCAGTTGCCAGGAAGAAGTCAAGCAATGGACCCAAGCCTGAGACTGAGTGCTTTTATTGCAAGGGAAGTGGTCACTGGAAGCGGAACTGCCCCAAGTACTTAGCGGACAAGAAGGCCGGCAAAACAAAAGGTATATGTGATATACATGTAATTGATGTGTACCTTACCAGTGCTCGTAGTAGCTCCTGTGTATTTGATACCGGTGCGGTTGCTCACATTTGTAAATCAAAGCAGGAGCTGCGGAATAAGCGGAGACTGGCGAAGGACGAGGTGACGATGCGCGTCGGGAATGGTTCCAAGGTCGATGTGATCGCCGTCAGCATGCTACCTCTACATTTACCTATGGGATTAGTTTTGAACCTCAATAATTGTTATTTAGTACCATCTTTGAGCATGAACATTGTATCAGGATCTCGTTCAATTCGAGATGGCTACTCATTTAAATCCGAGAATAGTGGTTGTTCTATTTATATGAGTGATATGTTTTATGGTCATGCCCCGCTGGTGAATGGTTTATTCTTAATGAATCTCGAGTGTAATGTTACACATATTCATAGTGTGAATACCAAAAGATGTAAAGTTGATAACGATAGTCCCACATACTTGTGGCACTGCCGCCTTGGTCACATTGGTGTCAAGCACATGAAGAAGCTCCATGCTGATGGACTTTTAGAGTCTCTAGATTATGAATCGTTTGACACATGCGAGCCATGCCTCATGGGCAAGATGACCAAGACTTCGTTCTCCGGAACAATAGCGAGCAACCAACTTATTGGAAATCATACATACTGATGTGTGCGGTCCAATGAGCGTTGAGGCTCGCGGAGGATATCATTATGTTCTCACTCTCACTGATGACTTGAGTAGATATGGGTATGTCTACTTGATGAAACACAAGTCTGAGACCTTTGAAAAGTTCAAGGAATTTCAGAATGAGGTAGAGAATTAACATGACCGAAAGATAACGTTCCTATGATCAGATCGTGGGGGAGAATATTTAAGTCACGAATTTGGTACGCACTTAAGAAAATGTGGAATCGTTTCACAACTCATGCCGCCTAGAACACCTCAGCGAAATGGTGTGTCCGAACGTCGTAATCGCACTCTATTGGATATGGTGCGATCTATGATGTCACTTACTGATTTACCGCTATCATTTTGGGGATACGCTCTAGAGACAGCTACATTCACTTTAAATAGGGCACCATCTAAATCCGTTGAGACGACACTGTATGAATTATGGTTTGGGAAGAAACCTAAGCTGTCGTTTCTAAAAGTTTAGGGATGCGATGCTTATGTCAAGAAACTTCAACCTGAGAAGCTCGAACCCAAGTCGGAAAAATGCGTATTCATAGGATACCCTAAGGAAACCATAGGGTATACTTTCTACTTAAAATCCAAAGGCAAGATCTTTGTTGCCAAGAACGGATCCTTTCTGGAGAAAGAGTTTCTCTCGAAAGAATTAAGTGGGAGGAAAGTCGAGCTTGATTAAGTACTACCTCTTGAAACGGTGAGTAGCGCAACTCAGGAAGATGTTCCTGTGGTGCCTGCATCGACAAGAGAGGAGGTTAATGATGATGATCAAGATACTTCGGATCAAGCTCCTACTGAACTTCGAAGGTCCACAAGGACACGTTCCGCACCAGAGTGGTACGGCAACCCTGTCTTGGAAATCATGTTGTTAGACAACGGTGAACCTTTGAACTATGAAGAAGCGATGGCGGGCCCAGATTCCAACAAATGGCTTGAAGCCATGCAATCCGAGATAGGATCCATGTATGAAAACAAAGTGTGGACTTTGACAGACTTGCCTGACGATCGGCGAGCAATAGAAAACAAATGGATCTTTAAGAAGAAGACGGACGCGGATGGTAATGTTACCATATATAAAGCTCGACTTGTCGCTAAGGGTTATCGACAAGTTCAAGGTATTGACTACGATGAGACATTCTCTCCCGTAGCGAAGCTGAAGTCCGTCCGAATCATGATAGCAATTGCCGCATACTATGATTATGAGATATGGCAAATGGACGTCAAAACGGCATTCCTTAACGGTCACCTTAAGGAAGAACTGTATATGATGCAGCCGGAAGGTTTTGTCGACCCTAAGAATGCTAACAAGGTATGCAAGCTGCAGCGCTCCATCTATGGGCTGGTGCAAGCATCTCGGAGTTGGAACATTCATTTTAATGAGATGATTAAAGCGTTTGGGTTTATGCAGACTTATGGAGAAGTCTGCGTTTACAAGAAAGTGAGTGGGAGCTCTGTAGCATTTCTCATATTATATGTGGATGACATATTTTTGATGGGAAATGATATAGAACTTTTGGACAGCATAAAGGCCTACTTGAATAAGTGTTTTTCAATGAAGGACCTTGGAGAAACTGCTTACATATTAGGCATCAAAATCTATAGAGATAGATCGAGATGCCTCATAGGTATTTCACAAAGCACGTACCTTGATAAGATATTGAAGAAGTTCAATATGGATCAGTCCAAGAAGGGGTTCTTGCCTGTGTTACAAGGTGTGAAATTGAGCTCGGCTCAATGCCCGACCACGGCAGAAGATAAAGAAGAGATGAGTGTCATCCCCTATGCCTCAGCCATAGGGTCTATCATGTATGCCATGACCTGTACCAGACCTGATATAAACCTTGCCGTTAGTTTGGTAGGAAGGTACCAAAGTAATCCCGGCAAGGAACACTGGACAGCGATCAAGAATATCCTTAAGTACCTGAAAAGGACTAAGGACATGTTTCTCGTATATGGAGGTGACGAAGAGCTCGTCGTAAAGGGTTACATCGACGCTAGCTTCAACACAGATCTGGATGACTCAAAGTCACAAACCGGATACGTGTATATTTTGAATGGTGGGGCAGTAAGCTAGTGCAGTTGCAAGCAGAGCGTCGTGGCGGGATCTACATGTGAAGCGGAGTACATGGCAGTCTCGGAGGCAGCACATGAAGCTATCTGGGTGAAGGAGTTCATCACTGACCTAGGAGTCATACCCAATGCGTCGGGGCCAATCACACTCTTCTGTGATAACACTGGAGCTATTGCACTTGCCAAGGAGCCCAGGTTTCACAAGAAGACCAGGCACATCAAGCGTCGCTTCAACTCCATCCGTGAAAATGTTCAAGATGGAGACATAGATATTTGTAAAGTACATACGGACCTGAATGTAGCAGATCCGTTGACTAAACCTCTCCCTAGGGCAAAACATGATCAACACCAGAACGCAATGGGTGTTCGATTCATCACAATGTAACTAGATTATTGACTCTAGTGCAAGTGGGAGACTGTTGGAAATATGCCCTAGAGGCAATAATAAATGGTTATTATTATATTTCTGTGTTCATGATAATTGTCTATTATTCATGCTATAACTGTGTTATCCGGAAATCGTAATACACGTGTGAATATATAGACCACAACAAGTCCCTAGTGAGCCTCTAGTTGACTAGCTCGTTGATCAACAGATAGTCATGGTTTCCTGACTATGGGCATTGGATGTCATTGATAACGGGATCACATCATTAGGAGAATGATGTGATGGACAAGACCCAATACTAAGCATAGCTCAAAGATCGTGTAGTTTGTTTAGCTAAAGCTTTTCCGAATGTCAAGTACCTTAGACCATGAGATTGTGCAACTCCCGAATACCGTAGGAGTGCTTTGGGTGTACCAAATGTCACAACGTAACTGGGTGGCTATAAAGGTGCACTACGGGTATCTCCGAAAGTGTCTGTTGGGTTGGCACGAATCGAGACTGGGATTTATCACTCCGTATGACAGAGAGGTATCTCTGGCCCACTCTGTAATGCATCATCATAATGAGCTCAATGTGACCAAGTGTCTGGTCATGAGATCATGCATTACGGTACGAGTAAAGTGACTTTCCGGTAACGAGACTAAACAAGGTATTGGGATACCGACGATCGAGTCTCGGGCAAGTAACGTACCGATTGACAAAGGGAATTGAATACGGGGTTAATTGAATCCTCGACATCGTGGTTCATCCGATGAGATCATCGAGGAGTATGTGGGAGCCAACATGGGTATCCAGATCCTGATGTTGGTTATTGACCGGAGAGGCGTCTCGGTCATGTCTGCATATCTCCCGAACCCGTAGGGTCTACACACTTAAGGTTCGGTGACGCTAGGGTTGTAGAGATATTAGTATGCAGCAAACCGAAAGTTGTTTGGAGTCCCGGATGAGATCCTGGACGTCACGAGGAGTTCCGGAATGGTCCGGAGGTGAAGCAATATATATAGGAAGTGCTTTTTCGGCCATCGGGAGAGTTTCGGGGGTCATCGGTATTGTACCGGGACCACCGGAAGGGTCCCTAGGGTCCACCGGGTGGGGCAACCTATCCTGGAGGGCCCCGTGGGCTGAAGTGGGAGGGGAACCAGCCCCTGGTGGGCTGGTGCCCCCCCCCCTTGGGCCCCCCTGCGCCTAGGGTTGGGAACCCTAGGGGAGGGGGCGCCTCCACTTGCCTTGGGGGGCAAGTTCCCCCCTTGGCCGCCGCCCCCCCAGGAGATCCCATCTCCTAGGGCCGGCGCCCCCCCTGGGGACCCTATATAAAGGAGGGGGAGGGAGGGCAGTTGAAACCTGCATCTTGGCACCTCCCTTCCCCTTGCTACACCTCTCCCTCCCGCAGATGCTTGGCGAAGCCCTGCCGGATCCCTGTTGCATCCACCACCATGCCGTCGTGCTGCTGGATCTTCATCAACCTCTCCTTCCCCTTGCTAGATCAAGAAGGAGGAGAAGTCATGCTGACCGTACGTGTGTTGAACGTGGAGGTGCCGTCCGTTCGGCGCTAGGATCTCCGGTGATTTGGATCACGACGTGAACGACTCCCTCAACCCCGTTCTCTTGAACGGTTCCGCTCGCGATCTACAAGGGTATGTAGATGCAATCCTCTCTCTCGTTGCTGGATGAACTCATAGATTGATCTTGGTGAACGTAGGAAATTTTTTATTTTATGCAATGCTTCCCAACATCATAATCATTCTAATAGCATGTTGGCACGCAAGGTAAACCATTATAACTCATAGCTAATCAAGCATGGCACAAGCAACTATAATCTCTAAATGTCATTGCAAATATGTTTACTTCATAATAGCTGACTCAGGAACGATGAATCATCATATTTACAAAAATAAGAGAGGTCGAGTTCATACCAGCTTTTCTCATCCCAATAAGTCCATCATATATCGTCATTATTGCCTTTCACTTGCACGACCGAACAATGTGTATAATAATAAGAGTGCACATGCATTGGACTAAGCTGGAATCTGCAAGCATTCAACTCAAGAGAGAAGACAAGTAATATAGGATCTAAGTTAAATAAACAATCATGCATATAAGATCCACTAAGCATTTTCAATATGGTCTTCTCGACCCCCAAAGGAAAGAAAAGAAAAGAAAACTATTTACACGGGAAAGCTCCCAACAAGTAAGAAGAAGAACTAGAAATCTTTTGGGGTTTTCATTTTAATTTCTACTGCAAGCATGGAAATTAAACTAACTATTTTTTTTGGTTTTTCTTAAGGTTTATCAAACACACAAGAAGAAAACTAGAAAAAGAAATTTAAACTAGCATGGATAATATAATGAAAGAGTATGAGCACCGACGACTAGGTGTGAACATGAATGTAAAGTCGGTGAGAAATACGTACGCCCCCAAGCTTAGGCTTTTGGCCTAAGTTGGTTTAATACCAATGACCGCGTGGCTGATATCCATAAGTGAAACTAGGGTTGTACTGAGATGCGGAGACGACCACCTCCCAGGCAGCAGTGTGTTGCCGAGCTGCCTCCATTCCCCTCTCGTATTCAGTTGCTTCTTCCCTGGTGACAACATATCTTCCTTTTGCCTGATAATCAAAAAGGTAGGGAGCAGGAAGAGTAACAGGGACGATGTTGCGTCTGTCATAGATTAGTCTATAATGGAGGAATTGTTCATTCCTCTCAAGAAAATGATGATCGAACATAGCTTCTTTATCCAAATAAACAGGAGGTATAATCATATCCCCCTCTCGTGGGGCTATATTAAGAAAATTAGCCACACGGGTTGCATAAATTCCTCCAAAGAAATCACCCCTTCTACTATTATTCTGCAACCTACGTGCAACTATTTCCCCCAAGTTATAACCTTTATAACTTGACACAGCACTCTTGAGGACACAAAGATCAGTGACACACATGTGACATGCTTTGTCCTTGTTGTTAATGCATCTACCAATAAAGAGAGCAAAATAATGTATAGCAAGAAAATGAATGCTCCCTATGGTAGCTTGTGCTATGTCCCTAGAATCTCCCACAGTAATACTAGCAAGAAAATCTCTAAATTCAGATTTGTGAGGATCATTAATATTACCCCACTGCGGGAGTTTGCAAGCAGTTGTGAAATCCTCTAAATCCATGGTATAAGATGTATCATAAATATCAAACATGACACTAGGAGAATTACGCTCAGAGATATATTCGAACCTCCGCACAAAGGAATCAGTCAATTGATAATATTGATGACACTTATCTTGTAAGAAGTCCTCCAGCTCGGCATTACGCACATACACGTCAAATTCCTCCTTGAAGCCTGCTTCGACCATAAAATCATCGGATGGCCACTCACAAGTCCGTACATTTACGTCCCTCGGCAATTTAACATCTTGCTCACGTATAGCAATCCTTGGCCCTTTCTTTGCCGAGGAACCTCCTTGGTACATTCTTCTAAGCATATTTCTTTTTCTAAAAATTTCTGAAATTTTAGTAACTTCAAAATAAAAGTGAATAAAACTAAACAAGATTGATAGCAACTACTCCTACAAGTGCCTAGAGCCTATATCATGCATTGGAATTCCTTGGGACCTCAAAAATTTGACATGCAAGCTCAAGAACATGGTCACCTAAGCAGCAAAAATTTGCAATGAATAAAGCACTAGAACAAAAACTAATTGGACCAATGGAGGAGTCACATACCAAGCAACAATCTCCCAAAGCAGTTTTGTGAATGAAGCTTTGAGCTAAGAGATCGAAAATCACAGCAAAACGAGCTAGAACTCGTGCTTGAGGTGGATGGGGATTTTTTGGGTAGAAGATGAAGTGTGTGGGTGCTGGCATAAGTGGAGGGGAGCCACCAAGGGCCCACGAGACAGGGGGCGCGCCCTATAGAGGGGGCGCGCCCTCTCTCGTGGTCTGGTGCTTGCCCCTCCTGCAGTGTTTTCAGTGCCTAAAATCCTCAAATATTCCAGAAAAAATCATACTAAATTTGCAGGGCATTTGGAGCACTTTTATTTTTGGACTATTTTTTAATGCACGGATAATTCAGAAAACAGACAGATAATACTATTTTTGCTTTATTTATTCTAAATAACAGAAAGTAAAAAGAGGGTACAGAAGGTTGTGCCTTCTAGTTTCATCCATCTCGTGATCATCAAAATGAATCCACTAACAAGGTTGATCAAGTCTTGTTAACAAACTCATTCCGAATAACACGGAACCGGAGAAATTTCGAATAACACTAAGTTACCTCAACGGGGATATGAAAATCCCCAACAATAAGAATATCATACTTTTTCTTGACAGTAGGGAGAGGAAATTCAAAACCTCCAAAAATGATAGTTGGAACTTTTTCAATAGAATTGATACTATGAACTTGAGATTGTTTCCTCGGAAAGTGTACCGTATGCTCATTACCATTAACATGAAAAGTGACATTGCCTTCGTTGCAATCAATAACAGCCCCTGCAGTATTAAGAAAAGGCCTACCAAGGATAATAGACATACTATCATCCTCGGGAATATCAAGAATAACAAAGTCCGTTAAGATAGTGACATTTGCAACCACAATAGGCACATCCTCACAAATGCCAACAGGTATAGCATTTGATTTATCAGCCATTTGCAAAGATATTTTAGTAGGTGTCAACTTATTCAATTCAAGTCTACGATATAAAGAGAGAGGCATAATGCTAACACTGACTCCAAGATCACATAAAGCAGTTCTAACATAATTTCTTTTAATGGAGCATGGTATAGTTGGAACACCCGGATCTCCAAGTTTCTTTGGTATTCCACCCTTAAAAGTGTAATTAGCAAGCATGGTGGAAATTTCAGCTTCCGGTATCTTTCTTTTGTTTGTAATGATATCCTTCATATACTTAGCATAAGGATTTACTTTGAGCATATCAGTTAAGCGCATACGTAAGAAAATAGGTCTAATCATTTCAACAAAGCGCTCAAAATCCTCATCATCCTTTGTTTCGGATGGTTTAGGAGGAAAGGGCATGGGTTTTTGAACCCATGGTTCTCTTTCTTTACCATGCTTCCTAGCAACAAAATCTATCGTATCATAACGTTGATTCTTTGATTGTGGGTTATCAAGATCAACAGCAGGTTCAATCTCTACATCATTGTTTTTGCTAGGTTGAGCATCAACATGAACATTATCATTAACATTATCACTAGGTTCATGTTCATCACCTGATTGTGTTTCAGCATCAGAAATAGAAATATCATTGGGATTCTCAGGTGTGTCTACAGTAGGTTCACTAGAAGCATGCAAAGTGTATCGTTCTTCTTTTTCTTTGTTTTAGAAGAACTAGGTGCCTCTAACTTATTTCTCTGAGAATCTTGCTCGATTCTCTTAGGGTGGCCTTCAGGATACAAAGGTTCCTGAGTCATTCTACCAGTTCTAGTAGCCACTCTAACAACAAAGTCATTTTTATTATTTAATTCATCAAGCAAATCATTTTGAGCTTTAAGTACTTGCTCAGCTTGAGTAGCAACCATAAAAGCATATTTGCTAACATGGTGAAGTTCATATTTAACTCTAGCCAGATTATCACTTACGCGTCCTATCTCGAAAGCATTATTCTTTAACTCTCTACCAACATAAGCATTAAAACTTTCTTGTCTAGCCATAAAGTCATCAAATTCATCTAAGCATGGGCTATGAAATTCAGTAGAGGATATTTCAACTTTATCATATCTATAGAGAGAATTTACCTTTACTACCTGTGTCGGGTTATCAAGACAATGTGGTTCTTCAGGCGGTATATTAAGACCATGTATTTCTTCAATAGGAGGTAAATTCTTAACATCTTCAGCTTTAATACCTTTTTCTTTCATTGATTTCTTTGCCTCTTGCATATCTTCGGGACTGAGAAATAAAACACCTCTCTTCTTAGGAGTGGGTTTAGGAATAGGCTCGGGAGTTGGCTCAATTGGTTCAGGAATAACTTCAGGAACTGGCTCGGGAAGAGTCCAATTATTTTCATTAGTCAACATATTATTCAATAGTATTTCAGCTTCGTCGACTGTTCTTTCCCTGAAAACACAACAAGCACAACTATCCAAGTAGTCCTTGGAAGCATCGGTTAGTCCATTATAAAAGATATCAAGTATTTCATTTTTCTTAAGAGGATGATCGGGAAAAGCATTAAGTAACCGGAGAAGCCTCCCCCAAGCTTGTGGGAGACTCTCTTCTTTGATTTGCACAAAATTATATATTCCCCGCAAAGCAGCTTGTTTCTTATGAGCAGGGAAATATTTAGCAGAGAAGTAATAAATCATATCCTGGGGACTACGCACACAACCAGGAGCAAGAGAATTATACCAAGTCTTAGCATCACCCTTTAATGAGAATGGGAATATCTTAAAGATATATGAATAGCGAGACTTCTCATCATTAGTAAACAGGGTGGCTATATCATTCAACTTGGTAAGATGTGCCACAACAGTTTCAGATTCAAGGCCATAAAAAGGATCAGATTCAACTAAAGTAATAATTTCAGGATCAATAGAGAATTCATAATCCTTATGAGTAACACGGATAGGTGAAGTAGCAAAAGCAGGATCGGGTTTCATTCTAGCATTAAGAGACTGCTGCTTCCATTTAGCTAACAATTTCTTAAGATCATTTCTATCATTGCAAGCAAAAATTTCCCTAACAGCTTCTTCATTCATAAAATAACCCTTAGGAACAACAGGTAATACATAATCATTGGGGGAACCTTCATCATCACTATCATCAATAATAGGTTCTTCAATATTTTCATTCCCCCTAACTCTAGCAAGTTGTTCATCAAGAAATTCACCTAATGGCAAAGTGGTATCACGCACATAAGTAGTTTCATCATGCATAATAGAAGTGGCATCATCAATAACATGCGACATATCAGAATTCATAGCAGTAGTATGTTTAGGTGTCGAAAAGCCTACTAATAACGGAAGGAGAATCTAGTGCAGAGCTAGATGGCAGTTCCTTACCTCCCCTCGTAGTTGAGGGCAAAATAGTAGTTCGGTCGTCTTTCAAGTTCTTCATAGTGATCAACAGATATACATACCAAGTGACTCAGAGAATAGAGCTATGCTCCCCGGCAACGGCGCCAGAAATTAGTCTTGATAACCCACAAGTGTAGGGGATCGCAACAGCTTTCGAGGGTAAAGTATTCAACCCAAATTTATTGATTCTACACAAGGGCAGCCAAAGAATATTCTTGAGTATTAGCAGTTGAATTTTCAATTAAACCACACCTGGATAACTTAGTATCTGCAGCAAAGTGTTTAGTAGCAAAAGTGGAATGATAATAATACTAACGATAGCAAAAGTAAAGATAAATGTTTTTGGGTTTTTGTAGTAGTTGTAACAGTAGCAACGGAAAAGTAAATAAGCGAAGAACAGTATGTGAAAAGCTCATAGGCAATGGATCAGTGATGGATAATTATGCCGGATGTGATTCCTCGTGTAATAGCTATAACATAGGGTGACACAGAACTAGCTCCAATTCATCAATGTAATCTAGGCATGTATTCCGTAAAATAGTCATACGTGCTTATGGAAAAGAACTCTCATGACATCTTTTGTCCTACCCTCCCGTTGCAGTGGGGTCCTTACGGAAACTAAGGGATATTAAGGCCTCCTTTTAATAGAGAACCGGAACAAAGCATTAGCACATAGTGAATACATGAACTCCTCAAACTACGGTCATCACCGAGAAGTATCCCGATTATTGTCACTTCGGGGTTGTCGGATCATAACACATAATAGGTGACTATAGACTTGCAAGATAGGATCAAGAACACACATATATTCATGAAAACATAATAGGTTCAGATCTGAAATCATGGCACTCGGGCCCTAGTGACAAGCATTAAGCATAGCAAAGTCATAGCAACATCAATCTCAGAACATAGTGGATACTAGGGATCAAACCCCAATAAAACTAACTTGATTACATGGTAAATCTCATCCAACCCATCACCGTCCAGCAAGCCTACGATGGAATTACTCACGCACGGCGGTGAGCATCATGAAATTGGTGATGGAGGATGGTTGATGATGACGACGGCGACTAATCCCCCTCTTCGGAGCCCCGAACGGACTCCAGATCAGCCCTCTCGAGAGAGATTAGGGCTTGGCGGCGGCTCCATGTCATAAAACGCGATGAAACTTTCTCTCTGATTTTTTTCTCCCCGAACGTGAATATATGGAGTTGGAGTTGACGTTGGTGGAGGTCCAGGGGGCCCACAAGATAGGAGGCCGCACCCTACAGGGGGGCGCCCCCTGTCTCGTGGACAGGCCCTCGGCCCCTTGGCATTAATTCTTTCACCAAAAATTCTTATTAATTCCAAAAAGTGCCTCCGTGGATTTCCAGGACATTCCGAGAACTTTTCTTTTCTACACATAAAATAACATCATGGTAGTTCTGCTGAAAACAGCGTCAGTCCGAGTTAGTTTCATTCAAATCATGCAAGTTAGAGTCCAAAACAAGGGCAAAAGTGTTTGGAAAAGTAGATACGTTGGAGACGTATCATCACGCTGACGGAACTCTCCCTCGACACTCGGTTGGATCGGAGTTCGAGGGATGTCAGCGAGCTGAACGTGTGCTAGAACTTGGAGGTGCCGTAGTTTCGGTGCTTGATTGGTCGGGCCGTGAAGACGTACGACTACATCAACCGCGTTGTTCTAACGCTTCCGCTTTCGGTCTACGAGGGTACGTGGACAACACTCTCCCCTCTCATTGCTATGCATCACCATGATCTTGCATGTGCGTAGGATTTTTTTTAAATTACTATGTTCCCCAACAGTGGCATCCAAGCCTGGTTTTATGCGTAGATGTTATATGCACGAGTAGAACACAAGTGAGTTGTGGGCGATACAAGTCATACTGCTTACCAGCATGTCATACTTTGGTT
Organism: Triticum timopheevii; assembly: GCA_963921465.1. Lineage (NCBI taxonomy): Eukaryota > Viridiplantae > Streptophyta > Magnoliopsida > Poales > Poaceae > Triticum > Triticum timopheevii. The sequence goes on along the minus strand of OY997266.1, from coordinate 334,651,605 downwards.
CGGCGGTATTGTTGGATGAAGCGGCTCGGACCGACATTACGCGTACGCTTACGCGAGACTGGTTCTACCGATGTGCTTTGCACACAGGTGGCTGGCGGGTGTCAATTTCTCCAACTTTAGTTGAACCGAGTGTGGCTACGCCCGGTCCTTGAGAAGGTTAAAACAGCACTAACTTGACGAACTATCATTGTGGTTTTGATGCGTAGGTAAGAACGGTTCTTGCTCGGCCTGTAGCAGCCATGTAAAACTTGCAACAACAAAGTAGAGGACGTCTAACTTGTTTTTGCAGGGCATGTTGTGATGTGATATGGTCAAGATGTGATGAGATATAAGTTGTTGTATGAGATGATCATGTTTTGTTGAAGTTATCGGCAACTGGCAGAAGCCTTATGGTTGTCTCTTTATTGCATAAGATGCAAGTGCCAAATAATTGCTTTACTTTATCGCTATGCGATAGCAATAGTTGCAAGAGCAATAATTGGCGAGACGACCATGTGACGACACATTGATATAGATCAAGATGATGGAGATCATGGTGTCGTGCCGGTGACGATAGAGATCATGACAATACTTTGGAGATGGAGATCAAAGGCGCAAGATGATCATGGCCATATCATGTCACATATTTTGATTGCATATGATGTCTATCTTTTATACATCTTATTTTGCTTAGTTCGACGGTAGCTTTATAAGATGATCTCTCACTAAATTTCAAGGTATAAGTGCTCTCCCTGAGTATGCACCGTTGCAAAAGTTCTTCGTGCTGAGACGCCACATGATGATCGGGTGTGATAGGCTCTACGTTCAAATACAACGGGTGCAAAACAATTGCACACGTAGAATACTCAGGTTAAACTTGACGAGCCTAGCATATACAGATATGGCCTCGGAGCACTGAGACCGAAAGGTCGAGCGTGAATCATATAGTAGATATGATCAACATAGTGATGTTCACCATTGAAAACTACTCCATCTCACGTGATGATCGAACATGGTTTAGTTGATTTGGATCACGTGATCACTTAGATGATTAGAGGGATGTCTATCCCAGTGGGAGTTCTTAAGTAATATGATTAATTGAACTTTAATTTATCATGAACTTAGTCCTGATAGTATTTTGCAAATTATGTTGTGGATCAATAGCTCGCGTTGTTGCTTCCCTATGTTTATTTTGATATGTTCCTAGAGAAAAACTATGTTAAAAGATGATAGTAGCAATGATGTGGACTGGGTCCATGATCTGAGGTTTATCCTCATTGCTGCATAGAAGAATTATGTCCTTGATGCACTGCTAGGTGACAGACCTATTGCAGGAGCAGATGCAGACGTTATGAATGTTTGACTAGCTCAATATGATGACTACTTGATAGTTTAGTGCACCATGCTTAACGGCTTAGAATTGGGACTTCAAAGACGTTTTGAACGTCATGGACCATATTAGATGTTCCAGGAGTTGAAGTTAATATTTCAAGCAAATACTCGAGTTGAGAGATATGAAGTCTCCAACAAGTTCTATAGCTAAAAGATGGAGGGGAATCGCCCAACTAGTGAGCATGTGCTCAGATTGTCTGGGTACTACAATCGCTTGAATCAAGTGGGAGTTAATCTTCCAGATAAGATAGTGATTGACAGAGTTCTCTAGTCACCATCACCAAGTTACTAGGACTTCATGATGAACTATAGTATCAAGGGATGACGAAAACGATCCCCGAGCTCTTCGTGATGTTGAAATTGACGAAGGTAGAAATCAAGAAAGAGCATCAAGTGTTGATGATTGACAAGACCACTAGTTTCAAGAAAAGGGCAAAGGGAAAGAAAGGGAACTTCAAGTAGAATGGCAAGCAAGTTGTCGCTCCCGCGAACAAGACCAAAGCTGGACCAAAGCCTGAAACTAAGTGCTTCTACTGCAAAGGAAATGGTCACTGAAAGTGGAAATGCCCTGAATATTGGTAGATAAGAAGGATGGCAAAGTGAACAAGGGTATATTTGATATACAGGTTATTGATGTGTACCTTACTAGTGTTTATAGTAACCCCTGGGTATTTGATACTTGTTCGATTGCTAAGATTAGCAACTCGAAACAGGAGTTACAGAATAAAGAGAAACTAGTTGAGGGTGAAGTGACGATGTGTGTTGGAAGTGGTTCCAAGATTGATATGATCATCATCGCACACTCCCTATATTTTCAAGATTAGTGTTAAACCTAAATAAATGTTATTTGGTGTTTGCGTTGAGCATTAATATGATTTGATCATGTTTATTGCAATACGGTTATTCATTTAAAGTCAAAGAATAATTGTTGTTCTGTTTACATGAATAAAACCTTCGATGGTCATACACCCAATGAAAATAGTTTGTTGGATCTCGATTGTAGTGATACACGTATACATAATATTGATGCCAAAAGATGCAAAGTTGATAATGATAGTGCAACTTATTTGTGGCATTGTCGTTTGGGTCATATCAGTGTAAAGCGCATGAAGAAACTCCATAAAGATGGACTTTTGGAATCACTTGGTTATGAATCATTTGATGCTTGCGAACCGTGCCTTTTGGGCAAGATGACTGAAACTTCGTTCTTCGGAACAATGGAACAAGCAACAAACTTGTTGGAAATTATACATACTGATGTGTGAAGACTAATGAGTATTAAGGCTCGTGGCGGGTATCGTTATTTTCTGACCTTCACAGATGATTTGAGCAGATATGGGTATATCTACTTGATGAAACATAAGTCTGAAATAGTTGAAAGGTTCAAAGAATTTTAGAGTGAAGTGTAAAATCATCGTAACAAGAAAAATAAAGTTCCTGCAATCTGATCGTGGAGATGAATATTTGAGTTACGAGTTTGGCCTTCAGTTAAAACAATGTGGAATAGTTTCACAAACTCATGCCACCAGGAACACCACAGCGTAACGGTGTGTCCGAACTTCATAACCGCACTTTATTTGATATGGTGCGATTAATGATGTCTCTTACTGATTTACCAATATCATTTTCGGGTTATGCATTAGAGATAGCTACATTCACATTAAATAGGGCACCATCTAAATCTGTTGAGACGACACCGTATGAACTACGGTTTAGCAATAAACCTAAGCTGTTGTTTCTTAAAGTTTGGAGCTGTGATGCTTATTTGAAAAAGTTTTAACCTGATAAGCTCGAACCCAAATTGGAGAAGTGTGTCTTCATAGAATACCCAAAGGAAACTGTTGGGTACACCTTCTATCACAGATCCGAAGGCAAGATATTCGTTGCTAAAATGGATCCTTTCTAGCGAAGGAGTTTCTCTTGAAAGAAGTGAGTGGGAGTGTCGGTGTCAAAACCAGCGGATCTCAGGTAGCGGGTCCCGAACTGTGCGTCTAGGCGGATGGTAATAGGAGACAAGGGACATGATGTTTTTAAACAGGTTCGGGCCCTCTCGATGGAGGTAAAACCCTACTCCTGCTTGATTGATATTGATGATATAGGTAGTACAAGAGTAGATCTACCACGAGATCAGAGAGGCTAAACCCTAGAAGCTAGCCTATTGTATGATTGTTGTTCATCCTACAGACTAAAACCCTCCGGTTTATATAGGCACCGAAGAGGGTCAGGGTTACACAGAGTCGGTTATAATGGTAGGAGATCTACATATCCGTATCGCCAAGCTTGCCTCCCACGCCAAGGGAAGTCCCATTCGGACACGGGACAAAGTCTTCAATCTTGTATCTTCATAGTCCAGGAGTCCGGCCGAAGATGATAGTTCGGCTATCCGGACACCCCCTAGTCCGGGACTCCCTCAGTAGCCCCTGAACCAGGCTTCAATGACGACGAGTCCGGCGAGCATATTGTATTCGGCATTGCAAGGCGGGTTCTTCCTCCGAATACTTCATAGAAGATTTTGAACACAAGGATAGTGTCCGGCTCTGCAAAATAAGTTCCACATTCCATCGTAGAGAGAATAATAATATTTACACAAATTCAATCTGCTGACGTATTCCGTCGCATGACATCACACCACGGACAAGCCTTTATTTTTACTGTTCCACCTCAGCACATTTAGCGAGGCGGTTTCTTTGGCACGTCTTCTCAAAGCAGAGATCGTGTCCCCTTATTCCGGGATTCTCATCAATATGGGCGTGGGCAACCCGACCGTGTCTGTTGGCACGTCTCCTCTATCGAAGGCGAGTCCCGAATGGTCACGGGGAAGGCTCTTGGTATTCAACCTCTTTATAAAGAGACCAAGGCTCCACTCCCTTCTTTCAATCTCAATCGAATCCGCCCCTCGCCTCGAGTTCCAACACCCAAAACTCCAGATTCAGGCGCTTCGGACCTTCGATGATGTCCGGCTCCGACCTGCAAGGCTGGTGGATGCCTTCCTCCATTACGGAAGAAGACGTGCTAAAGTTAAGAGACGCCAGGTATTTAACCGGCAAAATTTCACATAGGCTGCCTGCCCAAGGGCAGGTTATTCCCACTCCCAATCCTGGTCAAAGCATGGTGTTCGCGTCTCACTTCCTTCGTGGGCTAAGCTTCCCGATGGACCCCTTCGTGAGGGGGCTCATGTTTTACTATGGGTTGGAATTTCACGACTTGGATCCGGAGTCCATCCTCCACATCTCATCATTCATCGTCGTGTGCGAAGCCTTCCTCCGTATTACCCCTCACTTCGGATTGTGGCTCAAGACCTTCAAAGTGGAGTCGAAGATGATCAAGAGGCGACAGGCAGAGTGCGGAGGGACTGTTATAAGCAAGAATGCCGATGCTCCGTGGCCCGAGGGCTCTTTTCAAGAGGAGCTCAGTTTATGGCAACAAGAGTGGTTTTATATCACAGCTCCCAGGGGCACCAAATGGGTGGCGCCACCTGTCTTTCGCTCGGGCCCTCCACCGCGGCTGGCGTCATGGGTCAATAAAGGGCTTGACTGGGGGTCGTCCAAGGACGTGCCCTTGCTGCAGGGCCGCATTCGAGACCTCCTAGAGAGAGAGAGATCACTTTGGTCCTAGTAGCGCAGGTGATGCTGATTCGTCGCATCCTGCCCTGCAGACGTCGCCCCCTCAGCCTGTGGGAATTTAACCCGGAGGGACCGCGAACTCTCCAACATTTTATGGGCGCGACGCCCATGGAGATGTACAAGCTTTTCTTCGAATCACAAGAGATGTGTCCGAACTTGACCGAGGATGCAGGTCTAAGCTGCAATCGCCTAGATACTCAAGTAAGTAGCCCTGTACCCGGACATGCTATCCTGTATTTATTACAAACTTGCCCTTTAAAAGAGTTGTCCCTTGAACAGGAGTGGATAGCGAAAGCAAAGTTAATCAGGTGTCCGGCCCCCCTCCCTGAGACCGCGCCGGATCCCGTGTTAACCAGGATGCTGGAGGTTGCGCCTTTGGAAGAAGGTGAAGGGGGAAAAAAAGAAGTTACCTCCTCCGCGAAGGAGGCTGTCAGGAAAGGAGGGATCGAGAATCCCTCCATCCAAGGGAAGAAGAGGACCGCCTCTGAAGACCTGGAGAGACCATGGTCTCAAAGCGGGGGAAGAAATCTTCGTCAGAGGGTCCGGCGCCGAGAGATGCCTCGGCCGCATTATGCCCCCAAGGGGATCAGCCCTCCACCGAGCCGTAAGTAAAAAGGGGAGTTTTATTAAAATAAAGGATATCCCTACCCTATTTCTGATAACCGAAATTTTACCTTGTAGTTCGGATCTCAGCCCTTCTCAGCAGAGCTCATCTTCAGGGGATCTTCGTCCGGAGATGATAGAGAGCGAAACGCCTCCCCCTGCCGTACCGTCTTACGAGGCGGGCGACCCTGAGGTGTCGTCACGAAGGGTTTCTCCGAGTCTGGCGGGGCCGGAAGGTAGTCGTATGTCCCCTCAAAGCCCTCCGCGTCCGGCCTTCAAAAAAGGCCATCGGACGAGTCCGACATCGTATGGTGTACGGTCGGAGGAGCTGAAGGATTTGCTTGGGCAAGCGTTTATCTCAGAATGTCACCGTGCGTTAATGGGTACGGTGATTGAAAGGATTTCGTCCGCTGAGAGCGGATTGCATGAAGCCGTCAGAAGTTTACTGATAGGTTTTGAGGTACGCAACTGATGTACCTTATGACAGTTCCGCATATAAAATGCGCCCTGCGTAGATAGTAGCCCTAGAGACTCAGTGTGTTGTCAAAAATGACAGCACGTCGAGGATCATATTCCCAGGTATAATATGTTGCCCTTCCGATGTAGGTGGCGAAGTATCCGGTGGCTAGCCGGACTGATGGATTTGCCAAACTAAAGCGGCAACTTGACGTGGCGGATGCCGACATCGCGCTTGTCAATAAGCGTCTTGACGAGTCACAAGGTATGTGATCTCTCTGCGGACACCTGGTAAGGGAGCTTGATGCCCGTGCCTTACAACGAGTATGCTTGACGCAGATGGTGCCGCTGCCATGGAGAACCTGTGGGCGGAGCTCGCCCAGGCCAAGGAGCAGGCCAGGAAGAGTGATGCGGCTGCCTTAAAGGCGGCCGAAGAGCTAAAAGCCGAACAGGCTGCTCACTGCTGAAGCAAGAAGGAGATGGCCAAGATGGCCGTGGAGTTGAAGAATGCTGCCGATCGCTGCAAGCTTCTTGAAAAAGAAGATCGGGCGGTACGAGAGGACCTGAAAGAAGGCCACTGCCGAGGCCAAGGATGCTCGCTCTGCGATGAGAGCTATGAAGGAGGAGCTGCATCAGGCCGGAGATATCACGGCTGGGAAGCCCTTTCTGCTGCGGAGGAAATTCTTGGACCCTAATTATGCTCAGTTGGACCGGCTGTGGAGTGCAGAAGATGCTTATCTGGACTTGACGGCCAGTGCGGCGGAAGCGGCCAAACACTTCCGAGATCAAGAGGACCACGAAACGGGAAAGGTTTTTTTGTCGCAGTTCCATAATCCAGAGCGCCCACTTCCATTAACCGATCGCTTGGCCGAATGGGCGGAGCTGAATAGGTTATCCGTACTTGCCATGAAGGATGCCGTGAGTCTTTTGTGGCCGAAGGGGCCTGAGCCGAAGAGTTATTTTGGCTTGGTGCAGTAGTTCCTTGGTGCGGTGCCGCATATCAATGCAATGAGGAGGTCGGCATGCATAGAGGGTGCTTGGATGGCTCTTGCCCGTGTCAAGACATACTGGGCGGAGATGAAGGCCACCGATGTTGCAACCCAAGATTCGGACGGAAGCCGAGTACCTGTCGAGCACTATTTTCAGGAAGTTCTGTCGGGCGCTCGTTTAATAGAGACGCAGTGCTTGAAGGATATTATGTTCGAATAACATGTATTATTGTGAAACAATATTTCGATGAAATATAAAAGCTTTTTATACTTGTGCTTTCAAGAATTAAAACACCTCCTGTGCGGCCGTTAATGTATATTTGTATATAACCTGAAAGATGGCAGTCTTCGGCTTCAGCCCCCACGCATATAATGCGGGGGTGTTTGCAAAAGGTGCATTTTCACACTTGATCCAACGTCTTGGTCCTATAAAGGAGGTGGTAGCGTAGCAAACTAGGCAACCGAAATATAATGCTTTATCACTTTCTCTTAGCCATAGGAGTTTGACAATGGGGCTACTATATAGCCCCTAGGGGCACCGTGCTCACCCGAATTTGGGGCGCGTATGTGCCTGACCGGGAAACGGCCCTTTGTCAATGCGGAGGAATCCTATAGATTCCGGCGGGTCATCGAGTGGTTGACCAGTCTCACATTGTATCATGACAGTCAGTTTTCGGCTTTCTCTACTGAGGTGCTCGCCTGGCCGAACGGGGGCACAATCGCAGTAGTTAACCTGGTGCCGCGTTAGCCGATAGAGCGGAACGTAAGGCAGCAAAACACAGGAGCCGGGCAAACCCAACATTTGACCAAAGACATGATTCGGAGCTGATGCATATAAGGCCTAACTCGAGACGCCGAACACTCCCTAAGGTATTCGGTCTTTATGAAAATGGGCCGAACAACACCCTTGGTAATAAGCCCCTGGTGTCCAGGTACGCGCAAAATTCTGACGTGGCCTATGCCAAAACGCCAGCCTCCTCCTTGGTTATAGTAAGAAACCAGGGGATGTGTATCAACAAGAGACAGTAAAAAAGGTTTACGCAGGGTCTTAATCTGAAAAGAATCCTTGCAACGGGTCCCTGCTGCACGTCTGCGCCTGTGTCTCCATTGTGTTGTATCCTGGACGGGTGTCGCACGGTGTTCATCTGTAAAAGAGAGGAACTTAGTTGAAAAAGATCGTGCGAAGATGTACGTTATATTAAAATAAACAAAGTACGTTTCAAAAAATAAATAAAATTGAGCTTTATTGACTCTTGTTGTATATGCGTGGAGCCCCTAGTGCGAGGGTGAGCGGCTAGTAAGCCCCTGTATGTTTACGCCGGACTTGTCTAACCGTGTCTGGGGTCTGAACGACCTGTTTGGGTGCTTGAATTAGTGAGGCCGGTTTAGTGTGTGGCCGTTGAGGCAGTCACACAATCTTCCGCGCTCGAGGAACACTCGATATTTCCCTTTAAGGAGATGATGCCTCGTGGACCAGGCATTTTAAGTGTGAGGGATGCATAATGCGGTATTGCGTTAAAGCGGGCGAAAGCTTCGCGCCCCAGTAGTGCTTGATAGCTACTTGTAAATGGGGCAAGGTGGAAGGTTAACTTTTCGCGGCGGAAGTTGTCGGGTGAGCCAAACACAACTTCCAGCAATAGAGAGCCCGTACAATGGGCATATCGGCCTGGCATTACCCCTTGAAAGGAAGTGTTGCTATGGCGAATTTTGGTTGGGTCTATCACCATTTTGCGGATTGTGTCCTGATATAGCAGGTTTAGATCACTGCCGCCGTCCACTAGGACTTGTGTAAATTGGAGTCTGTCGATTATCGGATCTAATATCAAGGTAGTCCATCCTGCGTTCCAGATACTTCTAGAGTAATCCTGATGGTCGAAGGTGATTGGTTTTGACAACCAACGGCGGGACTCCTCTGGGATAGGCCGTACGGCACGTATATCTATGGGCGCTGTTTTGTTTTTCCCTTTTGTCACATAAAGTGAGTTTACTATTTTGACTTCTTGTGGGAAATTCTTTTGTTTTCCTGTGCTCTGCTTGTGGGGTTCGACATCATCCTCGCTTTGTGTGTCGAGCCCCTTGTGTTCGGCGTTGAGTTTGCCGGACTGCTTGAAGACCCAACAATCTCTGAGGGTATGATTTGCAGGCTTCCCGAGGGTACTGTGGATTTGGCATACCTTGTCCAAGATCTTGTTTAAGTTAGATAGCTCGTCCCTGTTATCCGTAGGGGGCAGTTTTTTATGATTCTGCCGTGAGCTTTTGAATCCGGCGTTGACTGTCGTGCTCTTCGGGCTGTTGCCCTTGGTCCGGCGCTGGTCCTTGCTTCGTCGCTGTTTCTCGTTTCCATCCCTGACTTCGGATGTACTTGGGTCGCTGGTACTGCATCTTGCCAGCCAGCTATCCTCTCCCGCGCAAAAGCGGGTCATGAGGCTTGTTAATGCGGCCATTGTTCTTGGCTTTTCTTGGCCGAGGTGTCTGGCGAGCCATTCGTCTCGGATGTTGTGTTTGAAAGCTGCTAAGGCTTCGGCGTCCGGACAGTCGACTATTTGGTTCTTTTTAGTGAGGAATCTGTTCCAGAATTTTCGGGCTGACTCTCCGGGTTGTTGAGTTATGTGACTTAAATCGTCTGCATCCGGAGGTCGGACATAAGTCCCTTGAAAATTTGCTCGAAAAGCATCCTCGAGCTCTTCCCAACTTCCAATGGTGTTTTTGGGGAGGCTTTTAAGCCAATGCCAGGCTGGCCCTTTGAGCCTGAGGGGTAAGTATTTTATGGCATGGAGGTCATCTCCTCTAGCCATGTGTATGTGGAAGATGTAATCCTCAATCCAGACTCCAGGGTCTGTTGTTCTGTCGTATGCCTCTATGTTTACGGGCTTGAATCCCGCTGGAAATTCATGATCCAGAACCTCATCGGTGAAACATAGGGGATGTGCGGCACCTCTATATTTAGGTGTACCGTAATATTCGGATACTTGACGTATTGCATTGCTTACTAGAGCTTGCTTTCTTGGCCCGTAGATGGATCTAACTGGGCCATCTTTTTGATGCAAATCCGTGTGCGGATCGCGTGCCGGCTTGTGTGCGGCACCATTTGCCGCTCTATGTTCGCCATGGGGTCATCTATCTGACCGTGTGGTCTCCTTGTTCTTTGATTGTGGTGGCTCTACGGCCTCCTCATCAAATTCTGGCAGTAGTTTTTGCTTCGGGTAGCTCTTTGTTCGGCGACTGTCGCCGTATTTGTCTGCGGTGTTGAGTACTTTGCTCCATCTGATTCTGAGCGCATCTTCCGCTGTTTTGAGATTCTGCTTCTGCTTTTTCAGGCTACGTGCAGTGTTGACGAGCCTTTTGTGGAGGTTCTTCTACTCCGATAACTTGTCCGGTGTGAGATCGCCCGGACTGTTATCTTCGCCGGGGACGGATTGTTTATCCGTGTTGTCCTGTTCGGACGGTTGCTTGATAGCATGTTCGCGGTCCACCGGTTCGCCCTGCTCTATGGCTGGGTCTGTATGGCTGCGGTCTCTGTCGAGGCAGGATTTTGAGCGGCGCTTACGTCGCTGTTTTGACTGTTTTTTTAGGGAATGATCCCTCGTGGCATCCCATTGTTCCTCGTCGTTGCTTCCTTTAGGTGTGTCCACCATGTATACATCATGAGATGAGGTGGTTGTCCAGTGCCCTATAGGTGCTGGTTCACATTTGTCTTCTACATCGTCGTCCATACCGTCGATGTCTTCGGAATCGAAGTCGAGCACGTCATTTAAACTTTCGACAGTAGCTACGAAGTGGGTGGTGGGTGGGCTTCGAATTTCTTCGTCGTTCGCATCCCAACCTTCCTGACCATAATCCGGCCAGGGCTCTCCTGATAAAGAGAGAGACTTTAGTGAATTCAGGATGTCACCAAAGGGCGAGTGCTGAAAGATGTCCGCGGCGGTGAACTCCATAACCGGCGCCCAGTCGGATTCAATTGGCAGGGGCGCGGGGGGTTCGGAGTCCGGAGAGGAGTCCGGCATCTTGGAGTCATGAGCTTCACAAAGGACAGGGTTGGTGTTCGGCTCAATCGCCGTAGAGCTTGCAGCCCCCGAGGCGGTGTCCAGCCATCCGTCCTTGATCGGCGTAGTCGGCTCCGAGCTAAGGGTCGGAGCGGACACTGGTGCGGCCTCCAGGGCACTGTCCGGCGGCAGAGCTAGATCATGCCCTTCGTGACAGTGCGGCGCGCTTGGCTGTGGCTCGAACCCGTCGAAGATCAAGTCTCCATGGACGTCAGCTGTGTAGTTCAAACTTCCAAATCTGACCTGATGGCCAGGGGCGTAGCTTTCGATCTGCTCCAGATGGCCAAGCGAATTGGCCTGCAGTGCAAAACCGCTGAATACGAAGATCTGTCCGGGGAGAAAAGTCTCACCCTGGACCGCATCGTTGTTGATGATCGGAGGAGCCATCGGGCCTAAAGATGACGACACAGAGGAACTCTCAATGAAAGCACCAACGTCGGTGTCAAAACCAGCGGATCTCGGTAGGGGGTCCCGAACTGTGCGTCTAGGCGGATGGTAACAGGAGACAAGGGACACGATGTTTTTACCCAGGTTCGGGCCCTCTCGATGGAGGTAAAACCCTACTCCTCCTTGATTGATATTGATGATATGGGTAGTACAAGAGTAGATCTACCACGAGATCAGAGAGGCTAAACCCTAGAAGCTAGCCTATGGTATGATGTTCGTCCTACAGACTAAAACCCTCCGGTTTATATAGGCACCGAAGAGGGTCAGGGTTACACAGAGTCGGTTACAATGGTAGGAGATCTACATATCCGTATCGCCAAGCTTGCCTCCCACGCCAAGGAAAGTCCTATCCGGACACGGGGCGAAGTCTTCAATCTTGTATCTTCATAGTCCAGGAGTCCGACCGAAGATGATAGTTCGGCTATCCGGACACCCCCTAGTCCGGGACTCCCTCAGGGAGGAAAGTAGAACTTCATAAGGTAATTGTACCTTCTCACGAATTGGAAAGTAGTTCATCACAGAAATCAGTTCCAGTGATTCCTACACCAATTAGTGAGGAAGTTAATGATGATGATCATGAAACTTCAGATTAAGTTACTACAGAACCTCGTAGGTCTTCCAGAGTAAGATCCGCACTAGAGTGGTACGGTGATCCTATTCTGGAGGTCATGTTACTTGACCGTGGCGAACCTACAAACTATGAGGAAGCGATGATGAGCCCAGATCCCGCGAAATGGCTTGAGGCCATGAAATCTAAGATTGGATCCATGTATGAGAACAAAGTGTGGACTTTGGTGGACTTGCCCGATGATCGGCAAGCCATAGAAAATAAATGGATCTTCAAGAGGAAGACAGACGCTGATAGTAGTGTTACTATCTACAAAGCTCGACTTGTCGCAAAAGGTTTTTCGACAAGTTCAAGGTGTTGAATACGATGAGATTTTCTCACTCGTGTCGATGCTTAAGTCTGTCCGAATCATGTTAGCAATTGCCACATTTTATGAAATATGGCAAATGGATGTCAAAACTGCATTCCTTAATGGATTTATTAAATAAGAGTTGTATATGATGCAACCAAAAGGTTTTGTCAATCCTAAAGGTGCTAACAAAATGTGCAAGCTCTAGTGATCCATCTATGGACTAGTGCAAGCATCTCGGAGTTGGAATATACGCTTTGATGAGTTGATCAAAGCATATAGTTTTATACAGGCTTGTGGTGAAGCCTGTATTTACAAGAAAGTGAGTGGGAGCACTACAGCATTTCTGATAAGTATATGTGAATAACATATTGTTGATCGGAAATAATGTAGAATTTTCTGGAAAGCATAAAGGAATATTTGAAAAGAGTTTTTCAAAGAAAGACCTCAGTGAAGCTACTTACATATTGGGCATCAAGATCTATAAGATAGATCATGACACTTGATAAGATTTTTCAATAAGTATATACCTTGGCAAGTTTTGAAATAGTTCAAAATGGATCAGTCAAAGAAGGAATTCTTGTCTTTATTACAAGGTGTAAAGTTGAGTAAGACTCAAAACCCGACCATGGCAGAAAATAGAAATAGAATGAAAAATCATTCGCTATGCCTCAGTCATAGGTTCTATAAAGTGTGCTATGCTGTGTACCAGACCTATTGTATACCTTGCTCTGAGTTTGGCAAGGGAGTACAATTTTGATCTAAGAGTAGATCACTGGACAGCGGTCAAGAATATCCTTAGTGAGGACTAAGGAAATATTTCTCGATTATGGAGGTGATAAAAGAGCCTGTCGTAAAGAGTTACATTGGTGCAAGCTTGAACACCAATCCAGATGACTCTAAGTCTCAATCTAGATACATATTGAAAGTGGGAGCAATTAGCTAGAGTAGCTTCGTGCAGAGCATTGTAGGCACAGAATATTTGCAAATACATATGGCTCTGAATGTGACAGACCCGTTGACTAAACTTCTCTCACGAGCAAAACATGATCATACCTTAGTACTCTTTGGATGTTAATCACATATCGATGTGAACTAGATTATTGACTCTAGTAAATCCTTTGGATGTTGATCACATGACGATGTGAACTATGGGTATTAATCACATACCGATGTGAATATTGGCATTAAATCACATGGTGATGTGAACTAGATTATTGACTCTAGTGCAAGTGGGAGACTGAAGGAAATATGCCCTAGAGGCAATAATAAAGTTATTATTTATTTCCTTATATCATGATAAATGTTTATTATTCATACTAGAATTGTATTAACCAGAAACATAATACATGTGTGAATACATAGACAAACATAGTGTCACTAGTATGCCTCTACTTGACTAGCTTGTTAACCAAAGATGGTTGAGTTTCCTAACCATAGGCATGAGTTATCATTTCATTAACGGGATCACATCATTAGAGAATGATGTGATTGACTTGACCCATTCGGTTAGCTTAGAGCTTGATCGTTTAGTATGTTGCTATTGCTTTCTTCATGACTTATACATGTTCCTATGACTATGAGATTATGCAACTCCCGTTTACCGGAGGAACACTTTGTGTGCTACAAAACGTCACAACGTAACTGGGTGATTATAAAGGAGCTCTACAGGTGTCTCTAAAGGTACATGTTGAGTTGGCATATTTCGAGATTAGAATTTGTCACTCCGATTGTCGGAGAGGTATCTCTGGGCCCTCTCGGTAATGCACATCACTATAAGCCTTGCAAGCAATGTGACTAATGAGTTAGTTAGGGGATGATGCATTACGGAACGAGTAAAGAGACTTGCCGGTAACGAGATTGAACTAGGTATTAAGATACCGACGATCGAATCTCGGGCAAGTAACATACCGATGACAAAGGGAACAACGTATGTTGTTATGCGGTTTGACCGATAAAGATCTTCGTAGAATATGTGGGAGCCAATATGAGCATCCGGTTCTGCTATTGATTATTGACCGGAGACGTGTCTCGGTCATGTCTACATAGTTCTCGAACCCGTAGGGTCCGCACGCTTAAAGTTCGATGACGGTTATATTATGAGTTTATGTGTTTGGATGTACCAAAGGTAGTTCGGTGTCCCGGATGAGATCGAGGACATGACGAGGAGTCTCGAAATGGTCGAGACATAAAGATCGATATATTGGATGACTATATTCGGACATCGGAAAGGTTCCGAGTGATTCAGGTATTTTTCGGAGTACCGGAGAGTTACGGGAATTCGTCGGGGAGTATATGGGCCTTATTGGGCTTTAGGGGAAAGAGAGAGGAGAGGTTGGGCGCCCCCCCCCCCCCCCCCCCCCCCAAGGCCTAGTCCGAATTGGACTAGGGGGAGGGGCTGCGCCCCCTCTTTCCTTCTCTTCTCTCTCCCCTTTCCTTGACTCCTCCTCCTACTACTTGGAAGGGGGGAATCCTACTTCCGGTGGGAGTAGGACTCCTGCTAGGGCGCGCCATAGAGAGGGCCGGCCCTCCCCCTCCTCCACTCCTTTATATATGGGGAGGGGGCACCCCTTGGAGACACAACAATTGATTTCTTGATCTCTTAGCCGTGTGCGGTGCCCCCCTCCACCATAGTTCTCCTCGATAATATTGTAGCGGTGCTTAGGCGAAGCCCTGCGACGGTAGAACATCAAGATCGTCACCACGCCGTCGTGTTGACGGAACTCTCCCTCGACACTCGGCTGGATCGGTGTTCGAGGGACGTCATCGAGCTGAACGTGTGCTAGAACTCAGAGGTGTCGTAGTTTCGGTGCTTGATCGGTCGGGCTGTGAAGACGTACGACTACATCAACCGCGTTGTTCTAACGCTTCTGCTTTCGGTCTATGAGGGTACGTGGACAACACTCTCCCCTCTCGTTGCTATGCATCACTATGATCTTGCGTGTGCGTAGGATTTTTTTTAAATTACTACGTTCCCCAACAGTTACGTCAATGCAAGCTTTAACTCCAAACCATATGACTCCGAGTCTCAATCTGGATATGTATTGAACGTGGGAGCAATTAGCTAGAGTAGCTCCATGCAGAGCATTGTGGACATAGAAATTTGCAAAATATATACGAATCTGAATGTGGCAGCCCTATTGACTAAACCTCTCTCACAAGCAAAATGTGATCACACCTTAGTACTCTTTGAGTGTTAATCACATGGTGATGTGAACTAGATTATTGACTCTAGTAAACTCTTTGGGTGTTAGTCACTTGGCAATGTGAACTATGGGTATTAATCACATGGTGGTGTGAACTAGATTATTGACTCTAGTGCAAGTGGGAGACTAATGGAAATATGCCCTAGAGGCAATAATAAAATGGTTATTATTATATTTCCTTAATTATGATAAAGGTTTATTATTCATGCTAGAATTGTATTGACCGGAAACTTAAATACATGTGTGGATACATAAACAAATACCATGTCCCTAATGAGCCTCTACTAGACTAGCTCGTTGATCAAATATGGTTAAGGTTTCCTAACCATAGACATGATTTGTCATTTGATAACGGGATCACATCATTAGGTGAATGATGTGATGGACAAGACCCATCCGTTAGCTTAGCATATTGATCGTTCAGTTTATTGCTATTGCTTTCTTCATGTCAAATACATATTCCTTCGACTATGAGATTATGCAACTCCTGGATACCGGAGGAATACCTTGTGTGCTATCAAACGTTACAACCTAACTAGGTGATCATAAAGATGTTGTATAGGTATCTCCAAAGGTGTTTGTTGAGTTGGCATAGATCGAGATTAGGATTTGTCACTCCGAGTATCAGAGAGGTATCTCTAGGCCCTCTCGGTAATACACATCATAAGAAGCCTTGCAAGTAAAGCGACTAATGAGTTAGTTGCAGGATGATGTATTACAGAACGAGTAAAGAGACTTGCCGGTAACAAGATTGAACTAGGTACAAAGATACCGATGATCGAATCTCAGGCAAGTAACATACCAATGGACAAAGGGAATTACGTATGTTGTCATAAGGTTCGACCGATAAAGATCTTCGTAGATATGTAGGAGCCAATATGGGCATCCAGGTTCCGCTATTGGTTATTGACCGGAGAGGTGTCTCGGTCATATCAACATAGTTCTCGAACCCATAGGGTCCGCACGCTTAACGTTCGTTGATGATATGGTGTTATATTAGTTATATGATTTGGTGACCGAATGTTGTTCGGAGTCTCGGATGAGATCACGGACTTGACGAGGAGTCTCAAAATGGTTGAGAGGTAAATATTGATATATTGGATGATGGTAATTGGACACCGGAAGAGTTTCGGAGTGCACCGGGTAGTCATCGGGTCACCGGAAGTGGTCTGGACACCCCGAGTAAGTGTATGGGCCTAATGGGACAAGGGGGAACAGACCAGCCCCTGGTGCGCCCCTTCTTTGGACAGCAGGCCATATGGAAGGGAAGGAGAGGGGTGGCCCCTCCTTCATTTCCCTCCTCAACCTCAAGTGAGAAAGGAAGGGGCACCCTCCCTGCCTTCCTCCCGCACTCATACATGGCAGGGGCGCAACTTGGGGCAGGACCCCAAGTGGGATTTGGCCCCACTTGGGGCGCCTCCAGGCTGCCTCCTCCCTCCCCCCACCTATATATATGTGGGAGGGGGGCGCCTAGCACACAACAGACAATTGACTAGCCGTGTGTGGCGCCCCCTCCACCGTTTACACCCCCAATCATATTTTCATAGTGCTTAGGTGAAGCCCTGCAGAGATCACTTCACCATCACTGTCACCATGCCGTCGTGCCGCCGGAACTCATCTACTACCTCGTCGTCTTGTTGGATCAAGAAAGCGGAGGACATCACCAAGCTGAATGTGTGCAGAACGCGGAGGTGTCGTACGTTCAGTACTTGATCAGTTGGAGCGCAAAGAAGTTCGACTACATCAACCGCGTTGTTAAACGCTTCCGCTTACAGTCTACGAGGGCACGTAAACACACTCTCCCCCTCGTTGCTATGCATCTCCTTGGATAGATCTTGCGTGTGCATAGAATCTTTGTGTGTTTTCCATGCAACGTTTCCCAACAAGACATGTCATCATGAGTGTCCGCCCGCTGGCTCTGTCGTACTTGCTGTGGAGGGGGCTGCACTGTTGGTGCACCACCCCTATTTGTGCATCAGCCCCTCGTACTGGCACTATTGGCTTCCACTAAGAGGGCCCCACCAGCCACGCCCCATCGTTGTTGGCAAGCCGACAAGGCTTTGGATGGTGGCACGCCACTCATCCGTCTTCTCCGGAGCTGGAGGAAAATTCAGCAGTAGCTCCACCTGTGCCAGCGCCTCTGCCGACGATGTGGGCACGACTGGGCACAAGGACTGAGAGGTGGCTCGACTTCTGTGCGAGCTAGAAGGAGCTCCATCTCTATCTTGCTACCGCGGTCGATGCTCGCCAGCGTTTCATGTGGCGGCATGCCATGCGCACCATGGGATGGGTGCACATGAACCTTGCCGGGACATCGGTCAGCGTCGGTGTCATTTCGGGGAAGCGCTTCGTGTCCATCTTGTGATGCCCTCGGCGTACGTCCCGCCGCTCCGTTAGTCTTGGATCCTGCAGTGTCGTCCTTTGATGAAACCGCAATGACCTTGTGAGCCGCAGCGCCGCCTTTTGATGTAGCGACGCGTGGATCTTGGCTCCCGGCCGAGTGGCGACTCCCGTCACCAATACGGCATGGAGAGTGCTCGCTGCCAACCCCGCCCGCCGGAGACGTCTGGGTCAGTAGCTTAGAGGAAGATGGTGCACCCACCGCCACACTCTTCTTCTTGGGCGCCATGGATGAAGAAGATGGCAAAACTTGCACAAGTGACCCCCTACATGGTGCGCCAAAGATGTCGGGGTACGACAATCTATGGGACCAGCGTGGCCCCTTTGTAGTTTGGCTGGGGAGATCGACGAGCACAGAGAGCAAATCTAAGAGTTCACACGTGAGGTTTCTCCCAGGTTTGGGCCGCCGACTTGGGGCTCAAGTTACAAGCGCAGCTTGCCGGAAATATGCGTGCAAGGTGCAGCTACTGTGTAAGAGTGAGCAAAGTGTCGACCCGTGCCTAGGTAGCCATGAGCCTCCTTTTATAGACAAAAAGGGGGTCAACACGGTGGCAACATGGTCATGACATCTTATGGAACAGCGTGGTCTTGATGCTAACCTAATCCTGCCAGACTAGGATAAGGGCATTTAATGCACCGTGAGCTGATAATGATCCTTTGGCTAAAGGCATCTCTCCTTCTATGTCGTCGGCCTGGACGAGCCTATTGTCTTGACACGTCCACTAGACGGGTGTCAATAAACTTGACCTGCATGCGACATGCCGACACGCGTCCTGATGACCCTCCCCAAGTCGCTTGCCCGCTCGACTCCTAATCTTAGCAAGACATCAGCTGGTCAATGAGGTGGAGTGGTCGAGAAGCAAGAAGGGGGAACTTCTCGGCAGGCTCCCTTGCTGGTGCGGAGCTTGCTGGCAACTGGAGTCTTGACCTTCAGTACTAACTTAGTACTTCTCGATGACCTGCCGGGAGGTCTTCTTCATGGTCTCATATATTGGATCTTGAGTCTTGTATGCAGTAGTCCTCCAGCAAGCCTTGCCAGCGGGAAGGCTACAACCGCCTATGCACAAGACAGGGTACTAAGGTACCCATATCTTAGTGCACCGACAAAAGTGCTTAGTGATATTGCTCCAAAACCCTCAGCTACTTCACCACTTCACTCCTATCCAAAACCCTAAATATCCATCTCGGTCCCACCGTACCATTCCTATCCGAACCCACCAAGATGAACCATACACCGCCACATGCCAAACCCTAACACTTTTGTACAGCCAAAATGGATCTTGGTCTCACCGAGATGGCCTGGCCAAGCTTCTGTAGTGAAGTTGCTTCATTTTCAGAATCACCGAGCCCTAGCCATTGCACTTCGGTCCCACCGAGATGTTCTATTCGGTATGAATGAAAAGCCTAACAGTAAAGTCTTTTACACTAGACGGTCTCACCAAGATTTTAATGTCGGTGTCACCGAGTTGGGTCAAAGACTCGTAACAGTTGGATTTTTGGTGCTGCCTATTTATACCCCTCCACCACCACTTACTCATAGAGAGAGATCCATCAGAATGAACCACTACTTCCACTACTCATTTTCTGAGAAGAGAACCACCTTCTCATGTGTTGAGATCAAGAGATTCCGATCCAACCATTTGAACCTTGATTTCTAGCCTTCCCCAAGTTGCTTTTCATTCATTCCTCTCATCCACCCAAGCCAAATATGTGAGAGAGTGTTCGAGTGTTGGGGGAGATTATCATTTGAAGCACACGAGTAAGGAGTTCATCATCAACAACACCACCTCTTACCTTTTGGAGAGTGGTGTCTCCTAGATTGGTTAAGTGTCACTTGGGAGCCTCCAAAAGATTGTGGAGTTGAACCAAGGAGTTTGTAAGGGCAAGGAGATCGCCTACTTCGTGAAGATCTAGCCGAGTGAGGCTAGTCCTTCGTGGGTGTAAGCCATGATGGAGTAGACAAGGTTGCTTCTTCATGGACCCTTCATGGGTGGAGCCCTTCATGGACTCGCACAGCCGTTACCCTCTGTGGCTGAAGTCTCCATCAACATGGATGTGCGATAGCACCACCTATCGGAACTAAGACAAAAGTCATCGTGTCTTCATTGCGCTTGAAATCACTGATCCCTCCTTTACATTCATGTGCAAAGTCTTTACTTTCCGCTGCACAACTCTTAGACTTGCATGTGTAGGGTGTGCTTGACTTGGTAGAATTGCTAAAACTTGCCCACAACTAAAATTGGGAAAATTATAAGTTTTTATTTGGTCAAATAGTCTAAGCGACTCCCTGCTTCCAACAGCCCCACAACTTGGATTTGCAGCGCAACATAGGGCGCAACGTCGTTGCCTTCGGCCACCCCTTATTGCAAGAAATGGTGCGGACATATCGGGCAAGAGCTAGATGATGGTGGCTTGCAGCGAGTGGAGGAACAAAATCATGTGCGAGGTGGAGTCATGGAGGTAGGCGATGAAAGAATGAGAGAAGGAAGAAGATGTTATGGAGGAAACGAGGGGTTGTGAAGACACAAATAAGAAGGTTTGATGTGCCCCCTATAGGGCATCGCGCGCGGCAGGCCGAAACTGTGACCAGTCGACCATCAGGAATCGTTTACCATCTAGATGTGCCCTACTCAGACCCAATCCGAATCGGTAGTGCATAAAAATAATCGGTTTACTAAATTTTGTCTAATGTGATTGTAAAACCGTAGTAGTATAGATAGATGATATTTTTTGATAAAGGGCTTTTCACTGAATTGAAATATCGAGTTGATACAATCGCATCGTAGAACGCTCGGCCTCTGCATAACTAGATGCACACAACTAATGTCTACTACGCAACTTTATTCTTGTAGACTCGTGTTGGGCCTCCAAGCGCAGAGTTTTGTAGGACAGTAGCAATTTTTCCTCAAGTGGATGACCTAAGGTTTATCAATCCGTGGGAGGTGTAGGATGAAGATGGTCTCTCTCAAGCAACCCTGCAACCAAATAACAAAAAGTCTCTTGTGTCCCTAACACACCCAATACAATGGCAAATTGTATAGGTGCACTATTTCGGCGAAGAGATGGTGATAAAAGTGTAATATTGATGGTAGAAATATATTTTTATAATCTGAATAAATAAAAACACCAAGGTAGCAAATAGTAAATAGGCACAAAAAATGGTGTTGCAATGCTTAAAAATGAGGCCTAGGGTCCGTACTTTCGCTAGTGCAACCTCTCAACAATGCTAACATAGTTGGATCGTATGATTATCCCTCAAAGTGCAATAAAGAATCACTCTCGAGTTCCTATTAGCTGAGAACAAAAGACAGGAATTGTTTGTAGGTCGCGAAACCACCTCAAAGCTATTCTTTCCGTTCGATCTATTCAAGAGTTCGTACTAAAATAACACAAAGCTATTTTTTTCGTTCGATCTATCCTAGAGTTCGTACTAGAATAACACCAAAGCAAATTCATATTCATAATATTCAATCCACACAAAGAACTATAAAGAGACCCCAAAGTTTCCATCGGAGAAAAACGTGCAACCCCTATGCATAGATTGCGCCAATATCACCGCGGAAATCTGCGAGTTGAATGCCATAACACATATCAAGTGAATCAATAAGATACCCCATTGTCACCTCAAGTATTCATATTGCAACATATATCATATGTTCTCAACTTTTAATATTCAATCCGACAAGACAAAACTTTGAAGGGTAAAGATTCAATTCATCATAACAAGAGTATAGAGGGGAGAAACATCATATGATCCGACTATATTAACAAAGCCCATGATATAGATCACGAGAGAGAGAGAGAGAGAGAGAGATCAAACACATAGCTACTGGTACAAATCCTCAGCCCCGAGGGTGGACTACTCCCTCCTCATCGTGGTGGCCGCCGGGATGATGAAGATGGCCATCGGTGATGATTGCCCCCTCCAGCAGGGTGCCGAAACGGGGTCTAGATTTGGTCTTGTGGATATAGAGGCCTTGCAGCGGCGGAACATCTGATCTAGAGCTACCCCGAAGGGTTTCAGAATATTTGGGAATTTATAGTGCAAAGAGGGGGTGCAGGAGGCCACCGAGGTGGGCACAACCCACCTGGGTGCTCCAGGGGGCCCTGGCGCGTCCTGGTGGGTTGTGCCCCCCTCGGGGAACCCCCCAGGTGCAGCTCAGGCCCATTGGGTTCCTTCTGGTCCATAAAAAATCTCCAAAAAGTTACACGGTGTTTGGACTCCATTTGATATTGATTTCCTACAATGTAAAAAACAAGCAAAAAATAGCAACTGGCACTGGACACTAGGTCAATAGGTTAGTCCCAAAAAATGATATAAAGTTGCTATAAATAGATTGTAAAACACCCAAGAATGATAATATATTAGCATGAATATTTCATAAATTATAGATACGTGGGAGACGTATCAGCATCCCCAAGCTTAATTCCTACTCGTCCTTGAGTAGGTAAATGATAAAAGAAATAATTTATGAAGTATGAATGCTAGCAAAGTGTGAAAGTTTGATCGATGATAATTTCAATCACTTTTCCTAGCATCATAACAACAACTCTTTCTCATAAAATTTCCCATGTTATAGTAGCAACCAATTCACATGTTAAGGTTTAACCAATGAATTCTCTTGAAACTCAACAACCTATGTTCGCAGTCACCAAGAAATTGCAATTCAACTTATTCAACAGAGTCTAAGGAAGATCTCCACATACTCAACCATCATATAGTCTTCTATGATTGCTAACACTCACCGCATACACATGAGCAAAACGTTTCAACCGGACACATAGAAAGATAGGGGCTTATAATTTTGCCTCCCAACGTATTCACCTGACCTTTGGGTGATGTCAATAATAATAACTCATTCTACCCATATCCAACTAGATATATGTGCCTAGATCTTTCCTCACCACATGATGCTTGCCAAAAGAGAAAATAAAAAAGAAATAGAGAGAAAAACTTTGACTCTTGCATGAAAGTAAATACATAAAAGTAAAAGATAGGCCCTTCGCAGAGGGAAGCAGAGGTTGCCATATGCTTATTTGTTTGTATGCTCAACCCTTTAGTGCAAAAGAATGTCACGTTATATTGCCCCTTATGATAGCAAACTTTATTATGCAGTCTGTCGCTTTTATTCTTTGCCATCACAAGTTCGTACAACGCTCAATTTTCTCTTACACTAAATGATCTAACACTTTTAGAAGCAATTTTTATTGCCTTTTTGCATCGATGAAAACTTACTTGAAGGATCTTACTCAATCCATAGGTAGGTATGGTGGACTTTCAAAACAAGATTTGGGTTTAAGGGTTTTTGGATGCACAAGTAGTATCTCTACTTGGTGCGGAATTTTTGTCTAGCAAAGATAGGGGGCAAGCACCACATGTTGAAGGATCTATGACAATATAACTTCTATGTGAATATGAACAAACATAAAATCATTATGTTGTCTTCCTTGTCCAACGTCAACAATTTTGGCATGTAATATTTTGATGGGGGCTTACAATCACAAAATATTTCCAAGATAATGTATCTGCATGTGAAAGTTCTCTTCCTTATACTAATTATTCGTGAATTGCTTGTATGACAAATATTGTGATTGTCAAGCTTCAAAAGATTTCACGTTCTAAACCCAATGTGAAGCTACCACTAGGCATGATATGATTTCAACTTCATGACATTCAATTTATTTAACAATTTACCCATTTTGATATATTATAACTGAGCACCTTTCCAGCCCTCTCAGGTCATTGACCTTTGTAGCCGTCCGATCTTCACTTTGAGGCATTTCTGGCCATCAGATTAGCCCTTAATCCCACACCCGCTTGCACAGATCGCTAAGAACGAGCGCCAACGGTACCGGGCCGCTACTCTGATGACAATTTTCAGCTTCTGGTGTTAATTTGGGCCCAACGGGCTTTCTGCTGTACCACTCCTCGTCTGGTATTAAACCGTTGTGTCGCTCGTCCTTCCTTTCGCGAGCAAACCCTCGTGTGGCGGACGAAGCTGGGTGAAAGCGGCGGCGCCCATCCCGCGTCCTTGACCTCGGGAAGTGGAGCCAACCTTGACTTTCTAGCTGGCCTTGCGGTCGCGCTGCTAGAACCAGCGCTCCTAGGTGAGCTACCATCAGAGGCCGCCGTGCTTTCAGCCTTTCACCCTCCCTCGAGATGTCTCCTTCCCTACAGTTCGTCTCTTTGTCTTATGCGGGGTCTCGCGTCCTTTTCCAGTTGTCTCAATCGATCGGTTCTCCTCTCCCTTCCTGTAATACAGGTGGGTGTGCGGCAATCAGTGATGCCGGTTGACGTTGATAGTGTGCTTCCATCCGGTGGCACTTCTCATATTAATCGGTAAGTTCTACTACCGATGGGCACTCTTCTATTTTGATTTGTGCAACGGTTGTGCAATAAAATAATTTGTTTGACCGTGTCACCTACTATAGATCAGCATATCCTGACACCCATCCTCTGCCCTCGTGCCATTCCTTTAATTTGCACATCGATTAGTGCCCTAAATTCCTAATTCGCATCTGATTTTGGTCTGGTGTTCTTGCATTGCCGGTTGTGGCCGCAGCAGTGCAGCTGGATGGAACACACTAGAGCAGTGGAGCTCGAGTTTGCGGCTGTGGCAGAACGGCTCCGGCATAGACGGCCGGTTGTTGATTTCTTTCCCTTCCAGTACCTTTGCCTCCCATTTTATTTTATCTAGATATTATGGAACCAAAATTGCTATTCTCTGTGCTGACTGCTGAGCCAAAATCCTTAGATTAATATGCGTGTACCTAGATTCTACACTTGTTAGTAGTACTAAATATATTAGATCTATTGATCCAACTCTCCCCTTTAAACCTAAAACTTTTTTAGGCCTAAATACCCATTTGTAATGATGTTTAATTCAAATCCCCGCTTCAATGCTTACTTCTATGAAAGTAAGGTGATAACTCCAAAGTATTTTACTTGCTTTAATCTGTTTCATTATTTCTTCATGTTGCTAGATTGTCATTGGTGATTAGAAACCACATTTCACATTCGTACGAACATGTCTAGTTTAAAGTGTATCCTTATCATTCGCTCGGTCACCCCCTATAAGATATGTTTGGTGCCTTCAAAATTTATTTTCCGATTTACTTTTGCAGGATTTCAACAATTTGTTCTTGGTGAGGAATTGTATCCATCGGACCATTTTCTTCCCATGGTATGCCATTTGAAATCCCTTCCAAATTAAATTCCCATATATGCTCATTACTTTGTTGATTTCGTTTTTATATTTTGTGATCCCTTTCACTCCTTTTCAAGGCGGGCCATAGCACCTTTTCTCATAATTAAATATACATCAACAGAGATTTTCTTTATCATAAATTTCTGTAAATTGTCTTCTTCTTATATGTTTATTTATTTTCCATTTTACTGATCAGGCAGGGATTAAATTGTTGTTCACTTGAGAAATACCATGCCATGGTGCATCACGTTGTGTCGCCAGGCCAGATCTCGTGCAAACTCCTACAAACGGACACCATCCATGTGAGTTGACTTCTCTTGGTTTGCATTTGTATGAACTAATATGTGGGGCAACGGCTTTGTATTTCATGCTTATATGCTTTCAAAAAAGGAAATCATGAGTGACCAAGGAGAAAGCCTTTTAACCATCTACTTGATAGGTTGCAACTCTGTTACAGATGCAATATTTTGATGTTATAAATCTGAAGCCAATCAGGTATATTATATAATCCCAAATTCATTCAACATTCTTAAGTCAAATAACATCCTTCTATACCATTTCTTCGGTTTCAAAATAAGGTACCAACAGAACAATGACTTGATTCCAACACATGCATCAACTTAATTCCAGTGCAAGTACGTGATGTTGGATTCCTTATTTTGCAATCCAAAATTTCTTAATATTTCATTTGACCTCTAGGTAGTGTTTTTCATGTAGTTTTTGTATTTCCATTTGTATTTTCCCTACCTTTTTTCCCTTCTACTCTTTAGATTAAGGAACTAAAAACAAACTAGTGAATTCTTTTTCTAACAGTAAAATGCAAATAGTAACTATTTATGCTGGAATTAGTCAATTATATTGCACAATATATGAGATGCTTATCAACTTCTTAAATCCATGTTACTATAGATATCACCATGACACCATCATCCGATAGGTTAATTATCTCTCTCTAAACCATGTGATCCAATTTCACATAAGAGTACCAAAGAGAAGATTTCTTGCATTCGCGTATCGATGATTGCTAGATTTGTTAGTTTTCCGTGTTTATCATGTTCTCAACATTGCAACTAACAGTATGAGAAGGCTGTTCCACAACTGGCATGCAAACTCTTAAAGAGGTAGGATGATAACAAATAATTGATATCCATTATCAATTGATACTCTTTGTATTTCGTTTGTCAATCTGACCTGAAAATAATATAGTTCTTATTAACAGGGGCTGAAGATTTATAAAAAGGATTTTTGGAATCAGTAGCCTTGAGGATGAAAATCTAGGATCCTTCACATGAGTATATCCTAATATTCAGGTTATGCAGTACATGCCCCTCTCCAAATCACAACATGTTGTAGATCCATGTTCACATTTTATGCAACTTTATATAATGTCTTCATTTGATGGTCACTTCTAAATACTACCAACTATGGAGGTTCCTCCTCATTGTATATTGTAACTTCAAAGTGATCTATCAATTATAATATAAACTTCAAGTGTTATGTTATTTGACAGAGTGGCTCATGCTTTGAACTTGAGTATCTCTCGTATGAAAACAAAAGGGAAACATGCTTGGAACAACTTATTTCAACATATTTTAGTTTTCTGCAGTTCACATTTTGGTTTTTGTTTAGTTTTTGCCTCCATATGGTTTAGTTTTTGTCTCCATATAAACAATTCCTATCATTCTACTTTCAAAATGGATGGGCGCAGCAACGCGCGCCATCAATGATCTAGTTGGATATAAGTGAAGCACTAGAGCAAATCCATAGAAAAGAGCTTCATTGACGGGATGCGATGCCGCTTACCTAGCCTCCTATTTGAGGACTCTATTTTATTTAAAAACTTTCAGGTCTAAGTATTTTATTAAAACAGCAAGCAAAATGAAAATAAAATGGCATTGTAAGAATAGCACAACTCATGTGAAGAAGCAAAAACTTAGGCTCAACCGATACTAACCGATAATTGTTGGTGAAGAAAGGTGGGATGCCTACCGGGGCATCCCCAAGCTTAGATGCTTGAGACTTCTTGAAATATTATCTTGGGGTGTCTTGGGCATCCCCAAGCTTGAGCTTTTGCTTCTCCTTAATTCTTCTCATATCACGGTTTTCCTAAATCTCAAATGCTTCATCCACACAAAACTCAACAAGAACTCGTGAGATAAGTTAGTATAAGTCAATGCAAAACCTTATCATTCTCTACCGTAGCAAATTACTAAAATCATTATTCAACATTGCATACTAAATGCCTCTACATATTTAATAGTCATATCCTCAAATAGAATCATAAACAAGCAAACATATGCAAACATTGCAAACATAACAGCAATCTGCCAAACCAGTACAGTCTGTAAAGAACACAAGAGTATCAATACTTATTAAACTCCAAAAATTATGAAACAAATTACACACTATATAAAATTTATCAGAGCTTATTTTTAGAAAAATCAACATTTTATCATATTCTGACTTTTCTAGGGAATTTTTGCAACATCGATAAACTTTCTGTTTTCAAACAACAACAAGTATACTTGCAAAATAAGCATGGCAAAGGCTATCATTGCCACTTTTATTGAAATAAAAGATGCAAAACATTATTCTAAATAACAGCAAGCAAATCCTAACAAAAAAATTGACACTCCAAGAAAAACACATATCATGTGATGAATGAAAACATAGCTCCGAGTGAGGTTACCGATAATGTTGGAGACGAAAGAGGGGATGCCATCCGGGGCATCCCCAAGCTTAGTTGCTTGGATCTTCCTTGAATATTACCTTGGGGGTGCCTCGTGCATCCCCAAGCTTAGGGTCTTGTCACTCCTTATTCTCCTCATATCGACATCTCACCCAAAACTTGAAAACTTCAATCACACAAAATTTAATGGAACCTTGTGAGATAGGTAGTATGATAAAGAGCAAACCATTTCACTTTTGGTACTTTCAAATACAAGACTCATAAGTATTTCCACACAATGACTACTGTAGCATATCATTTCCACAATTTATATTGAGCAATATAAGCCATAGAAATAAGGAAACAAGCAAACTATGCATTGAAAACAGAATCTGTCAAAAACAGAACAGTATGTACTAATCTGTTCTCAAACCATACTTCTGCTACTCCAAAAATTATGAAAAAATTGTAGCACGTGAGAAATTTGTATATTAATCTTCTGCGAAAAGAACCAACTCAAAAGACTCTTCTGTTAAAAATGAGAGCTATTTTCGTGAGCGCAAAAGTTTCTGTTTTTCAGCAAGATCAAATCAACTATCACTCAACATGATCCCAAAGGCTTTACTTGGCACTTTATTGAAACAAAAGCAATAAAACATGATTACCACAGTAGCCTAATCATGTGAACACACAAAAACAATAGGGGTAAATGTTGGGTTGTCTCCCAACAAACGCTTTTATTTAATGCCTTTTAGCTAGGCATGATGATTTCAATGATGCTCGCATAAAAGATAAGAATTGAAACATGAAAAAGAGCATCATGAATCACATGACAAGCACATTTAAGTCTAACCCACTTCCTATGCATAGGGATTTTGTGAGCAAACAAGTTATGGGATCAAGAATCAACTAGCATAGGAAGGCAAAACATGCATAACTTCGAAAACTTCAACACATAGAGAGGAAACTTGATATTATTGAGATATGTAGATGCATATGTTCCACTCTCATAATAATTTTCAGTAGCATCATGAATGAATTGAACAATACAACTATCACATAAAGCGTTCTTTTTCATGATCCACAAGCATAGAAATTTTATTACTCTCCACATAAGCAAATTTATTCTCATGAATAGTAGTGGGAGCGAACTCAACAAAATAACTATCATGAGAGTGAAAATTAAAATTAGGATGACAAGTTTCATGGTTATCATTATTCTTTATAGCATACATGTCATCACCATAATCATCATAGATAGCAACCTTGTTCTCATAGTCAATTGAAGCCTCATCCAAAATGGTGGATTCATCATTAAATAAAGTCATGACCTCTCCAAATCCACTTTCATCATTATGATCATCATAAATAGGAGGCATGCAACCATTATAACAAATTTGCACATCAAATCTTGGGGGACTAAAAACATCATCTTCATCAAACATAGCATCCCCAAGCTTGTGGCTTTGCATATCATTAGCATCATGGATATTCAAAGAGTTCATGCCAACAACATTGCAATCATGCTCATCATTCAAAGATTCTATGCCAAACATTTTATAGCATTCTTCTTCTAACAATTGAGCACAACTTTCCGATCCATCATTTTCAAGAAAGATATTATAAAGATGATCAATAATATGATGCAACCTTAATTCCATTTTTATGTAGTTTTCTTTTATAAACCAAACTAGTGATAAAATAATAAACTAAAAGATTCAATTGCAAGACCTAAAGATATACCTTCATGCACTCACCTCCCCGATAATGACGCCAAAAAAGAGCTTGATGTCTACTATGCAACTATATTCTTGTAGACTCATGTTGTGCCTCCAAGCGCAGAGTTTTGTAGGACAGTAGCAATTTTCCCTCAAGTGGATGACCTAAGGTTTATCAATCCGTGGGAGGTGTAGGATGAAGATGGTCTCTCTCAAGCAACCATGCAACCAAATAACAATAAGTCTCTTGTGTCCCCAACACACCCAATACAATGGCAAATTGTATAGGTGCACTAGTTCGGCGAAGAGATGGTGATAAAAGTGTAATATTTATGGTAGAAATATATTTTTATAATCTGAATAAATAAAAACAACAAGGTAGCAAATAGTAAACGTGCACAAAAAAGGTGTTTCAATGGTTAAAAATGACGCCTAGGGTCCATACTTTCGCTAGTGCAACCTCTCAACAATGCTAACATAGTTGGATCATATGATTATCCCTCAAAGTGCAATAAAGAACCACTCCCGAGTTCCTATTAGCGGAGAACAAAAGATAGGAATTGTTGGTAGGTTGCGAAACCACCTCAAAGCTAATCTTTCCATTCGATCTATTCAAGAGTTTGTACTAAAATAACACAAAGCTATTTTTCCGTTCGATCTATCCTAGAGTTCATACTAGAATAACACCAAAGCAAATTCATCTTCATAATACTCAATCCACACAAAGAATTATAAAGAGACCCCAAAGTTTCCGTCGGAGAAAAACGTGCATCAACCCATATGCATAGATTACCCCAATATCACTGCGGGTATCCGCGAGTTGAATACCATAACACATATCAAGTGAATCAATAAGATACCTCATTGTCACATCAAGTATTCACATTGCAAGACATATATCATGTGTTCTCATCTCTGAATATTCAATCCGACAAGACAAAACTTTGAAGGGTAAAGATTCAATTCATCATAACAAGAGTGTAGAGGGGAGAAACATCATATGATCCGACTATATTAACAAAGCCCATGATATAGATCACGAGGGAGAGAGAGAGAGAGATCAAACACATAGCTACTGGTACAAACCCTCAGCCCCGAGGGTGGACTACTCCCTTCTCATCGTGGTGGCCGCTGGGATGATGAAGATGGCCACCGGTGATGATTCCCCCCTCCGGCAAGGTGCCGGAACGGGGTCTAGATTGGATCTCGTGGATACAGAGGCCTTGCGGCGGCGAAACTTCTGATCTAGGGCTACCCCGAAGGGTTTCGAAATATTTGGGAATTTATAGTACAAAGAGGGGGTGCGGGAGGCCACCGAGGTGGGCACAACCCACCTGGGCGCGCCAGGGGGCCCTGGCGCGCCCTGGTGGGTTGTGCCACCCTCGGGGCACCCCCAGGTGCAGATCAGGCCCATTGGGTTCCTTCTGGTCCATAAAAAATCTCCAAGAAGTTACGCGGTGTTTGGACCCCATTTGATATTGACTTCTTGCGATGTAAAAAACAAGCAAAAAACAACAACTGGCACTGGGCACTGGGTCAATAGGCTAGTCCCAAAAAATGATATAAAGTTGCTATAAAATGATTGTAAAACACCCAAGAATGATAATATATTAGCATGAATACTTCATAAATTATAGATACGTTGGAGACGTATCAGCAGCCAACAAGTCCAAAAACCGGAAAGGAAAAAGAAAACGCTCAAACAGCCAGTACGACAAAAACAGGAAAAAGCCAGCCTAAGATGTGGCCGATCCTATCCAAAGATCACACCGCCATCCATGGGGGTAGAAAACCTCCCTGACTGAATGCCCCAGCCGAGTAGACGCCATCATAAAAAGGTCTCTGTCCTCCGGCCTCTGCAGGATAGTGTTGGGGAACGTAGTAATTTCAAAATTTTCCTACGCACACGCAAGATCATGGTGATGGCATAGCAATGAGAGGGGAGAGTATTGTCCACGTACCCTCGTAGACCGTAAGCGGAAGCGTTATGACAACGCGGTTGATGTAGTCGTACGTCTTCACGATCCGACCGATCCAAGTACCGAATGTACGGCACCTCTGAGTTCAGCACACGTTCAGCTCGATGACGATCCCCGGAGTCTGATCCAGCAAAGTGTCGGGGATGAGTTCCATCAGCACGACGGCGTGGTGACGATGATGATGTTCTAGCGGCACAGGGCTTCGCCTAAACTCCGCGACGATATGACCGAGGTGGAATATGGTGGAGGGGGGCACCGCACACGGCTAAGGAACGATCTTGAAGATCAACTTGTGTGTCCTAGGGTGTCCCCCTGCCCCCGTATATAAAGGAGCCAAGGGGGAGGGGGCGGCCGGCCAAGGAGGGCGTGCCAAGGGGGAGTCCTACTCCCACCGGGAGTAGGACTCCCTTCTTTCCTATTTGGAGAAGGAGAAGGGGAAAGGAGGAGGAAGAGGGGAAGGAAAGGGGGGGCGCCGCCCCCCTCTCCTTATCCTATTCAGACTAGGGAGGGGAGGGGGCACAGCCCACCTCTTGCCTCCTCTCCTCTTCTCCCTTAGGGCCCATGAAAGCCCAATAACCCCCGGGAGGGTTCCGGTAACCCCCCGGTACTCCGGTAAAATCCCGATTTCACCCGGAACCATTCCGATATCCAAATATAGGCTTCCAATATATCAATCTTTATGTCTTGACCATTTCGAGACTCCTCGTCATGTCCGTGATCACATCCGGGACTCCGAACGAACTTCGGTACAGCAAAACTTATAAACTCATAATAAAACTGTCATCGTAACGTTAAGCGTGCGGACCCTACGGGTTCGAGAACTATGTAGACATGACCTAGAACTATTCTCGGTCAATAACCAATAGCGGAACCTGGATGCCCATATTGGCTCCTACATATTCTACGAAGATCTTTGTCGGTCGAACCGCATAACAACAAACGTTGTTCCCTTTGTCATCGGTATGTTACTTGCCCAAGATTCGATCGTCGGTATCCAATACCTAGTTCAATCTCGTTACTGGCAAGTCTCTTTACTCGTTATGTAATGCATCATTCAGTAACTAACTCATTAGCTACATTGCTTGCAAGACTTATAGTGATGTGCATTACCGAGAGGGCCCAAAGATACCTCTCCAACAATCGGAGTGACAAAACCTAATCTCGAAATACGCCAACCCAACATGTACCTTCGGAGACACCTGTAGTACTCCTTTATAATCACCCAGTTACGTTGTGACATTTGGTAGCACCCAAAGTGTTCCTCCGGTAAACAGGAGTTGCATAATCTCATAGTTACAGGAACATGTATAAGTCATGAAGAAAGCTATAGCAATATACTAAACGATCAAGTGCTAGGCTAACGGAATGGGTCATGTCAATCACATCATTCTCCTAATGATGTGATCCCATTAATCAAATGACAACACATGTCTATGGTTAGGAAACATGACCATCTTTGATTAATGAGCTAGTCAAGTAGAGGCATACTAGTGACATTATGTTGGTCTATGTATTCACACATGTATCATGTTTCCGGTTAATACAATTCTAGCATGAATAATAAACATTTATCATGATATGAGGAAATAAATAATAACTTTATTATTGCCTCTAGGGCATCTTTCCTTCAATCTCCCACTTGCACTAGAGTCAATAATCTAGATTACACAGTAATGATTCTAACACCCATGGAGTCTTGGTGCTGATCATGTTTTGCTCGTGAGAGAGGCTTAGTCAATGGGTCTGCAACATTCAAATCCGTATGTATCTTGCAAATCTTTATGTCTCCCACCTGGACTTGGTCCCAGATGGAATTGAAGCGTCTCTTTATGTGCTTGGTCCTCTTGTGAAATCTGGATTCCTTTGCCAAGGCAATTGCACCAGTATTGTCACAGAAGATCTTCATTGGTCCCGATGCACTAGGTATGACACCTAGATCGGAAATGAAATCCTTCATCCAGACTCCTTCATTTGCTGCTTCCGAAGCAGCTATGTACTCCGCTTCACATGTAGATCCCGCCATGACGCTTTGTTTAGAACTGCACCAACTTACAGCTCCACCGTTCAATAAAAACACGTATCCGTTTTGCAATTTAGAATCGTCCGGATCAGTGTCAAAGCTTGCATCGATGTAACCATTTACGACTAGCTCTTTGTCACCTCCATATACGAGAAACATATCATTAGTCCTTTTCAGGTATTTTCAGGATGTTCTTGACCGCTGTCCAGTGATCCACTCCTGGATTACTTTGGTACCTTCCTGCCAAGCTTATTGCTAAGCATACGTCAAGTCTGGTACACAGCATTGCATACATGATAGAGCCTATGGCTGAAGAATAGGGAACATCTTTCATTTTCTCTCTATCTTCTGCTGTGGTCGGGCATTGAGTCTGACTCAACTTCACACCTTGTAGCACGGGTAAGAACCCTTTCTTTGCTTGATCCATTTTGAACTTTTTCAAAATTTTATCAAGGTATGTGCTTTGTGAAAGTCCTATTAAGCGTCTTGATCTATCTCTATAAATCTTGATGCCCAATATGTAAGCAGCTTCACCGAGGTCTTTCATTGAAAAACTTTTATTCAAGTATCCCTTTATGCTATCCAGAAATTCTATATCATTTCCAATTAATAATATGTCATCTACATATAATATCAGAAATGCTACAGAGCTCCCACTCACTTTCTTGTAAATACAGGCTTCTCCAAAAGTCTGTATAAAACCATATGCTTTGATCACACTATCAAAGTGTTTATTCCAACTTTGAGATGCTTGCACCAGTCCATAAATGGATCGCTGGAGCTTGCACACTTTGTTAGCACCTTTTGGATCAACAAAACCTTCTGGCTGCATCATATACAACTCTTCTTCCAGAAATCCATTCAAGAATGCAGTTTTGACATCCATTTGCCAAATTTCATAATCATAAAATGCAGAAATTGCTAACATGATTCGGACAGACTTAAGCATCGCTACGGGTGAGAAAGTCTCATCGTAGTCAACCCCTTGAACTTGTCGAAAACCTTTCACAACAAGTCGAGCTTTATAGACAGTTACATTACCATCAGCGTCAGTCCTTTTCTTAAAAATCCATTTATTCTCAATGGCTTGCCGATCATTGGGCAAGTCAACCAAAGTCCATACTTTGTTCTCATACATGGATCCCATCTCAGATTTCATGGCCTCCAGCCATTTTGCGGAATCTGGGCTCATCATCGCTTCCTCATAGTTCGTAGGTTCATCATGGTTAAGTAACATGACTTCCAGAATAGGATTACCGTACCACTCTGGTGCGGATCTTACTCTGGTAGACCTACGAGGTTCAGTAGAAACTTGATCTGAAGTTTCATGATCAATATCATTAGCTTCCTCACTGATTGGTGTAGTTGTCACAGGAACCGGTTCTTGTGATGAACTACTTTCCAATAAGGGAGCAGGTATAGTTACCTCATCAAGTTCTACTTTCCTCCCACTCACTTCTTTCGAGAGAAACTCCTTCTCTAGAAAGGATCCGAATTTAGCAACGAAAATCTTGCCCTCGGATCTGTGATAGAAGGTGTACCCAACAGTTTCTTTTGGGTATCCTATGAAGACACATTTCTTCGATTTGGGTTCGAGCTTATCTGGTTGAAGTTTCTTCACATAAGCATCGCAGCCCCAAACTTTAAGAAACGACAACTTTGGTTTCTTGCCAAACCACAGTTCATGAGGCGTCGTCTCAACGGATTTTGATGGTGCCCTATTTAACGTGAATGCGGCCGTCTCAAAAGCATAACCCCAAAACGATAGCGGTAAATTAGTAAGAGACATCATAGATCGCACCATATCTAGTAAAGTATGATTACGATGTTCGGACACACCATTTCGTTGTGGTGTTCTGGGTGGCGTGAGTTGTGAAACTATTCCGCATTGTTTCAAATGTAAACCAAACTCGTAACTCAAATATTCTCCTCCACGATCAGATCGTAGAAATTTTATTTTCTTGTTACGATGATTTTCCACTTCACTCTGAAATTCTTTGAACTTTTCAAATGTTTCAGACTTGTGTTTCATTAAGTAGATATACCCATATCTACTCAAATCATCTGTGGAGGTGAGAAAATAACGATACCCGCCGCGAGCCTCAACATTCATTGGACCACAAACATCAGTATGTATGATTTCCAACAAATCAGTTGCTCGCTCCATAGTTCCGGAGAACGGCGTTTTAGTCATCTTGCCCATGAGGCATGGTTCGCAGGTACAAAGTGATTCATAATCAAGTGATTCCAAAATCCCATCAGTATGGAGTTTCTTCATGCGCTTTACACTGATATGACCTAAACGGCAGTGCCACAAATAAGTTGCACTATCATTATCAACTCTGCATCTTTTGGTTTCAACACTATGAATATGTGTATCACTACTATCGAGATTCAATAAAAATAGACCACTCTTCAAGGGTGCATGACCATAAAAGATATTACTCATATAAATAGAACAACCATTATTCTCTAACTTAAATGAATAACCGTCTCGCATCAAACAAGATCCAGATATAATGTTCATGCTCAATGCTGGCACCAAATAACAATTATTTAGGTCTAAAACTAATCCCGATGGTAGATGTAGAGGTAGCGTGCCGACCGCGATCACATCGACTTTGGAACCATTTCCCATGCGCATCGTCACCTCGTCCTTAGCCAATATTCGCTTAATCCGTTGTCCCTGTTTCGAGTTGCAAATATTAGCAACAGAACCAGTATCAAATACCCAAGTACTACTGTGAGCATTAGTAAGGTACACATCAATAACATGTATATCACATATACCTTTGTTCACTTTGCCATCCTTCTTATCCGCCAAATACTTGGGGCAGTTCCGCTTCCAGTGTCCAGTCTGCTTGCAGTAGAAGCACTCAGTCTCAGGCTTAGGTCCAGACTTGGGTTTCTTCTCTTGAGCAGCAACTTGTTTGTTGTTCTTCTTGAAGTTCCCCTTCTTCTTCCCTTTGCCCTTTTTCTTGAAACTGGTGGTCTTGTTGACCATCAACACTTGATGCTCCTTCTTGATTTCTACCTCCGCGGCTTTTAGCATTGTGAAGAGCTCGGGAATAGTCTTGTCCATCCCTTGCATATTATAGTTCATCACGAAGCTCTTGTAGCTTGGTGGCAGTGACTGAAGAATTCTGTCAATGACACTATCATCAGGAAGATTAACTCCCAGTTGAATCAAGTGATTATTATACCCAGACATTTTGAGTATGTGTTCACTGACAAAACTATTCTTCTCCATCTTGAAGCTATAGAACTTATTGGAGACTTCATATCTCTCAATCCGGGCATTTGCTTGAAATATTAACTTCAACTCCTGGAACATCTCATATGCTCCATGACGTTCAAAACGTCGTTGAAGACCCAGTTCTAAGCCATAAAGCATGGCACACTGAACTATCGAGTAGTCATCAGCTTTGCTCTGCCAGACGTTCTTAACGTCATCAGATGCATCAGCAGCAGGCCTGGCACCCAACGGTGCTTCCAGGACATAATTTTTCTGTGCAGCAATGAGGATAATCCTCAGGTTACGGACCTAGTCCATGTAATTGCTACCATCATCTTTCAACTTTGCTTTCTCAAGGAACGCATTAAAATTCAACGGAACAACAACACGAGCCATCTATCTACAACAAACATAGACAAGCAAAATACTATCAGGTACTAAGTTCATGATAAATTTAAGTTCAATTAATCATATTACTTAAGAACTCCCACTTAGATAGACATCCCTCTAATCCTCTAAGTGATTACGTGATCCATATCAACTACACCATGTCCGATCGTCACGTGAGATGGAGTAGTTTCAATGGTGAACATCAATATGTTGATCATATCTACTATATGATTCACGCTCGACCTTTCGGTCTCCGTGTTCCGAGGCCATATCTGTTATATGCTAGGCTCGTCAAGTTTAACCTGAGTATTCCGTGTGTGCAACTGTTTTGCACCCGTTGTATTTGAACGTAGAGCCTATCACACCCGATCATCACGTGGTGTCTCAGCACGAAGAACTTTCGCAACGGTGCATACTCAGGGAGAACACTTCTTGATAATTTAGTGAGAGATCATCTTAAAATGTTACCGTCAATCAAAGCAAGATAAGATGCATAAAGGATAAACATCACATGCAATCAATATAAGTGATATGATATGGCCATCATCATCTTGTGCTTGTGATCTCCATCTTCGAAGCACCGTCGTGATCACCATCGTCACCGGCGCGACACCTTGATCTCCATCGTAGCATCGTCGTCGTTACGCCATCTATTGCTTCTACGACTATCGCTACCGCTTAGTGATAAAGTAAAGCAATTACAGGGCGTTTGCATTTCATACAATAAAGCGACAACCATATGGCTCCTGCCAGTTGCCGATAACTGAAGGAAATATGCCCTAGAGGCAATAATAAAGTTATTATTTATTTCCTTATATCATGATAAATGTCTATTATTCATTCTAGAATTGTATTAACCGGAAACATAATACATGTGTGAATACATAGACAAACATAGTGTCACTAGTATGCCTCTACTTGACTAGCTCGTTAATCAAAGATGGTTAAGTTTCCTAACCATAGACATGAGTTGTCATTTGATTAACGGGATCACATCATTAGAAGAATGATGTGATTGACTTGACCCATTCCGTTAGCCTAGCACTTGATCGTTTAGTATGTTGCTATTGCTTTCTTCATGACTTATACAATGTTCCTACAACTATGAGATTATGCAACTCCCGTTTACCGGAGGAACACTTTGTGTGCTACCAAATATCACAACGTAACTGGGTGATTATAAAGGTGCTCTATAGGTGTCTCCGAAGGTACATGTTGGGTTGGCGTATTTCGAGATTAGGTTTTTTCACTCCGATTGTCGGGGAGGTATCTCTGGGCCCTCTCGGTAATACACATCACTTAAGCCTTGCAAGCATTGTAACTAATGAGTTAGTTACAGGATGAAGTATTATGGAATGAGTAAAGAGACTTGCCAGTAACGAGATTGAACTAGGTATTGGATACCGACGATCGAATCTCGGGCAAGTAACAAACCGATGACAAAGGGAACAACGTATGTTGTTATGCGGTTTGACCGATAAAGATCTTCGTAGAATATGTAGGAGCCAATATGGACATCCAGGTTCCGCTATTGGTTATTAACCACGAATAGTTCTAGGTCATGACTACATAGTTCTCGAACCCGTAGGGTCCGCACGCTTAAGGTTTCGATGACAGTTATATTTTGAGTTTATGAGTTTTGATGTACCGAAGGAGTTCGGAGTCCCGGATGAGATCGGGGACATGACGAGGAGTCTCGAAATGGTCGAGACGTAAAGATCGATATATTGGACGACTATATTCGGAGTTCGGAAAGGTTCCGAGTGATTCGGGTATTTATCGGAGTACCGGAGAGTTACGGGAATTCGCCGGGGAGAAGTATTGGGCCTTATTGGGCCATACGGGAAAGAGAGAGGGGCTGCCTAGGGCAGGCCGCGCCCCCCCCCCCCCCATGGCCTAGTCCGAATTGGACTAAGGGGAGGGGCCGCACCCCCTCCTTCCTTCCCTTCTCTCTTCCCCTTCCTTGTCTCCTACTCCTAATAAATGGAAGGACTCCTAGTTGGACTAGGAAAGGGGGAATCCTACTCCCGGTGGGAGTAGGACTCCCCTAGGGCGCGCCATAGAAGAGGGTCGACCCTCCCCTCCTCCACTCCTTTATATACGGGGGTAGGGGGCACCCCATAGACACACAAGTTGATCTACGGATCGTTCCTTAGCCGTGTGCGGTGCCCCCCTCCACCATATTCCACCTCGGTCATATCGTTGCGGAGTTTAGGCGAAGCCCTGCGCCGGTAGAACATCATCATCGTCACCACGCCGTCGTGCTAACGGAACTCGTCCCCGACACTTTGCTGGATTGAGGCCCGGGGGACGTCATCGAGCTGAACGTGTGCTAAACACGGAGGTGCCGTACGTTCAGTGCTTGGATCGGTCGGATCGTGAAGACGTACGACTACATCAACCGCGTTGTCATAACGCTTCCGCTTAACGGTCTACGAGGGTACGTAGACAACACTCTCCCCTCTCGTTGCTATGCCATCACCATGATCTTGCGTGTGCGTAGGAATTTTTTTGAAATTACTACGTTCCCCAACAGTGGCATCCGAGCCTAGGTTTTATGGTTTGATGTTATATGCACGAGTAGAACACAAGTGAGTTGTGGGCGATATAAGTCATACTGCTTACCAGCATGTCATACTTTGGTTCGGCGATATTGTTGGATGAAGCGTCCCGGACCGACATTACGCATACGCTTACGCGAGACTGGTTTTACCGCCGTGCTTTGCACACATGTGACTAGCGGGTGTCAGTTTCTCCAAATTTAGTTGAACCGAGTGTGGCTACGCCCGGTCCTTGCGAAGGTTAAAACAGCACCAACTTGACAAACTATCGTTGTGGTTTTGATGCGTAGGTAAGAACGGTTCTTGCTCAGCCCGTAGCAGCCACGTAAAACTTGCAACAACAAAGTAGAGAACGTCTAACTTGTTTTTGCAGGGCATGTTGTGATGTGATATGGCCAAGACGTGATGCTATATTTTATTGTATGAGATGATCATGTTTTGTAACCGAAGTTATCGGCAACTGGAAGGAGCCATATGGTTGTCGCTTTATTGTATGAAATGCAAACACCCTGTAATTGCTTTACTTTATCACTAAGCGGTAGCGATAGTCATACAAGCAATAGATGGCGTAAACGACAACGATGCTACGATGGAGATCAAGGTGTCGCGCCGGTGACGATGGTGATCACGATGGTGCTTCGGAGATGGAGATCACAAGCACAAGATGATGATGGCCATATCATATCACTTATATTGATTGCATGTGATGTTTATCCTTTATGCATCTTATCTTGCTTTGATTGACGGTAGCATTTTAAGATGATCTCTCACTAAAAATTATCAAGAAGTGTTCTCCCTGAGTATGCACCGTTGCCAAAGTTCGTCGTGCCCAGACACCACGTGATGATCGGGTGTGATAAGCTCTACGTCCATCTACAACGGGTGCAAGCCAGTTTTGCACACGCAGAATACTCAGGTTAAACTTGACGAGCCTAGCATATGCAGATATGGCCTCGGAACACGGAGACCGAAAGGTCGAGCGTGAATCTTATAGTAGATATGATCAACATAGTGATGATTCACCATTGAAACTACTCCATCTCATGTGATGATCGGACATGGTTTAGTT
Organism: Triticum timopheevii; assembly: GCA_963921465.1. Taxonomy (NCBI): domain Eukaryota; kingdom Viridiplantae; phylum Streptophyta; class Magnoliopsida; order Poales; family Poaceae; genus Triticum; species Triticum timopheevii. The sequence goes on along the minus strand of OY997266.1, from coordinate 334,610,702 downwards.
GATTTGGATCACGTGATCACTTAGATGACTAGAGAGATGCCTGTCTAAGTGGGAGTTCTTAAGTAATATGATTAATTGAACTTAAATTTATCATGAACTTAGTCCTGGTAGTATTTTGCAAATTATGTTGTAAGATCAATAGCTTGCGTTGTTGCTTTCATATGTTTATTTTGATATGTTCCTAGAGAAACTATGTTGAAAGATGTTAGTAGCAATGATGCGGATTGGATCCGTGATCTGAGGTTTATCCTCATTGCTGCACAGAAGAATTATGTTCTTAATGCACCGCTAGGTGACAGACCTATTGCAGGAGCAAATGCAGACGTTATGAACGTTTGGCTAAGCTCATTATGATGACTACTTGATAGTTTAGTGCACCATGCTTAATGGCTTAGAATCGGGACTTCAAAGACATTTTGAACGTCATGGACCATATGAGATGTTCCAGGAGTTGAAGTTAATATTTCAAGCAAATACCCGAGTTGAGAGATATAATGTCTCCAACAAGTTCTATAGCTAAAAGATGGAGGAGAATCGCTCAACTAGTGAGCATGTGCTCAGATTGTCTGGGTACTTCAATCGCTTGAATCAAGTGGGAGTTAATCTTCCAGATAAGATAGTGATTGATAGAATTATCTAGTCACCATCACTAAGTTACTAGAACTTCGTGATGAACTATAGTATGCAAGGGATGACGAAAACAATTCCCGAGCTCTTCGTGATGTTGAAATCGACGAAGGTAGAAATCAAGAAAGAGCATCAAGTGTTGATGATTGACAAGACCACTAGTTTCAAGAGAAGGGCAAAGGGAAAGAAAGGGAACTTCAAGTAGAATGACAAGCAAGTTGTCACTCCCGTGAAGAAGACCAAAGCTGGACCAAAGCCGGAAACTGAGTGCTTACACTGCAAAGAAAATGGTCACTGGAAGCGGAAATGCCCTGAATATTTGGTGGATAAGAAGGATGGCAAAGTGAACAAGGGTATATTTGATATACAGATTATTGATGTGTGCCTTACTAGTGTTTATAGTAGCCCATGAGTATTTGATACTTGTTCGGTTGCTAAGATTAGTAACTCGAAACAGGAGTTACAGAATAAACAGAGACTAGTTGAAGGGAAAGTGACGATGAGTATTGGAAGTAGTTCCAAGATTGATATGATCATTATCGCACACTCCCTATACTTTCGGGATTAGTGTTAAACCAAAATAAATGTTATTTGGCATTTGCGTTGAGCATGAATATGATTTGATCATGTTTATTGCAATACGATTATTCATTTAAAATCAGAGAATAATTGTTGTTCTGTTTACATGAATAAAACCTTCAATGGTCATACACCCAATGAAAATAGTTTGTTGGATCTCGATCGTAGTGATACACATATTCATAATATTGAGGCCAAAAGATGCAAAGTTAATAATGATAGTGCAACTTATTTGTGGCACTGCCGTTTGGGTCATATCGATGTAAAGCGCATGAAGAAACTCCATAAAGATGGATTTTCGGAATCACTTGGTTATGAATCATTTGATGCTTGCGAACCGTGCCTTTTGGGCAAGATGACTAAAACTCCATTCTTCGGAACAATGGAACGAGCTACTGACTTATTAGAAATAATACATACAGATGCATGCAGACCAATGAGTATGAAGGCTCGTGGCAAGTATCATTATTTTCTGACCTTCACAAGATGATTTGAGAAGATATGGGTATATCTACTTGATGGAACATAAGTCTGAAATAGTTGAAAGGTTCAAAGAATTTTAGAGTGAAGTGGAAAAATCATCGTAACAAGAAAATAAAGTTTCTGCGATCTGATCGCGGAGACGAATATTTGAGTTACGAGTTTGGTCTTCAATGAAAACAATGTGGAATAGTTTCACAGCTCACGCCACCTGGAACACCACAACGTTATGGTGTGTCCAAATGTCGTAACCGCACTTTATTGGATATGGTGCGATCTATGATGTCTCTTACTGATTTACCAATATTGTTTTGGGGTTATGCATTAGAGACAGCTGCATTCACATTAAAAGGGCACCATCTAAATCCGTTGAGATGACAACATATGAACTGTGGTTTAGCAAGAAACCCAAGTTGTCGTTTCTTAAAGTTTGGGGCTACGATGCTTATGTGAAAAAGTTTCATCCTGATAAGCTCGAACCCAAATCGGAGAAGTACGTCTTCATAGAATACCCAAAGGAAATTGTTGGGTACACCTTCTATCACAGATCCGAAAGCAAGATATTCGTTGCTAAAAATGGATCCTTTCTAGAGAAGGTGTTTCTCTCGAAAGAAGTGAGTGGGAGGAAAGTAGAACTTGATAAGGTAACTGTACCTTCTCCCGAATTGGAAAATAGTTCATCACTGAAATCAGTTCCAGTGATTCCTACACCAATTAGTGAGGAAGCTAATGATGATTATCATGAAACTTCAGATCAAGTTACTACAGAACCTCGTAGGTATTCCAGAGTACGGTCCTCACCAGAGTGATACGGTAATCCTGTTCTGGAAGTCATGTTACTAGAGCATGATGAACCTACGAACTATGAAGAAGCGATGGTGAGCCCAGATTCCACAAAATGGCTTGAGGCCATGAAATCTGAGATGGGATCCATGTATGAGAACAAAGTGTGGACTTTGGTGGACTTGCCCGATGATCGGCAAGCCATAGAAAATAAATGGATCTTCAAGAGGAAGACGGACGTTGATAGTAGTGTTACTATCTACAAAGCTCGAATTGTTGCAAAAGGTTTTCGACAAGTTCAAGGTGTTGAATACAATGAGGTTTTCTCACTCGTATCGATGCTTAAAAGTCTGTCCGAATCATGTTAGCAATTGCCACATTTTATGAAATCTGGCAAATGGATGTAAAACCTGCATTCCTTAATGGTTTTCTTAAAGAAGAGTTGTATATGATGCAACCAGAAGGTTTTGTCAATCCTAAAGGTGCTAACAAAATATGCATGCTCCAGCGATCCATCTATGGACTGGTATAAGCATCTCAGAGTTGGAATATACGCTTTGATAAGTTGATCGAAGCATATAGTTTTGTACAGACTTACGGTGAAGCCTGTATTTACAAGAAAGTGAGTGGGAGCACTACAACATTTCTGATAAGTATATGTGAATGACATATTATTGATCGGAAATAATATAGAATTATTCTGCAAAGCATAAAGGAGTGTTTGAAAAGAGTTCTTTAAAAGAAAGACCTCAGTAAAGCTACTTACATATTGAGCATCAAGATCTATTGAGATAGATCAAGACGCTTGATAAGATTTTCAATGAGTACATACCTTGACATGATTTTGAAGTAGTTCAAAATGGAACAGTCAAAGAAAGAGTTCTTGCCTATGTTGCAAAGGTATGAAATTGAGTAAGACTCGAATCCCGACAACGACAGAAAATAGAAAGAGAATGAAAGTCATTCCCTATGCTTTAGTCATAGGTTCTATAAAAGTATGCCATGCTATGGACCAGACCTATTGTATACTCTGCCCTGGTTTGACAAGGGAGTACAATAGTGATCTAGGAGTAGATCACTGGCCATTGGTCAAAATTATCCTTAGTGGAATAAGGATATGTTTCTCGATTATGGAGATGACAAAAAGGGTTCATCGTAAAGGGTTACGTCGATACAAGTTTTGGCACTGATCCAGATGACTCTAAGTCTCAATCTGGATACATATTGAAAGTGGGAGCAATTAGCTAGAGTAGCCCCGAGCAGAGCATTGTAGACATAGAATATTTGCAAAATACATACGGCTCTGAATGTGACAGACCATTTGACTAAATTTCTCTCACGAACAAAACATGATCATACCTTTGTACTCTTTGGGTGTTAATCACATAGCGATGTAAGCTAGATTATTGACTCTAGTAAACCCTTCGAGTGTTGATCACATGAAGATGTGAACTATGGATATTAATCACATACAGATGTGAATATTGGTGTTAAATCACATGGCGATGTGAACTAGATTATTGACTCTAGTGCAAGTGGGGGACTGAAGGAAATATGCCCTAGAGGCAATAATAAAGTTATTATTTATTTCCTTATATCATGATAAATGTTTATTATTCATGCTAGAATTGTATTAACCGGAAACATAATACATGTGTGAATACATAGACAAACATAGTGTCACTAGTATGCCTCTACTTGACTAGCTCGTTAATCAAAGATGGTTAAGTTTCCTAACCATAGACATGAGTTGTCATTTGATTAACGGGATCACATCATTAGAAGAATGATGTGATTGACTTGACCCATTCCGTTAGCCTAGCACTTGATCGTTTAGTATGTTGCTATTGCTTTCTTCATGACTTATACAATGTTCCTACAACTATGAGATTATGCAACTCCCGTTTACCGGAGGAACACTTTGTGTGCTACCAAACGTCACAACGTAACTGGGTGATTATAAAGGTGCTCTACAGGTGTCTCCAAAGGTACATGTTGGGTTGGCGTATTTCGAGATTAGGTTTTGTCACTCCGATTGTCGGAGAGGTATCTCTGGGCCCTCTCGGTAATACACATCACTTAAGCCTTGCAAGCTTTGTAACTAATGAGTTAGTTACGGGATGAAGTATTACAGAACGAGTAAAGAGACTTGCCAGTAACGAGATTAAACTAGGTATTGGATACCGACGATCGAATCTCGGGCAAGTAACATACCGATGACAAAGGGAACAACGTATGTTGTTATGCGGTTTGACCGATAAAGATCTTCGTAGAATATGTAGGAGCCAATATGGACATCCAGGTTCCGCTATTGGTTATTGACCACGAATAGTTCTAGGTCATGTCTACATAGTTCTCGAACCCGTAGGGTCCGCAAGCTTAAGGTTTCGATGACAGTTATATTATGAGTTTATGAGTTTTGATGTACCGAAGGAGTTCGGAGTCCCGGATGAGATCGGGGACATGACGAGGAGTCTCGAAATGGTCGAGACGTAAAGATCGATATATTGGACGACTATATTCGGAGTTCGGAAAGGTTCCGAGTGATTCGGGTATTTATCGGAGTACCGGAGAGTTACGGGAATTCGCTGGGGAGAAGTATTGGGCCTTATTGGGCCATACGGGAAAGAGAGAGGGGCTGCCTAGGGCAGGCCGCGCGCCCCCCATGGCCTAGTCCGAATTGGACTAAGGGGAGGGGCCGCACCCCCTCCTTCCTTCCCTTCTCTCTTTCCCTTCCTTGTCTCCTACTCCTAATACATGGAAGGACTCCTAGTTGGACTAGGAAAGGGGGAATCCTACTCCCGGTGGGAGTAGGACTCCCCAAGGGCGCGCCATAGAAGAGGGCCGGCCCTCCCCTCCTCCACTCCTTTATATACGGGGGTAGGGGGCACCCCATAGACACACAAGTTGATCTACGGATCGTTCCTTAGCCGTGTGCGGTGCCCCCCTCCACCATATTCCACCTCGGTCATATCGTTGCGGAGTTTAGGCGAAGCCCTGCGCCGGTAGAACATCATAATCGTCACCACGCCGTCGTGCTGACGGAACTCGTCCCCGACACTTTGCTGGATTGAAGCCCGGGGGACGTCATCGAGCTGAACGTGTGCTGAACACGGAGATACCGTATGTTCGGTGCTTGGATCGGTCGGATCGTGAAGACGTATGACTACATCAACCGCGTTGTCATAACGCTTCCGCTTAACGGTCTACGATGGTATGTAGACAACACTCTCCCCTCTTGTTGCTATGCCATCACCATGATCTTGCGTGTGCGTAGGAATTTTTTTGAAATTACTACGTTCCCCAACAATAACTTCGGTTACAAAACATGATCATCTCATACAATAAAATATAGCATCACGTCTTGACCATATCACATCACAACATGCCCTGCAAAAACAAGTTAGACGTCCTCTACTTTGTTGTTGCAAATTTTACGTGGCTGCTACGGGCTAAACAAGAACCGTTCTTACCTACGCATCAAAAACCACAACGATAGTTCGTCAAGTTAGTGTTGTTTTAACCTTCGCAAGGACCGGGCGTACCCACACTCGATTCAGCTCAAGTGAGAGAGACAGACACCCGCCAGCCACCTTTAAGCACGAGTGCTCTTAATGGTGAAACCAGTCTCGCGTAAGCGTACGCGTAATGTCGGTCCGGGCCGCTTCATCTCACAATACTGCCGAACCAAAGTATGACATGCTGGTAAGCAGTATGACTTGTATCGCCCACAACTCACTTATGTTCTACTCGTGCATATGACATCTACGCATAAAACCAGGCTCGGATGCCACTGTTGGGGAATGTAGTAATTTCAAAATTTTCCTACGCCACGCAAGATCATGGTGATGGCATAGCAATGAGAGGGAAGAGTATTGTCCACGTACCCTCGTAGACCGTAAGCGGAAGCGTTATGACAACGCGGTTGATGTAGTCGTACGTCTTCACGATCCGACCGATCCAAGTACCGAACGTACGGCACCTCCGAGTTCAGCACACGTTCAGCTCGATGACGATCCCCGGACTCTGATCCAGCAAAGTGTCGGGGATGAGTTCTTTCACCATGACGGCGTGGTGACGATGATGATGTTCTACCGGCGCAGGGCTTCGCCTAAACTCCGCGACGATATGACCGAGGTGGAATATGGTGGAGGGGGGCACCGCACACGGCTAAGGAACGATCTTGAAGATCAACTTGTGTGTCCTAGGGTGCCCCCTGCCCCCGTATATAAAGGAGCCAAGAGGGAGGGGGCGGCCGGCCAAGGAGGCGTGCCAAGGGGGAGTCCTACTCCCACCGGGAGTAGGACTCCCTTCTTTCCTATTTGGAGAAGGAGAAGGGGAAAGGAGGAGGAAGAGGGGAAGGAAAGGGGGGGCACCCCCCTCTCCTTGTCCTATTCGGACTAGGGAGGGGAGGGGGCGCAGCCCACCTCTTGCCTCCTCTCCTCTTCTCCCTTAGGGCCCATGAAGACCCAATAACCCCCGGGAGGGTTCCGGTAACCCCCCGGTACTCCGGTAAAATCCCGATTTCACCCGGAACCATTCCGATATCCAAATATAGGCTTCCAATATATCAATCTTTATGTCTGACCATTTCGAGACTCCTCGTCATGTCCGTGATCACATCCGGGACTCCGAACAAACTTCGGTACATCAAAACTTATAAACTCATAATAAAACTGTCATCGTAACGTTAAGCGTGCGGAGCCTACGGGTTCGAGAACTATGTAGACATGACCTAGAACTATTCTCGATCAATAACCAATAGCGGAACCTGGATGCCCATATTGGCTCCTACATATTCTACGAAGATCTTTATCGGTCAAACTACATAACAACATACGTTGTTCCCTTTGTCATCGGTATGTTACTTGCCCGAGATTCGATCGTCGGTATCCAATACCTAGTTCAATCTCATTACCGGCAAGTCTCTTTACTCGTTATGTAATGCATCATTCCGTAACCAACTCATTAGCTACATTGCTTGCAAGGCTTATAGTGATGTGCATTACCGAGAGGGCCCAGAGATACCTCTCCGACAATCGGAGTGACAAAACCTAATCTCGAAATACGCCAACCCAACATGTACCTTCGGAGACACCTGTGGTACTCCTTTATAATCACCCAGTTACGTTGTGACGTTTGGTAGCACCCAAAGTGTTCCTTCGGTAAACGGGAGTTGCATAATCTCATAGTTACAGGAACATGTATAAGTCATGAAGAAAGCAATAGCAATATACTAAACGATCAAGTGCTAGGCTAACGGAATGGGTCATGTCAATCACATCATTCTCCTAATGATGTGATCCCATTAATCAAATGACAACACATGTCTATGGTTAGGAAACATAACCATCTTTGATTAATGAGCTAGTCAAGTAGAGGCATACTAGTGACGTTATGTTGGTCTATGTATTCACACATGTATCATGTTTCCGGTTAATACAATTCTAGCATGAATAATAAACATTTATCATGATATGAGGAAATAAATAATAACTTTATTATTGCCTCTAGGGCATATTTCCTTCAGATAGACCACATACAGAGCCATCACAAACATATATGAATAACCTGCATATGAGATGAAACACATGTATGGTTAAAAACTATGTCATTCCTGGTGAGCCACAAAGCCCAACATAAGGCAGCTGCCCCCACTAGAATGTGTGCAGAAAATTGTTTATCTATTCCCCTCAACCAATTGCCGAACATGTTCCGTGCACCACGTGGGGAATAAAGATTTGAAGCTATTTAAACAATGGCCCATACAGACCGAGCAAATTTGCACTCAAAAAATAAGTGTTTAATGGACTCGTCATGATGGCAGAAAACACATTCTTTGCACCCTTGGCAGTTGCATCGTGCCAAATCATCCCTAGTTAAGACCACCCCTCTATTGAGAAACCAGAGGAAATATCTTCACTTCTAGAGGGATTTTGAGCTTTCATAATTTCCGGTTATCAATCGGAACCTCGTTATGGACCAGTGCATCGTACATGGACTTGACTGAAAACTTGCCATTCTGGTGCAATTTTCATCTAAAGATATCCGGTTCCTCCGACAGCTGGACGGCCCCCAGACGGCTGAGCAATTCATTCCAGGCTGCTAGACGAGGTCCTAGAAGATCCCTACGAAAAGAAATATCAGGGTTTTCCTGACCCAAAGCTTGTTTGATCGTGAAAAACTTATGTCTAATAATCCGCTACAAGCTTGGGTATTGCACACTAAGTGGCCATTGTTAAATAGTTTGCTTCTATGGCTGGTATCTTTGTTAGAGTTACTTTTGAAGAGAGAGTATGAAATCAAATAGTGAACATAACCATGCCAAAACCTCGTCTATATTTGATGAAGGTCGCTATATGTGGCTTATCAATCATCATGATCCAGCTTGTATACCTCTAAATATTCACATTTCTTTTGAGGGATCTAAATATTCACATTGATCAACTCAAAAAATATATTCACATTGATCAACTGAAAAAAATAATATTCACATTGATCAATAATTTTGTCTCCTGGCTGGCCTTGTCTCGTGCGCACCAGCACCACAGCCCACAGGGCAGCACCGCACAGGCGAGCGCGAGCCCAAAAAAAAAAAAAAAAAAAAAAAAGGCGAGCGCGAGGCGACGTGGCTAGCCCGGATCTCAGAAGCAAGCTGAGCCCGGCACGACCTTTGGCTTGTGAAGGCGAATTCTTTTCTGGGTGATAGATAAAAATCTCCACCACATCCGCATCCGCAAGCGCGAACTCCCTCCCGGATCTGCAACTAGCCGGCTCCCCTCCCGATCCCTCTCGCCGCGGCCGAGATCCTTCCTTCCTCCGGCGAGAGCCAAGATGTACTCGTGGGAGATGCTGTCGTTCAACATCCACGACGGGTTCCTGGAGGCGATCGTGCGGGGGAACCGCTCGGGCCTCCTCACCCAAGCCGATTACAACAACCTCTGCCAGTGCGAGACCCTCGACGACATCAAGATGCACCTCTCCGCCACCGAGTACGGTCCATACCTCCAGAACGGTATGCCGCGTGGATCTTTTCTTTTCCTTGTCTTGTTTGGGTTGGATTGGGCTGCTTGGTCTGCGTTGATAGAGATTCGCGATCCCGTCCATGCCAATTGCGATCTCGATTGGCCAATTGGAGATTTATTTTGTTAGGGGAGACTGCACCGTGCTCGGCGAGTCGGGATTGTTTTGAGCTAGCCCTACCTTGTCTGAAATTTCTCTTTGCTCTCTGGGAACCGTTGGGAGCAGGTTTGATGAGCAACCAAACGGGTGGTGTTAATCTACGCACTGCCTGCAAGTTGGTTATACTGTATTTCCCACAGCCCACTTGTCATCGCAACTCTGTAGCATCAGCCTGATCCCCCTGATGGATCCCTTTCATCCTCATTCATCCACTCCCACCTTACGGTTTCAGCCATCTGTGAAGACGAATTCACCCAATTTATTACATCAGTTCCATTAATGTGCTCTTGTGCTATGATATACAGTATTCGCTGTGTATGTTTGTTCTATCCGTTTCTTCTCATACCTCTGTATTGTGATCATATTTCTGATTAATTGCAGAACCTTCTCCCTTGCACACAACAACAATTGTGGAGAAGTGCACTCTTAAGCTGGTTGATGAATACAAACACATGTTGTGCCAGGCGAATGAACCTCTATCTACATTCCTACAGTACATAACGTAAGTAATGAAGCACTGCTAGGATGCCATTTCTTTCTGCTTCGTTTGCACAAGCAAACAACATATCAAACCAGTGCAGGGCGGACTTCGGTTTGATCCTAACAGGATAATGTTTTCTTCAGATATGGACACATGATCGATAATGTTGTCCTTATTGTTACTGGGACATTGCATGAAAGAGATGTTAACGAACTGTTGGAGAAATGCCATCCATTGGGCATGTTTGACAGGTATTGTTGTGGTTCCTTTCTCGTTTCTTTTAGATGGAGATCTATCAAATACTGACTCTTCACTTTTTTTCTGCCAATCAACAGCATTGCATCACTTGCGGTTGCTCAAAATATGCGTGAGCTTTACAGGCTGGTTCTAGTTGATACACCCTTAGCACCGTACTTCTCAGAGTGCATTACATCTGAGGTAAAAACTTTGCAACCATTGTGCTGTCCATTTTTGTTGAAATGGTTAAGTATACCTTGGTATGTCATGCGAGCCTCATGTTTATTGTGTAGGATCTGGATGACATGAATATTGAGATCATGAGGAACACACTCTACAAAGCGTATCTTGAGGATTTTTACAAATTTTGCGCGGTATGTACTAAAATATGGTGGCTTCTACAGTTTTTCTGACTGAAAAATGTTGTTTTGCCTAATTCTGTTTGGTTTCTAAGTAACTTCTTCGCAACAGAAACTAGGTGGTGCGACGGCTGAGATTATGTGTAATCTCCTTTCATTTGAAGCTGACAGAAGAGCTGTAAACATTACAATAAACAGGTAAAAAACTAAACATTTCATCCTTTTGTGTGACAGATCTCCATGTTTGCCATTACATTCACAGACATCTGACTGCTAATTTCCTTGTCATGTTTTTTCAGTATTGGTACTGAGCTGACTAGAGATGACCGCCGGAAGCTGTACTCCAACTTTGGTCTATTGTAGGTTTCCATTGGAAGTAGCACTAGCATTACTTTTAGTTAAAATATGCCTATTTTGCATGTGGTTATAGTAATCTGATGTTTCCAGGTTTCCGTATGGTCATGAAGAGTTGGCTGTCTGTGAAGATGTTGACCAGGTTTATCCCCTGTTCTGCTTTTAAGCTCAATGTTGGTTATTCTACTACATAAATATTTTCAGTTGTCTAAACACGAAGTTATAATGCCATGAACTGGTTCGTTTTTTTACCTAACTTTGTGCATATTGCTCAGTATTTCAGGCTTAAGTTCTGTTAATGTGGTTATTTCATCATAAAATGTCTCTTTCAAATGTTTGTGATAGGGCCATTGATAACAATTAACTCCTCTTGAGGTCTTTTAAACATACCATCTGCCCTAGGCTGAACACTTCCTCCTTAAGAATGGAGAAGCTTCATACCTACCAGTCACCACGGTCAAGGAATGGGGTTGCCTCTCCCGTGTGGCTTAAAATGAGGGTAAAGAAAAAGGGGGGGGGGGGGGGGGGGGGGCTGTGAGGTGACACCTCGTTACGATAGTAGCAACAGTCTATTTATGTGTTGATAATTATTGCCAAAAAACGTGTAGCACTTTGTTGATGGTGCGGATGGCCAGGTAAGCGTCCATCAATTCGCCTGACAAGTTTCGTGTTCCTGAGCTTCCATTAGGGCCAATTTATCCTGGGTGAGGGGACACAGCATCGACCTATGTGCCTGGCTTATCTGAGAAGAATGGTATTCCATTGGAGATGCTTTTGTGGCATACATTTTTCATTTGATGGGCATAAGTCAAACTCGGCTTACTGGTTCTTTTCTCGCACGAAGATTAACATCACGTGTTTCTCTAATTGAAAATTGCCCTATGTGGTATACTTATCCTGTAAGCATGTGCCAGACTATCTATTTCTTTCTTTGTGTATCATCAGCATTTGGCAAGCTAACATTTTAGCTTACAGTAACAGATTTATATATTGTCCTTTTATTGGCTTCTTACCCTCTGGTGTCTCTTGTTAGGATGACTGGTTTCCTGTTCTGATTTATGCTCACTAGGATGTATTGTAGTTTTGAGTGTGCTACTACATTTTGGAAGTTCTCACTTGAAAGTTAAATGTGTGTTTTGTTGTGGAGATGATGATAAAAAGAGCATAGGGAAATCTTAACAAGCATGTAGTATTTCAAGAGGGATTGCATCTAAGTTATACTGGAATTCAGACCAGTGTCTTCTTCATAAAAGTGAGATCTGTGCCCACGCATGAATTATTCTGGCTGACGTCAATACTTTTTTCGTGCTCATCCCGCAGGTGCGTGGTGTAATGGAGAAGTACCCCCCATACCAGTCTATTTTTGCGAAGATATCATATGGCGAAAGCCAGATGTTGGACAAGGCGTTTTATGAGGAGGAAGTAAAGAGGCTGTGCCTGTCATTTGAACAGCAGGTACAATTTTTTTTTGTTGACCTTATATGTATGTTTACACAAGCTACTTCATATAAACTATCTGACAGGAATAACAACAGATGGTCAAAATGTAAGAGATCCGATATTGTACACTGGATGCATGCAAGTTCTCTAGAAGGTCACTGGTTATACACTCAATAAAGATTAGCAGTAAACAAGAACTATTGGTAGGCTGATTTAGTCAAAGCCTATAACACGCCCAGCCACATGCACTACTGATGCATACCAGCGTGATGCATACATACATGCTTGTAAAATATGCGCTAACCAGCCACGCCTTTGCACATGATTCTATAGATCCATCTTAAGTCATAACTCTTTTGAACAACTTGTGAGTGCCTGAGATAGTTCTAAAAAAATGTTATAAGTGCTAGTGCCTGTTGGTGAGTTTTATTGTCTCAGAAAACTTGTGAGCTCTGTGTGCCCCACTATTTCGGACCTCAACTCTTGATTTTTTATTTTCTATTTATTTATTTTTTTGCGGGTGAACTCTAGAATTTAAGGTGGGAGCTCTGATGTTCTCTTCTTGTTTGTGCAGTTCCACTACGCTGTTTTCTTCGCATACATGAGGCTACGAGAGCAGGAGATAAGGAACTTGATGTGGATCTCGGAATGCGTTGCCCAGAACCAGAAGAACAGGGTCCACGACAGCGTTGTGCCGATCTTTTAATCGCCCCCTATTACTGTGCATATGGTTGTACAAAAGGCCTGCTTTGATGATGGCACAATCGACTGCACACTTTACAAGCTCATGATTTGTTATTACCCCTGTTCCTCTTTCTACGCGGCTGAAAAGCTAGACCTGGAGTAGTGTATCATTATTTGTTTTTGTAGTAAAATAAAAGGCGCAGTTGTACGGTAAACTAAATAAATGATGTTTATTTTCGTAGTGGGTGGCACTATTTGAGCAGTTTGTTGGCAATGTAAAATGTACACCCAAGATATCAAATGGTTTGTTGGCAAAACAAACTCTTTTTTACTGCATTATCAAAGAAAGGACATGGAAATTGTTGGGCACCGTCGTTAACTATTGTGTATTTTCCCAAGGCTCGTGGCCTTGCACCTTATAAAAAGAATAAGAAATAAATCATGAAAATGCAGGTCTATGAAAAAAAAGAAATATAGGAGCGTTTTATCAATTTTGTGATGGTATCATTAAACTCCTTGACGAGAATTTATTCCTCACGTATATATCTCGGCAGCTACGGTCGTAGTATAGGAGTAGTTATTAAGTGGACGCACGCAGCAGCACATTTAGAGATGATGATGATTTTCAGTTTCTGGAGAAGAGCCTATGGGAGACGAAGACGCCTAGCGTGAAGGCGGCGACGGCGGTGGCGGCGATCACCTCCTTGTTCTTACCTATGGCATCCGCCCACGTGAACCCCTCCTTCCAGCAGCCTTTCTTGTCCCTCTGCGTCGCCGCCTCATACTCAAGCTTGTCGTTGTGGTCCTGAGCTTTCACCACCTTTTCTGCCGGCGTCGTTGCCTCGGCCTCCTGTTTCCTGTCGTCCACTTTCTCCTCTTTGTGCCTCCCCTGCTGCAACCTTGCCCTCGCCGCCTGGATCAGCCGCTCCGCCTCCCGGATAACCTTGGATTTCTCATCCGTTCCAACAGGTTTGTCGCCGACGTCGTTGGCGGCCGGGGCGGAAGGCAGCTTGGGCACGGTGAGCGTGAGCACGTTGGCGTCGTACCGGCCGGTGATTGCGTCGAGGTCGGATGTGGATGGCAGCTGAAACACCTTGTGCAGCCGCACGTTCCCAGCTCCGCCATCCGCCGTTTTGTGGCCGAGGATGTTGAGCCGGCCCGCGGGGTCCACGTGCACCCGGAAGTCTTCCTTCTTAAACCCTTGATCAATATAATGTCAGACAACTCAGTAGGCACAATTCGGGTTCAGGGGAGCACCATTTCATCCATCTCAGCAGGAATCACGAACGCGTATCGTACGTACCTGGGAGGTTGAGGCGGAGGAGATAGCTGCCGTCGCCGTCGACCCACTCGTACACGGGGTCCAAGTCGGCCGTCGTGACTGACGATTCTTGCCTGCTCGCCATGTCGTTTCACTTGGCTTCCCGGGCCGGCCGATCAGACGGTACCTAGCTAGCTAGCTTCAGCCGCGTACTGATCGATCGGGTTTGGAGGTACCACCTAGAGTTACTGCCACGCGCCTCATATATAGCATCATGTACGCAGCGCTTGCCTCCTTGCGCTGGTAACGCTAAACTATTCCAAGCTTTTCTTGAGGGGTTGGGCTGGCACAAGCAAAATTTATCGTGGGGATCTCCATCTCCTCCTCCTAGACGTGTAACGTGTCTTGGGCTCATTAAACTTTGGGCGTGCGCCAGGGTATCGTCTGTACTAGCTCCGTCTCACCGAAGCAACAAAAGAACTCGACATTTTTTAACTTTCTCTCCATGTCTCATACCTCACATAAACAGTTTATCCCAAGTATGACAACTATTGTTCCAGGTTTCGTTCTTTTCTTTTTTTTAAAACGGAGGCAAAAGTTTTGCCTCGTCGATTAATTAAGAAGAAGAGAATTGCACAGTTATTTTACGAAAAACCGGGCAAAAACCAATACAAATGAAGCACGGACTAACTCTTCACATGACAAGAAACCCCACAACAGCACATGCGGTCCCTCCCAGGCTTTCTGAATACACAACATCCACAAACCCCGACATTGCTACTACGCCAAGAGACCCCCGACAAGAACAACTCGACACAAGACATCAGGCACCTCCCAACCCTCAACAACAACCCAATCAAAACGGATAGGCCGAGAGATCGAATGTCATCCATCAAGCAGCGAGAGTCTACCAACCCTCAACAACAACCCAATCAAAGCGAAGAGCGCCACTCTTTCCTTTGCCCACCTTCTTTTGTTTGGCCTTTATTGGTGTCCCCGTCAAGGGGCAAGCAATCGACCTACCCAAGCCAGGTCTACCAACCTCCACACTGGCGAGTAAGTCACAAAGTCCCTTCGCAAAGAGAGCATCTAGATTTGGAGTAGGTGCCAACACACTTGGCTCAATGGTCATGTCATTCACAGGCATCACCTGCTCCATGGTTGCAAACGAGGGAACATCAGCAACATCCAAAACTCCGTGCTCCATGACACCAAAGGGTAGACTGGTTGACGCCTGACACCCAATGGACTTAGGAGATCGAGAGATTGAAGCATCCAAATCACCACACTCCTCAGCATCAAGTATCTGGCTAGACTCCAGGGGTGATGCTGGCGACAAAGCCACAATTGAGATCTCAGGAGGGTCTACCTTCGGTTGTTCGACGGACAGAGGCAGAACCGAGCCCCCACACAGCTCCTGAAGCTCAGGCATGATCTGCAGCACCGGAGTCACAACCACATCATTGCCTAGACCCTCATAGGCCGACGGCGGCGAGCTGGCTCTAGCACGAGGGGAGAAACAACCATGAAGCTCGTCTCCCCTCTCAACCTCGAAGCTGCCATCAGGCATAACCAAAGGGCGCAACACATGAGCACTCTGCAACACAGGCGGTGCCAAGGAGAGCCCTCCTAGTGCAGCCTCAACTCGCTCCATGAAGCTCTCCATCCGCAACATCCAACCTTGCATGGAGTCAACGACATCACGCAGAGGCTGGACCGTCTCCTCAAGTCGGAAGGAAGCCATCTCAAGGAGCTCAGAGCGCAACAGCTCGGCCTGCCTCTCCAAGGCAGGCCGCACTGGGATATCCGCCGAGGCCACAGAGCCAACAGGAGCAACAACGATCGATGCCCAAGAATCATGACCAAACGTCTTCGAGAGGGGCACGACATCTTTCTGGACCTTACGAGGAACTGAAGCTTGTTGGTGTCCGACAGGGAGGCGGGGCAATGGTGACAAAGTAGGGCTTCCCAAAAAGCTGAGGGGACACCAGGCATTGCGGCACCCACACGCTTGATGACCATTCTCAAGGCATCGAGAACACCTAAAAGGATCTCAACACTCCGTTGCACGGTGTCCAGGATAGAGGCATCTGCAACATTTACCATGAAGCCAAGCGGGGATAGGACGGGGAGCCAGTGCAGGGCCTAGTGACACCGGGCATTGCACGTTGCATCGCGGCAGCACCTTTTGCCAACCACTGCATGGATCCGCATCACATGCCATGCCCGGCCGAGCTGCCGGAACTGAGGATTTAGAAGCCGGCGGCGGAGTCGGCGAGGCCAGCACATCATCATCCTCGTCATCTTCATCATCGGTAAGGGAGCTCCACGAAACATGCCACGCCTTGTTCAGACCCGGCACAACACTGACAGAAGTTGGGGATGGCGCCACTTCTACAGGAGTCGGGGACGGTGCGGTGGTGCCAGCCGGAGTCGTGGATGATGCGGTGTTGCCAACCGGAGTTGTGGATGGCGCATCAGCAACAGCAGCCGGGGGTGGCGGCGGGGCTTCCACAGGAGTCGAGGACACCGTAGCAGCGCTGGCAGGAGTTGGGGACGATGCGCCCACAAAAGAAGTCGGGGCTGACGGCGTGGTGCTGCCAGGAGCAGAGTCAGCGGAGGCAGGGGATCCGAGCCCTCCAACCAGCAGGCCAGGAGCACGATCTGGAGCAGCACGCGCCGTGTCCAGGGCGGAAAACGCGGCGACACCGGTCGGAGGAGGCCGGGGGCGAGGCAGAGAGCGCATGCCCGACTGCGCCATCGGAGGTGCTGCCACATCTGGCCTCGGCGGGAGCCCAGCATGGGACAGACGGCCGCCAGCTGCCGAGGCGGCCATGCGGGAGGCAAGAGCAGACGCGGCCAATGCTTCCGACGGAGTCGGAGATGACGACGCGGACACGAGGGCCATGAGCGGAGCTTCGAGAGCCTGAAGGGGAGAGGGAGTGCAGCTGAGAGACGACGCGGAGAGCAGCTCGGATCTGGTCTCGGCGGTTGAAATGACGGCCGGAGGAGGGAGATCAACGCGGCGCCGCCGGCCGCAGGCGCGGTGTCGCGGGAGCCATGGCCATACGCTTACCCTCGTTACTAGCAAGCCGAGCAATCACTCACTCACACACACACACGGAGGAGCTCTCGCCACTGCCGTCGTCGATACCCTGCGCCGTGCGAAAATAGACCCAGTCGTGAGCAGATTCTTGGGCGCCGTGTAAGGGGCTTTTTAGCTTAAATCGTTACCACTAATACCACAACACGCAGCTCCTCAAACAATGTTAGGAGGAAACAATGTTAGTACTCCCTCCGTAAACTAATATAAGAGCGTTTAGATAACTTAACTACTTCAGTGATCTAAATGCTCTTATATTAGTTACAGAGGGAGTACTAAGCATGCATCAAAGAGGATTAATTACTCACACATCAAATGGATCAACTGGACAAGGGCATCAAGGAATGAATTGAACACGCTGTCTGTAACTGCCAATCTGTCACATTTGACAAGATTCACAACAGGTCTTAATCACCAGAAATTATTGACAGGCGCTGATGATCAAATCAAAATAATGAGGTCGTCAAGGCTAACATTTGCCTAGGAAACAGATTATGTGGACAAAGGAGGAATTCAAGATCAAAATGAAAGCGCGAAGAGATGACCTGGGGCCATGTTATTCCAATCCAGCAGAACTGAACTTTTTTTCTTTCAAAACATAGGGTCCCAGCTGTGCATCTCAAGGCTTTAGCACCAATGACAGACCAACTTTTGTGCTCTTCTCAATTGCCTTGGTGTCAACCTCGCCGGAGATGGTGACGAGTGACTTGGGTCGCCATTCATGCTGGACAAGGGCACTGGCCATGCCATAGTTGTTGAAGCGTGCCTTCACACTGGTGTGCGGGTCCAATGAGTGCTGCGATCCAAATATCAATGTGCTCTCGTTCCTTGGGAAGTTGTGGGACAGCTCTGCTCCAACAGCAGTGCTTGAATGTGACTTTACTAAGTGGTAGTAAGACGCAGTCAAGGTGTCACCGTGATTGTTCCTGGATGAGATGTGAAAGTTCATTACAAGAGCAAATGCTATTATAATAGCGATGAAGCACCGCACTTGACACCTTAGTATGGAATCAGATTGCTAACCGACATTATCTATCAATCTTGAAAGAGTTGAATAGTAGTAATACATATGATAGCTGCACATAGAGAAGATACTTACAGGTGGAGTGAAGCAATAAGATCCGGATACGTGAGGCTTAAAGCAGCGTTGTACTTGGTGAAATTGCTAGTTGCCGTGTCAAATGAAACGTCAACACCAACTGACAGTTCTTTGCTTCCGAATACACCAGAAAGGTTAACCATAGGGTTGGGG
Organism: Triticum timopheevii; assembly: GCA_963921465.1. Classification (NCBI taxonomy): domain Eukaryota; kingdom Viridiplantae; phylum Streptophyta; class Magnoliopsida; order Poales; family Poaceae; genus Triticum; species Triticum timopheevii. The sequence continues at coordinate 334,591,880 of OY997266.1, read as the reverse complement.
TTCAGCCCAACACTTGCATTGACACCGGCGAATTCATGGAGATACTGGAGTTCAAGCTGTCAAGGCAGAAAAATACAAATTGAATCTCCTATCACAGTGATCACCATATTGCAGATTAGAAGTTTAAGCAAACGGAGTCGTAAGAAAATTATACCTTCCCTGACCTCTGGTCTGGAACAACCAAGCTGAGAATTGATTTCAGCCCTGGAGTTGCAAACTCATCAACTGTGAATGTTGTCAGAAGCTGGAAGATGTGAAATATTCATCAGCGAATCAAAAATCTCAAGAACTGTGCATTGCTGTGAATTAATATTATGAGGCATAAAAGAAAAGCCAAATATGTGAGAAATAATATCAAGGGAAAACAAGCAATCAGATGTTTATACATGATTCATGTGAGAGAAAAAGGGAGAGTTGGAGCAAAGGCAGCTTACATCTGACTCTGAGTTTGCTTTGATATCAACTGTCAAGTTCTTGTTCTTAAGCTGGGTCTGAAGCTCGCCAAAGATTGACTCGTTTTTCCTAGTTCCTGCAGCTGTGATTGCCTGTAGGTAAACCAAAGTCATTAATATGTAGTAGCGCACAAATACTAGACAGAGACACTGTTACCGAAACCATACAGGTAAACCAAAACCATCAATATGGAGTGCACAAATCATATCCATAGACATGGTTACCTAAACCATATGCTGATCATGAGTTCATTTCCTCAAGAAATGCTTCGTGCCAAGGAATCAAAAGATGCACAATCCAGTCAAGGTGAAAGGGAAAAGGGGAAAGTTCTGGCAGCTCGTTGCGAGAGCGAAGAGACGGTCCCTGAACAAAGATTTAATATCCTTGTAACACATGAGGGTCCATAGAGTCTCCCTCCATGGCCAAAACTGAAAACTCTACATGCAGAACACGCGCACACGGAATGAGAACAGCTCGACACAGTGGCACGGCGGCGATCTGTGTCGCCAACGGCGGTACGGAGGCACAGAATAGAGATCGGCGGGCATCATTCTAACATGCATTTGTACCGTAAGTAGTCGATCAATGTGGGGAATGCGACGCGGACGGCGGACCGTAACTGAGATATTGCTACGGGACACAAAATTGCGAAATCGCTATGGAAGAAGTGCGAGGGAGAGGATGGCACTGGTACTCACGACGCCCTCGGGGGTGCATGTGGTGAGGGTGAACTTCTGGTGCGTGCAGTAGTCCCTGTAGAGCAGATCTGCGTGCAAACAATCACATCACATCACATCACAGCATCATCAAGATCGGCACTGTAGAGGCAATCAGAGGAGGGGAGAGAGACTGGCAGCACCTCTGGTCTTCTTGCCGATGTCGGTGTAGAGGCCCGGAGCCATGGCGGCCGGCGACGGAGACGACGACTCGGGTGGTGGTGGGGAGAAGAGAGCGGGAGAGAGATCGCGGGGAAGCGGCAGCGTCGGGCGGAGGCTGCGGCGACCAGTTAAAATGGAGTCGTGGCAGATCTTGCCCCTATCGTTTTTCTGCGATTTGGATGATTCGTATGCTCGTGTCGCGTCGCGTGGGCGGGACCGAGCAAGCTGTCGTTGGACCTTGCGTCCGGAACGTGGAGGGATGGATCTCTCTCTCTCTCTTTTTTTGGCGGGGAGAATGGATCTCTCTCGATCATCTCTTTTTTCTTTGTCCTGCTTCAAAATATCTATCTCTACTAGCTGAATGCTCATGCGTTACCACGGGATAAAAATATGTTGCTATCAAACAATTAATCTAATTCAAAAATAATGTCACTCATCCGCATAATCGTCGTGTCTTTTTTATCCACCTTCCTTTCGCAAGACGACAATTGACATATTCCTTGCCAGCCGTCCTTCCCCGTCTTTGTTCAAGCAACGATGGTTGAACCCTCTTTTCGAAATCTTGTACTTGTATAAGAAAATCAAATCAATTGATTATTTTGTTCTTTTTTTATGGACCAACCAGTTGAATATTCAAGATCATAATTTAATCCTTCAATTTTCACTCGTTTTTTTATTTTGTCAGTTATGTTCTCGTTTTTATCAGTTTAATAGTCAATCATATTGCCTTAGGCTGGTCACAATGGGCAAGAACATAAGCTAGTAACTTATACACTTCCCTAGACTATGTTACTACCTCCATAGTGGATAGGAACATCTATATAGTGTCATGCAACGATGTATTTATTAGGTTATAGACTCATTGTTTCTTGGAGTGTGTGATGTTCCGGTAACTTAGCTAGTTACCACAAGCACCTCTCTCTTTATTAAATATGTGCCACATAAGCAAAGTTGTATTGGAGTGTGTGATGTTACTCCTAAGTTCCTCCCCATTGTGACCAGCCTTACCATCACTTGGGAACCTTCGTGAAACTTTGGAGAATTTGTGAAATCAATAGTGTTCCGCTTGCATTAAAGGTGGCTAATAAAAGCAGTAGGTAGACGCAGGGAGATACATTTTGAGTGTGCAATGGTACTCATGTATTGTATAAATTTCTTATTAAGAAATGATGACAGACTAAAACAAATCCACTCCCTCCCTCTCCCTGCCTCCCTCTCCATAATATAATTAAAAAAAGCCTTACCATGAAGAAACTTAATACAACTGAATTATGCTACATGGTCTATTTTGCTTAGTTGGCTTGAGGCTTCAACGAAATAAAATTTTAAACCCTTGTCTTCATCAAATCTAATCTTGCGCGAAGGCCGTCCATTTCAGTTGTAACTGCTTTGCCACCGGCCAACCATGGTGTAGAAATATGTGTATTAGCCATTGAAGCTACACCCGGCATGGATTTGGCTCTCAACATGGATGTTGACCTCATTTATTCAGCATATTGAAAGGATATGCACCACACAATTATAACTGAATGTCAAAATTGCAGTAAGAACATGTACTGTTGAACTTATAAAAAAACATATAAGGAAATTCTGAAATTGTAGTATAAGATTAGGTAACCTTGGACCATATTTACATTTACTTGAAGCTGCAGAACTCATAAGAAAATGGAAGACAATATTGTGCAGGTACAGAATGGGCATCCCTTGTGAGAAAGCAAGCCCACAGAGAGAGACATCTTTCTCTCCACTGCACCTTCATTCTTGTGACCATGGCTGCCCTCTCTTTAAGATCTCGTACTACAGAATCCTTGCACCTTTGAAATTCAACCGGAGACCACCTAATCTGAAGCGTGTAATGTATATAAGCAATAGGTTGCAGAACTAACAATACCAAAAAGTATGACATTTTTAGTCTATTTATTCCATAAAAATTGTTCTGGCAGCCAAAACATTTACAAGAAGATGAGCTAGTTCGTTGTGGTGAACGAAATACCCTTTAGTTTACATTTGCTGATTGAAACATAATTGGGTCAGTGTTGATTCCCCAGAGTTCCCGATCAGGTACATGCCAGGATTCTGATGCACACATAATTGTTTACACACCAATGAGCACTCTTCTATTACCTCAACTTCTTCCAAAGAATAGAACTATTTTTAACCATGAATTTTCTTCTATATAGTTTTCCATTCAATCGAGAAAAAAATCGATGTGCCCTTTTCTTATTTTAGAAACACAAGTCCCACACACTGCAATGGCACAATTCAGCAGGCAATAGTTCGGTTCAGGCTCGTGATGATTTCTTTTCAGATAATAGAAAAATTTAAGGGGCTTCAGTATGTTACTGCTTACCATTAATTTGGATATCTCCTGCGTGCCACTGTATGGCATATAGAGGGCAATGAACACACCCTGCACTGCCTACCCATACTTCGCCATGGTACTGTCGGGCCAACCAATGGTACCGCTGGGCACTGCCAACAAAAATTCCAACCAAAGAACCATCCAAGAAAGAAAACAAAGGAAAAATGCTAGTACCATACAGACCAGGACAGATGACGCTGCACTCCCTGCTGTTGCGGGAGCCGCCGAGGTGGTCCATCCCGCTTCGAGAGGATCACCCAAAAGCTTCGTGTCCGCCTGCACAAGGAAGATGGTGGCGAAGCCAAGCGATGGTGGTCGTCATCTTACTCCAGCGGAGGCCCGGAACGGCCAGATCCGCCAAGCCTATCACCAAGACAAATCGGAGGGAGTACCGGAGCGAGGTAGCAAGAGACTGCTGCTGGTAGCGGAGAGCCGGAGACCCGAGCATGTGCCCCATGATGTTGATGGCGGCGGTGGCTGCTCGAGTTCCTGCAGGGAGAGTCTTGATCGAGGGGAGCGAATGCAAGGTTGTGGGCTTGTGGGGGTCGTGGCCAAGGAGCAGCGCCTCCAGGGCGAGAGGCCCCTGCGTCGTGGGAACAGAGTGGGATCGATCGTGGGAAAATCAGTTGCGCGTACTGAACGGGGGACGTCGGTACATGGAAAAAAAATAGAGATGGCAGTGGGGTAAGGATGCTGGTTGAACCATCACGACTACGGCAGATTGCCCTTTAATAATAGAGACTAGTTAAAAGTTAAGGCCTCCTCTGGTTTGGAGGAATCTTATAAAAATTTCATAGAATAAGATTTCTATAGAAAAAATTTCTTTAGAGCCCTTTGATTTGTAGGAATGGAATTCTATTTCTATGAAGGAATTCTTTCTATCCACCACATTTTATAGGAAAATAAAAATTAGCCTAGACTTAATCGAAAAAAATCCTATGATGTGAATCAAAGGGCATCTTCTTTTCTATTCCTACTCGTAGGATTTGAGATGCATGTCATCTCATTTTCTATGACTTTTCTATTCCTACCATTTTCTTACCTTATGAACCAAAGGAGGCCTAAATAGAACAAAAAAACTGAAAAAGCATGATGAAGGTGTAGTGGAGGCAGAGGAGGAAAAGGTGGCGATGGTGACCGACTATTTCCAGCAATTATTTTCTTCTTGTGCATGCATCAGAATTGAGGAGCTCCTTTAAGAGCATCTCTCGCAACCCTTTAAAACACACGAAACTGTAAAATAGCTGTCAGTTTACATTTTAGGTGAAAAAAGCTACCTGAATAGAACTCGTAAACAACTTCGACATGTAATTTTTTTAAGGGACGCGAAAAATATCCCAGCTAAACCCGTGAAAATAAGGATTTTGGGGGGAACTCAAGGGTGCCCTGTATACGCCAAAGACCGTTGGCGGGAATCAAACTGCCATCAAAACCTCTATGAATCGCTCCTGCCCAACCGTCCCTGGCCGCCGCGCCCGCCCGCCTGCCGCTCCCGGCCGTCCGCCCGACGCTCCCGGCCGTCCGCCCGACGAAGGAGCTAGCTAGCGAGCGAGCGAGCTCTCGCTCGAATCGAGGGACGAAGGAGCTAGCTAGCTAGCTCCTGGATTGATTCGACTTCGTGCGCTGTATTTGATCGCTAACGGCTTCGTATTTGGTCGCTTCGAGCTAGAGGGACGCCGACGGCTTCGTATTTGGCCGATTTGTGGGTTGTCCGCTGGTTTCGTAGGAGCGAGCTAACTGATCGTGGACATGAGCGAGAGGAAGAAGAAGGCGTAGGGAAAAAATATATGCGAATATTCGGTTTTACAGTTTAAGTTTAAGGGGTCTGTTCGGCCGCGGCTCAAACCAACCCTTAAAACGCATTTTCCACGAACTGAAAACCAAGTTTTCAGTTCCGCGGTTTAAGGGGCATGCAAGAGATGCTCTAACATGTGATCCCTCGCATAACTGATGGCATGAACGTAGTGCTCGCTCGTGAATACACTGCGGAGGAGGTATGTGTTACTCTCAAAGGCATTGGAGACATAAAAGCGCTTGGTCTTGATGGTATGTCGGTTGTTTACAAGAGATACTGGGATATCGTGGGTGAGAAGGTGACAACATAAGTGTTTAATGTTTTGAATGATAACAATGCTTCAAAGTTGGAACGAGACATGCGTGGTTCTAATCCCCAAGGTAAGGCAATCGGAGAGAATCGAAGACTTTTTTTAACAAGGCAAAAGGCTTGCATTTCATTAATTAAGAGGGAGAGTTTGAAACAGCGACAAACAGAGGGCAAGAATAGGCCATCACTCTCGCGGCATTACAAAACCCACATGCTTAGCGCCAGCGAGCAGCGAGCACCCACAATCTAATTTCCTCTTTGATGTTACGCACCACAACCGTAGAGGGCGTCACAGTGTTGTGGAAGACCCTCGAATTGCGCTCCTTCCATAGCTCCCACGAGATCAACATAATATTGGATGACATGGCCTTCCTCGATTGTCCCTGTCTTCGATGACTCCTATCCACCACTCGTTGACGCTACCCATTAGGTTCCAATCCCGGGATTGGACATCTGGGAGGCCAGGCCACTCCACAATGCAATACCAGACCCTCACAGAGAAACGGCACTGACAGAGAAGGTGTGTCGAAGATTCTTGGGTTCGCTTGCAAAGAGGACAAAGGCCATAGTTGGGCCATCCCCGTCGTCAAGCCTATCTGCAGTCAAACTCTATTTTTGATCACAAGCCACACAAATATTTAGTATTTCGGAGGTGCCCAAACTTTCTAGATAGCAGCTTACAAGGACGAAGCAGTGTGCCCCTCAAATTGAGTTTTGTAGGAAGAGGGCGCATAGTACATTCCATGCGATGTGGGCTTCCAAGTGATCATGCCAGGGGCGTCCGGGACTACTATACCGAGCTAAGCTTCTCCCATAACAGAGAAAATCGTTGTATGTGCGGTGGCATGAGGCCCATCTTGGTGTTGATCTGAATCACTGTAGGACCTTGAAGTATGTCTAGAGGGGGGGTGATTAGACTACTTGACCAATAAAAACTTAACCTTTTCCCAATTTTAGAGTTTGGCAGATTTTAGCTACTTTAGGACAAGTCAAGCAATCATCACACAATTCAAGCAAGCATGCAAAGAGTATATAGGCAGCGGAAATTAAAGCATGCAACTTGCAAGAAAGTAAAGGGGAAGGGTTTGGAGGATTCAAACGCAATTGGAGACAGGGATGTTTTTGGCGTGGTTCCAATAGGTGGTGCTATCGTACATCCACGTTGATGGAGACTTCAACCCACGAAGGGTAACGGCTGCACGAGTCCACGGAGGGCTCCACCCACGAAGGGTCCACGAAGAAGCAACCTTGTCTATCCCACCATGGTCGTCGCCCACGAAGGACTTGCCTCACTAGCGGTAGATCTTCACGAAGTAGGCGATCTCCTTGCCCTTACAAACTCCTTGGTTCAACTCCACAATCTTGTCGGAGGCTCCCAAGTGACACCTAGCCAATCTAGGAGACACCACTCTTCAAGAAGTAACAAATGTGCGTTGATGATGAACTCCTTGCTCTTGTGCTTCAAATGATAGTCTCCCCAACACTCAACTCTCTCTCATAGGTTTTGGATCTGGTGGAAAGAGGATTTGAGTGGAAAGCAACTTAGGGAAGGCTAGAGATCAAGATTCATATGGTAGGAATGGAATATCTTGGCCTCAACACATGAGTAGGTGGTTCTCTCTCAGAAATGGTAAGTTGGAAGTGTAGGTTTGTTCTGATGGCTCTCTCCACGAATGAAGAGGAGGTGGAGGGGTATATATAGCCTCCACACAAAATCTAACCGTTACACACAATTTACCAAACTCGGTGGGACCGAATTGTTAAACTCGGTCGGACCGATTTAGTAAACCTAGTGACCGTTAGTGATTTTCGGTGGGACTGACTTGCATCTCGGTGAGACCGATTCGGTTAGGGTTAGGGCATAACGTAATCTCGGTAAGACCGATTACACAAACTCGGTGAGACCGATTTGGTAATAAGCTTTCCAGAGAGTTGGTCAGGTAAACTCGGTGGGACCGATTTGCTCTTTTCGATGAGACCGAAATGTTACAAAAAGGAAACAGAGAGTTTACATTGCAATCTCGGTGGGAACGATCGCTCAGTTCGGTTAGACCGAAACGTTACGAAGGGAAACAAAGAGATTGCAACCCCATCTCGGTGAGACCGAGATCCCTATCAGTAAGACCGATTTGCTTAGGGTTTGTGGCAGTGGCTATGACTTTTGGAATCGGTGGCGCCAGATAGGAAGAATCGGTGTGACCGATTTTGGCTTTGGGTTTAGGTCATTTGTGGATGTGGGAAAGTAGTTGAGGGTTTTGAAGCATATCACTAAGCACATGAAGCAAGAGGCTCATTAAGCAACACCTCATCCCTCCTTGATAGTATTGGCTTTTCCTATAGACTCAATGTGATCTTGGATCACTAAAATGTAAAATTAAGAGTCTTGAGCTTTTGAGCTTGAGCCAATCCTTTGTCCTTAGTATTTTGAGGGATCCACTTTCATCATCCATGCCATGCCATTCATTGAGCTTTCCTGAAATAATAGTCTTGGAATAGCATTAGCTCAATGAGCTATATGTTGTTATGAATTACCAAAACCACCTAGGGATAGTTGCACTTTCAATCTCCCCCTTTTTGGTAATTGATGACAACATATAGATCAAAACTTCGACAAATGATAATAAGATTGAATAACATCGTCGCTTTGAGAAGTATGTGATAAGCAAGAGCTCCCCCTAAATTTGTGCATAGTTTTAGATTTGCTTTGGACTGCAAATGCACAATGAATTAGGCTCATGGGTTACTCTTCCATGTCACATACATCTTGGTGGAGCGCTCAAAATAATAAACAATGAATACATGCACTCATCACCAAGCATAGTGAGTGATCACATAAGATAGATAGGATAATATCAAGCATGCATAAGTGTAGCTTATGATCAAACACATGATCATCAATGTCTCACAAGCATAGTATCTCAACCAAAAGCAAACAAAGTTTGAAAAACCACCAAATAAAGCAAGAGAGATCAAAAGCAACTCTCTCTCTCTCTCGAAGCCTATGATCTATACATTTTTCTCCCCCTTTGGAAAAAAGTTACCAAAAAGTTCATAGAAAATGCATAGTGCTAGATCGACTCTCAGGCTTGATCTTATGGTGGTGGTGTAGAGATGGCTCCTTGGACGAAGGCTTCAGTTGAAGTGGATGGAGCTGGAGGAGTTGGTGTTGGAGCTGGTTGCACTGGAACTGTAGGGGCAGTGGCTGGTGCTGAAGTTGTTGCTCTAGTGTCTGTCACTGGCACTGCAACTGACCTCTAGGCTCTGGGCACTCTGGCAAACACATTGGTGGTTGTCTTTCCCTTCCTCTCCTGCATGTCATCCTGTAGCTGCTCCACAACTGACTGAATCTCAGTTACCTTGACATCTAGATCATAGAATTTTTGTTCCATGATTCTTTCCAGGCTCTCCTGGTTTTGAGTAAGGGTGGCCAACCCCTTCTCAATCCTCAGAGTTGATGCTATCAGGTAACCAAGCTGCTCTTGTTTGGTTTTCAAGAAATACTCAGATGCCTTCTCTTGAGTTGGCATCTTGGCAGCCTTTTCCTTCTTTGCCTTCTCCTTCTTCTCCTGAGCTTGAACTGATTGTGGATCATCTTCATTCATGACAACCTCATTGTCCTCAAAGTCTGGATAAAGTGGAAAGTGTTCCTTATCCAACTGATATTTCCCTATGCCCATCTTTGAGTTTATCAATTCTTGAATCTGAGGTGCATACCCATAGCTCCTCTTCTGATCTGCTGCAGTCCTCTTAATTGTTTCAATGATCAGGCTCATGACTTTGAACTTCTGTGGCACATCAAACACATGCAACATGTTGATGGCATGCCCTCTGATCATGTTATGGTCACCAGACTTGGGCAACAAAGTGTGCCTCAGAATCCAATTTATGGTTGGCAACCCTGACAGCAGAAAGTGAACTGATCCAAACTTGTGAGTCTCTACTGCTTTGTCTGGAATCTCCTTGTACATGTGAGCCATTGAATTGTGACCCAACTTCTTCTTTGCATAAATGTCCAGGTCATCCTCATTTTCCTTGGGGGCATTGATCAGTCTGCCCATTCTTCAACAGTGGACTGGTACCTTGTACCTTCAGACATCCAAACAATTCTACCATCTGGGTAAAAATGTGTTCTGGAGTAGAACTGCATGATTAGCTCATCATTCCAGTTGGTAAACTTCTGTCCAACAAAATCTGCAACTCCACAAGCAACAAAGCTGTCTTGCACTCCAGGATAGTGCTGCTCATTCTCCTTGATGAATTTCCAATCAACCCACCTCATGTCACAGACTATAGGCTTCTTGTCCAACAGAATTGTTTCATAGAAGTCCTGATGTTCCTTTGTGTGGAACCTGTAGTCAACATCAGTCCTTCTTCTTGAAGCATATGGATCTTCCATCCTCCACAGTCTCAGCCCTGAATCCTTCCTGATTCTCATGTCCTCAGCCACAGGATGGGCATCATTATGGTCTGGTATCTTGGGCTTGAGCTTTCTAAGGACCTGAGCTTCTTCATCTGAATCTTCAGCAACATTGGGCACTGGGGCCTTGTTCTTCTCAGCAGCTGGAATACTCCTAGTATTCCTCTTTGGAACTTGCTTGGCCTTGGAGGCAGCTTTGGGTGCTTCCTTGGGCTTAGATGTTGCAGCCCCTGATCTGATTGCATCTCCCATAAGCTTAGCTGCCTTAGGAGCTGGTGCAGCATCCTCTTCCTCTTCTTCAGAATCCCTTCTCATTGAGGGCTTTCCAAGGACCTTGGCAGTTGTGGTTCTTGCTCTCTTCTTTTTCTTATCCTGATCACCATCATCCTCTAATTCAATTGTGAACTTCATAGTTGCACCAGTGGGGACTTTCTGAGGTTTGGATGATGTTTCTTTCCTTGCAGGCGCCTCTTTGGGTTGAGCTTGAGATGGCACTTGAGTAGACTTTCTGGCCTTTGGCATTGGAGTTCTTTTGGCAGGAACTTTCCTCTTCAGACCTGGCTTTGTGCTCTGTGCAGAGCCATACTCTTTCTTGAGCACCACTTTCTTGGAAGTGGACTCATCTTCCTCAGCTTTGTAGTCTTCATCCTCAGAATCTGAAGTTCTTTTCCTCCTTTGCCTAGTAGCAGCCTTAGGCAAATTGCTAGGAGTACTTCTGCTCCCTTCATATGTAGTTGAGGGACTAGTGCCCTCACTCAAGTCCATCTACTCTTCAGACCTGTTCTGGCTGTCACTCTGATCAGACATACTGCAAAAGCTGACTGCTGACCCTGTGAAGAGTCATAGATGAGATAGAAAAGATGAGCATCACAAAATGCAGAGATTTTTGCAAAAGAATGATTCAAGAGTTCAATTTTAGTTTTCCATAGAAAGCATTTCGGATCAACCGATTTTCAAACTCGGTGATACCGAAGCAGTTTTGGAACCTAAACTGATGATCTCGGTTGGACCGAGTCACAGTTCGGTGGCACCGAGACTGCTAGGGTTTCACAGAATCTTCAAATCGGTCGCACCGATTAGTAATTCTCGGTTAGACCGAGAGTCACTAGTGCAATGGCATATGACAAATCGGTGAGACCGAGTTTTTCAACTCGGTGGGTCTGAGATGGTTTTGGCGGAAACCTAACCCTAAAAATTTGAATCACATCTAATCTATGAACTACTTTGGCTGGATAGAGAGTTTCAATCGTGGAAAGAATCAATATGAAAACAATGTGCTAGGAATCAGACGTGGATAGCACAAAGATCAGGTCCATACCCTAACTTGGCGGTGGACTTGCTACGGCGGCAACGGCGGGGACGAAATCCGTTGACGGCGGCGGAGACCAGCGACAGGAGGCTGCTGGCGACGAGGAGACGATCCAAAGACCACGATGGCAGAGCGAGCTGTTGCGCGGGCGAAGGGTTTCGGAGAAATTTCCAAACTTTTGCCCATGGCTATATATAGCCCGACCCTGTCGGTGTGACCGAGTGGAACAACTCGGTGGCACCGAGATGCATAACTGTGTTCAGCTATAGCAAATCGGTGAGACCGAAAAGTTCAAATCGGTTGCACCGAGATTGAAAGCTCAGATCAACTTAATGATCTCGGTAGGACCGAAATGGAGGAAGCAGTCTGACCGAGAATCACAAAGAGGTTTTGGAAGTTTAAGTCTATGACGAATCGGGGACTCCGAGTGCTCCTCACACAGAGTGGTTCGAATCTGACTTGATCAAATTTTGTGATGTAGCATGAATAGAGTTTGAGATGAGAATAGCATAGATAGCTAAAGAAGGTTCTTAGGCATTATTGTCCATCCACTTGGCAAAAAGAAAAGAAACCAAACAATCAAACCAACAAGTGGATGTCCTTGAATGAGTAAAATATGCACCAACATGCTCACACAATAAGATGGCAAATGAAATATGTGGCAAAGCATGCACAACCAATTCTAGCATCTGTCAAGCAATTGGCGATGACTAGGTCATCTATATATGAGTATATTGACTTAGGAGTCAAATGAGAACATTTGATCATAGGTCATACTCATCGTTTAAGCTCAAGTGGGGTTACCACTTTTACATAATGCATTAATGTGTTCACACCATTAGAGTTGCTTTGACTCAATTCTTAGAGTTAAGCTCCCCCTAGATGTGAGATCCCCCCATAGAGGGATGAACTAACCTTGGGTTTTGTCGATGATGACTTCATGTAGGTGTTGAAGATGTGGATGGTCAATGTTGATGTAGATCATTTGGAGCAATCCTTTGGAGTGAGTTGCACTTTCAACTTACCTACATGGGTTAGTCCCACAAGGAACAAACAAGAATATCCATAGACATAGAGTGATGCTCACACAAGATGATGTCCATGAAATCATTAGGTTACCTTGTCCCTTGCCTTACCAACATGAGGGTTTGTGACTCCTTGAACTAGTGCAAGATGTGGAAGATGATTGCACTTGTTCTTGCTAAAATGGTATGAGTGAAGAATGTTGGCGGAGTCACCCTCAAGAACTCTCTAGTTCTTCTTCTTCGGGATCCACATAATCTTGATGGGAATCCTTGGAGTTGTAGTTGTACTTGATGAAGTAGAACTTGACGTAGTCTTGGGAACCCACTTAAACGAGGCTTTAGGTGCTTCTTCAAATGCATCAATCTCTTCTTGAAGCTTGTCCTTGCCTTTGTTCTTGTGGTCTTGTGGTGGAAGATCATCTTGAGCTTGTGTTCCCTTGAAGGAAGTAGGATCATACTTATCTTGTTAAGGAACAAACTTCGTCTTGGGGTATTGATCTTCTTCCCACTCAACTCCATTGGCATTGAACTTTCATTCAAAACCAACACCTTGATTCTTCCTGTGCCTTCTTGCTTGCGTACAATTTCCTCGAATTGCTTACTCCCGGCAAGGCTCTTGTAAACACCTTTCTCTATAATTCCCTTCAATAAGCTATTTTCTTGCTCAAGTGTAAATTGGCTAAGAGAACCATTAGTGGAATCAAGAGAACTACTAGAAGCAACAATATTGGATTTGACATTATTATTGTTACTACTAGAGGAAGTATCTTTCTTGTACTTGTTACTAGACTTGACTTGAGGCATGTAAGTAGATAAGAGTAAATGCTTGGCAATGTAAGAAGAACTTTTCTTGCGAAGATCATCATTGATTGCTTTTAGGAACTCATGCTCTTGCTCAAGATTGAGCTTTTCAAAGCGTAACTTCTCATGAGCCCTTAAAAGTTCTCGATGATCTTCGTAGATAGTTTCATGAGCTAACTTAAGAGAGTTTAATTCTTTAGTTAGAAGCTCAATCTTCTCCTTTTCATTGTCATTCGTTTTATCTTGATTAGCATGATTAATTGACGTTTCATCATTGTATTCATCACTAGAGTTGTCAACAAGTAAATCATCATCCACAAGCAAGTCATCTTCATCACTATTGAAATCAACATACTCGGGATGTGTTACCTTTGGACCTTTGGCCATGAAGCATCTTCCAACACCTTCATTTGGTGAGTCAAATATGTCGTCGGAGTTGGTTGACACAAGTGCTAGACCGGCAACACCTTCATCTTGAGTATATTCGGAGTCGGAGTGATAGCTTCTCTCGGAGTGATTGTCGGAGTCGGAGCCGGAAACCCATTCACCAACATGAGCTTGATGTCTTCGTTTTGTGTAGCTCCTTGATGACTTGTCCTTCCTTTCCAAATCCTTGCTTTTGTGTGAGGGTATTCGTTCATAATGATCATCTCTACTCCTCCTCTCTCTTGGTGGTGATTCTTCTCTTTTGCTCCTTCTTCTTGGAGAATCTTCTCTTATTTTGTAGGGTGCCGTACACTCATTGGAGTAGTGTCCGGGTCTCCCACAATTGTAGCAATTGCGCTCACGGCTAGAAGATCTCTTGTCATTGTAAGACCTTGACTTGGAGCTTCTTTCTTTGCTTCTACTCTTGTAGAATTTGTTGAAGTTCTTCACAATTAAGCTCAATTCTTTATTGAAGGTTGGTTTCTCACTTGATGATGTGGGGGCTTCACTTGAGGCTTTGTACGCACCACTTGACTTGTTGTGAAGTTCCTCCTTATCCTTGAGTGACATCTCATGAGCAACAATCCTTCCAATGACTTCCGTTGGCTTGAGATCTTTGTAGTTTGGCATCATTTGAATCAATGTGCACATGGTATCATACTTTCCATCCAATGCTCTTAGGATTTTCTTGATGATGAATTTGTCGGTCATCTCTTCACTTCCTAAGCCGGCAATCTCATTGGTGATAAGAGCAAGCCTAGAGTACATTTCAGCGACACCTTCACCATCCTTCATTTTGAACTTGTCAAGCTGACTTTGGAGCACATCCAACTTGGATTCCTTGACGGACTCGATACCTTCATGCATATCAATCAAAGTATCCCAAATTTCCTTTGCATTCTCAAGACGGCTGATTTTGTTGAATTCTTCGGGGCACAATCCGTTGAAGATGATATCACAAGCTTGAGCGTTGTATTGCAGCATCTTCAATTCTTCCGCATTAGCTTCACGGTTTGGTTCTCTCCCATCGAAAAATTCACCTTGCAAGCCAATACAAATAATTGCCCAAACGGCGGGGTTATGTCCAAGAATATGCATTTTCATCTTATGCTTCCAACTAGCAAAATTAGTACCATCAAAGTAAGGACCTCTACGGTGATAATTTCCCTCGCTAGACGCCATACTCTCCTAGGTTGTGAAACCAAGGCTATGACCACCAAAAGCTATGGATATCAAAGCAAATGGAGACCAAAGCTCTGATACCACTTGTAGGACTTTGAATTATGTCTAGAGGGGGGGTGATTAGACTACTTGACCAATAAAAACTTAACCTTTTCCCAATTTTAGAGTTTGGCAGATTTTAGCTACTTTAGGACAAGTCAAGCAATCATCACACAATTCAAGCAAGCATGCAAAGAGTATATAGGCAGCGAAAATTAAAGCATGCAACTTGCAAGAAAGTAAAGGGAAGGGTTTGGAGGATTCAAACGCAATTGGAGACACCGATGTTTTTGGCGTGGTTCCGATAGGTGGTGCTATCGTACATCCACGTTGATGGAGACTTCAACCCACAAAGGGTAACGGCTGTGCGAGTCCACGGAGGGCTCCACCCACGAAGGGTCCACAAAGAAGCAACCTTGTCTATCCCACCATGGCCGTCGCCCACGAAGGACTTGCCTCACTAGCGGTAGATCTTCACGAAGTAGGCGA
The DNA here is from genome assembly GCA_963921465.1 of Triticum timopheevii. Taxonomy (NCBI): domain Eukaryota; kingdom Viridiplantae; phylum Streptophyta; class Magnoliopsida; order Poales; family Poaceae; genus Triticum; species Triticum timopheevii. The sequence continues at coordinate 334,576,395 of OY997266.1, read as the reverse complement.
TCTCCTTGCCCTTACAAACTCCTTGGTTCAACTCCACAATCTTGTCGGAGGCTCCCAAGTGACACCTAGCCAATCTAGGAGACACCACTCTCCAAGAAGTAACAAATGGTGCGTTGATGATGAACTCCTTGCTCTTGTGCTTCAAATGATAGTCTCCCCAACACTCAACTCTCTCTCATAGGTTTTGGATCTGGTTGAAAGAGGATTTGAGTGGAAAGCAACTTGGGGAAGGCTAGAGATCAAGATTCATATGGTAGGAATATCTTGGCCTCAACACATGAGTAGGTGGTTCTCTCTCAGAAATGGTAAGTTGGAAGTGTAGGTTTGTTCTGATGGCTCTCTCCACGAATGAAGAGGAGGTGGAGGGGTATATATAGCCTCCACACAAAATCTAACCGTTACACACAATTTACCAAACTCGGTGGGACCGAATTGTTAAACTCGGTCAGACCGATTTAGTAAACCTAGTGACCGTTAGTGATTTTCGGTGGGACTGACTTGCATCTCGGTGAGACCGATTCGGTTAGGGTTAGGGCATAACGTAATCTCGGTAAGACCGATTACACAAACTTGGTGAGACTGATTTGGTAATAAGCTTTCCAGAGAGTTGGTCAGGTAAACTCGGTGGGACCGATTTGCTCTTTTCGGTGAGACCGAAATGTTACAAAAAGGAAACAGAGAGTTTACATTGCAATCTCGGTGGGACCGATCGCTCACTTCGGTTAGTCCGAAACGTTACGAAGGGAAACAGAGAGATTGCAACCCCATCTCGGTGAGACCGAGATCCCTATCGGTAAGACCGATTTGCTTAGGGTTTGTGGCAGTGGCTATGACTTTTGGAATCGGTGGCGCCGGATAGGAAGAATCGGTGTGACCGATTTTGGCTTTGGGTTTAGGTCATTTGTGGATGTGGGAAAGTAGTTGAGGGTTTTGGAGCATATCACTAAGCACATGAAGCAAGAGGCTCATTAAGCAACACCTCATCCCTCCTTGATAGTATTGGCTTTTCCTATAGACTCAATGTGATCTTGGATCACTAAAATGTAAAATTAAGAGTCTTGAGCTTTTGAGCTTGAGCCAATCCTTTGTCCTTAGTATTTTGAGGGATCCACTTTCATCATCCATGCCATGCCATTCATTGAGCTTTCCTGAAATAATAGTCTTGGAATAGCATTAGCTCAATGAGCTATATGTTGTTATGAATTACCAAAACCACCTAGGGATAGTTGCACTTTCAATCACCCAGAAGTTGTTATGCAAGGCCATCTAAACTGGGGAGTTTCTCTTCCCGGAGCACTCAAAAATATTGGGGGCAATATGATGTAGGGTAGAACCCTAGATGCCCGATCTTTCTCGATTGGAGGGGATCCTATGAAGAACACGAAGAACACGAGGAGAAATCACGAGGGGAAACACGAGAGAATCACTCAAACCAACAAGATTCGGTCACACATAACCTAGATCCTCGAAACACAAGGAGTGATACAAAATTCAAAGTCAACAAAGGACGATACAAAAGGTCTTCTCCATGAGGAGATCCTGGAGGTTCTTCTCGTGATGGGGTCTTGAATCCGCTTGGGGGATCTTCTCCGAAGAGGTCGTGAACTCCAATGGAGAAGTAACCAAGTGGATGAGCAAAGCTCTCACACAAATATGAGCTAATCCTTTGCTAACCCTAGCTAGGAGGAGGGGGTGTCCTATTTATATTCATAGTGCAATTGGGGGCGAAGTGAAGGGGTACATGGGCCTTGGCCCGCAATACTGTGTGCACACAAGTACCGGAAGTCCAGTGGGTACCAGTCGTCCGGTGGCTCACCGGCGTCCGGACATCCGGTAGTCGCCGGACTTCCGCTAATTCGGCTCGGGTGTGATGGTGTCGGTCGTCCGGTGGAGGCCGGACGTCCGCTTGCTGGGAGGTGTGGCCGGTCGTCCAGTGGAGGCCGGACGTCCGCTCGCTGTAGCTTGCGTTGGCCAGGACTTGGGCAGGCTGGGGCTTCAGGTGCTGGTCGTCCGGTGGCTTCCAGGCATCAAACGTCCGGTCTAGACCGGTCGTCCGGTTGCTGTAGATTTCTGGCAGCTTCTCCGTTTGGTCCTTGTACTTGGTGTCCTTGCTGTCTTGTCCATGGCCTCCCTCTTGGTTCCTAGTCATGCATAGCACATATATTTGAGGTAGTAGCCATGTCTCACATGTGGAAAGTGACGGTTCGGAGAGGAGGAAGTTCACCTTGCGTCCAATGGCGTATAGTCGAGGTCAGATCTTATGTATCCTTGGGTCATGGGGAGTGGTTGACATGAACATGGGGATGATCGTAGGATGCTCCGCATCATCTCCCCCCCTTGGGAAAAATCCGACCTTGGATCGTGATCCTCATCACCATGGAAATGGTTGTCGTGGACGGACTTGTAGTTGGACGGAGTTGAAGGCATGGCACAATCCAAGTACTCCAAGGTGTGTCCGGTATGTGGTACATGCAAAATGAGCAAACACAAGCGACACTCGGAAATACAATGGTTAGCGCACACAAAGTGTCCATCAATTAAGCGTGAGTCCATGCGAAGAGATAGTGTGTGGCAAGGCACAAGATGCTTATCCAAAAGATGTAGAATGATACGTAAAGCATTCAAGGGGTAATTAGCATGGTGCACAAAGCAAAAAATTCTACCATTGTGCAAAATGATGTCACAGAGAGATGGTTTATCAATAGCATGAATATGACAATGGATGCTCAATATGTGTATGCTCTCATGCAATTGATGGTGGACAATATGATCATGACATATGAATATGCCATCAAGGAAGATCACAACAAATTTGCTAAGGAAGTGCACAAGCTCATATATCATGGATGACATGGGAATACAAGATGCAACAAGGCAATCATAATGTGAGTCAATCCATGCATATGGTGCAAACTTGTTGTGGTGAGTATGATATGTCCATCGAGCATGACATGTGGGAGCACAGTCAACATATATGGAGGTGTTGGTGCAGTGTGTCAAAGGAGTGTTGATATACCAATGCTCGATGTCGTGGCATGAGTGGAGGTTCGAAGGTGCATCCAATAAGTGCGAGCGCTACTCAACTTGAAGGTCCAAAGGGTCCATCTCCAACGTCGCTCCTCCATTTGCGAGATGTATCATGTAGACAACAAGAAGGAGACAACAATGAAAGAATGACCCATCCAATGTGCGTATTTGAGGATGGCTCAAAGGGAAGGAGTTCACCTTTATGAGGATGTCGAAAATGTTGGTGTGGCACATCGTGTATGCCTTCACATGACCAAGTTGTCTCGTGATGTTAGCACCTTGTGAATCCTTCAAAATGAAAGAACATGACAAACACTCGGGAAAACAAATGAGGTTAGTGCAAATGCAACACCTATCATTCGTGTGGTAAGATACCCAACAAGTGTATGCATCGTGCTCATCATAAGAAAGGACAAGGGAGCATTTCTTAGTATGGAGGCATATGATGCAAGAACAAGCAAATACAATAGGCTCAAGGAAACAAGCATGCTTCACAAGTAATATGTCCAAGTCTCCATGATCAATAAGCATAGCAAGTTGGCACTCAATACAAGGTGATATGAGAGATGCAACTAATGGAGACAAGAGACAATGATCATGACAAATCAAGTGAGAGGCATCAACATATATGTCATCAACCCAAGAAAGCGAGTAAGAGTGGAACATGGGTGATGCGACAAAGCAAACAATCATAGTGATCAAGTCAAGCAAGCTAGTAGTGCGAAGATGCAACATACTAGAAGGAATCATGGCAAGCATGTCATGTGTGCAAATAGTGGGCATGAATAATTCACATGTCATAGCACAAGCATGAAAGCAAGATATGAGCAAAATATCATCAATGTATTGGCGAGAGGCCATATGTAAATAGCAATGGAACATCATGACTCTCCCAACACAACAAGCATCAATAGCACGGGGCACAAAGAAATATTGGCAATAGCTACTAGGATCTCCACCAAGAATGAAAATACACATAGGAGTAGCATAATGGTGCATGGTGTGTAGATGCAAGCAAGGGTCACAATTGCATGGCAAAATCATGTAACGAGGCATAGCATGCAAAGTGAACACAATAATATGGGCATAAGGTGACAAGTGGTAAATAGCCCATAGCCGCGTGAGAGCCAAGTAAAAGAGATGCGCGTAGTCGTTGCGCGAAGAGAACGGTGGGAAGGACAATCCACGGGCTCCCAAATCATCGTTGCTCTCAAGAGCTTGTTTCGTCAACTCTTGGGATTGAGAGGTTGACAAGTATACGTGAGTACCTACACAAAACAAAGACAAAGGGAAAATTGTGTGTGCGTGGTATATGTACACATCATCCATCATGATGCGCACGTGCTTGTGTTGGTTAGCACCAAATGTCCAATGCTCAAATAAATGTGATGCGTGATATAGAAACATGTCATCCATCATGAGAGGTTTGTTATTATGCATGACATAATGGAGACTCAAATTGTGTAATGCATCATGAGAAATATGTAGAGCACTTTTATTCATGGAATGCATATGGTGCACGCAATCATGGGAATCATGCAAAGTATGGAATGCATCAAAGTCTCCTAATATGTATGAGGAAACTACAGGGGTCTCCTCATGAGCATTAATGTAAACATCACATGGAGAATATTGACAACATCCAAAACAATGCATATTTGGTTATATGTGATCATGGCATGGTATAGTAGATGAATTGCGCAAATCATGTAAAGGAAGCATGGCGATATCATCACATGAAAAACAAACGCCAATGACCATCATCTCGTCATCTATGGCATAAGTGCAAATATGATTTATTTTAATGGGGCATGCATAGTTACTATGTTGAGATTGAAATGATGCAATATTGGAGATCTCACTCATATCATATGACATGTTCAAAAGATTGTCAAACATGATGTGACCAATAGAATTTTCACATGATATCCTATGGAGCATAGCATCACAAGTAGGCAATTCAACATGCTCATCATCATATTCATCATAAATGGGTGGCATATTGAAACAAGACATAATATGTGATGAATCCATAGGGTGATCAACATCATGGGAGCAATCGATGTCAAGAGAGTCCACTAGTGGGACAAGAGAAGCACCATCACCTTTGGAGTGTCGCTCATGTGTTGTAGGTGAGGTGTCGAAGATCCACTCGTTGTCATCTTCATCTTGATGGAACCATGTGGGGGGTGCATCATAGTCCACCATGGCCATCGTCGTCTCCATTGGAGGGATGGACTCGTCGAGGATAGGCATGACGTCATGTAGGAGACCTAGCACCAAAGAACAAAACACACTCGGAGTAGAGGTTAAGTCGTTAGAAATCATAGTGGCCTCACATGCCGTGTGAACTACCTCACTCACTAAGTGTTTTGGCTCACTCACTCCCTCTTGGATGCTCTCACTCATATGGTTGGTGGAGTCACTCAAATGGCTCTCAACCTCACATAGGATGTGTGGCATGCTCTCATTTGTGGGGCTAGTGGTGGTCACACTCATCCTCTCATAGGAAATGCTCTCAGTGACACATATGGTGGAGTCACTCATGTGGTGGTGGCTCTCCTCACATGGGAATTGGGGCATCTCGTCATATGTGAGCATCAGAGAGATGTAGGTGCAAATGTCTCCATGCTCAACTCCTATTGCCGCCTTGGTTGAAGGGATAGTCCCATGCTCAACCTCCTCATACATAACGCCTCCAAAGATGAACGCTGTAGGATGTGGCAAAACATCACTCTCCTCCGAGACCAAAGATAAAGTCTCATGTGCGGTCTCGTAGCTTGACTCGGAGTAGGAGACATATTGGTGCGCCATCTTCATGTTGTTGATGAGGTTCGTGCTCATCGTCATGGTCGAAGGGGATGGCCCTAGCTCGACCTTCTTGTCACCTTCTTGTTGTTGGAGGCCCATATGATGTGGCACCTCATAGCTTGTCTCCATGACCGAAGGGAAATTCCCATGCTCGGCCATCTTCCTTGAGGGGCTTCCGAAGATGGAAGTGTCGCCCTCACTTGTAGGTGGTCGCCTTGTCGTTGAAGATGTCAATGTAGGCGAACTCATGGGAAGTAGGCGAAGATGCCGTACGTCCAAAGGCGAAGATGCCTTGATAGCACTTGGCGAAGATGCCGAAGTGGATGGTGTAGCCGTACCTCCGTCGTGGTGGTGCTCACCTCGTGGTCTTCTCTTTTGCTCATGAAGCTTGGACTTGGCGTGAAGTAGGGCTTGTTGGTACTTGTGCATTTGCTCTTGGCGAGCATCTTCATGATGATGTTGTCGTTGTCGTACTTGAGCTCATAGTAGATGTCATTCGTCGTTGTCGTGCATATGTTGTTTGGAGGTGACTTGCCCTTCATGACGATGTGGATCACGAACGCGATGGTAGTCGCCATGTAGATGTGGACATGGACAAATTGCGCTTGCATCGCTTGGGTGCTCCAAAGATGATCGACTTGGTCGCCGCCGCCTTGAAGATGACTAAGGGAAAGTAGACTTGATTAAGGCCCGAATCTCCTCCATCCTTGCATCTTGCTCCTCCTTTTGTGCGGAAAGCTTGTTGTCGATGTAGTCCATTTTCCTTGCTTCGGAGTGTCGAATGTCGATGGAGAGGTCCTCGATGCGCTCTCGCAAGGTAGAATGTGCGCCTTGCATTTGTTGTTGTAGACCAAAAATGGACGCTTTGGTGATGTAGTTGTTCGCTCCATCGTTGTTGTGGAAGACCGGAGATGAAATGCCTGTCCTATCCATCACAAGACTCGAGCAAATATGAATGGAAGAAAGGAGAGAACTATACCAAATGTACCTTGATCGATGTTGAAAATGGATCAATGATCACTCAATGATGTGTGGTGCCGATCTCGTCAATTTCTCACACCTACACAAGTAAGGCTTATGGTGGAGCTCGGTGAGGATACTGGCACAAAAAAATTTGATGCAAAATGTTAGCAAGAGTCAATAATGTTGAAAAAGATTCACAAATTCGCAAGTGAAACAAGCAGACCAATAGCCATATGTGGCACACGGAAACACACACGCGGATGGATAAATGGGGTCGTGCAACCAAGGAATGAGCTCAAAATGTGGAATCCACGGAAAATGCTCGTGTTGCACAACTCAAGAGAGATGCTAGCACGATTGCTCAATAGGCGGATATGACACTTGTGCACAACCTATAATAGACAAGGACTTCTATCCCAAGTATGCTATATATGTATGGTTCCCGGTGTTTCTCACAAGATGATCCAAGATGATCGGATATGACAATCTTATATGCAATGTGGTATGATGCTATAGCTATTGCTTACAAGCTTCTTTGCTCACTCTTTCTTTGCTTAAAAGCTTATTCTTTTTTTGTATGGCCACTTTTGCACAATGCACAAACCAAGATAGCAATTGTGTATATGCAGGAACAATCTTGTGACACAAGAGGTGATATGATAGCAAGAAGATACCAATATGATATGATATGTATGCAATGGGAGGTGTAGATCAATGATCACTAATGTGCACAAGTAAAATTGCCGGCAATACTCAATGGCTAGTCTCGATAGGCAAGTGACACAAAATGGGCTAGGGGTTAACATTGTAATGGCAAGGAGAATGTATAATGATGTCGTCGAGTTTACTGTCCCTTGCTTACGGTTGATGGTGTCAAAATGGTGAAGTGGTCAATGTCGATGACGACCTCGTGGCGATAATGAGTGGCAGTGTTCTCGATGTCGAACCATTCCTAATTAGCTGAAACACCTTAGGAAACGGAGAAACCGCAAACTAAAAATCTCAAACGTCAAACGTCAAATGGTGGTAGCGGAAAGCGGTGGTAGTTTGCACTTGGCAATGTGGAAGTGCAATGATGGGCTATACATGTGTGGGAGTTGAAGTTGCTGTCCCTAAGTAGCCGAAACTCCTTAGGAGACACAAGCCACAACTCAAACAAGCTCAAACAACAATTGGGTTAAGTTGGGGTGGCGAAATGTATGGTGGGCAAGGTTATGCGGAAGAGGTGGTGGTTGACAAAGAAGTAACTGTCCTTAAGTAGCCGAAACACCTTAGGAGACTCGAATCACTACTCAAGCAACCACTAATGCTATGGCAAGCAAAATGGGTTAGGTTGCGGAAGGTTATGGTGGTTATGCGGATGATATGGTGGAGGTCCTAGGCAAACTTGCCAAATTTTGGAAAATTTGATGGACTCAAATGGTGTTGGTAGTATTTTTGTGGGATGGGGGATGTCAATAGCTTCAAAACGAGCTAAAGAACGTCAAAATCGGAGTTCGAATGAATTAGTTATGGACAAAACAAAAATCATTCGAAGTTGATATCTACAGGTGTCACACATCGGTAATGGACGGATGTCCGGTCGTCGGACGTCCGATGGGGCTCGGAAATCTGCTATTTCAGCTCGGGTTATGGGTTCCGATCGTCCGGTAAAGGTCGGGCGTCCGGTGGGTCGGGTTCAACGCGGGATTTGAGCTCTGGGACGCGATTTTGGGCGGAATTTGGGGATTTTGGGGTCAAAATTGAGCAAATTTCGTGGATGAAAGATGGGGAAACTTGGGGAGATGCTAGATACACTTGAAACCAAGAAAATCCATGAATCAAAATCAACAAAACTTCATCATACCAACAAACCACAAAAATAATTATGGCTATGTTTGGTGGGGATTTTTGAAATTGGGGAAGAACACAACAAAATTAGGCTAGAAAAAGAGGGGTAAGGGCTCCAAATACGAGATCAACGTGGCTAATGATACCAAGATGATGTAGGGTAGAGCCCTAGATGCCCGATCTTTCTTGATTGGAGGGGATCCTACAAAAAACACGAGGAGAAATCATGAGAGAATCACTCAAACCAACAAGATTCGGTCACACATATGCTAGATCCTTGAAACACAAGGAGTGATACACGATTCAAAGTCAACAAAGGATGATACAAAAAGTCTTCTCCGTGAGGAGGTCTTGAAGGGTCTTCCCGTGATGGGGTCTTGAATCTGCTTGTGGAATCTTCTCCGAAGAGGTCGTGAACTCCAATGGAGAAGTAACCAAGTGGATGAGCAAAGCTCTCACACAAATATGAGCTAATCCTTTGCTAACCCTAGCTAGGAGGAGGTGGTGTCCTATTTATAGTCATAGTGCAATTGGGGGCGAAGTGAAGGGGTACATGGGCCTTGGCCCGCAATACTGTGCGCAGACAGGTACCGGACGTCCGGTGGGTACCGGTCGTCCGGTGGCTCACGGGCGTCCGGACGTCCGGTAGTCGCAGGACTTCTGCTAATTTGGCTCGGATGTGATGGTGCCGGTCGTCCGATGGAGGCGGGACGTCCGCTCGCTGGGAGGTGTGGCCGGTCGTCCGGTGGAGGCCGGACGTCCGCTCGCTATAGCTTGCATTGGCCAGGACTTGGGTAGACTGGGGCTTTAGGTGCCGGTCATCCGGTCCCGACCGATCGTCCGGTGGCTTCCAGGCGCCGAACATCTGGTCCAGACCGGTTGTCCGGTTGCTATAGATTTCTGGCAGCTTCTCCGTTTGGTCCTTGTACTTGGTGTCCTTGCCGTCTTGTCCATGGCCTCCCTCTTGGTTCCTGGTCATGCATAGCACATATGTTTGAGGTAGTAGCCATGTCTCACATGTGGAAAGTGATAGTTCAGAGAGGAGCGAGTTCACCTTGCGTCCAATGGCGTATATTCGAGGTCTCATCTTATGTATCCTTGGGTCATGGGGAGTGGTCAAAGTGAACATGGGGATGATCGTAGGATGCTTCGCATCACAATATCCTTGGGATGCAATCCATCTAACGCACCACACGCACTCACTTAAACGAATCGGTAACCGCCAATCACAAAAGCGCTACGTAGCCGAACTTATCCGGAACATTATCCATAACATTTTTTGTTTTATGAAATTAATTGGCACATTTGTAGAAAACTCCTTGAATATTGTGAAGGAAATATGCCCTAGAGGCAATAATAAAGTTGTTATTTATATTTCCTTATATCATGATAAATGTTTATTATTCATGCTAGAATTGTATTAACCGGAAACTTGATACATGTGTGGATACATAGACAAAACACATTGTCCCTAGTAAGCCTCTACTAGACTAGCTCATTGATCAAAGATGGTTAAGTTTCCTAGCCATAGACATGTGTTGTCATTTGATGAACGGGATCACATCATTAGGAGAATGATGTGATGGACAAGACCCATCCAGTAGCTTAGCATAATGATCGTTAAGTTTTATTGTTATTGGTTTCTTCATGACTTATACATATTCCTTTCACTTTGAGATTATGCAACTCCCAGATACTGGAGGAATGCCTTGTGTGCTAACAAATGTCACAATGTAACTGGGCGATTATAAAGATGCTCTACAGGTATCTCCGAAGGTGTTTTGTTCGGTTGTCATAGATCGAGATTAGGATTTGTCACTCCGAGTATCGGAGAGGTATCTCTGGGTCCTCTCAGTAATGCACATCATAATAAGCCTTGCAAGCAATGTGACTAATGAGTTAGTTGCGGGATGATGAATTACGAAACAAGTAAAGAGACTTGCTGGTAACGAGATTGAACTAGGTATGAAGATACCGACGATCGAATCTCGGGCAAGTAACATACCAGTGACAAAGGGAATAACGTATGTTGTCATTGCGGTTCGACCGATAAAGATCTTTGTAGAATATGTGGGAGCCAATATGAGCATCCAGGTTCCGCTATTGGTTATTGACCAGAGAGGTGTCTCGGTCATGTCTACATAGTTCTCGAACCCGTAGGGACCGCACGCTTAACATTCGATGACGATTTGTATTATATGAGTTATGTGATTTGGTGACTGAATGTTATTCGGAGTCTGAGATCACGGACATGAAGAGGAGTCTTAAAATGGTCGATAGGTAAATATTGATATGTTGGATGATAGTATTCGGACACCGGAAGTGTTCCGGAATGTATCGGGTACATATTGGAGTACCGGGGGGGGGGGGGGGGGTTACCGGACCCCCCCCCCAAGGGAAGATATGGGCCATAGGAGAGAGGCACACCAGCCCACAAAGGGGTGGCACGCCCCCCACAGGGAAGGAGGCTGAATTGGACTAGGGAAGGGGGCGGCGCCCCCTTTCCTTCTCCCCCTCTGTCTCTCTCTTTCCCCCTTTTCCCCTCCGATAAAAGGAACGGGGGGGGGGGGGAATCCAACTAGGATCCCAAGTAGGATTCCTCCTACTTGGGCGCGCCTAGGGCCGGCCTCCTCCCCCTCCCTCCTTTATATACGTGGGGACGGGGCACCTACAACACACATCAATTGTTCCAAGCCGTGCGCGGAGCCCCCCTCCACAATTTACGCCTTCGGTCATATTCACGTCGTGCTTAGGCGAAGCCCCATGCGGATCACTTCACCATCACCGTCACCATGTCATCACGCTGACAGAACTCTCCCTCAACACTTCACTGGATCAAGAGTTTGAGGGACGTCATCGAGCTGAACGTGTGCAGAACTCGGAGGTGTTGTACGTTCGGTGCTTGATCGGTCAGAACAAGAAGAAGTTCGACTACGTTAACCACGTTAACAAATGCTTTAGCTTTCGGTCTACGAGGTACGTGGACACACTCCCCCCTTCTCGTTGCTATGCATCTCCTTGATAAATCTTGCGTGAGCATAGGATTTTTTTTGAAATTGCATGCTACATTCCCCAACAGTGGCATCCAAGCCAGATCTATGCATAGATGATATGCATGAGTAGAACACAAAGAGTTGTGGGCAGTGATAGTCATACTGCTTACCACCAATGTCCTATTTTGATTCGGCGGTATTGTTGGATGAAGCGGCCCGGACTAACCTTACATGACCACGTTCATGAGACTGTCGGTGTTCTGGGAACGGGGGTCCACAGACTTGCCTGCCTGCGGCCCACGGCGTGGCTCCACCAGTGGCCCAATGTGGCCCATCTTCATCAACCAACACTCAAGACCCTCGCGAGGGGCCAAGCTTCGCGGGGCGAACGATGCAAGGCCTCCTCAGGGGCGGCCTTGCCAGGCAGGATCACGAGGAGGCGGAGAGATCAAAGCAAGGGGTACCTCGCGAGGTCCTTGTGATGCAAGCCATGATGACCAAGGCCAGGCGGGCGCCAGCCCGTGCAGTGTCCTCGTTTCCTCTTTGGTGCAAAGGGGGCAAGCGCAGACGCAGAGTACCGAGGCATCAGGCAAAGGTTTCCGTAGCTTCTAGGGGGCGCGGGCGCATGCCCCCCCATAGGCAGCGTTGCTCTAGGCGCCCGCAATGGCACCTCTTCCCGCGGCAGGGGCCACCGGCTTCGGAGCAGCCCCCATGATGAAGGGAGGCGCGTTGTGATCGTGCGCCCGCCTCGGCCGCGCTTTTCCTTGCTGGACGTGCTCCCTGAGTTTGTGGTTTGGTCGGAGAGCCCGGCTGGCACCTCGCTTCTCCTCCCGCGCTTCTTCTCCGGTGATCTTCCTTCTTCGGGGCCCAATGGTCTCTAGCTGCAGGCTGACGGTTGCTGCAGCAGGGCTTCATGGGTTGGTACCGAGGTCACCGCCTCCGGTAGCATGGTCCTGACCCGCGGCTGGCAGACCTTCACCCACGTGCGTGGCTTGGGCGGAAGGTGCTCCCTCCACTTCAAGTATGATGGCCTAGCGACCCTCTAAGTGAGGGTGTTCAGGGAGGACGACCGCCACGTGGGGTGCTGCCCGGAGGATGGCAACGATGACGACGGTGGCGACGGCGAGCTTGGTCTTGGCGATGCGCGCTCCCCCTCCCGAGATGGCAGCTCTTCCTCGGATGAAAGCTTGAGCAGTGGCGGATACGACCGCCCCCCGCGTCGTCATGCTCGGGTCGAGGATGTCGAGGGTTTGTCCCGCCGCGGCACTCCAGTGAAGCTGGAGAGGAGCCCGACGTGAAGCTGGGAGTCAACAAACTTGGACTCAAGGCCGGCGGCCCCATGTCACCTATGGGAGAACTGGTGGAGCGCCGGGTCTCCTTGAGGCACTTCTTGAGGATGCGGCGCTGGTGCCGAGCTTGTACGCCTCCGGGCCCTCTTTATTTAGCCTTTCTTTTCTCCCGCAATCTAAAAAAGGAAGATGTACCCCGCTGGGTGTGTAATGTACTGTTGCTGCTATGCCTTTTATGCTATAATTGCCATCTTGATGCTGTGCTATAATGTTTGCGATCTGAGTGAGTTAAGGTAGGAAAGCTTAGCTTGGTATGTGCAGTCGTTTTTCGCCTCATGAGAACCTGACCTCAGGTACTTGACGGGGCCCCCTTCCTCAGGGGGTCTTTGACACAGCCCCTAGAAGACACGCCTTGTGCTCTCAGGAGCCGTGGCAGGGCAGAGCTGTCCTTTAAAGGAAGAAACACTTGTCGAGCGGCTCACTCCCCCTTACGCGAGCCCCCTGCCACAGATTAGCTCGGACCTGATGCACCACGTCGCGCTGCCCGGGGGGCACGGACATGAGGGGTGATGGTGCCCGAAGACTTGATCGAGGGCTCCTCGCGAGGATGAAGCCGAAATACCAGGGTTCGACGCGGTGTATGCGTGCAAAGGCAAGCCCAGGCCGCACACACCTAACTAGCCCCACACGTGAGGAGCACGAGGAGACGTGGCGGGCGACTGCCACCTCTCTCACGTCCTTAGACCAAAAATAGCTTAGGAGATGAAAACAACTCGAGGAACCAGTGTTCGAGAATACCAAATCCATTGAAAGATTACTAAAAAACTGCAAGCAACTTCAGAAAGCAAATGAACAGCCGCGTCCGGCACCTAATCTAGTCTTCTCACCAGTGCGGAGCTAAGTGCTGCCACTAGGACATGGGAGGGAGCCCCCATGAGGCCCCAGGGCAGCTCTCAGGAGACTCCGGGGCGTGTACAGCCCCACTCATTATTACGTGAGAGTGTCACGAGCGGAGACCTTCACAGGCCGGACCCTTGCTTCACAGGCCGGAGCCTTTCTTCAGGGGTAGAACTTCCAGAGGTGCTGGATGTTCCAGGCGTTTTGGATGGGAACCCCATCCTGTGTCTCCAGGCGCGCGATGCCAAGCCTGGAGACACGGGCAATCCTAAACGGGCCCTCCCACATGGGAGAGAGCTTGTGCAGCCCCTCCCTGGAGGTCACCTGCCTCAGGACGAGGTCACCCACCTCTAACGTCCTGGAGCGGACGGTGCGGTGGTACCGCTGTAGCGCCTGCTGGTACCTTGCCGATCGGAGCGAGGCTTGACGGAGACATTCCTCTCCCAGCACGGGATACATCCCCCGCGTGGCGTCCTGCTGCGTCTCATCGAACGCCAGGACTCGCGTGGAGCAAGGATTGACCTCGTGAGGGAGAACCGCTTCTGCTTCATAGACGAGGAAGAACAACGTTTCTCCTGTTGGCTTGGTCGCGGTGGTGCGGATGGACCACAACACAGACTGCAGCTCGTCGAGCCAGCCCCTGCCACAGGCCTCGAGCTTCTTCTTGAAGGTCCGGGTCTTGAGGCCTCTCAGGACTTCCACGTTGGCCCTCTCAGCCTGTCCATTGCTCCACGGGTGCGCTATCGAGGCGTAGCAGATCTGCGTTCCAAGGTTAGCACAGTATGTTTTGAAAAGGTTGCTGGTGAACTGCGAGCCGTTGTCAGTGATGATGCAATTAGGGACCCCAAACCGGCTCACGATTCCCTTGATGAACTTGACGGCCGATCCAGCTGGGATGGTGCGCACAACTTCTACCTCTGCCCAGTTGGTGAACTTGTTGATGGCGACGTAGAGGTATCAGTAGCCCCCTAGCGCCCGAGGGAATGGTCCCAAGATGTCCAGCCCCCAGATCGCGAAAGGCCACGTGAGCGGGATCGTCTGGAGGCCCTGCGCGTGCTGGTGGATCTGCTTGGCATGAAACTGGCATGCTTCACAAGAGCGCACCAGCTCTGTAGCGTCATTGAGTGCGATGGGCCAATAGAAGCCGCTGTAGAACACCTTGCCCACCAGGGTGCGCGACGAGGATTGATGCCCGCAGTCCCACCCATGTATGTCCGCTAGGAGCTCAAGCCCCTGTTCCCTGGAGATGCACTGCAACAAAACGTCATTGGGCCTCCTGCAATATAACTCACCATCCTTCATGCAGTACGCGGTGGCTTGACGGGCCACGCGCTCGGCATCCTCCTACTTCTCTAGGAGGGTCCCTTGAAGCAAGTACGCCTTGAACTCTTCGGTCCAGCACCCCTCCTGAGGCTCGAGTGCGAGCAGCAGACAGGCTCCCGAGGGGTGACCATAGGCTGGGGCGCCCGACTCAGGTGCCTACGGCAAGTCCTCCGGAGGTGGTGCTGGAGTCGTGATGCGTGGGGTCACAGACGGCTTGAAGAGCCGCTCCTCAAACACCCCTAGCTCCTGAGGGATCCTGCGAGAGGCTCTTTTGGCGATGTCGTCTGCTTCCTTGTTTGTCCCGCGCAGCACGTGTTGCAGCTCCACACCCATGAACCGCTTCTCCATCTCACGCACCTCCTCTAGGTACACCTCCATGTGCTCGTCCTTAGGCGTGTACTTCTTGTTAGAGAAGTTGACAAGAAGCTGAGAGTCGCCCTTGATGGTGAGGCACTTTACTCCCAGCGTGGCCGTGACCCTGAGCCCGGCGAGCAAGCCTTCGAATTCTGTGATGTTGTTGGAGACCTTCTCGCCCTGCTGGAAGCAGAGTTGCATTGCGTAGCAGAGCTTTTCCTTGGTGGGTGAGATGAGGATGGCCCCCGCTCCTGCGCCTTGTCGCGCAAACGCCCCGTCGAAGTACATGATCCATCCGTCCGGCTCTTCGTCTCCTGGCAGGAGGGAGCAGTCCTCGCCTACTCCATGGTCGGGAGCGTTAGTCCACTCGGCCACAAAGTCCGCGAAGGTCGCACCCTTGATGACCTTGGTGGTGCTGAACTCGAGGTTGAATGCCTGAAGCTCAATGTTCCATTCAGCAACTCGCCCAGCTGCATTCGGGCTCCGGAGCACCCTCTCCAGCGGGTACGCTGAAACAACCTTGATGGGGTGGCCTTGAAAGTAGTGGCGTAGTTTCCTAGAGGCAACGAGAAGTAAGAGCAAGAGCTTCCGAGGAATGGGGTAGCGCGCCCGGGCTTCCCTTAGTACCGTGTTGACGAAGTAGACAGGGTGCTCGACGAGGGGGGGGGGGATCAGCAGAATCTTGTTCTTCACGAGGGCACAGGTCCTCCATAGCCTCACGAGGCCCGCCCTCAGGAGCCTTGATAGCCATGGGATCAACCGTGGTCTCAGGAGGAATGTCGACCACCGCACCGGTCGAGACTCCAGATGCCTCGCCCTGAGGGTGCTGCGCCTTGCTTGCCGGTTGTGCATCCTGCTGAGGCTTCTTGATCGGGCATTCCTTCCTTAGCGACACCAGGGAGGAGCTGGCTGAGTGGGGGGTTGCTGCCAGATAGAGCACCAAGGGCTCGAGAGGGCGTGGTGCCACCATCACTGGTGGACTGGCTCTTGAGGTCATGGAAGGCCGCGTCTGCCTTTGGGATCCACTCGAATGGCTCCTTCTTCTTCATCAGCTTGAAGAACTGGAGGGCGCGCTCCCCCAGCTTGGAAAGGAAACGCCCAAGTGAGGTTACACAACCCGCCAGCTTCTGCATCTCTTTCAGGGGTGGGGGGGTTCATGTCCTCTATTGCCTTGACCTTCTCCGGGTTGGCCTTGATCCCTCTGTGTGACACCAAGAAGCCCAACAGCTTGCCGGAAGGGACCCCGAACACACACTTCTCAGGGTTAAGCCGAAGATCCACCTTGCGCAGGCTGGCGAACGTCCCCTCCAGATCTTCTATCAGAGTCCTGGCCTCCCGAGACTTCACCACTATATCGTCAACATAGGCTTCTGCGTTCCTCCCGAGATGTGAACCCAAGGCGATATGCATCAACCGCTGGAAGGTTGCCCCAGCAATACACAGCCCGAAGGGCATGCAGGTGTAGCAGTACACCCCGCATGGGGTGAGGAATGCCGTATTCTCCACATCCTCCACGGCCATCTTGATCTGGTGATAGCCGGAGAAGGCATCCAGGAAGCACAACAGGTCGCACTCGACGGTGGAGTTGACGATCTGGTCGATGTGAGGGAGCAGGAAGGGGTCTTTCGGGCAGGCCTTGTTGAGGTTGGTGAAGTCGACACACATGCATTCCTTCCCTCGTTTCTTGGGGACGATGACGGGGTTCGCAAGCCACTCTAGGTACCGTACCTCTCTGATGATCCCTGTGGCTTGCAGCTTACGAGTTTCCTGGACGATGAAAGCCTGCTTCTGGTGGACTGTTGGCGAGCCTTCTTGCTTCACTGGTCGCACATTTGGACATACCCTTAGGTGGTGCTCAATTACCCCCCTTGGGACCCCTGCCAGGTGTTTGGGTTCCCAAGCGAATACATCTTTGTTGGCTCGCAAGAAGCTGATCAATGCCTCCTCTTGATCCTGAGGGAGGCCAGCCCTTATGGTGAAGGTGGTGCTGGCCGTCCCATCCTCACAGACCGGCACTTGCTTTGTCTCGTCTCGGTCTTGGGAGAACAATTGCTTCTTCTTGGCCGGCGCTGCTTCTGGGGCCTCCTGACCCTTCTTCTCGTCGGGCAGCGCGGGCGCGACTGTCCTGAAGGCGAGCTTGAGGGCCTGCAGCGCGCCTTTGGTGTCCTCCGCCACCATGAGGACACAGTTGCTTCCAGGCGTCTTCGTGAGGTTGTACGTGGGGTGGGTCGCAGCCATAAACTGGGCCAAAGTGGGGTATCCCAGAATAGCATTGTATGGCAGGTTGATCTTGGCGATGTCGAAGTCGATGAGCTCGGTGCAGTAGTTGTCGCGGGTCCCGAAGGTGATAGGGAGACGAATCTGCCCCAGGGGCCTGGTGGAGCCGCAGCCGACCCCGGAGAAAGGCTTGGAGGGGCGGAGCCGGCTGGGCGGCACGTGGAGCAGGCCGAACGCCTTCGGAGAGAGCACGTTGAGGCCGACTCCGCTGTCAATGAGGGTCCTGGTGATTGCCACGTGGCAGACGGTGGGGGTGCAGAGCATTGGGAGCGCGCCTGCTCCCGTCGTGGCGGCAGGGTGATCCTTGGGGCCGAAGGTGAGGTCAGCTTGGGGAGCCGCCCAGCCCGGGGGAGCCCCCGTGCTCGCCTGAGTGGCGCCTACCCGCCGGTAGAACTGCTTGAGGTGGCGGTCGGAAGATGGTGCCTGCGGGCCACCTAGGAGAGCTGCGATGACCGAGAGCGCCGGTGCCACGTAGTGGGCGAGGAAGAGGTCGCGTAGCTCCTCCCAGGAGGCCACAGAAGATGCCAGCAGGTTGAGCAACCAGGCGCGTGGCGCGCCTACAAGGGCCATGGGGAGCCAGTTGGCCTTCACCTTATCGTCTCCGCCGGCCGCCCAAACTGCCTCCTCGTATGCTTAAAGAAAGGGGGCTGGATCTGTCGTTTCATCGTAGAACAACGACATCTCCGGTCGGAATTGGGCGGCCACTGCACCTGCCGCAGGGAGAGAGTGAAGCAACGCAGCCCCGGCTCTCGGGAACTTGTGTCGACTGGGACGACGGAGGAGCGCCCGCCATAGGAGTCAGTGGCACAATATAGAGGCCGAGGAAGAAGATTCTGACGCACCCCTACCTGGTGTGCCAAATGTTGGATTGTGGGATCCGCAAACCCTTGAGAGGTTCGAACTCTGGGGTGCGTGTGGAGATCTCAACCTACCCAGCCTGCCTACTCGTGATCCTCCTAAGCCTAGCGCATCAAGCTCAAAGAGACAAGGGGACACAACAATTTATACTGGTTCGGGCCACCGTTGTGGTGTAATACCCTAATCCGGTGTGGTGTGGTGGATTGCCTCGGAGGGCTGAGGATGAACTAGTACAGTGGATGAACAAGCCTTAGGAGGTGAGGTGTTCTTGGGCTAGTGTGGTGTATGCTAGCTCTACATGTTCTGATCTCGTCCCCTTCCTATGGTGGTGGCTACTCCTATTTATAGTGGCCTCGGTCCTCTTCTCAAATATGAGCGGGAAGGGATTCCACAACGGCCGGATTTGAAAGGGGACAAGTAGTACAGTCTATCCTGACAAAAGTAGTCTTCGCATGCGAAAAGCCTCTGGGTGTGACGCTGCGGTGGGCTCGTCGATGACCTCCGTCCTGCCGTCCTGGCGGTATTGGTCTCATTGCACCAGAATGGAAACCTTTGGCTGATTCCTCGGGACTCCGTGCCTGTGTCCTGCCTCCTTTGCACCGAAGAGGAAACCTGTGCTCTGCGCCCACTTGGCGCCTGCCTGGCGCCCGCCTGGCCTTGGTCGTCATGGCTCACGTCAGGTGAGCCTCATGAGGTAACCTGCATAGAACTCTCCGCCCCTCAGGAGCCAGTCCTGAGGAGGCAGATTCCTTCGGGGGTCTTGGCGTCGCCCGCCTCGCGAAGCTTGGCCCCTCGCGAGGGTCTTGTGGCATTGGTGTTGATGCTGGGCCGTACCAGGCCGTCGATGAACCCATGCGGTGGGCTGCAGGCAGGCAGGGATGGATACCCCCGAATCCAGGACGCCGACACCCTGTCTGTCCTGTATCATGCAACTTTCCTCGGGGAGGCGTTTAAAACTATTTTCCTGGAACAGTATGTCTTGTAGTAACTAGATTATGCTCCTTCAGCCTTGTCATTTGCTTTGTTGTTCTGCGTCGGCAGAGCCCGGCCCCGCGCGTACCTCAGCAGCCGTTGGGTCATCTGGATTGCCAGGACGAGCCCAAGGGGTGAGGGGCCACGTGACCAGTTAGGCTCCTGAGATGCGATGCTCAGGAGTCCTCCTTGATGTGCGAACAACTTAAGAAAAGGTGCAGGGGCAAGCCTTGGTGTTCTGTATCGGTAGGGCCTGGCCCCGCGCATGCCTCAGCCATCGTTGAGTCATCCGGATCACCAGGACGAGCCCAAGAGGTGAGGGGCTACGTGACCAGTTAGGCTCCTGAGACGCGATGCTCAGGAGTCCCCCTTGACGTGCGAACGACTTGAAAAAGAAGGGTGAAAGCCAGGTCTTGGCATTCTGCATCGGCAGGGCCCGGCCCTGCACGTGCCTCAAACGCCGTTGGGTCGTCCGGATCACCAGGACGAGCCCAAGAGGTGAGGGGCTACGTGACCAGTTAGGCTCCGGAGACGCGATGCTCAGGAGTTCCCCTTGACGTATGAACAGACCATCATACCTTTTCCTCACCGAGCTCTCGCTTGGGAGGGGTGCACGAAGACCAGGCATGTGAGGCCTGGCAAGGTGGGGTACGCCAGGTGTGACCTGAGTGTAGCCCCCGTGCCCAGCCCCCTCGTGCTACCTTCCCGAGGGAGAGCAGCGCGGTGAGGCTAGCCACCGAGCCCAGAGGCCCCCTGAGGTTAATGTGGCCGCGAGGCCACCCCTAGTTGTTTATCACCAGTGCAGAGCATGGCGCTTCCGCAATTGCATGGGCATAGCCGGTCCTTGGCAGTGTCGACGGCCAGCACGGAGCATGGTGCTTCCACTAGTGCGTGGGAGGGGTCTCCCTTGAAGGAGAGCCCCCATGGCGTGTAGAACGCCGCCCTGACACGTGGCTTGCACGGCAAGGCTGAAGGAGGTGTGTATGGGCACCTGTGAGCCAGTGCGGGACTCACGAGGCCCTACCTCAAGGCGGGTTGCGCCTGGTCTTGATGGGGGATGCTTGAGTTAGTCCTGCGAGATGGTTAGGTAGCCTGCGCCGAATGAGTCTCCTGAGGTTATTGCACGAGAAGGCCGGACACCAACGACCCCAGGAGGTGACATGAACGGGACCGCCCCCCCAGACAGAGCTCAGCCATTGGGTTTATCGACGTTGCAGGGACATACCCGAGTACAGACGCCGTGCCCAGTCTTCTCATGCAAAGATCCTGAAGAAAAACAACCGGCGCGCGGTTCCTGTGGCCACGGGGGCACTAGGTCGTGCACCCTCACTCATCCACCCGTGATTAGCTCATGCGAGAACAAGGCACCAAGAGCCATGGGAGGTGACGTACACGGGGACTAGCCCGTGAGCCAGAGCTCAGCCACTTGGGTTTAGTGACGCTGCAGGGACGGACCCGAGCACAGATGTCGTGCCAGTCCTTAATCATGAGGCGGTTGCGGGAGGGCTTGCACGGGCGCGAGACGTTCTTAGCGACGAAGCGCTGTTCAAGCAATCAATAATTCAAAAGTAGCTTGCAAAGGATTGTAACTGGCTCTGATAGATGCGGAAGGGATACATACCGTAGGGCCGGACCCACACGGCCTGGGGATGATGTAGCCCGAGGGGCGCCCCCAAACTGAATGAACTAGAGAGATGTCACTTGGTACAGTTGCTAAAGAGGTGTTGAAGTAGCCAAAAAATGCACGCCGCTGGAGCCGTTCCTCATGAGCCGCTCTGGTGCCGAGCCTCGGGAGACTCGGAGGGACTGAGAGGCTCTTGAAGGTGTTCCTCCATCTCTGCCAGGACCGCCTGGTGCCTGGCCTCGCAGGCCATCTGAGCGTCCCTCATGCAGCACTGGAACGCCTCAGCCACGCCCGCCAGGCCAAAAGGCATGCAGACGTAGCTATGAGGCGGACCCTCACCATAGGCCGACACGAGTCGGCCACATGAGCTATGAGCTGCCGAGATGCGGCCCTGTTGAGCCCGGGGATGTCGATGCAGACGCGAAACTCCTTACCCTCGCCAGGGCAGTGAGCTGCGCCACGCGACATGCGACGATCGCCTTGCAGAACTCTTCCTTCCTGAATCTCCTCGATTGCTCGCTGATGAACTCCTGAACGCCTGGTGCCTCATGCCTGCTGCCTTCTCCTGGGAAGCGTGCTCTAAAGAGCGCCTCCACATGGTGCCCGAGCGCCTCTCTTGCGACATCGGCTAGATCTAAGTCCCTCCAAAGGAGAGCCCCTGAGCCCAGCCTGAGAGGAGCATCGGGCGCGCCTTCCTATGTGATGGGTGAAGGTGCCGCGTCCGGAGACGGGAGGCTCAGTGCTATGTCCTTGAGTGAAGCTTCCTCACGAGACCCCTGTCCCAGCTGTAGCTTCTTCATCTTGGGGGCGACCTCAAGAGGGAGGGCGCCGTCCTTGTCTTCGTGGTTCTCGACTGCTACAGCCTGGAAGGCCTTCTCTTGACAGGCGACCGTGATGACTCCACTGCTTCCTAGCATCTTGAGGACGTTGTAGCCATGGAGCGTGTCCGCCACGAACTTGGCCAGTGCTGGGTACCCTAGGATGGCGTTGAAGGGCAGGTGGATGCCGGCGACATCAAAGTCGATGAGCTCAGTGTGGTAGTTGTTGCACTCGCTGAAGGTGACAGGGAGGCGAACCTGCCCGATTGGGTGTGTCGATCCGTCGGTCACTCCTGAGAATGGCTTGGTGGGGTGAAGCTGGCAGTATGGCACCTAGATCCTGTCGAATGTGTGAATAGATAGGACATTGAGCCCTTCTCCGCCATCGATGACAGTTTTGGTGACGACCACGTTGCTAATGACAGGGGAGCAGAGAATGGGGAGCGTGCCAGCGGTGGTCGCACACTTGAGCCGGCCTGAGGAGTTGAAGGTGATGGCGCACTTGGACCGCTTGAGAGGGCGAGTTGCTTCAGGCTTGGGGAGTGCTGCATTCACCTCGCGCGCGAACTGCTTGAAGACGCGGTGGGAAGCCAGGGCCTGTGAGCCGCCCAAGATGCAGGCAATGGCCCGAGGCTCCTGGAAGCCCCCAGCCCCCTCGTCCTGGTGGTGATCTTTGTTCCTTCTTGGCGGTGGAGGCAGAGGAGGCAAAGCTGCGTTGCCCTGAGGGAGATCCTCACAAGGCTGCTCCCTCTAGTTGCCCTCGCGAGGCTGGCCCTGCCAGCGGTCCTCACAAGGCTGGTCGCGCCACTCCTGACGATGGTCGCGCCCATCCCAGCGTCCTCCACCTCGGCCGCCTCCATGACCGTAGCCTCGATCGTTGCGCTCGAGGCGTCGACCGAGGCGCCCGTCGCAGAGGGCCCTGAGCTCCTGGCAGTCATTGGTGTTGTGGATGTGAATGTTCTGGAAGACGCAGAATGGCCGGTTTCTCTTGGATGACTTGGGGTGATCATAGCCGCGCTTCGTCTCTGGCTCGGCCGCAAGCACGGTTGGCCCCTCGCGCTTCATGTCCTTGGTCTTGGTCTTGGTCTTCTTGTCTTCTGGATCAGCATCAGGGAGCTGGAGGAGGAAGAGGCGTCCCTCCTCAGCCCTTGCGCACTTGTTCGCCATGTTGAGCATCTCCAGAGCTGGTCAGAGATCCTCGTGGATGGCGAGCTCCTCCTTCTTCTTGACATCACAGACGCCATCGGTGAACGCGGAGATGATGGCCTCATTCGACACCTTGGGAATCTTGAGGAGAACGTTGTTGATGCGCTGGATATACTTCTACAGGGTCTCTCCAGGCTGCTGCTTGATGCGGCGCAGGTCTCCCGCGGCCGGCGGACGGTCGCGAGTGCCCTGGAAGTTGGCGATGAAGCGGCTGTGCTTCTCCTCCCTGGAAGAAACCGACCCCTCAGTCAGGTTCAGGAGCCAAGAACGCGCGCCATCCTTGAGGGCCATCGGGAACCAGGTTGCCATGATATTCTCGTCGCCGCTGGTCGCCTTGATTCTCAGCTTGTTGAGCTCCAGGAACTCGGCGGGGTCGGTGATGCCGTCGTAGCGTGAAGGCAGGTCCGGCTTGAACTTGCTTGGCCAGACGACGTTGCGGAGCTCCGGAGTGAACGCGCGACATCCTGCCGTGGCCACCAGAGGTCTTCAAGGGGGGGGGACTGATCCTAGTGCAGGCACACCACTACCTCCTACGGCGGTACGCAGGCCTGGTGCTGGGGTGCTGGAAGCACGCGCACTTCCCCCTGTGGCCGCTGCACCACCTGGCAGCTCACGTCATCCCGAGCAGGCGCAGGGCACGGCGGGTCATGCCGCGGAGCCATACGCCTTGGCTCCATGATGGCGCCCTGGGCCGAAGGTGGTGGGGGAGCCCCGTGCACCACGTCGCCTGCTGCACGTGGTTGCTGAGGCAGCAAGTGAGCCGGCTCAGTGGAACCCCCGTGCGCAACGCTAACGAGCTCAGCGATCCGCTCGAGCCACTCCTTGTAGAGGTCGCCGACCGGGCGGTAGCAAAGGAGCTCCCGCGCCATGAGCAGAGCGGCCTACGCATCCACCTGGCCGCGACGCGCGTGGGACGACGAAGCTGCTGGGGTCAGTGACAGAGTAGCGGTGCGGCCGTCACGGTGCACCGACGGGTGCAGCGATGAAGCTTGCTGCTCGTGGCCGGCAGGGTCCGTGGCGGCATTGGCCACCGGAGAAGGAGCGCGATGGGCACACCCGTCACCCACTGGAGCCGTCTGAGCGACGCGGGCGGCAACTACAGCCCAACTCGGCAGCAGCCTGGAGTGGCAATGGAGGTGTCGGAGTGGTGGTGAATCACGACGGAAGAGAGGATCCGACGCACCCCTACCTGGCGCGCCAAATGTCCGATTATGGGATCCACAAACCCTTGAGAGGTTCGAACTCTGGGGTGCATGCGGAGATCTCAGCCTACCCAGCCTGCGTACTCATGAACCTCCTAAGCCTAGCGTGTCAAGCTCAAAGGGATAGAGGGACACGATAGTTTTATCCTGGTTTGGGCCACCGTTGTGGTGTAATACCCTACTCCAGCGTTTTGGTGGATTGCCTCGAAGGGCTGAGGATGAGCTAGTATAGTGGATGAACAAGCCTCAGGAAGTGAGGTGTTCTTGAGCTGGTGTGGTGTATGCTAGTTCTACTTGTTCTGTTCTCCCCCTCTTCTATGGTGGTGGCTAATCCTATTTATAGTGGCCTTGGTCCTCTTCCCAAATATGAGCGGGAAGGGATCCCACAATGGCCGGATTTGAAAGGGGACAAGTAGTACAGTCTATCCTGACAAAAGTAGTCTCCGCCTGTGAAAAGCCTCTGGTTGTGACGCTGCGGTGGGCTCGTCGATGACCTCCGTCCTGCAGTCCTGGCGGTCTTGGTCTCGTTGCACCAGAATGGAAACCTTTGGATGATTCCTCGGGACTCCGCGCCTGTGTCCTGCTTTCTTTGCACCGAAGAGGAAACCTGCACTCTGCGCCCGCCCGGCCTTGGTCGTCATGGCTCATGTCAGCTGATCCTCGTGAGGTAACATTGCATAGAACTCTCCGCCCCTCAGGAGCCAGCCTGAGGAGGCCGATTCCTTCGGGGGTCTTGGTGTCGCCCGCCTCGCGAGGCTTGGCACCTCGCGAGGGTCTCGTGTTGTTGATGTTGAAGCTGGGCCGTACCAGGCCATCGATGAAGCCATGTGGTGGGCCGCAGGCAGGCAGGGCTGGATACCCCCAAATCCAGGACACTGACAAAATGTTTATTATTCATGCTAGAATTGTATTAACCGGAAACTTTATACATGTATGGATACATAGACAAAACACAGTGTCCCTAGTAAGCCTCTGCTAGACTAGCTCGTTGATCAAAGATGGTTAAGTTTCCTAGCCATAGACATGTGTTGTCATTTGATGAACGAGATCGCATCATTAGGAGAATGATGTGATGGCCAAGACCCATCCATTAGCTTAGCATAATGATCGCTAAGTATTATTGCTATTGCTTTCTTCATGACCTATACATATCCATTTGACTATGAGATTATGCAACTCCCGGATACCGGAGGAATGCCTTGTGTGCTATCAAACATCAGAACGTAACTGGGTGATTATAAAGATGCTCTATAGGTATCTCCGAAGGTTTTTTGTTGGGTTGGCATAGATCAAGATTAGGGTTTGTCACTCCGAGTATCAGAGGCGTATCTTTGGGCCCTCTCGGTAACGCACATCATACTAATCCTTGTAAGCAATGTGACTAATGAGTTAGTTGTGCGATGATGCATTACAGAACGAGTAAAGAGACTTGCCGGTAATGAGATTGAACTAGGTTTGAAAATACCGATGATCGAATCTTGGGCAAGTAACATACTGATGACAAAGGGAATAACGTATGTTGTCATTGCGGTTCGACCGGTAAATATCTTCGTAGAATATGTGGGAGCCAATATGAGCATCCAGGTTCTGCTATTGGTTATTGACCGGAGAGGTGTCTCGGTCATGTCTACATAGTTCTCGAACCCGTAGGGTCCGCACGCTTAACGTTCGATGATGATTTGTATTATATGAGTTATGTGATTTGGTGACCGAATGTTGTTCGGAGTCCCGGATGAGATCACGGACATGACGAGGAGTCTCGAAATGGTTGAGAGGTAAAGTCTCGAAATGCACTTAATAAATTCTCTTGGATTTATATTGACTTTATCCTAAACATGATAGTTAAACCTTAGCAATTAAGTTGGTTTGGTATTGAAATTGGTCAAACCTAAAGGAAACCTAGAAGTCACTTATTAATCCAAATTAAATGAAATAATGTTGAACTTAAACCTAGCTTTAGTAATTCAAACCAAATGTTAGCTCAAACTCAATTCAACTAGAAATCTAATAAGATGTACCCCAATTCAAATCCAAATTGAATTGGAAGCCAGACCAAGTTATTATTATTAGACCTTAGTGTATTTAAGCTCATGAAAGGTCAACAAGTTTGAATTCTCATTGAAACTTGAACATGGTCTTGGCTATGCAAGATTCATAGACCATGAGTCTGTTGTTAAGATTCTTTCTAATTGGATCTGACAACCACAACCTGACATCACACACTCCTTATGTGATGAACCCTTTATTTGAAACTTGCATGTGAAACCTTATGTCACATGTATTCCGATTAACAACCACTATGTTATTGCCCAAACCCTTATGAGTTAACACTGACACATGATCTCAAAGCATAATGACACTGACACCACGCACAACACTCGCAGTATGTTTTATTGTATGGTATGGTTGTTTATTATTGCTCTTACTTATGTTATATTGTACGGAGAGCAAAGTTAAATCATTCAAGGTTGTGAGATTGAAGAATCGTCAATACCAAGCAAGTGGAACCATTCATGTATTGTAGTTGTCTTGAACTAGAAATCCCCTGTCGGACTTTACTTTATGCTTGACAGAACCCAGTAGAAGAAATGTAGGTCCAATTATGTCCCGACCTTGTAACCACCGAGTAGTTTGTTTAGCTGTTATTAAGTGGATTGGGATCAACATCCAAAAGGTTACTATATGGTTGACTAGTTAACTACCACTTAATTAATGAATGGATCTGGGTGGACTGGCTTTGATTGGGTCACCGGAGTGTATTCAATGGTGGGGAATGCCACCCAGGTATCAAAGGGATTGTACGAGTTCAAACTTGAGTACCTTCCATGTGTAACCATGAGACAATATGGGCTTTGTCTGGACTAAGTAAGTTGTGGGAACCCTCTTGGGCATGACCAGAAAATGTAGATTTTGCATGTAGGGAAATTGGACCGGTTCTGCCATTTTTGAGAGGGCTACTACTTCCCAAAAGTCTTGTCTTGATCTACCTAGATACTTCATGAGGGAAGTTTAGTAGCAGAAGAGTGTGACTGGAATCATGGTAAAGTACACAAACATTTATAGTGTATAAACTAATCATGATTAGCCATGTCCTTGGTTACAGACAACTTTTGAGCAACTCATCAGGGAATTGTCAGCTTGATCTCATCACCTCTTCTAATAAAATTGATGGGATGAACATAAGGGGAGTATGGACCAACTCAGATGCCTGGCGGGATACCAAGGGGATCATCTGGGAGTGTTTTAGGGTGGCCGTGTGATGCGGAGGCACACATACTCAAATGTTTATTTTTGGACGATCACATGATACGATCTGTTCAGGACCACTGTGTGATGCGCTATGTTCAGCTATTAGAAGAGATCACTATTACAAAGGTAGGCAAACTATTTGCCTGCAAAAGAACACATAGCCACACAAAATTGCATGTTTAATGTCCCAACAAGCCAATCCTGGTGCAGCTTGCCAAATACATTCAACGTATTAACCCTTGCGGCTACAATGTATCATCTTACAGGCTTACTGTATCGAAGGAGAGGTATGAACTAGGGTTACGATGCTATACTCAACTCTTGCCTGCGAGTGGATGGACGGAATAAGACTAGAATATTATCTAGCTGCATGATTGTATACTAAGCTAGCCCATGAGCTAAGCAAGTATGTATTGTAAAGCACTTGATATGCGATGTAATACTATGACATGTGTTGTATTCTTGGTATTTTATCGTCGATTGTGCATGTCAGCTATTGATCCAGGGACTAACATAGAAAGTGTTGAGATTCGGGGCCCCCTTCGGGACCGGTTCTTGACATGGCCCAAGATTTGGCCAGCTCTGACTAAGAAAACCAAAGCCACCGGAGTCTAAGGGCGGTTGCAAACTTTTGAAGGTTCAGAATGCCTAGACCCCTAGGAGATTTAGGCTTACACACTTGTTCCAAGTTGACCTTGCACTTGACGCCCGACACCTTGTTGCAACCACCCCATAAGTATGTGCGACGAAGCTCGTCAACAAAATCCAAAATATCCACCCGAAGCTCGAGCGATGTCATGTGGTAAATATCAATCATAGTGAGAACCATCTTAACAAGAACAACATGACCATCCAATGCAAGATGCTTCCCAAGCCACAGAGTGAGCTTGCCCGCAGCATTGTCCTTAAGTGGTTGGAAATGAATCAACTTAAGGTGGGTGACCGAAAGGGGCAGCCCGAGGTATTTCCTTGAAAAGGTTGAGCGAGTGGTCCGGAAGGCCTGGAGGATGTCACTGATAACCCACAAGTATAGGGGATCGCAACAGTCTTCGAGGGTAGGTATTTCACCAAATTTATTGACTCAACACAAGGGGAGCCAAAGGATATTTATGAGCCTTAGCAGTCGAGTTCTCAATTCAACCACGCCTGAAAACTTAATTCTCTGCAGCAAAATGTTTAGTTGCACATTAGTATGATAGTTTTGATAGTAGCGGTAGCAATAGTAACTGTGACAATGATAGTAGTAGTTTTGAAGTAACTGTAACCATAGCAACAATAGTAATAACTTAGCAAAATTCAATATGAGCAAAGCGTAGGCATTGGATCGGCGATGGATATTTTTATGGATGACATTCATCATGTAACAGTCACAACCTAGAGCGATACACAATAGCCAATTCATCAATTCAATGTAGGCATGTATTCCGTATATAGTCATACGCGCTTATAATAAGAACTTGCATGACATCTTTTGCCCTACCCTCCCATGGCAGCAGGCTCCATAAGGAAATCCAAGGGTAATTAAGGCCTCCTTTTAATAGAGAACCAGATCAAAGTATTAACACATGGTGTAGGATCACAAGTATGTCTAGAGGGGCGGGGGTGATTAGAGTGCTTGACCAAATTAAAAATTCTAACCTTTTCCCAATTTTAGTTGTGGGCGGATTTTAAAAAATCTAGCCAGTCAAGTATCACCCGACACATGCAATCACTGCAAAAAAAAACACTTCTGTGATGATACGTGTTTGTCACAGTAGGTCACATTTTCTATCATGCATATACATCCATGACGATTTTATGACAGAATCAAGATAGTCATACCTGTGTTGTCATAGAAGTGTCCCATGACAATACTGAAATTATCATCACGGAAGTGTCCACTTCCATGACGATAAATGACGCGTCATGGAAGTATTTTCGTTAAGGGTAACCGACATGTGGCATCCACCGTAAGGGGTCGCCGTTAAGCTATTGGGTTCCGGTTTGGATCCGATAACCCATTAACAGCCTGGACCAATGGCGATTTTCCACGTGTAAAATTCTCATTCGTCGGATGATCTATGTGTCAGCTCAATGTTGGGATAGATGTCATCCCTACAATGGACGGAACGCGCCTATGATATGTCGACATGTGGCATGGCCCAAAAGTGGCCCATTTAAGGTAAAAAAGGCTAGCCCAGCCAAAGGCCCACCATATTTTGTCAAACACTAGTGGGCCGGCCCGTTAACAACCTACCATGTTTTAGGTCAAATTACGTCCCATATCAGATCTGGCCCATTCATAGGCTGTCATGTTTTGGGCTAAAATACTGCCCATATCAGATCAGGCCCGTTACCAGGCCTATTAATGTCCCATGTAACAGTTGGGCCTAATTACGGCCCGTGTTGAATCCGGCCTGCTTATAGCTCATCCTGTTAATCGCCCGTGACACAGTTGGGCCTATGGCCCTAGCCGCAGCTTGCTTGTTGCTTCCTCATCAGCCACCATCTTTAAACTACCTCCTCCCAATTAACCCCGAGGAGCCGAAAAAGCCTGGCGCCACATTGGGAATTGTGCAATATGGCTTTGGACGTAAAGTACTACTGCTTTGTAGCTTGTGGTGTTGCACGCATGGACTTCGCTCCATTATCGGCTCTAAACTCTATAAAAAAATTCCTCTTGACGCGATTTTTTGTTTTGAAATGGAGGCAAACGCTTTGCCTCATCTCATTAATAAAGAAGGAATGACCAAAGAACAAAGTTTGACGAGATCCATTACACCTCCACAAGTGGAAGCGAAAAGCCTAGTCTCGTAGTGTCAAAGAACTCAAATGTTTTACTCCTGCAGTAATAGTCGCTGATAAATAGGCTGCTAGTGTGTGCGTGAGAGGAGCGGCTGAGTAGGCCAGCTACGCGCTTGAATATAGTACAGAGAGTACACGGGTGTACTTTTCCTGCATTGATAGTACAACGATGGTTCTAGAGAACAGTAGTACCCTCCACCTGCAATTGTAGCTCCTTGGCCTTGAGGTTCAAGAGTTCAAAACTGGTGGACTGTACAAGTACAATATATAGAGAAAGTACTACTGCTACAGTACTATGTATTGTAGTAGATAATAACCGCACCATCGCACTACCACTATGCATGACCGCATAACTTCCTTAATGAAGGTACGACGCCCTGCACTTACGCTCTTATCTCCTCCTCGCCATTTTCCCTCCCCCCGAAGAGACCAAGGCAGTTTGTCACTGCTGGCATGGATTCGCCAGCCAATTCTCCTCCTCGTCGGGGCTGGGAGACCTTGGAAGACAATACATTGGGAGAAATTGCATGCCGCTCCGACTTCTTCACCACCGCAAGACTTGGCGGTTTCTGCACCAACTTTTTTAAGATGGTGCGTAAACAGGCTTGGGAGAAGGCCATGCTTGTTGGTCTTCCATGTGTCCTAGAGGATAAGGTCATTTAACGGGGCCATCCATTGAATAGTCCACCACAACGTGGCCATGCTTGCATGTTGACTCCCCTAGAGTTGCCGACGTTGAGAGGTAGTCGGAGTTTGTCCAATGAGCAGGTCAGTCATGGAGTTTGACCATGTAGTGTATATTCTAAATATAGTACTTAGTTATTCCATCCCATAATTTCTTCACTGCACACCGTCTTATATATAGGTTTGGGTTGGTGCCAACGGAGATTGGCTTGCATACCTCCGACCGGATACCACCATCATTTTGCACAATATCCACAGCAGTGCGTCTGTTCCCATAGACCCCTTCTCCACCATTGGGATCGGCCTCCCGGACTGGCTGGGCTTGAATACGTATGACGATGCTTACATGAGATTGAAGAAGATAGCAATTGTGGACCCACCAACAAAGCAACACAGCTACACTGATTACTATATCATCGCGGTGTTCAACATAAGGATTGCCATCAATACAAATGGCCGTAATGGCAGAGGCTGACACATGTTGGCCGTGACTGGTTTGTACCCCTACACATTCGGAGACACTGTGTGCCATGTAGGTCGCATCTTCGCGGTGACAAGTCAGGGGACTTGTTTCATATGGATGTCATCCTACGGTATGAGAGATTACAAACGGAATGCACAAACCATCATTTGCATCCCTAATGGTACTCCATTATTTTGTAGGAACCAGGCATCCCCCGATGAAAATAAGATCGCCGATCCTGGATGTGCATTTGCATTCGTGATTCAGTCTGACCTGGAACCTTTTAGCTGACTTTGGCAGATTGGGATCAATTATCTTAGCAGTCATTACCCATGGTACCACTGATGTGCAACAAGGTCACACGATTGGACCATCACCATCTACCCATGTATTCCATTTTCTCACCGGTGTGTTAAGAGTAGTAGTACTTGTTAGTTCTTCTTTTTCTTGACTGGGACATGTTTACTAGTACTAGTACTGCAATTTAGTATTAGATTTTTTAACCCTCTCTCCTTCTCTTCCATGGTAGTACTAGTACTTTGCATGTCGCATGGATCGTTGGGAGTAGTACTTTTTACCTAGCAGGACGCATATAGCTACGACCTTGAAGACTTGAACCCACTAGCTCCCACCATTTTTGTTTTTCCATGTCTTACTATCTCGTCCATGTAGCCAAGAGTGGCTATATATGGAGGCCTGCCGGATGAACGACATGCTATGACACGCTACCGAAGGCCTGCTGTTCATGAAGCATGGTTGTGTCTTCAGTGTGCACCGCCGGATGAACGACATGCTAGGACATGCTATCGCCAATTTATGCCGCTTCAGCTTGGATGAGTCTCCATCGTGTGAAACCGGACTAGAAAGCTGCGGCAATGATTCCTGTTGCCCACCACTATGGATCTTTCCATCTATGAAGAACACCTGGGACTGGAACCTGGAGGGGGACATGTAGCCCATCTATAACATGTAAGTGGAGTATGGTAAATTGTGAATGGTAGCACTGTAAATATATGTAGATTAGTCATGCACAAATTTATCATATGAAGTGGAGATGAACTTGTGTGGCATGTTGGAATTTGTCCTTTAGAATGTATTACTAGTAAATGTGTTGTGTGTACGTGCAACTTGTGTGGTTGTTGCACGGGCTCCGACATGCTTTGTGAGAAAAAATGGTGGCACAACTTTGACTATAGGTGACGTGGCGACATCATACAATAGCGGTTGTTCGCTATAGTTTTAGTACTAGGACGACAACTCGTACTCCTATAAACCTTGCACTTGGCTCTTCGCCTCTTCGGGAGGTCCAACAATTCATACTCCTATAAACCTTGTGCTTGGATCTTCGCCTCTTCGAGAGGTCCAACAATGATGATACTAGAGTAAAATATGCTTCTGGCAATCTGACACCAAATGAACTGTTGCACGTCCACTATGAGGGGAGGGCGAGAGTGAGGGAGAGGTTGATGTAGTCAAAACCCTCTCCTCGTCCTGGGAGCCACCGCGTGCATGGACGAGCGAGAGGGCGTAGGCATACGTAGTAAGAAAGCTTCTCCTCGTCCCGTGAGCCACCGCGTGTGGGAGAGGGAGAGGCGTAGCAAGCAAGCTTCTCCTCGTTCCGTGAGTTGACGGGACACATCAAAGTAGTAGTCCATATTGCGTCCTTTTCGGTTAATATGCCTTAATTTGAAACGAGATAAATACACTGGTGCTCAACATATTGGTAACAATACGGTCACTGGACTTCATACTACGCTCATTACGGTCACTATATAGTTTTGCGGTGATTATACCGTCACTAGCTCACTATAGAGCACTGTATTGCACCCTGCTGACCGGCCACATAGTCGACGTGGCACTTTGTTGATTGGTTAAATTGGCACCTATTTTGTAGGTCCCACCTATCAATTGGCAGAGCAAAGAAATCAGTTAAACAAAACTTTACGAAGGCGCCACAGGAAGCCCAACCCTTGCGCGCGAACCACCCAGGCTGTGTATGTGAGTGCATGCACGTGTAGGTTGAGCACTTGATCGTGAGCGAGTGTGTTTGTCTTGCATGGATGCGTGTGTTGCGTGCGTGCATGTGTACGCATGAGTGTTTCATGCATGCATGCATGCATGCATGAGGCTTCTACTCCCTCCCATTGACATGCTCATATTTCAAGCTTCATTAAAACATTGCATGCAAGAATTAAGAGAAAAATCACCAATGCATGTAAAAGTTCCGGTCTTTTGTTGTTCATGCATGCACACATGCATTGCAATTAATACGTTTGTAAACACAATTTTCTTGAGGAAAACGAGCCCATTATAGAGTACTTTGGGAAAAATTCTTAAGGCACTCATTGTCGGCGTGGAAGCTCGATCACCTATGGAGCATGGGTTCACCTTTGTGGTTTGGTATGGGGACGGCCACGTTGCACAAAGATCAGAAGCAATGAGGAACAATGAGATGATGGACTCTCTCTTTACCCAGGTTCGGGCCGCTTTGCAGCGTAATACCCTACTCTTGCTGTGGTGGATTGATCTAGAAGAACACGAAGGCACGACGCGCTCTAGCCCGGCAAGTCGCCTCGGGGAGAGCAACGTGAGCTTACAAGTGTTTTGGGATTGAATGTTCGAACCCTTTGCTAGGTTGCCTCGGGCCTCCTTTTATAGGTTAAGGGGCGACCATAGTGGCAAAATGGTCATTTGGGTGTGATTAGATAGCTAACAATGCTATCATGCATAACTCTGGCTGTTAGGATAAAGTGCATTAAATGCACTGCTAGGTGTCATGCCGGGGTGAATCCCGGCAAGCCTGTAGCGTCGCTTATCCGCCTCTTCTTATCAGCTTGACACGGCTCCTAGACGGGTGTTAGTAAAGCTAATCTTTTCTCCTCGATGCTGCCATGTGCTTGATAGGATCCACCTGGTTGCTTAGTACCTTTACACCGCACTGATTAATGGCTTGGGTGCAGTGAGGTGGAGCGGTGGCGTCTTAGTGAAGTTCCTCGTCAAAGGAGCTTGGCGGGGTTCGATCTTGGTGGCTCCGGCAGGCGAGTCTGGACTTGTCCTTGGGTGTGGCCCTCGTCTTGGCCAGGCTCTCCTGCCCGGCAAGGGAGGCCTCCCAATGGTGATCCTCTTGCTAGTCTTTGGTCTTCTTAATGCTCTCCTTGATCTCATGAAGAGCGTCTTCTCTGGCTTGACTTCATGTCATGCATTGGCGCTGGATGTATGATTGTCAGCACGCCTGTGCATGAGACTGGTCAGCAAACATGAATATTTGTTGCACCGACAAGTGCCCCCGATCCTGGCCCATATGTGCTGCCGGGCATCGTTGTGGTAGGCCCTAACAATGCACATGCGGGCACCCTGACCATGCCGTGGCGGGATCCTTGTTTCCGAGATTTTCTTTGCTTTTTCGTTAACCTTATATTGAATCAATTCCCGGGTTCCCCACGAGTCATGCGATGTCGAACGACGTGGGTCTATCCACATAATGGGACAGAGAATGCCCACGTTCACGGGAAGTTGATTGAAGCGCTTGCACGATTCGGGGGGGGGGGGGAGGCTAACAGCCATTTTACCCATCCCACTATGCCTGTCGTTTCTGCCACGTATGCTGCATGCATTGCACAGGGTTGGTGGCAGACATGCAGGGCGCGGGAATGTGTGCCATGGTAGAAAGCATGGTGCTAGGGATTGGCGGCGTAGGAGGGCGGTCAGTGAATATGGACGCCGTCAGTGACGCAGATGGACCGGCTTGGAGGAGTGGGGCGGTTGCCGTACGATGGTGGGAAACTAGCCTCCTGCCACGGTCCGCTATAAAAAGGGAGCGCATAGGTGAATGGAAGGGCTCACCCATGCATTTTCTCCTTCTTCTTCTCGTGCCCTTCTCCC
Source organism: Triticum timopheevii (assembly GCA_963921465.1). Lineage (NCBI taxonomy): Eukaryota > Viridiplantae > Streptophyta > Magnoliopsida > Poales > Poaceae > Triticum > Triticum timopheevii. Next base: position 334,540,889 of record OY997266.1, on the reverse strand, counting down.
ACCATGGTGAGGGGAAGAGGATGCGCTCGAGCTCTAGCGACGGCAACAAGGGCCTCCTCTAGTTACCGCATCCCCGCCCCTACTAGAGATGTGGGGGCAGGATCCAGTGCGCAAGGCGGAGCTGCTAGATGTAGTCGTGGCCGACGCGGTGCTCGGGGCCGAGGGGGACGCAGTGGTGCTCTGGTCACTCCTCTCCCGGCCGTTTCAACTCCAATGGAGGGCCATGTTAGAGACACAACGCTGGAGTTCATCGTCAGGTTGCGCGAGCCCCCGCATAGCCGTCTTCGGCTTCCTAGCCCTTTTGCAAGGGTGACGGAGGTTGAACAACCGCACGGGTTGAAGTTGCACATGAGGGGTTGCTGTAATGGCAACATGCGGGTGGATGTCGAGTTCCCCGCACCTGATGTCATGCTTCTCCGACGCGGCTGGAAAACTTTAGCACGTGCCCATAGCACGGCGGAGGGGCACGTCCTTCATTTTTAATTAATGGAGGCTGATATGCTCTCCATCGAGGTCTTCGGGCACTTGGGTGCTCGCTTAGGGTGCTGCATGAAAAGGTCGTCCGACGACGAAAGCTCCTCCGCGAGCGACAATGATGAAGAGGACACTGATGGCGAATACAGCAATGTCGAGCCGCCGGTTGTCAAGCATGAGGACGATGACTCGGACTCTGGCTGAGCATCGGATGCACCATCACCGTCAGCTAGGCGCCGACACCACCACCATCTGCAGCTGGACCCCCGACAGAGCGATTTGCCGGGGGTGCTTGGCCCGGTCGACTCCGCTTCCACCAGCTGGACCCCGGTAGGCTTCCTCGTGGAGTCCGGCTTTGTCTCCCCTACCGGTGTCCCTCCCGCCTTGTTCCTCTGGTCCTGGCAGGGGTGACCAGGGCATCGCCTAGCCACTCTCCCCGTCCCCGGCCTCTTCTTCCTTGTCTGGGAGGCGCCCTCCCGATCTTGTCAGGCTGTGTCCTGCGGGCCCTGATGGGGTCGAGCTGGGCTTCTGCCCAGGTGCTCCTTTTGCACTCTTTCCTTCTTGATGCAACTCCTAGGAGGAGAGGGACAAGAAAGGCATTACGGGGCACTTATCATTTTCCAATTCAAAAGATGTAGGCACTAGCCAAGTTTTAGTTCAAATCATGTAACCCTCTATCCATGCTTGTATTCTGTATCATTTCTTGTTGTTTATCTGCGTATTAATTAAAATAGAATGATTGTCGGGCACTTGTGCAAGTATCATATCCATGCCGAGGAAAGATCCCTCAATACTTTCAAGTAAACAAAGCTCCTCGGCAGGACATCTTGACGGTCCCTTCCATACGTTAGCGTTCTAGTTATGGGGGTACCCAGACTTGCCTGCCTAAGGCCCACCGCGTGGCTCCATCGACGGCCTGGTATGGCCCAGCTTCAGCATCAACAAACTCAAGACCCTCACGAGGTGCCAAGCCTCGCGAGGCGGACGACGCCAAGACCTCTAAGGGGATCGGCCTCCTCGGGCTGGCTCCCGAGGAGCGAAGACTTCTATGCAAGGTGCACCTCACGAGGCTCAGCTGATGTGAGCCATGACAACCAAGGCTAGGCGGGCGCCAGGCGGGAGAAGAGTAGTGGTTTCCTCTTTGGTGCAAAGGAGGCAAGCAGCAGACACAGAGTCCCAAGGAATCAGCGAAAGGTTTCCATTCTGGTGCAACGAGACGAAGACCGCCAGGACGACAGGACGGAGGTCATCGCCGAACCCACTACAACGTCACGACCAGAGGCTTTTGACAGGCGAAGACCACTTTAGTCAGGATAGGGTGTACTTCTTGTCCCCCTTCAAATCTGGCCATTGTGGGATCCCTTCCTGCCAACATTTGGGAAGAGGACCAAGGTCACTATAAATAGGACTGCTGGAGTAGGGTATTACACCGCAAGGTGGCCCGAACCAGGATAAACTATTGTGTCTCTTTGTCCCCTTGAGCTCGACGTGCTAGGCATCGAGGAACCGCGAGTAGGCAGGCTGGGTAGGTTGAGATCTCCGCATGCACCCTAGAGATCGAACCTATCAAGGGTTGCAGAACCCGAAATCCGACATTTGGTGCGCCAGGTAGGGGTGTGTCGGATCTTCTCTTTCGTTAATCGATCCACCACTGCTCCGACGCTTCCATGGAAAACACACGTTGGGCTCGCGCTGAGTGCCGGGCCGCGGTTACTGCCTGCGTCGCTCAGACAGCACCGACAAGCGATGGCTGTCCTCATTGTCCTCTGTCACCAGCGGCCAACACCGCCACGGGCCCTGTTGGCCATGAGCAGCAAGCTTCATCGCTGCACCCCTCGGTGCGCCGCGACGGGCACACCGCCCATCACTGACTCCGGATGCTTCACCCTCCCACGCGCATCGCAGCCCGGCGAACACGCAAGCTGCTCTGCTCATGGCGCGAGAGCTCCTTCGCTACCGCCCCGTCCACAACTTCTATAAGGAGTGGCTCGAGCGCATCACCAAACTCGTCAGCGTCGCCGGAGACTCTGCTGCGCCGGCTCACTCACTGCCTCAGCAGCCGCCCGCCGCGGGCGACGTGGCTCATGGGGCACCTCTGGCACCTCCAGCCCAGGGCGCCATTGTCGAACCAAGGCGGTGGCACCACGGCGCGACCCGCCATGCCAGGCTCCTACGCGCGAGGACGCAAGCTGCCAAGTGGTGCAGCGGCCCCAAGAAGATGCACGTGCGCTTCTAGCACCTCCACGCCAAGACCGCGCGCCGCTAGTGATGGTGGTGGCGCGCGAGCGCCAAGACCAGGATCCACCTCCTCGACGGGCCCCGGTGACCATGGCAGGATGCCGCGCGTTCATCCCGGAGCTGCGCAACGTCATTTGTCCGGGCAAGTTCAAGACCGACCTGCCCCCGCGCTACGACGACACCGCCGACCCCGCCAAGTTCGTGCAGCTCTACGAACTGAGCATCGAGGCAGCTAGCAGCGATGAGAAGATCATGGCGAACTGGTTCCCCATGGCCCTCAAGGATGGCGTGTGCTCCTGGCTCCTGAATCTTCCTGTGGGATCCGTCTCCTCCTGGGATGAGAAGCGTGACCGCTTCATTGCCAACTCCCAGGGTACTCGCGACCGCCGGCCAACCGTGGGTGACCTACGACACATCAAGAAACAACCAGGAGAGACCCTGCAAAAGTACATCCAGCGCTTCAGCAACGTCCGCCTCAAGATTCCCAAGGTGTCGGACGAGGCCATCATCTCAGCGTTCACTGATGGCGCAGAGATGCCTCTTTACTCGTTCCGTAATACTTCATCCCGAAACTAACTCATTAGTCACATTGCTTGCAAGGCTTATAGTGATGAGCATTACCGAGAGGGCCCAGAGATGCCTCTATGAAAGACAGAGTGACAAATCCTAATCTCGATCCATGCCAACCCAACAAACACCTTCAGAGACACTTGTAGAGCATCTTTATAATCACCCATTTACGTTGTGACATTTGATAGCACACAAAGTGTTCCTCCGGTATTCGGGAGTTGCATAATCTCATAGACTGAGGAACATGTATAAGTCATGAAGAAAGTAGTAGCAATGAAACTGTAACGATCATAATGCTAAGCTAACAGATGGGTCATGTCCATCACATCAGTCTCCTAATGATGTGACCCCATTTATCAAATGACAACACATGTCTATGGTTAGGAAACATAATCATCTTTGATTAATGAGCTAGTCAAGTAGAGGCATACTAGGGACACTTATATTTTGTCTATGTATTCACACATGTACTAAGTTTCCGGTTAATACAATTCTAGCATGAATAATAAACATTTATCATGAAATAAGGAAATTAATAATAACTTTATTATTGCCTCTAGGGCATATTTTATTCAGTCTCTCACTTGCACTAGAGTCAATAATCTAGATTACAAAGTAATGATTCTAACACCCTGGAGTTTTGGTGCTGATCATGTTTTGCTCGTGGAAGAGGCTTAGTCGACGTGTCTGCAACATTCAGATCCGTATGTATCTTGCAAATCTCTATGTCCCCCTCTGACACTTGATGACAGATGGAATTGAAGTGTCTCTTGATGTGCTTGGTTCTCTTGTGAAATCTGGATTCCTTTGCTAAGGCAATTGCACAGTATTGTCACAAAAGATTTTCATTGGACCTGATGCACTAGGTATGACACCTAGATCAGGTATGAACTCCTTCATACAAACTCCTTCATTTGCTGCTTCGGAAGCAGCAATGTACCCCGCTTCACACGTAGATCCTACCACGATGCTCTCCTTGGAACTGCACCAACTGACAGCTCCTCCATTCAATAAAAATACGTATCTAGTTTGTGACTTAGAGTCATCCGGATTAGTGTCAAAGCTTGCATCGACGTAACCGTTTACGACGAGCTATTTGTCACCTCCATAAACGAGAAACATATCCTAAGTCCTTTTCTGGTATTTCAGGATGTTATTGACCACTGACCAGTGCTCCACTCCGGGATTACTTTGGTACCTCCCTGCTATGCTTATAGCAAGGCACACATCATGTCTGGTACACAACATTGCATACATGATAGAACCTATGGCTGAAGCATAGGGAATGACTTTCATTTTCTCTCTATCTTCTGAAGTGGTCGGGCATTGAGTCTGACTCAACTTCACACCTTGTAATACAGGCAAGAACCCTTTCTTTGACTGATCCATTTTGAACTTTTTCAAAACTTTATCAAGGTATGTGCTTTCTGAAAGTCCAATTAAGTGTCTTGATCTATCTCTATAGATCTTGATGCCCAATATGTAAGCAGGTTCTCCAAGGTCTTTCATTGAAAAACTCTTATTCAGGTATCCCTTTATGCTATACAGAAATTCTATATCATCTCCAATCAACAATATGTCATCCACATATAATATTAGAAATGCTACAGAGCTCCCACTCACTTTCTTGTAAATACAGGCTTCTCCAAAAGTCTGTATAAAACCATATGCTTTGATCACACTATCAAAGCGTTTATTCCAACTCCAAGAGGCTTGCATGTAACACCCCGAGTCCGATGTGCCAGGTGTCTTCCGTTTATTCGCCGTCGTTGCCATGTCGTGTGCTTGCGTGTTGCACTTTGCCATGTCATCATCTGCATGTTTTTCAAAACTTGTATCCGTTCGGGTCCTCCCAGTTCTCTCCGTCGACCGTTCCGAGCCCTTCCACACTCGCACGCGCCCACGACACCTCTGAATTATTATTTTATAAGTGGCATACAAATGTTCTCGGAATGGGTTGAATAGTGTAGACATGCCGTCTGTCAAGTTTCACCGCATTCGGAGTTCATTTGTTAGCCCAACCGTCGTCTGTAGCGGCATGCCATAATTCAGATAGATGTTGTTTATGTAAACATGATGGCATGATATAATTCAAATATATGATTTATATAGTAAGCAAGTAAGCAGATGGCAATCCATATGAGAAACATAACCATGCCAAGTTAGAACATACACCTCGGGGGGGGGGGGGGGGGTAGGACTGGTCATCTATCTTTGAATCCTCCTCCGAGGAGCTATCCGCAACCAGCGAGATATGCGCTTCATCAGATAGCATAGTCTGCTCTGAAGACCTTGTTTTCACTCCAGAATTTTCCATCATCGTGTCAAATGGCTGATGCACATGAAGAGTAGTTGAATGTACTAACATTGTTGACAAATGTAATAATACATAACTAAAAAAAGGATGGCTTGATATAATTCACATATAAGATGACTGGCTAAGCAGGATGGCATTGCAAAATTCGCATATATGATGCCTCGCTAAACAAGATGGTGTTGCATAATTCACATAAACGATGAATAAACTAGCAGATGGCATTCACACAAAGCATGTCTAAACTAAGCAGATGACATATTTGATGTATAAAGTAAGCAATGCAAGGCACCATATGCATGATATAACCAACATCAGCATGCCAAGTTAGAGCGAAGACCTCAGGGGGTAAATAGGAGTGGTCTTCTCCTTCTGAATCCCCCTCAGAATAGATATCTTCCTCTCGATTACAATCCAAAATGGGTGGAGGGGGGTTGCCTTTGCGCCTACCATGGAGCGATGTCTGCATGAAATTTTATTGTCACGCAAGGCTCATCTCTTTTGCTCTACATGTTCAGTTCCATTGTGTACAATAACTGACATGCATAGGAGTAGAACTTAGTGATATTATGTAAGGAGTGCATGCAGAAATCCAGAGTGATGGTAGCAACCTGTGGATAGACCCAAAACCAATGATAGAAGGCAGATAATGTCTTCAGTTAAAAATACAGATAATGGCTTCATTACTGTTGGTTTCCCACCCAGCATGAAACTCATAGTAGACACCAGAGATCAACCAGATAGTAAATAGATACTATTGATTGTGGCCCCGATATGTACCCCACAACCATTTAAAAACTCAAGTTTGACCATTAGTTTGGAGCTGACTCAGAGTCTAATCAGTGAACATGATGATAAAGTAGCATGTAATATTAAGCGATGCATAACATAAGCAGACACGAAAGAGTGCAACCTCTCTTGTGGACCCGTGTAGTCCTTGAGGTCATCTGCTCGGTTGATGATGATAATGCAGTTTTCATGGCTGCCGGCGGCGGGGAAGAAGATCTGAGGCGGCAAAAGACAATCTAGAGACCGGATCCCTGCTATGCTGGACCCTTCTGTCGTTGGAGTAGCTTAGCTGGGGTGGACGACGACGCAGTAGGAGAGGGACAAACCATGTAAGGTTTTCTTTGACAACTATCTGTAAGAGAAGTAATTTTGTAAGGGCTCGTTTGAATTGGAGGATTCTAACAACGCAGGGATAGGATATACACAGTAATAGGATAGGAATACACGTGCAAAACAAAGAATTTAAAAACACAGGATTTCCGCCAATCTAGGTGTTTAGTTCACAAGAATTGGAAGATCACAGGATGCAAAGAAGCATGGTGAGATTAAGTCAAACCACAAGAAAATGTACGGTTATAATGCTATAATGCTACTATCTCTTAGTCTTGTGCTTCATGATAGGAATTTGAAAAGGAGGACAAGTGGATATTAAAATTCCTATGGTTTTTCTTTCAAGGAGACACTAAAGGAACAAATCCTACAATTTTCCTTTGCTCCATTCCTTTGAACCAAATGCATGAATAGCAGTACCATAGGAAACTTTCCAATTCCTATGTTTTTCCTTCACTTTTCCTTTCAAGCACTGGCGATTCTAGTAGGCAGGCTTGAGCAAGGAAAAGCCTACACTCAAAAAATGTTTTTGTGCTACTTCTACTACTTTGGACCCAGGCCACTGCCCTACTAGCTCAACTCCCAGGCCCATTGACAAATGCACAGCTCAAACGCGCAGACATAAATAATGATGGCATTCAAGAGAGTCCATCACGGATAGCTAAGTTGCCCAGTACCTCGCTGCTTGTCATATAGTAGGAGAAACTAATCATATTTCATGTTACTGCGTGTGCTCAATGGACAATATATATAACATGTAGAGTAAAAAAGAGATGCAGCAAGTGTACAACCTCTTTGGCGAAGCCATATTAATCTCAGCGTGATTGGCTTGGTCGGTGAGGATGATCTAGCTGACTTGGCTGTCGGAGGAGGGGAAGATCTTAGGCATCTTGAGATGGAGCCCGGGGTACTGCTCCGCTGTGATGGAGGGTTTCGTTGTTGGAGCAGCACCGTTGAGTTGTACGACGCCGAGACTAAAGCAGGACAGGAGAGACATTGTTAACCTGAGTGGAATTCTAATAGCATCTCCAACAGATGACGCAAAATACATAACCACAAAGTGCTAGATGTAAAATACATCAGCCGCTCATCTCTGAACTTAACTATTGAGACTAATTTAACTGTCGAAACTGAACTTAACTGTCGAAACTGAATTTTGCTGTCGAAACGGAATTTTACCGTCAAAACTGAACGCACTAGAGGTGAGGCTACACGTCAGTCGACTGATTTTTTCATCCCTGGTCAGTCGATTTTCCAGCCGTTGGATACGAAATCATGAGCCAGCAGTTCATCTTCAACCTCCACCCCCCTGAGCCGCCAGCCACCACCGGCCAAAAGCCGCCCGCGGCCGGCGGTGTGCCGCCCCGCACGCCCCAAAACTACTCCCCACCATCGGTCCGCAGCCGCCTAGGCCATCCCTCCAGGCCCCCCCATGCCGAGCTTTTTCTCCGGCGATCCCCACGCCACCGCCCCACCACTACCGGTGACCACCGCCCCTACCCTGAACCCTAAGATAGATAGTGGGGTACCTCTCCGGCGAGCCCCCCTTCCCGCTGCGGCTGGTTCTTCCTTAACTCCGGCGAGCCCCCCCATCCCCTGAAAATCGACTGACCCAAAAGTCGATTCAATCGACTGAAGTGTAGCTAAATCGGAGCAGCATCGCAAGCAAGAGCAAGAGCAAGAGCAATAGCAAGAGCAGACCAGGCAGGGGACCGAGAGCAAGAGAAGAGCATAGCGTGAGTGAGAGCTAAAGCAGCAGCAGCTCCTACTGATGTGGACGTCGCCGCCGAGGGAGCGACGTTGTGGAGGAAGTGGCCGGTGATGCAGCCGTGGATGGAGCCGCGCCGTGTCGGCTCGGGACCGAGCGCCGGCAGCACCGTGAGATCGAATGAAGAAGAAAATGCGGCGACTAGTGTACAACCTCTTTGGTGGCGCCGATTAGGCCGCAACTTCATCCAAGGAAGCGGTGATGTTGTTGCTATTCCGGTGGTGCAGGTGAAGATGGCGGTGTGGGAATGGAGGTGGCGCGGAAGATGAGGGGAACGTTAGGGCAGCTCCTTGGAGGTGGAGGACGGGGTAACTGAACTGGCGGGACGATGAGATCGATGATGGATCCTCAGCCGGTACGGTGGATGAGGGACATCGAGGTGTTGTTGTGGACGACGTCGTCAGGGAAGAGGCTCCGGCTGGGTGGCGGACGGAGGAGGGTGTGGGTTTTCACGGCCTCGGTGTATGAATGGGTGGGCGGATGGGATGGGAGTGGGGAACCATGGCTTAGGGACGCGCTTGTCCAAAATGTGGGGTAAGTTACAAAGTACCCCCACCGATTTGAGGCAGTTCTTTCGGTTCAGGGGTATCATGGGCATTTCGTGTGTCGGGATTTCACAGGAGGTGGGAGTTTTCGCGCGCGTTGTAATTTTGGAATAGCAAGGCACGGGTTGAGATGGAGAGAGTTGTCGGAGCACAATGAGACAAAGATATATCTTAAATATTTCAGGGTAACAAGGCGCGGGTTGAAATTTCCGGACAAGCCTAACGTGTACTGTACCAAATCAATTCGCACTTCCATCGACGAAAAAACAAAGAGAAATCAATTCGCAGCACACAAGAGAGTCTAGTCCCGTGTACTGTACCAAATCAATTCGCACTACAAATGTCATTCAAAATTTTGAATTCATGTTATGTTCAATTAAAATATTTCACTACGTGTATAATGCATGCAACCTACTACTCAAATGAACGTTTCAGTGCATTCCAAACGTATATACTACCTCTTCAATATGAACTAAATTTGAATTCGTTTCTCGATTTGAATAAGATCTACAATAATGATTGTTGTGAAGTCAAACCATTTGAATTTGTTTCTCTATTTTAATAAGATCTACAATCATCATTATTGTCAAGTTAAACCATCATTTGTGTATTATCTTCACAGCACATGACATGATTAGTCTCGAGTTAGATATGAACTATGTGTACTATATGAACTTGAACTAGAATTTTTGAATCCACTTTATGTTGATTTCAAATCACAGTACATTCCAAGCTCTAGCTAGATCTTCATAATCTAAACCATGTCTCATATGTATAATGTGTTTATCACGTAATGTATGGTGCCCCGCCCCCTACGCCTACAAGTATTTAGATGTGAGTTGCAAACACCACACATTACCACAAATTCAAATAAATTGTGAGATTGTTCGATATATAGTATTGTCTAGATTGTTTGATATTTAGTTGTAAGATGCAAGCGCCACACATTATCACAAATTCAAATAAAATGTGAAATTGTTCAATGTATAGCATGGTTTAGATTGTTTGACATTTAGCTGTGAGTTGCAAACACCATGCATTATCACATTATGGTATAACATGTGCAAAACCACAGCACGCGTATCACCGCTATATTCATGCATGCATATGTTTATGAAAGGATCGAGAAGAGGTGTCTAGAGGGGGGTGATTAGATAGTCAACACACAAAGTTGGCTGTTTTTAAGTTTTTCAAGTTTGGGTGGAGTTTACGCATAAGTTTAACCATTCACAATACAAATCAAGCAAGCATGCAAAGAGTATATGAGCAGCGGAAAGTAAAGCATGCAACTTGCAAGAAAGTAAAGGGATGGGATTGGAGTGTGCAAACGCAATTGGAGACACGGATGTTTTTGTCGTGGTTGCGATAGGTGGTGCTATCGTACATCCACGTTGATGGAGACTTCAACCCATGAAGGGTAACGACTGCGCGAGTCCACGGAGGGCTCCACCCACGAAGGGTCCACGAAGAAGCAACCTTGTCTATCCCACCATGGCCGTCGCCCACAAAGGACTTGCCTCACTAGCGGTAGATCTTCACGAAGTAGGCGATCTCCTTGCCCTTACAAACTCCTTGGTTCAACTCCACAATCTTGTCGGAGGCTCCCAAGTGACACCTAGCCAATCTAGGAGACACCACTCTCCAAAAGGTAATAGATGGTGTGTTGATGATGAACTCCTTGCTCTTGTGCTTCAAATGATAGTCTCCCCAACATTCAACTCACTCTCATAGGATAGGATTTGGTGGAAAGATAATTTGAGTGGAAAGCAACTTGGAGAAGGCTAGAGATCAAGATTCATTTGGTTGGATTGGAATATCTTGGTATCAACACATGAGTAGGTGGCTCTCTCTCAGAAAATGGGTAATGGAAGTGTAGGCACGTTCTGATGGCTTCCCTCATGAATGAGGAGAGGGTGGAGGGGTATATATAGCCTCCACACAAAATCTAACCATTACACACATTATACCAAACTCGGTGGGACCAAATCAGAAAACTCGGTCGGACCGATTTAGTACATATGTGACCGTTAGGCAATTTCGGTGGGACCGACATGTCATTTCGGTGGGACCGATATCATTAGGGTTAGGGCATAACGTAATCTCGGTTGGACCGATTACACAAACTCGGTTGGACCGACTTTGGTAATAAGCTAACCAGAGAGTTGGTCAGGCAAACTCAGTGGGACCGATTCGCTCATCTCGGTGGGACCGAAGCATTACGAAAAGGAAACAGAGAGTTTGCATTGCAGACTCGATGGGACCGATCGTTCATCTCGGTTAGACCGAAACGTTACAAAGAGAAACAGAGAGTTTGCAACCCCATCTCGGTGAGACCGAGATCCCTACTGGTGAGACCGAAAAGACTACAGTTTCTGGTAGTGGCAATGTCAAATGAACTTGGTGGCGCCGGATGGATCAAATCGGTGGGGCCGAGTTTGACTTTTGGTTTGGGACATATGTGGATATGAGAAAGTGGCTGAGGGCTTTGGAGCATATCACTAAGAACTTTGAGCAAGCAAGCCATTAAGCAACACCTCATCCCCTTTTAATAGTATTGGCTTTCCTATAGACTCAATGTGATCTTGGATCACCGAAAATAGAAAATGTAGAGTCCTGAGCTTTGAGCTTGATCCAATCCTTTGTCCTTATCATCTTGAAGGGGTTCCACATCCCCTTGTCCATGCCACTCCACTGTTGGGCTTATCTAAAATATACTAGATGAAGGTATTAGTCCAACAAGAGATATGTTGACATTAATTACCAAAATCACCCAGGGAGCACTTGTGCTTTCAGTTTATAACACTATGATCTCCTATTCAAATATATGAATCCACTTTCATATCAAATTATGATCTTTGTTAGTATCTTACACCCACACAATCCTCTAACCTTTGTAGCTAGCACTAAGTTTCTCTCGTGCATGCATACGCCCTCCTCGCGCTCCCCCTCCCTCAGCATTCTATCCATCGCGCACATTCATTTTTTTCTTTAGGTCATTCTCCCAGAGTCTCCACAACTCCTTTCCGACACACACCGATCGATAAACCTCTCCAGCGATGTCTGCCTACAACGTACACACGCACCTTCCATCTCCTCCTTTTTGTGTCCATGCCTCGTGTCTCTCATACGGTCCCACACACGTGTAAACTCTCGCCCCTCTTTTCATCGATCTCACAATCGCACACTCCCCCCTATCTAGCTAGTAGCTCGGCCTCTCGCACCACCTCCTAGCTCCATTCGCTCTGTCTATCCATCTCACTGGGTCTTATTTGCCTCTCACAAATGGATGTACATCAACCGATCTCCCGCTATAAATATAGCTAGCTAGGTCCTTATAACTCATTTTTCCTCATGCGTCAATCGATCTACCTCATTAGTTATGTCTCTCCCTTCCTTCGACAAACAACAATTGATCTACCGATCTAGTTAGGTTTGCTTACCAAACACATGGTTCCCCTTCATCATCCATGCATGCGTCCCGATAGATCTATCACGCACAGGCACACATAGAAACACATCCCCACTCTTATTCATAATATTGCAGTTCTACCGTCAGTTTGTCTAGTAGGCCTCTCCCATCATCTTCGAGAAGCAACTCCATCACCCATCCAACACTCTACCCCTCTGTTGGATTTCGGGTTCCGCTAGACCCTTGAGGTTCGAACACTGGGGTGCGCATGAAGATCTTTCCCCTACCAGCTCATGTCTCGAAGTCTCACAAGGGTCTAAGAAAGAAAGATGAACACACAAGGGACACGAGATTTATACTGGTTCAGGCCACCATTACGGTGTAATACCCTACTCCAGTGTGTGGTGTGGTGGATTGCCTCAGGGGCTAATGATGAACAATACAAAGGGAGAACAGCCTCGCAAGGGGCTGTTCTTGAGCTGGTGCAATGAACTACTTGGGTGAGTTCAGTCGCCTCTCTCTTGTCTATGCGTCTTCTTGAGATAGATGCTCGATGCCTCTACTCTACGGTGGCTAGTCCTATTTATAGAGCGAGGCCCTGGGCCCCTTCCCAAATAATGAGCGGGAAGGGCGCCAACAATTGGCCATTTTGAAGGGGAACATCTAGTACACTTATCCTGACTAAAGTTGGTCTTCGGCTGCCAAAGGCTCTGACGATGACGCCGTTCTGGGCTCCACGATGACCTCCATCCTGCTGCTCTGCTGGTCTTGGTCTTGTTGCACCGAAACGGTAACCTTTGCCTGATGCCTTGGCCTGTGCTTGCCCCCTTTGCAATGAAGGGGAAACAAGGACACTGCGTAGGCCGGCGCCCGCCTGGTCTCGATCGTCATGGCTTGCGTCACGGGCTCCTCATGAGGTATCCTGCCTTGATCTCTCCGCCTCCTTGCGAGCCTGCCTGAGGAAGCTTCCTGTCGTCCGCCCCACGAGGCTTGGCCCCTCACGAGGGTCTTGAGCTTGAGCCGATGAAGCTGGGCCGCACTAGGCCCCCACTTGAGCCACGCCACAGGCCGCAGGCAGGCAAGTCTGGGGACCCCCGTTCCCAGAACGCCGAAAGTAGCCCCCGGGCCCAAGGCGCACCCGGACTTGGCTTAGCAGAGAAGCGAAGGGGCAAGTGCGAAGCGCCGCGGGCCCCAACAGCCTACATCCTTGGGCGCCGCGTGGCGACTGATTGGACGTGGGCGTCTCCGCTTCCCCACGACGCCTCGGCAACCGCGTGACTTGACAAGTCCCTGCATGCAGAAATGGGTCATGATTACCTGCGATCGTGGAGGCCGACGGTTGGCCTCCTTCGGCTATAAGTACGGAACGGCGTGAGCCCCTTCAGTCTATTCCTTCTTGCCACTCCTTCCTCTCCATCCCGGCTACTCGCCACTCCCATGGCTCCGTCGAAGAGGTTCTCGGCCGCGGAGAAGGGAAAGGTCCATCAGGAAGGGTCTGACTCTCCTCCGACCAAGCCCGACCGAGGCCGCCGCCGCAAGCATCCTGCGGCCCCCGTGGTGGCTTCCCTTAGTCGTGGAGGCGGTCCCCAGCGCGGCGGTGAGCGCCCGGTTGCAGATGGGAGGCACGCCGCAGCTGCACGGCCCCGCAGGCCATGCTTCCGCTCGGCGGAGGTTCTGCCGGAGTTCGTCGTGTGGTCGGCGGACCCGACCAGCACCTGGCTCTAGCTCCCCCGCTTCTTTGTAGGTGAACTTCCGGCCGGCGCTCTGGCCGGCATCTGGCTTCAGGCGGATGGTTGCTGCAGCAGGGCCTCCTGGGCTTCACTAGAGGTCTCCGTCGCCGGCGATGTGGCCCTGACCCGCGGCTGGCAAACGTTCGCCCGCGCGCGGGGCCTGAGCCGGAGGTGCACCCTGCACTTTAGGTTCGACGGCGATGCCACCCTCCACGTGAGGGTGTTCGGGGAAGACGGCCGCCGTGCTGGGTGCTGCCCAGCCCCTACGTTGATGAGGATGAAGATGGTGGCAGGCGCGTGGGCAGCGGCGCTCGGGGCTCGCCAAGCTTCGGCGACTTTCCCGTAGACAGCAGCTCCTCCAGCGGTGGTCGCAACCAGCCCCCGCACCGTCGCGCCCGCCTGGGGGAAGGTAGCGGGTCAGTCCGCCGTCGCGCCCCGGTGAAGCGAGAGCGGGGATCTGACTGAGCTCCGGAGGCAGTACGAGCGCTCACCGCGAGTTGGTGCCGAGCAAGTCGTGCCTATTTTGTTTTTCTTCCTTTCCTGCGCAAAAAGAAAGTAGTATTGGGCCCCGCAGGGGCGTGTTGAACTGCCGCTGTTAATTACCATGCTGTCTCTACTATTTCCGTGTTATCTTTCCGTGCCGCGTGCCAGCGTGCGGGAGCTACTTAGATCGGAGAGTCTTGTTGCGGTCTTCGCCTCCCGAGGCCGAGGCCTTGCCGCGCGCTTCATGTCCTGCAAGGATTAGTCAGGAGGGGTAGCTTCTGGTCTTGGTTGCGGGGGCGACCGACCCAGGTCCTGTGCTTGCGTTGCGATGCTCGTGGGGCACGGACTGGGAGGGGTGCTCCCGTGACGGACTGGGATAGGAAAGCTTCAAACGACCGGGGCGGAAAACACTCGTGAGGGTGCCCGCGTACCTCCCTCGCAAGACTTGCGCGAGAGAAAACGAGGCAGGTGAGTGAAAAAGGCAAAGAGTCACTATCTAGAGACGTCAACAACTCCAATAAAACTTCAAAATAGGAACGAACAAGCCAACTGCAGAAAGCAAATGAAAAAGCCGCGTCCGGCACCTAATCTAGTCTTCGACGTCTTCTCACCAGCGCAGAGCTAAGTGCTTCCACTGGGCATGGGCAGGAGCCCCCGAGGCCCGAGGGCGGCACTCCGGAGACTCCGGGGCATGTACAGCCCCACTCATTATTACGTGAGAGTGTCATGGGCGGCGAGCTTCACAGGCATTGGCCTTCTTCACAGGCACCGGGCCTTTCCCAAAATGCGACAGCTTCACAGGCATTGGCCTTCTTCACAGGCACCGGGCTTTCCCAAAATGTGGCGGCTTCATAGGCATTGGCCTTCTTCACAGGCACCGGGCCTTCCCAAAATGCGGCAGCTTCACAGGCATTGGCCTTCTTCACAGGCACCGGGCCTTCCCAAAATGCGGCAGCTTCACAGGCATTGGCCTTCTTCACAAGCACCGGGCCTTTTCCATAGGCACTGGGCCTCGCTAGGTGTAGAATCTTTGGAGATGTTGAACGTTCCATGCGTTCTGGATGGGACCCCCTCCTGGGTCTCCAAGCGCGCGGAGCCGGACCTAGAAACATGAACAACCTTGAACGGGCCCTCCCACATGGGAGAGAGCTTGTGCAACCCCTCCCTGGAGAGGACCCGTCTGAGCACGAGGTCCCCTACCTCAAGAGTTCTGGGGCGGATGTTGCGGCAGTGCTATCGTCGCAGCGCCTGTTGATAACCGCTCGCAGTGCAGCATCTCGACGGCGTTCCTCCCCCAGCACGAGATCCGTCCCCCGCATGGCGTCCTGCTGCACCTCGTCAAACGCCAGGACCCGTGCGGAACGATGCCTGACCTCATGGGGGAGGACGGCCTTAGCTGCGTAGACGAGGAAGAACGGAGTCTCGCCAGTCGGCTTGGCCGCGGTCGTGCAGATAGACCACAACACAGACTGGAGCTCGTCGTACCAGCCCCTGCCGCAGGCCTCCAGCTTCTTCTTGAAGGTCCTGGTTTTAAGGCCCCTCAGGACCTCCGCGTTGGCCCGCTCGGCCTGGCCGTTGCTCCGGGGGTGTGCTACCGAATTGTAGCATATCTGCATTCCAAGGTTAGCACAATATGTTTTGAAGAGATTACTGGTGAACTGCAAACCGTTGTTGGTGATGATGCGGTTAGGCACCCCAAATCGGCTCACGAGGCCCTTGATGAACTTGACTGCGGAGCCCGCTGGGATGGTACGGACAACTTCCACCTCAGCCCACTTGGTGAACTTGTCCACGACGACGTAGAGGTAGCGATAGCCCCCTGGCGCCCGAGGGAACGGGCCCAGAATGTCCAGCCCCCAAACTACGAACGGCCATGAGAGGGGTATAGTCTGCAGACCTCCTGCCAGCTGATGGATCTGCTTGGCATGGAACTAGCAGGCCTCACAAGCCTTCACCAGCTCAACGGTGTCACTGAGTGCTGTGGGCCAATAGAATCCACTGCGGAACGCCTTGCCAATGAGGGTTCGCGATGATGAGTGATGCCCACAGTCTCCATCATGTATGTCTGCCAACAACTCCTTCCCCTGCTCTCTAGAAATGCAACGTAGGGACACGTCATTCGGTCGCCTCTGGTAGAGCTCTCCATCCTTGATGCAGTAGGCCGTGGCCTGCCGCGCCACGTGCTCCGCGTCCTCCTCCTTCTCCGGCAGGGTCCCTTGCGTCAAGTAGTTCTTGAGCTCTGCGGTCCAACATCCTTCCTGAGGCTCCAACGCCTGGAGCAGGCGTGCCCCTGAGGCCGAGCCACAGGCCGGGGCTCCTGAGGCAGGCGGCTGAAGGAGCTCCTCCCGAGGTTGCGCCGTGCTTGACAGTGATGGCACCGCCGAGGGCTTGAAGAGTCGCTCCTCGAAGATGCCAGGCTCCTGAGGCAGCCGCCTGGATGCCCTCTTGGCGATGTCATCAGCCTCTTGATTGGTGCCGTGAGGCACATGCTGCAACTCCAGCCCCCAGAACTGTTTCTCCATCCTACGAACCTCCGCGAGGTAGGATTCCATGTGCTCGTCCTTTGGCTCGTATATCTTGTTGGAGAAGTTGACGAGGAGTTGTGAATCGCCCTTGATGATGAGGCATTTTACCCCCAAGGCGACTGCGGCTTTCAGGCCTGCTATCAGGCCTTCGTACTCTGCTATGTTGTTGGAGACCTTTTCTCCATGCTGGAAACAGAGTTGTATAGAGTAGTAGATCTTGTCCTGAGTAGGAGCTACAAGCACTGCGCCGGCCCCCGCGCCATGTCGGGAGAATGCCTCGTCGAAGTACATGACCCAGCCGTCCGGTGCCTCGCTTCCTGGGGAAAGTGATCGGTCCTCGCCTGCCTCGAGGCCCGGTGCCTCTGCGCACTCTGCCACGAAATCTGCAAGTGCGGCTCCCTTGATGACTCTGGTCGTGCTGAATTCTAGCTGAAACGCTTGCAGTTTGATGTTCCATTCAGCGACTCTTCCAGCCGAGTTGGGGCTCCTGAGTACTCTTTCCAAGGGGTACGCTGAGACGACCTTGATGGGATGGCTTTGGAAGTAGTGCCGCAGCTTTTGTGAGGCTACCAATAGCGCGAGGAGGAGTTTTTGAGGCATGGGGTACCGCGCCCTTGTGTCCCGTAGCACCCGTGCGGATGAAGTACATGGGATGCTCGACGAGGTTGGGGGTGCTGGCGCTGCTTGCGTCCTCCGGAGGTTGGGACGCCTCCTGAGACGACGGAGCCCCCAGCGCTTGATCGCTTGGAGAGGCCTCTTCTGCTCCGGGTGCGCTCCCCTG
This sequence comes from Triticum timopheevii, assembly GCA_963921465.1. Taxonomy (NCBI): domain Eukaryota; kingdom Viridiplantae; phylum Streptophyta; class Magnoliopsida; order Poales; family Poaceae; genus Triticum; species Triticum timopheevii. Next base: position 334,522,933 of record OY997266.1, on the reverse strand, counting down.
CTGCGGTTGATCCTTTTCGGCTGTGGTTGCGGTCTTCGCGAGGCCTTCTTGGCTTCGCTTGGCTTCAGCCCTGGGAGTTGCTGTGGCCTTGGTCCGATGCTCCACCCTAACAGCCACCAGGGCTGCGCTGGCGGAGTAGGGGGTGACTGCAAGGTAGAGCACCAGGGGCTCCCGAGGATGCGGAGCTACCATCACCGGAGGGCTGGTAAGGTACCTCTTGAGATCTTGGAATGCCTTGTCGGCCTCTTCAGTCCATTCGAAGGGGCCCTTCTTCTTCATAAGCTTGAAGAAGGGCAGTGCTCGTTCCCCCAGCTTGGAGATGAAGCGTCCTAGCGCGGTTACACGCCCGGTGAGCTTCTGCATTTCTCTGAGGGTTTTCGGTGGGCTCATGTCTTCGACTGCTTTGACCTTATCCGGGTTGGCCTCAATGCCCCTGTGGGACACGAGGAAACCCAGGAGCTTGCCCGAGGGGACTCCAAACACGCACTTCTCCGGGTTGAGCCGCAGGTCCACTTCATTGAGGCTCGCGAAGGTTTCTTCCAAGTCTTGTATCAGGGTTTTTGCCTCCCGAGACTTCACCACAATGTCATCCACGTATGCCTCAGCGTTCCCCTTGAGCTGCCGGCCCAAGGCGATGTGCATCAGCCGCTAGAAGGTCGCGCCTGCGTTGCGCAACCCTGTCGGATTTCGGGTTCCGGCAGACCCTTGAGGTTCAAACACTGGGGTGCACGCAAAGATTCAACCCTCTACTGGCTCGCTCCTCGCCGAATCGCTAGGACCTAAACTACCAAACTGAACAACACAAGAGACACAAGATTTATACTGGTTCAGGCCACCATTGTGATGTAATACCCTACTCCAGTGTGTGGTGTGGTGGATTGCCTCTTGGGCTTGATGATGAACAATACAAAGGAGAACAGCCTCACGAGAGTCTGTTCTTGGCTGGCGCGATGAACTGCTAGGGGGAGTTTAGTCACCTCTCTCTCTCTCTCTCTGTGTGTGTGTGTGTGTCTTTCTATCCATGTTTTCTCGATGCCCTACCTTGCGGGTGGCTAGTCCTATTTATAGGCAAAGGCCCTGGGCCTCTTCCCAAATATTGAGCGGGAAGGGCGCCAACAATTGGCCATTTTCAAGGGGAACAGCGGGTACACTTATCCTGACCAAAGTTGGTCCTCGCCTGTCAAAGGCTCTGGTGGTGACACCGGCTCGGGCTCCACAATGACTTCCTTCTGGCCGTTGGGCTGGTCTTGGTCTTGTTGCACCTAAATGGACGCCTTTGCTTGATGTTCTCGCCTGCGCTTGCTCCCTTTGCACCAAAGAGGAAAGGAGGACACTGCGCGGGCTGGCGCCCGACTGGCGCCCTTGGTCGTCATGGCTTGCGTCATGGGCACCTTGCGAGGTACCCTGCCTTGAACTCTCCGCCTCCTCATGAGCCAGCCTGACGAGGCCGTGCCTGAGGAAGCTCCTTGTCGTCCGCCCCACGAGGCTTGGCCCCTCGCGAGGGTCTTGAGCTTGCGTTGATGAAGATGGGCCGTGCTGGGCCTCCTTTGAGCCACGCCGCAGGCAGGCAAGTTTGGGGACCCCCGTTCCCAGAACGCCGACAGTAGCCCCTTGGCCCACGGCGCGCTCGAACTTGGCTGAGCAGAGAGGCGAAAGGGCAAGTGCGAAGCATTGCGGGCCCTAACAGCCAGCGGTCTTGGGCGCCGCGTGGCGGTTGATTGGACGTGGGCGGCACTGTTCCCCCACGCCTCCTTATTTCGTGCCTTGCTAGGTGGACTCGTTGCCGCACACAGTCGTTCCCCTTTCTGCTGCTTGAGTGCTCCCTGTCCTTTCTTCTCTCGAACTCCAGCTCCTGCATCCAATCCAATCTCGAACCTTCCCCCATCCCCTTCCTATCGTCACGGCCCCACCGAGGAAGGGAAAAGGGAAGAAGCCCGTGCCGCCGCCTCGCTCGTCGTCGACGGCGGCCCCCGCCGTTGATTGGCCGGTCATAATCAATCAAGAAGGCCTGGGCAAGGTCCGCTCGGCCCTAGCCACCATCTTCAATGAGTGCGGGAGGACGACGGCCTGGCCCGCGTCTCGCTTCTCTGTTGACAGGATTCCCACCAAGGTCCGGTATTTCGCCGACTCCCTGTGGGCGGGACTGGTTCCCCCTTCTCTGATTTCTTCAACGCCGTGCTTTCCCATTATCAGATCCATATGATGCATCTGGGTCCTGAATCCATCACCCTTATCGCGGTATTTGCCTTCGTTTGCGAGGCAATGATGGGCATCCTTCCTTCGGTTGCCTTACTGCGCCACTTCTTCTCTCTGCGCCTTGTCGATCCCACCCAATGCTTGGGGTGCGTGAGCTTCATTGCTGCGCCTGTGACAGCAGCTTCCGGAATTGACTTCAGTCTTCCTCCGCCCGCGCCTGGGTTTCGCGAGCGGTGGCTGTATGTGGACGTAGGGGTGCCCAGCCCCCTGCTAACGGAGCCATCTTCGCCTGTTGTCCCCAACTCATGCTGGGGCCAAGTGACGCTCGCGAGCCCCCGGCTCGCCTTCGTCTGGCACCGCTTCGAGTTCCTGAGAAAGCTTGGCGTGACGGCGCCCAAGGTGGTGAAGGAGTTCTTGCTATGCCGCGTCGCCCCTCTCCAGCGCCACTCTCATCGAATGTGGGCCTATAGCGGTTGTAGGGACCGTATGCGGCTCCAGGAAGGGGACCTGATGCCTGAAGCTCTGAGGAAGGTGCTCTTGGGGGCCCTGCTGTACCTCTGCTCGAACAGAGGCGACTTCGTGAGCCAGATGCCCATCTTCGACGAATGGGGGCCGCGCCCCACTGGCCTCCAGGGGCCTCGCGAGAACCCAGTGGTGGTGGTTGCCCTCGCATCTGCCCGGGGCGACTCTTCCTCAAGTGGTGGTGCAGGGAGGCATGAGCCTCCGGAGGCCGAAGGTGCCCTCGCCGAGGCGACAACACTGGGTGGCGCTCATGAGGGAGCGGCTCCCGAGGCCCGTGCTGCCGCAGTTGAAGGTGGTGAGAGGCCGCTCGCAGTGCCTGAGGCTGAGGCTCCCGAGGCCCCAGCCGCTCTTCTTGGTGAGGCGACCAGCAGCGCGCATCAGGCGAACGCCCCCGACGCGAGTCGCCTCGATGCTTCCTCCTCGTCGCAAGCGGACCCCTGCGCTCAACTCTTGGGTCGCTTCCGCGTGGACTTTGAGGCCCTACGGAAGAGGAGGGAGGCCCTGGGCGACGACTACCCTTGCCGCCTGCTAAAGCGTAGGAAGTACTATGCCATCGACGAGTAAGCCTTCTCCCTTCCCTGCTCCTGACTCTTTCGTTGCTTGTTCTAATCCTTGCCCTGCTGGGCCCTTCCTTCCAAGCTCACGGGGGTGGATGAGGAGCCATCCCCTTCGCCTCCACCCCTTCCGTCGTCTTCGACCATCCCGAGCAGCCGGGCCCTCGTGGTGAGGCCGGTTGGCGAGACGAGTCATCCCGAAACGCAACTTGGCCCTGCGCTCCCCTCGGTCTTCCTTCGCGGGCCTTCCCGTGGCATAGCTAGCCTGCCGTGGGCTTCTCGTCTGGCTGTGGACCGCGATTGGCTGGGGTACTCCCGGCGCTCTTTACTTGGAGATGGGCTGGCCTTAGGTCGGGCCTTCGGCTGGGCGCGCCCGGTCATCTCGAGGGCGCCAGCCCCCAGCCCCCTTCCCGAGAGGGGAGTGCTGATCCGCACCCCATGGCGCTTGCTTGGGGCGGATGATGGTGTGGAGGACGTACTTGAGCGCGCCCGGGAGCGTCGCGCTCTTCGCCAAGGGTTCCTCCGGAGGGCGGCTGACGCGGTGAGCCTGCTTGGTGAGGAACTTGCTGATGAGGACGTGTGCCTTGCGGGTGAGGGCCTTCGGCCGGTTGCGGAGAGGCGCGAGCTGGAGGCGGCTGCTGCCCTTGCACACCGTCGGCGCGATCTTGATGATGAGGAGGCCAAGGCGTCGTTGGCGGCCTCTCGGGAGGCCCGTTCCCAGGCCGTCAAAGAAGCCCGGGAAGCTGACCGGCGGCGAGAGGCCACGGAGGAGCGGGCACAGGAACTCTTGTCCCGGTGCCGCTCACTGGAGGAGCAGGTGGAGCTGCCCGAGGCGGCCCTTGCATCGATGAAGGTGGTCTCCGGCGACCCAGCGGAGCTCCAGAAGCGTGAGGAGGCGTTGACGCTGGAAGCCGCCGAACACGCGCGCGAGCACGAGCGCCTGGAGACGAGGGAGCGCTGGGTGACACAGGCGGAGGACGACGTCGCAGCGCGGGAAGCCCGTGTCGCGGAGAAGGTCGGACGTCGGGTGGCGACGGCGCGCTTGAATCTCGAGCGCGAGCTCAAGGAGAGGCTGGAGTTGGTCCGGACCGAGGCTGAAGGTAGGACCAACGCCCTCAGGGCCAAACTGGAGGAAGCAACGAGGTAGTCCGATGCCTTGCGGGTCGCACTTGAGGCAGCACAGGGGGAGTCAGCTACTTTCCGTGCCGAGGTGCTTCTTCTTCGCCGACAGGTGGTTGAGGCCGAGGCTGTCGCTAGCCAAAACGCGGACGAGATGCGTCAGCGGCGGCTCTTGGAGCATGAGCACAACCCCATGCTCTCCACGCATCGAGAGAGGGCCAACACGGCCTTGGATAACATCTGCGAGGCGGCCGTTGGCGAGCCGCGTGCTATTAACTACGCCGGCAACCTTCAGTTCTTCACTGACATCCGTGACGCAGCTGGAGGCACGGTTGGTGCGTGCCAATAGGTTGGTGGAGGAGAGGAGTCGAGCATTGCTCGGGTGCGCCTTCTCCCGTGTCTTCAGCCATCTCCGGAACATGGACCCTCACTTCGATTTTGACGCTGCCATCGCCCCAGTCCCCCAGGCCATCCGAGACGACCTGGCGTATTGGGTGGAAGACAACGTTGACGGCCTCGTCAGGGCCTTCGCTTCAAACAACGACGGCGTGATCGTGGCCGCCGATGAGGGCGGCGTGGTGAATGGCCCTGACGCCGCTGGCGGCAACACGGAGGGCGATGGCGAGGCCAGCATTGCCAGCGACAGCTCGGACGGCACTCCTGAGGATGCATTTGGGGATTTATTGTCAGGACCCCGACTCAATGCCACATCGATCTAGCATGTAACACCTCATATCACTTTGCGGCCTCACGCACGGTATTCCCACGGGTGTCGCCTTACCTTTTCCCGGGACCGTTTGCGCCTTTTGGCACACGTATATGATAATGTCGCTAGCATCCATATGATAAGGAGCCCGGGCTGACATGGCTAGTCGTAAACCCAAAGTGGCACAAACTTACAGGGACAGGCATCCATGACCCAACATCGAACATGTCGGTCATCAGCGAGTGAATCTAGGTTGTAGCACTGGGCTAGCAGGACTCCGGTGAACCGGGCTGTAGCGGGCTAACAGGACTCCGGTATTCATCGCGTGACATTTCCCCGAAGAAACAGACACAGGAACGAAGAAGGACACATGCCGGCCAGCCTGAGTGTTCCGGAGCAGCAGCAAGCTACCATGGCTCAGTGGAAGCACTAGGAGACATTTCCCGGTAAGAAAGGCTACTAAGGATAAACAACTAGATAGTCAGATCCCACACATAGCAATACACATTACACGTACGCACAACATGCAAGTATGTGTTGTACAACATGGCATCACAGCATAACTCAACAACTCATATAGATAAAGGCTCAGAAGGGCCATCATAGCATTTATTGCAAACAGGGATCACAGGACCCATCATACAGAGCATACAAGCAACAAGCGGAAGCATTACATGTCTGAGTACAGACATCTACAAATGAAAAAGGCTGAAGAGCCTGACTATCTACAACATCCGAACAAGACCGTAGCTGAGGTACAAGCTACTTGTCGAAGTCCACGAGAACACTAGTAAGACCGAAGTCTCCGCTGCAAAAACATAAATAAAGCAACATGAGTACAAAGGTACTCAGCAAGACTTACATCAGATCCTATCATACATGCATTTGTATCAAGAGGGTAATGTGGGGTTTAGTTGCAGCAAGCCAGCTTTGACTCTGTGGCTATCCTGTTCTACGATTACCAAAACTTCTTTGAGGTGATATGGCGCACACGAGTCCACTAATCACCACACAATACACTACTATGGATTCATCCCCGTCTCCCTACGAGAAGGCCATCCATAGCACTCACACTTGTCTTGAGCATTTTAGAGTATCCACTTCAAGTTGTCTATGTACCATGTAAGCATCCAAGAAGTCCATAACCGCGGACCCGGCTATTCGAATAGATCATGTTAACCCTGCAGGGGTGTACTTCTTCACACACGCTCTCGCCACTTACCACCATGTACACATCGTGTATCTCGGCAACCTTCAAGCGGAAGCCTGGCGAGGGAGTCGGCCACGACCTGACTAACCACACAAGACTCTAGTCCAGGTTTATCGCCTATTCGGGTTCCATCCACAAGGAGATCCGGCCGGGGTGTCGCTCATGGCCCCAAACGATGTGAGCAGGGTTCCCAAGCCCACCATCCGGGTGCCACTTGGTACACCGTGCCACTGTGCCTAGTCTGTCCCAAGCCCACCTGGCCGGGTGCCACTTTGTAGACTACTAACACTACCTACAAACACCAGAGACTAATTGCAACTCCTGGACAGAGATCAAGTTGGTTAATAAGTCGAGAGGGGCACTTAAGCATTCCAATGTGTGGTAGTAGCTAGTCATTAGACAACATACACAAAACTCAGTGCCTAAGGACGGTTCCAGTGAGACAACCCACCATGTACTCCTACATGGCCTCTCACCGCTACCTTTACCAAATCATGTTCACACACTTAACTCTCAGCACCAGAACAACTCATAACACTCCAATTCATTCCTAATGAATCAGACCTGACACAACTCTAAGCAATAGCAGGCATAGCATGGTAGGAACAAAACATGGGCTCAATCAACTCCTACACATGCTAGTGGGTTTCAACTATTTACTGTGGCAATGACAGGTCATGCAGAGGAATGGGTTCAACTACCGCAGCACAAAGTAACAGATGGATCGTTGTTGTCCTAATGCAATAACTGAGAGCAGGAGCGAGAGAGTAGGATTGTATCGGAATGAACAAGGGGGTTTTCTTGCCTGGTAGATCAACAAGGAAGACACTGCTCCTCAGACAGGTACTCTGGAACGGTCTCCGGAGCAGGACCTATCGAGAAGGAACGGTGTCGGCAATCAATAAACAATCATATGCAACAATATGATGCATGAACATGGCATGAATATGTGATGTTGTTTGTGCTAATGCATCTAGCAATCATTAGGTTGAAGTCCATTTGAACCAAAGGTTCAAATGCAACTCCAAAATAAGCTCTTTATATAAGACATTTTAGTGTTTCACTTATACAGTAGGTATAATGTGGTTTGTCATGCATGAAACTAGTACAGATGGAAAGATTGCATTTTTCTGATAATTTTTCATATATAAATTATTTCAACCTGAGTTACGGTTGAATTTCTATGATTTTTTGAAGTTTTGCTAATTTTCTGGAATTCCTGATTTAATTTAAATCCAGAAAATAAATAATTGCGTCAGCACTGCGTCATGCTTGCGTCAGCAAGTCAACTGCTGCTGACCAGGTCAAACCTAACGTGTGGGGTCCACACGTCAGTGACACGGGTTTAACAGGGGGTTAGTTTTATCTTAATTAAAGGATTAGTGGCACTGGGCCCACTGGTCAGTGTCAGGGGGGGTTAGTTAACGGTGATTAGCCTTAAGCTAATCACCTGACCCATGGGGCCCACCTGATGGGCCGTCGAGGTCAAAGGGTCAAACCCCACCGGCGTTTAACCGCCGGCGAGGCCGAACACGGCGGAGGGGCTCGGGATCGCAACTCCGGCGTCCAAATGGCCCGCGGAGACCACCAGGGCGTAGCCCTGGCTCGTCCGCATCCAAGGGAGTAGGCGGGAGGCTGCGGGGGCGGCGAAGCTCGCCGGAGCGAGGCTCGCGGCGGCGGCCGGAGCTCGGCTCGAGCGGGCGCTAGGCTACAGAGCGCGGGGAGGCAGGGGAGAAGGGGGAATCGATGCAGGGGCTCACGGCGGACTCGATGGCGTCGACGGCAAGCTCGGGGACGGCTGGACGGCAACGTGCGGGCGGTGGAGATCCACGGTGGCCGGCGTTGAAGAAGACGATGGTGGCGGTGATGGAGCGCGTCCCTGGTCGCTTGGCTCGTCGAGGACGATGCAGGCGACGAGGTGGAGCTTCTGGACTCGGGCGGAGGGTGAGGAGGTGGCTCTGGCCGTGGCAGCAGCGAGCGGCGGCGACGGCGATTCTCAGGCATGAGAGAGAGAGAGCAGAGAAGGGGAGAAGCACGGGAGAGAGAGAGTGAGCGGTCCAGGGGGGTCGTGGAATCCTCAGGGCAACGGGAGGGAGAAGCAGGAGGTGGCGGAAGACGTGGCCGCGGGCGAGCGCGCGCGCGACACGCACAGTGCCAGTAGGCACGAGGAAGAAGACAGAGAAGGAGGCGCGCTGGGCTGCTGCTGGGCTGCACAGTAACGGGCCGCACAGGGAGGTAAGCGCCAGGTAGGTTTTATTCCCATTTTGTTTCTTTTTCTAATTTCTGACATTTGATTTGATTTAGTAATATTACTAAATCATTTTATTTACTTATGCCAATTTTTATAGGAGATAGTTATATTATTCCAAAGCTCCTTAATAAATGGCATAATTGTTGGACATATATTATATATATGACATATATATATATATCCAATGCAAATAGTTATGCATTAATTCCAAATGCCCAAAATAAATACTTATGAGCTCCTAAAAATATTGGTTTGATTTTTATCTCTATCCAATATTTTCAGAGAGCAACATGAGCATTTTCCTGGACCTTTTTGGAGCACTTTTTGTTTGGGCCATTTCCAAAAAATGATTCTGAGGGTTTCACAAATCCTCATTTCAAATTTAAATGAAATTTAAACATGATGCACACATGACTAGCTAGTCTAGGTCATACCAGAACTAGGGATGTGACAACTCGCCCCCACTTGAAAGAATCTCGTCCCGAGATTCAGGGGTCGGCGAAAAGAAAGCGGGGTACTCCGGTACTCCATTCGAAGACGATCTTCTCGCTCCCAGGCAGCTTCTCTCTCGGAATGATGAGACCACTGAACCTTGAGGAACTTGATGTTATGATGTCGAGTGACACGCTCTGCTTGATCAAGGATGCGAACCGGGTACTCTTGGTATGTGAGGTTATCTTGGAGATCAAGCATTTCGTGGTCCACTCCGCGGATAGGATCCGACAAGCAACGCCTGAGTTGAGAGACGTGGAAGACATCATGGACTCGAGAAAGGTGTGGGGGTAGTTCCAACTGGTAGGCAACCTCTCCTCGTTTAGCGAGAATGCGAAAAGGACCAATGTAATGAGGAGCCAACTTGCCCTTGATACCGAAACAATGGATACCCTTCAAAGGAGTAACCCGAAGGTAAGCTTTGTCGCCAACTTCATAAGTCATATCCTTATGATGACGATCATACTGGCTCTTAGACTGGGCTGTTTTCAAATTCTCACGATGATGTGAACTTGCTCTTCTGCCTCCTGGATCATGTCCGGTCCAAAGAATTGTCTTTCACCGGTTTCTGACCAGTTCAAAGGTGTTCGACATCTTCGTCCATAGAGAATCTCAAAAGGAGCTTTCTTGAGACTGGATTGATAGCTATTGTTATAAGCAAACTCGGCGAAAGGAAGGCATTTCTCCCAATCCATACCGAATGAGATAACGCAAGCTCTAAGCATGTCTTCGAGAATTTGATTGACTCGTTCCACCTAACCACTTGATTGAGGGTGGAAAGCGGTACTGAAGGAAAGATGGGTTGCCATGGCAGTTTGGAAACTCTCCCAGAAATGAGAAGTGAAAAGACTGCCACAGTCTGAATTGATCTCTAGTGGCACACCATGAAGGGACACTATTCGAGAAATGTATAAGTCAGCAAGCTGGCTAGCAGTGATACTCTCTCGAACAGGAAGGAAGTGAGCCACTTTGGAAAGACGATCAACGATTACGAAGATAGCATTATTCCCTCTCTTGGTCCTGGGAAAGCCGGTGATGAAGTCCATACCAACTTTATCCCATTTCCATTCAGGAATAGCTAAAGGTTGAAGGGTGCCAGCAGGTCTTTGATGCTCTGCCTTAACGTGATATCAAACGTCACAGTTAGCGATAAACTGAGCAATTTCTCTCTTCATCCTAGTCCACCAGAACCTCTGGCGTAGGTCCTGATACATCTTAGTACTACCGGGATGAATTGTGAGAGGAGATTCATGCGCCTCCTTAAGAATCAATTTTCGCAGATGTTGATTCTTGGGAACCACCAAGCGATTCTCAAAGAAAACGACACCGCGATCATCCATAGAGAAACATCCACCAACTCCCTTCTATGTTTCTCTTGATGCGGATAACACCCCTATCAAACTTATGATCAGTAATGATCTAATCCTCGAGGGTAGGTTTCGCCACCAATGTAGAAAGGAATCCGTGAGGAGCAATGTGAAGGTTAAGCTTACAAAATTCCTCATGGAGAAGTGGTTGGCCCTGCTGCAACATGAGATTGTTGCAATAGAATTTACGACTTAGTGCGTCAGCCATGACATTACCTTTGCCTGGGGTGTAGGTAATCCCTAGATCATAATCTGAGATCAACTCCAACCAACGTCTTTGCCTAAGGTTCAGATCTGGTTGGGTGAAGATATACTTGAGACTCTGGTGATCAGTGTAGATCTCGCAACGTTTACCAAGAAGGTAATGTCGCCAGGTCTTGAATGCATAGACTACGGCTGCAAGCTCTAGATCATGTGTAGGATAATTCTCCTCATGTGGATGCAACTGTCGAGATGCATAGGCAATCACATGACGATCTTGCATAAGAATGCAACCTAGTCCCTGTCGTGAGGCATCGCAGTAGATAACAAAGTCTTTAGTGAAATCCGGTGGCACAAGTATGGGAGCAGAAGTCAGGCGTCTTTTCAGTTCCTGAAAACTGTACTCACACTGTGGGGATCACTCAAACTTTTTATCTTTCTTGAGAAGTTCCGTGAGGGGTTTGGCTACTTTGGAGAAGTTTTCAACGAAGCGGCGACAATAGCTGGCTAGACCAAGGAAACTCCTAACTTGTTTGACTGATTCAGGTGGAGTCCATTCAAGAATGGCCTTAACTCTCTCGGGATTGACAGCAATGCCCTTACCAGAGATTACGTGGCCTAGGTAGGTCACTTGTGGCAACCAAAATTCACACTTGGAGAACTTGGCATAAAGGCGGTGCTCTCTGAGTCTTTCTAACACAAGTCTGAGATGTTCGGCATGCTCTTCCTTGTTTTTCGAGTAAATAAGAATATCATCGAGGTAAACCACGACAAACTTATCTAAGTACTCCATGAAGATCGAGTTCATCAAGCGGGAGAAAGTGGTTGGGGCGTTGGTTAGACCAAAGGACATGACAGTGTACTCGTACTGGCCATAACGAGTGACAAAGGCTGTCTTGGGGATGTCCCCGTTTATGATCTTGATTTGGTGGTAGCCTAACCTCAAATCCATCTTGGAGAAGACTGAGGATCCAGCGAGCTGATCATACGGGTCGTTGATCCTGGGGAGCGGATATTTGTTCTTTATCGTGACCAAATTAACGGGACGATAATCTACAACCATCCGGTCCGTACCATCCTTCTTCTTGACGAAGAGAACGGGGCAAGCCCAAGGAGAAGAACTAGGACGGATGAGACCCTTTTGCAAGGACTCATCAAGTTGTTTCTTAAGCTCGGCTAGTTCTAAGGGTGCCATCTTGTAAGGTCTCCTAGAGATTGGAGCAGTTCCTGGGATAAGATCTATGACGAACTCTACATCTCTGTCAGGTGGAACACCAGGTAGTTCCTCTGGAAAGACGTCCGGAAAGTCAAGGACTACCGGGATATCTTCAAGGTCTGGAAGAGTGCTGGCATTAAGAGAATAGAGCTGACGCCTTGCAACTCTAGTGGAGACAGTGACTATCTTGCCAGATGGGTGTGTAAGCTGAACGGACCTGGTGTAACAATCAATCTTGGCGTAATGAGCTTTCATCCAGTCCATACCCAAGATGATGTTAATATCTGTAGACTTGAGGGCTATAAGTGATGCGAGGAATACAAGTCTGTCAACAAGGATTTCGTTACCATGGATTACACTAGAAGTTTGCCATTTGGATCCAGGAGTTTGAATGACTAGCGGGAAGGGCATATCACAAAATGACATGTTGTGCAAATTAGCATAGCTTTCAGAAATGAAGGAGTGAGACGCTCCAGTATCGAACAAAACCAATGCTGGATGGCAATTAACAAGGAGTGTACCAAGAATGACATCCGGATCATCATGAGCGTCTTTAGCTGAGACGTGATGCACACGTCCACGTTCAGTGGGAGCTGACTTGACACTGATCATCTTGCCAGGTGGCTTAACACAGCCAACAGACTTCTCGGGCTGGGGTGGAGCATAGCTAGTCTGAGAGCAGTCACGTGCATAGTGTCCTGGCTTCCCGCATGTGAAGCAAGTCCCTGAAGTTGGACGTGAACCCGCACTGCAAGCGGTCTACCAGTAGGCCTGGGTGGAACATATAACTGAGCTGGGGAAGGCACCACATAAGATGGTCTCGGTGTATAACCGGAAGGAAGAGCGGAGTTTGGAACCCAAAGCCGACGCTTCTGAGAACTAGAACCGGAGGAAGATCCCAAATCACGGGTGTGCTTACGAGACTCCTCGTAAGTGCTGAGCTGTCTCTACATTAATGGCCGTGTTCACCAGAGCTTGGAATGTATCACAATGATGCAGGTGGAGATCACGACGCAACTTGGGGTTGAGACCCTTCCGGAACCTAGACTGCTTCTTGGCGTCCGTGGACACCTCTTCTGAAGCATAGCGGGCGAGGTTCTCAAACTCTCTACTGTAAGCATCAATAGCCATCTTACCCTAGGTGAAACTACAGAACTCTTCTCTCTTGCAATCGATGAGGGCTTCAGGAATGTGATGCTCGTGAAAAGCCTCGGTGAAATCTCAACAGGTAGGAATTCTGACCAGCTGGAAGCATAGCCTCATAGTTCTGCCACCAAAGACTAGCAGGACCTTCCAGGTGATATGCAACATAGGTGACCTTGTCATTTTTAGCTACGTCCGCAGAACGCAACTTATGAGTGATGCTACGGAGCCAGTCATCTGCATCGAGTGGCTCGATGGAATGGTGAAAGGTAGGTGGGTGCAAGCGAATGAAGTCATGAATGGTTATAGACCCTTTGAACTGGTGTGCGGTGTTCTCCTCGATACGTGCCAACAAGCGGTTAGACTCACGCTTGTTCCTCTCCATCTCTAACATGAACTCTGTCAATGAAGGTTGATCTGGAGGATCCTCATCCCTACCATCTCCGTGGTTCTGGCTACGAGCAACAGAACTTCGCTTAGCTGATGACATCCTAAGAAACGAAACCAAGGACGGAATCAGCATCAACTATAGGCTATAGAATGTAGGACAAAGAAATTAGTATCTCTCAAACTCCTAGGGCAATTCCGGTAGCATAATGATAGTAAAATGCTCAGAATGAGACATCCTGCTAAAATGGGGTAGTAACATACTCAACATCATCACGCAAGGTTCTGAGACCATACTGAATAGGTTACACCGAAAGTACTTGAAAACTGGGGTATGACTCTGATCAACCAATCCTATGGGACTACGGAGTAGTAACACTTGATCCTGATAGACGGAAGAGAAAGCCTAGTTCCTTAACCTCACAGGAAAGATAGGATGACTCAGATCAGAAGGCCATGAGGTATAAGGAGTAAAAAAAGAGCCTTACGTTCCTTCCCACAATCAATTCCCTTACATAACTAAAGAATTTCTAGACTCAACTTCGACCAGTTTGGCTTGGTAATCCTACAGGCAGTCAGGCTCTGATACCAAAGCTATCAGGACCCTGACTCAATGCCACATCGATCTAGCATGTAACACCTCATATCAGTTTGCGGCCTCACGCACGGTATTCCCATGGGTGTCGCCTTACCTTTGCCCGGGACCATTTGCGCCTTTTGGCACACGTATATGATAATGTCGCTAGCATCCATATGATAAGGAGCCCGGGCTGACATGGCTAGTCATAAACCCAAAGTGGCACAAACTTACAGGGACAGGCATCCATGACCCAGCATCGAACGTGTCGGTCATCAGCGAGTGAATCCAGGCTGTAGCACTGGGCTAGCAGGACTCCGGTGAACCGGGCTGTAGCGGGCTAATAGGACTCTGGTATTCATCGCGTGACATTTCCCTGAAGGAACATACACAGGAACAAAGAAGGACACATGCCAGCCAGCCTGAGTGTTCCGGAGCAGTAGCAAGCTACCATGGCTCAGTGGAAGCACTAGGAGACATTTCCCGGTAAGAAAGGCTACTAAGGATAAACAACTAGATAGTTAGAGCCCACACATAGCAATACACATTACACGTACGCATAACATGCAAGTATGTGCTGTACAACATGGCATCACAGCATAACTCAACAACTCATATAGATAAAGGCTCAGAAGGGCCATCATAGCATTTATTGCAAACAGGGGTCACAGGACCCATCATACAGAGCATACAAGCAACAAGCGGAAGCATTACATGTCTGAGTACAGACATCTACAAATGAAAAAGGCTGAAGAGCCTAACTATCTACAACATCCGAACAAGACCGTAGCTGAGGTACAAGCTACTTGTTGAAGTCCACGAGAACACTAGTAAGACCAAAGTCTCCGCTGCAAAAACATAAATAAAGCAACATGAGTACAAAGGTACTCAGCAAGACTTACATCAGATCCTATCATACATGCATTTGTATCAAGAGGGTAATGTGGGGTTTAGTTGCAGCAAGCCAGCTTTGAATTTGTGGCTATCCTATTCTACGACTACCAGAACTTCTTTGAGGTGATATGGCGCACACGAGTCCACTAATCACCACACAATACACTACTATGGATTCATCCCCGTCTCCCTACGAGAAGGCCATCCATAGCACTCACACTTGTCTTGAGCATTTTAGAGTATCCACTTCAAGTTTTCTATGTACCATGTAAGCATCCAAGAAGTCCATAACCGCGGACCCGGCTATTCGAATAGATCATGTTAACCCTGCGGGGTGTACTTCTTCACACACGCTCTTGCCACTTACCACCATGTACACATCGTGTATCTCGGCAACCTTCAAGCGGAAGCCTGGCGAGGGAGTCGGCCACGACCTGACTAACGACACAAGACTCTAGTCCAGGTTTATCGCCTATTCGGGTTCCATCCGCAAGGAGATCCGGCCGGGGTGTCACTCACGGCCCCAAACGATGTGAGCAGGGTTCCCAAGCCCACCATCCGGGTGCCAGTTGGTACACCGTGCCACTGTGCCTAGTCTGTCCCAAGCCCACCTGGCCAGGTGCCACTTGGTAGACTACTAACACTACCTACAAACACCAGAGACTAATTGCAACTCCTGGACAGAGATCAAGTTGGTTAATAAGTTGAGAGGGGCACTTAAGCATTCCAATGTGTGGTAGTAGCTAGTCATTGGACAACATACACAGAGCTCAGTGCTTAAGGACGGTTCCAGTGAGACAACCCACCATGTACTCCTACATGGCCTCTCACCGCTACCTTTACCAAATCGTGTTCACACACTTAACTCTCAGCACCAGAACAACTCATAATACTCCAATTCATTCCCAATGAATCAGACCTGACACAACTCTAAGCAATAGCAGGCATAGTATGGTAGGAACAAAACATGGGCTCAATCAACTCCTACACATGCTAATGGGTTTCAACTATTTACTGTGGCAATGACAGGTCATGCAGAGGAACGGGTTCAACTACCGCATCACAAAGTAGCAGATGGATCGTTGTTGTCCTAATGCAATAACTGAGAGCAGGAGCGAGAGAGTAGGATTGTATCGGAATGAACAAGGGGGTTTGCTTGCCTGGTAGATCAACAAGGAAGGCACTGCTCCTCAGACAGGTACTCTAGAACGATCTCCGGAGCAGGACCTATTGAGAAGGAACGGTGTCGGCAATCAATAAACAATCATATGCAACAATATGATGCATGAACATGGCATTAATATGTGATGTTGTTTGTGCTAATGCATCTAGCAATCATTAGGTTGAAGTCCATTTGAACCAAAGGTTCAAATGCAACTCCAAAATAAGCTCTTTATATAAGCCATTTTAGTGTTTCAGTTATACAGTATGTATAAGTTGATTTGTCATGCATGAAACTAGTACAGATGGAAAGATTGCATTTTTCTGATAATTTTTCATATATAAATTATTTCAATCTGAGTTACGGTTGAATTTCTATGTTTTTTGAAGTTTTGCTAATTTTCTGGAATTCCTGATTTAATTTAAATCCAGAAAATAAATAATTGCATCAGCACTGCGTCATGCTTGCGTCAACAAGTCAACTGCCGCTGACCAGGTCAAACCTGACATGTGGGGTCCACACGTCAGTGACACGGGTTAAACAGGGGGTTAGTTTTATCTTAATTAAAGGATTAGTGGCACTGGGCCCACTGGGTTAGTTAACGGTGATTAGCCTTAAGCTAATCACCTCACCCACGGGGCCCACCTGACGGGCCGGCGAGGTCAAAGGGTCAAACCCCACCGGCGTTTAACTGCCGGCGAGGCCGAACACGGCGGAGGGGCTCGGGATCGCAACTCCGGTATCCAAATGGCCCGCGGAGACCACCAGAGCGTAGCCCTGGCTCGTCCGCATCCAGGGGAGAATGTGGGAGGCTTCCGGGGCGGCGGAGCTCGCCAGAGCGAGGCTCGCGGCGGCGGCCAGAGCTCGGCTCGAGCGGGCGCTAGGCTACAGAGCGCGGGGAGGCAGGGGAGAAGGGGGAATCGATGCAGGGGGTCACGGCGGACTCGATGGCGTCGACGGTGAGCTCGGGGATGGCCGGACGGCGACGTGTGGGCGGTGGAGATCCACGGTGGCCGGCGATGAAGAAGACGACGGTGGCGGCGATGGAGCGCGTCCCTGGTCGCTTGGCTCGTCGAGGGCGATGTAGGCGACGAGGCGGAGCTTCTAGACTCGGGAGGAGGGCGAGGACGTGGCTCTGGCCATGGCAGCAGCGAGCAGCGGCGACGGTGATTCTCTGGCGCGAGAGAGAGAGAGCAGAGAAGGGGAGAAGCACGGGAGAGAGAGAGCGCGCGGTCCAGGGGGGTGCGTGGCATCCTCAGGGCGACGGGAGGGAGAAGCAGGAGGTGGCGGAAGACGTGGCCACGGGCGAGCGCGCGCGCGACACGCACAGTGCCAGTAGGCACGAGGAAGAAGACAGAGAAGGAGGCGGGCTGGGCTGCTGCTGGGCTGCCCAGTAACTGGCCGCACAGGGAGGTAAGCGCCAGGTAGGTTTTATTCCCATTTTGTTTCTTTTCCTAATTTCTGACATTTGTTTTGATTTAGTAATATTACTAAATCATTTTATTTACTTATGCCAATTTTTATAGGAGCTAGTTATATTATTCCAAAGCTCCTTAATAAATGGCATAATTGTTGGACATATATTATATATATGACATATATATATATCCAATGCAAATAGTTATGCATTAATTCCAAATGCCCAAAATAAATACTTATGAGCTCCTAAAAATATTGGTTTGATTTTTATCTCTGTCCAATATTTTCAGAGAGCAACATGAGCATTTTCCTGGACCTTTTTGGAGCACTTTTTGTTTGGGCCATTTCCAAAAAATGATTCTGAGGGTTTCACAAATCCTCATTTCAAATTTAAATGAAATTTAAACATGATGCACACATGACTAGCTAGTCTAGGTCATACCAGAACTAGGGATGTGACATTTATCCGACTGACAACACGCCGTTCCTGTTTCCTTATCCTGCATGAACAGAACTCAGGCTTTTGTCCCGATGGTTGTGAGAGCATTTTGGGAGGGGGTGCCCCTCATATAAAACCAATGTTTCAGCGCCTTAGTCAATGCTACATTTCTCATAGGCCCGTGCCAAATGGTTGGCCATGTGACGAGCCGGCTAGTTAGTTTACCTTCGTCCTGTGCGGGTCCTAAGATAATTTGTGGGAGGCTGTGGTGCCTCGAACGCCTCCTGATCGAATCCGTAGGATCTGCAGTGAAAAAACCTCCTGAGAGGGTACGTCAACGGCAGTCTGGGCTGCACGCAAGCTAGGCCAGACCCGGCTCACGAGGGGCTCGCGAGGGGAGGCAGCTGAGGTGAGGTCGTAACTGAAACGCGAGAGATTGCTCGGATGAGACTAAGCACCCCTTTCCCAACACACGCAAATCTCAAATCCGAGTTCAACTTAAATCTAGCGGGGGAAAGCAACAACCAAGGGAAAAGCAACGAAAGCAAACAAAAGGCCGCGTCCGGCACCTAGTCTAGTCTTGGACGTCTTCTCACCAGTACGGAGCTAAGTGCTGCCACTGGGCGTGGGAGGGAGCCCCAGGGCCTGAGGCCGGCACCCCTGAGACTCCGGCGAGCTTCACAGGCACTGGGCCTTCTTCACAGGTACCGGCCTTGCTTCATATCGCCAGACGAGGGCCCCGCCTTGCGCCACACTCTAGTGCCATCAACGACGACCGGAAACCAGGACGCCACCGATGGGGTAGAGCGGTCGCCAGCGGTTCCCTCGACGACCACGGTTCCTCCGCTAGGGGCAGGCCCTGAGGCACCTGCCCAGCGGAGGGCCTACCTCCTGGGAACACCTTGCTCCAAACGCCGCGATGGTGATGTCGGATCTCGGCCCCTCTCCTGCAGCCCCCGACGCCCTGCTCCTGAGGGGTAAGAGACTACTGGAGCGGGGCCATGATTAGTGTATGCCTACTCCTGAGGGATTAGTGGTACCCGATAATCGTCGCTCCCAGCATGGCCGGCGAGGCCGTCCCGGGGTTCCTGGAAGAGCTCAGCTTCTGGCGCCTCGTCCCCCCAGCTTGGGCTGAGGAGCGAGCCTTGTTCGCCCTCGCGCGGGTGCCCTTGATCCATCATGTGGGGCACGTACTCTTCCGCGGTTGTCACCCCGAAGGCTGCGCCGTAGGGCTCCGCGTGCCATGCAGCTCTGCTTGACGTGCCGGCCTGGTGATGGTAGCGCGGCGGCCCATGGGGGCCGTGGGTCACGACGAGTCCTTCTTCACTGACGGGGAGCGAAGCCGGTACTGCCGCCGATCCTGTGCTGACGGCTTCGCTGGTGTTGGAGTAGCTTTGGAGCCCGCGGTTGCACGTGGGGCCCCCGCGCGGGCCGCCCTGGGCCTGAGGCGGGAGCGGGGTGCAGAAGGGGTGAGCCCCCGAGGCGGCGAAGCCCAGGAACTCCGCCACCCGCTCTAGCAGCACGTCCCAGCCGCCTTCCATCAGTCTGTACTACAGCAGCTCTCGGGCCACCGTGAGCGCGACCCTTGAGTTCGCCTGCTCCTGTCGGGTGTACGGCGTCGTTGCCGCGGCGTGGTTGGAGGCCCTCGCTGCCGATCGCGTCTGCCGCGGTGTTAGAGCCGTCGAGGTCTGTCCGCGTCGCCCACGGCCCGCAGTGCCCTGCGGACCGCGAGCTGCCTGGGGCATGGGGTCGCCCGGGGCGAGCGGCTCTGCGCGGGCGGGCCAGGCCGCCCAAGGATCTGGGTTGCCCGCCTGGTCGCCGGACATGGTGATGACGATGCGACGGGGCGCGAGGCGGCAGAAGGCAGATCCGGGCACACCCCTACCTGGCGCACCAAATGTCGGATTTCGGGTTCCGGCAGGCCCTTGAGTTTCGGACACTGGGGTGCGCGCGGAGATTCAACCCTCTACCGGCTCGCTCCTCGCCGAATCGCTAGGACCTAAACTACCAAACTGAACAGCACAAGAGACACAAGATTTATACTGGTTCAGGCCAGCATTGTGGTGTAATACCCTACTCCAGTGTGTGGTGTGGTGGATTGCCTCTTGGGCTTGATGATGAACAATACAAAGGAGAACAGCCTCGCGAGAGTCTGCTATTGGCTAGAGCGATGAACTGCTAGGGGGAGTTCAGTCGCCTCTCTCTCTGTGTGTGTGTGTGTGTGTGTCTTTCTATCCTTGTTTTCTCGATGCCCTACCTTACGGGTGGCTAGGCCTATTTATAGGCAAAGGCCCTGGGCCTCTTCCCAAATATTGAGCGGGAAAGGCGCCAACAATTGGCCATTTTGAAGGGGAACAGCGGGTACACTTATCCTGACCAAAGTTGGTCCTCGCCTGTCAAAGGCTCTGGTGGTGACGTCGGCTCGGGCTCCACAATGACTTCCTTCTGGCCGTTGGGCTGGTGTTGGTCTTGTTGCACCGAAATGGACGCCTTTGCTTGATGCTCTCGCCTGCGCTTGCTCCCTTTGCACCAAAGAGGAAAGGAGGACACTGCGCGGGCTGGCGCCCGACTGGCGCCCTTGGTCGTCATGGCTTGCGTCATGGGCACCTCGCGAGGTACCCTGCCTTGAACTCTCCGCCTCCTCATGAGCCAGCCTGACGAGGCCGTGCCTGAGGAAGCTCCTTGTCGTCCGCCCCGCGAGGCTTGGCCCCTCGCGAGGGTCTTGAGCTTGCGTTGATGAAGATGGGCCGTGCTGGGCCTCCTTTGAGCCACGCCGCAGGCCGTAGGCAGGCAAGTCTGGGGACCCCCGTTCCCAGAACACCGACAAACCCAAATGGCATGCATGTATAGCAATACACTCCGCACAGGGTCAGGAAAGCCGTTTTTTCCACATCTTCTACCGCCATCTTGATCTGGTGATCGCCCGAGAAGGCATCCAGGAAGCACAATAGGTCACACTCAGCGGTGGAGTCGACGATCTGGTCAATGCGAGGGAGCGGAAATGGATCCTGCAGGCAGGCCTTGTTGAGGTTGGTGAAGTCGACACACATGCGTTCCTTTCCTCCCTTCTTCGGCACGACAACCGGGTTAGCCAACCAATCCGGGTAGCGGACGTCGCAAAAAACCCCTGCTGCCTCTAGCTTGCGGGTCTCTTGGATGATGAAAGCTTGCTTCTCGGTGGACTGCCGCCTCGCCTTCTGGTTCACGGGGCGCACGTTGAGGCACACGTTGAGGTGATGCTCAATCACACCCCTCAGGACCCCCGCTAGCTGATCAGGTTCCCATGCGAACACCTTCTTGTTCGCGCGCAGGAACTTCACCAAGGCCTCCTCCTGCTCGGGTTCGAGGTTGGCAGCTATGGTGAAGGTGGCGTTAGTGGTCCCTTCCTCGTGGACCGGTACCTGCTTGGTTTCCGCCTTGTCTTGGGTGAATAGCTGCTTCTTCTTAGCCGGTGCAGCCCCCTTGGGCTCGAGGGCGTCAGTGCTGGCAGGCTGCGCCACTGCGGCTATCTTGAAAGCAAGCATGAGCGCCTGCAGTGCATCCTTCGTGTCTCCTGGCACGGTAAGGACGCCGCTACTCCCGGGCATCTTCATGAGGTTGTACGCTGGGTGAGTTGCTGCCATGAACTGGGCCAAGGCCATAGCCGAGAATGGCGTTGTAGGGGAGGCCGATGGGGGCGATGTCAAAGTCAATCAGCTCCGTGCGGAAGTTGTCGTAGGTGCCGAAGGTCACCGGGAGGCGAATCTGTCCCAAGGAGGTGGTGGAACCGACTCCGACACCCGAGAAAGGCCTGCTGGGCTGAAGCCGCTCTGGGGGCACGTGGAGGAGGCTAAAGACCTGCACAGAGAGCACGCTGAGGCCGGCACCGCCATCAATAAGGGTCCAGGTGATGGCCACTTGGCAGATGGTGGGGGTGCACAGCATCGGGAGCGCACCCGAACCGGCGGGGTTGGAGGGGCGATCGTCCGAGTTGAAGGTCAGATCGGCCTCGGGCGCCACCCAGCCCGAGGGGGCTTCTCGGCGCTTGGAGGCGGTGCTGATCTGGCGGGTGAACGGCTTGACGTGGCGGCTCGAAGGTGGCGCCTATGAGCCGCCCAGGAGAGCTGCGATGACCGGGGGTACTGGCACGACGTAATGGGCGAGGAAGAGGTTGCACAGTTCCTCCCAGGAGGTCACGGAAGCCGTCGATTGGTGGAGCAGCCACATGCATGGAACGCCGGTGAGGGCCATGGGAAACCAGTTGGCCATCACCCTGTCGTCGCCTCCGGCCTTGAGGACGGCCTCCTCGTACGCCAGCAGGAAAACCAGCGGATCCGTCACACCGTTGTAGCGCGGCGGCATCTCGGACTTGAACTTGAGCAGCCACTGCACCTGCCGCAAGGCGGGGGCCAAGGCTCGGAGCCCCCTAGCCCTAGTGCCGGCATCGGCTGTAGGAGCGGGCGGCGCATCCGTGGGGGCGCGACGGGCATGAGACGACGAACCGGCTGGAGTCAGCGACGGGGTGGCAGTGCAGCCTTCCCGCCACACCGAAGGATGCAGGGACAAGGCCTGCTGCTTGTTCCCCGACGGGCCGGTGGCGGCATTGGCGGCAGGCGACAGGAACAACGAGGGCGTCCGCCGAAGGGCGCCTTCTGGGCGACGCGGGTGGCGAGAGCAGCCCGACGCTCGGCGCAGGCTCGGCGAGCGTCAGCCATGGACTCGACGGGAGATCACACGCGACCAGCGGAAGAAAGATTCCAGCGCAGCCCTACCTGGCGCGCCAAATGTCGGATTTCGGGTTCCGGCAGACCCTTGAGGTTCAAACACCGGGGTGCGCATGAAGATCTTTCCCCTACCAGCTCATGTCTCGAAGTCTCACAAGGATCTAAGCAAGAAAGATGAACACACAAGGGACACAAGATTTATACTGGTTCAGGCCACCATTGCGGTGTAATACCCTACTCCAGTGTGTGGTTTGGTGGATTGCCTCAGGGGCTAATGATGAACAATACAAAGGGAGAACTGCCTCGCGAGGGGCTGTTCTTGAGCTGGTGCGATGAACTGCTTGGGTGAGTTCAGTCGCCTCTCTCTAGTCTATGCGTCTTCTTGAGATAGATGCTCGATGCCTCTACTCTGGGGTGGCTAGTCCTATTTATAGAGCGAGGCCCTGGGCCTCTTCCCAAATAATGAGTGGGAAGGGCGCCAACAATTGGCCATTTTGAAGGGAACATCTAGTACACTTATCCTGACTAAAGTTGGTCTTCGGCTGCCAAAGGCTCTGACGATGACGCCGTCCTGGGCTCCATGATGACCTCCATCCTGCCGCTCTGCTGGTCTTGGTCTTGTTGCACCAAAATGGTAACCTTTGCCTGATGCCTTGGCCTGTGCTTGCCCCCTTTGCACCGAAGGGGAAACAAGGACACTGCGCAGGCCGGCGCCCGCCTGGCGCCCGCCTGGTCTCGATCTTCATGGCTTGCGTCACGGGCTCCTCGCGAGGTATCCTGCCTTGATCTCTCCGCCTCCTCGCGAGCCTTCCTGAGGATGCTGCTCCTGAGGAAGCTTCCTGTCGTCCGCCCCGCGAGGCTTGGCCCCTCATGAGGGTCTTGAGCTTGAGCCGATGAAGCTGGGCCGCACTGGGCCCCCACTTGAGCCACGCCGCAAGCCGCAGGCAGGCAAGTCTGGGGACCCCCGTTCCCAGAACGCCGACACCCTCTCCCTCCCTCTCTCTCCTCTCTCTCTCTCTCTGTTATATATGGATGTCGACCGATCTCCCTCAAGACATAGCTGGGTCTCTCCTTCTCAACACATATAGGAGTCGTTCTACCTCTCTAGTTAGGCCTCTGCCTCCCCCTCCCCCCCACCCCCCCACACACAGTGATACATCGAGCGCTCTAGTCATGTCACCCTGCCACACACAATCTTGACCTGTGACCTCTGACGTTCCAGTAGGTCAGTCGCCCTATATCTTTGACTTGCACACACACAATTTCGATGGCCCTCTTCATCGATCTCGCACTGAAAGGATCGAGAAGAGGTGTCTAGAGGGGAAGGGGGGGGGGGTCATTAGACACTAAGTACCAAAAGTTACAGTTTTTAACTTCTTAAAGTTTAAGTGGAGTTTAGGCACAAGTTTAACACTCACAATACATATCAAGCAAGTATGCAAAGAGTATATGAGCAACGGAAAGTAAAGCATGCAACTTGCAAGAATGTAAAGGGAAGGGTTTGGAGGATTCAAACACAATTGGAGACACGGATGTTTTTGTCGTGGTTCTGATAGGTGGTGCTATCATACATCCACGTTGATGGAGACTTCACCCCACGAAGGGTAATGGTTGCGCGAGTCCACGGAGGGATCCACCCACAAAGGGTCCACAAAGAAGCAACCTTGTCTATCCCACCATGGTCATCGCCCACGAAGGACTTGCCTCACTAGCGGTAGATCTTCACGAAGTAGGCGATCTCCTTGCCCTTACAAACTCCTTGGTTCAACTCCAAAATCTTGTCGGAGGCTCCCAAGTGACACCTAGCCAATCTAGGAGACACCACTCTCCAAGAAGTAACAAATGGTGTGTTGATGATGAATTCCTTGCTCTTGTGCTTCAAATGATAGTCTCCCCAACACTCAACTCTCTCTCACAGGATTTGGATTTGGTGGAAAGAAGATTTGAGTGGAAAGCAACTTGGGGAAGTCTAGAGATCAAGATTCATATGGTAGGAATGGAATATCTTGGCCTCAACACATGAGTAGGTGGTTCTCTCTCAGAAAATGTATGCTGGAAGTGTAGGTTCGTTCTGATGGCTCTCTCCACGAATGAAGACTGGGTGGAGGGGTATATATAGCCTCCACACAAAATCTAACCGTTACACACAACTTGCCAAACTCGGTGGGACTGAATTGGTAAACTCGGTCGGACCGATTCAGCAAATCTAGTGACCGTTAGGATTTTTGATGGGACCGACGTGCAACTCGGTAGGACCGATATGGTTAGGGTTAGGGCTTAACATAATCTCGGTAAGACCAATTACACAAACTCGGCGGGACCGATTTTGGTAATAAGCTAACCAGAGAGTTGGTCAGGCAAACTCGGTTTGACCGATTACACAAACTCGGTAGGACCGATTTTGGTAATAAGTTAACCGGAGAGTTTGCATTGTAATCTCGATAGTACCGATTACTTAAACTCGGTGAGACCGATTTGGGTAATGGACATACACAGAGAGATTACAATCCCATCTCGGTGAGACCGAGATCCCTATCGGTGAGACCGATTTGCTTAGGGTTTGTGGCAGTGGCTAAGACATCTAAACTCGGTGGCGCCGGATAGAAAGAATCGGTGGGGCCGAATTAAACTTTTGGTTTAGGACATATGTGGATGTGAGAAAGTTGACGGCTTTGGAGCATATCACTAAGCACTTTGAGCAAGCAAGCCATTAAGCAACACCTCATCCCCTCTTGATAGTATTGGCTTTTCCTAGACTCAATGTGATCTTGGATCACTAAAATAGAAAATGTAGAGTCTTGAGCTTGGAGCTTTATCCAATCCTTTGTCCTTAGCATCTCTGTAGGACCTTGAGAAGAGGTGTCTAGAGGGGGGGTGATTAGACACTAAGTACCAAAGTTGCAGTTTTTAACTTCTTTAAGTTTAAGTGGAGTTTAGGCACAAGTTTAACATTCACAATACATAACAAGCAAGCATGCAAAGAGTATATGAGCAGCGGAAAGTTAAGCATGCAACTTGCAAGAATGTAAAGGGAAGGGATTTGGAGGATTCAAACGCAATTGGAGACACGGATCTTTTTGTCGGGGTTCCGATAGGTGGTGCTATCGTACATCCACGTTGATGGAGACTTCAACCCACGAAGGGTAACGGTTGCGCGAGTCCACGGAGGGCTCCAACCACGAAGGGTCCACGAAGAAGCAACCTTGTCTATCCCACCATGGCCGTCGCCCACGAAGGACTTGCCTCACTAGCGGTAGATCTTCACGAAGTAGGCGATCTCCTTGCCCTTACAAACTCCTTGGTTCAACTCCACAATCTTGTCGGAGGCTCCCAAGTGACACCTAGCCAATCTAGGAGACACCACTCTCCAAGAAGTAACAAATGGTGCGTTGATGATGAACTCCTTGCTCTTGTGCTTCAAATGATAGTCTCCCCAACACTCAACTCTCTCTCTTAGGATTTGGATCTGGTGGAAAGAAGATTTGAGTGGAAAGCAACTTGGGGAAGGCTAGAGATCAAGATTCATATGGTAGGAATGGAATATCTTGGCCTCAACACATGAGTAGGTAGTTCTCTCTCAGAAAATGTATGCTGGAAGTGTAGGTTCGTTCCGATGGCTCTCTCCACGAATGAAGAGGAGGTGGAGGGGTATATATAGCCTCCACACAAAATCTAACCGTCACACACAATTTACCAAACTCGGTGGGACTGAATTCCTTGGTCGGACCGATTTTATCAACAAACTCTCTCTCTCTTGGTCGGACTTAACCAGAGAGATTGCATTGTAATCTCGGTAGTACCGATTGCTCAAACTCGGTGAGACCGATTTTGGTAATGGACATACACAGAGAGATTACAATCCCATCTTGGTGAGACCGAGATCTCTATCGGTGAGACCGATTTGTCTAGGGTTTGTGGTAGTGGCTAAGACATCTGAACTCGGTGGCGCCGGATAGAAAGAATCGGTGGGGCCGAGTTTGACTTTAGGTTTAGGACATGTGTGGAAGTGGGAAAGTAGTTGAGGGTTTTGGAGCATGTCACTAAGCACTGTGGAGCAAGAAACTCATTAAGCAACACCTCATCCCTTCTTGATAGTATTGGCTTTTCCTATAGACTCAATGTGATCTTGGATCACTAAAATATAAAATTAAGAGTCTTGAGCTTGAAGCTTGAGCCAATCCTTTGTCCTTAGCATCTTGAAGGAGTTCCCACATCCTGTTAGTCCATGCCACTCCATTGTTTAACTTATCTGAAACATACTAGATAAAAGTGTTAGTCCAACAAGAGATATGTTGACATTAATTACCAAAACCACCTAGGGAGCACTTGTGCTTTCAATCTCGAAGGGGTTCCACATCCTTTAGTCCATGCCACTCCATTGTTGAACTTGTCTGAAACATACTAGGTAAAAGTGGTATTTCAATAAGAGATATGTTGACATTAATTACCAAAATCACCCAGGGAGCACTTGTGCTTTCACTCACCCACCCACTTGATCCTCTCTTCGACTCTATCGATATCCGTGACCCCTCCCTCTCTTCTCGTGGATCGCTCGAACCTCTATATATGATATGGATAGGCCTCCATTTCACACACATTACATGCAAAATTTTGTTTCAGATGTCATTGACACATATTCCCACAAATACATTCACGAAATCACACCCCCCAAACAAAAAACACTCATGAACGCACACGCTATCTATCTAGGTTTGTATCTCTGTCACACACACCCACATAGGTGGGGGGCGTGCACAAAGAGAAGAGGTGCACGCACGATGCACGTACTCCCGTCTCTTTCCCAACCACACCCCCGTGGGTACATAGTGGAGCTCATTTCTGTACGAAAAGGCAACCCACGTGGTAATTTTACACGTGTACTGGTTGTCCACTGGATGGAGGATCATCTACCACGGGTGAACGAACAAATTGCGACTTGACGCGTTATGTTAAAAAAGAGGCAAACCATGTGGGGCCTTCCTTAGAGGCCAGGCTCTATACAGTGGAGTACTTTTGATGTGTCTAGTCAACTCGCAGAATGAGGAGAAGCTTGCTTAGTACGCCGTCTCCCCCGCCCACGGGCACGGTGGCTCGCAGGATGAGGTGAAGCTTGCTTACTAGTACGCCTTACGCCCGCTCCCTCGCCCACGCACGCGCTGGCTCGTAGAACAAGGAGAAAATTTTACTACTCCCTCCGTTTACTCCTTGTCCCTACCTTGGTTAGAGAGACTATCATATTGTTTGGAATATATGTCCTTTAGTAGATTTCAATATGAACTACTAGTACATACTACAAACATTGATGTATATAGACGTATTTGAGAGTCTAGATTCGCTCACTTTGCTCCGTATGTAGTCCATATTGAAACGGACATAATAGTACGCACTCTCCCTCACCCCTCGACCCTCGCCCACGTGGTGGACGTGCAGCAATTCATTCGTTCTCATATAGCCAGAACGATATATACTGCAGTACCATTATTGCTCGACTTCCCAAAGAGGCGAAGAGCTAATCGCAAGGTTAATATTTTGGAGATGCCAAGCGCAAGGTTTCTTGGAGAACGAGTAGTAGGTGCCCTGTCATTTATAAATAAAGTTTTTTTTCTTTAGTGGCACGTACGCAATATAAATAGGTTCATATGGAGAGAAAAGGAAACCGCTCCACTATATACATAGGCAGGACGATCCTACACGGTTGCTTGCTGGGGTTGCTCTCTTCACACTCTCTCGCACAAAACGACTATGGCCACATGTCTAACATCCCGGTGGATCACGTCCGCTGGGGGAAGGGGTGGATGCTTAGTGTAGAGGTGGCCGCCGTCGCCGATGGCGAAAACCCACTGTTGGCACGTCCCGATCAGGGGTCCCTGCCGTTCTCTCTCACAAAGCCGGTGAGGTTGCCTTCGTCCCTTGCTCACTGCCGGATAGAAAGAATCGGTGGGGCCGAGTTAGACATTTGGTTTAGGACATATGTTGATGTGAGAAAGTAGTTGAGGGCTTTGGAGCATATCACTAAGCACTTTGAGCAAGCAAGCCATTAAGCAACACCTCATCCCCTCTTGATTGTATTGGCTTTTCCTATAGACTCAATGTGATCTTGGATCACTAAAATAGAAAATGTAGAGTCTTGAGCTTGGAGCTTTAGCCAATCCTTTGTCCTTAGAATCTTGAAGGGGTTCCACATCCTTTAGTCCATGCCACTCCATTGTTGAACTTGTCTGAAACATACTAGGTAAAAGTGTTAGTCCAACAAGAGATATATTGACATTAATTACCAAAATCACCCAGGGAGCACTTGTGCTTTCAATCTCCCTCTTTTTGGTAATTGATTACAACATACATCAAAGCTTTAGATAAAGATATAAAGAATAGCAAGTAAAGCTTTGGAAAGACATGTAACAAGCATAGGCTCCCCCTACATGTATGCAATCATGTGAGTATTGAATATAGAGGCATGTGAATGCATAAACATGACAGAGTAGGCAATGTGTTACATGTATCTTGGCTATATGCATCAGAGCAAATGATGTGAATATGGGAAATGTACCTTCATGCTCATGAGTCCTTCTTGCAAACAATATGTACATCAGCAAGAATTCCTCATGCACATGATTGTGATGCATATACTTACCTTGTGGTCTTGAGTTGGCTTGGATGGAATGAACCTGTGAAAATAAGGTTAGATAACACAAATGCACCTATTAGCCAGAGCAAACAGAAAGAAACCACAAGAGTACCAAGATTGGGATGACATGTTGAGAGTGAGTACTGAGTACCACATTTAATATGGACATGTCCCCAAAGGTAAAGATGTGCAATGAACTTAAAGAATTTCTTTCCCTTAGATGTCTTGCTCCCCCTGAATCTAGCATGGGTTACTGGGAGAAGATAGGGAACAGAAAATCAGAGCAAAATGCAAAATCAGAGCTCAAAGAAACAAATGAACAGAGCTAATGCAAATAAGCACATATGAACATGTCTTTCCCCTCAAGAAGACATGTGGCATCTCTCCTCTTGAACACCAAGCATCTGGGATCCTTGAAGATTACTCTCTTCTTGTGTAGTCTCTCCCCCTGGAGATATCTCTCTCCCCCTGTTGAAGTGATAAGCTTTGATGTGATCTCTTTCTCCCCCTTTGACATCAATTTCCAAGAAGGGCCTTCTGGAATTTGTCGTGAATGGGTTTGGTCCTTGAGTCACAGCACAAAGCAATGAAAAAAAATGTGATTCTTGTACAGGACAAGATTCATTGAGTGGAGCTGGATCAAAAGTAAAGCAAGAATAAATGGCAAAATGTTTTTCCTGTTGTGAAATCGGTGGCACCGAGTTGGATGCTTCGGTTGCACCGAATGATTTCGGTTAGACCGAAAACAAGAAACCGTTGTGACCGAGTTCATCACTGAGAAAACACTTGTCACCTCAGCTCACTAGACAAGTAAGATCTCACAAGGATTTGCAAGGAATTAATTGAAAGATTTGCAATGAATTGGATGCAGGGAATGCAGAACAAATAGAAAAGAAAAGAAATCTAGATGAAGTTTTTTTGAAAGGGGAAACAAATATGCATGAGACAAATGCAAGAGCACAGAAAAGAACACAAGAAAACTTCATCTAGAGATGGTCGGCGACAAAGTCACCTATGTTAGAGTATATTGACTTAGGAGTCAAGTGAGATCACTTGATCATAGGTCATACTCATCGTTTAAGCTCAAAATGGGGTTACCATTTTTCATTTAAGCATCTTGATGTATTCACATCTTGTCGAGTTGCTTTGACTCATGACTTGGAGTAAAGCTTCTCTAAGATGGAATAACATACCTTGGGTGGTGGTGTTGATTGTGATCATGTAGTTGAACTTGTGTGGATTGCTCAAGGTTGATGTATCTCATCAAGAGTTGGGAGCACCACTTTGAATTTGACTTCATATTCCTACATGGGTTAGTTCTTGCAAGGAAGAGCACTTGTGTATCCAAAATGACAATCATAAAACTCAACATAGAATTTGTCAAAGGATATGTTTGAATGGTTTCGTGCTTCCTTGTCTTCAACCACCATGGTGTAGAGACTTGGTAATGTAGAGATTGCTCAAGATGTGACTGAGTTACAATCTAATGGAATTAAATTCATCCAAGTACCTACATGGGTTAGATAACATGCAAGGTGCAAATATATCCAAGACATAAGATTTTCATCATAAGAGAAATAGCAAGGATTAGACATAAGCTTATGTCTTGCATGTATCCAATGGAGTTCCTACTCCAAGTTTGAAGCATCAATGATGTTCAATTCACCTCTTAACCTGCAAAACACTCTCTCATCAAGTGGTTTAGTGAATATATCCGCTAATTGCTTTTTGGTAAGAACATGCTTAAGATTAATGTCATCCTTAGCAACATGATCTCGAATGAAATGATGATGAACTTCAATATGCTTAGTTCGAGAGTGTTGCGCGGGATTGTGAGCAATCTTAATAGCAGTTTCATTGTCACAAAGTAATGGAACATGTTCCACATATATCCCATAATCTTAAGAGTTTGGGTCATCCAAAGTAATTGAGCACAACATGAACCAGTGGCAATGTATTCCGCTTCGGCAGTGGACAAGGATACCGAGTTTTGTTTCTTGGAAGACCAAGACACAAGAGATCTACCAAGAAATTGACAAGTACCCGAAGTGGACTTTCTATCAACCTTGTTACCGGCATAGTCCGAGTCGGAGTAGCCAACAAGATCGAAAGAGGCCCTCTTAGGATACCAAATGCCAAAATTTGGTGTATGAATTAAGTATCTCACTATCCTTTTCACGGTCTTAAGATGACATTCTTTAGGAGCAGCTTGATATCGTGCACACATGCACACACTTAGCATGATATCGGGACATGAAGCACATAGATATAACAATGAACCAATCATAGAGCGATAAACCTTTTGATCGACCGGTTCACCGTCTTTTGTCAAATCAAGATGTCCACTAGTAGGCATGGGTGTAGTCATACCTTTGCATTCTTGCATATTGAACTTCTTGAATAAGTCCTTGGTGTACTTTGTTTGAGAGACAAAGGTACCTTCCTTAGTTTGCTTGATTTGCAAACCAAGAAAGAATTTGAGTTCACTCATCATAGACATCTCAAACTTCTCCGACATTAGCTTCCCAAACTTTTCACTAAAATGAGGGTTAGTAGAACCAAATATAATATCATCAACATAGATTTGACATACAAATAGTTCTCCTTTGACCCTTTTAGTAAAAAGAGCAGAATCATTTTTTCCAATTTCAAAGCCTTTTTCAATAAGGAACTTGGTCAAGCATTTATACCATGCTCTAGGAGCTTGTTTAAGACCATAAAGAACTTTGTGAAGTTTGTAAACATGATTAGGTTTCTTAGGATTAAAAAAGCCGGGAGGTTGTTTAACATAAACTTCCTCCTCTATTTCACCATTTAGAAAAGCACTTTTAATGTCAATTTGGTACAAGGTGATACCATGGTGATTAGCATAGGAAAGTAAGATGCGAATGGACTCAAGTCTAGCAATGGGAGCATAAGTCTCACCATAGTCCATACCTTCAACTTGTGTGTATCCTTGGGCGACGAGACGTGCTTTGTTGCGAACTACTTGTCCATGTTCATCTTGCTTGTTGCGAAACACCCATTTGGTACCGATGATGTTGTGGTTGTTGTCAGGCTTCTCAATCAATGTCCAAACTTGATTTCTCTCAAAGTTGTGTAGCTCTTCATGCATAGCGTTTATCCAATCCGGATCTTCCAATGCTTCTTCAACATTCATAGGTTCAATGCTAGAGATGAACGAATAGTGTTCCCAAAAGTTAGCTAACCGAGTTTTAGAGCGAGTGATTCTCCCGGTTTGGATATCATTGTAGATTTGCTCGACGGGATGGTCTTTAGCAATTCTTGCTCGAACTCGTGAAAGCTTTTGCTTGGATCTTGGTTGAACATCTTCTTCATCTTGTTCTTCTTCTTGGCCTTCTACATTGTTGACATTGTTGTTCTCTTGTCGTGGTGGAGAAGGAGGTTGTTGACGTTCGTCTTGGTGCTCTTCCTCGTTTTCTTCATCTTGGTGTGTCCCACTTGTGGATGCTTCCGTGTCAACTCTTGGTTCACCTTGTCGTGAGGTAGAAGCTTCCACTTGGATGAACGAGGTACTCTCCTTCACCTCCGTTGGACGAATCTTGCCAATAGACAAGTCTTGGATTGCTTCCAATGGGTCTTTGTCTCCTACATCAATTGGCAATTGCTCTACTTGCGAGCCGTTAGATTCATCAAACTTCACATCTACCGTTTCTTCAACCTTTCGGGTGAAATTGTTGTAGACATGGTATGTGTGAGAGTTTGAGCCATAACCGAGTAGGAAACCTTCATGAGACTTAGGAGCAAATTTAAAATGACGATGCTTATCAAGAATGTAGCACTTTGAGCCGAATACTCGAAAGTATCCAACTTGGGGTTTGTTACCGGTGAGAAGCTTGTATGTCGTCTTGCCGAGTAGCTTGTGAAGATACAGGCAATTTGTTGCATGACAAGCTGTCTCAACCACTTCCACCCAAAAGTGCTTTGGCGTCTTGTACTCATGAAGCATCGTTCTCGCCATTTCGATGAGCGTCCGGTTCTTCCTCTCAACAACTCCATTTTGTTGAGGTGCGTACGTAGCCGAGAACTCATGTGAAATCCCTTCTTCGTCAAGAAAGGTGTCCACATTTGCATTCTTGAACTCCGTTCCGTTGTCGCAGCGAACCTTCTTGATCTTCACTTCAAATTGATTTTGGGCCTTGCTAGCGAAGTTTTTGAAGATCTTTTGGACCTGCCATTTATCATCGAGAAAGAACACCCACGTAAATCTTGAAAAATCATCAACTATAAATAGACCAAAAGAATTTCCACCGAGACTTTTGTAGGCGTTGGGACCAAAGAGATCCATGTGAAGTAGCTCGAGTGGCCTCCTTGTGGTCATGATGTTCTTCACGGGATGCCGTCCTCCAACCTGTTTACCTGCTTGACAAGCGCTGCAAAGTCTATCCTTATCAAATAAGACATCGTTAACTCCAAGGATATGATTTCCTTTAATAAGCTTGTCAAGGTTTCGCTCCAATCGTCTATGCCATAACCAACCTTTAGAGGATTTAGCAATAAAGCAAGTTCTAGGTTGAGCCTTTTTAGTGAAATCAACAATGTATAGATCACCTCTACGTACACCGGTAAAGACCATTTTATGATTATCTCTACGAAACACTTGGCAATCTACTTCAGTAAATAGGACATTGAAACCGAAATCAGCAAGTCTAGATACTGAAAGTAAGTTATAGCCAAGAGATTCAACGAGCATGACATTTTGTATGGAGCTATCATGTGATATGGTCACCTTACCGAGGCCAACCACCTTACCCTTTGAATTGTCACCGAAAGTGATATACTTTCGAGGACCATCGTTTTCAGCAAGCTCACGAAACATGTCTTTATCTCCGGTCATGTGATCGATACATCCACTATCAAGAAACCATTCCTTTCCTCCTGCCATATATCCCCGAAGATTTGCCATAAGACCAAAGTGTCGCATTGCATCATCAAGATCAAAGTCACTATCATCATCCTGATCATAGTATCCATGTTCAACATCGTCATGTGGTGGATCAAATCCTAGAGAGGGTGATTCGTTAGAGTGAGTTTGACAATGATCTTTCTTATGAATTTTAATAGCTTAGGAAATAATATCACTAGTAATTCCTACATCTCCTTTGGCACGCATAAGGTTTGTAAGCTCAAATAGACAATCACCAAACATAGGATCACTGGAATTCATCTTACTCAAGGAAATAGACTTATGGAGAATTTCATCTAGATTTTTCAAGGAATAATTTGGAAAGCGTTCCTCAAGAAATTTCCATATAGTGTAGGCACACTTAAGAGTAGGCAAACATCCAATCAAGTTTCTAGGCAAGCCTCTAGTGATAAGTTCAACAGTTCTAAGATTGCGAATCATGTCAATTGACTCATCAAGAGTAGGATGCATAGGATCTACATGAGGTGCACATGGGCTAGCAATGTACTTGTTCAAATGATATTGACTGAAAATCACAAGCATCTCATTTTTCCACTCATGAAAGTACTCTCCATCAAGTATAGGCACTCTATGTCTAAGACTCCCAATAGTAGACTCATCCATCTTCCTCAATTGGTGTTTAAACCAAAGCAATGGAGACCAAATCTCTGATACCAATTGAAAGGATCGACAAGAGGTGTCTAGAGGGGGGGGGGTGATTAGACACTAAGTACCAAAAGTTGCAGTTTTTAACTTCTTCAAGTTTAAGTGGAGTTTAGGCACAAGTTTAACACTCACATGACATATCAAGCAAGTATGCAAAGAGTATATGAGCAGCAGAAAGTAAAGCATGCAACTTGCAAGAATGTAAAGGGAAGGGTTTGGAGGATTCAAACACAATTGGAGACACGGATGTTTTTGTCGTGGTTCTGATAGGTGGTGCTATCATACATCCACGTTGATGGAGACTTCACCCCACGAAGGGTAATGGTTGCGCGAGTCCACGGAGGGATCCACCCACAAAGGGTCCACAAAGAAGCAACCTTGTCTATCCCACCATGGTCATCGCCCACGAAGGACTTGCCTCACTAGCGGTAGATCTTCACGAAGTAGGCGATCTCCTTGCCCTTACAAACTCCTTGGTTCAACTCCAAAATCTTGTCGGAGGCTCCCAAGTGACACCTAGCCAATCTAGGAGACACCACTCTCCAAGAAGTAACAAATGGTGTGTTGATGATGAATTCCTTGCTCTTGTGCTTCAAATGATAGTCTCCCCAACACTCAACTCTCTCTCACAGGATTTGGATTTGGTGGAAAGAAGATTTGAGTGGAAAGCAACTTGGGGAAGTCTAGAGATCAAGATTCATATGGTAGGAATGGAATATCTTGGCCTCAACACATGAGTAGGTGGTTCTCTCTCAGAAAATGTATGCTGGAAGTGTAGGTTCGTTCTGATGGCTCTCTCCACGAATGAAGACTGGATGGAGGGGTATATATAGCCTCCACACAAAATCTAACCGTTACACACAACTTGCCAAACTCGGTGGGACTGAATTGGTAAACTCGGTCGGACCGATTCAGCAAATCTAGTGACCGTTAGGATTTTTGATGGGACCGACGTGCAACTCAGTAGGACCGATATGGTTAGGGTTAGGGCTTAACGTAATCTCGGTAAGACCAATTACACAAACTCGGCGGGACCGATTTTGGTAATAAGCTAACCAGAGAGTTGGTCAGGCAAACTCGGTTTGACCGATTACACAAACTCGGTAGGACCGATTTTGGTAATAAGTTAACCGGCGAGTTTGCATTGTAATCTCGATAGTACCGATTACTTAAACTCGGTGAGACCGATTTGGGTAATGGACATACATAGAGAGATTACAATCCCATCTCGGTGAGACCGAGATCCCTATCGGTGAGACCGATTTGCTTAGGGTTTGTGGCAGTGGCTAAGACATCTAAACTCGGTGGCGCCGGATAGAAAGAATCGGTGGGGCCGAATTAAACTTTTGGTTTAGGACATATGTGGATGTGAGAAAGTTGACGGCTTTGGAGCATATCACTAAGCACTTTGAGCAAGCAAGCCATTAAGCAACACCTCATCCCCTCTTGATAGTATTGGCTTTTCCTAGACTCAATGTGATCTTGGATCACTAAAATAGAAAATGTAGAGTCTTGAGCTTGGAGCTTTATCCAATCCTTTGTCCTTAGCATCTCTGTAGGACCTTGAGAAGAGGTGTCTAGAGGGGGGGTGATTAGACACTAAGTACCAAAGTTGCAGTTTTTAACTTCTTTAAGTTTAAGTGGAGTTTAGGCACAAGTTTAACATTCACAATACATAACAAGCAAGCATGCAAAGAGTATATGAGCAGCGGAAAGTTAAGCATGCAACTTGCAAGAATGTAAAGGGAAGGGATTTGGAGGATTCAAACGCAATTGGAGACACGGATCTTTTTGTCGGGGTTCCGATAGGTGGTGCTATCGTACATCCACGTTGATGGAGACTTCAACCCACGAAGGGTAACGGTTGCGCGAGTCCACGGAGGGCTCCAACCACGAAGGGTCCACGAAGAAGCAACCTTGTCTATCCCACCATGGCCGTCGCCCACGAAGGACTTGCCTCACTAGCGGTAGATCTTCACGAAGTAGGCGATCTCCTTGCCCTTACAAACTCCTTGGTTCAACTCCACAATCTTGTCGGAGGCTCCCAAGTGACACCTAGCCAATCTAGGAGACACCACTCTCCAAGAAGTAACAAATGGTGCGTTGATGATGAACTCCTTGCTCTTGTGCTTCAAATGATAGTCTCCCCAACACTCAACTCTCTCTCTTAGGATTTGGATCTGGTGGAAAGAAGATTTGAGTGGAAAGCAACTTGGGGAAGGCTAGAGATCAAGATTCATATGGTAGGAATGGAATATCTTGGCCTCAACACATGAGTAGGTAGTTCTCTCTCAGAAAATGTATGCTGGAAGTGTAGGTTCGTTCCGATGGCTCTCTCCACGAATGAAGAGGAGGTGGAGGGGTATATATAGCCTCCACACAAAATCTAACCGTCACACACAATTTACCAAACTCGGTGGGACTGAATTCCTTGGTCGGACCGATTTTATCAACAAACTCTCTCTCTCTTGGTCGGACTTAACCAGAGAGATTGCATTGTAATCTCGGTAGTACCGATTGCTCAAACTCGGTGAGACCGATTTTGGTAATGGACATACACAGAGAGATTACAATCCCATCTTGGTGAGACCGAGATCTCTATCGGTGAGACCGATTTGTCTAGGGTTTGTGGTAGTGGCTAAGACATCTGAACTCGGTGGCGCCGGATAGAAAGAATCGGTGGGGCCGAGTTTGACTTTAGGTTTAGGACATGTGTGGAAGTGGGAAAGTAGTTGAGGGTTTTGGAGCATATCACTAAGCACTGTGGAGCAAGAAACTCATTAAGCAACACCTCATCCCTTCTTGATAGTATTGGCTTTTCCTATAGACTCAATGTGATCTTGGATCACTAAAATATAAAATTAAGAGTCTTGAGCTTGAAGCTTGAGCCAATCCTTTGTCCTTAGCATCTTGAAGGAGTTCCCACATCCTGTTAGTCCATGCCACTCCATTGTTTAACTTATCTGAAACATACTAGATAAAAGTGTTAGTCCAACAAGAGATATGTTGACATTAATTACCAAAACCACCTAGGGAGCACTTGTGCTTTCAATCTCGAAGGGGTTCCACATCCTTTAGTCCATGCCACTCCATTGTTGAACTTGTCTGAAACATACTAGGTAAAAGTGGTATTTCAATAAGAGATATGTTGACATTAATTACCAAAATCACCCAGGGAGCACTTGTGCTTTCACTCACCCACCCACTTGATCCTCTCTTCGACTCTATCGATATCCGTGACCCCTCCCTCTCTTCTCGTGGATCGCTCGAACCTCTATATATGATATGGATAGGCCTCCATTTCACACACATTACATGCAAAATTTTGTTTCAGATGTCATTGACACATATTCCCACAAATACATTCACGAAATCACACCCCCCAAACAAAAAACACTCATGAACGCACACGCTATCTATCTAGGTTTGTATCTCTGTCACACACACCCACATAGGTGGGGGGCGTGCACAAAGAGAAGAGGTGCACGCACGATGCACGTACTCCCGTCTCTTTCCCAACCACACCCCCGTGGGTACATAGTGGAGCTCATTTCTGTACGAAAAGGCAACCCACGTGGTAATTTTACACGTGTACTGGTTGTCCACTGGATGGAGGATCATCTACCACGGGTGAACGAACAAATTGCGACTTGACGCGTTATGTTAAAAAAGAGGCAAACCATGTGGGGCCTTCCTTAGAGGCCAGGCTCTATACAGTGGAGTACTTTTGATGTGTCTAGTCAACTCGCAGAATGAGGAGAAGCTTGCTTAGTACGCCGTCTCCCCCGCCCACGGGCACGGTGGCTCGCAGGATGAGGTGAAGCTTGCTTACTAGTACGCCTTACGCCCGCTCCCTCGCCCACGCACGCGCTGGCTCGTAGAACAAGGAGAAAATTTTACTACTCCCTCCGTTTACTCCTTGTCCCTACCTTGGTTAGAGAGACTATCATATTGTTTGGAATATATGTCCTTTAGTAGATTTCAATATGAACTACTAGTACATACTACAAACATTGATGTATATAGACGTATTTGAGAGTCTAGATTCGCTCATTTTGCTCCGTATGTAGTCCATATTGAAACGGACATAATAGTACGCACTCTCCCTCACCCCTCGACCCTCGCCCACGTGGTGGACGTGCAGCAATTCATTCGTTCTCATATAGCCAGAACGATATATACTGCAGTACCATTATTGCTCGACTTCCCAAAGAGGCGAAGAGCTAATCGCAAGGTTAATATTTTGGAGATGCCAAGCGCAAGGTTTCTTGGAGAACGAGTAGTAGGTGCCCTGTCATTTATAAATAAAGTTTTTTTTCTTTAGTGGCACGTACGCAATATAAATAGGTTCATATGGAGAGAAAAGGAAACCGCTCCACTATATACATAGGCAGGACGATCCTACACGGTTGCTTGCTGGGGTTGCTCTCTTCACACTCTCTCGCACAAAACGACTATGGCCACATGTCTAACATCCCGGTGGATCACGTCCGCTGGGGGAAGGGGTGGATGCTTAGTGTAGAGGTGGCCGCCGTCGCCGATGGCGAAAACCCACTGTTGGCACGTCCCGATCAGGGGTCCCTGCCGTTCTCTCTCACAAAGCCGGTGAGGTTGCCTTCGTCCCTTGCTCACTGCCGCGACGTGGACAGTTGCCGCCTCCCGCCGCCCTCCTCTAGGTTGAGCTACGTCCCGACATCCCTCAGGTACAACTCCCTTTACAGCCGGCCTGCACCACTGCTCCATCTGCCCACATCACTTCATGTGGATATTTCTCTACTTCTTTGCCCCGCACATACCTCTACTGGCTTCTACGTACTGTATTTGTGATGAGTTTATGTCTCATCAACTAGTCCCAATAATCCTATTCTAATCACGCTTCTTCAATTTCTTTGCCATAGGGATGCTCATCTCGATTTTGGTGAAACTGCACAAAATGATCCGATGGTCAAAGGGTTGCAAACTTCATTTCTCCGGAAGCTCCAACATTGCCAACAAATTAAAGCCTGGTTAGGGTTTACGGTTCAAGGGCTAGGGTCTGCATGGATCGTTTTTTCTTTAGCTGTCTCTTTTCCAAAATAAGTGTCAACTTTAGTAGTAGTACAACTTTGTACTACAGTTTGCATAAAGTTGAGACACCTATTTTGGAACGGAGGGAGTACATATTAGCTATGATCTGTCAATCATTGAGATGCAATAGCATGCATCTTAGTCTCCTTTGTATTTGATGAAATGTTGCAATGGGCAACCTTGGACGCAAGATACATGAAACAGAAGCTGGAAGCTTCATAGCATTGTACAAATTTATCTCGCTGATAAATTACAGTACGTACTATACTAGTACTATGTAAAGAGTTAGGTGTCACACGGTGTCCAGAAAATATGGTGATAGTGTAAGGTGGGCCATGTAATCACTGAGCCTGCGTGTTTTCACTGCTCTCGCACTCCTCCACTGTAAGAATGGAGAAAATTGTAATCTAGTAGTACCTCCTTGCACCGAAAGCGTGGGACATCCAACAGTCCTACCACCTTAGTAATAATGACTAATGAGTCATCAAATCACATAGACCCAGCAGTAAGTTGGACGGACGAAGCAACCATCACTCTTGAATCCGCTTTTCCCTTCAACATAGGCGCCAGTGAGAGGTCGCGTCCGCTCTGCCCGGGCATGAATGCGGCACCGATTCTTTGGATCGGCGCTGACCGTTTCGGGCGGGAAGCGCGTGCGGGCGATGGAGGGGCTTTGGGTGGGCCAGGCTGGTCAGGAGCGGGCGTGGCAGCTGTCCGTCTGTACCGCCCGGACGCCCGGAAACGAGAGGATGCACCGACTCTCACGGCTAAATAGTACACTACACACCATCTCTCTATAGGAGTAGGTCGATGTGTCGCTCTCTCTAACACACACATGCTGTTAAACACACACACACACACACACATGCACACGCACACACATGTTTATAGAATAGAAATATCGTGCGAGTGCGAAGCCTCAGGAAGTGAGATACAAATGGAGTACGCACAAGAAGAGAAGAGGTGACGAATATTCCATCAAACCTGGACTGAGGAGTAGTACTCCCTCCGTCTAGGTGTTAAGTCATCTTACGGAAATCAGATATTCCCAAAATGTTTAGCCGTCGACCATTAACTGCGCATCTCAATCCCCTCCTGGCCTTGTTGCTAGGGAGCATTGTTACTTAGGGAGCGTTTGGATCCTTAGCAAGAACAACTTATAGCCTAGCCAGGCATGGTTAGGCATTTGGAACTGTTAAAATATGTTAGCTTTTGTGGGCTAGCTAGCTTGGGTGGGCTAGAAAAACCTTGCTAGCTCAGGAGAGCCAGATTGGCTCACTTCCGACGGCAAACTTCACGTAGTAGTAACATAGACTAGTAACATATGCATGTTACTAGTCCAAATTACTCACCATACCAGCCTAAGCAATGTAACCAAACGCTGCTTACTCTGCCTTGTTATCTCCCCCGGAAACCCAATGCATGGAGCGCAACTACGCGTTGATTACTCAAGAAATCAATGTCAGCTTGCATGCGAGTTAATACGTGGCCTTGCATGGTAGCTAAAACAACATCTCTTAGTTGTTGGTATTAATTGTTGCGTTCAGAGACAGAAATCAAGGCTTTGATTGGAGGAAGGACCGGTCAAGTTTCTCCTTCTCCTCCAATCTGCTTGCACCTTGGTCCCGCTGCACCTTCTAACGTGACTTATTACACCTAGATGGAGGGAGTAGTACGAGATACGGTGGCACACTAACTTAGGTCGAATACAAGTGCCCAAAATTGTGTGCATGTTATAGTAAGGATTCACTTAAAATAGTACGTGAGCGAATAGAGGGATCAATTGGACAGTGTTCATGAGAAGTAGCGAGATGTGTAAGGTAAGACACACCGCTAGCGCTCTTAGTTTTTCTTATTAATTTTTTTGTTTCACCCTCTGACTGGTGGGACCCAACGTACTACATGGAGAGAGGTAAGGTAACTAAGGTTGCATTATTTCTGTACTACTAACACTGCTTTAAATCCCAAAAGACCTTAGACTAGTCACAATGGATAGTAACTTAGACTAGTAACATGCATATGTTACTAGTCTATGTTACTACCTCTATAGTGGGGAGTAACATTGTGTGGTATCATGCAACACTTCATTTATTAGATTGTAGACTCATTTTGTCTTGGTATGTGTGATGTTACAGTAACTAAATATGTTACCACATGCCTCCCTTTCCTCATTAATTACTCGCCACATCATATAGTTTGCCTAAAGATGTGTGATGTTACCACCTATGTTACTCCCACTATGGATAGTCTTACCACCAAAGCCACATGACACGATTATGATTTAAATCCCAATGACTCCCACGCAAAAAAACATGCTTGTCACATGAATGCAGGAATGTATAAAAGGTTATTTTCCTCTCGTTGAACATAACGGGAAGGTGGTGTAGCTGGTTAGCCTGTTCGCTCATCAAACTTGAGGTCTCGGGTTCGGTAACTGCACTTGAGCATATTTTTGTTTTTGTTCGACTTCTTTCTTCCACCCAATGACAGGTTGGCCCTGCATGACAGAGAGAGAAAGTGATCTGGGGCGGTGCTAGGAGGATTCTTTGACTGGTCAAAATGGATGGATACGGAGCTATACGATCTCGTAGTGACCTTATAATCACCTCATCATGTATATGCTGCAGCCTCGGCGCTTGTTTTCTAGGGTTTGCACTCTTCACACTCTCTCTCCAGTATATACAAGTTGGAGCCTCAACGCTTGTAGTTGCTCTCTTCACACTCGCTCATCCTCTCCAGATATAAACAAGACTTCATTGGCCTCTCTCTCTCTCTCCCCTCACTGCTGATCAAAGAGCCGGCAGGATCCGTCCACCGGGAAGGGAAGGAGGCTTAACGCTGTCGCCGTCAGCGAGGGAGGGAATCCACTACGGGTGCAGCTGTTCTCTTTCACCTAGCGGTGGCGCGGGAGGGCCTTCGACCCCTTCTTCTTTTCCGCCGTACATAGTGTGGGCCGAACGGCCTCCGGTCGCCCACTGAACCACACCCCAAGAACCTTAAGGTATAATTTACTTATTCCACATGCATTGCTCTAGCTGCATGTGGGCTTTTTCCGCCTCTGCACTCGAATCTAGGTGTTGGATCAAACAGGAAAGTAGTGGGGAAAGTTGTATAGCATGAACCTAGGACGTGGTTCAAAGAGGAAAGGAATGGGGGAAAGTAGTGGGGAAAGTTGTATAGCATGAATCTAGGACGTGGTTCAAAAAGTAAATGAAGGGGGAAAGTAGTGGGGAAAGTTGTATAGCATGAATCTAAGACGTGGTTCAAAGAGGAAAGGAATGGGGGAAAGTTGTGGGGAAAGTTGTATAGCATGAATCTAGGACGTGGTTCAAAGAGGAAAGGAAGGGGGAGTACTAGTACAGACAGGCTATCCAGCACCTACGTTGGTCGAAAAGGGAAAACAATGACAAACGCAGTATGCACATCTGTAACGAACTGATCTTTTGTTTCGGGGGACAAGGTTGTGAGTTTGAGCAGGACTAGATTTGCTGCGCTCACATAGGGAAAGGTGAAGATAACAAAACTGGGACCAACACAAATATGCTCCTTGGTTGTTTGTTCTTTGTTGCAACAAACTGTGCACCACCCCTTCATACATCGGTAGATGCACATGGTGCTAGTGCATCCACTGTCCCGTGCAACTCTTTAGCTGTTGTTAATCTAAGGCCCTGTTTGGTTAAAAACTCCCTAGTCCCTACCTGCTTGGTTCCAGGGACTAAAAATGGACTAGAGGTTATTAAATGACATGCTAAAAGACCATGTTACCCCTAGTAATGAACTAATAGAGACAAGGTGTGATGCGGGGTAGGGGCAACTGTTGGAAAAAGTCCCAAAAAGACTCTCCCTCGGGGTCTTCTTTCTTTAGTCCCAAATGCCCACTTCTAGTCCCTAAAAGTCCCTCCTATTTGGTTTAGATGGGACTGACACGGAGTTTTTTTAGCCCCTACACCAAAATGTCCCTGTAAACAAACACCCTCTAATAATGCCTCTGGAAAATTGATGCAATGCCACAGTTAAAAGCAAATTACATGTTTAACGAATTTTATTGTTAATATAATCTCTCTCTTAATATTAATCAATGCCACCGTTTGAGAAATGCTACTGTCTTGATTTCTTTCCCATTAGATAAGTTAGATGCTTCTTTTTGTTGGCTTCTGTGTCATCCACCGTTATTGACCACTAGTTGTTTCCTTTGCACCTCCGTGTAAACAGGGTTATCTACTTCACCTTGTTGCTATTGTGACCTTTTGTTGCACTGCACAAAACACTTTTGCTTTAAGAGTGTTTTGTGCAGTTCAACCAAAATGTCACACCGACAATGTTGCTTGATTGCTTGATCTTAGTGGAACTGCACAAGAGGAGATCTTACTCCCTATCCGTGTTGGCAAATTTGGTTCAGATCTTCTTATTGTGAGTTGTTTGAATTCCGCCTCATGAGAGGTCAATACTAACCTTCTTTCACTTGATTGTGCAGTGTGCTTTCATATGTTGTGCTACTTGTACGGTAATGTTGCTTGATTTTAGTGAACTGCACAAATGGAGATAAGACTTCCAATCTGTATGTGCACCGTAATATCCCATTGAGGTAAGATGAGGATATTTCACAACTGTTGGCCTGTATTTTGCCATTTTCATCAGAAAATTAATGTCGTTGTTTAGTGCTATACCTGTGCTCCCTAAATGACATGCCAAATCTTACATTGAAGGCGAAGCTTGTCTGTTATTGAACCAAGTGATTAAGGGGAAGAACAAGCGGAAGAAAAACAAAAATCAACTCCCGGTGCTGTAATGAAGCACTGGAACTGTGATGACACAAGTAATG
The DNA here is from genome assembly GCA_963921465.1 of Triticum timopheevii. Lineage (NCBI taxonomy): Eukaryota > Viridiplantae > Streptophyta > Magnoliopsida > Poales > Poaceae > Triticum > Triticum timopheevii. The sequence goes on along the minus strand of OY997266.1, from coordinate 334,478,268 downwards.
ATATAGTTTTGCATCTTAATTTATTGCTATGGCTGGAATGAGCAATTGTTTTGCCACTAATTGATGCCACTCTTAATGTAATATGTAATTATCTCTACTTGTGCAAACAGGGATCTTCTTTGAAGATACCATATATTTTAGTGGAACTACACAAGAAGATGTTGGAAACATTAAACTAATCGAGGAGTATATAGTAAGCATGGCATCCATAGTAGATAGCAACAGATGGTTCAGGAGAAGTGCTTGATCTGTATGCTCTACACAATAAGCCTCCTGACAAAGGTTGGTACTCGCCCACGGATTTCATCCATATGATTGAGCTTTGTCATCTCTATTGGTGTTGTGCTACTGTTTAGATACTGTCATGAGAAAGTGGTATTGTCCTTGAGAAGTGCTTCATCTGTGATGTTTTAAATATTTCCTTTACTTTTTTTCAAACAAATAGGGATGCTAGCATTTAGTTGTCCTCTTGTCTTTGCACAACAGGATCCTCCTCCTCTGAAGAAGAATATGGAGTACGTGAAGTGACTAGTTTCGATTTTGCCAGGATGAAGAAGCCATGTCTATCTTCTCATCAGAAGGAGCAGTTGAAGGATGGTTACATTACTCCCCACAAGACCAAACTAACTTCAGCTCAGAAGGACTGATAGATCTCCGTTTTGTTGCTGTGATGTGCAAGTACAATGTTGTTCTAGGATTATTTTTGGTGAGTTCCATTTTTTTCAAAGTGTGCTCTACATGGACCATGTAGGTGCCTATTTAAACTGTCAATTCATAGTACAATTTGCTTTATACTAATCACTTCTTTTGTATTTGTGCAAACATGGGTGCTCAGCTTGATTTCAATGGGAACTGCACAAAATGTTCATGAATACATCAAATCATTCATTTACACCAAAAGAAACAAGGTGCTGATAAGTTCAAGGCGTTGCAACATATAAGGGCGAAATCATACAAGCTACGCATGAATTTGGTTGATTTTGGTGGAACTGCACAAAAAGAATAGCTAGTTTATTTAGCAAGAGGTGCCATGTTAATGTCCAAACTGATGGCAAACCCTACCCATTCCACAATCGTAGGCATTTGATATTTTGGAATGGGAAAACCTTGTCAAATTTTGCTCATTGATGTACACAAAACAACAAGCATTTGCCATTTTGGAATGGGACAACCTTGTCAAATTTTTCTGATTGATGTTAGCAAGAAGACATGCGTTTGATATTTTCAAATGGGACACCCTTTGCTGTTAGCAGTGTCGATTGATTTTTGTTTATTCTTTAGTTGTGAAGTAAATATTGGCTCTGACATGTGAATCACTAAGATGCATAATCATTGATTGTTTTGAATGTTCTCTATGAATTTCTAGGCCTGTGTGTTTGATTGCAATGTACATGAACGCTAAAAAGCTGCTCAAACTCTTTGTACTCCCTCTGTTCCTTTTCGCTTTGCACATTGTGAAAGTTCATACTTTCTTCTATAAGATTGGTCAAAGTAGAGATACTTTAACTGCAGATAAACCTTGTATGCAGACTAAAAAGGACCGGAGGGAGTACATGTGAAACTGCTGCAAACGAGGTGATCACCTTGGGAATAATGCTAGTACGTATTGTTTTTCAAGTTCATGCAATGCCAGTGATACAAGAATTCGAACTAAATTCACTCATACACTGTCGGCTTTCATATAAACATGCCGGATTTCATTACATTTCATACATTCTTCAACTAAAAAGGGGTGCACTAGAGGTATAATTAATTAACCGAAGCTACCCACCTATGTCCGGCTGAGCCGAACAGAAGCTTCTTCTCCAGCAGACTGAGATTTAGTGACTTAACTGCAGGTGCAGTTGCGTAACTGACATGTAGCCCAGATGCCTGTTGGGCCCACGTGTCAGTCAGCCAACTGCACCAGCAGTTAAGTAGAAGCAGTGTCCTTCTCCAACATAGCTCCCCGACTCCATGTCGCCGCCAAGAAGCTAATCGACCGTCAATGGTCAATCCGCCTAGCTTGGCTTCAACCGGATGGTAGTAGCGGTGGCCTTACTTGGACCCGAGCGGCGGCGACCTACCGTGTTCTACTCTTCCTCATTTTCTGTGGGGTGTGGCCTCGTTGGCAGTGGGGCAGGGCCTCGACGGAGCCGGCGATGTCCTTTGTCTCGTTGCCGGTGGGGCGGCGCCTCGGCGGAGCGGGGGAAATCCTCCCACTCGTTGCCGGCAGGGTGGTGCCTCGGCTGAGCCAGCGATGTCCTCTGCCTCATTGTTTGCAGGGCAGGGCCTCGGCGGAGTAGGGCCTCCGCCTCGGTGTCGGCGGGGCGGCGCCTTGTTAAAGCGGGGGAAATCCTCCCCCTCGTTGCCGGCAGGGTGGGGCCTCGGCTGAGCTGGCGATGCCCTTTGCCTTGTTGTTGGCAGGGCGGGGCCTCGGCGGAGTAGGGCCTCCGCCTCGGTGCCGCTGGGGCGGGGTGTCGGTGGAGCCGGCGGTGTCCTCTGCCTCATTGTTGGCGCCGCGGGGCCTCGATGGAGGAGTGCCTCACCGATGCCAGCGCAGCGGGGACTCGTCAGGCTGGCATTGTCCTTTGCCTCGTCCTCAGTCTCGCGAAACAGCGCCTCATCCGCTTCATCGCCCTCTTTGTAGGCAGCCGCATCCTCCGCCACCCGCATGCGGTACCGCCGGTGCTCGAGGCGGCCCTCGTGGGCGGAGCGGTACGAGTCGAGCAGCGCCTCCTGCTCCGCCCGCTCCGCGGTGATCTGCTCCTTCGCCTGCAGGTGCTCCTAGAGGAGATGGTGGTTGTAGGCGGCGTTAGCCTGTGCCTCCTGGAACTGCTCCTGACGCTTCTGCCTCACCGTGTCCATGTATTGGGCACGAGCCTCGCCGATGGTCATGGTGCAATGCACTGGCGAGGATGGCGCGGAGGAGGGGGTTGGCGCCGGATCATCGACTACCATGTTCTCCTTTGGGACATCGTCGTCCTCCGGCTGCTTGCTGGCCAGCCAGTCGGCAGCAATGGCTGCCATCTCCTTGTGGTCCATTGTCTGCCCGTCCCGAAGAGCACTGCAGCACGAGGAAGCCATGGTGGGAAGTAGTGGTGTGGACAGGAAAAAGGGAATGGAGGCGAATGACTGCGGCTATGGCCGGCACAACAATTTATATAGCAATGGTGGGCGGCGGAGGGACGGAAGTGTGGTGTCGGAGTAGCCGCCTCAGCAACCACGTATCATTAATGTGGGGCGGCAGACGGATGATACGTCTCCAACGTATCTATAATTTATGAAGTATTCATGCTATTATACGATCCATCTATGATGTTTTATAAGCATTTATATGTCATTTTATATGATTTTTGGGACTAACCTATTAACCTAGAGCCCAGTGCTAGTTTCTGTTTTCTCCTTGTTTTTGTATTTTACAGAAAAGGGATACCAAACGGAGTCCAATTGACGTGCCAATTTTTGAGGATTTTTTTTGGACCAAAAGAAGACCACGGAGCATCGGAGTTGGGCCAAGGGAGTCCCAGGCTGCCCACGAGAGTGGGGGGCGCCCCGCCCCCCCAGGGCGCGGCCCCCTATCTCGTGGACAACCCGGAGGCCCCCTTGACGTGAAACCAATGCCAAAAATTGCTATGAATACTGAAACTTTCGGGAATTAACCTAGATCGGAAGTTCCGCCGCCGCAAGCCTGTGTTGTCAATCCCTTCACGGTCACTTGCAAAAGTGAGATCTGGTAGAGATAGATAAATGGTAAAGTAAACATTGTTGGTATTTTTGGTTTATACACCGGAAAGTAAAGATTGCAAAATAGTAGATCGGAAACTAGCAAGATGTAAACAAGATTCAATAATATGGAAAAGAGACCCGGGGGCCATAGGTTTCACTAGTGGCTTCTCTCAAGATAGCAAATAATACTATGGGTGAACAAATTACTACCGAGCAATTGATAGAAAAGCGCATAGTTATAACGATATCTAAGGCAATGATCATGAACATAGGCATCACGTCCGTGTCAAGTAGACCGACTCTTGCCTACATCTACTACTATTACTCCACACATCGACCGCTATCCAGCATGAATCTAGAGTATTAAGTTCATAAAGAACAGAGTAACGGATTAAGTAAGATGACATGATGTAGAGGAATAACCTCAAGCAATATGATGAAAACCCCATCTTGTTATCCTCGATGGCAACAATACAATACGTGCCTTGCTGCCCCTACTATCACTGGGAAAGGAAACCGCAAGATTGGACCCAAAGCTAAGTACTTATCCCATTGCAAGAAAGATCAATCTAGTAGGCCAAACTAAACCGATAATTCGAAGAGAGTTGCAAAGATATCAAATCATGTATATAAGAATTCAGAGAAGAACCAAATAATATTCATAGATAATCTTGATCATAAATCCACAATTCATCGGATCTCGACAAACACACCGCAAAAGAGTATTACATCAAATAGATCTCCAAGAACATCGAGGAGAATATGGTAGTGAGAATCAAAGAGAGAGGAGAAGCCATCTAGCTAATAACTATGGACCCGAAGGTCTGTGGTAAACTACTCACGCTTCATCAGAGAGGTAATGGTGTTGATGTAGAAGCCCTGCGTGATCAAATCCCCCTCCGGCAAGATGCCAGAAAAGGCCCCTAGATAGGATCTCATGGGTACAGAAGGTTGCGGCGGTGGAAAAGTGATTTTGTGGCTCTCTTGGATGTTTTCAGGGTATAAGAGTATATATAGGCGAAGGAACTAGGACAGGGGAGCCACAAGGGGCCCACGAGGGTGGGGGCGCGCCCTACCCCCCTGGGCGCGCCCTCCTGCCTCGTTGTGTCTCCGACTTCATCTCCAAGTCTTCTGGTTTGATTTCGGTCCAAGAAATATCATTGTGAAGGTTTCATTCCGTTTGGTATTCCTTTTCTGCAAAACTCTAAAATAGGCAAAAAAAACAAAAACTGGCACCAGGCCCTCGGTTAATAGGTTAGTCCCATAAATAATATAAAATAGTATATAAATGCCTATTAAACATCCAAAACAGATAATATAATAGCATGGAACAATCAAAAATTATAGATACGTTAGAGACGTATCAAGCATCCCCAAGCTTAATTCCTGCTCGTCCTCGAGTAGGTAAATGATAAAAACAAAACTTTTGATGTGGAATGCTACCTAACATAATTATCCATGTAATTTTGTTTATTGTGGCATGAATGTTCAGATCCGAAAGATTCAAAACAAAAGTTTAATATTGACATAAAAACAATAATACTTCAAGCATACTAACAAAGCAATCATGTCTTCTCAAAATAACATGGCCAAAGAAAGTTATCCCTACAAAATTATATAGTCTGGCTATGCTCTATCTTCATCACAGAAAATATTTAAATCATGCACAACCCCGGTTTCAGCCAAGCAATTGTTTCATACTTTAGTATTTTCAAACTGTTTCAATCTTCATGCAATACATGAGCGTGAGCCATGGACATAGCACTGTAGGTGGAATAGAATGGTGGTTGTGGAGAAGATAAAAAGGGAGAAGATAGTCTCACATAAACTAGGCGTATTAACGTACTATGGAGATGCCCATCAATAGATATCAATGTGAGTGAGTAGGGATTGCCATGCAACGGATGCACTAGAGCTATAAGTGTATGAAAGCTCAAAAAAGAAACTAAGTGGGTGTGCATCCAACTCGCTTGCTCACAACGACCTAGGGCACTTTGAGGAAGCCCATCATTGGAATATACAAGCCAAGTTCTATAGTGAAAATTCCCACTAGTATATGAAAGTGACAACATAGGAGACTCTCTATCATGAAGATCATGGTGCTACTTTGAAGCACAAGTGTGGAAAAACGATAGTAACATTGCCCCTTCTCTCTTTTTCTCTTTTTTTTATTTGGGCCTTCTCTCCTTTTTTTTAATGGCCTCTTTTTTTCGTTCGGAGTCTCATCCCGACTTGTGGGGGAATCATAGTCTCCATCATCCTTTCCTCACATGGGACAATGCTCTAATAATGAAGATCATCACATTTTTATTTACTTGCAACTAAAGAACCTCCAGTGGTGTACCGGGATGTGCAATGATTCAAGAGTGACATGTATGAAAAAATTCTGAACGGTGGTTTTGCCACAAATACAATGTCAACTACATGATCATGCAAAGCAATATGACAATGATGAAGCATGGCATAATAAACGGAATGGTGGAAAGTTGCATGGCAATATATCTCAGAATGGCTATGGAAATGCCATAATAGGTAGGTATGGTGGCTGTTTTGAGGAAGGTTATGGTGGGTGTTATGGTACCGGCGAAAGTTGCGTGGCAAAAGAGAGGCTAGCAATGGTGGAAGGGTAAGAGTGCGTATAATCCATGGACTCAACATTAGTCATAAAGAACTCACATACTTATTGCAAAAATCTATAAGTCATCAAAACAAAGTACTACACGCATGCTCCTAGGGGAAGGGTTGGTAGGAGTTAACCATCGCGCGATCCCGACCTCCACTCATAAGGAAGACAATCAATAAATAAAGCATGCATCAACTTCATCACATAACGGTTCACCATACGTGCATGCTACGGGAATCACAAACTTTAATGCAAGTATCTCTCAAATTCACAATTACTCCAGTAGCATGACTCTAATATCACCATCTTCAAATCTCAAAACAATCATAAGGAATCAAACTTCTCATAGTATTCAATGCACTTTATATGAAAGTTTTTATTATATCCATCTTGGATGCCCATCATATTAGGACTAATTTTATAACCAAAGCAAATTACCATGTTGTTCTAAAAGACTCTCAAAATAATATAAGTTAAGAATGAGAGTTCAATAATTTCTATAAAATAAAATCACCGCCGTGCTCTAAAAAGATATAAGTGAAGCACTAGAACAATATTGTCTAGCTCAAAAGATATAAGTGAAGCACATAGAGTATTCTAATAAATCACGATTCATGCATGTCTCTACCAAAAGGTGTGTATAGCAAGGATGATTGTGGTAAACTAAAAAGCAAAGACTCAAATCATACAAGACGCTCCAAGCAAAACACATATCATGTGGTGAATAAAAATATAGCCTCAAGTAAAGTTACCGATAGACGAAGACGAAAGAGGGGATGCCTTCCGGGGCATCCCCATGCTTAGGATTTTGGTTGTACTTGAATTTTAACTTGGGGTGCCTTGGGCATCCCCAAGCTAAGGCTATTTCTACTCCTTATTCCATAGTCCATCAAATCCTTACCCAAAACTTGAAAACTTCACAAACAAAACTCAACAGAAAATCTCATGAGCTCCGTTAGTATAAGAAAATAAATCACCACTTTAAGGTACTTTTGCAAATTCATTATTTATTTATATTGGTGTAATATCTACTGTATTCCAACTTCTCCATGGTTCATACCCCCCGATAGTACTCATAGATTCATCAAAATAAGCAAACAACACGCGAAAAACAGAATCTGTCAAAAACAGAACAGTCTGTAGTAATCTGTAACTCTCGAATACTTATGTAACTCCAACAATTCTGAAATAAATTGGTGGACGTGAGGAATTTTTATATTAATCTTCTTAAAAAAGAATCAACTTAAAATCACTCTTCTGTTAAAAATGAAAAATAATCTCATGAGCACTGAAGTTTCTGTTTTTCAGCAAGATCAAATCAACTTTCACCCAAGTCTTCCCAAAGGTTCTACTTGGCACAAACACTAATTAAAACTTAAAACCACATCTAACCAGAGGCTAGATGAATTATTTATTACTAAACAGTAGCAAAAATAAAATTGGGTTGCCTCCCAACAAGCGCTATCGTTTAACGCCCCTAGCTAGGCATTGATAATTCGATGATGCTCACACGAAAGACAAGAATTGAAGCGCAAAGAGAGCATCATGAAACACGTGACAAACACATCTAAGTCTAACATACTTCCTATGCATCTGCATCTTATAGGAAAACAAATTATCATAGCAACCAAAAACTAGCATATGCAAGGAAGCGGAAAGAAACCATAGCAATCTCAACATAACGAGAGGTAATTTAGTAACATGAAAATTTCTACGACCATATTTTCCTCTCTCATAATAATTACACGTAAGATCATAAGAAAATTCAACAAAATAGCTATCACATAACAAATTCTCAACACGATCCACATGCATGCGAAGTTGACACTCTTCCAAAATAGTGGGATTAACACTAACTAAAGGCATGACCTCTCCAAACCCACCTTTATCAAAAATTTCATAACATCGAACAATCTCCAAATATGTGGGATCTAAAGTTGACACTCTTCCAAACCCACTTTCAATAATATTGCAAACATTATTATCAATCTCATATTCATCATGGGGCTTAAATAAATTTTCAAGATCATAAGAAAAATCACCCCAATCATGATCATTGCAACAAGTAGTGGACCTAGCAAAACTAGCATCCCCAAGCTTAGGGTTTTGCATATTATTAGCACAATTGACATGCATAGAATTTATAGTAAAATCATTGCAATCATGCTTTTTATTCAAGGAGCTATCGTAAATCTCTTCATAAATTTCTTCATCACAATTTCCAGATTCACGAGTTTCAAGCAAAACTTCATAAAGATAATTTAGTGCACAAAACTAACTAGCAATTGGTTCATCATAATTGGATCTATTAAAAAGATTATCAAGTGGATGAGGATCCATAAAATTTTAGCAAGCATAGATGCAAGCAAAAAGAAGGCACATGGTAACACAAGAAAACAAAAGATCGAACGAAAGACGGGCGAAGAAAAGGAAAAGGTTTTCGAAAATCATTTTAGAAGTGGGGGAGAGGAAAACGATAGGAGAATGGCGAATAATGTAATGCAAGGGAGAAGAGTTTATGATGGGTACTTGGTATGGCTTGACTTGATGTAGATCTCCTCGGCAACAGCGCCAGAAATCCTTCTTGCTACCTCTTGAGCTTGCGTTGGTTTTCCCTTGAAGAGGAAAGGGTGATGCAGCAAAGTAGCATAAGTATTTCCCTCAGTTTTCAGAACCAAGGTATCAATCCAGTAGGAGACAACGCACAAGTCACCGAATACCTGCACAAACAATCAACAACTTGCACCCAACGCAATAAAGGGGTTGTCAATCCCTTCACGATCACTTGCAAAAGTGATATCTAATAGAGATAGATAAATGGTAAAGTAAATATTGTTGGTATTTTTCGTTTATAGATCGGGAAGTAAAGATTGTAAAATAGTAGATCGGAAACTAGCAAGATGTAAATGAGATTCAATAATATGGAAAAGAGACCCGGGGGCCATAGGTTTCACTAGTGGCTTCTCTCAAGATAGCAAATAATACGGTGGGTGAACAAATTACCGCAAAGCAATTGATAGAAAAGCGCATAGTTATAACGATATCTAAGGCAATGATCATGAACATAGGCATCACGTCCCTGTCAAGTAGACCGACTCCTGCCTGCATCTACTACTATTACTCCACACATCTACCTCTATCCATCATGCATCTAGAGTATTAAGTTCATAAAGAACAGAGTAACACATTAAGTAAGATGACATGATGTAGAGGAATCAACTCAAGCAATATGATGAAAACCCCATCTTGTTATCCTCGATGGAAACAATGCAATATGTGCCTTGCTTCCCCTACTGCCACTGGGAAAGGACACCGCGAGATTGAACCCAAAGGTAAGCACTTCTCCCATTGCAAGAAAGATCAATCTAGTAGGACAAACTAAACCGATAATTCGAAGAGACTTGCAGAGATATTAAATCATGCATATAAGAATTGAGAGAAGAACCAAATAATATTCATAGATAATGTTGATCATAAATCCACAATTCATCAGATCTTGGCAAACACACCGCAAAAGAGTATTACATCGAATAGATCTCCAAGAACATCAAGGAGAACATGGTAGTGAGAATCAAAGAGAGAGAAGAAGCCATCTAGCTAATAACTATGGACCCGAAGGTCTGTGGTAAACTACTCACGCTTCATCGGAGAGGTAATGGTGTTGGTGTAGAAGCCCTCCATGATCGAATCCCCCCTCCGCCAGGATGCCAGAAAAGGCCACTAGATGGGATCTCATGGGTACAGAAGGTTGCATCGGTGGAAAATTGGTTTCGTGGCTCTCTTGGATCTTTTTAGGGTATAAGAGTATATATAGGCGAAGGAACTAGGTCAGGGGAGCCACGAGGGACCCACGAGGGTGGGGGCGTGCCCTTCCCCCTGGGCGCGCCCTCCTGCCTCGTGGCTGCCTCGTTGCGTTTCCGACTTCATCTCCAAGTCTTCTAGTTTGCTTTTGGTCCAAGAAAGATCATCACGAACGTTTCATTCCGTTTGGACTCCGTTTGGTATTCCTTTTCTGCAAAATTGTAAAATAGGCAAAAAATAGCAGAAACTATCACTAGGCCCTTGTTTAATAGGTTAGTCCCAAAAATAATATAAAATAGGATATAAATGCCTATTAAACACCCTAAACAGATATATAATAGCATGGAAACAATTAAAAATTATAGATACGGTGGAGACGTATCGTGGAGTCCCTGTGCGGCCGTCGCGCCGCATTGATGGTGGCAGCGACGAGTCCTGCTGCTTGCGGGCAGCAGGGTCGGTGGCAGCGTTAGCCACCGGGAAGGCAGAACGGCGAGGGGCACGATGGTCCAGAGGTGTCGTCTGGGCGACACGAGCGGCCCGGCGCTCGGCACGGACCCGACGAGCGTCGACCATGGGAACAACGGAACGCCAGTGGAACGGACCGCGGAAGAGAGGCTTCGACACGTCCCTACCTGGCGCGCCAAATGTTGGATTCATGGCTCCATAGACCCAAGTAAGGTTCAAACTCTGGGGCATGTGGGAAGAACTCCACCTCTCCATCCAACCAGTTCGTCACTGCCATGGCCTAGCTCGATGAACAAAGAAGAAGATGGACACATCAGTTTACCCAGGTTCGGGCCACCTTGCGGTGTAAGACCCTACTAATGCCTTTGGGTGGATTAGCCTCACGAGGGGTTGAGGATGAACCAGTACGGAGGAAGAACAACCTCGCGAGGTCTGTTCTAGTGAGGGAATGAGTTGAGGAGGTTTCGGATCCCCCCACTCAGTGGTGGCTAGCCTATATTTATAGTGGCCTTGGTCCTCTTCCCCAAAAGTGTAGGCGGGAAGGGATCCCAAAGTGGCCAATTTGAAAGGGGACAAGTAGTACATCTTATCCTGACGAAAGGTGGTCTTCGCCTGCAAAGCCTTTGGTCGTGACGCTGCAGTGGGCTCGGTGATGACATCCGTCCTGCCATCCTGGCGGTCTTGGTCTCGTTGCACGGGAATGGAAACCTTTGGCAAATACCTCAGCGCCCTGCGCCTGCACTTGACTCCTTACCACCAAAGAGGAAACCTACTGCTCTGCGCCCACCGGCCTTGGTCGTCATGGCTTGTGTCACCTGAACCTCATGAGGTGGGTACCTGCATATAAATCTCCGCTCCTCGGGAGCCAGCCTGGGGAGGCCGCCCCCTCCGGAGGTCTTGATGTCGCCCGCCTCACGAGGCTTGGCCCCTCGTGAGGGTCCTATCTTGAAGGTGTTCTAGATGCACCATACCAGGCCGTCGATGGGGCCATGCCGTGGGCTGCAAGCAGGCAAGTCTCGGTACCCTGGTTCCTAGAATGCCGACAACTCTGCATGACACCCGTCCAAAGGCGTGTCAGGCAGATAGGGCAAGAGACAACTAAAGTGGCGCGGCAAGGCTTGCCGGGCTACTACCGTGACGTGACACTAAGCAGTGCATTTAATGCGCCTTTTCCTATCTGCGGAGTTAGGTATGATAGCATCGTTTGCTATCTAATCAGTACGTAATGACTGATTTTCCATTATGGTGACCCCTTGACCTTTAAAAGGAGGGTTGTGGCAACCTTAGAAAGGATTCGGACCCTTGTACACTCATACGCGCGAGCTGCTCTCGTCCCGAGGCAACCTCGCAAGCCAAGAGCGCTGCATCTCCACTATGTTCCCCTCATCAATCCATCAAAGCAAGAGTAGGGTTTTACGCCTTACGGTGGCCCAAACCTGGGTAAAAACTGCCTGAGTCATCGCCACCATGCTGCTCTACGGCCTCCACTCTTTGTGCAATGCGCCCTTCCCCCTTGCCGGACCACAAAGGGGCCAATGGCCCCATAGGTGGCCGTGTTATACCATGACCCTGGGGATCGGCAAAAATGGCAGCCATCGCGACCTCATCAGCGCATGTTGCCGTGATTTGCTTCTCTGCTGCCATATGCTCCTTAAGCTCCTGGCTATACTACGTGCACCATGGCTTAGGGCGGCACTTATTAGGGGGGGGGGGTCGGTGATTTGGGAGGAAGGTGTCGCGCCGACGGTCGGGGCATGTGGGATGTGGAAGGAGGAGGAGGATGGGGTCGGGTGTGGATTAACTACCTAGATTGACGAGGCCGAGCAACATGAAGGAGGATCGCTGGTGACGAGGCGGTGCTGCAAGCAAGGAGTGAAGGTTTCATCTTGTAAAGGAAGGCGGAAACAGGGGAAATGTGGCTTTTGGTAAGGGGGAGGGGACGGGGAGGTAGATATTTCCGCGAAAGCCGAAAATTTTGAATCGGTTCAGCGAAAAACTAGCACGCAAAGTGTCATCAGACACAATCCCTTATTCAGCACTGTGTACGATATGTGAACATCACAAACAATTCATATAGCTTAACCCATGTGTGATGAGTTTGAACGTGAAAAATTTTGGTTCGAATTTCCCTAGTTACAGTGGTCATTCGCGTCATTGCATAATTTGGGTACACAAAGGAGACTATATCACACCCACACTTCTTAATCAAGCAAGTTCAGCAATTAAACAGAGCTAGCTGACCTAAACATTACTCTAGCAAGTTAAAGACCGGAGCTCTTAATTAAACAAAACAAAGAGTACAACTATGGCTAGTGCTCGTCGATCTCCACCACCTCCCAGCGATCTCCTGGGGAAGGGGCTCCATTGCATCCATCGCACCATACTCGACAAGCATCTCGCCATCAGCGTCCGCCATCACTTTGGAAAAGGCCGCCATGAGCTGGGCATGGGCGACCGTGATCTAGGCTCGGACGGGCTTCGTCGTGGCAAGGTATGCCATGGAGGAATGGACGGCTGCTCAAACACTCTCAGCGATTGCCAACTCTTCGGCCGTGGGTTGCCGACCGTTGTCGGAGAAGCTTCGTTCAATTTGTGCGGTGACCACCATGAGCTGGGCGTGGGCGGCCTCGACATGGTCATGGGCGGCCTCCATCAGGGCTAAGGTCGCCTCTGCGAAATGGACAACTGTTGTGCCGCTCTCGCCAGTTGCTATCCCTGAGGTAGATGTTGATGCCGCCACCTGTGAAGCAACAACGACTGTTTGGGCTGCCTTGGCCGCCCAGTCGCAGATTGTGGCCACGCTCATGTAGCTTGTTAGCACGCGCATGGTGGCTGCGGCCGCACTCTCGCCGTAGTCGGCTGCCGAAGTTGCCCTCATGACGCGGGTCCACGTCCCCATCTTTCACTGGCGACAATTGAACAATGAAATGATATTTGGGGAGTGAGCTAGTGTGCTTGACACGCTGGCTGTGGACTATAGACGACACACCTTCTCGCGTAAGCCATAGGTGTACTATACATGGACAGTGCTCCAGCATATTTTTTACTGCATCTCACACGGTTGGTGATAATAAACTTTGTGCGATCTACTTGATTTTTCATCTTGATTTGAATTACGTAATGGGGTCATAGTGGCAAAGGAGGGTGCTTGAATTGCTAGAACATTTATCTGTAATGAACATGCAACTATAGGTGTGTCGTGAAAAAATTGGAATTATTTAGGGTTCGTTTGGACATTTTTATACATTAACTTGGTTTTCTAGCATTTCAGGTGCACAATTCAAAATTAAACTACATGCACATGCTCCGGTGCGCCAAAATGGGTTGTAAAATCATATATGCATCCATGGGTTTATGCTTATGTCCCATGCAAGAAATGGGGATGAATTTTGAACACCACGACACCGTGGCTCTCCGGCAAATGTTGAGGTACTTGCTTTTGTAATTCCAGTAATTCCAAAACCCGTCTGAAATTCATGAACCTTGGCATGCTATCATGGAATGGCATCAACAAGCTGGGGTAAAAATTATTGTCCCATTTGGGGCAGGTTATGGTATAAGCTTCTCACAAACCAGAGCTTCTCACAAGAAGCCTCATGGTTCCATTAGAGAAACGTATCACCCTTGTGGACAAAACGATATTCTTCGCCTCTTCTTGCTTTCAATATTTTTTTGGTGTCAACCTAGAACAACAAGAGTGCCGTGTTAAATTTTGGAATTTTTCAGGGATCGTTTGGACATTTTTATACGTTAACTGAGTTTTCTAGGCATTTATGTGCATAATTAAAAATTGAACTGCATGCACGTGCTCCAGTGCATAAAAACAAGTTGAAAAATCAAAGGCGTGCCCTTGGTTGCAAGCTTAGGTCACATGCAAGAAATGAGAATGAATGTCAAACACCTTGACACTGTCGCTGGGCCGCTAACATTGAGATAGATGGTTTTAAAATTCTACTAAATCAAAAACTCGTATGAAATTCATGATACTTGACATGATATCATGGAACGGCATCGACATGTCGTGGTAAAAATATTGTCCCATTTGGGCAGGTTTGGCTATAAGCTTCCCGCAAACCAGAGCTTCTCACAACAAGCCTGATGGTTTCAGTAGGGAATGTGCCACCTTGGGGGAGAAAACCATATCCGTTGCCTCTTCTTACTTTCAATTTTTTTTCTCGTGTCAACATAGAACAACAGGAGTGTTGTGTCAATTTTTTGGATTTTTCGGGGTTCGCTTGGACATTTTCTGAGTTTTCTATGCATTTATGTGCTTGAACTACATGCACATCCTGCAGTGCATGTAAATGGGTTCAGAATTGAAATGTGTGTCATTGGTTGCATGCTTAAGTCCCGTGCAAGAAATGAGAATGAATGTCAAACACATTGCCACCGTCGCTCGGCCGCTAACATTGAGATACATGGTTTTTAAATTCTAGTGAATCAAAAACGCGTCTGAAATTTATGAAACTTGACATGCTAGCATGGAATGGCACCAACATGTCGTGATAAAAATATTGTCCCATTTGGGGAAGGTTGGCGTATAAGCTTCTCACAAACAAGAGCTTCTCACAACAAGCCTCATGGTTACGGTAGGGAACATTTCACCTTTCTGGATGAAGCGATATCCGTTGCCTCTTCTTGATTTCATTTTTTTCTAGTGTCAACATAGAACAACAAGAGTGTTGTGTTAAATTTAGGAATTTTTGGGGTTCGTTTGGACATTTTTACACATTAACTGGGTTTTCTATGCATTTATGTGCATAATTCAAATCTGAACTACATGCACATGCTCTAGTGCATGTAAATTGGTTGAAAAATCAAATTTGGGTCCTTGATTGCATGCTTAGGTCCCATGCAAGAAGTGGGAATGAATGTCAAACACCTTGCCACCGTCGCTCGGCCGCAGACATTAAGATACATGGTTTTTAAATTCTAGTGAATCCAAAAATCGTCTGAAGTTCATGAAACTTGACATGCTATCATGGAGCGGCATCAACATGCTGTGGTAAAAAATTTCTCCCATTTGGGGCAGGTTTGGGTATAAGCTTCTCGCAAACCAGAGCTTCTCACAACAAGCCTGATGGTTTCGGTAGGGAACGTGCCACCTTTGGGGACGAAATGATATCCATTGCCTCTTCTTGCTTTCAAATTTTCTCTAGTGCCAACATAGAACATTAGGAGTGTTGTGTCAATTTTTGGGATTTTCGGGGTTCGCTTGGACATTTTTATACATTAACTTGGTTTTCTAGGCATTTTATGTGCATAATTCAAATTTGAACTACATGCACATGCTCCGGTGCGGAAAAATGGGTTGACATATCAAATGTGTGTCCATGGGTGCATGCTTAGGTCACATGCCAGAAATTGGAATGAACTTCAAACACTAGGGCATTGTTGATTATCGGCAAAACATTGAGATACTTTGCTTTTAAATTCTAGTAAATCCAAAACTCGAAATTCATGAAACTTGGCATGCTATCATCGAATGGCACCCGACATGTTGTGGTATTTTTCGTGTCCTTTTTGAGAGAAGGCGCACTTGAATAACAACCAACGAAGGCATTTTGAAACTAATGGCTACCATTTTAACATCTCAAACGTTTGTATAATTTAAATCGTGTGCGTTCTGTTAACCATTCACGTGACGCCACATGTCTCTCTTTTAATGGCTATAGGAGATGTCGTGGGGACAGTTGCTTGACTGAACGAGAGGTGTGCGAGCGTAGTCCATTGCGCAAGCTGACCGAGAGGCGTGCAAGCTGTCCTCCAATGCGTGGGCTCACCGGGAAGCGTGCGAGTTGTACGCTGCGCAGACTCACTAGGAAGCGAGCCCTTTGACTTCCATGGCCGCCCGCCTTGCTCGCATCCTCTCCATTAATGGCGCCCGAGCCGCTGTTTAATATGGGCGGCCTTACTGTTCACCTCCCATTCCCCTCCCTCCCACAGACCTCCACGCCATGGCGCAGAAGGATCATCTGCCACTAGTCTTCCAGTTTGGTGAAGTTGACTCCGAGCCGGAGGAGATAGAAAATAAGGAGGAATGGGGCCTCATGGACATGGCCCTAAAAGAGCTGCCCGCGGTGGTTGCTGCCCCCGCGCCCGTCCCAGCTTGCTTCCACGCGCCCGTGCTAGGGAACATCCCTGTAGCATTGACAAGCTAGTCGCCGAGCACTATCATAGACCTGGAAGCTGCGAGCGTTGGTGAGGTCTCCGCGGACCCGCGTGAGCTCATGCCAGCGCCAACACCCGTGCCCGTGCCCGTGCGCGCACCTGCACCCACCACGGCGCCGGTCCCCATGCGTTTGACCGCACCCACCGTGCCCGTGCCCATGTGTGTGCCCCCTCAGTAGCATGGGACGCCGCCGTCGACCGCTACCTCGCAGAGCCATGAGTTGCCGTCCTCCCGCGCCCCGCCCGTCGATCGTGCGGCGACATGATGTTTGATTTCCAAGCGAAGAACATTTTGTGTTACGTTGAAGACTTAAACAATGGCGTCCCGGAGGATGACAATGACAACACCGGCACAGCACGCCGCCTCCGCCGCCGCCGAAATTAGTTTTTTGGGGTTTAATACTGTATCTCGATCATATGAATATAAATTCGTAGTGTGACTGAATGAAAGATATGGTTTGAACGAACTTGCGTTTTTCTCTCTAAATGTACAGACTTATCAAACGATTTTCTTTAAAAAACATCAATGGTTTTTAAATATAAAACACTAATCCTAAATGTTTTAGTTAGAACACCCGTATGCAAACCGATAGCTTCCCCAGGAAGCCAAGGGAAAATGTGTCGAGCAGGATTTGTGCAGCTCTTCATCGCAAACGTTTTAGATAGAACACCCGTATGCAAAGTGAGAGCTATGGTCTTCCCCAGTAAGCCAAGGGAAAAGTTGCAGCATAGGATTTGTGCATCTCTTCAATGCAAACGGTTCAAATTGAATACAGTATGCAAAGCCATACTTTGGCTCTAAGACAAGAGAAAATGTGCCGAGCAGGATTTGTTCATCCCTTTAACGCAAACAGTTGTTTTGGATGACCCATGTGCAACCACGTACAGACAATTTGGTAAGATTTGCATCTGTCATATTGGGTATATTGCCATTTGTCAAACTGGACAGATTGACATTTGTTGATCTAGTAACATTGCTATTTGTCAACCTTGTAACACTGCCATTTGTCAAAATATGCAGCTAAAAATCACTAGCACTATCTAATTTTTGCAACTAAAATTTAGTAATTAAGCATAGATTTCATTCATAGATTAAGCAGTCGTTCTTTATACAAACAGTTCTACTCGACAGCTGAACTGACCAAACTTTTCCCCAACTATTGCCAACCACGTACTGAAATAGCTACTTCAACTATATATACTAGCTAATTTTAAGTACGTCAGTTCCACCACATCTATAGTCAGATGAACTGAACAAAATAGCCCCTAAATACTACTACTACTATGGAGGGGCTTTATACTACTTCCGGCAGCCTCTCCTCTGTCGAGCACGCTCAGTAAGAGGCAGAGGAGGAGAAGCCTACCGACGAGCTGGACAACTGCAATACAGTGCCTGCCGCTGCTGCACCTTCAGCGACGCTCACCTCAAACGCCCTCTGCCGCTCCAGATGACCCCTCTTGAAGCGGTGGTTCTCCTCGTAGATCTCCTGATTCCTCGCCTCTGCGGCGGCATGTGTTGCAGCCACGACGGTGGTAAGGCTCTTTGCATGCTCGACGAGGCGCTCCTCCTCCTCCCGTAGGAACTCGATGTAGCACGCAAGGTCGCTGACGCACGTGAGGGCCTCCACCTCCACCCCCTGAGGGAGTCCTGGATTAGGGGGTCCTCGGACAGCCGGACTATGTACTTGTGCCAGACTATTGGACTATGAAGATACAAGATTGAAGACTTCGTCCCGTGTCCGGGTGGGACTCTCCTTTGCATGGAAGGCAAGCTTGGCGATTCGGATATGTAGATTTCCTTCTCTGTAACCGACTCTGTGTAACCCTAGCCCCCTTCGGTGTCTATATAAACCGGAGGGTTTAGTCCATAGGACAAACAACAATCAGGATCATAGGCTAGCTTCTAGGGTTTAGCCTCTACGATCTCGTGGTAGATCAACTCTTGTAATACTCATATCATCAAGATCAATCAAGCAGGAAGTAGGGTATTACCTCCATAGAGAGGGCCTGAACCTGGGTAAACATTGTGTCCCCTGCTTCCTGTTACCATTAGCATTAGACGCACAGTTCGGGACCCCCTACCCGAGATCCGCTGGTTTTGACACCGACATTGGTGCTTTCATTGAGAGTTCCACTGTGACATCGAAAAAGGTTTGATGGCTCGCCTTGTTATCAAGGACAACATCACCTCTGGTGGAGCCCTGGCTTTAGGCCAAACCCTCCGACTAGGCGGCTTTGTCATGACCGCTCATTCGGCCGCCGCGCCGACGATGACTTCTCGGGTCATCAAAAACAGCCTCCACGTCAACTCGGAATACACCGAGCAGATGGACCCAATGGAGCTCTCGTCCTTGAACGAGCCCTTGGATCACATCACCGCCTTGGGAGTCGCTATGGACTATGATCGGATTGGGCTTAAACCCGATCAAAGAGAGATTAACTCTCCGCTGGTCACCCATCAGATAGCGGTAGTGGAGGAGCAATGCAGCGATTCTTCCTCTATTTTGAGGATGAACTATGTCCGGATTCCCGAGCTCTCCAAGCCGGATACCCGTCTGCGGGAGGACATGACCCAAACTCCGAACTTAGAATCGGACGGCGGGCCAGAAAAATTGGGCAACATCCCGCAACCCGAACTGTCAAGATCGGAAGCTCCTCTGCCCCTGGGTCTCAGATCAGGTCAGGGTTCGGACTTAAATCCACCCACCCACCTAGACACAAGCGATCTTTCCCACATTAGACAACAATCCCAAGAGACAGTACATTACTTTTGGGCCAGATTCCTCCTTGTAATGAGCAAGGTCAAGGACTGTCGCGAGGAAGATGCAATCTCATTATTTTGCAAAAATTGCACGAACAAGGGAATCCTCAACGCCATAAGTCGCCGTGACATAGCACACTTCGCTGACTTGGCGGCCATAGTACAGAAGTACTACATGATGGAAAGCGCCTGGAAAACCCAAGCAAAATTCCGGGATTCTCCGGCTCTCTAAACCCCTTGTCCGAACTAAAAGGGTGCACTCTCGCAAGTCACCCGATCCAATTACAAAGAAGCCAAAGCCCACTACAGGGTGTGGAACCATATTGGAGGGATGGCTCAATGGGCCGTGAAAAATTCACACCACACCAGATACCATACCAACTCACAACCTTAGAGCATGTTGGATACTACGACAGGTGGCCAAGAGCGGCGAGTATCTCCTCATTAATGATACCGCATAGCATCATCCCGCAAAAAACAACAATACAGTATTGACAGTCTTTGAGACTTTCGCCTCAAATGACAGACGCAAGAGAGCACTCCGCAGCCTCGCCGAAGTCTGCCACGTTGCAGCAATAAATCCATGGAACGACATGGCCATAACCTTCAATGCCAGTGACGAACCTCAATTCCGAACAGTCCGAGCACCAGCCGCTTTGGTCCTTAGTCCAATTATGGACAGCTTCCGGCTTACTAAAGTGCTCATGGACGGTGGCAGCAGATTAAACCTCATCTACGAGGAAACCCTCAAAAAATGAAAATAGACAAGAGCCGCATTGAGCAAAGCAGCACGACCTTCAGAGGAATTATCCCTAGTCGGGAGGCCTGATGTGCGGGAAAAATCACACTAGATGTGGTATTCGGCACATGGAGAGTTACAGGTCCGAAGAAATCACATTCCAAGTGGACCCGTTCAGTAGCGGATACCATGACCTTTTAGGGCGGGATGCATTCACGAGCTTCCAAGCTATACCCCATTACGGGTACATGAAACTCAAGATGCCCGGGCCCAATGGAATCATCACTCTAGCCAGTGATCTGGACGTAGCACTCCGTGCCGAAAACAAAACCGCCGCCCTGGCCCTTGAGGCACTATCCGAAGCCCTCGCGGCCGAAGAACTAACTGCGCTGCGCTCCACAGTGGACAGGTGAAAGGATCGATATGGTTGACTAGAGGGGGGGTGAATAGGCAACTAACAATTTTTAAGCTTTTCTTTACCAATTTAAACTTTGCAACAAAATAGGTTGTCTAGATATGCAACTATGTGAGCAACCTATATGATGCAAAAACAACTAGCACATAAGCAAGCAAGGGATACAACACAAGTAGGCTTGCAAAAGTAAAGGCACGAAATAACCAAGAGTGGAGCCAGTGGAGACGAGGATGTGTTACCAAAGTTCCTTCCTTTTAAGGGGAAGTACATCTCCGTTAGAGCGGTGTGGAGGCACAATGCTCCCCAAGAAGCCACTAGGGCCACCGTATTATCCTCACGCCCTCACACAATGCGAGATGCCATGATTCCACTATTGGTGCCCTTGAAGGCGGCGACCGAACCTTTACAAACAAGGTTGGGGCTATCTCCACAACACTTGGAGGCTCCCAACAACACCACGAAGCTTCACCACAATGGAGTATGGCTTCGAGGTGACCTCAACCGTCTAGGGTGCTCAAACACCCAAGAGTAACAAGATCTGCTAGGGATAAGAGAGGGAATCAAATTTCTCTTGGTGGAAGTGTAGATCGGGGCCTTCTCAACCAATCCCAAGCAAATCAACAAGTTTGATTGGCCAGGGAGAGAGATCAGGCGAAAATGGAGCTTGGAGCAACAATGGAGCTTTGGGGGAAAGAGGTAGGTCAACTTTGGGGAAGAAGACACCTTTATATAGTGGAGGAAACAATCCAACCGTTACCCCACTGAACAGCCACGCACAGAGCGGTACTACCGCTTGGGCAGGGCGGTACTACCGCTGCAGAGCTGTACTACCGCTCCCACCCAGCGGTACTGCCGAGCTGACGAGGAAAGCAGGGTCCTGGCCCCAGAGCGGTACTACCGCAGGAGCAAGAGCGGTACTACCGCTTGGAGCGGTACTACCGCCGCTACTGCCGCTCCTAGTACCGTAAAACCCGACACGAAAAACATCGGTCTCGAGTCGAGGCGGTAGTAGCCCAGAACCACTGCGGTACTATGGCGAAGACCACAAGCGGTACTACCGCTCAGGGAGCGGTACTACCGCTTGGGGAGCGGTACTACCGCTCTGGGAGCGGTACTACCGCTTGAGTGCTTCGGCGGTACTACCGTTGAGGACCGCGGTACTACCACTGGGACAGGACAGGGCAGGCACAGAGGGAAAGGCAGCTCCAACAAAGCGGAAGGAAAACATCGGGTGTGATATGGATGTGTACGTGATGATTCCACCCTAGCCTTACCAAAGCGGATCCCCTCTTGATAGTACGGTGACTCCTACGAAACTAGTCCACCAACAAAGAAACGAAGGAGCTACACCGTCTTGAATAAAACACCGAGGGGAGGTAATTGTCTCGTGCCAATGGATGAATCTCTGAAAGAACTTAACGCACACGATTAGTCCGCAAAAGCATTGTCATCAATCACCAAAACATCTTGGGGATAAATATGCCCTTACAATATCCCCCTTTTTGGTGGACTGATGACAATACGGGATTTGCACAAAACATGAGAGATATAGGACAAGCGCAAAAACCCCACCGTCCTAAAATGTAGATGGGCCCCCCCTAGATGTGTGCTATCTAGATAAGTGCTTTGGACTGCACGGCACACATACTAGGATCAACGCTCCCCCTACATTTTAGAGACCAACCACCTAAGCAGGGTATATGAGAGTAGCATAGATAGCAGGATAAGCATGCAACTCATAAGCTAGATAGTGACATAGGTAGCATAGGTAGCATAGGTTCTTGAAAGAAAAGGTAGCATAGGTAGCATATGTCTCACACCATATGACTGGAACTTAGGTTTCACTGACACAAACCAAACAAAGCAAACTGCGAGGAAAACACAAACACAGAAGACGAAAAACACAAAGCACAAATCCCTAAACTCTCTCCCCCTTTGGCATCGACACACCAAAAAGGAGAGGGAGTGTTGCTACGGCTCCAGGTGATAGCAATAGAGGGACACAAACATCAGATCTCAGCGGGATCATCTGCGCCACCATCGTTGGTCGGGAAGTGCTCGGCATCAGAATCGGTCCACGGGCAGTGCTGCTGAATCCACTCCTCCTCCTCAGTAAGCTGGTCCTCAGATCCACTGTTAACTGTGGCACCCAACTGACACATGAGCTCCTTGTGGCGACCTCGGGCCTTCTTCTCAGCCACATGAGTCATGTACTGACCGTGAGACTCCATGCAGAACAACTTCTTCATCTTGAGCTTGAGCTTCTTTGCCCAAGAGGGCTCTGCCTCAGAAGGCACGTAGTCATCATCATCATCATCAGCCTCAGCTCCAGTCTCCTCCTCGGTTTCCATGGCAGTAGCAGACGAAGGAACTCCAGATTTAGGGACCTGAGTGCCCCAGTTGTCCTTCTTCCTCAGACGCTTGATGTCGTGAGAAACCAGCTCTCCAGTCTCCAGCATCACCTTGGGATAGACACGAGCCCAGGCCTTCTCAATAAGTAGCATGATGAACGGACCATAGATCGGGCACTTGCGCTCGGAGATAGTAGATAACAGCTCAGACCACATAACATGAGAGATATCCAGGGACTCTCCGGTGTTCTGTACCTTCTGACGCTGGCAGAAGAGAAGCATGTCCACGAGATAAGAATGAACCATATTTAGATTCCCGATACGAGGGAAAAGAGTCTCTCGGAAGACACGGTGAAGAATATCCAGAAAGGTAGGCAGCTCATAAGTTTCCTTCTTCGTCTCAGGGTTGATCTTCAAAGTGCAGTAGGGCCACAGAGCTTGCTTGTGAGTGGAGGTGGTGTTGCGGTGTGGGAGAAAGCCGACAGGAGACTCAAATCATTGATCTTCCACCCCAATCAACTCCATGAATGCTTTCCACTTGACTAAAAGCAACTTGCCATTGGTCATCCAAGTCAGTGTCCTGTCCTCATCAGTCCCGAGATGAACCGTGGCATAGAATTGGGCCACAATATCAGCATCATAATCTTTGTTGAATTGCATGACCCCAAGAATGTTCAGTTGAGTGCACATCTGAAGAGCTTCACCAAAGTATTCAGGATCCTTCTCCATATGGTCGGTGTCGATGGAGTGCACGTTGACAAAGAGGTTCTTCTTGGCTTTGAGAACATCAAAGAAGATGGCAAACTGAAACCTGTTCCAGAACGGACGGTTGACCAAAGTGGGATCTTGATCTGCCTCATAGGGGTTGCGACGACGCCTTGCCCAGAACTCCTTGGGTTGTATTTCTGGCACGGTTTTGCCAGAGGGCTTCGGCTTGACACCAGACTCTTCTGGAGTTGAGGTGGAGGTGGAGCACTTGAGGAACCTCCTGCAGACTCAGTTGTGCGGTAACGCTTCGATGTGGCACAACCGAGGTTGATACGCCGAGCCTGATGCTCAGGTAGCTCATCACCTGGAACCACACACAAGAACACGCAAACAACCAGAAAGAACGAGCATAAGCCACAAAACACAAGCAAAAAGATCACTGAGAGGTAAGAGTATGGTGGAATCTGATAGAGGGCGGTAGTACCGTGACCTGTGAGCGGCAGTACCGCTCCATAGAGAGCGGTAGTACCGCTCCAAGCGGTAGTACCGCTCCGGAGAGAGCGGTAGTACCGCTCGAGACGGGGAAACAGCAGTTTCCTACTGCCGTGGTCAGATCCGGCACTACCGTCCTACCAAATTCAAAAATACTTCTACCAAACACCAATCCAAACTGCCTAGATGCCTTCTCCATCCTACTCAAGCCTAGATTTTGCCAAAAATCTAGAGATGCAACCACTATTATCCTTAAGATGCTATATTGGAAATCTAGACAAGAAGAGAGAGGGAACGGGGGCAATACCGGCATCCATGGCAAGAGGACAAGGTGGGGATCGTCTCCACCGAAGGATATGGAGAGGAACGCCCCGGAGAGGGAGATCCGCCGGAGCCCTCCCGCGGCGCCGGTTGCTGGAGAGACGAAGGAGCGAGGAGGTGAGCGAATGGGTATGGGGGAGAAGAAAACTCCCCCTGCCCCCGATATAACCCCCTATCCCCACCTCGTAGCGGTAGTACCGCGCTGGAGGGCGGTAGTACCGCTTAGAGCGGTAGTACCGCTCACCACCAGCGGTAGTACCGCTCAGCAACCGAAAGGCCTCTAGACACACGGCAACAACTCAAAAAGAAATGACAAACACAGCCAAGAAAGAGGAAAGACCAACACGGCCACAAACACACTGACAACGGTCCAGAATCCACTTCTTCAAAACAACCACAAGAAAGCACAGCGAGCTCTGGCCTCTCTCAAGAGAGGGCGGTGGCCGGAGCCACCTATGTTTGAGTCAATTGGTATGGCACCGCGAAGAATTATCCTTGGGCCCATGACCAAAACTCATCTTTGAAGCACAAGTACCATCAAAAATGGCTAATGTGAAAGAGTTGATCGTTTTATTCATAATGGGGGGGGGGAGAGTTCATTGAGAGAACAACACTCCCCCTATGTCCATGCCTACATCTAAACTAGACAACAAGTTGAGTGAGGTGGGGTGTGCAAGGGTTCAAGTCACATTGCTCGAATCAATGATATTTAGCTCATGCCTTAACTCGCAAAATCTTGCTTCATCCAAGGGCTTCGTGAAAATATCTGCAAGGTTATCATGAGTGTTGACATACTTGAGCTCGATCTCCCCTCGCCTAATGTGATCCCGAATGAAATGATACCGAATCTCAATATTCTTCGTCTTGAAGTGTTGCACCGGGTTGAGAGAAATCTTGATGGCACTTTTGTTGTCACACCGAAGAGGCACTTTGTCACAAATGACACCGTATTCCTTTAAAGTTTGCCTCATCCATAAGAGTTGTGCACAAGAACTACCGGCCGCCACATATTCCACTTCGGTGGACGAGAGAGACACACGACTTTGCTTCTTGGAAGACCAACTCACCAATGAGCACCCAAGAAACTGGCACCCTCCGGAAGTGGACTTCCTATCCACTTTGTCTCCCACCCAATCGGAATCCGTAAATCCTTCAAGATTGAAGTTTGCCCCTCTTGGGTACCATAAGCCAAAGTTTGGGGTATGAGCCAAATATCGAAAGATTCGCTTGACCGCCACATAGTGACTTTCCTTTAGTGCAACTTGAAACCGTGCACACATCCCCACACTCAACATGATATCCGGTCTAGATGCACAAAGGTAAAGCAAGGAGCCAATCATGGAGCGATATACCTTTTGATCCACCGCTTTACCATTGGAATCAATGTCAAGTTGGCACTTGGTGGGCATTGGTGTAGTAGCCGGCTTGACATCACTTAGCTTGAATCTTTTTAGCATGTCTTGAGTGTATTTGGCTTGGTTGATGAAGGTTCCTTCTCTTCTTTGTTTGATGTCAAAACCAAGGAAGAACTTCAACTCTCCCATCGAAGACATCTTGAACTTGGAGGTCATGAGAGCGGCAAACTCCTCATTGAAAGCTTTGTTAGGGGAACCAAAGATAATATCATCAACAAATAGTTGGCATACAAACAACTCCCCTTTGACCTTCTTAGTAAAAAGAGTGGGATTGATTAGCCCCACCTCAAATCCACGATCTTGTAACAACTCGGTAAGGTGGTCATACCATGCACGTGGGGCATGTTTAAGGCCATAGAGTGCCTTATCGAGTTGATACACATGATCCGGGAAGTAGGGATCCTCGAACCCGGGGGGTTGCTTGACATAGACCAACTCATTAATAGGACCATTAAGAAAAGCACATTTCACATCCATTTGTTGCAACTTAAAGTTGTGATGGGAAGCATAAGCAATCAACAAACGTATGGATTCAAGACGAGCAACGGGAGCAAAGGTTTCACCGTAGTCGATACCCTCGACTTGGGAGTAGCCTTGTGCTACCAATCTTGCCTTGTTGCGAACGATGTTCCCATGAGCATCTTGCTTGTTCTTGAAAATCCACTTGGTTCCAATGACGTTGTGGTCCCCCGAAGGCCTTGGCACCAATCTCCACACCTTGTTGTACTCGAAGTTGTTGAGTTCTTCATGCATTGCATTGAGCCAATCCGAGTCTTCGAGCGCCTCATAGACCTTTTGGGGTTCAACACAAGAGACAAACGCGTGATGTTCACAATAGTTTGCTAATTGTCTACGAGTGCTTACCCCCTTTCTTAGACTTCCAACCACATTTTCCATGAGATGGCCTTGGGTGGTAAGCTTGGAAGCAATCTTTGCAGCACGATGCTCTAATTCCTCCTCGGGTGTGGAAGGAGGAGGGTTAACTTGATTATCTTGAGCGCCGTCTTGAGCTTGTTCTTGATCTTGAGCTTGCTCATGATCTTGAACTTGCTCGAGGGGGAGAACTTGACCTTGGGCATCATTTAGAGGTTCACCACCATCTTGAGGTTGATCTTGCCCTTTGTCTTGTTCACGAGGTTGAGGGCCTTCACTTTGTTCTTCGGAAGCGTGTGGGTCTTGGGGAGGTGATGGCTCCACTTGAGTGGAGCATTGTCCTTCTCCTTCGGCCACAAGGGGTTCCTCAATGGGTAGAATATGACCAATACCCATTCTTCTTATGGCTTGGGGAGGAATTTCATCACCTACATCACAAGTACCACTTTGCTCCACTTGGGAGCCGTTATTTTCGTCAAACTCCACGTTACACGTCTCCTCAATGTGTACGGTGGACTTGTTGAGAACACGGTAAGCATGAGAGTTTGTAGCATAACCAACAAATATGCCCTCATGAGCTCTAGCCTCAAATTTAGACAAACGGACACCTTTCTTGAGAATTAAACACTTACAACCGAACA
This sequence comes from Triticum timopheevii, assembly GCA_963921465.1. Lineage (NCBI taxonomy): Eukaryota > Viridiplantae > Streptophyta > Magnoliopsida > Poales > Poaceae > Triticum > Triticum timopheevii. Next base: position 334,450,781 of record OY997266.1, on the reverse strand, counting down.
CCCGGAAGTACTTGAGGTTGGGCTTGTTGCCGATGAGTATCTCATAAGGAGTCTTGTTCAAGCCTTTGCTGAGATAGAGCCGATTGGATGCATGACATGCAGTGTTGATGGCTTCGGCCCAAAAGTTGTATGGAGACTTGAACTCCGCCATCATGGTCCTTGCCGCATCCATCAACGTCTGGTTCTTCCTCTCCACAACACCATTTTGTTGAGGGGTATAAGGAGCAGCATATTGGTGCTTGATCCCCTCATCACTAAGAAATTCATCCAAGGTGTAGTTCTTGAACTCGGTGCCGTTGTCACTTCTGATTGTCAAGATCTTTGCATTATGTTGACGTTGCACTTCATTTGCAAAGTCGATGATGGTTTGTTGAATCTCACTCTTCCTCTTGAAGAAGTATACCCAAGTGTATCTTGAATAATCATCCACAATCACCAAGCAATACTTTCTACCTCCGAGACTATCAAAAGATGGAGGCCCAAATATATCCATGTGAAGGAGCTCCAAGGGTCTCTTCGAGTAGATGATGGTCGTGGGAGGGTGAGCCTTCTCATGAAGCTTTCCTTCAATACAAGCACTGCAAGCACGATCTTTGGCAAAACTAACATTTGTTAGTCCATGAACATGTTCCCCCTTGAGAAGACTTTGCAAAGATCTCATATTGACGTGGGCCAAATGGTGATGCCAAAGCCATCCCACGTCAACTTTAGCCATTAGGCATGTCGCGGTCTTAGTGGGTCGCTCCGAAAAGTTAATCACATAGAGACCATTCTCGACATGCCCAACAAAGGCTACTTTAAGAGTCTTGCTCCACAAGAGTGCCACGGTATCAATGTCAAAGAAAGTAGCAAAACCCATGAGTGCAAGTTGACGAACTGAAAGCAAATTATATGCAAGGGACTCAACAAGCATGACTTTCTCGATCGTTAGATCATGAGAAATGACAACCTTGCCAAGACCCAATAACTTAGAATGTGAGGCATCACCCCACTCAACATTGGTGGGCATATATGGAATCTTTTGCACGTCCACCACCAAGTCCTTGCTTCCGGTCATGTGATTTGTTGCTCCACTATCGAGCAACCATGATCCCCCACCGGAAGCAAACACCTACAAGAGATCAATGCTTGGTTTAGGTACCCATTTAGTAATGGGTCCTTTGATGTTAGTAACAAGGGTCTTAGGAACCCGGATAGACCATTCAATGTACTCATAAGGAGAACCAACGAATTTAGCATAAACATGTCCATCACTAGCACGGCACAACACATATGACGGGTTAAAGTTGCCGGCTTTGTTGGAGGAAATGCGTTTGCCCTTTTGGACGTCAACTCCCTTCACTTTTTCTTTCTTCTCCTTAGGAGCACCCTCTCCCTCTTTCACAAAAGTTTTCTTGAGAGGAGGAGGACGTTTGGTCTTGTCGTTCTTCTTCTTCTTGCTCTTGGACTTGGGTGCAAACCCAATTCCTTCCTTGGCCACAACTTCCTTTTGATTGCTCAAAAGGTCGTTGAGGTTCTCCTCACCTTGAATGCATGTCACAAGGCCTTTCTCAAGTTGATCCTTCAATTTGGCATTCTCCTCCACAAGATGCACATGCTCACAACATGGGTTAGTAGCACATGCATTATCAATTAATATCATGTGAGGGAAGGTGGCCTTTTCCTTGGTTAGCTTAACTTGGAGTTTGCATGAGACTCCTTGAGGCTAGCGTGAGCACCCTTCAAGACCTTGTGGGCCTTGTCAAGTATCTCAAACTCCTCTTTGAGTCTAGAATGATCAACCCCAAGCTTAGCCTTCTCGGAGGTTAGCACAAGAGACACGACAAGAGCATGATCAAGATCTTTCTTTAACTTAGCATGGTCATCGTTGTATGACTCCTCAAAAGTCAAACGATGCACACGCTCTTCCTCAAGAGCATTAGAGAGATCCGATATCTCATCGGCATAGTCATGACTATGACCTTCCATCTTAGAGATGGTTTCTTCGTGAGCCTCGATCATGTCATTAGCCTCACCAAGTTGTTCCAAGAGAGCAACAAAATGCTTCTTGGAGTTGCCCTTGAGCTTACTCATAAAAGACTCAAATTCATTCACTTCCTCATTAGACCCATCATGTTCATCAATGCAATCCTCCGAGGAGGGATTAGTAATGATGGTGGTTTCGATGTTGGGGGTTACCTTGTTTGAAGCTTTAGCCATGAGGCACTTGGCGATGATGTTCTCGTTAGGTGAATCAAAGAGAGACACCCGGGGAGTAGTAGCAATGGAAACGGACGCCATGGCCATCGCTTCTCCATTTTCATCATCATCGTCATGCTATTGGTATTCCTCTTGAACCACCAACCCACGAGTGGGAGTCTTCTTGGCAAAGTTGTTCTTGTTGGGGAAGGACTTGGCTTTGTCTTTTCGGATGAACTTGCCACCATTGTCTTCCCGCTTCTCGTAAGGACAATCCGCAACGAAATGGCTCACATTGCCACAGTTGAGGCAAGTTCTAACTCGTTGCTTGCCCTTGACGCCACTTGAATTGTTCTTGTTGAAGTTGGGTCTTGTATTCTTCTTGATCCAAAATTGTCTTGAAGCAAGGGCCATGTGCTCATGATAATCATACTTGGTGTCTTCGGGGTTGCTCTCCTCATATTCCACTTCTTCCTCTTCTTCCATAATAACCTTGGCCTTCAAAGCAAGGTTGGGCTTCTTTGCCCTTTGAGAACGGAGCACCGCATTGTCGGCGGTCTTGTCCAAGATGCTCGTTGCAACGAACTCATCCAACACTTCACTTGAGGTCATGCAGTGGAAATCCGATCTTTGACAAATGACGGAGGACATGGTCTTGTTGTAGGGCATCATGGCCTTGAGGAATTTGCGCTTGATCCAATTGTCATCCATGTCCTTGCTTCCATGATCTCGGAGTGAGACCGCGAGTTTGGTCACTCTTCAAAAGAGCTCACGAGGTTCTTCATCTTCTTTCATTGCAAACTCATCGGCTTCATCTTGCACCACTTCATAGTTGGAGCGTTGAATGCTAGCACTTCCTCGATAGAGAGACACATACATTTCCATGCGTCTTTAGCCATGGCATGAGGTTGAAGATGAGGGAGATCTTCGGGAAGGATTGCATCTTGGATGATGAAGAGAGCACTCTCATTGAATTGATTATCCACGGCTTCTCGAGGGGTGAAGTTGCTTGGGTCATGAGGATAGAAACCTTCTTCAATGATTCTCCAAAGGTTAGTATTCACATGTTTTAAATGACGCTTGAAGCGATAAACCCAAGAATCAAAATCTTCATTTTTCTCATACTTAGGAGGAGGACCGGCATGATTTAAATGAGTAGAGGGAATCGGCCCTCCATAAATTGGAGGTTCCACATGGGCAAAGATGCCGGTGCCATTTCTACCACTAGTAGAAGGACTCTTTTCACTGTTGGCTTTCCCCTTGTCGGAGGTAGCATCCGTCACCTTGTTAGTGGGATCACCCACTTTCATAGGCGAGGTGGACGGTTTGAGTCCTTCAAGAAATTTAGTAAGCATGCTTTCAACCTTGGTCGTCATGGAGTCTCTCAATGTGTCTAGAGCCACATTGAGATCCTCACGAGAGACCGAGGTTCCCCCATCGGTCGTAGACGAGATAGGATTCACACTGGAGTGCTCCTCCGCACCGTCTGTGGTGTCAACCATACTCTTCGGACGGCAAAGTCCTTAATAAAGAGACGAGGCTCTGATACCAATTGAAAGGATCAATATGGTTGACTAGAGGGGGGGTGAATAGGCAACTAACAATTTTTAAGCTTTTCTTTACCAATTTAAACTTTGCGAAAAAATAGGTTGTCTAGATATGCAACTATGTGAGCAACCTATATGATGCAAAAATAACTAGCACATAAGCAAGCAAGGGATATAACACAAGTAGGCTTGCAAAAGTAAAGGCACGAAATAACCAAGAGTGGAGCCGGTTGAGACGAGGATGTGTTACCGAAGTTCCTTCCTTTTAAGGGGAAGTACGTCTCCGTTAGAGCGGTGTGGAGGCACAATGCTCCCCAAGAAGCCACTAGGGCCACCGTATTCTCCTCACGCCCTCACACAACGCGAGATGCCGTGATTCCACTATTGGTGCCCTTGAAGGCGGCAACCGAACCTTTACAAACAAGGTTGGGGCTATCTCCACAACACTTGAAGGCTCCCAACAACACCATGAAGCTTCACCACAATGGATGTCAGGGGTTGGATGCGACATATGCCAACGGGTGGCTTATCATGGTGGGGGCGAGTAGAACGTCGCCGGTGCCTGGAAACGGGATGAGGCGTAGACATGCACGCCGACGAATCTTACCCAGCTTCTGGGCTCTCCGGGGAGATAACACCCCTACTGCTGCTCTGCGGGGTCTCCGCATGATCACTATGGGACGATAATACAAAGGTGCTCCTTGAGCTGTTTCGGGTGGCGGGAGGGAGCAAGGCTGGCTCCTTCCTTTGCTTGCTATGTGTCTAAAAACCTATCCAGGGCCGAACCCTTTGCATGGGTGCCCCGGGGGGTTTATATAGGCCTACCCCCCGAGGGTACAATGGTAAACTGACTGGGTGTGGCCCCCAGCTGTCTGTCTCTCATGCCGCCGCCCCCCCTGCCGGCTTCTGGGGCCCGCCGACTGGCGGGCCCCGCGGACAGGCCGGGCACTGTGCAACACTCCTGATGACGCAGGCTCGGTCATGGGGTCGTGGGAACAGTGCCGCCGTCTGTCGGGCGATCACTGTCGCCACTCCCCGTCCAATCTGGTTTATGGTTCGTGGGGCCCTAACTGAGAGGCGGCCGACATTGGGAAGGCCGACTCCCGCAGGGCCGTCTTCGGACTCTCCGGCCATCTTCTTCTCCCTCACTGACGGGGGGCCCGACGGTCTTCGGGCCGTACAGGCCGCCGTCGTGGGCACAGTGCCTTGCGCACTGTGGCTGACGTCAGGGGAGGCGTGGCAACAGTGTCGCGCCTTACCGGAGATCTCCTGGTGGTACGGCTCACTGTAGCCATGCCTACCTCCCGTAGGTTTGAGGGGACGGCCACGTCGGGACCGTACCCTGCGTCGGTCTTCGTGAAAAGGTCGCGGGCCGACTCTCATAGTCGGCCCCTTGAAAGGTCGCAAGCCCGGAGTTGGCTTGCTTCAGAGTCGCCAGCTGGGACTCGGCCTTCTTTGAAGGTCGCCAGCCGGGTGTCGACCTTCTTCGAAGGTCGCCGTCTGGGACTCGGCTGAGGGGCACGGCCTGCCCCGATGTCTTGAAAGATCTTGGGACCCGGGTCAGCCTACCCATGGCCCATTACTCCGACAGTAGCCCCCGAAGCTGGTGAAGCCCGGCGGGTGCCACCTCGAGGGGCTTCAGCAGTTTCATTTCATCTAGTTCCGACTCTGAGACTCGGCTGCTGTTGCTTTGGGCCGCCTCGCCGAAATCGGACTCGTTCGGCGAGGGGCCGCCATCCGCAAGTCATGGCGGGAAAACGGGAGGCGTATCGGTCACGCCTCCCTGCCATTATCGAGACGGTCCTGTCGCGCGGCGCCACGTGGAGGCGATAGTCTGCCCACCCACGCGCGTGACGGGACGGGCCGTCAGGTGGGGCCCGCCATTACCGCGCCTCGGGCCCCGAGCGGATCCGCTGTGGCCGAGGGCGGTTGGCATCCCCACGTCGCTACTGCGCGCAGTAACTTCGTGGGGGTTGATCGTGGGCGGCGTGGGGCCGCGGGCGCAGTTAATCCCCCTGTCGCCCCCTCGGCTTCTCAGCCCGTAGGGCTATAAGTAGGTGGGGAAGAGCGGGGCGGCACTGCACGCGCACTCTCTCGCCCGCTCTCCCGCCCTTCTCCTTCCTTCGCCGCGAGCCACGACATTCTTCCTCCGCCGCGAGCCAAAACCTTCTTCCTCGTCGGCGATGAGTTCTTCTTCCGCCGCGCCGCCCGCCTCGCGCTCCGGCGAGTGGGATGGCTCTGACGTGGAGGCGGAGGACATTGAGTTCCTTCGCCTGACTCGCCGTCTCCCCAGCGCGGACCTGGTGCACGCCCGTCCCGCGCCGGCGGGAGAGATCCGGCCCGCGCCGGAGGAGGGCGAGCGGGTCATCTTCTGCTCGCATCTTATGCGCGGGCTGGGGCTTCTGGCGAGCGGATTCTTCCGCTCGTTTCTCGAGTTCCACAAACTGCAGCCGCACCACCTCACCCCCAACGCGGTGGTGCTTCTCTCCGCCTTCGCCACCCTGTGCGAAGGCTACATCGGCGTTCTCCCCACCCTCAAGCTGTGGGGGGAGTTCTTCTCCGCCAAACTCGGCACTCAGGCCGCCGGCACGCCGGCTCAGTGCGGCACCTACATCGCGGTGCGGCGCTCGACGGCCGACAATCCTTTTCCGCCCATCCCGCTGGTGAAGTCGGTGAAGATGTGGCAGAAGTCCTACTTCTACGTGAAGAACATCTCCACCGACGGCGACTGGGTCAACCTGCCGCCTTTCGACCCCGAGCCGCTGACTGGCCGGCTGGCCAGTTGGTCCCATCGATCCAAGTCTCTCTCGACCTTCAGAAATGGCGCCGTGGCGCGGCTCCGAGTCATGCTGCAGTCGGAGGGGCTCGTCGCCTCCGATCTTCTGGCCGCCTTCGTGGCGCGCCGGGTTCTTCCGCTCCAAGGCCGGCCTCACCTCATCTGCCAGATGAGCGGCCGACACGATCCGAGCCGGCTGTGCACCAGGGACATGCCGCGTGGGGAGGTGGCGAACTTGGTGAACCACATCGCCCACTGCGGGTTCACGGAGGAGTGGCAGTTCGGCAAGGAGCCGTACTCGCGAGACAACCCCCCTCCAATGGTAAGTCGCATCTATCTGCAGCTCGATCTTATTTCCGTCAGATCTCGAGCTCTGATCTTTGTTGGCGTCTTCTGGGCAGAATCCCCTTACGGCGCCCTCAGCCGGCACCACAAGAGAGCCTCGCGACTACGTCCCAGATCGCGAGGTCAGCGACGCTGACGACCCCGACCTGGGAGCGGCGGCACTGGAGGCCAACGCCGAAGGCGGTGGAGAGGGGGCAGACGGCGGCCTCAGACCGTCGGCGACCTTCGCCGACTGGCCCGAGGGCGACGCCGACGCGGAAGTCACCCCGCGCCGCCAGCCGCTAGTTTCTTTGTGAGTCTTCTTACTCTGTCGTTTCTTTCCTGGATCTCGCTTGGAGTTTTTTCTGATTTTCCCTCCGACCTTCTCCAGAGCTCCCCTCTCTCTTGAGAGAGCCGCCGTCCCCTCCGTCATGGGGTCGGTGGAGACGTCTGCCAACACACGGCGGATTGATCCCGCCGCCGACCTTCGGGAGGCGACGGCACGGAACGCGCGAGAGAAGCGCGAGGAGGAGGAGGCCGACCGCCTGGAGAAGGCGGAGGCCGAGAAGGCAGCCGCCAACGCCCAGCGGCACCTGGAGGAGGCCGTGGCTGCGGCCGCAGCAAAGCGGCATGCCGAGGAGGTCGCGCGTCGTCGATCGGTGATGCTCGTCCCCCCACTGTCGTCGGCGCCGCCGGCAACTGAGTTCACGGGGCAGACCGGGGAGGTCGGCACCGCAAACCCTCTCGCGGAGGAGGGCGGCGACGTCTCAGGCTCGGATACTCACGCGCCGCCCCCGCCGCCCCCGCCGCCTCCGTCTTCAAGGCCGCACGGCAAACAGCCGGTGGACCCGCAGGATCCTCCGACTGCGGACGACGCCGACGCGCAGCTACTTCTTCAGGTCGCCGTGCCAGCGCGTCGCCGGATTGA